>OY720458.1:41676822-43164322 GCA_963082715.1 Harpalus rubripes | reverse complement strand
ACTAACTCAGAATTCATTATATGCGTTGGATTGATAGCCAAATACTCAGGCATGTTGAAACCTGTTGCCAATGCGTTACAATCATGAATCATATTAAAAGAATAATGTCTGTCATAAAAGTTCATCGCAGCAACGCAGACAAGGAGAGCCAAAATATTTTAAACACTTCTACCAGAACTGCAGCTGCAATTGGAACTGATTTACAAATCCCGCGCACTGTATCTCGCCAACAATATTGGTCCAATTACCCTGCTGAGTCTCCATGCGATTTTTGGAAGCGATCGATTTTCATCCCTTATTTAGATTCCCTGATGTCCGCACTGGAGCAGCGTTGTGCTAATGAAAATTTGCCTGCTTTCGGTTTGATGTCGCTACATCCCAGTTTAATGTTAAATATGTCCTTGGTTGATTTTAAAGAGAAATCAAAAAGTTTCTGCCAATACTACCATTTAGAATTTTTCGATAATGAAGCTAAACTATGGTATGAACTATGGAAGGACAAGGGTATGACAAGAGAAAACCTTAAGAGAACTAGACCTTACGGAAAGTTAAAGGAGGCGGAAATATTCTTTCCTGCAACAAAAAACGCAATCCTAATTTCTTTGGCACAGCCTTGTAGAAAAAGGAACATAGAGAGGTCCTTGTCTACACTGCGTCGTGTTAAAAAGTGGCTAGAGAACCGTTTAAACGGTCTATGTATGCTTAGGGTACACAGAAAAATGGTACAAGAAAATGGGGATAAAATTGCAAGGGAAGTCTTGAAACGGTTTTGTGAAGAACCTCGGAGATTACTGTTACTGTAATAAAATAAATACTTTTTTCCATTAATAAACGTTTTGTAGTATGCATATTACTAGTTCTTTCTTGCCTGCCCCCTCCCCCCTAAACAAAATCTTAGCTACGCCCTTGACATTGTTTGTACATAATTACAACAATGACAATGAAATACAACACACTAAGAAATCAAATATAAAAACACATGACACAAAATATTTGACTAACAGTTTTATACAACAAAAATTTAAACATAGAAATCAGTCCTGAAAGTTCTCCTAATACCAGGTCTTTCTATATAAGAGCATCTCGTGGTTGTTAAGACAAAATTTATCACTATGTGAAACAAAAGCCATCTCTTACAGGCCAAAAGATCGAGCGCTCACACAAACATCGCTCGACAGAACCAGAAAAGTAGGTAGACATATAAGACGACTACAACGACAATGGAACACTAAAAGATATTTTGCTAACACCCAAAATAAAATAAAAATTCATACGAGAAGCTACTTCTCAAACAATTTCAAACGACTAATGCGGAAAACCCCTTTCTCTTCACCGGAATTGACAAACTCCAGTATCACGATTGACGAACTTTTTTCACCCGAAACGGACCCTTAAACAACAGAAGGAACTTTCTAGCCTGTTTATTGAGTGTCGAAGAAACGGGGTTTGATTTCAACAATACTTAGTCCCCTAATTTAAACTGGGCAAGTAGGCGGCTAGGATGAGTAAATTTCCTACGTTCCGCCTACCCCAAATGACTTTCTTTGGCCAAGATTAATTGCTTTTCGTAAGTGGGTATGGACGCTGCACTTGGATACGGTAATTTCTCGCGCAGGAGATTTACGTGGGGTCCGCAAACTGCAGCTTAACTGGTGAAAAGCCCGTGCTTTTGTGCTCATACGTCCAGCGCGTGTGATTAGCATGTCAAAAGTTCCTAAACAGGAGACCGAGCTCACGCATGACTCGTTCGCTAGGATTTGTTTGCGGGTGGCGAATAGAACATACGTTTATGTTGAGTTCTTGCAAAGTTTTAGACCAGATACCCGATGTATATTGGGTTCCATGGTCCGAAAGGATCGATTCGGGTTTGCCAACATTCGGTATGAAATCATTCTTCAGCTTCCGAATAATAAAATGTGAAGTCGCCCGTTTTTAAGGAAAAAATAAAACTTACTTACTGAATACGTCGACCATTACTAATAAATAGGCCATGCCTCCCCGCGAGACTGGAAAAGGATCCAATAAATCTACAGCGACCAATTCGCCTAGTTTAGGGCCGTAATAGACTGTAACTCTGGCATTGGAAGAGTGCTGATCTTCGTCCGAATGCCGTGCCTAAAACAACATGATATTCATGAATAAACTCAAATTTTCAAATATCGGGTACACAGAGCAACCTTCGTATAATACAAAACAAGAATTTTCTCCCGCCCTGATACCGTCTATGATTGAGTTCAATTTCGGATCTGTTAGTTGTTGATCCAGCAGGGATTTAATTTTTTTTTTAAAAAATCAGGCGACAAACGTACTGAAGCTTCTGCTGCAAATATGCGAAAATGAGTATATGGAGGTGATGGTAAACGATTTTGTTCTGGACGGGAAAGAAAATCAGCAACAATATTTTCTTTGCCCGCGAGAAACTCAATATCGAAATCAAATTGCTGCAGTGCCAAGAACCACCGGCTAATCTAGGGCAAAGCAGCTTGTTAAAATAGTAAAAGGCTTACCTAGGAAAAAAATTCTCTATTTTCGAACTGCATGGACGCCTATCACCGCTAAATCATTAAAACAGTTGCCCACCGATTCCAACAGCATACACTTGTACATAGAGCCTTGAAGATGGGCCCACGTGATACGTCGCTCGAATCAGAAGAGTTTTGGTTTCATTAACAGCCTGGTCAGCGGTTCTGTTCTTGCCGCGAAATTCTCGCAGAATGTTCGGTCATAGTTAAAGAAACCTAAAAACAATTGCAATTGTTTAAAGTTTTTTGATCTTGAAGGTCGGAAACTGCTTGAATTCGCGCAGGATCCGGCCTCACGGTCTCACTACTCACAATATAACCCAAAAAATTATTTTTTTTTCAAAGTTGTTGATCCAGCAGAGATTTCAAAAATTTAATAAAAATCAGGCGACAAACGTACTGAAGCGTCTGCTGCAAATATGCGAAAACGACTATATGGAGGTGATGGTAAATGATTTTGTTCTGAAAGGGAAAGAAAATCAGCAACAATATTTTCTTTACGCGCGAGAAACTCAATATCGAAATCAAATTGCTGCAGTGCCAAGAACCACCGGCTGATCTAGGGCAAAGCAGCCTGCAGGTTTTAAATACATGCAGGTTTTAAATACAATCAGGATCTGTAGTCCGTTGAAATAGTAAAAGGCTTACCTAGTAAGAAAATTCTCCATTTTCGAACTGCATGCACGACTATCACCGCTAAATCATTGAAACAGTTGCCTACCGATTCCAACAGCATACCTTGTACATAGATCCTTGAAGATGGGCCGACGTAATACGTCGCTCGAATCGGAAGAGTTTTGGTTTCATTAACAGCCTGGTCAGCGGTTCTGTTCTTGCCGCGAAATTCTTGCAGAATCTTCGGTCATAGTTACAGAAACCTAAAAACAATTGCAATTGTTTAAAGTTTTTTGGAGCTTGAATATCGGAAATTGCTTGAATTCGCGCAGGATCCGGCCTCACGGTCTCACTACTCACAATATAACCTAAAAAATTCAATTTTTTTCAAAAAATATGGTTTTTCTAATCTGAGAGTAAACCGCGCCTCTGATAAATGGTTGAGCACTTGATCTAAATGTTCGAGATGTTTTGAGAATGTTTCGGAAATAATAAGTAAATCATCTACATACGTGGTCACAAAAGAACTACATTCGGGTCCCAAAATTAGATCGATACAACTATATGAGGCTACAACAGTACGTAACCCAAAATTTTCGAATATCGGGTACACAGAGCACATTCGGTTCATCTTCAGCAAGTTGCTGAAATGAACAACCTTCGTTTAATACAAAACGGAAATTTTCCCTCGCCATGACGCCGTCTATGATTTTCAATTACGAATCTAGTGGTTGATCCAGCAGAGATTTCAAAAATTTAATAAAAATCAGGCGACAAACGTACTGAAGCGTCTGCTGCAAATATGCAAAAATGACTATATGGAGGTGATGATAAACGATTTTGTTCTGAACGGGAAAGAAAATCAGCAACAATATTTTTTTTTACCCACGAGAAACTCAATATCGAAATAAAATTGCTGCAGTGCCAATAACCACCGGCTAATCTGGGACAAAGCAGCTTGTTAAAATAATAAAAGGCTTACCTAGGAAGAAAATTCTCCATTAAAGAACTGCATGCGCGCCTATCACCGCTAAATCATTGAAACAGTTGCCCACCGATTCCAACAGCATACACTTGTACATAGAGCCTTGAAGATGGGCACACGTGATACGTCGCTCGAATCAGAAGAGTTTTGGTTTCATTAACAGTCTGGTCTGCGGTTCTGTTCTTGCCGCGAAATTCTCGCAGAATCTTCGGTCATAGTTACAGAAACCTAAAAACAATTGCAATTGTTTAAAGTTTTTTGGAGCTTGAAGATCGGAAATTGCTTGAATTCGCGCAGGATCCGGCCTCACGGTCTCACTACTCACAATATAACCCAAAAAATTATTTTTTTTTCAAAAAATCTAGGTTTTTCTAATTTGAGAGTAAACCGCGCCTCTGATAAACGGTTGAGCACTTGATTTAAATGTTCGAGATGTTTTGAGAATGTTTCGGAAATAATAAGTAAATTATCTACATACGTGGTCACAAAAGAACTACATTCGGGTCCCAAAATTAGATCGATACAACTAAATGAGGCCACAACAGTACGTAACCCAAAATTTTCGAATATCGGGTACACAGAGCACATTCGGTGTTGCTGAAATGAACAACCTTCGTTTAATACAAAACGGGAATTTTCCCCCACCCTGACGCCGTCTATGATTTTCAATTTCGAATCTAGTTGTTGATCCAGCAAGGATTTCAAAAATTTAATAAAAATCAGGCGACAAACGTTACTGAAGCGTTTGCTGCAAATATGCGAAAATGACTTTATGGAGGTGATGGTAAACGATTTTGTTCTGAACGGAAAAGAAAATCAGCAACAATATTTTCTTTACCCGCGAGAAACTCAACATCGAAATCAAATTGCTGCAGTGCCAAGAACCACCGGCTGATCTAGGGCAAAGCAGCCTGCAGGTTTTTAAATACAATCAGGCTCTGTATTCCGTTAAAATAGTAAAAGGCTTACCTAGTAAGAAAATTCTCCATTTTCGAACTGCATGGACGCTTATCACCGCTAAATCATTGAAACAGTTGCCCACCGATTCCAACAGCATACACTTGTACATAGAGTCTTGAAGATGGGCCCACGTGATACGTCGCTCGAATCAGAAGAGTTTTGGTTTCATTAACAGCCTGGTCTGCGGTTCTGTTCTTGCCGCGAAATTCTCGCAGAATCTTCGGTCATAGTTACAGAAACCTAAAAACAATTGCAATTGTTTAAAGTTTTTTGGAGCTTGAAGGTCGGAAATTGCTTGAATTCGCGCAGGATCCGGCCTCACGGTCTCACTACCCACAATATAACCGGCTGATCTAGGACAAAGCAGCCTGCAGGTTTTTAAATACAATCAGGATCTGTAGTCCGTTAAAATAGTAAAAGGCTTACCTAGTAAGAAAATTCTCCATTTTCGAACTGCATGGACGCTTATCACCGCTAAATTATTGAAACAGTTTCCCACCGATTCCAACAGCATACACTAGTACATAGATCCTTGAAGATGGGCCCACGTGATACGTCGCTCGAATCAGAAGAGTTTTGGTTTCATTAACAGCCTGGTCAGCGGTTCTGTTCTTGCCGCGAAATTCTCGCAGAATCTTCGGTCATAGTTACAGAAACCTAAAAACAATTGCAATTGTTTAAAGTTTTTTGGAGCTTGAAGATCGGAAATTGCTTGAATTCGCGCAGGATCCGGCCTCACGGTCTCACTACTCACAATATAACCCAAAAAATTATTTTTTTTTCAAAAAATCTAGGTTTTTCTAATTTGAGAGTAAACCGCGCCTCTGATAAACGGTTGAGCACTTGATTTAAATGTTCGAGATGTTTTGAGAATGTTTCGGAAATAATAAGTAAATTATCTACATACGTGGTCACAAAAGAACTACATTCGGGTCCCAAAATTAGATCGATACAACTAAATGAGGCCACAACAGTACGTAACCCAAAATTTTCGAATATCGGGTACACAGAGCACATTCGGTGTTGCTGAAATGAACAACCTTCGTTTAATACAAAACGGGAATTTTCCCCCACCCTGACGCCGTCTATGATTTTCAATTTCGAATCTAGTTGTTGATCCAGCAAGGATTTCAAAAATTTAATAAAAATCAGGCGACAAACGTTACTGAAGCGTTTGCTGCAAATATGCGAAAATGACTTTATGGAGGTGATGGTAAACGATTTTGTTCTGAACGGAAAAGAAAATCAGCAACAATATTTTCTTTACCCGCAAGAAACTCAACATCGAAATCAAATTGCTGCAGTGCCAAGAACCACCGGCTGATCTAGGGCAAAGCAGCCTGCAGGTTTTTAAATACAATCAGGCTCTGTATTCCGTTAAAATAGTAAAAGGCTTACCTAGTAAGAAAATTCTCCATTTTCGAACTGCATGGACGCTTATCACCGCTAAATCATTGAAACAGTTGCCCACCGATTCCAACAGCATACACTTGTACATAGAGTCTTGAAGATGGGCCCACGTGATACGTCGCTCGAATCAGAAGAGTTTTGGTTTCATTAACAGCCTGGTCTGCGGTTCTGTTCTTGCCGCGAAATTCTCGCAGAATCTTCGGTCATAGTTACAGAAACCTAAAAACAATTGCAATTGTTTAAAGTTTTTTGGAGCTTGAAGGTCGGAAATTGCTTGAATTCGCGCAGGATCCGGCCTCACGGTCTCACTACCCACAATATAACCGGCTGATCTAGGACAAAGCAGCCTGCAGGTTTTTAAATACAATCAGGATCTGTAGTCCGTTAAAATAGTAAAAGGCTTACCTAGTAAGAAAATTCTTCATTTTCGAACTGCATGGACGCTTATCACCGCTAAATCATTGAAACAGTTGCCCACCGATTCCAACAGCATACACTTGTACATAGAGTCTTGAAGATGGGCCCACGTGATACGTCGCTCGAATCAGAAGAGTTTTGGTTTCATTAACAGCCTGGTCTGCGGTTCTGTTCTTGCCGCGAAATTCTCGCAGAATCTTCGGTCATAGTTACAGAAACCTAAAAACAATTGCAATTGTTTAAAGTTTTTTGGAGCTTGAAGATCGGAAATTGCTTGAATTCGCGCAGGATCCGGCCTCACGGTCTCACTACTCACAATATAACCCAAAAAATTATTTTTTTTTCAAAAAATCTAGGTTTTTCTAATTTGAGAGTAAACCGCGCCTCTGATAAACGGTTGAGCACTTGATTTAAATGTTCGAGATGTTTTGAGAATGTTTCGGAAATAATAAGTAAATTATCTACATACGTGGTCACAAAAGAACTACATTCGGGTCCCAAAATTAGATCGATACAACTAAATGAGGCCACAACAGTACGTAACCCAAAATTTTCGAATATCGGGTACACAGAGCACATTCGGTGTTGCTGAAATGAACAACCTTCGTTTAATACAAAACGGGAATTTTCCCCCACCCTGACGCCGTCTATGATTTTCAATTTCGAATCTAGTTGTTGATCCAGCAAGGATTTCAAAAATTTAATAAAAATCAGGCGACAAACGTTACTGAAGCGTTTGCTGCAAATATGCGAAAATGACTTTATGGAGGTGATGGTAAACGATTTTGTTCTGAACGGAAAAGAAAATCAGCAACAATATTTTCTTTACCCGCAAGAAACTCAACATCGAAATCAAATTGCTGCAGTGCCAAGAACCACCGGCTGATCTAGGGCAAAGCAGCCTGCAGGTTTTTAAATACAATCAGGCTCTGTATTCCGTTAAAATAGTAAAAGGCTTACCTAGTAAGAAAATTCTCCATTTTCGAACTGCATGGACGCTTATCACCGCTAAATCATTGAAACAGTTGCCCACCGATTCCAACAGCATACACTTGTACATAGAGTCTTGAAGATGGGCCCACGTGATACGTCGCTCGAATCAGAAGAGTTTTGGTTTCATTAACAGCCTGGTCTGCGGTTCTGTTCTTGCCGCGAAATTCTCGCAGAATCTTCGGTCATAGTTACAGAAACCTAAAAACAATTGCAATTGTTTAAAGTTTTTTGGAGCTTGAAGGTCGGAAATTGCTTGAATTCGCGCAGGATCCGGCCTCACGGTCTCACTACCCACAATATAACCGGCTGATCTAGGACAAAGCAGCCTGCAGGTTTTTAAATACAATCAGGATCTGTAGTCCGTTAAAATAGTAAAAGGCTTACCTAGTAAGAAAATTCTCCATTTTCGAACTGCATGGACGCTTATCACCGCTAAATCATTGAAACAGTTGCCCACCGATTCCAACAGCATACACTTGTACATAGAGTCTTGAAGATGGGCCCACGTGATACGTCGCTCGAATCAGAAGAGTTTTGGTTTCATTAACAGCCTGGTCTGCGGTTCTGTTCTTGCCGCGAAATTCTCGCAGAATCTTCGGTCATAGTTACAGAAACCTAAAAACAATTGCAATTGTTTAAAGTTTTTTGGAGCTTGAAGATCGGAAATTGCTTGAATTCGCGCAGGATCCGGCCTCACGGTCTCACTACTCACAATATAACCCAAAAAAATATTTTTTTTTCAAAAAATCTAGGTTTTTCTAATTTGAGAGTAAACCGCGCCTCTGATAAACGGTTGAGCACTTGATTTAAATGTTCGAGATGTTTTGAGAATGTTTCGGAAATAATAAGTAAATTATCTACATACGTGGTCACAAAAGAACTACATTCGGGTCCCAAAATTAGATCGATACAACTAAATGAGGCCACAACAGTACGTAACCCAAAATTTTCGAATATCGGGTACACAGAGCACATTCGGTGTTGCTGAAATGAACAACCTTCGTTTAATACAAAACGGGAATTTTCCCCCACCCTGACGCCGTCTATGATTTTCAATTTCGAATCTAGTTGTTGATCCAGCAAGGATTTCAAAAATTTAATAAAAATCAGGCGACAAACGTTACTGAAGCGTTTGCTGCAAATATGCGAAAATGACTTTATGGAGGTGATGGTAAACGATTTTGTTCTGAACGGAAAAGAAAATCAGCAACAATATTTTCTTTACCCGCAAGAAACTCAACATCGAAATCAAATTGCTGCAGTGCCAAGAACCACCGGCTGATCTAGGGCAAAGCAGCCTGCAGGTTTTTAAATACAATCAGGCTCTGTATTCCGTTAAAATAGTAAAAGGCTTACCTAGTAAGAAAATTTTCCATTTTCGAACTGCTGCACGCCTATCACCACTAAATCATTGAAACAGTTGCCCACCGATTCCAACAGCATACACTTGTACATAGAGCCTTGAAGATGGGCCCACGTGATACGTCGCTCGAATCAGAAGAGTTTTGGTTTCATTAACAGCCTGGTCTGCGGTTCTGTTCTTGCCGCGAAATTCTCGCAGAATCTTCGGTCATAGTTACAGAAACCTAAAAACAATTGCAATTGTTTAAAGTTTTTTGGAGCTTGAAGGTCGGAAATTGCTTGAATTCGCGCAGGATCCGGCCTCACGGTCTCACTACCCACAATATAACCGGCTGATCTAGGACAAAGCAGCCTGCAGGTTTTTAAATACAATCAGGATCTGTAGTCCGTTAAAATAGTAAAAGGCTTACCTAGTAAGAAAATTCTCCATTTTCGAACTGCATGGACGCTTATCACCGCTAAATCATTGAAACAGTTGCCCACCGATTCCAACAGCATACACTTGTACATAGAGTCTTGAAGATGGGCCCACGTGATACGTCGCTCGAATCAGAAGAGTTTTGGTTTCATTAACAGCCTGGTCTGCGGTTCTGTTCTTGCCGCGAAATTCTCGCAGAATCTTCGGTCATAGTTACAGAAACCTAAAAACAATTGCAATTGTTTAAAGTTTTTTGGAGCTTGAAGATCGGAAATTGCTTGAATTCGCGCAGGATCCGGCCTCACGGTCTCACTACTCACAATATAACCCAAAAAATTATTTTTTTTTCAAAAAATCTAGGTTTTTCTAATTTGAGAGTAAACCGCGCCTCTGATAAACGGTTGAGCACTTGATTTAAATGTTCGAGATGTTTTGAGAATGTTTCGGAAATAATAAGTAAATTATCTACATACGTGGTCACAAAAGAACTACATTCGGGTCCCAAAATTAGATCGATACAACTAAATGAGGCCACAACAGTACGTAACCCAAAATTTTCGAATATCGGGTACACAGAGCACATTCGGTGTTGCTGAAATGAACAACCTTCGTTTAATACAAAACGGGAATTTTCCCCCACCCTGACGCCGTCTATGATTTTCAATTTCGAATCTAGTTGTTGATCCAGCAAGGATTTCAAAAATTTAATAAAAATCAGGCGACAAACGTTACTGAAGCGTTTGCTGCAAATATGCGAAAATGACTTTATGGAGGTGATGGTAAACGATTTTGTTCTGAACGGAAAAGAAAATCAGCAACAATATTTTCTTTACCCGCAAGAAACTCAACATCGAAATCAAATTGCTGCAGTGCCAAGAACCACCGGCTGATCTAGGGCAAAGCAGCCTGCAGGTTTTTAAATACAATCAGGCTCTGTATTCCGTTAAAATAGTAAAAGGCTTACCTAGTAAGAAAATTTTCCATTTTCGAACTGCATGGACGCCTATCACCACTAAATCATTGAAACAGTTGCCCACCGATTCCAACAGCATACACTTGTACATAGAGCCTTGAAGATGGGCCCACGTGATACGTCGCTCGAATCAGAAGAGTTTTGGTTTCATTAACAGCCTGGTCAGCGGTTCTGTTCTTGCCGCGAAATTCTCGCAGAATCTTCGGGCATAGTTACAGAAACCTAAATACAATTGCAATTGTTTAACGTTTTTTGGAGCTTGAAGGTCGGAAATTGCTTGAATTCGCGCAGGATCCGGCCTCACGGTCTCACTACTCACAATATAACCCAAAAAATTCAATTTCCTCCAAAAAATCTACGTTTTTCTAATCAGAGTACACCCCGCCTCTGATAAACGGTTGACCACTTGATCTAAATGTTTGAGATGTTTTGAGAATGTTTCGGAAATAATAAGTATATCATCTACATACGTGGTCACAAAAGAACTACATTCGGGTCCCAAAATTAGATCGATACAACAACTAAATGAGGCTACAATAGTTCGTAACAAAAAGGGAAAACAGTAAACTGATAATAATTAGAACCAACAAAAAACCTTTAACTTTTTGTCCTCTGCTCTCAGCGGAATCTGCCAGTAAATGCGTAAAAACAATACTAGACATGAACTTTACGTTATTCAAAATGCCTATAATATGTTCGATTGGTCTAGGGGCCTCGTTGTCCAACAAAATTACTTTATTAAGTCTACGTGTCTCTAAACAAACATTTACGCTACCGTCTTTCTTTACTACTGTTATTAACAGACTGATACGGAGTTGTAGATCGTTCAATTACTCCCCAGCTTTCCATTTTATCCAATTCCCGTTGAACTGATTCACTGTGTGCAATAGTGACTGGATTCGATTTTATTACAAAAGGTGAATAATCAGAAAGCTATATTACGTGTACTATTCAGCTGTACGCCCGAGGACAATAGATAATATATTTTCATGTAACACAGCCCTAACTAGTTCTTCCTCGTTATGATTAACATTAGGCTTGGAAAATGCTTTATTTATGTCAGCTATATGCTCAACATCGACCGTAAACGAATGACAGTTTTTTTGGCGCAATCCGCGATCGCGAAGCTCGCAGGAACAAAGTCCAGCAAACTCATGCCGTGTTAGTTCTTCTAGGATTCTAACCACAGAATTATTGTAATACTAGTAAAATGTTCACCCAGACATAATTTTGCAATAATGGCTCTTAGCAAATCAATGCCTAAAATTACGATGAACGTTAAATCAGGATAGAAATTTATACTGGCGCAAATAAAAATCAATTTGCACTTGGTGCGTGACCTTACGTTGTTTTCCTTTGATAGCACCGGACACTCTAATGGCAGTGACGGGAAAATGGAAAAATCGACCTCACCTGCGCTTATTTGGTTCCATGTGCTAGCAGATAGGCAGCGACTACGGTACCAGTGTCTACCAAGGCGGAAATCTGCATGCAGCAGACGGTGATGACGACCACCGGGCATCGAAAGTCATCGACTGGGTAGTTGACGCTCGTCTGCTCCTCCCGCTGTATGGTAGAGATCACTGGAGCTACGTGACACCCTACCCCTCGTTTCCGCCCTCCTCCACGTCGATGGTTGATGCTGGCTGGAGCGTGTTGAACGGACGTCGGTCGTGGAAATGGTTTTAACCATGACTGGTATTACTTTTTGTTGCGTTCGGTTGTGCTTTTATTCCCTGCTCTCCACTAGGTTGTCGTGGCATCTCTCTCTCTCTCTCTCTCTCTCTCTCTCTCTCTCGTGGTGGACTGCGTCTTGGCTGCTCATGACGATTGTTTTCCCAACTTGGAGATTATGGTACTTCTTCCGTTTCCGTGTAATAATCGGCTTGTCTTAGTCGATTTAGGGTGTCCTCGCACGCCTGAACTCCCACTAAGATACATGCATGTATACGTTGGCGGGCTACCGTACTCACTAAAATCAGTTCGGAATAGGGTGGTTCCAAGTAGCGACTTGTGGTGTGATCATCTGCTTCATAACGTGATTTGCTATAGGACCGTCTCCATAACGGTACCGCTTGGATTCTAGGCGTAGTTTTGCCTGCAGTTGACATGATGGGCTCCAAAAATGTGTGATAAATGCCGCTTTCATCTGCCTAAAGTTTAGGAAATTCGGCAGAAAAGCATCGGCGAAGCACGAAGCATTACTTTTGTAATTGTAACGTTTTACGTTTGATAGTGATGTAAACGTTCGAACAGACTAGACGTGCCTTTTGTGTGTGCTGCAGCAGTTGTTTCTCAATAGTTTTACCTTTCCTTCATAAACAAATAATTCGCCATGGCTCGTGAACAACGTGCAATGGAGACCAGATCCATCGTGAAAGTCATCAATGACTATTTTAGTGATGACTTAGTCATGAAAATAGTGGCCCAAGTATCTGAGAAAGTGGAGGCAGTATTCAGAGTCAAAATTTCTGGCCTGAGAAAATTAAAATTAAAAATCTGCAAATTCAGCTTCAGCAGAGGGACAATCAGATTGAGTCTATGGCCCAGGAAATAGACTCTCTTTAGCAGTACAGCAGGCGCAACTGTTTACTGGAGTCCCGGAGAAGACCAACGAATTCACCGACGCCCTCGTCCTGCAGCTGTGTGAGAAGAAACTCGATCTTCATCTGGAACCATCTGCCATAGACCGTTCACATCGAATAGGGAAGCCATCCAAAGATAAGTGCAGATCTTTAATTGTAAAATTATTCAGATACAATGATCGTGCATCAGTCTTTGCTAAAAAAAAGTAAGTAAAAAGTAGGGGTATTGTAAATCGGGAAGACCTCACTTGCAATAGACTAAATTTAATCAGTGAGGCTAAGAAAAAGTTCGGAGTTAATAATACTTGGTCGCGTGATGGTGTTATATGTGTTAAAATAGATAATAAAATTCATAAAATATCGACCTATTCTGACTTTAGGAAACTAATTTAGGTGAATTACGTTATATAATATATTTGGCACACACGTATGGGTACAATGTGTACTTTTGTTTAATTGGATTTTGGAACTTCGATTCTGAATTAGTTTTAATTATTAATTAAGGATTCATTTAACTTATTTTTAAATTTATAAGACAATTACTACGTTTACATGCAGTTTTGAAAATGGTTTCAGTTTTCAGTCAAAATTATGCAAAACTGTTTACATGCAGTTTTCAAAACAAGTTTAAAAATTGATTTGAAATCAGTTTCGGCCGGTTTGATACTGTATATATGGCGTTTTCAAAACTAAAAACGTTTTAAAAACGGTTTCAAAACTGCATGTAAACTTAGTAAATGATTCACTTTGAATTAAAACGATTTTATTTTGAACTTTTATTATCTTTATTTGTAAAAACAAAATTATTCATAGCGTTTTGAAAGCTAAAATCTGCTGTCGTCATCAGGTGATCTGACACTACTGACTAATTCCTTAACATACGAGCTTTATATCTGGTGTTATAGGGGTGAACATTGTGACGGGTGGCTGGTCGGGTCTAATGGCTGGGTCGAGCATCCTGGGTGTTTGGGTCTCAATGGTTAGGCTTGAGTCTGCTATGATGTGTTTCCTCCAGATTGGCCGAATTTCTACACTAGGCTGACTGAAAACTGTTTTTTTGTTCTTTTGAATGATGGCGGCTTCTTTGGACTTCCTCTTATACCAATGTTCTTCTTTCTTGAGAATTTTTGCTCCCTCCCACTGGATACGGTGATGGTGTTCCCACGCATGGTCTGCAAGTCCGGATTTTGACGTCTCTCCTCTTTCAGTGTGTCGTCTGTGTTCCTTTATTCTGATGCCCAATGGTTGTTTTGTTTCTCCTATATATGTTTTTCCGCATTCACAATCCACCTGGTAGATGCCAGTTTGTAGTTTTGGTGACTGTTCTGGTTTTGTTGCAGATAAGGATGTTTTTGATTGTGGTTGTCGTTTGAAATCTTGTTGATATGTTTAACTTGCTGGCAATCCTTTTGATTTTATCGGAGACTCCCGCTATATAAGGAATGTATAATTCGTTTCTCTTTCCTTCGTCTCTGTTTACCTGCTTCGCTCTTGTTCTTCGGTTTTTCTTTACTATTTTCTTGATTCACAATCCACCTGGTAGATGCCAGTTTGTAGTTTTGGTGACTGTTCTGGTTTTGTTGTAGATAGGATGTTCTTGATTGTGGTTGTCGTTTGAAATCTTGTTGATATGTTTAACTTGCTGGCAATCCTTTTGATTTTATCGGAGACTCCCGCTATATAAGGAATGTATAATTCGTTTCTCTTTCCTTCGTCTCTGTTTACCTGCTTCGCTCTTGTTCTTCGGTATTTCTTTACTATTTTCTTGATTGTTTTATCCGTGTATCCGTTTCGTTGGGGAGTGTTAATGACATCCTTAACTTCAGCCTCATAACCTTCTTCTCTGTTGAAGTGTGATTTAGCTCTGTAAAGTAGCGCGTAAGCTACCCCCATCTTGGTGTTTTCGGCATGGTTGGATTCATAGTTCAGATAGCGTCATGTGTGTGTTGGTTTGCGATAAACAGATGTTCGTATGGTGTTGTTAACTCTCTGCATAAGTACATCTAGGAATGATATTCTGTTGTCTTCTTTCTGGTGAATTTGATGCTCGGTTCTGCGTCACTGTGGTTCCAGATAATAAAGGTGTCATCCACGTACCTTATCCATTTCTTCGGCTTGATCTGAGCTGTGCGTATAGCGGTGTCTTCGAAGTACTCCATGTAGATATTGGCGATGACTAGTGAAAATGGAGATCCCATTGGCAGTCCATCGGTTTGTTGATAGAAGTCGGATTGAACTTGAAAATAAGTTGTTGTTAGGCAGCACTCTAACAGTTCCAGTATTGCGTTGATTGTTAAATTTGTTCTACTGTGTAATTCTGTATCTTCTTCTAGTTGCTTCGCCACCACTTGTAATGCTTCATCGACGAGTACATTTGTAAAAAGGCTCTCAACATCAAAACTGATGAAGCGGTCTTCTGGTTCCAATTGTATTGACGTCACCATGTCTATGAAATGTTTAGAATCTTTAACAAATGTGTTGCTCTTCCCTGCCAGTGGGGTTATAATTGGTAACAGAAATTTAGCCAGGTTGTAACAGGGGGATCCTCTTGAACTGATGATGGGTCTGAGTGGCACGTCCTATTTGTGTATCTTTGGTAACCCATAAAGGTGCGGTGGTTTGCTGTAATGTGGGGTCAGCCTGGATCTAGTAGAATCGTCCAGGTGCTGCTTGTGTTTCTTCAATACTTGATACACTTTTATTTCAATGCTAGACGTTGGATCCTTCTTCAGCTTAGCGTACGAACCTTTCTTCAGTACTTCTTCTATCTTCTTGTTGTAGTCGTCTGTGTTCAGGATAACTGTAGCGTTCCCCTTGTCTGCTACTAAGATTTTCACTGTACTGTCTGTCTTCAGAGCTTTGATGGCTGTCGATTCTTCTTTTGTCAAGTTGACTGTTGGTTTCTTTATTTTATCCAGGACTGCCCTCACCTTCCATCTGAATTCTTCGGATTCTTCTTGATTTAATTTGAGTGCGCTTGTTTCCACTGCTGCTATTATGTCGATGCTTGGAACACACCCAAAGTAGTTCCAAGCGCACTCAAATTAAATCAAGAAGAATCCGAAGAATTCAGATGGAAGGTGAGGGCAGACCTGGATAAAATAAAGAAACCAACAGTCAACTTGACAAAAGAAGAATCGACAGCCATCAAAGCTCTGAAGACAGACAGTACAGTGAAAATCTTAGCAGCAGACAAGGGGAACGCTACAGTTATCCTGAACACAGACGACTACAACAAGAAGATAGAAGAAGTACTGAAGAACGGTTCGTACGTTAAGCTGAAGAAGGATCCAACGTCTAGCATTGAAAGAAAAGTGTATCAAGTATTGAAGAAACACAAGCAGCACCTGGACGATTCTACTAGATTCCGGCTGACACCACATTACAGCAAACCGCCACACCTTTATGGGTTACCAAAGATACACAAAAAGGACGTGCAACTCAGACCCATCATCAGTTCAAGAGGATCCCCCTGTTACAACCTGGCTAAATTTCTGCTACCAATTATAGCCCCACTGGCAGGGAAGAGCAACACATTTGTTAAAGGTTCTAAACATTTCACAGACATGGTGACGTCAATACAATTGGAACCAGAAGACCGCTTCATCAGTTTTGATGTTGAGAGCCTTTTTACAAATGTACTCGTCGATGAAGCATTACAAGTGGTGGCGAAGCAACTAGAAGAAGATACAGAATTACACAGTAGAACAAATTTAACAATCAACGCAATACTGGAACTGTTAAGAGTGCTGCCTAAAAACAACTTATTTTCAAGTTCAATCCGACTTCTATCAACAAACCGATGGACTGCCAATGGGATCTCCACTTTCACTAGTCATCGCCAATATCTACATGGAGTACTTCGAGGACACCGCTATACGCACAGCTCAGATCAAGCCGAAGAAATGGATAAGGTGGTACGTGGATGACACCTTTATTATCTGGAACCACAGTGACGCAGACTTGGAAGATTTTCTTTCCCATATAAATTCTCAAAAACCGAGCATCAAATTCACCATGGATAAAGAAGACAACAACAGAATACCATTCCTAGATGTACTTGTGGAAAGAGTTAACAACACCATACGAACATCTGTTTATCGCAAACCAACACACACAGGACGCTATCTGAACTATGAATCCAACCATGCCGAAAACACCAAAATGGGGGTAGCTTACGCGCTACTTGACAGAGCTAAAGCACACTTCAACAGAGAAGAAGGTTATGAGGCAGAAGTTAAGGATGTCATTAACACTCCCCAACGAAACGGATACACGGATAAAACAATCAAGAAAATAGTAAAGAAAAACCGAAGAACAAGAGCGAAGCAGGTAAACAGAGACGAAGGAAAGAGAAACGAATTATACATTCCGTATATAGCGGGAGTCTCCGATAAAATCAAAAGGATTGCCAGCAAGTTAAACATATCAACAAGATTTCAAACGACAACCACAATCAAGAACATCCTTATCTACAACAAAACCAGAACAGTCACCAAAACTACAAACTGGCATCTACCAGGTGGATTGTGAATGCGGAAAAACATATATAGGAGAAACAAAACAACCATTGGGCATCAGAATAAAGGAACACAGACGACACACTGAAAGAGGAGAGACGTCAAAATCCGGACTTGCAGACCATGCGTGGGAACACCATCACCGTATCCAGTGGGAGGGTGCAAAAATTCTCAAGAAAGAAGAACGTTAGTATAAGAGGAAGTTCAAAGAAGCCGCCATCATTCAAAAGAACAAAAAAAAAAAAACAGTTTTCAGCCAGCCTAGTGTAGAAATTCGGCCAATCTGGAGGAAACACATCATAGCAGACTCCAGCCTAACCATTGAGACCCAAACACCCGGGACGCTCGACCAAGCCATTGGACCCGACCAGCCACCCGTCACTAATGTTCACCCCCATAACACCAGATATAATGCTCGTATGTTTAGGAATTAGTCAGTAGTGTCAGATCACCTGATGACGACAGCAGAGTTTTGCTTTCGAAACGTTGTGAATAATTTTGTTTTTACAAATAAAGATAATGGAAGTTCAAAATAAAATCGTTTTAATACTAAGGATTCATTTATTTAAATATAAAGCAAGATAATATATTCGTGAATATACTAACGTACAGAAATATAATATAAACAAAATATCACATTTATTCGAACATTTATTAAAAGTACATTCATTTTATTTTTACTATTTGCTTTGAGAAGCAATTGTTGTGTTCACAGTTTGTTTTATTCTTTATTGTTTGTACAAAACTTGTCATCTTTATACCTGCGTGGGTCTAGCGATCAGATCAATGACCTCTCAATATTCTCAGCTGATTATTAACTGCTAGTTTTAGCACGTTTATATTATACCGTATTTTCGACTTTTTAATAAAAAATAATATTTCATATAGGTCATGTAAATATTGGATCACTAGGCACACATTTCAGTGAATTTAAGGATTTCATTTGCTGTAACAACTTTGACATTTTTGGTGTAAGTGAAACTTGGATGAATGATAATAGTAACAATTTACAATACCGGGCTATGCACTAGTTGGTAAAGATAGAGTACCGAGCCGTGGGGATGGAGTGGGATTTTATTGTAAGTTACATTTGTATAAGATATTTGTTCTAAATGATATCAACACTCATAGTGCTCATTTGGAACAATACTGGATTAAAATCTGTTTGGGTAGTATTAAACTTATTCTTGGGGTTATATATCGACCCTATAAAGCTTCTTATATTGATTTTACTAGTTCATTAGAAACTTCTATTTCCTCAATTTTTACGAAGGCTTATTATATATTATTGTATTGGTAATATTAACATAAATTTATTTTCATTAAATAGCAATTCTGTCAAACTCTTTAACTCTCTACTCAATGAATCTGATTTATCTCAATTTATCTCGGAACCCACACGGATAACAGCACACTTTGAAACGCTCTTAGATGTTATAATTATTTTCTCGGGTGAGATTTGTTCTGAAATTACTGCAACAGATATGCATCAGGTAACTAACTGACCACAGATCTGTTGCCTGTAAACTAAAATTGAGTTCTGAAAATAAACAGGGACCACAAATTAAGCGGTTTCATGATCTGAAAAATGTGAATATTGATAATCTTATTGGTAGTTTAAACAGTTTTGATTGGCAACACTTTTTTTCCTGTCGTGATCTTAATATGAAATTACATTACCTTCAATGGGGTCTCGTGGCCGCGTGCCCGAGTGTCCGGTCGCGAATCTGGGGAACCGGGTTCGATCCCGACCGATGCCAAATATTTCGAATTATAAATAGCACAAAATTGACCCCTGTGATGCACTCTCCACGCCAGCAATGAGTGCCCGTGAGGTGACGCCTGGTAAACGCCCGCACGGTACAAATATGCCATCATCATTACCGATATCTGCATACAAAGCAGATTGGCACACCCAGCAATGGGTAATATGCCGTGATGATATATTTATTTATTCATTATCTTCAATGGTGTAATTTTGGGTTTACTTGATGAGTATGCACCGGTAAAAACAATCCAAACTCGTTACACTCCATCATCATGGATGACGGATATTATACGAATAATGATGAAGCACAGGGATAATGCTTTATCACAATTTAAACGAACTAAGTCGCAAGAGCATTGGAATTAATACAAAAGCTTAAGAAATTATACTACTGAAATTTTATACCCGATCATAGAACAGTAATTTTATCTTTTGATGAAAATTTTTCTGACAAACCAAAAAAAAAAAAAAAAATAATTGTAAGAGATTTTCATCCGTCTAGCATTGAAAACTTTAGTTCTGATTTAATTCAAGAAAACTGGGAAGCAATGCAAAACAGTACAAATGTTAATAAAAGCTTTAATAAATTTTATAAAATTTTTAGTATTATTTCAATTTGCACTTTCTTGTAAAATACAAACGTAACTTAAAAAAATCTTGAGTTACTGGTCAAATTATATCATCCAGTAATAATTTTAAGGACCTATATATTATAAACAATAAATATCCAGAGCTAAGTAACAATTACAATATAGCAAAACAGAAATTTTTTCAATTAGTCTCAAGTACAAAAAAACAATATTTTCAAAAAAAAAAAAAACACAAATTCAGACAATATGACTAAAAATGGAGTGTAATAAACTCAAACACAAATAAAATATTGTCCCACAAAATATTAATTTAAAAAATGATAACGATGTCATTAGAGAAGACCCTCAGATAATAGCTGAAGATTTTAATAACTTTTTTATTAAAAAATTTATTGATTTAAGTAACCAAGCTCAAATCAGAGCTTCTCAAAATCAAAATATTCAAGTAAATAAATTCAACATAAATTGTAATAAAAATTTGTTTTTGTTCCCTTTTGACGTAGACGAGTTCGTGAATTTTATGTGTAATAAATTAAAATCAAAAAAATCAGCTGGGCCAGATGATATACCGAGTTTCCTAATTTAAAAAATTATTCACATTATTGCACCCCCACTTCTTTACATTATTAATTTGTCTTTTGAGACAGAAGAATTTCCAGAAGAGCTAAAACTAAGTAAAGTAACACCCGTTTTTAAGAAACAAGATGCTCAAAATATTGAAAATTATAGGCCTGTATTGCAATCCTTAACACATTAACGGCCATGCATTTTTTTGTGATACATCAGAATGGGCCAACTCTCTTTTTTCACTTTTTATTGTCTAAATTGTCTTAAAACAAGCTAAATTAAACAGAAATTGCCTAAATTATGTTTTTTAAATGAATTTGACATAAAAAATTTAGCGGTCCCTAGGGACCGCCAGGGCCTGATTGGAATTTTCTTTCGGACAATGCTTGGCGGTCCAATGTGGCGGCCCCACTTACATGTTTATGCTGGTTTGTGCCGAGTCATGCAGGGTGCAATTCGTTGCAGTCTAATGTTAGTCCTCACTGTGTAGTGTTGTACTAGTTGCAAAATGAGTTCTAGAGCGTCCAGAATTTTACAGCTAGCTTTATCCAAAGCCAGTAACAGCGGTAAGATACAAAATGTTTTTCATTTGTCGTATAATAATTGTCTGCTTTTCTTAGATTCAGAATCCTCTGAATCCGAGCATGAACGTGATCCATTTGGTTCATCTGACTCGTTAGAAGATCCAACATTTGTTGTAGACAATGATGAGCTCAGCCAAGCTAGCGATAGTGCCTCCTACGAGGAAACTCAGGATACCGAAGAAAGGCCAAAGTTATCTACAAGTAGTTGTCAAAACCAAACAACTATGTTACCACAAAATCCGTCCACTTCAAGTCATTTATCTCAGAATGATTCAGCAGATGAGACAAGATCTGATCAAAATCAAAACATTGCGTACAATTGGAAAATACCCGAAGACAAACATCAGCAGTTTGATTACAATGCAGAAAATGGTGTCAACCCTGCAATTGCGGCAGCTCTAATTGACGAAAGCCCTGTCAATTTTTTTCTATATTTTATTGATGATAAAGTTTTGGAACTAATGGTAGATCAAACTAATTTATACGCGACGCAAACACTCATGTCTGGAAAGGACATTGCGGAACATTCTCGACTTCGTGCCTGGGTACCAACAGATATAAAAGAGATGAAAAAGTTTTTAGGAATAATCGCGTTTATGGGTATAAATAAATTGCCTACGATTCGTCACTACTGGGCAAAGAACAAACGACTTTTTTCAAGAATTCTCCCTCAAGTAATGACACGGAACAGATTTGAGTTGCTCCTGAAACTATAGCATTTTAGTAATAACGAAACTTGTCCTGAAGGAGACAGAACATACAAAGTGCAACCTCTTTTAGATATTCTCATACAAAAGTTTCAAGAAGCTTATACACCTGGTGAAATATTTTGTATTGACGAATCTCTTATACCATTTCGAGGAAGACTGATAATGAAACAATATATACCCCAAAAAGCACACAAGTATGGTGTAAAAATTTTTAAACTATGTGCTGATGCTGGATATACGTACAACATGAAAATATATGCCGGCAAGGAGAGAGACGGAATTGGATCAGCTCCAACAAATGTAGTTATGAAACTTTCGGAAAATCTTTTGGGTTCCGGTAGAACAGTCATCACAGATAATTGGTATTCAAGCTTAGAATTAGCTAATTTGTTGTTAGACAATCAAATGCATCTAATCGGAATCTTAAGGGCAAATCGCAGGGGAAATCCAAAAGAAGTGACGAACAAAAAATTGCGAAAGGGAGAAATAATTGCGAGAGAAAACGATAGGGGAATTTGTATAATAAAGTGGCGTGATCGTCGCGATGTCCTTATTTCGACAAAACATACGGACACTACCGTTACTATAAACCGCCATGATGGTGTGCAAGAAAAACCGCAAGCAGCCATCGATTATAATACAGCAAAAAGTGCAATTGATCTTTCAGATCAAATGGCAAGTTATAGCACGGCACTAAGAAAAACAGTCAAATGGTATAGGAAGGTTGTTATAGAAATTATTTGGGGTACTGCGTTGGTCAATGCTCATTTTTTGTACAAAAAAAGTAAACCAAAGTTCCATTCAAATCGGAGAGTTTAGAGAAGCCATAATAGAATCCCTGTTGTTTCCACAGGACGAGAAGACTTTAGATCCAGAACAACCCGGTCCATCAAATAGAAAAAGAAAAATGAACACACATTCTTTTCAGAAGAAAGAAGGCGCTGCACATAAAGTTAGAAAATATTGCAGAGGGTGTTACGAAAAGAAAGTGAAAGGATTAATATCGAAAAACAACGTACGCAAAGTTGTGACATATTGCCAAAACTGTGATGGGCAACCACATTTTTGCTTGGATTGTTTTGCTGACGCTCATAACTAAGAAAGATTTTATTCGTATAAATATATGAATTATACATAACTTTTGTACTTTTATTGCAAAGAATAAACATTTTTTTATCATTTACATGATTTTCAATTTTGTGGGCTTTTCAGGTAAGGTGATTTTCAAAAAAGAAAAAATTCAATGTGGCATCCTCTTTGTGATAGCTGCAGCGGTCCCTTCATATATATAAACTAAAAGTGAGCGCGTCCCGAAGCCTGAAGTACATGTTTTATGGGTAAGTGTCATAGCGGTCCATATGACCGCTCCGGCCTACACGGTATGCTTTAAGTCGGTCCCTACGGACCGCTGTGGCCGCTAACGTGTTAATTTTCTCTAAAATGTTTGAGTACTGCTTCCTAGCACGTTTGGAACCATTTTTAAAACAAAATAATATTATCACTAATAATCAATTCGGATTTCGACATGATTTATCAACAATACAAGCTGTTAAAAATTTTATGAGAAGATTATTTTGATAATGGAGTCAAATGAACATCTTGTGGCTATTTTTTGTGATCTGTCAAGGGCTTTTGACTAAGTTAACCACTCAAAGCTTCTTGATAAATTGGAGGAATATGGCATTCGTGGAGTAGCTCTCACATGGGTAAAGACTTTTCTACATAATCGGCAGCAATAAGTATATTAAACACAAGGATAATTTTAGAATATCTGTAGTTAACTAGAAGCCTTCTGCAGTCAAAATAGGTGTACCACAGGGTTCTATTGTAGGACCTATCCTCTTTTTGCTGTATATTAATGACATGGACTTGATGTTTCAGGGGAACAATAATGTTAATTTATGTATTGTATCACTACAATACAAAAAAACTCTAGAAGCCTCTTGTACCGAAGTGTACACTTCACTAACAACGTGGTTTAACATTAATGAATTATTTTTTAACGAAAATAAAACTAATTACATTTGATTTTATAATCAATTGAATAAAAATGATATGAATATTAAATTTAGTAACAATACGGTGCAAAGAGAGAGTGACACAAAATTCTTGGGTTTACATATCAATGAACATTGTGGAACGGCTATTGCCATGATATGAAAAAACTAAATTCCACATGGTACTTAATTAAAAATGTTAAAAATATTCTTAATACAGAGTAGTTAATAATGCTATACCATGCACATGTTGGGTCCGTGTTAAATTACGGTGTTTCTTTTTGGGATTCCTCTCCAATGGCATCGGATATATTAATTTGCCAGAAAAGAATAATTACATGTATTGCTGGAGTCTCGCAGTCAACTTCATGCAGAAGTTTATTCAAAAAATTTAATATTTTAAGATTAGCTTCTGTATTATTACTGGACTTATGCAATTATGTCTATAAAAATAAACATAAATTTCCAATTAATATGGATTTATACAAATACAATACAAAGAATAAACAGGACTTTAGATTGCCTTGCAACAGATTAAATATAGGAAGAAAATCTCCTCAATATCTAGGTCTAGATGTTTTTAATAAATTACTACCCGTAATTAAAAATTGTAGTAACTTGAGAACATTCAAGCAAGCTGTAAAAATATTTTTAATTAATAATTGCTTTTATAATTGCTTTTATTCTGTAGTAGAATATAACAATTTCAAGAATGAAATTTTGTAATTAATATTTATGCTTTTATTTTGTAATATATATATATATATATATATATATATATATATATATATATATATATATATATATATACGTATGTATCTGCTTCTTGAGACCTTTTTAACAAATGTATAATATGTCCAGTGAAATAAATATATTCTCATGAGCGATCTAAAGAGTAGAGCACGTGAACTATGGCACAGAGCGAGAACAAATGTAGAGATAGTGTGAACTGGTAAGCCATGTGCCGTACTGTGGGACCTAAAGAGCCGTTCGTTTATGGCTCACTAAACTGTGTACTTCAAAATGAACGACTCGTTCATGAACGACCATCACTAGAGGTATCTAAAATATTTTACTCATTAAAATCAAATTCTATGAGACTTGATGGCTTAAATCTTAGTATGCTTAAAATTGTATTTCCAGATGTCGTACCTCAACTTACGCACTTAAGAAATGAATGTCTCATGCAAGGCTCTATTGGCCGCTTCTATTTTCAATATATAAGCTTTTGCTAACATTCATATGTACGCATGTGATACGCAATTGTATACAGGGTGGTGGCGGTTAGGGGTGAACATAGGGATTTAACATGGGATTTTAGTTTTTTGCAATTTCCTGCTCTCCTGTTCATTTTACGACAACAACTGTAGAGAACAAAATTGTTCAGAATTAAAAATTGCATACAAAAATGTATTTACATTTATTATTATGTTTTTGGTTTCTTCACAACTTTAAAAAGAAAATTCAAAATTTCTGTTAATTTGGAGCAATAGCCATGACTTATAACTCAAATGTTTAAACATAATGTCATTCAATTTCTGTCAAATTTTCGAAATTTTCTCTAATAAAAAGTTAATTTAATAATGAATGTTTATTCGAATGAGTTTTCGTTATAAAAAATTATTATGGTGGAAATAGTTTTAGAAGAATACGTGATATGTTTTCCATAAAGTACGAAAATACATCAATTCCTATTATAGCAACAATTTGTAAACTTGTTAAAAAATTTGAGAACACGCTAATATAACTGTGAACGAAGGTAATGAAGGAAATAATAATAATAATAATAATAATAATAATAATAATATTAATAACAATAATAATGATGATAATAATAATAATAGCAGACGTCATAAAGAAGTGAATGAAGAAATGGTATTGGCTATGATAAATCAAAATTCTACGTAGTTGATACATTTGGAATTGGTTTATTCTTAAATGGTATACCTAATAAAAAATGCGAATTAAAATTAAAAGTTGTTTGTTTTTATATGACAACCAGAAAAAATAAATTCCATGGCTATTGCTACAAAATAACAGAAATTTTGAAATTTCTTTTTAGAATTGTAAAGAAACCAAAAACATAATAATAAATGTAAATACATTTTTATATGCAATTTTTAATTCTGAACAATTTTGCACTCTACAGTTTTTGCCGTAAAATGAACAGGAGAGCAGGAAATTGCAAAAAACTAAAATCCCATGTTAAATCCCTATGTTCACCCCTAACCGCCACCACCCTGTATATCATTGGTAATGTGATTAAAAGAAAAGAGTTGCTATTGAATAATGCTATTTCCATTAAAATTAATAAGATCAATATTAACATTTCAAATTCCACAAGAAATCTAGGACTACTTGTAGGTCATAAGCTTAGGTTTACTGACTGTAACCTTGTTGATAAGAAAGTCTTCTCTTGCCTTAAAAAACCTCTATATGAACAGGTTCATCCTGTCAAAACACAACCATATGATTCTATCCAGTAGTCTTGTAGTATCTATATTTAATTATTGTGACACAGTTTGTGGAACGCACATTACTCTTTTCGAAGTCAACGAAATACAAAAGGTGCAAAACTACTGTGTTCATTAATGGTTTACAAAGACATGAACACGTTTCGTCTTATTTAAAAGAGCTCAATTGGTTGGATATGAAACAGACTAGATTTTTGCATATAGCTTCATAGGCACATCGCGTAATTCAGAATAAATGTCCCTCTTATCTTTATAACAAATTAACTTTGCGTACAAATCAGCATAGTCGTAATTTAAGGAATAATTTGAAAATCACATAAATAATTGAAAGAATAAAAATAACGAACACTACGATTAAACAAATATATCACAATAAAGTGAATATCAAAGTGATGAACGCCATTTTAAACTACACGTACTTAGGCCCAAGAGGTAAGAGTACAATTGATTTCATCTGGATTGACATTAACACATTTCATCTCGTTAAAGACTTTTGGATCGACAATAGCATTTTACTTTCCGATCATTTCGCATGTAACATTGAATTAGTAAATGTATGGTAGACTCCGAAGATATACAATTTTAACACTACACAAAAATACAAGAATACTCTCTGGGACAATTGCAAAACTGTAAATTACAAACAAGGAATAGACACACTTTTGAGCAATTACGCAGAGCCCACATGCTTAGACCTAGGATACTTAACCTTAAAAAATTTCGTTCGAAACAGTATCTACGGAAATTGGAATTACTAACGAGATGACTGCCTCAAATCCAAATAAAACAAGATCAAACAAACGATGGTTTTCAAAAGAATGTAGACAATACAAAACAGAAATAAAGAAAAATCCAAGGGCATGTAAATCGAATAATTTCAGTAATGAATATTTAGAAAAATATTTAGAATCAAAAAAATTGTACAAGAACTTAATAAATCAAGAGAAATCACAATACAAACGATCGCTCAAAACCACCTTAGAGAACAATAAAAACCAATCGGAATTTTGGAGAGCAGTAAAATCAATAACTCCTAAATACAACAATAATACTGAAACAAGTGTAGAAGCATGAGCACTCCATTTCAAAGAATGGTTCAAAACTGAAATACCTAACGATTCAACCTTTGTGGATGTTCGACACCCATATTTAGATGACGACATATCCCTCACCGAACTAAACCTTACCCTGCAAAATTTAAAAACAAACAAAGCACCAGGAACTGACACAATAATAAACGAACAATTGCGACACTTACCAGAAATTGGAAAACAATACTTAAAAAATATCCTAAGTTACCAAAGGAGCTAACAAAAATAAGAAGAACAATGATTTACAAGAAAGGCGATCTAAAAGAGTTAAGCAACTATAGACCTATTGCAATCATTAACTCAATCACAAGAATTTTTACCTCTATAATTAATAAGCGAATACAAATATGGGCAGACAGTAACAACGTCCTACCAGAATATCAGTCAGGCTTCCGCAAAAATAGATCCAATGTCGATAACTTATTTGTAATAACTTCAATTGCACAATCACGATTGATGACAACTAAAGAAGGTACCTATGGGATATTTATAGACTTTCAAAAAGCCTTCGACTCCATCTCTCATAACATGTTATGGGACAAAATTTTCTAAATAGGAGTAAGCGGAAAGATTTGCAGACTACTTCGTAACATATACAACAACACAACTATGCATGTAAAATCAAACAATGAAGTCAGCGAGCCAATTATAGTTACAAAAGATGTATTGCAGGGCGAATGCACCAGCCCACTTTCATTCGCCATGTATATCTCAGACTTAGAGGACAAATTCAGAGAACAAGGATTAGAATGTATTTTTGTTAATCAAAAAATCCATGTACTTACCCTCCAATATGCAGATGACAGTTATCTTTTCAAACTCCCCAATCGACACCCAGAAAAAACTTCAGGGTTTAGAAAAGTTCTGCAACAATCTTGATGACATAAAATATTTATGTCAGTGTAACGAAATTAAACAATCGAACAAATTAAACAATCGAACAAATATGTTTATTTAGGACTAACCTTTACAATATCAGGGATATTTAAAGAAAATGCGGACACATTTGTAATTAAATCCAGACAGATAACTGAAATATAAAAAATATTAATTAATATTAATTCCTTCAATACTATACGCATCCGAAATTAGGGCAATAAATCACGCGGATACCTTAGAAAAAGGGCAGTCAAACTTTTTTAAAAGTATTCTAGGCTGGCAAATCCCAACCCCTAACTATATATTAAGGCGTGAAACAAACCAAAATAAACAAGAATTAACAATCGCCAAAAATATGCTTAACTGGTGGTTTTAAATTCTACCAATGAATGATAGAGTTGTAAAAATATGCTACTGCAAACTCTTACAACTGAATAAGAAAAATTCAATTCCCGATGCAAAACAAGCAAAATATAACTCGACAAGAAGCCTACATATAATCTTGGAAAAAAACAAATTCCTATGGCTCTGGGTAGAACAGAATTTTTTGACGATTAAAAAAGAAATTCCCAACATACTCAATTCCTACAACCAGTAGTTGTACCTCATTGACATCAAACGTATAACAAAATCTTCTAACAACCTCTACTACAAATCATACCTATTCACGTATCCCTTTACTGATAAAAACATCCCACACAGAATCCTAAAACTAATTGGCCAGCTCCGAACGTCATCCACCACGAACCCAGCCCTTTACCATAATGGTTCTGTTTTCAGACTAAACCAAGAAGAAATCTGCATGATCTGCAATAAATACGAACCAGATGATCTTCACCACCTCATGTTTAGTTGCCCTTTCTATGAAGCCCCAAGAAAGGAATTCATCTCAAAGTATCTGACAAACACTAGTCCCGAAGATTACAACAAAACCATTCTAGCAGACCTACAACCAAAAAGAATCTTTGATATATATAACTACGCAAACAATGCTCTAAAACTGAGAACTTTCGAACTTAATTTGTAAAATTATGCAACTATTATTGCAACTAAATATTAAAATATTACAGAATAATTATTAATATTACCAACCATTTGTACGAGATATTCCTCAAACAAATAAATGTTTATTATTATTACTATACAAAAATTTGAAATAAAAATAATGTGAACACGCGTCACGTCATAAAATGTTTACTTTGTTATCATTTTAGCTTTACTACTTATTAATCAGTAAGTATTTTAAGATTTCTGTATAAATTTGTTGTATTTCGGTTATGGTTTATGGCGGACTAGTCTTGTGTGCCGGAAGGTGAAACTGCTGCGTCGCTACCATAGTTTTTGAGGCATTACGAATTGCGACGGATGTAGTGACCGGGAGATTCTGAAAATCCTTGAAGATTGTCTGGTCGCCGATTTGTGCTAGTTTATTAAGCATTTCTCAAGGTACACAAGGACGAACTAGCTTTACACCCCAAAAATGTTAAAAGACGGTCAAAATATATTCAGTTCTTTTGATATTGTGTGATTATTATATTATATTAATGTACTAATTTTGAAATACATATATTTTTCTGTCACGATTTATATAAAAAATTTGAACTATTGATTTAGACTTATTAAGATATATTAAATTATTGAATTGACACATTTAAAAAAGAAAGTTACATATTATTATTCTTAATGGAAAATAGTAAGTTAAAAAATGTATACTAACTATAAATTAATTTTAGTATGATAGAAAATTCAAGTATAATTGAATTTAGACAAATTAGTAAACAAAAGCTAAATAAAGTATATGTTTAATAATGAATGTTAATAAAGAAAGGTGTAAAACGATATAATTAAAATACTTGGGAAATAAAGGACTTTTGTAATAGTGTGGAGTCACAAATATCAAATATTTTGATTGGTGACTGAAAGACCGCCTACCAAATATTTAACGATTAGAAGTAAATATAACATTTTTGTTTTGCGCTAATAAAAATTTGACAATTTAGTATTTGTTCCTTTAATTGGGTAACATGTTTAAAATGAGATAGTTATTATTTATTTTGATTTTTTAATACATGAAAGTATTTTTTAAATATAAATCTTTTATTTTCTACAATTTTTGTTTTCAAAGCAGAAAAAACGATAGAAAATACGGGATATCCCTATTTCCATCATTGTGACTACACGCTTGCTACTTCCGTTGCAATTGAGCTCTGACATTCTACTTGTAGTGTCTGATAAAAATATATACATCTTTTTTGCTATGTATGACTTGCGGGGTTAAGGAAACTTTGGCGTCTTTTTGAGAGAACTAATTATTGCTGCAACCCTATGAAACCAATCATGCTGATCAATGAAATGATCACCTTTGAATGTGAAAATTATGGATACGAATGTAAATATAATAGAGAATAAAAATAAAACTAATTGGCCAGCTCCGAACATCATCCACCAAGAACCCAGTCCTTTACCATAATGGTTCTGTTTTCAGACTAAACCAAGAAGAAATCTGCATGATCGGCAATAAATACGAACCAGATGATCTTCACCACCTCATGTTTAGTTGCCCTTTCTATGAAGCCCCAAGAAAGAAGTTCATCTCAAAGTACCTGACAAACACTAGTCCCGAAGATTACAACAAAACCATTTTAGCAGACCTACAACCAGAAAGAATCTTTGATATATATATATATATATATATATATATATATATATATATATATATATATATATATATATATATATATATATATATATAACTACGCAAACAATGCTCTAAAACTGGGAGCTTTCGAACTTAATTTGTAAAATTATGCAACTATTATTGTAACTAAATATTAAAATATTACAGAATAATTATTCATGTTACCAACCATTTGTACGAGACATTCCTCAAACAAATAAATGTTTATTATTATTACTATACAAAAATTTGAAATAAAAATAATGTAAACACGCGTCAAATATTTTGATTGGTGACTGAATGACCGCCTACCAAATATTAATATATAATAACGATTAGAAGTAAATATAACATTTTGTTTTGCGGTAATAAAAATTTGCCAATTTCCTATTTGTTCCTTTAATTGGGTAAAATGTTTAAAATGAGATAGTTATCATTTATTTTGATTTTTTAATACATGAAAGTATTTTTAAAATTTAAATCTTCTTTTATTTTCTACAATTTTTGTTTTCAAAGGAGAAAAAATGACAGAAAATACGGGATATCCCCATTTCCATCATTGTGACGTCACGCTTGCTACTTGAGCTCTGACATTCTACTTGTAGTGTATGATAAAAATATACATCTTTTTTGCTATCTATGACTTGCGGGGTTAACGAAACTTTGCCGCCTTTTTGAGAGAAACTAATTATTGCTACAACTCTGTGAAACCAATTATGCTGATCAATGAAATGATCACCTTTGAACGTGAAAATTATTGATACGAATGTAAATATAATAGAGAATACGTATTATTAAGGGGTCTCGTGGTCGCATGCCTGTGTCTGGTCGCGAATCTAGGGAACCGGGTTCGATCCCGAAAAACGTGAAAAAGTTATTTCGAATTAGTTTTCATGATATATCACTAAACAAAATAATTACTTAAATATATCCCTAAAATATTCATTAATATTGTAATAACATTTATCAATTAATAAATATTTTGGTTCCATTTTAAATAAATTAAACGAATAAATATTCTTTATATGTTCTTGTAATAGTCGCATGCGATCAGTCAAAGCAAACAGACGTGTTGGCTAGTAGCTCCATAGATTTCTATAGCGTAGTGCTGTATTGTAGTTAAGTAACATCATTAATTAATTAAACTAATATAATAATAAAAGTGTTATACAACAACTAGTAGTTAAGAACATTGGCTCACATCTTCCAGCATTATCATTTATCAATGTGATGACAACTACACGTGCAACAACCTCTTACATGACTCCAAAAATAACAATAACAACATCAATTGTAAGTTTAATGATAACAAGCCCAAACATTAACCAAATCTCAAATAATGTAACACCGATAAGGCAAACACAAAACAGTGATAATGACAGTCCAACAATAAATTGGCAAATCATACGTAGAAACAAAAGGCCCAGAAAAAAAGTTAAAACCTTGCAGTCACAACCAACCCCGAAACGTACATATACTATACATAGTATAAACAGATATTATTGTTTAAACGATACAGTGGAAGAACAATTTACGCAAGAAACAAATCAAACAACGGTACCGAATACAAAACCACCGCCAATATACATAAAGGGAGTAAACAACTACCATGGTATGATTGAAACTATAACGACAACGCTCAGTAAATCAGATTTCTTTTGCAAGGCATTCGCAGACGATACAATAAAGGTTAATACAAATAATATAGAAGCTTACCGCAAATTAGTTCACCTACAAACAATATTGCTATGCACACGTATCAACCTAAACAAGAAAGAGCCTACAGGGTTGTTATAAAAACATTCATCACCGACTGATGAAATAAGAACAGCACTAGAAAACATCGGCTTCCGCGTACGAAACATCACAAATATAAGAAGTTGGCATACCAAACAACCTTTACCGCTATTCTTTGTCGACCTTGAACCGGACGGAAATAATAAAACTATATATGAGGTAACACATATCCTTGGTACCAAAATCTGTTTAGAACCGCCTGGAAAACGAAAAGAAATACCGCAGTGTACTCGCTGCCAAGGTTTTGGTCACACCAAAACTTATTGTACCAGAAATGTACGGCTGTGTAAAATGCACAGGTTCACATTCTACAAAAGAATGCCAAATAAAGAAACTCTATCTAAATATATACACTGCTAAGGTGTGCACCCAGCAAATTATAAGGGATGTGCTGCATACCGAGAATTACAAAACACACGAAACATATCAATAAATCAAAACTAAATGCAAAAAGATAACAAACAATCAAATGTAAATACTCAAGCCTTAAACAGAACAAAAACCAACGCCGTAACAGTAAAAAAGCTTTGCTGAAATAGCTAGTTCTGGTAACCTAAATTACTCACAACAAAATAGCAAAGATAAGAATTGAAACTATGTTTATACAGCTGATGAATCAGAATACTGATATTAAACCTACTAACTACACTAGTAAAAAATAATCAAAATGGATAGAAGTCTGTGGAATGCTAATGGTTTAGCAAATCATCGCCAAGAAATTGAGTATTTCTTAAAAGATCAAAAGATTGACATCCTATAGATAAGTGAAACACATTTCACAAACAAAAATTACTTTAAAATCCCATATTACAAAACATCATAATGAACATCCCGATGGAACCGCTCATGGAGGTACGGCGATAGAACCCCAAAGGAAGAGAACTATGGAAAACATTAAGAAATAAACAATATGGATATTTAAGCACTGGGAAGCTAACATATTGGCCTACAGATCCGAATAAAATCCCGGATTTATTAAACTTTTTCGTTACTAATAAACTATCTGCAAATTATACGGACATTTCCTCAAACTATGACCTCCCATCTGATCACTCGGCTGTAATAGTAACAATAAGTTCCACAATCATCAGCAATGATAAAAACCCGTCACTATACAATTCAAAAACAGACTGGAACGAATTTCGCATCTACATAAATAAACACATAAATCTACTAACACATCTACAATCTAAAAATAACATAGAACATAGCAGAAGCAATTGAACATCATTTAAATAACGTCAATTATCCCCCATATGTAAAAGAAAAAAAAAAGAAAAACGAGCAGCTTGGAAGAATGGCAGCTATCAAGGCACACGGAGGACAAAAATAAATTAAGTAAAATAACAAAAGAGGCAAAAAATTGCTATATAAAATCAAGAACGAATTCTTCCAGGAATATATACAAAACCTATCAAACAAACTTCAGGACGATTACTCACTGTGGAAAGCTACGAAAAGATAAAAACGGCCCCAACAACATGTACCACCAATACGTAAAGAAGACAGCACTTGGACAAGAGATGACCAAGAAAAAGCTGAAACTTTTGCAATACATTTATCAACATTTTTTCAGCCTAACCCTCCAACAACAAATAGAGACGAAGATGAAATAATACAATTCCTGGAGACCCCGTTGCAACCCACTGGTCCTATAAAGCATTTTTCATCAATTGATGTGAAACAAGAAATATCATTCATGAATGAAAGGAAAGCACCTGGATATGACCTTCTCACTGCTAGAATTCTAAAAGAAATCCCGAAGAAAGCAGTTGTCCTAATAACACAAATATATAACGCTATCGTCAGGAGTATTTTCCCATACAATGGAAATTAGCTCACATCATATTGGTACATAAATCAGATAAGCCTATACATGAACCAACCTCTTATAGACCAATATCACTGCTACCATCTCTATCCAAATTAGTTGAAAAACTCCTCCTGAAACGTCTTAGAAGAGAAGAATATCATCCCGCTGCACCAATTTGGCTTTCGAGAACAGCACTCGACCATCGAACAAGTGAACCGGGTTGTAAATAAAATAGAAGAAAGCCTCGAGGAAGGAAAAGTATGGAACGGTGCTTTTATAGGCGTAAGCCAGGCTTTCGACAGGATCTGGCACGTAGGACTTTTATTAAAAATAAAATACTATCTGCTTTATCAATATTACCTATTAATTAAGTCATACCTTCACGAAAGATACTTCTATGTTAATTATGAAAATAGTCACTCAAAAATATATGCTATCCAAGCCGGCGTACTTCAGGGAAGTGTCTTTGGCCGTACACTATATTAAATATTTACAGCAGATTTACCAAACGAAGAATTACTAGCCGCAACTTATGCGGATGACAGCATTACTTGCATCACACACAGATCCCGTAGAAGCAACAGAATTACTTCAAACGTCTTTGAGAAGGATTGAAGAATGGGCTGAAAAATGGCGGATCAAACTAAATGAAAATAAGTCTGTTAATGTCGTCTTTACCAATAGATATGTGCAGTGCCCGCAAGTCAAATTGAACAATAATACGCTCACTCATGAAAATTAAACTAAATATCTAGGCATGCATTTAGATAAACGCAATACATGGAAAAAAACATCTACAGACAAAAAGGAAACAATTCGACATGAAACTGGTTGCTTGGTGTTTCGTCTGTCGAAGTGAGCGGACGTGTCTATTGCTGTTGAATGTATATAGTGATATAACGCCTCTACACAAGTAATTAAATTTATTCCATAAAGAAATAATTTATTTCTATAGTGGTAAACAAAAAGTTTAGATAACTGATAGTTCTTAAATAACCATGCCCTCAGGGGCCGACAAGGGGAACACCCTTCCAAATTCAAGGGAAATTAATTTACATACTGAGTTTAATGTACATAAATACTACAAAGTATTTATACAAAAAACTCCATCAATTAGTGCTTTGAAGGTAGCAGAAACCTTAAGAAAGATATGTATGCACAACGAAATATTTGAAATAAGGAAAATAAGACGCAATAGAGTGGTAGTAGAATGCCATAATAAAGAAACAGCAAACATAGTTAAGAATGAAATACTAAAATCGAAGAATTTTACAGCATTTATTCCAAATTTTCTAATTTCACGAGCAGCAATCGTAAAGGGAATAGAAACAGATTATTCAGTAGATGAATTAGAAGCCCATATAGACTCTAGAGAATTCAATGTCAAGTCGGTAATTCTACTTATTAGAAAAATAATAGACGAAAATGGTACTGCTCAATTTATTCCATTTAACATTAAAATATTATTTTGGAGAAAACATTCCCCAGTACATATATATATATATATATATATATATATATATATATATATATATATATATATATATATATATATATATATATATATATATATATATATATATGTATATATACATATGTGCACATGGTACGTTGTCACTTCATATACGGGAACTGGCTGGGCGTTGTGACTTCATATATAACGTTGTGACTTCCGAAAATGGAAGTGACAACGTTTCCTATGTAATTTTATGTTTTTCTACCACTACAAGGCTAAACAAGCGTAAATACGAAAATTGTGTTGGAAGTCAAATATACCCCCAGTACCCTTAAATTTGTCACTTTGGTTCATGCGTTTACCGCTGGCGTTGTAATCGCTATTAGTGTCAGGTATGCTCAATGCGATGTGACTTCCGACGTGTATATAGTATTTGGAAGTACTAAGTCACTTCTAAAACTTGGCAACAGTGTATTGTAGTATGTAATTGTAGTTGTTTTTTCCAAAGATGAGTGGGACTGGAAACACTATTTATATAATACATTTTTATTAACAAAATAAAACAAAAAATATCATATATTAACAGTGGGTGAAAAATTCACAAAAAAAATTACAACTGTTATCTGTAGCACATACGGAGTATTTCTCTGAATTAATGATTATTTTTAACACACATATAAAATTTTTAGCCAATAAGTATTAATAACAATTAAATTTCTTCTTATATATCAAAATTTTTCATTTGTGATAATTTAATAAGTTGCTAAATTTCAATCGTGGTAATACTGTTAAGATGATTAATTAATTTTTAACAACTTTTTGAAATTCTCTAGTAATAAGCAATTATATGTCAGGTGATAATTTAATTTTTTTGTCATATGTTATCATTTGCTATTGGTGAAAATTTTTATGTTACTTAGGTTGGACAACAAATGCCCGCTTTCAAAAAAGTATGTTAGAAGAATATCAACAAGTGACATTTTAATATTTTATAAAGTACAACTTAATCTGATTGAATGAAAACTTTATTAAGTTACTAATTCTTGAATAAACGGTTATGAAACCGGACATAAGTTGAAAAAGTGTGGATATTAACTAATGCACAATAACATCTTGATAAGTAAAACTAATATCGTAAAATATGTGTATAGTTAAATATTAATTCTTAGTCAGGTTGTTCTTTAATTGACTGGTTCATTTTTCCACATTCTCCGTCACTAATAGGTATATGAGAAATCCCGCCAATCCACCTGCATAAGAAAGTAAGATAATGTTTTCGGTCTAAAAATTCGATACTGAGTATTCAGTGAATAAGCACGAATTAGTGTCCGCACAACAAATTTTTCCTATTTCTACGATGATGTTTTCTATATGTAACATTTACTTCTCCTACGATAATCCGGAAGTGGTACTTCACTTAAATCTCTGAACAAATTTTCGTGAAATAAATATATAAAATTTAATTGAAAACTTTTCATGTTTGGTATTTAAAACTCGTCTAATATAGGAAATATCGTATTAGATGTTGACTATACATGATAAATCGGAAGTGGTATTTCACTTTATACTCGACAAATTTTCGTGGAAAAATATATCAAAATACATCCCACAATTTCGTATTACATACTTTTCTATTTATTGGAATAATAAATTAGATTTTATCAACCGGAAGTGATACTTTATTGAAAACTAAAATATGGAATTGACGGGCGTTAATGTGCTGGCCACATTAGGTTTTTTTTTGTAATATAAATTTATTGTAGTTATTGTTGTTTTCAGAAAACACAATGGCCCGTATTCCGAGCGCACTTTTATAATAAAAGCGATTTTATAGAGCACACTCCTCATAAGAATATAATGTAAAAACGCGCTCCATAAAAGCGCTTCTATTATAAAAGTGCGCTCGGAATATGGACCAATGTCTAAGAGTGATCCCAAAACAAAAGTTTTTCTTGTATTCATTTCACAGTTTTCTCACTTATTTTCTAAGGTATATTGGTAATTTATAGTTGCAGGATTGGGTTAATAATAGTTATTTTGAAACATGTGACTGATTTTTTCGCGGAAAATTGTGTATATTGTAAACCTGAATCAAAAATTTTAGAATACACGAAAAAACCGCTCCAAACCACCCAAGTTCAATTCTGAGTAGTCAGTGAAAATGTATGTATTATGGACTAATTAAATACTCTAATATCGAATTTTGGACTATTACATTTATGTTTTTAAATAAAATTTTGCTAACGTAGTGCCAACCTTGTTATAGAGTAAGTAGTTTTTTTTTTTAAATATGGTCAGAGAATCTAAAATTCTGGTTCACCGATTTTTGATAATTTGATGCCAGTTTTACGGTTAATTTCATACCTGGCCATAAAGTTTTACGTAATAAATGTAATAGCCCAAAATACTGCATAACATCACTTAATAAGCCCGTAAGTCGTACATTATCCCAGGATACTTAGAGTTGAACTTGAGTGATTTAGAGCGGATCTGCTGACTTACAAACAAAGTAGTAATTGTTTTTAACTAATTCCGTTTTAAAAAGTTGAATTTTACCTAACCTTTTGACCTTATGAAATGTAATTTTTTACATAATTGATATGAAATTAGTTTTGTAAAATTCTTTTTGTAATTTGCGTCTGTAACAAAGCTGTTACAGCACTCAAAACAGTTCGTTAATAGCTTATGTGAGTGCTGTAATAGACTACTACAATTTATTTTTATAAGGTTGGTAGATAAAAATGTCAAAGAATACCAAATGTCAAATCTCACTCAATGAACGAAGACAAACGTTTGTTAAGAATTTTATTTTACGTAATTTTGAATATTAAACTAAGAATAAGAAGAAGAGAAGAAATAGAGCAGTAAAGTTAAAAAGAAATTGAAAATTCATATATCACCGCTCATTTTTGTAAAACCATACAATATTTTTTATTTCTTTTTAACTTTACTACTCCATTTCTTCTCTTCTTATTCACACATCAATACCACGAAGTGATAAAATTTCCTAAATTTTGACATTACTATTTTTTATTAAAAAAGGCATAAAAAGCGCAAAATACAAAAAATAGTATAAAGAACTCAATAAATAATTTTCGATTTACGTAACTGAGTAAAAAAATCTTTATGTTGCACAAAATAATTAAATTCATTTATTTTCACGGCAGCACTTTGGTAAATTGATTTTCAAATATATATTGAGCTGTGATAGAAAAACCTAGAATTTTTTGCATTTTTTAAGTTATTTAGTAGAATTAGATAAAGTTTTGTACATAACACATTACGAAAACGTGATATTGTTGATTCACATAACTTGCAAAACACGCTTCGCTCGTTTTGGCAAATATTGTGTTCATCAAACAATATCACTCTTTTCATAACGGATTATGTAAATAAGTAATATTTAAAAAATATATAATAGATCAAATTCAAAATAGCACATAAATCATAATTTAAAAAAAAACTCAGAAATGAACTTGCATGGTTTGGAGCGATTCCGCAGACTTACAGCTAAGCCAACAAAATTATGATTTTTTAAACAAAGATAATAGCTCAAAATTCGCCATTATGGCGCTTCGTTAACTCAGAGTGAGACCTTATTCATCATGTACTTTATTTGATGTTTTGCTGATATGTGGTTTGGCTGACATGAAATTTGGCTACGTTGCGGAAGTCAGTCATACGCTTCAATATCTTGTACACAATTACAGTGATGGAAGTGACTTTGTATTTTAAGTATGTACAATTATATATTAATTTTTAAAATAATATTTTTTACCCCTCTTTTGAAAACCTTAATATAGAAGTTCCCCTAAGCCTATATATGTAATTTTTAATAATATATATCCATTAATTAATATGGAAGTCAGGACGCCTTATAAACTTCACGGAAGTGACTCCTTAACAAATGCCAATATATATATATATATATATATATATATAGAATGTTAGACTGCCCTGCGAACCTATAGACCAAGGGTGGGGAACCTTTTTTTTGTCGCGGGCCATTTGAACATTCACACCATTATTCGCGGGCCATACAAAATATAACCCCCCCCCCCCCCGTTTTTTAAATGATAATGTAACCTTAGCTTTTTATTTTAGTTTTTATTTGTGTACAAACATGTTTACATATAATATGCATATTAAACAATTATATTCTTGCATCTCCTCCCTAAATTAAAATCTAGAATCCACCACCTCTAATGTGAGGGTTGGAACTGCTTCATTTTGGTAATTTGTGTTATATCAATTGATATATTTGATGTTGCTGCTCGCAACTGATTTTCTAGGTTTGTATTGGTCAACCTGGAGCGTAGTCGATTTTTTGTGATGGTGAGTTTTGGAAAAACTCACAGCAATAAGTTATTCCGAACCTAGATGCATATTTCAATGCATGTCTCCATAAAGTGGGATAACCATCATTACTTATATAACGTTTATAGAATTCAAGCAGTGGAAGGTTGTTGTACCTAGCTTTGTAGCTGAATATAATATATATTTTAATTTTATCAAAATTTACATTACGAGTATTATTCAGTTAACACAAATTTATTTTTCTATGGAAAAAAATTGCACAATTTTTTGAATTTCAAGTCCTGCCCGCGGGCCGGTCCAAACTATTCGGGCCGGACGTTCCCCACCCCTGCTATAGACAATGTGTTGGACAGTGCTTTATTTGCTATTGATTTGAACATATCTCAAAACAATGTAAGAATGCAAAGGAAAAATGTGGAAAATGCAGAAAATAGACCACAAACAGGATAAGTGTGAAGAAGAAATCCCAACCTGCGCTAACTGCCATGAACAACACTATGCAAGTACAAAGTATGCCCTGAGAGAATCAGACAGACAAAAATACAACTCATTGGTTACAATAATCTAAGATATATGGAAGCAAGCTTAGAAATCCTAGAATTATCCAAAAGAACCAATAAATACGCAGTTAAAACATCAAATAACTACACTATATTAAAAAATGTTGAAGGGGAATTTGAAGCACTTCACAACAGATTTGAACAGTCTACCCCAACTCTCCCGGTGTTTGTTCCACCACCTATTTCTACTAACTACTACATCAAATCGAGAAATAAATCCCGCAACACGGTGCAAAATATTAAGAACAAAAGAACGTGGACAAATAGTAACGAAGACATCTCAAAGAAGACGTAAAAACGATAAAACCCTATCAAACAGAAATTAACTAGACAGCATCGTTCTAAACTAGAGGAAATAGAACCTATAGAATCGACATCACAAAGTAGTTTTTATAGTGTTTCTCAGATCGAAATTACAGCACAAGTCCATAATGAAGAACGAAGCAATTATTATATATCCCAAAAGAACAACGAAAAAATAAGAGCAATATTAAATAGTAACAAAGAGTTGCCCATAAGTAAATATTAGCTTAGTAGTAACATTGGTATTGTAAATATACATTTATAGTCCTATTATATCATTATAACACTTAAAAATCAATCAATTAAAATTAATCTACTCCACTGGAATTCAGAAGGAGTAATTAACAATAAAGCGGAAATACAACACCAACTTTATCAAAATCAAGTGCATATACATATGTGCTCTAAGCGAAACTTTCCTAACAAAAAAATATTTAATATTCGCGAATACTCGATAGAAAGAGATGACAAAATGAATAATAATTCACAGAATCCTAGGGGAGGGATAGCCCTCCTAATACATAAATCTGTAGTATACTCCCCAAAAAGATCACAAAAACGAATAAAAACATAGAGCTAATAGCTATAACTTGTTAATTCAAATCAATGGATATTACACTATTATCTATATATGCAAAACCTAGTCATAAAACAACTAAAGAAGATTGGGTAAAAATTCTGAGACAAGTAACAGGATCAGTAATTATAACAGGCGACTTTAATAGCCACCATGAAGCATGGGATACTGTGAGTACCTCAAAACTACGAAGGAAAAGGAGTTTACGAATTCATAGAACAGAAAAACTTATGAATTATAAATGAAGACTATTCCACAACAACGAAAAGATTAAATTGGAGGGAGAGTATCTTAGACTTAACAATCACTTCACCAGTACTATCAGGATACGTAGAAAAGTGGACAGTAATTAAAGATAATTTTTATAGTATATAGTATAGTATCATTTCCCGGTATTTATTAAATTCGCATTAGACAATAATCAACAATAAACTAAAACTTTCCAACGTAAAAGTTAGAAAGATGCGAACTGGTGTAGATATACCCAAATAATTGAAAATGATATAAATTCTTACAAAAATGCAATTAAAGAAATCCGAACAACTCAAAATTACAACTTATTACAAAAAATTATTAATAACGCAGCTGAGGAAACTATACCAACCAAACTATAAAGACTAAAACAGGAATCAATTGCAAACCCAAATGGATGGATGTGAATAGCAACAAAATGATAGCTATGAATAGACTAACACTAACTAGATTCAATAAACACCCAACTATTGAAAATTATATAACACAAAAAACAAAAGGCTAAAACAAGAAAATATCTCAAGAAGAGGAAACGGGAAGAATGGCGTAGCTACTGTGAAAAATTAGCACCAACAACTAACTGTAAAGAAGTATGGCAGGAAATTAGAAGAATAAATGGATCTAATAATACATAAACGTCTAGCAACAAAAATAAAAACTCAGATTGGATACAAGAATTTGCTAACATAGTTTGTCCAGCTAACCTATTTTCTACAGAAAACTCGAGAGTACAAAATTTTATACACAATGAAACAATGGAACAGAAAATAACACAGCCTAAATCACAATAAAAAAAAAACCAGCACACGAATCGATAATATTAATTACCAAATGATCCAACACTTACCGGAAAATGGTATATCTCTACTAGCCGATATATATATATATATATATATATATATATATATATATATATATATATATATATATATATATATATATATATATATATATATATAACAAACTATTGACTAAAAATCTTGTTCCAGAGAAGAATGAAGAAAAAATATTTGTGTCCCCATCCAAAAACCAGGTAAAGAACCGTACTTAACCACTTCCTATAGGCCTATCTCTTTATTATCCAGTATGGCCAAAACTTTAGGAAAAAACATAAAAGATATAATTGAGTGTTATGTCGACCACAATCAAAAATTACCTACAACTCAATAAGGTTTCAGGAAAAACCGTAGTACGCAAGATAATTTAAATATTCTTAATATCGATATTCAAAAAACATATAGTGTTAACAAATATATAATTTGCGTCTTTTTGGATATTCAAGGTGTCTATGACAATGTTAATGTCCATATACTCTACAATAAACTTACCTCTGTTGGAGTTCCACAACCTTTATGTAATTGTATAACAAAATAGCAGCTAAAGCTAATCAGTTGATGTCTAAAAGGGTAACAACTGGGCGAGGATTAAAACAAGGCGACACGTTAGCCCCCATGCTATTCAACTTAGCACTAGAACATGCTATTCGATCAGTTAACCTAAACACAAACGGGACCGTCTTTAACAAAACACACGTCACTCTAACCTATGCGGACGATATACTGATAATGAGCCGTCACGAAAATGAACTAAAGGAAGCTTTCAGGGAGCTACAGAACTCAGCAAGTAAGATAGGTCTAAAGGTGAACGAAGTAAAATCTAAAGTAATGATCGTTGGAAGGAACTGCAGTATGGCACCTAATATGTCAATGGGAGAATTTGAATTTGAAAGAGTTACACAGTTTACTTATTTTGGAGTAAGTATAACTCAAACCAATGATATAACACATGAAATTAAATGGAGAATCATGGCAGGAAACAGAGCTTATTAGTCTACTGCTCAAATCGAGACAGTTAACAACTGATTTATAAAACCTTGATTAAACCCGTAGACATATACGGGGCAGAATCGTGGACCCTAAGCAAAGTAGACGTGAACTTACTACTACGTTTTAAAAGAAAAATACTTAGAAAAATATTTGGACCAGTCAAAAACGACGATAATCAGTATAGAATCCTGATGAACTTTGAAATAAATGAACTATACAGGGACGATGACATAGTTACTTCAATAAAAAGACATAGATTCAGATGGCGGGGCCATCTGAACAGAATGGAAGATACCAGAATGACGAAGAGAATGTACAAATACATGCCGAGTTATAAAAGACCGAAAGGAAGGCCCCGATTAAGATGGTCAGATATCGTCGAAGAAGACTTACGTAAAGCTGATATACTAAATTGGAGACAGAAAACACTCAATAGAGAAGAGTGGCGGAGGATCGTAAAGGAAGCGAATATCCACCAAGGATAGCAGTGCCAACAAGAAGAAGAAGAATAACAAAATATCTACAAGACCGAACAGTGTACATAAAATATGAAGACGAACTATTAGGGCCACATTATACACATAAAGAGCTTCCACAAGGTTTAATATTAAGTTCGTTAATGTTTACCATTTACAAAAGTGAGCTTCAAAATATACGAAATCAAAATACAGGACTACTCCAATTCGCTGATGACATCGCCATCTATAGCAAAGGATTAACAATAATAATGAAGGACCTACAACTTTCGATCTCAACGGAAAAAAGTAAATTAGTGATTTTTCTCACGACATAGACTTAGTCCACGAATCACAAATAACAATAAAGCTCTCCAGGTAGTTAGCACTAAGAGATTTCTTGGAGTCTGGTTTGATGCGAAATCTATATGGTTAAAAGACGTCATTGAAGTGGCTAACAAATGCCACAAAATAATTAATTTAATGCGCTGTGTAGCTGGCTATAAATGGGGAGCACATCCCTCTACATTACTTATGCTGTATAAAGCTCTAATTCGACCTCACTTAGACTATCCAGTCACTCTGATAAGTACAGCATCTAATACAAACCTAAAAAAACTAAACTAAATTCAAGACGCAGCATTAAGAATATACTTAGAGCACATGAAAAGTACTCCAACGCAAATTCTCAATTACGAAGCCGGATAGCCGCCACTATAAATTCGAAGAAAATATATATCAAATAAATATTACCTTTAAAATATGCAATCGAATAAAGCTCTATTAATAGATAAAATCAAAAACTTTACGAACTATTCTACCTCTAACTACTGGAATAAAAAGAACAAACCGATATTATCTGATAGCCATCATGAATTAAAAACAATTAACATAGAAACATTTCAAGTGATGCCAATATTTAAATACCATCTAATAATTAACTGGTACTAAAGTAATGTGTTTTGTAACCAATTTAATAAAACGGAACGGGACTACATGACGAAAAACAAATTTATGGAATATATTAAAGACAAACAGTGGGAAGAAATAATTTACACAGATGGATCTGTCCATGGCAATAAAAATTCTAGTAGCTTTGCTATTTTCAATGAGTACAGCAACAACACCATAGTGTATAGATTTAATCACCTGACCAATTCATACAACACCGAAGCTTTATTAATCTTTCATGTGTTAGAAGACTTGGCGACATGTCATAACAAAAAATACTCGTAGTTACAGACTAAATCTGTTTTAGGAAGCTTGACCAACAAATTAGACAAGAAGAGCCTACCTATTATACACAAAATTAAAAATCTCGCTTAAAAACTTTCAGATCATAACAACTATATAGAATTTCTCTGGATGCCGGGACACTCAGGTATACCAGGGAACGAGAAGGCAAATGAATCAGCCAACGAAGGACATCGTACTGGACATGAAATTAATAATTAACTGACATTATTTGACGCAATAAATATTATCAAGGAGAAAATGCTGAATAAATGGCATCAATGGTATCTTCAAAGAAGTGAAACTACGGGAAAAATATTTCTAGAGTATAACCCAAATATTTGCCAAAGAAAATTGGTTTAATAAACACATGATAAGAAAATATATAACATTAGCACTCACACAAAAACTCCAGCCAACTTACACAAATTAGGAATTATAGAATCAAACAAATGTGAATGTGGACCAACAGCAGACCTAAACCATCTGTTATTCAATTGTAACAAATATATTATGGCACAAAGAACTTTCCACTTAGAGATAATTAAAACATGTCATACCCTACCGGTAAATATTCTCACTATTACATCAGATCCGAAATCCCAACTTTGCGTATCATTGTTTAATTAGATTGTGCGGTGCGCAATAGAAATAATTTTTTTAAAAAAATTGGAAACGTATAGAAGAGGAGTAAATAGCAAGCATGTCACTTAAGGACACAAGCCAAAGAGAAGAAAAAAAAACATCTGGGCATATGGGATTCAACTTTGGGGGTGCGCAAAGAGAACAAATACGGACATAATCCACAGATTTCAAAATAAAACCCTGAGAATAATAACCAACGCCCCGTGGTACGTAAACAACAAAATAATCCATAGAGATCTAAGAGTAAAATATGTACATAAAAAAATCAAGGAATACGCAACAGCATATGAAAAACGCCTAAATAACCATCCGAAAGAACATTAGATTTAAGCACTCAAATTATAAGTAATATAAAAATCAAGGAGAACACAAATGTACTCCTCTCACGATATATTTTTAAAAGCCAATTGCAAATAAAAAAATAAATAAACAAAAAAATATATAATTTGATCTCTATTACAAAAGGATCATTTAGAGTTAAATTTAACTTGTTTTGGAAGCACTAAATTCTTTTTACCTTTACTAACATGTTTGTTCGCGGTAGCGATCCTGTACTAGTTTGAGCATCACCCGGACTGGTTTGAATAGTACGTGACCAACAGTAATCAATCATATGTCAGTTGGAGTCGTACCGCGAACAACTAATATGAAACTGCGCATGAGTATGATGCTCAAACTAGTCCGGCATCGCTACCGCGAACAAACCTATGAAAACTGTGACAATTCTCATATTTTAAAATTTGATCTTTATTTTTTCTAATAAATAAAATGACATTTAAAATATACAAACATGGCATAGTAAGAAACTTTTCTTTTATAAAACTATGTTTAGGTAATTCTGCAGCTAAGGTTATATTTCTAATATATAGCTTGTTTCTGTAGTATAAAAATTCGAACGGTATAGGGAGAGCATCTCCAGATAATTATGCCAATTTTTTTGCCGTATTTAGTCTAGTATTTTTTGCAAGTTATTTTTCTAGTTTAAATTACAATATCATAAAAAAATTTGACTGTTTTTAATATTGTTTTTGTTAATGGTATACCCATCTGTATTGAAAATTTGTAACATTGGTTAATGCCAACACCATCACATTAAACAAAAGTAGTGATTCATTGAACAGTAGGAGTTTATTATATCTGACCTGTTGAATTATTATGCAAATAAATACTTAAGATAAGTTAATAGTAATTTTAAATAAATAAATAAATATATCATCACGGCTTCTATCCATTGCTGGGTGTGCCAATCTGCTTTGTACACAGATATCGGTAATGATGAAATATTTGCACCGTGCGGGCGCTTAACCAGGCGTCATCTCACGGGCACTCATTGCTGGCATGGAGAATGCACCACAGGGGTCAATTTTGGCCATTTAAAATTCGAAATATTTGGCGTCGGTCGGAATCAAACCCGGTTCCCCAGATTCGTGACCTCACACTCAGTAATAGTAAGTGACCTTATAAGATTTTATAAAATAGTGATTTTAGGTCATGTTGTAGTCGCATGTGACACTGATACATTTTTTGGCAACATCAACTGAAAATAGCTAATTCAGAACATTTAAAAAATAATATTACAGTATTTCCATTTGATTTGCAATAAATACAGCTAATGTATATTGCACCTAAACTCTTGTATATTTTCAAGTTAGAAGAAAAACAAAAAATCACGAAAATGGTAAAAACGAATCATTGAATTACTGCCACCGCACGCATAAGGTTGTGACAACAAAGTTAAATGTGAATTTCAATATTCTGTGGTCTCTAATATGTGAACCAGGTACTAAGTTATTTCGGAAAACATTATATATACGACATATTTTAGAAGGTATCTACTGCTGGTACATTTACGTGTCAATTACTTAAAATTTGTTAACCAGCAAATATGCATTTCATTTTCTCACTTAGATAACTTTTTTTTATAAAATAATTATTTTTATATATTTTGTATATGCAAACAATTAATCATAATTTTAATAATGAATATTACTTATTTTCAATTTTTGAAGCGTCTACTACAGGTGCGTTTACCTTTTGTATGACTAAAACGTTTCGCAAAATCTGAAATTTGAAAAACCCGTTATTTTGTACGTCCGTTATTAAAGACGTAACGTTAACATTGACGGAATTATCATACGCTATGCAAAAAATCTCTGGTGTATCCAAAAGACAAACAACAACTTGATGAATTCGCAACCTGTGGCACAGTCAAATTTCGTTTCCCAAAAGAAAAATAACCGAAGTTGCAGTGCAAGACTCCTAAGAAGTGGTCGTGGTGGGAGAAGTTGAAGAAACAGGTGCTGCAGGACTCAGTGTTTATAAAGAGCACGTTGCCATTTCTGCACACTCTAACTCCGCAGCCACAAGTGTGTGTCTCGTCCCCGAAGATGGGGACCTCCGTAGTGATAGGGCTTTGCTTCCTTCTCACATTCGTCACCGCGGAAAAGGACCCCAGGGTTATTGTCGAGGGAGACACAGTTATTATTGAAGGTAAGTGGAACCCTTTACTTGTTTCAAACATTGGTTTCAATAATAATTGAAGAAGGTAGTTGAAAATACTTAACTGTTAAAATTAAACGGCGAATAAAATATATCAGATTTTTATTCATAAGACACACAAACACATAATGTTGACGTAACTTAAGGTTCAAATTATAATATCAGTAAATCATAATCCTTAAAGCGTGAGTATTCACTAAATTATTTGTTAACATATAATTCAAACACAGATTTTACAATAATTTATCAAAGTAGTTGATGACTGTTAAACGACGTAAGTGGAAATTCATTTTATTTTTGATACAAATTGTAATATCAGTAAATATTTTCATAATGCTTATTAAAGCGTGAATTTTTACTACATTATAGTAATTGAAAATAAAAATCTTTCGTTTGTGTAGCGTATTTAAACATAAATTTAAAATAAAGATATATAATAACTGAAGAGCAGGGGGAAAAAAGATGTATGTCACAAAATGTATTTTTTTTAATAAGCAAATTTTAAAGTTTGGAACCCTGTGGAACGTTTTGCAGTGAGATATTATGTTATTCAATCTTAGTCCTAAACGCAGATTGATCATTTCTTAACATTAATATACTCAGATGGGCCGAGTTTCCACTTATGTGGGACCTAATAGAATTTTACCAGTCTGACTACCGAATCTACTAGGCAAAACTGCTAGGACCGTCATAATTTCCTTCAATCTATTTAGTAAGACCAATAATGGAATTTTGCTAGAAAATGGACAAATCATCCTCTTTACCCCTGGTCTTCAACTGTTGAATGAATACAAATACAAAATATAATATAAAATTTTTATTCGCAAATATTAGTGCTAAATGTAAAGATTTTTATACGAATGGTTATAGATTACTACGTAAAAAGTTTAAAAATACATACATAATCAAAATTATTTTTCTCCCACAACAAGGCAACAAAATATATATTTTCTCTGAATAAAATTGCATGACAAAAATAAAGCTTCCAACTTAACTTGAAAATGAAACGAAACGTCTTTTAAATATGTAAATATCACGTATATTCCATTAGTAGTTTTGAAATTGTACATCTATAACAATCAATTTACTAGAAATTGTAAGTCCAGACATCCATAAAATTAAAAGCAAAACATGCAAAGGTGGATTTATTTTTGTCTCCTTTGGAAAACCCTTATAGCTCTTGCAGGGATTTTCCATATTTATAGTTATAGTAATTTTCTTTTTTTATTTGCAATTAAACAACAATGAAGTATTAAACAGAAGTTTTTTTTGATAAAATATCACTTAAAAGTCAATATTTTCATTATAAATTAAGGATATTTCACAACAGGTTAACTACAATAACTAATGAATTTAGATCCATAGTTTTATAACCTCTTAAATTTAATTATGAGAACAATGCCCTAAGAATATTTCTAAATGTAGTACTTTTAAATTACACTATTTAAGTTAAACGTCAACGTACTCATTTGTTTTTATTCGCAAGAATTATTGAATTTTTTTGGAAAAAACGTACCCTCACAATAGAAAGCAGGAAAACTTCTGACATTGATAAAAAAAAACTGACACAAATCACAGAAATACATATATAAGCTTCAATGAATTGACAATATTTTTATTAAAATTATACAAGAGAAAACTTCACAAAAGGTTTATCAGAGTAATGAATATTTAAACCAATTCTAGTACAATGATTATAATACCCACTATCCTAAAATGTCAACCTAACTTAAAATGGAAATTAATGTAAATTATTTTCAATGAAAATAATTTAAACATGTGTTCAATCAAAAACAATAAAAATCTATATTTGACATTTGTTATTTGAAAAAAGTGTATTACCACTTAAATTAATCAACACTATTTTTAATAAACATTGAAATACATGAGGAAATTTTATAACAGGCTAATTAGAGTACCTACCTAATGAATTTAGTCTCAATTTTGAAACTTATTGACAATTAATTTATAAACAATGCTCTAAGAATGTTTCTAAATGTATTACTGGCAAAACATTCACCAGAGCGTTATTTTGCTTAAAGCGTGATTAATTTCTAAATTACAAGAAAATTATTTTTATTGTCAGATTTAAATAATAAACATTGTCCTAATTTAAGTATTCTAGTTATAACTTCAAAGTTAGAATTAAAGAAAATTTATTCTGCTTCAGAAATAATAAAAATTATTCCTATGTAGCTAAACATTTACTTTACAACCATCACATCTGGACGAATTCTAATTTGGAAATTTTACATTTACCCTCCTAGAAGCTTATGAAATTAAGAAAGCCATAAACGAAAGGAAAAACCTTATGAACAAACTACGTTTATTAGAGGCGCCGCTTCTCGAACTTCTTGAAGCTTTGATCTCTGGGCTCCCCGAATAATCCCCAGACTAATCTGTAAATAGTATGTATACATAATTTTTTTTTGTAACGATCATTCTTCTGAAAGTAGCATAACAGCCAAAATTACAATAAACACATTGGTAAAATTTGTGAAACAAAGCGAGTGTTTTGTATCAATACCTTTTACATTAGTTAACCATGTTTCACCGAGAGCCAAAAGCTACCTCTATCTATTTTACTGTTTATAACTAATTAAATAAATAAAAATATGTAGAATATTTGTAGGAAATTTATTGTTATAAAATGATTACATTTAAATTTTAATGTGAACCAATTTTAGATCCATGAAAAATTCATGACTCATAGTCACAAAATGTTATTGTAACTTAAGATTCTGTTCAACATTTAAGAATCTAAATTCCAAAAATAAAGATTGTTGCATGAGAAAGTTATACAAATTATAAAATTCTGACACAGATTGAAAACAAAAATGAAATAAAACCTTTATTCAATAAATAACACGTTCGTCATATAGTAGTTTTGAAACAGCCCTTTCTGCCATAACTTTGATATTAAAAAAAATGCATGAATAGCTTTACGATTCATCTCATTATATAAAGTACAACAAAATAAACCTAATTTAAGAACAAATTTTTATAAAACCATACTAGTCTTGACATTCTTCATTTATAACATATTTTTTTAAACCAAGCATTCATAAAATTATATGCAAAACAAATAAATTTATTGTGATCCTCTTACTTGTTAGGATTATCTAAATTAAACGAAGTACATGAAAATTGTTTGTTTTTCTGTCATTAGTCTTGACATTCTTCATTTATAATATATATTTTTTTTAAATCCACGCACATTCATAAAATTATATGCAAAATTTATAGATAAATTTATTGTGTTCCTCTTACTTGTTAAGATTATCTGAATTAAACTACGCACATGCAAATTATTTTTGTTTTTCTGTCAGATTTAAGTGAAAAATAATTCTGTAATTTAGGTATTCTGTTTAAGACTCATTAAAATAAAACATTTCAAAAATTATTATATGAATGCAGGAGATTTGTAGAATTTTTTTGTCAAAAATGAATGGTGGTTACTTTTAAATATTGAAAATTCATAAGACCCACGGTCACAAAATGTTTTCACAACTTAAAATTCTGTTTACGATTTACGAAGTGCCAAAAATAAAGATTTTTACACCAGTTTATAAAATAAGGATAAGGAAACATCTTTTCAATAAATATCACGTTGTTCCATTAGTATTCTTGAAATATTATAAATGTAATAGGCTCTCAATTTACTAGAAATTATAAAAGTCCAGACATCATAAAATTAAATTCAATAGGTAATGCACAAATGGATTTATGGTCGTCATATTTGGAAAACCTTTACAGCTATTGTTAAGATTTAAGAATTGACACCTAAATGCCAAAAATAGATTTTTACTAGACATATTTAAAATTAAAAATGATTGCATACTAAAAATGTTACATAGAATGATCCATTTCCATTTCAAATGTCTTCTAAATTTGGCGACACTGATCGCCAAAGACAAGAAATCCAGCAAACAATATCAGTCAAGATAAAATATAAACAAATCCATCTATATGCGTCGAAAATATTTATAAAAAGCAATCAAATTCAAACGGCTTATAACAAATAAAATATTCGACCATGTTGAAATCACAACCTGTGCAGTCAAATTTCAACTACCAAAAGTAAAATAATTCAAGTAAAAGGTGAGTAGGTACACAATAATATACTTATTACAAATGAAATAGTTACTTATTTTTCTATGTAGTGATATTACTTTGATAAATTAAAAATGAGCGCATTTTAAAAAAATGTTTTCTAAATTTGACGAAACTGATCGCCGAAAACAAGAAATCCAGTTCAAACAATGTCAAGAAAGATTATAAACAAAACCATTTATATGCGCTGAACATATTTACAAAAAACCAGTCAAATTGAAACGAAAACGAATAAAATGTTCAAACATATTGACTTCATAACCTGCGCAGCCATACTTCAACTGCCAAAAGAAAAATTATTCAAGTACAACTTCAGTACACAATAATGAATTTGTTATGAATTAAATAGTAACTTAGGTACACATAATATAATAAATTTGATAAATATCAAATATATCAATACAGCTGTTTTAGATACATAAAAAAGAATTAAGAATATTAAATTGTTCAAATGAATATTGTATATAAGAAGAATTAATAAAATTATGCAAAAATGTAACTTTTTAATAAAATTAAGAAGTCAATTATATTTTTTAATATCACAGTTTCTAACCCTTTAGCGTTACCCAGGGTGCATCACGAGGAGACGGGCTAGATTTGCACCCCAAAAATTTGTTTGTAAAAAATTATACATTAGTTTAAGGAATTTTGTGCAGATTTGTTTAATATGCAAATAGATGTTATTGTAATTGATATGAAACAATTTGTTAAAAAATATACTCTCTTAAGAAAGTGTAGCAGTGTAAAAATAAACATTAAAACATTTAATTTTTCTGAATTTTTGGATTCTACACTCCCGAACAAAAAAATCTGACCACTTAAAATATATCTATATTTTCAGATTAAAGATATTAGATATGTTGGAAACTATATGCATATGAAACTATCAACAACTACCTATCTGGTGTTTAACAACTTAAATAGTGGGCTCTTATGTATAAAGCGTCGGTTTTTATTAAACGAAAAAAATACTTTGAACAAAAAATCGAAATCCGAAAAAAATGAGCATCACTATTCATAAGAATATAAAACAGTGTTCTAAACCCACGGTCAGAAAATGTTATCGTAACTTAAAATTCTGTTTAAGATTTAAGAATTGACATCCAAGTGCCAAAAATCCTTTTACACGAGAAGTTTATAAAATACTGCTTGGAAATAAAAAAGAAACGAAACATCTTTTCAATAAATATCACATAATTCCATTAGTTTTCTTGAAATTCTATAAATATCAATACTCAATTTACTAGAAATTATAAAAATCCAAACATCCATAAAATTAAATTTAAACCATATGCATAAATGGATTTATGGTAGTCATCTTTGAAAAACCTTTACTACTCTTATTAAGATATAAAAATTGACATATACTGCCAAAAATAAAGACATCACAATAGATGCACAATCAACTTCCGACTTTCCAAAAACAAAATTACTGAAGTAAAAAGAGCATACTATAATAAATTTGTTAAATATTAAATATAAATATTGCTATTTTGGGAACAAATAAAAAAATATTCAGAAATATATGAAAAACGATTATATCATCCCAAAGAACTCGAAATAATCTGGTCGCAGAAAATAAGAAACCAATTCAAACAGTATTATAAAGATAAATGAGTTCACAATCTGTAAAATCATATTTCGTCTTCACAAAAGTAAAATAACTCACGAAAAACTTGAATATGTACGTATTTAATTTTTTTAAATATGCATAAACTAATTTATTGTAATATACCTGTTCATACTACAAAATCATGTGTAAAATTATGCATGAAATATATTATTTTGCTTAAATCCCAAATTTTTGAAAATAATGTCAATGCATAACTCTTATAAGTTTGTTTACCACCCTCAACTCAATCGTCAATGAAGTACTAAGCCATCGATTTTCGACACCAATTATGATTATTATACCAACTCTGCAGTCACATATCGACTTCCCAAAAGAATAACAACAAAGAACTAAAGCATTCATAAATACATAAGCCCTAAAATTTGAGCAGCAAATATATACTATTTTATTGGGAACAATAGACAATTTATAAAAATAATATTGATACTAATTTCATTTGATAGAACGGTAAAATTTCAAGTCTACAACAAAGTCGGACAACATGACCAAATTAGATGGGAAAAAAATATAATCGCAGAAATATTTCAAGATAACAAATCCCAATTTTAGTATTATTCAAAAAGAAATAATGCATTCAAAAAAACGTTTTTATTTTTATTAGGAACAATAGACAATTTATAAATATAATATTAATACTAATATTATATGATAAAATTTCAAGACTATGTCAAAGTCGGACGTCAAGATATCAAGATAAATTCTATTTTTAGTACTGTTCAAAGAGAAATAATGCATTCTAAAAAACATTGTTTTATTTTTATTAAGAACAATCGGCAATTTATAAATATAATATTGATATTAATCTCATTTGACATTATGTCAAGTAGACGTAAAATTCGGACGACATAACCAAATTAGATATGAAAAAACTATAATCGTAAAAATATTTGAAGATAATAAATCCCTATTTTAGTATTGTTTAAAATAAAATAATGCATTCTAAAAAACGTTTTATTTATATTAGGTACAGAGGACAATTTTTAATATAATATTGATAATTTCATTTGATAGGACGGTAAAATCAGGTCTACGTCAAAGACGGACGGTTTAACAAAATTAGAAATATTCGTTTTCCGGGAATGGACTGTCATATTTTGAGTCAGTGCTCAACGTTTCGCCCGCAGTCATATGGGGCATCTTCAGGAGCAAGGGGGATAGTACTGTCTTAAACATGGTTACCCGACGTGTCAACCACGCTAGAGGCCGAGTTTAAGCCCATTGCTGCAGGTCTCAGGTGCAGCAACGGGCTCTCCCCTGTCCCCCGTGGTTGCCAGTATATTTATGGAACACTTTGAAACAAAGGCACTAGAATCATCTACATTCAAACCTAAGGTATGGTTTCGCTATGTAGATGACACGTTTGTCATTTGGCCACATGGTCCGGAAAAACTCACTTTGTTCCACGAACACTTAAACAGCTTACACCCGGACATTCAATTCACCATGGAGGTAGAAAATAACAGAACTCTCCCCTTCCTTGATGTTCTGGTTAAGCGTAAACCCAACGGACAGTTAGGGCACGCTGTTTATAGAAAACCCATTCACACTGATAGGTATCTCAATTTTAATTCTCACCACCATCCCTCGCAGAAACTCTCAGTAGTCAACGCTCTCGTACATCGTGCCATTAAAATCTCTGAACCTGATTTCCTACAGCAGGAGCTTGATCACATCAGACATAGTTTAATCCAGAACAACTATGACGTAAAATTAATCAACAATGTAATTCATAGACAATTAAATCCTTTACCCAAAAAACCTGTGGATACCTCGTTCGAAACATTTGCATCCATCCCTTACATTAAAGGTTTCTCGGACAAAATAGGTAGAATTCTCAATAAAAACAATATTAAGGTCTTTTTTAAACCTCCACAAAAGATCTCAGAAATACTCCCCCAAACTAAAGATAAGCGCGAACCCTTGTCGTCACCCGGTGTTTATAGTATTCCTTGTTCTTGCGGCACAGTATACATAGGTGAAACAGGAAGGAGTGTTCACACTAGATTGTCAGAACACAAACGCTCTCTGCGTAATGGTATGGTATTAACATCTGCGGTCGCAGAACACCAACCTAACACAGGACATAACATCTTATTTGAAAATTCCCGCATTTTAGCTCCTGTCCCTTTTTATTTCTATTAGAAACAAAGGACAATTATAAGGACAATTTATAAATATGATATTGATAGGACGGTAAAATTTCAGGTCTACGTCAAAGTAGTACGGCATAACCAAATTATATAGGAAAAAAATATAATCGTAAAAATATTTCAAGATAAATGTCAATTTTAGTATTGTTTAAAAAGAAATTATGCGTTCTAAAAGACGGTTTTATTTTTATTAGGGATAATAGACAATTTTTAGATATAATATAGATTCTAATATCATTTGATAGGACGGTGAAATCAGGTCTACGTCAAAGTCGAACGGCGTTGCCAAATTAGATATGAAAAAATTATAATCGTAGAAATATTTCAAGATAACACATTTCAATTTTACAATGGTTTGAAAAGAAATGCATTATAAAAACCGTTTTTATTTTTAGTAGAAACAATGGACAATTTAGAAATATAATATTGATGCCAACATTTGATAAAATTTGAAGTCCACGGCAAAGTCGGAGGGCATAACCAACTAAGATATGATAAAAATATAATCGTAGAAATATTACAAGATAAATCCCAAATTTAGTATTATTCAAAAAGAATCAAATTAGATATGAAAAAAATATACACGTAAAAACATTTCAATATTGTTTAAAAAGGAATAGTGCAAACATAAAAAAACGTTGTTTAGTTTTTAGTAGGAATAATGAAAATATATTGATACTAATTTCATTAGATAGAACCGTAAAATCAGTTGTATGTCAAAGTCGAACAGTATTGCAAAATTATATATGAAAAAAATATAATTGTAATAATATTTGAAGGTAACAAATCTTATTCTAATATTGTTCAAAATGAAATAGGCATTGTAAAAACCGTTTTATTTACATTAGGTACAATGGAAAATTCATAAATATATTTATTCTAATTTCATCTGAAAGGACGGTAAAATCAGGTCTACATCAAAGACGGACGGTACAACAATATTTCATATGAAAAAAATATAATCGTAGAACTAGTGCAAATTGCAAGGAATAGTGCAATCTAAAAAAACGTTTTATTCATATTAGGAACAATGGACAAATCATAAATATAATAATGATACTATCATTTGATAGGATGGTAAAATATGGCCAATGTCAAAGACGGACGGTATATTAAAATTAGCTATGAAAAACATAATCGTAGAAATATTTCAAGTTAACATATCCCTATTTTAGTATTAGTCAAAGAGTAAAAATGCATTCTAAAAACGTTCTGTTTATATTCTGAAAACCGTTGTTTTATTTTTATTAGGATTAATGGTCAATTTATAAATATAATATTGATACTATCATTTGACAGGACGGTAAACTTTCAGGACTACGTCAAAGTTGGGCGGCATAACCAAATTAGATATGAAAAAAATATAAGCGTAGATATATATCAAGATAACAAGTCCCAATTTGAGTATTGTTTAAAAAGAAATAATGCAATCTAATTAAAAACCTATTTTATATCAATTAGAAACAATGAACAATTTATCAATATGAAATTGATAGGACGGTAAAATTTCAGCTCTACGTCAAAGTAGTACGGCATAACCAAAGTATATAGGAAAAAAATATAATCGTAAAAATATTTCAAGATAAATTTCAAATTTAGTATTATTTAAAAAGAATTTATACATTCTAAAAAAGTTTTTATTTTTATAAGGGACAATAGACAATTTTTACATATAGTACAGATTCTAATATCAATTGATAGGACGGTAAAATCAGGTCTACGTCAAAGTCGAACGGCGTTGCCAAATTAGATACGAAAAAATTATAATCGTAGATATATTTCAAGATAACAAATTTCAATTTTACAATGGTTTGAAAAGAAATGAATTCTAAAAAACGTTTTTATTTTTAGTAGAAACAATGGACAATTTAGAAATATAATATTGATGCCAACATTTTATAAAATTTGAAGTCTACGGCAAAGTAGGACGGCATAACCCAATAAGATATGATAAAAATATAATCGTAGAAATATTACAAGATAAATCCTAAATTTAGTATTATTCAAAAAGAATAAGAAGTCCCAATTTCAGTATTGTTTAAAAAGAAATAACCCATTCTAAAAAAACTTATTTTATTTCTATTAGAAACAAAGGACAATTTATAAATATGATATTAATAGGACGGTAAAATTTCAGGTCTACATCAAAGTAGTACGGCATAACCAAATTATATAGGAAAAAAATATAATCGTAAAAATATTTCAGGATAAATGTCAATATTAGTATTTTTTAAAAAGAAATTATGCGTTCTAAAAGACGGTATTATTTTTATTAGGGACAATAGACAATTTTTAGATATAATATAGATTCTAATATCATTTGATAGGACGGTGAAATCAGGTCTACGTCAAAGTCGAACGGCGTTGCCAAATTAGATACGAAAAAATTATAATCGTAGATATATTTCAAGATAACAAATTTCAATTTTACAATGGTTTGAAAAGAAATGAATTCTAAAAAACGTTTTTATTTTTAGTAGAAACAATGGACAATTTAGAAATATAATATTGATGCCAACATTTTATAAAATTTGAAGTCTACGGCAAAGTAGGACGGCATAACCCAATAAGATATGATAAAAATATAATCGTAGAAATATTACAAGATAAATCCTAAATTTAGTATTATTCAAAAAGAATAAGAAGTCCCAATTTCAGTATTGTTTAAAAAGAAATAACCCATTCTAAAAAAACTTATTTTATTTCTATTAGAAACAAAGGACAATTTATAAATATGATATTAATAGGACGGTAAAATTTGAGGTCTACATCAAAGTAGTACGGCATAACCAAATTATATAGGAAAAAAATATAATCGTAAAAATATTTCAGGATAAATGTCAATATTAGTATTTTTTAAAAAGAAATTATGCGTTCTAAAAGACGGTATTATTTTTATTAGGGACAATAGACAATTTTTAGATATAATATAGATTCTAATATCATTTGATAGGACGGTGAAATCAGGTCTACGTCAAAGTCGAACGGCGTTGCCAAATTAGATACGAAAAAATTATAATCGTAGATATATTTCAAGATAACAAATTTCAATTTTACAATGGTTTGAAAAGAAATGAATTCTAAAAAACGTTTTTATTTTTAGTAGAAACAATGGACAATTTAGAAATATAATATTGATGCCAACATTTTATAAAATTTGAAGTCTACGGCAAAGTAGGACGGCATAACCCAATAAGATATGATAAAAATATAATCGTAGAAATATTACAAGATAAATCCTAAATTTAGTATTATTCAAAAAGAATAAGAAGTCCCAATTTCAGTATTGTTTAAAAAGAAATAACCCATTCTAAAAAAACTTATTTTATTTCTATTAGAAACAAAGGACAATTTATAAATATGATATTAATAGGACGGTAAAATTTCAGGTCTACATCAAAGTAGTACGGCATAACCAAATTATATAGGAAAAAAATATAATCGTAAAAATATTTCAGGATAAATGTCAATATTAGTATTTTTTAAAAAGAAATTATGCGTTCTAAAAGACGGTATTATTTTTATTAGGGACAATAGACAATTTTTAGATATAATATAGATTCTAATATCATTTGATAGGACGGTGAAATCAGGTCTACGTCAAAGTCGAACGGCGTTGCCAAATTAGATACGAAAAAATTATAATCGTAGATATATTTCAAGATAACAAATTTCAATTTTACAATGGTTTGAAAAGAAATGCATTGTAAAAACCGTTTTTATTTTTAGTAGAAACAATGGACAATTTAGAAATATAATATTGATGCCAACATTTGATAAAATTTGAAGTCCACGGCAAAGTCGGACGGCATAACCAAATAAGATATGATAAAAATATAATCGTAGAAATATTACAAGATAAATCCCAAATTTAGTATTATTCAAAAAGAATCAAATTAGATATGAAAAATATATACACGTAAAAACATTTCAATATTGTTTAAAAAGGAATAGTGCAAACATAAAAATACGTTGTTTAATTTTTAGTAGGAACAATGAACAATAATATAATGATACTAATTTCATTTGATAGGACCGTAAAATCAGGTGTATGACAAAGTCGGACAGTATTGCAAAATCAGATACGAAAAAAATATAATCGTAATAATATTTTAAGGTAACAAATCTTATTTTAGTATTGTTCAAAATGAAATAGGCATTCTAAAAAACGTTGTTTTATTTACATTAGGTACAATGGAAAATTCATAAATATAATATTTATACTAATTTCATCTGAGAGGACAATAATATCAGGTCTTCATCAAAGACGGACGGTATAACAAAATTTGATATGAAAAAAATATAATCGTAGAACTAGATCAAAATGCAAGAAATAGTGCAATCTAAAAAAACGTTTTATTCATATTAGGAACAATGTACAAATCATAAATATAATATTGATACTAATATCATTTGATAGGACGGTATATTAATATTAGCTATGAAAAAAATATAATCGTAGAAATATTTCTAGATAACGAATCCCAATTTTAGTATTGTTTAAAAAGAAATAATGCATTTTGTTGTTTAATTTTTATTAGAAACAATGGTCAGTATATAAATATAGTGATACTAATTCCATTCGATAGGACGTTAAAATTTCAGGTTTACGTCAAATATAATCGTAGAAATATTTAAAGATAACAAATCCCAATTTTAGCATTGTTCAAAAAGAAATATTGCATTCTGAAAACCGTTGTTCTATTTGTATTAGGAACAATGGTCAATTTATAAGTATAATATTAATACTAATTTCATTTTATAGAACGTTAAAATTTCAGGTCTACGTCAAAGTCGGATAGCATAAACAAATTAGGAAAAAAATATAGAAATATTTAAAGATAACATATCCCAATTTTAGTATTGTTCAAAAAGATATGTCTAAAAAACGTTTATATTAGAAACAATGGACGACTTATAAATATAATATTGGTTCTATCATTTGATAGGACGGTAAACTTTCAGGTTTACGTCAAAGTCGGACGGCATAATTAAATTAGATATGAAAAAAATAATAATTGTAGAAGTATTTCGAGATAATATATCCCAATTATTTTAGTATTGTTTAAAAGAAATTATGCTTTCTCTTTATTTTTTAGGGCAAATGGGCAATTTATAAATATGATATTGATACCAATTTCATTTGACAGGACATTAAAATTTCATGTCTACGTCAAAATTGGACGGCATAACCAAATTAGGAAAAAATATCGTAGAAATATTTCAAGATAACTCCCAATTTTAGCATTATTCAAACAGTTATGCATTCTGAAAAATGTTTTATTTTTATTAGGAACAATGGACAATTAATAATTATAATGATGATACTAATTTCATTTGAGAGGACGTTAAAATATCAGGTCTACGTCAAATTTGGACGGCATAACTAAACTAGGAAAAAAATGTAATCGTAAAAACATTACGAGATAAAAAGTCCCAAATGGACAATTATAAATAAATATAATATTGATACCAATTTCATTTGATAGAACATTAAAATTCCATGTCTACGTCAAAGTTGGACGGCATAACCAAATCAGGAAAAAAATATCGTAGAAATATTTCAAGATACTAAGTCCTAATTTTAGTATTGTTTAAAAACTTGCTTTCTGAAAGACGTTTTTATTTTTATTAGGAACAATGGACAATTTATAAAAATAATATTTATACTAATTTCATTTGATTGGATGACAAAACTTCTGGTCTACGTCGAAGTAGGACGGCATACCCAAAGTAGATATGAAAAAAATATACTCGTAGCAATATCTTAAGATAAACCCTAATTTTAGTTTTGTATAAAAAGAAATAATGCATTCTAAAACACGTTTTGTTTCGAAACAATGGACAATTGATAAATATATTAATACTAATATCATTTGATAAAATTTCAAGTCTGTCAAAGTCGGACGGCATAACCAAATTAGGTATAAAAAATAAAAATAAATGTAGAAATATTTCAGATAACTCCCAATTTTAGTTTTATTTTAATTAGGAACAATAGACAATTTATAAATATAATATTGATACTAACTATCATTTGATAAAATTTCAAGAATACGTCAAAGTCCGTCGGCATAACCAAATTAGATATGAAAAAAATATAAACGTAAAAACATTACAAGATAACAAATCCCAATTTTAGTTTTGTTTAAAAAGAAATTATGCTTTCTAAAACGTTTGTATTTTTATTAGAACAATTTATAAATAAAATTAAAATAAAATTGTAGAAATATTTTAAGATAACAAATTCCAATTTTAGTATTGTTCAAAAAGAAAAAAATGCATTGTAAAAAACGTTTTATTTTTATTAGGAATATTGGACAACTTATAAATATAATATTAATACTAATTTCATTTGATAGGACGGTAAAATTTCAGGAGTACGTCAAAGTCGGATGACATAACCAAATTAGCTAGGAAAAAAAATATCGTAGAAATATTTCAAGATAAACATTAATTATAGTATTGTTTAAAAAGTAATCATGCATTCTAAGACACGTTTTTATTTTTTATTTTAGAAACAATCGACAATTTATAAATATAATATTGATACTAATATCATTTGATAAAATTTTAAGTCTACGTGAAAGTCGGACGGCATAACGAAATAAGATATGAAAAAAAAAAAATTAATCGTAGAAATATTTCAAGATAACAAATCCCAATTTTAGTATTGTTCAAAACGAAAAATGCATTCTAAAAATCGTTTAATTTTTATTAGGAACTTTGGACAATTTATAAATATAATATTGATACTAATTTCAATTGATAAGACAGTAAAATTTCTAGATTACGTCAAAGTCGGACGGCATAACCAAATTTGTTATGAAAAAAATACAATCGTAGAAATCTTTCAAGATAACAAATCCCAATTTTAGTATTGTTCAAAAAGAAACAATTCATTCTAAAAAACGTTATTTTATTTTTGTCTTCTAAATATGCTGAAACTACACAGAAAAAAGAAATCCAATTGAATCATTTAGGTACTAATATATATTGATATTCCCGTTCGTAGCACAAAATCTTATGTAAAATTATACATGAAATAGTTTTGGTTAAATACTACATTTTTTGACGATGTCAATGTACAATTTGGATAAGTATTTATTATTATCAGCTTGTTCCTTAATGATGCACTAAGGTGAGCCATCGTACTTGAGCACCACATATGATTTATAATATATGTTTTGACGTGAAATTGTGCAACATTACATATACACATATACAATAGCTTATTATATTTAGTATTTTAAAATAGAATATGAGTATATTCTAAATAATGTCGAATGATTGAATTACAAATTATTGTGTAAATTTGCAAAAACTGATCATCGAAAACAAGAAATCCAGGTTCAAACAAATAGCAGAACAAAAAACATAAATCCATCTATATACATCGATAATCCATCCAAATCAAAACGAAGTGTATTAAAAGATATATTCAAATATGTTGAATTCACAACCCGTGCAGTCAAATTTCAACTTCCAAAAGAAAAATAATTCAAGTAAAACTTGAATACACAATATTATTTATTACTAATTAATTAGTAGCGATAGTTATATTTTCATGTAGTGATAGTGTGATGTTAAAAAAAATTAAGAATGATTGCATTCTGAAAAATGTATTAATTGAATGATTCATTCCAATTTTGAATGTCATCCAAATTTGGATAAATTGCTCACCGAAAACAAGAAATCTAGTTCAAACAATATGCCAAGAAAGATTATGAACAAATCCATATATATTCATCAAAAATATTTATGAACTATGAAAATTTAATATATATATATATATATATATATATATATATATATATATATATATATATATATATATATATATATATATATATATATATATATATATATATATTCGACAATGCTGTATTCACAACATGTGCAGCCAAATTTCTACTACAAAAAAAAAATCAAGTAAAACTTGATTAAGTACACAATAATATATTTATTACTAATTAAATAGTTACTTCTATATATTTTTAAATGTCTTCTAAATTTGGCAAAACTGATCACCGAAAACAAGATATCTAGTTCAAACAATATGTCAAGAAAGAATATAACATAAATCCATCCATATACGTCAAAAATATTTATAAAAACCATTCAAATTGAAATGAAATATGATGAATGAAATATTCGACCATGTATTCGTAACGTATGCAGTCAAATTTCAACAGACAAAAGAAAAATATTTCAAGTAATAATTGAGTACACAATAATATATTTATTACTAATTAGTTATACTTTTATGTAGTGATAGTGTGATATTTAAAAAAATTAAGAATGATTGCATTCTAAAACTTGTATTGATTGAACGATTCATTCCATTTTTAAATGTCTTCTAAACTTGGTGAAACTGTGCGCCGAAAACAAATCCAGTTCAAAGAATATGTCAAGAAACTTTATAAGCAATTTTATCTATATGCGTCGGAAACATGTTAATTTTGCAACCTGTGCAATCAAATTTCAACTCCGAAAAGAAAAATAATGAACCACTAAGGTGAGCCACTAAATTTAAGCATCAGATATGACTTCCGGTTCCACCACAAAATTATGTGTAAAACTATGCATGAAATATATTATTTTGCTTAAATCCCAAATTTTTTAAAATAATATCAATACATAACTCAATAGGTTTGTTTCAAGATAACAAACGTACATGATTTTTTTTTTGCTTAAATTTTTGACGATAATGTCAATGCATAATTTAGATAAGTATATTTATTACTTCCACGTAAGCTTGTTTCCCTATGATGCACTAAGGTGAGCCATTGTACTTGAGCATCAAATATGATTTATAATATTTTTAATGTGAAATTGTTAAACCACATATGTAATAGATATTGTTAAATTTAGTATTTTTGAAATAGAATTTGAGAACATTCTAAATGTTATATCGTATGAATCAATTACGAATTATTATGTGTTCTAAATTAGCCGAAAATGATTGCCGAAAACAAGAAATCAGAACCTGTGCAGCCATATTTCAAATTCTAAAAGAAAAATAAGTCAAGTAAAACTTGGATGCACAACAATAAATTTATGAAGTTACCTATACGTCTATATTGTGATATTAGTAAATGTATTTAAAATTAAAAATGATTGCATTCCAAAAACTGTAATATGGGATAATCCACTCAATTTTTAAATGTCTTCTAAATTTGGCGAAAATGCTCGCTGAAAACAAGAAATCAAGTTCAACCAATATGTCAAGAAATATTATGATTCATCCATGTACGTCGAAAATATTTATAAAAACCATTCAAATTCAAACGAAATATAACTAATAAAACTTTCGAACATGTAGATTCAACAAATTAAAAATGACTGTATTCTAAAAAATGTAATATAGATGTCTTCTAAATTTGGCAAAACTGCTCGCCAAAAACAATAAAGCCAGTTCAGACAATATATGAAGAAAGATTATGAACAAATCCATCTATATAAAACCCATTTAAATTGAAACGAGACAACGAACAAAATATATTTAAACATTTTGACTTCATTACCTGTGCAGTCACATTTCAAATGCCTAAAGAAAAATTATTCAAGTAAAACTTCACTACACAATAATAAATATCTTATTAATTAGTTTATTAATAGAGTGATATTAGTGGATATTTTTACAAATTAAAAATGATTGCATTCATATGCATATATTGAATGAACCTTTCTAATTTAAATGTCTAAATTTGATGAAATTGATCGATGAAAACTAGAAATCCAGTTCAGATCCATATATTAGTGATCAGAAATCAGAATTCTGATAACCCAGACTAAATTTTGTTAATAATGAAATAGGATTATAATACTATAATACTTTATAGTAAATGTATATGTAATTCATACATTTCACAAAATGTTAAATTTTAAGATAATTCATCAAAATAAAAGTTGACGAATTGATAAATTCATGACGGATGCAAAGTCAATTTTTGACTTCCCAAAAGGAAAATAACTCAAGTAAAAACTAGAGCATTATATAATAAATTAGTTAAATATCATTAAATATATCAATACAGTGGTTTAGGTATATAAAAAATTAAGAATAGATAAAATTGAAATTAATATTTTATTTAAGATGAATTAATAAAATTAGGCAAAAAATGGGAATAAAATTTAAAAGTGAATGAATAACACATATTAATATGAAAAGTTCTAGCCCTTTAGCGTTACCCAGGGTGCACCACAAGGAGGCGGGCTAGATTTGCAACCCAAAAATTTATTTGCAATAAAATTATGCATTAGTTAAATAAATTTTGTAGGTTCCTTATACAAACAAATATATGTTATTGTTATAGATATAAAACAATTTGTTAAAAAATATACGCTCTTAAGAAAATTTAGCAGTGTAAAGCCGATTTAGTAAGTGGTGAAATAATATATTACTGTAGAAATCAACATTAAAATTTGTAAGTGTGCATCTTTAGATTCCACACTCCCGAACAAAAAATCAGGCAACTTTAAAATATATTTAAATTTTCAGATTAAAGATATTAGATACCTACCTATGTTGGAAACTGTATACATATAAAACTATCAACAACTACCTGTCTGGTTTTTAACAACTTAAATAGTAGGCTCTCATGTACAAAGCTACTGTATTTATTTAGCGAAATTGTTTGAATAAAAATAGAAATCCGAGAAAAGTACAAACCAAAATACCGTATTATTTATTAGAAATTATTAGTACTCGTAAAAATAAAAAGCACCATTTTGGATCTAGTGACGGAATTATTCGAGAAAAACAAATAAGTACATCTATAAAAAAATGGTTTGCTAATAAATGGTTTAGCTGTGTCTTAATTTAACTGACTATATCTATTAAGTTTCGAACAAATTCAATGCACTACGGTTGATAATTATGAATGAACACAAATACTTGTAAATAAAGTACCTGAGGTTAATAAAGCCCAGCGTGTAAATAATGCCCATGTACCAAAAATCACATTTGTATTAGTTGCACCGGTGTGATTCTCTACACATAAACGTAAATCAGAAGTGCCATCTCGTTTGCACTGCCGTGTTGTCGTTGCTTCGAGTTTGTTGTGGGAAGTTACATTTTATAAAAACTGCCGACAAACCATAAATTTTATTAATTTTTCTTTTAATTTTCTGTTGTTTACGTACCTCAATTACTCGTTGAACCTTATAATTTGTGAAAAATATTATTTACACTGCTTAAAAAAAAATTATAAACATAGGCTTTATTTATCCTACTACCCCGAGGTAAATGAGGCTCAGTAAACAAGTGCCTCAAATAGCAACATAAAGTGTGTGTTGGAGCTTAATAGAAAAAAATATATATGTCCATATAGCTCAATTTAGGTTGAAATTATGCCAAAAGTTTCTCTAAATCTAGCTCCTATGTAAAAGAGTATTAATACATGTTGATTTTTCTCAAAATGTTTAATTTTCTTTAGTGGCCTTATTAAACTACCATAGCTTAATACGACACAAACTTAGTTTGTTATAAATATATTTTTAATATATTTAGTTTAAAAAATGTTTATTGGTTAACTTATTGATTTATAATGAAACAAAGTTTAACTTGAACAAAACTTTTTCAATAAAGATTACAAATTATCCAAAATATTTCATTTCATAAGGTGGGCTTTATTTGCCTCCATGACCTTATATGTACAGAAATTATTAGGAAAAAATTTAAAGCTTCAAGGATTTATAAAATATTATCATTTGTCAAAGAATCATTCATTTCCAGTATAAAATTACAATAGATTACGAAATTTATTTTACAACGAATATTGCCAAAAACTTTTTTAATAGGCCTATATTCCATTAGCCCAAACGTGTAGAAAAAAAAATATATAAAACTACTACTTATAATGATGACAAAATAATATCACTACATAACTTAATAGGTTTGTTTCAAGATAACAAACACCAATTTTAATATTGTTCAAATAAAAATTATGGCATTCTAAAAAATGTTACATTATTTTGTCTTCTAAATTTGTTGAAACTGACCGCAAAACAAATTAATCCAACACAAACAGTATTATTTTTTTTATAAACCCCGGTCGTGCCACAAAATCAAGAAGTGTACATGAAATGTTTTTGCTTAAATTTTTGACGATGTCAATGCATAATTTAGATAAGTATGTTTATTACTGCCACATACGCTCGTTTCCTTATGCCCTAAGGTGAGCCATTGTACTTGAGCATCAAATATGATTTATAATATTTTTTATGTGCACTTTTTTAACCACATATGTAATAGATATTATTAAATTTAGTATTTTTGAAATAGAATTTGAGAACATTCTAAATGTTACATCGAATGAATCAATTACGAATTATTATGTTCTAAATTAGCCGAAACTGATTGCCGAAAACAAGAAATCAGAACCTGTGCAGTCATATTTCAAATTCTAAAAGAAAAATAAGTCAAGTAAAACTTGGATGCACAACAATAAATTTATGATATAGTTACATATATTTCTATATTGTGATATTAGTAAATGTATTTAAAATTTAAAATGATTGCATTCTAAAAACTGTAATATGGGATAATCCACTCAATTTTTAAATGTCTTCTAAATTTGGCGAAACTGCTCGCTGAAAACAAGAAATCAAGTTCAACCAATATGTCAAGAAATATTATGATTCATCCATGTACGTCGAAAATATTTATATAAACCATTCAAATTCAAACGAAATATAACTAATAAAACTTTCGAACATGTAGATTCAACAAATTAAAAATGACTGTATTCTAAAAAATGTAATATAGATGTCTTCTAAATTTGGCAAAACTGCTCGCCAAAAACAATAAAGCCAGTTCAGACAATATATGAAGAAAGATTATGAACAAATCCATCTATATAAAACCCATTTAAATTGAAACGAGACTTAACGAACAAAATATATTTAAACATTTTGACTTCATTACCTGTGCAGTCACATTTCAAATGCCTAAAGAAAAATTATTCAAGTAAAACTTCACTACACAATAATAAATATCTTATTAATTAGTTTATTAATAGAGTGATATTAGTGGATATTTTTACAAATTAAAAATGATTGCATTCATATGCATATATTGAATGAACCTTTCTAATTTAAATGTCTAAATTTGATGAAATTGATCGATGAAAACTAGAAATCCAGTTCAGATCCATATATTAGTGATCAGAAATCAGAATTCTGATAACCCAGACTAAATTTTGTTAATAATGAAATAGGATTATAATACTTTATAGTAAATGTATATGTAATTCATACATTTCACAAAATGTTAAATTTTAAGATAATTCATCAAAACAAAAGTTGACGAATTGATAAATTTATGACGGATGCAAAGTCAATTTTTGACTTCCCAAAAGGAAAATAACTCAAGTAAAAACTAGAGCATTATATAATAAATTAGTTAAATATCATTAAATATATCAATACAGTGGTTTAGGTATATAAAAAATTAAGAATAGATACAATTGAAATTAATATTGTATTTAAGATGAATTAATAAAATTAGGCAAAAAATGGGAATAAAATTTAAAATGAATGAATAATACATATTAATATGAAAAGTTCTAGCCCTTTAGCGTTACCCAGGGTGCACCACAAGGGGGCGGGCTAGATTTGCACCCCAAAAATTTATTTGCAATAAAATTATGCATTAGTTAAATAAATTTTGTAGGTTTCTTATACAAACAAATATATGTTATTGTTATAGATATAAAACAATTTGTTAAAAAATATACGCTCTTAAGAAAATTTAGCAGTGTAAAGCCGATTTAGTAAGTGGTGAAATAATCTATTACTGTAGAAATCAACATTAAAATTTGTAAGTGTGCATCTTTAGATTCTACACTCCCGAACAAAAATCAGGCGACTTTAAAATATATTTAAATTTTCAGATTAAAGATATTAGATACCTACCTATGTTGGAAACTGTATACATATAAAACTATCAACAACTACCTGTCTGGTTTTTAACAACTTAAAATAGTAGGCTCTCATGTACAAAGCTACTGTATTTATTTAGCGAAATTGTTTGAATAAAAATAGAAATCCGAGAAAAGTACAAACCAAAATACCGTATTATTTATTAGAAATTATTAGTACTCGTAAATATAAAAACCACCATTTAAAAAAAAAAAATTGAATCTAGTGACCGAATTATTCGAGAAAAACAAATAAGTATATCTATAAAAAAATGGTTTGCTAATAAATGGTTTAGCTGTGTCTTAATTTAACTGACTATATCTATTAAGTTTCGAACAAATTCAATGCACTACGGTTGATAATTATGAATGAACACAAATACTTGTAAATAAAGTACCTGATGTAAATAAAGCCCAGCGTGTAAATAATGCCCATGTACCAAAAATCACATTTGTATTAGTTGCACCGGTGTGATTCTCTACACATAAACGTAAATCAGAAGTGGCATTTCGTTTGCACTGCCGTGTTGTCGTTGCTTCGAGTTTGTTGAGGGAAGTTACATTTTATAAAAACTGCCGACAAACCATAAATTTTATTAATTTTTTTTTAATTTTCTGTTGTTTACGTACTTCAATTACTCGTTGAACCTTATAATTTGTGAAAAATATTATTTACACTGCTTAAAAAAAATTATAAACATAGGCTTTATTTATCCTACTACCCCGAGGTAAATGAGGCTCAGTAAACAAGTGCCTCAAATAGCAACATAAAGTGTGTGTTGGGGCTTAATAGAAAAAAATATATGTCCATATAGCTCAATTTAGGTTAAAATTATGCCAAAAGTTTCTCTAAATCTAGCTCCTATGTAAAAGAGTATTAATACATGTTGATTTTTCTCAAAATTTTTAATTTTCTTTAGTGGCATTATTAAACTACCATAGCTTAATACGACACAAACTTAGTTTGTTATAAATATATTTTTAATATATTTAGTTTAAAAAATATTTATTGACTAACTTAGATTTATAATGAAACAAAGTTTAACTTGAACAAAACTTCTTCAATAAAGATTACAAATTATCCAAAATATTTCATTTCATAAGGTGGGCTTTATTCGCCTCCATGACCTTATATGTACAGAAATTATTAGGAAAAAATTTAAAGTTTCAAGGATTTATAAAATATTATCATTTGTCAAAGAATCATTCATTTCCAGTATAAAATTACAATAGATTACGAAATTTATTTTACAACTAATATTGCCAAAAACTTTTTTAATAGGACTATATTCCATTAGCCCAAACGTGCAGAGGAAAAAAATATAAAACTACCACTAATAATGATGACAAAATAATATCAATACATAACTCAATAGGTTTGTTTCAAGATAACAAATCCCAATTTTAGTATTGTTCAAATAAAAATTATGGCATTCTAAAAAATGTTTGACAATAATGTCAATGCATAATTTAGAAGTATGTTTATTACTGCCACATAAGCTCGTTTCCCTGTGCACTAAGGTGAGCCATTGTACTTGAGCATCAAATATGATTTATAATATTTTTTATGTGCAATTGTTTAATCACATATGTAATAGATATTGTTAAATTTAGTATTTTTGAAATAGAATTTGAGAACATTCTAAATGTTATATCGTATGAATCAATTACGAATTATTATGTGTTCTAAATTAGCCGAAAATGATTGCCGAAAACAAGAAATCAGAACCTGTGCAGCCATATTTCAAATTCTAAAAGAAAAATAAGTCAAGTAAAACTTGGATGCACAACAATAAATTTATGAAGTTACCTATACGTCTATATTGTGATATTAGTAAATGTATTTAAAATTTAAAATGATTGCATTCTAAAAACTGTAATATGGGATAATCCACTCAATTTTTAAATGTCTTCTAAATTTGGCGAAACTGCTCGCTGAAAACAAGAAATCAAGTTCAACCAATATGTCAAGAAATATTATGATTCATCCATGTACGTCGAAAATATTTATATAAACCATTCAAATTCAAACGAAATATAACTAATAAAACTTTCGAACATGTAGATTCAACAAATTAAAAATGACTGTATTCTAAAAAATGTAATATAGATGTCTTCTAAATTTGGCAAAACTGCTCGCCAAAAACAATAAAGCCAGTTCAGACAATATATGAAGAAAGATTATGAACAAATCCATCTATATAAAACCCATTTAAATTGAAACGAGACTTAACGAACAAAATATATTTAAACATTTTGACTTCATTACCTGTGCAGTCACATTTCAAATGCCTAAAGAAAAATTATTCAAGTAAAACTTCACTACACAATAATAAATATCTTATTAATTAGTTTATTAATAGAGTGATATTAGTGGATATTTTTACAAATTAATAATGATTGCATTCATATGCATATATTGAATGAACCTTTCTAATTTAAATGTCTAAATTTGATGAAATTGATCGATGAAAACTAGAAATCCAGTTCAGATCCATATATTAGTGATCAGAAATCAGAATTCTGATAACCCAGACTAAATTTTGTTAATAATGAAATAGGATTATAATACTATAATACTTTATAGTAAATGTATATGTAATTCATACATTTCACAAAATGTTAAATTTTAAGATAATTCATCAAAATAAAAGTTGACGAATTGATAAATTCATGACGGATGCAAAGTCAATTTTTGACTTCCCAAAAGGAAAATAACTCAAGTAAAAACTAGAGCATTATATAATAAATTAGTTAAATATCATTAAATATATCAATACAGTGGTTTAGGTATATAAAAAATTAAGAATAGATACAATTGAAATTAATATTGTATTTAAGATGAATTAATAAAATTAGGCAAAAAATGGGAATAAAATTTAAAATGAATGAATAATACATATTAATATGGAAAGTTCTAGCCCTTTAGCGTTACCCAGAGTGCACCACAAGGGGGCGGGCTAGATTTGCACCCCAAAAATTTATTTGCAATAAAATTATGCATTAGTTAAATAAATTTTGTAGGTTTCTTATACAAACAAATATATGTTATTGTTATAGATATAAAACAATTTGTTAAAAAATATACGCTCTTAAGAAAATTTAGCAGTGTAAAGCCGATTTAGTAAGTGGTGAAATAATATATTACTGTAGAAATCAACATTAAAATTTGTAAGTGTGCATCTTTAGAATCTACACTCCCGAACAAAAAATCAGGCAACTTTAAAATATATTTAAATTTTCAGATTAAAGATATTAGATACCTACCTATGTTGGAAACTGTATACATATAAAACTATCAACAACTACCTGTCTGGTTTTTAACAACTTAAATAGTAGGCTCTCATGTACAAAGCTACTGTATTTATTTAGCGAAATTGTTTGAATAAAAATAGAAATCCGAGAAAAGTACAAACCAAAATACCGTATTATTTATTAGAAATTATTAGTACTCGTAAAAATAAAAAGCACCATTTTGAATCTAGTGACCGAATTATTCGAGAAAAACAAATAAGTACATCTATAAAAAAATGGTTTGCTAATAAATGGTTTAGCTGTGTCTTAATTTAACTGACTATATCTATTAAGTTTCGAACAAATTCAATGCACTACGGTTGATAATTATGAATGAACACAAATACTTGTAAATAAAGTACCTGATGTAAATAAAGCCCAGCGTGTAAATAATGCCCATGTACCAAAAATCACATTTGTATTAGTTGCACCGGTGTGATTCTCTACACATAAACGTAAATCAGAAGTGGCATTTCGTTTGCACTGCCGTGTTGTCGTTGCTTCGAGTTTGTTGAGGGAAGTTACATTTTATAAAAACTGCCGACAAACCATAAATTTTATTAATTTTTTTTTAATTTTCTGTTGTTTACGTACTTCAATTACTCGTTGAACCTTAGAATTTGTGAAAAATATTATTTACACTGCTTAAAAAAAATTATAAACATAGGCTTTATTTATCCTACTACCCCGAGGTAAATGAGACTCAGTAAACAAGTGCCCCAAATAGCAACATAAAGTGTGTGTTGGGGCTTAATAGAAAAAAAATATATGTCCACATAGCTCAATTTAGGTTAAAATTATGCCAAAAATTTCTCTAAATCTAGCTCCTATGTAAAAGAGTATTAATACATGTTGATTTTTCTCAAAATGTTTAATTTTCTTTAGTGGCCTTATTAAACTACCATAGTTTAATACGACACAAATTTAGTTTGTTATAAATATATTTTTAATATATTTAGTTTAAAAAATGTTTATTGACTAACTTAGATTTATAATGAAACAAAGTTTAACTTGAACAAAACTTTTTCAATAAAGATTACAAATTATCCAAAATATTTCATTTCATAAGGTGGGCTTTATTCGCCTCCATGACCTTATATATACAGAAATTATTAGGAAAAAATTTAAAGCTTCAAGGATTTATAAAATATTATCATTTGTCAAAGAATCATTCATTTCCAGTATAAAATTACAATAGATTACGAAATTTATTTTACAACGATTATTGCCAAAAACTTTTTTAATAGGACTATATTCCATTAGCCCAAACGTGTAGAGAAAAAAAAATGTAAAACTACTACTTATAATGATGACAAAATAATATCAATACATAACTCAATAGGTTTGTTTCAAGATAACAAACACCAATTTTAGTATTGTTCAATTAAAAATTATGGCATTCTAAAAAATGTTACATTAATTTGTCTTCTAAATTTGTTGAAACTGACCGCAAAACAAATTAATCCAACACAAACAGTATTATTTTTTTTATAAACCCCGGTCGTGCCACAAAATCAAGAAGTGTACATGAAATGTTTTTGCTTAAATTTTTGACGATAATGTCAATGCATAATTTAGATAAGTATGTTTATTACTGCCACATAAGCTCGTTTCCTTATGCACTAAGGTGAGCCATCGTACTTGAGCATCAAATATGATTTATAATATTTTTTATGTGCACTTGTTTAACCACATATGTAATAGATATTGTTAAATTTATTATTTTTGAAATAGAATTTGAGAACATTCTAAATGTTATATCGTATGAATCAATTACGAATTATTATGTGTTCTAAATTAGCCGAAAATGATTGCCGAAAACAAGAAATCAGAACCTGTGCAGCCATATTTCAAATTCTAAAAGAAAAATAAGTCAAGTAAAACTTGGATGCACAACAATAAATTTATGAAGTTACCTATACGTCTATATTGTGATATTAGTAAATGTATTTAAAATTAAAAATGATTGCATTCTAAAAACTGTAATATGGGATAATCCACTCAATTTTTAAATGTCTTCTAAATTTGGCGAAACTGCTCGCTGAAAACAAGAAATCAAGTTCAACCAATATGTCAAGAAATATTATGATTCATCCATGTACGTCGAAAATATTTATAAAAACCATTCAAATTCAAACGAAATATAACTAATAAAACTTTCGAACATGTAGATTCAACAAATTAAAAATGACTGTATTCTAAAAAATGTAATATAGATGTCTTCCAACTTTGGCAAAACTACTCGCCAAAAACAAGAAAGTTAGTCCAGACAATATGTGAAGAAAGATTATGAACAAATCCATCTATATAAAACCCATTTAAATTGAAACGAGACATAACGAATAAAATATATTTAAAAATTTTGACTTCATATATATCTTATTAATTAAATTATTAATAGAGTGATATTAGTAGATATTCATATGCATATATTGAATGAACCTTTAAAATTAGTTAAATATCATTAAATATATCAATACAGTGGTTTAAGTACATAAAAAATTAAGAATAGATACAATTGAAATTAATATTGTATTTAAGATGAATTAATAAAATTAGGCAAAAAATGGGAATAAAATTTAAAAGCGATTGAATAATACATATTAATATGAAAAGTTCTAGCCCTTTAGCGTTACCCAGGGTGCACCACAAGGAGGCGGGCTAGATTTGCACCCCAAAACTTTATTTGCAATAAAATTATGCATTAGTTAAATAAATTTTGTAGATTTCTTATACAAATATATGTTATTGTTATAGATATAAAAAAAAATTGTTAAAAAATATACGCTCTTAAGAAAATTTAGCAGTGTAAAGCCGATTTAGTAAGTGGTGAATAATATATTACTGTAGAAATCAACATTAAAATTTGTAAGTGTGCATCTTTAGATTCTACACTCCCGAACAAAAAATCAGGCAACTTATTCCAAAGGTTTCTCTAAATCTAGTTCCTTTGTAAAAGATTATTAACTACCATGGTTTAATACGGCACAAACTAAATTTGTTATAAATATATTTTTTATATATTTGGTTTAAAAAATATTTATTGATTAACTTATTGATTTATAATGAAACAAAGTTTAATTTGAACAAAGCTTCTTCATTAAAGATTACAAATTACCCAAAATATTTCATTTCATAAGGTGGGCTTTATTTGCCTCCATGACCTTATATGTACAGAAATTATTAGGAAAAAATTTAAAGCTTAAAGGAGTTATAAAATATTATCATTTGTTAAAGAATCACTCATTTCCAGTATAAAATTACAATAGATTACGAAATTTATTTTACAACGAATATTGCCAAAAACTTTTGTTAATAGGACTATATTCCATTAGCCCAAACGTGTAGAGAAAAAATACAAAAATATAAAACTACTACTTATGATGACAAAATAATATCAATAAAAATAAAGTTAAATATAATCTTGGAACACCAAAAATAGAATAGCTGTACAACAAAACAAAAACAATTTTTTATCATATACAGTAAACAACTAATTAAGTATTTAACCCTAGTAAACATAATCTACATGAAAGCTAGTTTTAATTGGATCTGATTTGGAAGGTATTTTATTTATTGCCGCGCAAAATATTTACGATCAACTTTCTTGCAATAGATAGTTAGGTAGTGAGTCACTAATTTATATTCAAAAGTGTTTTTGTCAGCAAATTTTAGATTATTGACCTGCGTTTTGATAAATCACAAGTAGTTCTGTCCAAGACACGGGCCCCCTTTATTATTCAAGCAGGTTAAGAGCTCGAATTTTAGGCGATGAATACATTAACACTTCAAAACAAACAAAATTTGCACGTTGTTTTCGTGGACAGCATTAAGTTAAAAATACAGTTAACATCTGAATGAAACGCTATAGAAAGTTATAGGTACGCTATAAACAAAATAAAGCGATCTTCGTCATCAAGATAAGAAATATATATTCATAGGCCAAAGCTACTTTTTTATTTTCCTAATTTTAGTGCCAAAATACTTCATTGATGCTTAACTTTTTATAATTAAAATATAGTTTCGGTATATAAAAACTACACTTTTAAACAAACCATAGGGATTATTTTCATTTTTTATTTTAGATTTAGTGCCAAAGCACTTCATTGGTATTAAGTTTTTTATATTTAAAATAAATTGTTATATAAACGCTATGTTCAATAAATTGTCAGCCACAATGATTTGAAGCCAAGATGGCTGACATGATCTTTTCACAATTTATTTGTTATACAAACTGTTAACTCACTGTTAATATTATAAACGCTATGCCTTGTATCAAGTCAAATAGACAAACTCTATTTATTTATTTTTTATTGCGTAACTTTATACAATAAATTATCGTTATACCACGTGGCTGTTAAAAACCGAATCCTGTTTGAAACTTCGTAACTCCGGAGTACATTGAGATATCGATTTCAAATTTTTATCTCTTGCGGACAAAGAGTTAAAAAGTATTCCTAGCAAATTTCAAACATTTAAATAAACTGGTGACTAGAGATATTTTAAATTTGCCATTCAAATCTAATATTACACGTTGATAATTTTATAATCAGCTTAAAACGAAGTAGGCTATCACTGAAACAAATATAATTGTCAATGACATTTAGAGTTAGTTGTAACACTGGCATAAATTTGCTCTAATTTTGTCCAAATATCTCGAGAATTTTTTCTAATAATGGCACTTCAGTAAGTAAATCTTACTTAGAGATCATTGCAACTTGTTACCAAGGCAAAAATTGGCATGAAAATAAAATTGAGAAAGAAATTTCAGAGAAGTGTTGGCCACTTTCTAGCATAAATAGTTCTCCAAGGGGAGTTTATGAGCCTTATTCTTTTTGCTATCTACAAATGAGATTGAAAGCTTTATGAAAAAACATAGTCAAGCAGGAATAAGTATACTCCCACGGTATTAGTTCCAAATATATGCATTTATTAAAAAACAAAAAGGAATGCAAATATTCTTATAAAAACATCAAATTATGAAATTTTTATTAATTCCATTTCAGTTAATGAGTTAGTCCTCCAACGGTAGACAAATGTCCTTGAAAGCTATATGAGAGAACATGGTCAAACAGGAATAAATATACTCCCACGGTATTAGTTCCTAATATATACGTTTAATAAATAACTTAAAAAGGAATGCAAATATTAAAAAAAAATCAAATTACGAAATTTATTTTAATCTTATTTCAATTAAGGTGAGTCTTCCAATGGAAGATTTTAAACCATATTATTTTTTCGATCTAATTAAATGACCTTGGAAGCTATATGAAAAAACATGGCCAAACAGGAATAAATTTATATACTTCCACGGAATTAGTTCCAAATATATACATTTATTAAGAAACTTAAAAAGGAATGCAAATTTCTTATATACAAATGAAATTACGAAATTTCTATAAATCTCATTTCATTTAAGAAGGGAGTCTTCAAATAAAGATTTTAAACCCTTTTCTTTTTCTACACCGCAAGGTATAAAGGTTCTGAATTAAGTTCTATTTTACATAAATGACCTTGAAAACTATATGACAAAAAATGGGGAACCAGCAATAAATTGGGATGCCTTTAATGACTTCATGATTTAGTTTACGCGAATGACTTCAATAAATCTGCACCGGAAATTTATTAGAAAACCATTTTAATTTAGTTAGAAATGTATATTAAATAACATTCGAATACCTAATTATATAATTTTTCCACAACACTGCGAACAAGTCATTCAAAAATATATTCTGATTTAATAGCATGCAATGTTTTTACGAAAAATTGTAATTATGTATGTCAATTGTTACAACATAATTTTGTTTTACGCACAAATTTCAATTCAAAAATCCTATCCTTTACCTTAAGAATTTTTCCTACAATGTTTGTATGCACGCGTATGTGGGAGTCCATATGCAGTTCTCGAAGTAATTATTATCTTGTGGCTGTTGTTGACAAGGTCGTCTCAAGACGATGACCCCACCTTGTAGAAGAAGGCGATTCAATCAGTAGTCGCCGAATTATGCGCCGAACATTCTCAACCAGATGCATCAACAAGATTCAAATCAAACATTGAAAATGAATTAATAATTAATATATGCATCCAATATGCAAAACCCTTCGCATAGAGAAACCTAAAAATAAAAATTATTTTTTTAATACCAAGTCAAGAAAAAATTGTTATTTCTCAAGGGTCTGGTTAAAAACTTGATAGGTATTATAATATGACAATAAAATTTTTATAACATTATTTTGTGTAAACTATATCAATGTAATGTACCCATTAATTGGTTACCCATAATTTGGATACACTATTTTTTAATATTTTTATGAAACTTCTATATTGAAAACAGTCTATTCTATTATTTTTTATTTCTCTTAATATTCTGTGACGTAAATGTCAATTTCATTTGTTCTCATAGTGAAGTTCGCTAATTAGAGTAACATAAATTGATCTATTTCAGCACTTATAAAATTATATAAACATGTTTACAATAACTTTCGTTGTCAATAAATAGATGCATGGATAAAAGGTAATTTAATAAAATAATAAAAACGTACATGTATGTCAAAATTTTTGTCACTGACAGCCTGTTATTCAACATATTCACTTTCATACAAGCGTTCATATTTTTTATCTGGCGTGGCATCATAAATTCAAATCATTAGGGTATTTGGTTCACTTAAAAAAATATACCATCATGGCAAATTACCCATTGCTGGGTTTGCCAATCTGCTTTGTACGCAGATATCGGAAATGATGTTTACATATTTGTACTGCGTGGAGAGAACACCAGAGGGGTCACTTTTGGGCAATTTAAAATTTGAAATATTTCTTTTGGTTCACTTTCGTTGTTTAATATAACTTTCCTCACATAAAATAAATATAAATATATCATCACGGCATATTACCCATTGCTGGGTGTGCCAATCCGCTTTGTATGCAGATATCGGTAATGATGATGACATATTTGTACCGTGCGAGCGTTTACCAGGCGTCACCTCACGAGCACTCATTGCTGGCGTGGAGAGTGCACCACAGGGGTCAATTTTGTGCCAATTAAAAATCAAAATATTTGGCGTCGGTTGGGATCGAACACGGTTCCCCAGATTCGCGACCAGACACTCAGGCACGCAGCCACGAGACCCCACTTTTCTCACATAACTTTTCAATATACGTACTCCACATACAGAAAAATAAAAATATAATTTACTTCACCAATCCGTAATGAAATAAACAATTAATTCAAACTTCAGTAAGTAAACGACAAGCAAATAGTATATTTCCTTCGTTAATAAAGAAGTATCGAGTATTAAAATGAATAAGAAATTCATTTATAATATTCAAAAAATGCACTCTAAAACTTAAAGTAAGGTACCCGAAGCAAATAAGGCCCAGTATGTACAGAAAATCACATTTATATTAGTAACACCAGCGTGGTTTTCTACACAATCACAGATAATGGTAATATAAAGTTAAATAAGAAGTACCATCTCATTTGCGCTACCCTATTGTCGTTGCTTCGACTTTGTTGTGGAATGTTGCAGGTATTCTATTTTATAAAAACTACATACAAACTACCGTAAATTTTATTTAAATTTTTTAATTTTCAATGTTTTTTGCGAGCTTCAGTTGTTCTTTGAACCTTATAAATTGTAAAACAAGATCATTTTTATTGTTTTAAAAAAAATAATATAAACATAAGCAATATTTATCCTATTACCCCAGGGCAAATAAGGCCTAGTAAATTTAGTGCGAAGAACAAGAATCTGAAAAGAAAATTGGAGACATGGTTTTGCCATAGCTGTAATATAATGCGCAAATGTCTCAAAAGGCACCATGAAGAGTGTTGGGGCTTACTAAAAAAAAATGTATGTCTAGATGGCTCAGTTTAGGTTAAAATTGTGCCAAAAGTTTATCTATATTTATCTCCTATGTAAAAGAGTATTATTATTTGTTTATTTTTCTGAAAATGTTTAATTTACTTCAGTGGCCTTATTATATTACCACAGTTTAATAAGACTCAAATTTAATTTTTTTCAGAATGTATTTTATATGAAAATTAGTTTAAACAATGTTAATTTTAAATTGTTTATAGTTCTATAATGAAACAAAGTTTACCACGAACAAAGCTTTTTTAATAAAGATTACTGATAATTATCCAAAATATTTAATTTTTAATATCTATGGGAACTATTCTGAAAATCGTTATGAGAAGTATATAAGTTAAACTCATTAAGATTTTATCAGAATTTGATTTATTCATGCAATAACACACCAACTGTCAATAATTTTATAAGCTTTAGCGTTATTTGAAATCTCAAAAAAGGTTTCAATATTTTTTGGATTTATATAAATTCGAAAAATATTGAAACCTTTTTTGAGATTTCCAATAACGCTAAAGCTTATAAAATTATTAAGGACAGTTGGTATGTTATTGCATGAATAAATCAAATTCATATACCTAAGGCTATAAAATTGATATACAACACACATATTTCAAAAAGGCGTTTCTTTTAAATTACCGTTTATTTCATAAAATTGTATATTTTGTACTAATACTCAAATATATTCAATTATAATTATCTTTGTACTTCATAGAAAATACGAGTAATGAGATTTAATTTCAGTTACATAGAAATTACGATAGAATACTTAAAAAAATAGGTACTCCGGAAACAGAAAAACAAATTTTATTATTTTGTAAACTATAATTGTCAGTTCAATCTTTTTTGATATTTGCACTAACGCAAAGATAAACGAGAAATAATGTTAAAAACAGTTTTTCTTCAATGTTAAAAATATTACATTCTAAATATTGCACATATTTTATGTTAATTTAACTGGACATATACAAAGGTTTACGTGTTATTAAATAAAATATTAATATATAATTATTAAAGCTTGCTCAACTCTGTGAGCAGGTAATACAAGATGACAACTAATCGCACAAATCACAAAGAATAAAAAAAAATTAAATATTGCTGTATCTAGTTAAGACTGTACGGAAATTGTAGAAAGCAGATGGACTTGTCCTCCCCAGCATACAAAAATCACAAAAATTTGAGGGTATATTTTTTTATTTTTTATATAAAGTTTTTGGAGACGAAGATTATACAGTCATAAATAAATTTAAGGAGGATATATATCATCAAGTCGTTGTTATTGATCCATGAATATTGATCAGTACAATTGTATTAAATCAAAAAAATTGAACTAGAATAGATTTTATCTAACTCAAAAAATGTCATAACATATTTTTTAATTTTAATAAACTGTTATTTTTATTATACACTTTATATTATTAAATAAATTTATATAAATAATGTTTTCAACAAATTTTGTTTTTTATTTGCCATTTTATTTATTTAGATAAGTGTACAGATCAAATTACTAATTAACTGTTTTAAATACTAAAACAGTTGTATTATAGTTCAAGTGTAGATAAAACAGCAGCTACAGACACAAATATCAAACTTTTTGAAAAGTCGAAGGACATACTGTCATCCCCGAAAAACTCAAATCCAACATAGATTTGAGGAGAATGTAATTTTTTTAAAAAAAAGAACATTAAACTTTTTGGAAAGACGAAAACCATAGTTTTAAATAAATTTAAAGAGGATGTATATTTTTTTATTTTTTATAAATAACATTAAACTTTTTATACAGTCAGAAGAATTAAATTATGTGACGCTGTCAAAGACAGATGAGGGAACCCCCATAATGCATGAAACATGTACATTTCAGTTTTAAATTTAATTATAGAAAATACTATTATATATATATGACTTCAAAATACTAAACGAATCTATTTTAATTTTTTTCTTTTTTTTTCAGCAGCACCATCTAGTTCTCAAATTCGGCCAAAACGCGAAGCCTACTACAGCCCCAATCTGCCACTGGTAGTTGGTCCTTTTTTTGTCCCAAACCTTTTGGGCCGAATGAGTACGTTAGGACCTTGTTTCACAAGCAAAGGTTCTCTGGGACAATGTACTCCATTTAGAAAATGTTATCCCTATTTCAAGCTACCTGAACTAAGCAATTGGGATACATGGGTCTTAGGAAACTATGATACGTGTAGTTATTTCACACCACAAGGACGACAGGTACGACCAAAAAATATAATTAAATATTAATAAGGAAAATGAATTTAGTCTCCACGTGTTAAACAAATATATTTTCCAAAATATGAAAAATATAATTGATATTCCAAATATTTCTTGGAGAATATAATAAGTGGCTTATCTGATTCTGAACCTCTTCACAAAATTAAAAATGAATTTAATAAGACAGTGCTTTATTTATAAATGATTTCTTCTAATCCCTTAGACACAATATAAAAACATCCTCAAAATGGAAAATTTTAACAAAAGTTTGAAAAGTTTCATAGAATTTACCCCTTGGTACAAGTGATTATTTCAAATTTTAATCAATACTGGATTTAAAGAAAAAGAAATTCTAGCACTTCCCAAATAAGAAGCTGTAACTACAACATAGGAGCATGTATGTTTAATATTATAAGTACAATAAAATTTCGAATATTTATCGAAATGATAGATTGCCAAAAAAAACAGGATAAAGTATATTAAAAGTGACAATAATCCCAATGTTGTTAACTTAATTATTACCTTTGAATATAATCAATACATATACATTTTTGAAAAATTAATATAAAATTGTTATTAGAGATAATTTTTTACCAAATTTAATGAAATTAATTCTTTCTTCATATTTATTTTACTTGTCGTTCATGTTGTCTCGCAGTGGACAAGTAACAACTCTTTTGAAACGATATCATAAGAATTTACCAAATTATTGTTATTCTCGTATATTTAAGAAACCAAAAATAAGGATTTATACAATAATATTTTGAGTACTCTATAAAATATATAATTTTATGAAATAATGTGTATTGCATATCAATTTGAAAGCCTTTAGTATGTTGTTCGAAATTTAAATAGTGTTTACAACTTTTTTAAAAATTACATTAGCACTGAATCGAATGTAACCACATAAAATTATTACAGACAGTTGATGTGTTTGGATGATAAATAAAAAAATAATCATATTTTATTTTGAATTTTTTTTTCGACCTTAGGAAAAGAAAAAATGATATAAAATTGTAATTAAGGATAATTCTTTAAAATATCCTAATGAAAATAGTTATCTTAATATTCAATCGTATTTTATTTCTCATTCATGTCGCGCAGTGCACAAGTAATATATTTCTTTTGGGACGATATTACAAGAATTTACCAAATTGTTAATGTTATTCTCGTATATTACTAATTTCTTTAAAAAACCAAAAATACGGCTCTACAATGTTTTAATCAAAATTAAAGATAATAAGTACAATATTGGCCTTGGCAAGCAACATCGACTACACTTCAAAGACATCGCTTCGAGAAGAACATTCAAGACCAGGAACCAACTATAACCATAGAAGAAATGTTCGAGGACATCCAACAATTGATAAAGGAGGTGGATTAAAGTGAAAGAGCGAGCATACAACTCGAAAACACTTTAAGTACTGAGCGTGTATATTCAATCAGGGAGAGTGTTGAAATTTGATTTCATATTTCGCGCTTAAATATTTTTTGTATTTGCCGCCACTTGTGCGCGTGCCTTTTGACCGGGAACAATAACTCTCCCAATATCTTTTTTAAAAGCGTCATTAGAAGATATGCGTGTTTCATTTTCGGTTCATCAATTATATGTATCGTTGTTCACACCTTATGTTGTAATTGAATAAACAGTTTTACTATTAGTGAATTCAGGTGTTATATTCTCTTTTTCGTACAACCCACAAACTCCGCCAATTTTATACATATCAAGTTTAGAGTTGTTAATATACTGGTCTAAACTGAAATTTTCCCAGAATGTAACCACAAAAATTGTTAGACAGTTGATGTGTTTGATGATTAATAAAAATTAAAAACATTAATGAAAATAATTGTTAGATGTGAGTATTGACACCAAAAAATTATTTACAACCGCCAGATTGAGCTAGATAACTTCCCATTTTTATTAGATCAAGATCAACATGAAACTAGGACAAAACCAAATAAGAATTAATATGACACAAATAATATCAGACAAAGAGATTTACATACTCTTAAACATTTAAAATCTACTTAGGAACGAAATATTTGAGAAAACTCTTGTCTCTAATAAAATATGTAATTAGCCACGTATGTCTAGCGAATAAGAATTGTTATTTAACCGCTTGGTTGAACTAGAAAAATCCCCATGTAATAAAATTCATCTAAACTAAGCCACCACAAAAATAAGATATCAGGATTAACTTGAATTTGGTCAGAACCAAAAATTAATTAATATGACACAAATATCAGACAAAGAGATTTGCACTGTCTTAAGAATACTAATAATATTACAAACTTCTAAAAACCATCATGAACAAATTAAAAAATTCATTTGTTAGCCGAGTAAGATAGATAAAAGTATGAGAATAAAATCTTAATCAAAATAATTACCCTTGATTTTTTATTTAAATAGTTTTAAATGTTACTAACCGCTACTAGACTTATACATTAGTCATTGACCGTGTGTAAACGATTCGGGTAGAGGTTGTCTTCGTCTAACTCAAGGAGATACAATTTGTTTATATCTGTCTGCCGCATGGAATTGTGTATGTAACGCAACTTAATCAGAAGTTTGATGTGACCCAAGCAGAGCGCGCACTCACGCCTCGATGTCTTGCTTTCAATACAGTGGGCATCACTGCAAGCAACGCTAACGACACAATGGACTGACTTAAAAATTACTAAATTCAAAATATATTTACATTCTTTTGCTTTTTCTTTTCCGCTTTAATAAAATTTGGGAGGTTATTAACCAATTGACCTAATGGGGGAACCGCCACTGACCAATGGATGAATCATGTTTAATCAACAATCTAAAATTTTTATCAATGACGATATGTGTTAATTTGTAAAATCTGATGATTATGGCATATAAATGATATAATAATGTTTAACCGATAAAATTAATTATTTGTCATCATCCCAAAAATAATGTTTGCAAATAATATGATTCTTTTCAGATGTTTGGGGTATGCTGCACAAACCCACCAGAAAAACCAACAGAAGCAACCGAACCAACTGAATCTCCCGAAGAAGTAATGGCTAGTAATGAAAACAAGCAAATTCCTGTATATATCCCATCTTTATCAAACTGGCCTCCACCTATTCCAACTCATCCACCAGACCATACCATACCCCCGCTTCCAACTCATCCCCCCAGTCCTGGATATCCTATTGCAACACATCCTCCAGCAACACAGAGTCCTTCTACCCAACGACCAGCAACCCAGAGACCAACAACTATGGGTAATCCATGGCAGACCAGTACGACGACAGCACAACCAGTGGTTCTACCAGGGGCTAGTTGCGGAGCGAAGAATGGATACTCACAAGATCAAGAAAGAATCGTAGGCGGGCACAATGCAGAAAAAGATGAGTGGCCTTGGATTGCAGCGTTGTTCAACGGCGGAAGACAGTTTTGCGGAGGATCGCTTATTGATAATGTTCATATTTTGACAGCTGCACATTGCGTAGCGCAGTAAGTATTATTTTATGGAAGTTTACAGAACTGTCCAGACAGAGCCGCAAAAAATAATGAATTGTCGCACATGCGTAGAAATGGACCACACGAAATCTAGGGGCCACTTCTCCAACAGAACTTAAGAATCACTCTATACCAATTATGAAATACACTGGCAATCCCAACGATGGTTAATATAACATCCCTAACTTTTCAGGGACGACAAGAACTACAATTACCGTGGTTTTCACTGGGATGAAGGAGGGGTTGGAATTTAATGTTACACAAAAATTAGTTCTGTTGGACTCTGTAATCCTAGTAAATGTTTTATTATTCGAAACGATCAAAATTAGTGGTTATCCGAGTTTGAGACACCAAATGTAAAACACCCCAATTGCTTATACAAATTTGTCCATTTCCGAGCTTGTGCGACAGGTCATTTATTTTTTCCGACTCTGGACAGTGCAGTATACAGCCCCTTAATTTATACAATAAAAAATGTTTACGTTTAAAATTATCGATTTGAAATGCTAATTCGTTATTAAAAAGGTGAACTTGTTTATTAAACATATATAAAACTTATTTTGATATGTATTTAGTTTCTAATCCAGACTCAAATATACGAATAGGGTGAAAGTTCCAAATTGAACGCGAAGTTGAAAAAAAAAATTCATTAGCGACTGTGCAAAATCTCGAAGCAAGAGTACGAGAAATATTTCGAACGTTAGTTTTTTATTACAATTGAATAAGAAAAGATCTTTTGCAAGAAGCATATGACCGTCACAATTAACAATCATTGACAAAATTAAGAAATAATTTGTTGCCAAATATTTTTGATACACGGAAAATTGAGTTACAAAGAGTTAAAATATTTACTAATGGGAAAAAATCCAACGTTAATCATATAACATTAAGATGTTATTATTGATCCATGACTTCTTTAAATGTAGCACAGTATAATTTTATTAAATGAAAAACTGCAATGAGTTATATTATATTTTATCTAATTCAAATGTTATATAAAAAAAATTCTAAAACTATTATTTTTAATATATAATTCATATTATTTAATCATTTAATCAAACTATTTTATTTATATTTAGATAAGTTTAGACATCAAATTACCAATTATAACTAATTTAAAGCACAAAAACTATACCTAGTATCATAGTTCAAGTGTTGATAAAATGGCAGTTACAGACATAAATTTCAGACCAGTGTTCAATATGTTTAGATACTTTACGTTTATACATACACATATTTTTTATTAATTGCATGTTTCACACTAAAATAATTCTCTTACATACCCTCTTTTAATTCTGAAATATTTCATAGTTCACGTTAGTCGAGACAATTTTGCAAAATATAAAATGAAATACATATATTCATCACAGTTTATACCTTCCTATATCCCGGTGTGCGATATTTGCTTTTATTCGCAGAATTTGGTAATAAAACAGATATTTTTTTCCATTAAGATTGAAAAGATTTTTTTTTACAAAAAATGAATGTTTTATTTCATATTATTCATAAATAACTCGTAAATAATTTTCTGTTAATTTATAACTGATCTCTTTTGTCTGAGTATGTCCTAATGGGGTGTTGCACACGTGACTGTTCGACTGGGATATATATATATATATATATATATATATATATATATATATATATATATATATATATATATATATATATATATATATATATATATATTCATCATAGCTTATACCTATATATGTCCATGTGTGCGAAATTTGTTTTTATTTGATAATAAATAATAATTTTTCCATTGAATGTGTACATGGTGAAAAGATGATTTTTTTGGACAAAAAATGAATGCTTTATTTTAAATTGTATAAATGCGAGAGAAAAATCAGCTGACGCCGGAGTTCGAACCCGGGACCTCCAATTTTTTTATTTTATATTATTAATGAATATCTCGTAAATATTTTGTTGTTAATTTATAACTCATTTCTTTTGTCTCTTAGTATGTCCTCATGGGATGTTGCACGCCTAACTGTTCGACTGGGAGATTACAACATCAAAACAAGCTCTGAAGTCCGCCACATCGAAAAGAAAGTCAAACGGGTAGTCAGACACCGAGACTTCGATTCACGAACATTGGTGAGATATTTAAATCATATACATATTTAACAAAAATATTCATATTCGTACTAAAATGTGATAAAAAAAAATGGGAATTCAAAAACTAGCAACATAATTAAGTATGATATATTAATTTCTAATTCTCCTAAAATTCAGAGAAAGCTATTAAATACACCCCAGTAGTATTATAATACTTTAATATGTTTAGCTTGTCAAATGAAAATTATAATGTAAATATATAAAAACGTCAAATATAAATTTTTCAAAAATAAATTAAATGTTTATCAAACAAAGTATATTACCATAATTCATTATAATGCACAAATTAACATACATTATTTTAAATAATTGTATATTCAATGAACATAAAATGAAAATGTAAAATATGCAACACAACATAATTATTTATATCACGATTAAATAATTTAATGTATTTGTCGATATATTTGACGTCATAAAATGACTAAAATACTATTTTGGGTAAAAAAAATTAAATCGAAACAGAAATAATTTTTTTAGTAGAGAAGAATAAGTTTCATGAAAAAATGTTTATTAGTAAGTAAATATTCCCACGAAATACATATTATTAAAAATGTTTTAAATGCACTCTTGTACAATACATTCAATATTATATGAGCTTCGTATATTGGCGATGCACACACTACATAATTTTAATTTAAGTAATTATGTTTATACAATGAATTATTCTAAATAAAATGAAGTGCACTATAAAAAATTCAAATCGAAATAACTAAATAAAATGACAAATAGTTTTTTTTTTAATATTTGAGTTATACATGCTTTCGACCGAACCGCATAACTATTAATATAAACATGAATATAACAACGCATATACATTGAATTCTGCTGTTTCACGTATACAGAATCGCAAACACCCTAACAGTTTCGCAGAAATGTGTATAGAAACATTTTATTTTCTTTCGAATTTAAGGTATACTCTTGAGAAATACATTTTATAAAATGAATGCTAAGTGATGAAATTGTTTTTTTGTGCAAGAATAGGATAAAAATATTTAAACAATATTTATTAATTTATTATATTTTCACTTTCTTAAGTAAATACGAAATTTTTAAATATGGTATTGTACACAATTGTTATTACTCTTTTAACAATTTTGTAAATCATTATTTAAAATTAGGAGTAAGCTAACTACCATCCCTTTGTATAAAATGTAATATTTATGAATCTAATTTTTTTTCAAATACTAAATTAACTCAAATTTTTTTAGTATCATGATATTGCCATCATCACGATGGACTCTCCAGTCTCATTCAACCAACGTATTCGTCCAATTTGTCTTCCGAGCAGTCGAAGTGCCTACACAGGTCAAACCGCCACAGTCATCGGGTGGGGAAGTTTGCGAGAAGCTGGTCCACAACCTGCTGTTTTACAAGAAGTCGACATTTTGATTTGGGACAATGGACAGTGTAGGGCCAAATATGGACACGCAGCTCCAGGGGGAATTGTGGACCATATGTTATGTGCTGGACAACTAGGCAAAGATTCTTGCAGCGTAAGTAGAAAAAATTAATAAAGGTTTTACAAAATTAATATTAAATGACAGTTCATTTCATAATATTCGTTATAGGGATTTATAGAAAGCATTAGTTACAAAAGGATGAGACAAAATAATTCAACTTTGACTACTAAACTCCATTTTATTAGACAAATAATCCTCAAAATTCCTCTGGATTCTGAAGTATCAATGCTCACCATTTCTCTTATAGAAGAGTTACTATTATGAAACAAGCTATTGTTTATGTTAATATGTAACAAAATTAATATTAAATAATAAGTTCAACAATATTTATTAAAGAGATTTAAGGAAAGCAATAGTTACATCAAAAGTGCGAAAGAAATAATTCCTCAACTATATTATTAGTTTTATAAAATAAATACCAAGTGATGAACCTAGTTCTTATAATATATGTTAAAGAAATCTTTAAAAAAGTAACACAAAGTTCAAAAATACGGACATCCAAAAACTTTAAGTGATTAAATACGAAGAAATCTCGTATTTACGAATAATGAATAGATGGCTTAACTAATTTCAAATTAATGAAAACAGGCTGTTACGATATAAACTTAGCTTAAATTTTACGGAAATTACAAATACCACAAATCTTCTGTAAAATTTATGCATAATATAAACAAACCGCTTGTGGCGTCGGAAAGTTTATTATATTATAACTACCTACTTTCCACAATCCAGAATTTACTCCTTAAAATGAATCATTACATCAAAAATTTATTCTTTCCAGGGTGACAGTGGTGGACCATTAATGGTTAATGCAGGAAAATGGACCCAAGTGGGAATTGTTTCTTGGGGCATTGGCTGCGGAAAAGGACAATATCCAGGGGTGTACACCAGGGTTACACATTTCCTGCCCTGGATAAACAAGAATTTAAAATGATGCCGATAAGTTTAAGTATTATGTAAAATTATAAGTTTAATTTAATTTAGCCAATTTTTATATATATATTAAATATTTTATACATATATTGTTTTTAATTCATCTTACTATTTCTCACACTACACAATCTGGTGTTATTCAAAATTACGATAACATCAGATAACGAAAATATCCATACAAATAGAAAAATACTAATTGTAGGAATACCAATTTTTGACAAGCATCAACTATTTCACACAGTATGCAATCAGGGAAATAACGAATAGAGAATATTTAATAACAAATGTTATTTTTATTAAAAATACTTGCTTGGATGTTGACTACTCAAACTATTTTATTTATATTTAGATAAGTTTAGATATGAAATTACTAATTATAACTGCTTTAAAATACTAAAACTATAACTAGTATTAGAGTTTGTGTTGATAAAATGTCAGCTACATACATAAATTTCAGACTAGTGTCCAATTTGTTTGGATACTTTACGTTTACCACATATATTTTTTTATTAATTGCATGTATCTCACTAAAATAATTCTCCTACATTCCTTTTTTTAATTCTTAAATATTTCATAGTTCACATTAATCGAAACAATTTTGCAAAATATAAAATAAAATACATATATTCATCACAGCTTATACCTTTGTAAGTGCCAGTGTGCGATATTTGCTTTTATTCGCAGAATTTGGTAATAAAAAAGATAATTTTTCCATGAAGATTGAAAAGATTTTTTTGTACAAAAAATGAAAGTTTTATTTCATATTATTGATGAATATATCGTTAATAATTTTCTGTTAATTTATAACTGATCTCTATTGTCTGAGTATGTCCTAATGGGATGTTGTACACGTGAATGTTCGACTGGGAGATACCAAAACAAGCTCTGACGTACACAAAACATCGAAAAGAAAGTCAACCGAGTAGGTAGTCAGACATCGATACTTCGATTCACGAACATTGGCAAGTTATAATTTTAATCATATACATATTTAACAAAAGTAGATCGTTAAAACATACTGAAATACGATAAGAAATGTATATTCAAAAACCAGCAACAAAATTAAGTATGATATAATAATTTCTAACTCCCCTAAAATTCAAAGAAAGCCATGAAAGACATTGAGCCCAAGAGTATTGTAATAATTTAATATGTTTATTTGTCAAATAAATATTAAAATATAAATATATGAATATAAATCAGTTTGTCGAATAATCAACAACAAAAAACCTCCAATACAATAATTTTTTCAAAAATAAATTAACTCAATATTATTTATGCTTCATATATTATAATGCACATACTACATTATTATTTTAAATAATTTGTTTATTCAATAAAAAAAATGAAAAATCCAACACAACATAACTATTTATATCACGCTTAGGCAAATAATTTAATATATTAGTTATATATTTGTCGATATATTGCGTAAAATACTGCACTATGAAAAATTAAAATCGAAACAGATAATTTATTTAAGAGAGAAGAATAAGTTTCATGAAAAAATGTTTATAAGTAAATAAATATAACCACAAAATACATATTAAAAATGTTTTAAATGTACGCTTGTACAATAAATTCAATATTATTAGTGCTTCGTGCACACTACATAATTTTTATTTTACGTAATTATGTTTATGCAATGAACTATTTTAAATAAAATGAAGAGCACTATAAAAAAATCAAATCGAAATATCTAAATAAAATGATATATATATATATATATATATATATATATATATATATATATATATATATATATATATATATATATATATATATTTGGGTTTTACATTCTTACGACCGAACCGAATAACTTTTTATATAAACATTAATACATATAACAACGCACATTAACCATACAATGGATTACTGCTATTTCACGTATACAGAATCGCAAACACCATAAAAGTTTTGCAGAAATTTGTTTAGAAACATTTTATTTTCTTTCGAATTTAAGGCATACGCAGAAAAATATATTTTATAAAATGAAAGCTAAGTGATGAACCTAATTGTCTTTTTGTGCAAGAATAGGATAAACTAAGAATCTTACAAATTTTTCGTAATACACGAGTTATAAAGTTCCGAATTTGGCGTTAGACATGTCATGTTTTAACTATGGTCGAGCGCGCTTACAGTTTGCGAACGAAATAATATTTAAACAATATTAGTTAATTTATTATTTTAATTTTTTATTGTAAAATACCAAATTTTTGAATATGGTATAGTACCATACTTTCGTTGCTATTTTAGTAATTTTGTAAAGAATTATTTAAAATTAGGAGTAAGCTAACTACCATTGTATAAAATGTAATATTTTTGAATGAAAAATTTCTTCAAATAATAAACTTTTTTTAATAAACGATATTGCCATCATCACGATGGTGCCTTATACAGGTCAAACCGCTACTCACCTGATGGGGACAACTAAGTCAAGAGAAGTAGAAAAAAAAGAAAGGTTTTAACAAAATTAATATTAGATTAACAAAATTAATATTAAATGACAGTTTATTTCATAATATTCCTTACAGGAATTTAAAGAAAAAAAATAGTTACAAAAGGATAAAAGATACGAATAATTCAACTTTGAATACTAAACTTCATTTTATTAGACAAATAATCCTCAAATTTCTCTGGCTTCTGAAGAATTAATGCTCACTACCTCCCAATTTGTATAAAATATTAAATTTTATGTAATAATGTGTATTGCATATCAATTTTCTAGCCTTTAATATGTTGTACTAAATTTAGATAATGTGTAAAACTTTTTTGAAAGTTACATCAGTACACAATCACAGAATGTAACCACAAAAATTATTACACATTTGATGTGTTTGATGATTAATAAAATTTAAAACATTTCATTTTGAATTTTTTTGACATCACCTTCGGAGAAAAGTACACTTATGAAAATAGTTATTTCTAAATTCAATTATTCACTATATTGTTCAAAGTGTGTTTACGAAAAAAATATTGTTTTTCTCATGTATACATCCATACATAAAATTACGCATTTCTCACATGTATAATTTATTTAATTGTTTTTATCAATATTAGTTTTCAATACGTAGTTTAAACTGTCCTCAATTTGCAAAGAATAACACATATAAAAATACAAGGAATAAAATCCCAAAAATAATGCCTGCAAATGATTATCCGATGGATGAATCATCTAAATATATTAAGTTTATTCAACAAAGTTGAACTTTTAACAAGAACCTATTAAGCTGTACCTAATAATTGGTTACCTATAATTTGAATACAATGGAGTCCTACACTATTTTTTAATGTTTTTATGAAACTTCTATATTGAAAACAGTCTATTCTAGAAATTGTTATTTTATTTCTGTTAATATTCTGTGACGTAAATGTCAATTTCATTTTGTTCTCACACAAGAGTTCGCTAATTAGAGTAACATAAATTGATCTATTTCAATACTTATAAAAATATATAAACATGTTTACAATAACTTTCGTTGTCAATAAATAGATGGATAAAAGGTAATTTAATAAAATAATAAAAACGTACATATAATATAGTCAAAATTTTGATTGTCACTGACAGCCTGTTATTCGACATATTCACTTTCATACAAACGTTCATATTTTTCATCTGGCGTGGCATCATAAATTCAAACCAGTATTAGGGTATTTAGTTCATTTAAAAAAATATGCCATCTTGACAAATTACCCATTGCTGGGTGTGCCAATCTGCTTTGTACACAGATATCGGTAATGATGTTTATATATTTGTAGCGTGCAGGCGTTTATCAGACGTACACTCACACGGGCACTCATTGATTGCGTTGCAAGAACACCAGAGGGGTCACCTTTGTGCAATTTAAAATTTGAAATATTTCTTTTGGTTCACTTTCGTTGTTTAATATAACTTTTCTCACATAAATTTTCGATATAGGTACTCCACATACAGGAAAATAAAAATATAATTTACTTCACCATCAAAAATGAAATAAACATTAAGTCGAACTTCAGTAAGTAAACGACTTAGCTAAATATATTTTCAAAGCTAAAAATGTATTTATTTGTACTAGCTGGCGTCATTTTTCTTAACCTTCACCAAGCAAATAATGTATATTTCCTTCGTTAAAAAAGAATTATCGAGTATTACCCTCTATTTAATGATTCATTTAAAATTAATAAAAAATCTATTTATAATATTTAAAAAATGCACTCTACAACTTATAGTAAGGTACCTGAGGCAAATAAGGGCCAGCATGTACCGAAAATCACATTCATATTAGTTGCACCGGTGTGGTAATCTACACAATCACAGATCAAGGTAATGTAAAGGTAAATCAGAATTACCATCTCGTTTGCGCTGCCCTATTGTCGTTGTTTCGAGTTTGCTGTGGGATGTTGTTGCAGATAATCCATTCTATAAAAACTGCAAACAACCGTAAATTTTATTTAAATTTAAATGTTGTTTACGTGCTTCAGTTACTCTTTGAACCTTGTAATTTGTGAAACAAGTTCATTTTTATTGTTTTTTGAAAATAAAATTTATAAACATAAGCTTTATTTATTTTAATACCCCAGGGCAAATAAGGCCTAGTAAATTTGGTGCAAGCTAAAAAACAGGAATCTAAAAAAAATCGAAGACATGGTTTTGTCATAGCTGTAATATTATGCGCAAGTGCCTCAAAAAGCACCATGAAGAGTGTTGGGGCTTACTAGAAATAAAAATTGTGTGTCCAGATGGCTCAGTTTAGGTTAAAATTATGTCAAAAGTTTATCTGAACCTAAATCCTATGTAAAAGAGTATTACTACTTGTTTATTTTTCTAAAAATGTTTAACTTCCTTCAGTGGCCTTATTAAAATACCACAATTTAATAAGATTCAAATTTTTTTCAGAATGTGTTTTATATAAAAATTAGTTTAAACAATGTAAATTATTATTTTTTTTTAAATTTATAATGAAACAAAGTTTAACACGAACAAACCTTTTTTAAATAAGTAAAATAAATAAATATTTCATCCCGGCATATTACCCATTGTTGGGTGTGCCAATCTGCTTTGTACGCAGATATCGATAATGATGATGACATACTTGTACCGTGTGGGCGTTTACAGGCGTCACCTCACGGGCACTCATTGCTGGCGTGGAGAGTGCACCACACGGGTCAATTTTGTGCCATTTAAAATTCTAAATATTTGGCGTCGGTCGGGATTGAACCCGGTTCCCCAGATTCGCGACCTGACACTCAGGCATGCGGCCACGAGACCTCATAAAGATTACTGATAATTATCCAAAATATATAATTTTTAATATCGATGGGAACGATTCTGAAAATCGATGAGAAATATATGAGATAAACTTATTAAGAATTTATCAGAATTTGATTTGTTTATGCAATAACAGTTCCTTAATAATTTTATAAGCTTTTGCGTTATTGGAAATCTCAAAAGAGGTTTTAATATTTTTTGGATTGTATACCTAAGGCTATAAAATTGATATACATGTTTCGTTTAAATTACCCTTTATTTCATAAAATTGTATATTTTGTACAAATACTCAAATATTTTCAATTGTAATTATCTTTGTACTTCATAAAAATACGAGTAATGAGATATAATTTCAGTTTCATAGAAATCACGATAGAATACTATTAAAAAATAGGTACTCCGAAAACAGATAAACAAATTTTACCATTTTGTAAACTATAACTGTCAGTTCAATCTTTTTTGATATTTGCACTAACGCAGAGATAAACGGGAAATAATATTAAAAACAGTTTTTCTTCAATATTTAAAATATTACATTCTAAATATTGCACGTATAATATATGAATTTACTTGGACATACAAAGGTTTACGTGTTATTAAATAAAATATGAATATATAATTATTAAAGCTTGCTCAACTCTGTGAGCAGGTAATACAAGATGTACAGCTAATCGTACAAATCACAAAGAATTAAAACAATTTTTAATATTCCTGTATCTCGTAAAGACTACGAACATTGTAGAAAGCAGATGGACCTGTTCTCCCCAGCAAACAAAAATCCCAAACATTTGAGGATGTTATTTTTTTATATAAAGTTTATAGACGAAGATCATACAATAATAAATAAATTTAAGAACGATATATATATATCATCAAGATGTTATTAGTGATCCATGAATTCCTTAAATGTTGTTCAGTATAATTGTATTAAATCAAAAAAATATAATGAACTAGAATAGATTTTATCTAATTCAAATGGTAAAATAATGTTATGTCATAACAATTTTTTCAATTATAATAAAACTGTTATTTTTAATATACACCTCATATTATTAAATAAATTTATATAAATAATGTTTTCAACAAATTTTGTTTTTCATTTACCATTTGATTTATTTCGATAAGTGTAGACATCAAATTACTAATTATAACTGTTTTAAATACTAAAAGAGTAGTATTATAGTTTAAGTGTTGATAAAACGGCAGCTACAGACACAAATTTCAAACTTTTTGGAAAGTCGAAGGACCTACAGTCTTCCCCGGAAAACGGAAATCTAAAACAGATTTGAGGATGTAATTTTTTTAAAAAGAACATTAAACTTTTTGGAAACACGAATACAATACAATTCTGAATAAATTTAAAGAGGATGTACATTTTTTATTTTTTATAGAGAATATTAAACTTTTTACACAGTCAGTAGAATTAAATCATGTGACGCTTTCAAAGACAGATGAGGGAAACCATGAAATATGTACCTTCAGTTTTAAATTGACATATATAAAATACTATTATACATATTGGTCTTTTTTTGTCCCAAACGTTTTGAGCCGAATGAGAACGTTAGGACCTTGTTTCACAACAAAAGTTCTCTGGGACAATGTACTCCATTTAGAAAATGTTACCTCTATTTCAAACTACCTGAACTAAGCAACCTCAGGAAACTATGATACGTGTAGTTACTTCACACCACAAGGACGACAGGTACGTCCAAAAAATATAATTAAATATTAATACGGAAAATTAATTTAGGCCCCACGAGGCAAAACAATAAATTTATTTTCCAAAATATGAAGAATATAATTGTTATTCCAAATATTTCTTAGAGAATATAATAAGTGGCTTATCTGATTCTTTACCTCTTCAAAAAAATAGAAATGAATTTAATAAAACAGTGCTTTATTTATAAACGATTTCTTCTAATCCCTTAGACACAATATAAAAACATCCTCAAAAACGAAAACTTAAAATTTTAACAAAAGATTGAAAAGTTTCAAAGAGAATTTACCCCTTTGTACAAGTAATTATTTAAAAATTTTATCAATACTGGATTAAAAAAAAACAAATTCTAGCGCTTCCCATATTAGAAGCTGTAATGCAATTGTTCATAAATCTTGATGACACTTCCCACGAAATATATTTTTTTTAAATCAAACCCAATGTTTAACGAAAAGCGCTTGACTATAAACAAACTCTATCTACTTACTTCGAAATCAAACAATTTGTCAATATGAATATACATTTTGATAAAATATAAAAAACAGCAACTGAACCACAACTTTTTATATAAATATTAACAAACGCTAACAGCTTTATCATCATAATTTAGTGTTACCATAACACATGAGTATGCTTTTAACATAAACAACCTTAGTTCATTTTTTTGAATTTGAGATATTCAAAGAAACTTTCTAGCTTCTTTGCTTTTATAGATTTTTGTAACTTAATTTAACTCTGGATTATGTTTAAGAATTACAAAACTATTTACTGGATATGAAGTAATAGAAAAATATTTATTGATGAGCAATTATTATACAATAGTCATTTTATAGAGCGTTTTTGTATAAACGGTCAAACTCCAAAATGTAATAACTTTTAACAGATACTTTTTGCGAGAAATACTTTTTCCAAACTGTCGAAGCATCCTTGAAAATAGAAGTGGCTGTATGTAACTTATATTTAAAATATTTGAACAATGATTGTTTTTGCCAAGAGCTCCTCAATTGTTATATTTCTTATTGAAAAAAGTGATAATCTAAATATTGCTAACTTTATATGCTATGCTTGACTAATTAATCAATAGATACATTTTTGAAAATTTTAATATGAAATTGTAATTAAAGATATTAATTTATCATTGTATTTTCAAAAAAAAATTTTACTTCGAAAAATTATGGTTACCATACCTATGGTTCGCTACATTGCTACCAAACTTATACCTGAACTGTAATGATGAGACCAAAAAGAAAATTGAAAAATTATTGTTAGAAGCTGAATATGTGGTGTCTACAGCTACAGACGATTACATGTGCTTAACAGCTCATTTTGTGGATTCTAGTTACGTTTATCGTCACGTTTGTTTGGAATGTGTACCTTTTGTGGAACTTTCACACTCGAGTGCAAATATTCGTGAATTTATCACATAAACTATTGAAGATTGGGGTATTTCGAAAAAAAAATGTTTGTAATGTTCGCGATAATGGGCGGAACATTATTTGTGCTCTTGAAGGCAGTGCATTCGAACACATTTCCTGTTTAGCTCACTCTCTTCAATTAGTGATAAAGGATGGACTTCTCAACAAGCAAATGATAAAGGATCCTGCAGCGAAATGTCGCAGCATCGTGGGTCACTTTAAACATTCAACTAAAGCAACAAAACAAATGAAAATTGCCCAAGCCCAGTTAAATATTAAACAGCATAAGCTCATCCAAGATGAACCCACTAGGTGGAACTCCTTGCTACATATAATGTGGCGTCTCCATGAACAGAAGCAAGCAGTAAATTTAACCGCCTCTAATCTCAACTTCAATGTCGACTTAAGTTCAAAACAGTGGACTCTAATCAAACATGTTATAGATATTCTTGACATATTTGACAGAGCAACATTTGTCGCCAGTAGAAACGCAGTAACAATATCTGAGGTCATCCCTCTTGTTAATAGCATAATTAATATGCTAAAAACAACAAAGTTTCCGCATAGTGACTTGCAAAGTTTTATTGATGATTTACTTTCATCAAATAAAAAACGATACGAATTTTTGGAAAAAAAAATTGTATACATTCGCCACTATGCTTGATCCAAGATTTAAGATAAGTGTATTCCACGATGCAGAGGATATTGTAGTAATTAAAAATCAAATGATTTTGGAGATGACTGTTTTACCAGAAAGAAATAAGTCGACAGAAAAAGAAGAACCAAAGAAAGGAACAGAAAATGAAAATAGAGAAGTTGAAGTATTTCATCATCATAGTATGCGGGGATTTTATTCCAAATTAATGGAATCAACTGCAGGCCCTGGAATAAATGATAACGGTAAAGACACTCTAGAAGAAGAAATAAAATACGTTCATGAAAGTTTGCTTTTGCCCAGTGCAAATATTTTTGAGTACTGGAAAATTAATAATCTATATCCTCGCCTGAAGAAATTATCCCTAAAATACTTAATCACTCCGCCATCAACAGTGAGTTCCGAACGACTCTTCAGTACTTCTGGTCCAATTTGCGACAAGAAAAAGAGCAGACTAGACCCTAAACGCGTTCGTATGCTCATGTTTTTGAATAAAAACCTAAAATAAATTTTGATTTTCCATTTACTGTTAATAAGATTTATTTTGAATTGTTTAAATAAGCAATTTGTTACCTAAAAAAGTAATAATTAAAATATATCATTCCTAAATTATAAAATTATTTATTACCTTTTCTTCTTTATTTATAGCTTACACATGTTCATTATGAAGTAAGTATTGAAGTTAGTTTATTGTTAACTAATATTAATATTATTTTTTATTTCAAATTTCAATATTAAAAATATTCGAGCTATTCGAGTATTCGAGATCCATTTTGTATTCGAATTCGAATATCGAATTAGAAATATTTGATATTCGCCCATCTCTGGTATAAAGTATATTAAAAAAGTGACAATAATCCCAATGTTGTTAAATTCATTATTAGGCTTGATTATAAGCAATACATATACATTTTATATAAAATTGTCATTAAAGATAATTGTTAAAAAAAAAAAATATTTCTTCATATTTATTTTAATTGTCGTTCATGTTGTCTCGCAGTGGTCAAGTAACATCTCTTTTGAGACGATGTAAGAATTTATCAAATTATTGTTATTCTCGTATATTTAAGAAACCAAAAATAAAGATTTATACAATAATATTTTGAGTATTTTTATAAAATATATAATTTTATCAAATAATGTGTATTGCATATCAAATTTATAGTCTTTAGTATGTTGTTCGAAATTTAAATAGTGTTTAAACCATTTTTGAAATTTACATTACAACTGAATCATATAATGTAACCACATAAAATTATTAGACAGTTGTGTTTGATGATTAATAAAAAAATAATCATATTTTATTTTGAATTTCTTTTCCTAAGGAAAAGAAAAATTAAAAAACTTAATATAAAATTGTGATAAAGAATAATTCTTTAAAAAATCCTGATGAAAATTATTGTTATTGTCGTATATTATTAATTTCTTTAAGAAACCAAAAATACGGCTCTACAATGTTGTAATCAAAATTAAAGATAATACGAACAATATTGGTCTTGGCAAGCAACATCGACTACACTTCAAAGACATCACTTCTAAAAAAAACATTCAAGACCAGGAACCAACGATAACCACAGAAGAAATATTTGACCATTTCCAAGAATTGACAAAGGATGTGGATTAAAGTGTATTTGCCGCCACTTGTGCTCTCAAAATACTCAAATATATTCAATTGTAATTATCTTTGTACTTCATAAAATTACGAGTAATGAGATATAATTTCAGTTTCATAGAAATCACGATAGAATACTATTAAAAAATAGGTACTCCGGAAACAGATAAACAAAATTTACCATTTTGTTAAGTCAAGCTCTGAAGTTCGCCACATCGAAAAGAAAGTCAGACGGGTAGTCAGACACCGAGACTTCGGTGCACGAACATTGGTGAGATATTTATAATCATATACATATTTAACAAAAATATTCATATTGAAATATGATACAAAAAAATGGGAATTCAAAAACCAGCAACAAAATTAAGTAATTCTAAAATTTAGAGAAAGCTATTAAAGACACCCCAGTAGTATTATAATACTTTAATATGCTTAGCTTTTCAAATAAAAATTATAATGTAAATATATAAAAACCTCAAATATGATAAATTTTTCAAAAATAAATTAAATATTTATTAAAGAAAGTATATTACCACAATTCAATATTTTTTGTGCTTCGTATACATTATTGTAAATAATTGTTTATTCCATGAACATAAAATGAAAATGTCAAATATGCAACACAACATAATTATTTATATCACGATTAGACAAATAATTTAATATAGAAATATATTTGTAGATATATATTTGACGTCATAAAAGGACTAAAATACAATTTTGCGCAAAAGAAATTCAAATCGAAACAGAAACAAATTATTTAGGAGAGAAGAATAAGTTTTATGTAAAAATGTTTATTAGTAAGTAAATATTACCACAAAATACAAATGTATTCTTGTACAATACATTTAATATTATTTGTGCTTCGTATATTGCAATGCACACACTAATTTTCTTCAAGTAATTATGTTTATACAAAGAATTATTCTAAATAAAATGAAGTGCACTATAAAAATTCAAACCGAAATAACTTAATAAAATGACAAATAGTTTTTTTTAATATTTAAGTATTACATTCTTTCAACCGAACCGCATAACTTTTTATATAAACATTAATATAACAACGCACATACAATGGATTTTGCTATTTCACGTATACAGAATCGCAAACACCCTAACAGTTTCGCATAAATTTTGTATAAAAACATTTTATTTTCTTTTGAATGTACACGCAGAGAAATACATTTTATAAAATGAATGCTCAGTGATGAAGCTAATTCTTTTTTTGTGCAAGAATTGAATAAAACTATTTAAACAATATTTATTAATTTATTATATTTTCACTTAAGTAAATACGAAAATTTTAAATATGGTATTGTACACTATTGGTATTACTATTTTAATAATTTTCTGTTATTGAAAATGAATTTAGGCCCCACGAAGGGGGTTTCTTTAAGTAACCAAAAATACGGCTCTAGAATGTTTTAATCAAAGTTGAAGATAATAATAATAATATTGGCCTTGGCAAGCAACACTTCAAAGACATCACTTCGAGAAAAAACATTCAATACCAGAAACCAACGATAACCATAGAAGAAATGTTCGAGGACCTCCAAGAATTGACAAAGGAGGTGGATTAAAGTGAAAGAGCGAGCGTACAATTCCAAAACACTTTAAAAACTGAGGTCTTGTTCATGTTTAAGCGTGTATATTCAATCAGGGAAATTGTTGAAATTTGATTTCATATTTCGCGCTTAAATATTTTTTTGTATTTGCCGCCACTTGTGCTCTCAAGATCTTTTTTAGAAGCGTCAGTAGAAGATATGCGTATTTGATTTCATCAGTTATATGAATTGTTCACACCTTGTGTTGTAATTGAAGAATAAAGTTTTAGTATTAGTGAATTCAAGTGTGATTTTTCCTTTTTTGTACAATTCACAAACTCTGCCGAATTTTATACATATCAAGTTTAGAGCTTTTGATATACTGGTCTAAATTGAAATTTGCCCGGATGTAACCACAAAAAAATTTAGACAGTTAGTGTGCTTGTTGATTAATAAAAATTAAAAGTTTAATTTTGAATTTTTTGACATCAAAAGAAAAGATACAGTGAAAATAGTTATCAATTCTATTAATAATGAATAACAATATGAAAACGAGCGTTGATTGTTGGAAAAATTTGTTAGATGTAAGTATTGACACCAAAAAATTATTTACATCCGCTAGGTTGAGCTAGATAACTCGCCATTTTTCTTATATCAAGATCAACTTGAAATTCGGACAGGAACAAAAAAAAAATAATATGACACAAATAATATCAGACAAAGAGATTTACATACTCTTAAATTATTCGAATTATAGTACTATAAACATATAAAAATTTACTTAGGAATGGAATATTTGAGACAACTCTTGTCTCTAATAAAATATGTAATTAGCCACGTATGTCTAGCGAATAAGAAATGTTATTATATTAACCGCTTTGCTGAACTAGAAAAATCCCCATATAATAAAATTCACCTAATCCAGGCCACCACAAAAAACAAAATTATAAAAGATCAGGATTAACTTGAATTTGGTCAGAACCAAAAATTAATTAATATGGCACAAATATCAGACAAAGAGATTTGCAGGCACTCTGTTAAGAATACGAATAATATTACAAATATTTAAAAACCATCAGGAACAATATTAAAAATTCATTTGTTAGCCGAAGATAAATAAAAATAAGAGAACAAAAACCCAAAAATAATGCGTGTGAACGATTACCAATGACGGCTCGTGGTTCGAAGATTTGGTGTGTCAAATTTGATAAATATATCATGTACTTAATCAAAATAATTACCCTTGATTTTTTATTTAAATAGTTTTAAATGTTACTATCCGCTACTAGACTGATACATTAGTCATTGACCGTGTGTAAACGACTCGGGTAGAGGTTGTCTTCGTCTAACTCAAGTAGCTACAATTTGTTTATTTCTGTCTGACGCATGGGATTGTGTATAAAGCATATAACGTAACGTAATCAGAAGTTTGATGTGACCCAAGCAGAGCGGGCACTCACGCCTCATTGTCTTGCTTTCAATACAGACCAGACGAAATCTAGGGGCCAGTTCTCTAGCAGAACTTAAAAATCACTGTAAACCAATTATAAAATACACTCGCGGTGTGCTTCGTATATCATAATGCACAAATTCAGACATTATTTTAAATAATTGTTTATTCAATGAACATAAAATGAAAATGCCAAATATGCAACACAACATAATTATTTAAAATACTATTTTGCGTAAAAAAAATTCAAATCAAAACAGAAATAAATTATTTACGAGAGAAGAATAAGTTTCATGAAAAAATGTTTATTAGTAAGTAAATATTACCACAAAATACATATTATTAAAATGTTTAAATGCACTCTTGTGAAATACATTCAATATTAATCGTGTTTCGTATATCGCAATGCACACACTACATAATTTTTATTTAAGTAATTATGTTTATACAATGAATTATTCTAAATAAAAGAAAATGCACTATAAAAAATTCAAATCGAAATAACTAAATAAAATGACAAATAGTTTTTTTTTTTTTTTAAATATTTAGGTATTACATTCTTTCAACAGAACAGCAAATATTTTATATAAACATTAATATAACAACGCACATACAATGGATTCTGCTGTTTCACGTATACAGATCGCAGACACCCTAATAGTTTCGCAGAAATTTGTATAGAAACATTTTATTTTCTTTCGTATTTAAGGTATACGCAAAGGAATACATTTTATAAAATGAATGCTAAGTGATGAAGCTAATTCTTGTCCTAAACCTTTTGAGCCAAATGAGTACGTTAGGATCTTGTTTCACAAGCAAAGGTTCTCTGGAACATTGTACTCCATTTAGAAAATGTTACCCCTATTTCAAGCTACCTGAACTATGCAATTGGAATACATGGGTCTTAGGAAACTATGATACGTGTAGCTATTTCACACCACAAGGACGACAGGTAGGACCAAAAAATAGAATTAAATATTAATAAAGAAAATGAATGTAAGCCCCACGAGACAAAACAATAAATTTATTTTCCAAACTATGAAGAATATAATTATTATTCCAAATATTTCTTGGAGAATATAATAAGTGGCTTATCTGATTCTGAATTTCTTCACAAAATTAAAAATGAATTTAATAAGACAGTGCTTTATTTATAAACGATTTCTTCTAATCCCTTAGAGACAATATAAAAACCTCCTCAAAAAGAAAACTTCTAATTTTAACGAAAGATGGAAAAGAGTCAAAGAGAAGTTACCCCTACGTACAAGTGATTATTTCAAATTTTTATCAATACTAAATTTTTCAAAAAAAAAACAAAACAAATTCTAACGTTTCCCATATTAGAAGCTGTAATGCAATTGATCATAAATCTTGATGACACTTGCAATGAAATAATATATAATAATGTTTAAGAGAAACGCTTGACTATTAACAAACACTATCTACTTATTTCGAAATCAAACAATTTGTCACTATAAATATACATTTTGGTAAAATATAGAAAACAGCAACTAAACCACATAACTTTTTATATAAATATTAATAAACATTAATCATACAATTGATTTCTCCTGTTTCGCCTATATAGAATGAGATATTCAAAAAAACTTTTTATCTTCTTTGCTTTTAAAAATTTCTGTAACTTAATTTACCTCTGGATTATATTTAAGTATTAGAAAACTATTTACTGGATGTGAAGTAATAGAAAAACAAATATTGATGAGCAATTATACAATAGTCATTTTTATAGGGCGTTTTTGTATAAACGCTCAAACTTTAAAATGTAATAACTTTTAAACAGACATTTTTTGCAAAACATAGTTTTACCAAACTGTGGAGCATCCTTGAAAATAGATGCGGCTGTATGTAACTCATATTTAAAATATTTGAACAACGATTGTTTTTGCCAAGAGCTCCTCAATTGTAATTATAGTTCTTATTGAAAAAAGTGACAATCTAAATATTGCTAACTTTATATTCTATGCATGACTAGTTAATCAATACAGATATATTTTTGAAATTTTAATATAAAATTGTAATTTAAGATATTAAGTTCTCATTGTTATATTTCAAGAATTTTTGTTCTTCAAAAAATTATGGTTACTATACCTATAGATCGCTAGTAGTTCATAGTCGTATATATTATGGTGTAACTACAGCATAGGAGCATGTATGTTTAACATTATAAGTACAATGAAATTTCGAATATTTATTGAAAATATATAATTTTGTGAAATAATTGAGATTTCTAAACAACAGTATAAAGTATATTAAAAAAATAAACAATCCCAATGTTGCTAACTTCATTATTAGGTTTGATTATAATCAGTACATATACATTTTTGAAAAATTTATATAAAATTGTCATTAAAGATAATTGTTTAACAAAATTTAATGAAAATAATTCTTTCATCATATTTATTTTATTTGTCGTTCATGTTGTCTCTCAGTGGACAAGTAACATCTCTTTTGGGACGATATCATAAGAGTATATACAATATTTTGAGTATTTCTATGCAAATATATAATTTTATGAAATAATGTGTATTGCATATCAATTTCGTAGCCTTTAGTATGTTCGAAATTTAAATACTGTTCAAACCTTTTTTGAAATTTACATTAGCACTAAATCAGAATGTAACCATATAAAATTATTAGACAGTTAATGTGTTTGATGATTAATAAAAAAAATAATCAAATTTTATTTTGAATTTTTTTTCGACCTTAGGAAAAGAAAAAATGAAAAACTTAATATAAAATTGTAATTAAGGATAATTCTTTAAAAATCCTAATGAAAATAGTTCTCTTAATATTCAATCGTATTTTATTTCTCATTCATGTCGCGCAGTGGACAAGTAATATATTTCTTTTGCGATGATATTACAAGAATTTACCAAATTATTAATGTTATTCTCGTATATTATTAATTTCTTTAAGAAACCAAAAATACGGCTCTACAATGTTGTAATCAAAATTAAAGATAATAAGAACAATATTGGCCTTGGCAAGCAACATCGACTACACTTCAAAGACATCACTTCTAAAAAAAAACATTCCAGACCAGGAACCAACGATAACCACAGAAGAAATGTTCGAGCACTTCCAAGAATTGACAAAGGATGTGGATTAAAGTGAAAGAGCAAGCGTACAATTCCAAAACACTTTAAAAGCTGAGGTCTTGTTCATATTTAAGCGCGTATATTCAATCAGGGAAAATGTTGAAATTTGATTTCATATTTCGCGCTTAAATATTTTTTTGTATTTTCCGCCACTTGTGCTCTCAAGATATTTTTTAGAAGCGTCGGTAGAAGATATGCGTATTTGATTTCATCAGTTATATGAATCGTTGTTCACACCTTGTGTTGTAATTAAAGAATAAAGTTTTAGTATTAGTGAATTCAAGTGTGATTTTTCCTTTCTTGTACAATTCACATACTCTGTCGAATTTTATACATATCAAGTTTAGAGCTTTTAATATACTGGTCAAAATTTAAATTTCCCCAAAATGTAACCACAAAAATTGTTAGACAGTTGATGTGTTTGATAATTAATAAAAATTAAAAGTTTAATTTTGAATTTTTTGACATCACCTTAGAAGAAAAGAAACAATGAAAATAGTTATCAATTCTATTAATAATTAATAACATAATATGAAAACGAGCGTTAATTGTTGGAAAAAATCGTTAGATGTGAGTATTGTCACCAAATAGTTATTTACAACCGCTAGGTTAGGTTAGGTTAGGTTTAAAACATTTCCTTGGATCAACCTCCTCCACAAAACATATAACATTAAGATATTATTGATATATGAATTCTTTAATTGTTCAGTAAAATTTTATTAAATGAAAAACTACAATGAACTATATTATATTTTATCTAATTCAAGATGATAAAATGGCAGTTACAGACATAAATTTTAGACTAGTGTCCAATTTGTTAGGATACTTTACGTTTACCACATTTATATATTTTCATTAATTGCATGTATTACGCTAAAATAATACTCGTATATTCATTCCCTCTCTTAATTCTTAAATATTTCATAGTTCACAATCATCGAGACAATCCTACAAAATATAAAATGAAATACATATATTCATCACAGCTTATACCTATGTAATCTAGGTGTGCGAAATTTCCTTCTATTCGCAGAATTTAATATTTTTTTTTCATTGTATGTGTACAGTGTGAAAAGATTATTTTTTTGTACAAAAAATGAATATTTTATTGTATATTATTAATGAATATCTCGTAAATAATTTTCAACTTATTTCTTTTGCATATTAGTATTACCTCATGGGATGTTGCATGCCCAACTGTTCGACTGGGAGATTACAACATTAAAACAAGCTGGAAGTCCGCCACATCGAAAGGAAAGTCAGACGGGTAGTCAGACACCGAGACTTCGATGCACGAGCATTGGTGAGATATTTTTAATCATATACTTATTTAACAAAAATGTTCATATTCATATTGAAATATGATAAAAAATGGGAATTCAAAAACCAGCAACAAAATTAAGTAGTATAGCTTGTCAAATAATATTATAATGTAAATATATAAAAAAATCATATAATAATTTTTCCAAAAATAAATTAAATGTTTATCAAACAAAGTATATTACCACATTCAATATTTTATATTATTTTAAATAATTGTTTATTCAATGAACATAAAATGAAAATGTAAAATATACAACACAACATAATTATTTATATCACGATTAGACAAATAATTTAATATAGTAATTATATATTTGTCGATTCATTTGTATTTAACTTTTTTTTGTATATATTACATACATTATGGATCGAGGGTTAGGTGGAAGAACAGCTTTTAGCTGAACCTCGCCTTTGAGTTGGATCTCAATAAAGTTTAATTATTATTATTAATATTATTATTATATATTTCACGTCATAAAATGACAAATACTTTTTTGCGTAAAAAAAATTCAAATCGAAACAGAAACAAATTATTTAGAAGAGAAAAGTTTCATGAAAAAATGTTTATTTGTATTACCACAAAATACATATTAAAAATGTTTTAAATGCACTCTTGTACAATACATTCAATATTATTAGTGTTTCGTATATTGCAATGCACACACTACCTAATTTTTAATTAAGTAATTATGTTTATACAATGAATTATTCTAAATAAAATGAAGTGCACTATAAAAAATTCAAATCGAAATAATTAAATAAAATGACAAATAGTTTTTTTTTTCATATTTGAGTATTACATTCTTTCAACCGAACCGCATAACTTTTTATATAAACATTAATATAACAACGCACATACAATGGATTCTGCTGTTTCACGTATACAGAATCGCAAACACCCTAATAGTTTCGCAGAAATTTGTATAGAAATGTTTTATTTTCTTTCGAATGGTACACGCAATGAAATACATTTTATAAAATGAATGCTAAGTGATGAAGCTAATTCTTTTATTGTGCAAGAATAGGATAAAAATATTATTTAAAATTAGGAGTAAGCTAACTACCATACTTTTGTATAAAACGTAATATTTTGGAATCAAAATTTTTTTAAATACTAAATTAACTCAATTGTTTTTTAGTATCACGATATTGCCATCACGATGGACTCTCCAGTCTGTTTCAATTAACGTATTCGTCCAATTTGCCTTCCGAGCAGTCGAGGTGCCTACACAGGTCAAACCGTTAGTCATCGGGTAGGGAAGTTTACGAGAAGCTGGTCCACAACCTGCTGCTTTACAAGAAGTCCAGCTCCAGGGGATATTGTGGACCTTGTTATGTGCTGGACAACTAGGCAAAGATTCTTGCAGTGTAAGTAGAAAAAATTGATAAAGGTTTTACAAAATTAATATTAAATGACAGTTTATTTCATAATATTCCTTGAAGGGATTTAAAGAAAGTTGTATTTAGAAAAGGATGAAAGATTATATTTCAACTTTGAGTATTACATTCCATTTAATTAGACAAGTAATCCTCAAAATTCCTAAGAATCAATGCTCAGCACTTCTCTTGTAGAAGATAGTTACTATTATGAATAAAAGCTATTATTTCGGTTAATATGTAACAAAATTAATATTAAATAATTAGTTCAACAATATTTTTTAAAAGGATTTAAGGAAAGCAATAGTTACATCAAAAGTGCGAAAGAAATAATTCCTCAACTATATTACTAGTTTTATAAAATAAATTCAAAGGGATGAACCTAGTTCTTAAAATATTTGTTAAAGAAATCTTTAAACAAGTAACACAAAGTTAAAAAATACGGACTATATAAAAACTTTAAGTGATTAAATACGAAGAAAACTCGTATTTACGAATGATGAATAGTTGGCCTACTTAATTTCAAATTAATGAAAGCAGGCTGTTACGATATAAACTTAGCTTAAACTTTACGGAAATTACAAATTGCGCATATCTTCTGTAAAAATTGTGAATAATCTAAACAAACCTCTTCTGACGTCGGAAAGTTTATTAGATTGTAACTACTTACTTTCCACAATCCAGAATTTACTACTCAGAATGAATCAATACAACAAAAATTTAATCTTTCCAGGGCGACCATTAATGGTCAATGCAGGCAAATGGACCCAAGTGGGAATTGTTTCTTGGGGCATTGGCTGCGGAAACGGACAATATCCAGGGGTGTACACCAAGGTCACACATTTCCTATCATGGATAAACAAGAATTTATAATGACGTCGATAAGTTTAAATATTATGTAAAATTATAAGTTTAATTTAATGTAGCCAATTTTTTTATATATTTAATATTTTGTACATATATTGTTTTTAATTCGCCCTTACTAATTCTCACATTACACAATCTGGTGTTATTCAAAATTACTATAACATCAGATAACAAAAATATTTATACAAATAGAAAATTACTAATTGTAGGAATACCAATTTTCGACAAGCATCTACTATTTCACATAGTATACAATCAGGGAAATAACAAATAGAGAATATTTAATAACAAATGTTATTTATATTAAAAATACTTGCTTGGATGTTGACTAATCAAACTATTTTATTCATACTTAGATAAGTTTAGACATCAAATTACTAATTATAACTGCTTTAAAATACTGAAAAATACTGAAACTATAACTAGTATTAGAGTTTAAGTGTTCACATTAATCGAAACAATTTTGCAAAATATAAAATGAAATACATACATTCATCACAGCTTATACCTTTGTATATCCCAGTGTGCGATATTTGCTTCTATTCACAGAATTTGGTAATAAAAAAAATTGTTTTCATTTAATGTGTACATGATAAAAAGATTTTTTTGTACAAAAAATTAATGTTTTATTTCATATTATTAATGAATATCTCGTAAATAATTTTCTGTTAATTTACAACTGATTTCTTATGTCTGAGTATGTCCTAATGCCATGATGCACCGACACTTCTATTCGTGAACATTGGCAAGTTATATTTTTAAACATATACATATTTAACACAATAGATTGTTAAAACATACTGAAATATGATAAATGTAAATTCAAAAACCAGCAACAATATAAAGTATGATATGCAGAATTGATTAGAAAAAGGAAAATTTATAAGCGACTGTGCAAAATCTCGAAGCAAGAGTTCAAGAAATATTTCGAACGTTAGTTTTTTTTTTATCACAATTAAATTAGAAAAACTGTTTTGCAAGAAGCATATGACTGTCACAATTAACAATCATTGACAAAATTAAGTTACTTGTTTCCAAATATTTTTGATACACGGAAAATTGAATTACATCAAATTATAACTGCTTTAAAATACTAAAACTATAGCTAGTATCATAGTTTAAGTATTGCTAAAATGGCAGTTATAGACATAAATTTCAGCTTAGTGACTAATTTGTTAGGATACTTTACGTTTGCCACAAACATATTTTATTAATTGCATGTATCACACTAAAATAATTCTCCTACATTCCCTCTCTTTATTCTTAAATATTTAATAGTTCACATTAATCGAGACAATTTTACAAAATATAAAATGAAATAAATATATTCATCACAGCTTGTACCTATGTATATCCAGGTGTGCGAAATTTGTTTTTATTCGCAGAATTTGATAATAAAAAATATTCTTTCATTGAATGTGTGCATGGTGAAAAGATTGGTGAGATATTTTTAATCATATACATATTTAACAAAAATATTCATATTCGTACTAAAATGTGATAAAAAAAATGGGAATTCAAAAACTAGCAACATAATTAAGTATGATAGATTAATTTCTAATTCTCCTAAAATTCAGAGAAAGCTATTAAATACGCCCCAGTGGTATTATAATACTTTAATATGTTTAGCTTGTCAAATGAAAATTATAATGTAAATATATAAAAACGTCAAATATAATAAATTTTTCAAAACTAAATTAAATGTTTATCAAACAAGTATATTACCATAATTCGTTATAATGCACAAATTAGCATACATTATTATTTTAAATAATTGCATATTCAATGAACATAAAATGAAAATATAAAATATGCAACACAACATAATTATTTATATCACGATTAGACAAATAATTTAATATATTTGTCGATATATTTGACGTCATACAATGACTAAAATACTATTTTGGGTAAAAAAAATTAAATCGAAACAGAAATAAATTTTTTAGGAGAGAAGAATAAGTTTCATGAAAAAATGTTTATTAGTAAGTAAACATTACCACAAAATACATATTATTAAAAATGTATTAAATGCACTCTTGTACAATACATTCAATATTATATGTGCTTCGTATATTGCGATGCACACACTACATAATTTTAATTTAAGTATGTTTATACAATGAATTATTCTAAATAAAATGAAGTGCACTATAAAAAATTCAAATCGAAATAACTAAATAAAATGACAAATAGTTTCTTTTTAATATTTGGGTATTACATTCTTCTAACTGAACCGCATAACTTTTTATATAAACATGAATATAACAACGCACATACAATGGATTCTGCTGTTTCACGCACACACAATCGCAAACACCCTAACAGTTTCGCAGAAATGTGTATAGAAACATTTTTTTTTCGAATTTAAGGTATACTCTTGCGCAATACATTTTATAAAATGAATGCTAAGTGATGAAATTGTTTTTTTCTTGTGCAAGAATAGGATAAAAATATTTAAACAATATTTATTAATTTATTTATTATATATTCACTTTCTTAAGTAAATACGAAATTTTTAAATATGGTATTGTACACAATTATTATTCTTTTAACGATTTTGTAAATCATTATTTAAAATTAGGAGCAAGCTAACTACCAACCCTTTGTATAAAATGTAATATTTTTGAATCTATTTTTTTTTCAAATACTAAATTAACTCAATTTTTTTTAGTATCATGATATTGCCATCATCACGATGGACTCTCCAGTCTCATTCAACCAACGTATTCGTCCAATTTGCCTTCCGAGCAGTCGAAGTGCCTACACAGGTCAAACCGCCACAGTCATCGGGTGGGGAAGATTGCGAGAAGCTGGTCCACAACCTGCTGTTTTACAAGAAGTCGATATTTTGATTTGGGACAATGGACAGTGTAGGGCCAAATATGGACACGCAGCTCCAGGGGGAATTGTGGACCATATGTTATGTGCTGGACAACTAGGCAAAGATTCTTGCAGCGTAAGTAGAAAAAATTAATAAAGGTTTTACAAAATTAATATTAAACGACAGTTCATTTCATAATATTCGTTAAAGAGATTTATAGAAAGCAATAGTTACAAAAAGATGAGACAAAATAATTCAACTTTGACTACTAAACTCCATTTTATTAGACAAATAATCCTCAAAATTCCTCTGGATTCTGAAGTATCAATGCTCACCATTTCTCTTATAGAAGAGTTACTATTATAAAACAAGCTATTGTTTATGTTAATATGTAACAAAATTAATATTAAATAATAAGTTCAACAATATTTACTAAAGGGATTTAAGGAAAGCAACAGTTACATCAAAAGTGCGAAAGATATAATTCCTCAACTATATTATTATAAAATAAATACCAACTGATGAACCTAGTTCTTAAAATATATGTTAAAGAAATCTTTAAAAAAGTAACACAAAGTTCAAAAATACGGACATCCAAAAACTTTAAGTGCTTAAATACGAAGAAAACTCGTATTTACGAATAATGAATAGATGGCCTAACTAATTTCAAATTAATGAAAACAGGCTGTTACGATATAAACTTAGCTTAAATTTTACGTAAATTACAAATACCACAAATCTTCTGTAAAATTTATGCATAATATAAACAAACCGCTTGTGGCGTCGGAAAGTTTATTATATTATAACTACCTACTTTCCACAATCCAGAATTTACTCCTTAAAATGAATCATTACATCAAAAATTTATTCTTTCCAGGGCGACAGTGGTGGACCATTAATGGTTAATGCAGGGAAATGGACCCAAGTGGGAATTGTTTCTTGGGGCATTGGCTGCGGAAAAGGACAATATCCAGGGGTGTACACCAGGGTTACACATTTCCTGCCCTGGATAAACAAGAATTTAAAATGATGCCGATAAGTTTAAATATTATGTAAAATTATAAGTTTAATTTAATTTAGCCAATTTTTATATATATTAAATATTTTATACATATATTGTTTTTAATTCATCTTACTATTTCTCACACTACACAATCTGGTGTTCAAAATTACGATAACATCAGATAACGAAAATATCCATACAAATAGAAAAATACAATTGTAGGAATACCAATTTTTGACAAGCATCAACTATTTCACACAGTATCCAATCAGGGAAATAACGAATAGAGAATATTTAATAACAAATGTTATTTTTATTAAAAATACTTGCTTGGATGTTGACTACTCACACTATTTTCTTTATATTTAGATAAGTTTAGATATGAAATTACTAATTATAACTGCTTTAAAATACTAAAACTATAACTAGTATTAGAGTTTGTGTTGATAAAATGTCAGCTACATACATAAATTTCAGACTAGTGTCCAATTTGTTTGGATACTTTACGTTTACCACATATATTTTTTTATTAATTGCATGTATCTTACTAAAATAATTCTCCTACATTCCTTTTTTTAATTCTTAAATATTTCATAGTTCACATTAATCGAAACAATTTTGCAAAATGTAAAATAAAATACATATATTCATCACAGCTTATACCTTCGTAAGTGCCAGTGTGCGATATTTGCTTTTATTCGCAGAATTTGGTAATAAAAAAGATAATTTTTCCATGAAGATTGAAAAGATTTTTTTGTACAAAAAATGAAAGTTTTATTTCATATTATTGATGAATATCTCGTTAATAATTTTCTGTTAATTTATAACTGATCTCTATTGTCTGAGTATGTCCTAATGGGATGTTGCACACGTGAATGTTCGACTGGGAGATACCAAAACAAGCTCTGAAGTACACAAAACATCGAAAAGAAAGTCAACCGAGTAGGTAGTCAGACATCGATACTTCGATTCACGAACATTGGCGAGTTATAATTTTAATCATATACATATTTAACAAAAGTAGATCGTTAAAACATACTGAAATACGATAAGAAATGTATATTCAAAAACCAGCAACAAAATTAAGTATGATATAATAATTTCTAACTCCCCTAAAATTCAAAGAAAGCCATGAAAGACATTGAGCCCAAGAGTATTGTAATAATTTAATATGTTTATTTGTCAAATAAATATTAAAATGTAAATATATGAATATAAATCAGTTTGTCGAATAATCAACAACAAAAAACCTCCAATACAATAATTTTTTCAAAAATAAATTAACTCAATATTATTTATGCTTCATATATTATAATGCACATACTACATTATTATTTTAAATAATTTGTTTATTCAATAAACAAAATGAAAAATCCAACACAACATAACTATTTATATCACGCATAGGCAAATAATTTAATATATTAGTTATATATTTGTCGATATATTGCGTAAAATACTGCACTATGAAAAATTAAAATCGAAACAGATAATTTATTTAAGAGAGAAGAATAAGTTTCATGTAAAATGTTTATAAGTAAATAGATATAACCACAAAATACATATTAAAAATGTTTTAAATGTACGCTTGTACAATACATTCAATATTATTAGTGCTTCGTGTACACTACATAATTTTTATTTTACGTAATTATGTTTATGCAATGAACTATTCTAAATAAAATGAAGAGCACTATAAAAAAATCAAATCGAAATATCTATATAAAATGATATATATATATATATTTGGGTTTTACATTCTTACGACCGAACCGAATAACTTTTTATATAAACATTAATACATATCACAACGCACATTAACCATACAATGGATTTCTGCTATTTCACGTATACAGAATCGCAAACACCATAAAAGTTTTGCAGAAATTTGTTTAGAAACATTTTATTTTCTTTCGAATTTAAGGCATACGCAGAAAAATATATTTTATAAAATGAAAGCTAAGTGATGAACCTAATTGTTTTTTTGTGCAAGAAGGATAAACTAAGAATCTTACAAATTTTTCGTAATACACGAGTTATAAAGTTCCGAATTTGGCGTTAGACATGTCATGTTTTAACTATGGTCGAGCGCGCTTACAGTTTGCGAACGAAATAATATTTAAACAATATTAGTTAATTTATTATTTTCATTTTTTATTGTAAAATACCAAATTTTTGAATATGGTATAGTACCATACTTTCGTTGCTATTTTAGTAATTTTGTAAAGAATTATTTAAAATTAGGAGTAAGCTAACTACCATTGTATAAAATGTAATATTTTTGAATGAAAAATTTCTTCAAATAATAAACTTTTTTTAATAAACGATATTGCCATCATCACGATGGTGCCTTATACAGGTCAAACCGCTACTCACCTGATGGGGACAACTAAGTCAAGAGAAGTAGAAAAAAAAGAAAGGTTTTAAAAAAATTAATATTAGATTAACAAAATTAATATTAAATGACAGTTTATTTCATAATATTCCTAACAGGAATTTAAAGAAAAAAATGAGGTACAAAAGGATAAAAGATACAAATAATTCAACTTTGAATACTAAACTTCATTTTATTAGACAAATAATCCTCAAATTTCTCTGGCTTCTGAAGAATTAATGCTCACTACCTCCCAATTTGTATAAAATATTAAATTTTATGAAATGATGTGTATTGCATATCAATTTTCTAGCCTTTAATATGTTGTACTAAATTTAGATAATGTGTAAAACTTTTTTGAAAGTTACATCAGTACACAATCACAGAATGTAACCACAAAAATTATTACACATTTGATGTGTTTGATGATTAATAAAATTTAAAACATTTCATTTTGAATTTTTTTGACGTCACCTTCGGAGAAAAGTACACTTATGAAAATAGTTATTTCTAAATTCAATTATTCACTATATTGTTCAAAGTGTGTTTACGAAAAAAATATTGTTTTTCTCATGTATACATCCATACATAAAATTACGCATTTCTCACATGTATAATTTATTTAATTGTTTTTATCAATATTAGTTTTCAATACGTAGTTTAAACTGTCCTCAATTTGCAAAGAATAACACATATAAAAATACAAGGAATAAAATCCCAAAAATAATGCCTGCAAATGATTATCCGATGGATGAATCATCTAAATATATTAAGTTTATTCAACAAAGTTGAACTTTTAACAAGAACCTATTAAGCTGTACCTAATAATTGGTTACCTATAATTTGAATACAATGGAGTCCTACACTATTTTTTAATGTTTTTATGAAACTTCTATATTGAAAACAGTCTATTCTAGAAATTGTTATTTTATTTCTGTTAATATTCTGTGACGTAATTGTCAATTTCATTTTGTTCTCACACAAGAGTTCGCTAATTAGAGTAACATAAATTGATCTATTTCAATACTTATAAAAATATATAAACATGTTTACAATAACTTTCGTTGTCAATAAATAGATGGATAAAAGGTAATTTAATAAAATAATAAAAACGTACATATAATATAGTCAAAATTTTGATTGTCACTGACAGCCTGTTATTCGACATATTCACTTTCATACAAACGTTCATTTTTTTCATCTGGCGTGGCATCATAAATTCAAACCAGTATTAGGGTATTTAGTTCATTTAAAAAAATATGCCATCATGACAAATTACCCATTGCTGGGTGTGCCAATCTGCTTTGTACACAGATATCGGTAATGATGTTTATATATTTGTAGCGTGCAGGCGTTTATCAGACGTACACTCACACGGGCACTCATTGATTGCGTTGCAAGAACACCAGAGGGGTCACCTTTGTGCAATTTAAAATTTGAAATATTTCTTTTGGTTCACTTTCGTTGTTTAATATAACTTTTCTCACATAAATTTTCGATATAGGTACTCCACATACAGGAAAATAAAAATATAATTTACTTCACCATCAAAAATGAAATAAACATTAAGTCGAACTTCAGTAAGTAAACGACTTAGCTAAATATATTTTCAAAGCTAAAAATAAATTTATTTGTACTAGCTGGCGTCATTTTTCTTAACCTTCACCAAGCAAATAATGTATATTTCCTTCGTTAAAAAAGAATTATCAAGTATTACCCTCTATTTAATGATTCATTTAAAATTAATAAAAAATCTATTTATAATATTTAAAAAATGCACTCTACAACTTATAGTAAGGTACCTGAGGCAAATAAGGGCCAGCATGTACCGAAAATCACATTCATATTAGTTGCACCGGTGTGGTAATCTACACAATCACAGATCAAGGTAATGTAAAGGTAAATCAGAATTACCATCTCGTTTGCGCTGCCCTATTGTCGTTGTTTCGAGTTTGTTGTGGGATGTTGTTGCAGATAATCCATTCTATAAAAACTGCAAACAACCGTAAATTTTATTTAAATTTAAATGTTGTTTACGTGCTTCAGTTACTCTTTGAACCTTGTAATTTGTGAAACAAGATCATTTTTATTGTTTTATGAAAATAAAATTTATATACATAAGCTTTATTTATTTTAATACCCCAGGGCAAATAAGGCCTAGTAAATTTGGTGCAAGCTAAAAAACAGGAATCTAAAAATAAATCGGAGACATGGTTTTGTCATAGCTGTAATATTATGCGCAAGTGCCTCAAAAAGCACCATGAAGAGTGTTGGGGCTTACTAGAAATAAAAATTGTGTGTCCAGATGGCTCAGTTTAGGTTAAAATTATGTCAAAAGTTTATCTGAACCTAAATCCTATGTATAAGAGTATTACTACTTGTTTATTTTTCTAAAAATGTTTAACTTCCTTCAGTGGCCTTATTAAAATACCACAATTTAATAAGATTCAATTTTTTTTCAGAATGTGTTTTATATAAAAATTAGTTTAAACAATGTAAATTATTATTTTTTTTTTAAATTTATAATGAAACAAAGTTTAACACGAACAAACCTTTTTTAAATAAATAAAATAAATAAATATTTCATCCCGGCATATTACCCATTGTTGGGTGTGCCAATCTGCTTTGTACGCAGATATCGATAATGATGATGACATACTTGTACCGTGTGGGCGTTTACAGGCGTCACCTCACGGGCACTCATTGCTGGCGTGGAGAGTGCACCACACGGGTCAATTTTGTGCCATTTAAAATTCTAAATATTTGGCGTCGGTCGGGATTGAACCCGGTTCCCCAGATTCGCGACCTGACACTCAGGCATGCGGCCACGAGACCTCATAAAGATTACTGATAATTATCCAAAATATATAATTTTTAATATCGATGGGAACGATTCTGAAAATCGATGAGAAATATATGAGATAAACTTATTAAGAATTTATCAGAATTTGATTTGTTTATGCAATAACAGTTCCTTAATAATTTTATAAGCTTTTGCGTTATTGGAAATCTCAAAAGAGGTTTTAATATTTTTTGGATTGTATACCTAAGGCTATAAAATTGATATACATGTTTCGTTTAAATTACCCTTTATTTCATAAAATTGTATATTTTGTACAAATACTCAAATATTTTCAATTGTAATTATCTTTGTACTTCATAAAAATACGAGTAATGAGATATAATTTCAGTTTCATAGAAATCACGATAGAATACTATTAAAAAATAGGTACTCCGAAAACAGATAAACAAATTTTACCATTTTGTAAACTATAACTGTCAGTTCAATCTTTTTTGATATTTGCACTAACGCAGAGATAAACGGGAAATAATATTAAAAACAGTTTTTCTTCAATATTTAAAATATTACATTCTAAATATTGCACGTATAATATATGAATTTACTTGGACATACAAAGGTTTACGTGTTATTAAATAAAATATGAATATATAATTATTAAAGCTTGCTCAACTCTGTGAGCAGGTAATACAAGATGCACAGCTAATCGTACAAATCACAAAGAATTAAAACAATTTTTAATATTCCTGTATCTAGTAAAGACTACGAACATTGTAGAAAGCAGATGGACCTGTTCTCCCCAGCAAACAAAAATCCCAAACATTTTAGGATGTTAATTTTTATATAAAGTTTATAGACGAAGATCATACAATAAATAAATTTAAGAACGATATATATATCATCAAGATGTTATTAGTGATCCATGAATTCCTTAAATGTTGTTCAGTATAATTGTATTAAATCAAAAAAATATAATGAACTAGAATAGATTTTATCTAATTCAAATGGTAAAATAATTTTATGTCATAACAATTTTTTCAATTATAATAAAACTGTTATTTTTAATATACACTTCATATTATTAAATAAATTTATATAAATAATGTTTTCAACAAATTTTGTTTTTCATTTACCATTTGATTTATTTCGATAAGTGTAGACATCAAATTACTAATTATAACTGTTTTAAATACTAAAAGAGTAGTATTATAGTTTAAGTGTTGATAAAACGGTAGCTACAGACACAAATTTCAAACTTTTTGGAAAGTCGAAGGACCTACAGTCTTCCCCGGAAAACGGAAATCTAAAACAGATTTGAGGATGTAATTTTTTTAAAAAGAACATTCAACTTTTTGGAAACACGAATACAATACAATTCTGAATAAATTTAAAGAGGATGTACATTTTTTATTTTTTATAGAGAACATTAAACTTTTTACACAGTCAGTAGAATTAAATCATGTGACGCTTTCAAAGACAGATGAGGGAAACCATGAAATATGTACCTTCAGTTTTAAATTGACATATATAAAATACTATTATACATATTGGTCTTTTTTTGTCCCAAACGTTTTGAGCCGAATGAGAACGTTAGGACCTTGTTTCACAACAAAAGTTCTCTGGGACAATGTACTCCATTTAGAAAATGTTACCCCTATTTCAAGCTACCTGAACTAAGCAACCTCAGGAAACTATGATACGTGTAGTTACTTCACACCACAAGGACGACAGGTACGTCCAAAAAATATAATTAAATATTAATACGGAAAATTAATTTAGGCCCCACGAGGCAAAACAATAAATTTATTTTCCAAAATATGAAGAATATAATTGTTATTCCAAATATTTCTTAGAGAATATAATAAGTGGCTTATCTGATTCTTTACCTCTTCAAAAAATTAAAAATGAATTTAATAAAACAGTGCTTTATTTATAAACGATTTCTTCTAATCCCTTAGACACAATATAAAAACATCCTCAAAAACGAAAACTTAAAATTTTAACAAAAGATTGAAAAGTTTCAAAGAGAATTTACCCCTTTGTACAACTAATTATTTAAAATTTTTATCAATACTGGATTTAAAAAAAAACAAATTCTAGCGCTTCCCATATTAGAAGCTGTAATGCAATTGTTCATAAATCTTGATGACACTTCCCACGAAATATATATTTTTTTAAATCAAACCCAATGTTTAACGAAAAGCGCTTGACTATAAACAAACTCTATCTACTTACTTCGAAATCAAACAATTTGTCAATATGAATATACATTTTGATAAAATATAAAAAACAGCAACTGAACCACAACTTTTTATATAAATATTAACAAACGCTAACAGCTTTATCATCATAATTTAGTGTTACCATAACACATGAGTATGCTTTTAACATAAACAACCTTAGTTCATTTTTTTGAATTTGAGATATTCAAAGAAACTTTCTAGCTTCTTTGCTTTTATAGATTTTTGTAACTTAATTTAACTCTGGATTATGTTTAAGAATTACAAAACTATTTACTGGATATGAAGTAATAGAAAAATATTTATTGATGAGCAATTATTATACAATAGTCATTTTATAGAGCGTTTTTGTATAAACGGTCAAACTCCAAAATGTAATAACTTTTAACAGATACTTTTTGCGAGAAATACTTTTTCCAAACTGTCGAAGCATCCTTGAAAATAGAAGTGGCTGTATGTAACTTATATTTAAAATATTTGAACAATGATTGTTTTTGCCAAGAGCTCCTCAATTGTTATATTTCTTATTGAAAAAAGTGATAATCTAAATATTGCTAACTTTATATGCTATGCTTGACTAATTAATCAATAGATACATTTTTGAAAATTTTAATATGAAATTGTAATTAAAGATATTAATTTATCATTGTATTTTCAAAAAAAAATTTTACTTCGAAAAATTATGGATACCATACCTATGGTTCGCTACATTGCTACCAAACTTATACCTGAACTGTAATGATGAGACCAAAAAGAAAATTGAAAAATTATTGTTAGAAGCTGAATATGTCTCTTACGACAGATATGTGGTGTCTACAGCTACAGACGATTACATGTGCTTAACAGCTCATTTTGTGGATTCTAGTTACGTTTATCCTCACGTTTGTTTGGAATGTGTACCTTTTGTGGAACTTTCACACTCTAGTGCAAATATTCGTGAATTTATCACATAAACTATTGAAGATTGGGGTATTTCGAAAAAAAATTGTTTGTAATGTTCGCGATAATGGGCGGAACATTATTTGTGCTCTTGATGGCAGTGCATTCGAACACATTTCCTGTTTAGCTCACTCTCTTCAATTAGTGATAAAGGATGGACTTCTCAACAAGCAAATGATAAAGGATCCTGCAGCGAAATGTCGCAGCATCGTGAGTCACTTTAAACATTCAACTAAAGCAACAAAACAAATGAAAATTGCCCAAGCCCAGTTAAATATTAAACAGCATAAGCTCATCCAAGATGAACCCACTAGGTGGAACTCCTTGCTACATATAATGAGGCGTCTCCTTGAACAGAAGCAAGCAGTAAATTTAACCGCCTCTAATCTCAACTTCAATGTCGACTTAAGTTCACAACAGTGGACTCTAATCAAACATGTTATAGATATTCTTGACATATTTGACAGAGCAACACAGCCAGTAGAAACGCAGTAACAATTTCTGAGGTCATCCCTCTTGTTAATAGCATAATTAATATGCTAAAAACAACAAAGTTTCCGCATAGTGACTTGCAAAGTTTTATTGATGATTTACTTTCATCAAATAAAAAACGATACGAATTTTTGGAATAAAAAATTGTATACATTCGCCACTATGCTTGATCCAAGATTTAAGATAAGTGTATTCCACGATGCAGAGGATATTGTAGTAATTAAAAATCAAATGATTTTGGAGATGACTGTTTTACCAGAAAGAAATAAGTCGACAGAAAAAGAAGAACCAAAGAAAGGAACAGAAAATGAAAATAGAGAAGTTGAAGTATTTCATCATCATAGTACGCGGGGATTTTATTCCAAATTAATGGAATCAACAGCAGGCCCTGGAATAAATGATAACGGTAAAGACACTCCAGAAGAAGAAATAAAATACGTTCATGAAAGTTTGCTTTTGCCCAGTGCAAATATTTTTGAGTACTGGAAAATGAACAATCTATATCCTCGCCTGAAGAAATTATCCCTAAAATACTTAATCACTCCGCCATCAACAGTGAGTTCCGAACGACTCTTCAGTACTTCTGGTCCAATTTGCGACAAGAAAAAGAGCAGACTAGACCCTAAACGCGTTCGTATGCTCATGTTTTTGAATAAAAACCTAAAATAAATTTTGATTTTCCATTTACTGTTAATAAGATTTATTTTGAATTGTTTAAATAAGCAATTTGTAACCTAAAAAAGTAATAATTAAAATATATCATTCCTAAATTATAAAATTATTTATTACCTTTTCTTCTTTATTTATAGCTTACACATGTTCATTATGAAGTAAGTATTGAAGTTTGTTATTTTTAACTAATATTAATATTATTTTTTATTTCAAATTTCAATATTAAAAATATTCGAGCTATTCGAGTATTCGAGATCCATTTTGTATTCGAATTCGAATATCGAATTAGAAATATTTGATATTCGCCCATCTCTGGTATAAAGTATATTAAAAAAGTGTTAAAGATAATTGTTAAAAAAAAAAAATTTCTTCATATTTATTTTAATTGTCGTTCATGTTGTCTCGCAGTGGTCAAGTAACATCTCTTTTGAGACGATGTAAGAATTTATCAAATTATTGTTATTCTCGTATATTTAAGAAACCAAAAATAAAGATTTATACAATAATATTTTGAGTATTTTTATAAAATATATAATTTTATGAAATAATGTGTATTGCATATCAAATTTATAGTCTTTAGTATGTTGTTCGAAATTTAAATAGTGTTTAAACCATTTTTGAAATTTACATTAGCACTGAATCATATAATGTAACCACATAAAATTATTAGACAGTTGTGTTTGATGATTAATAAAAAAATAATCATATTTTATTTTGAATTTCTTTACCTAAGGAAAAGAAAAATTAAAAAACTTATAAAATTGTGATAAAGAATAATTCTTTAAAAAATCCTGATGAAAATTATTGTTATTGTCGTATATTATTAATTTCTTTAAGAAACCAAAAATACGGCTCTACAATGTTGTAATCAAAATTAAAGATAATACGAACAATATTGGTCTTGGCAAGCAACATCGACTACACTTCAAAGACATCACTTCTAAAAAAAACATTCAAGACCAGGAACCAACGATAACCACAGAAGAAATATTTGACCATTTCCAAGAATTGACAAAGGATGTGGATTAAAGTGTATTTGCCGCCACTTGTGCTCTCAAAATACTCAAATATATTCAATTGTAATTATCTTTGTACTTCATAAAATTACGAGTAATGAGATATAATTTCAGTTTCATAGAAATCACGATAGAATACTATTAAAAAATAGGTACTCCGGAAACAGATAAACAAAATTTACCATTTTGTTAAGTCAAGCTCTGAAGTTCGCCACATCGAAAAGAAAGTCAGACGGGTAGTCAGACACCGAGACTTCGGTGCACGAACATTGGTGAGATATTTATAATCATATACATATTTAACAAAAATATTCATATTGAAATATGATACAAAAAAATGGGAATTCAAAAACCAGCAACAAAATTAAGTAATTCTAAAATTTAGAGAAAGCTATTAAAGACACCCCAGTAGTATTATAATACTTTAATATGCTTAGCTTTTCAAATAAAAATTATAATGTAAATATATAAAAACCTCAAATATGATAAATTTTTCAAAAATAAATTAAATATTTATTAAAGAAAGTATATTACCACAATTCAATATTTTTTGTGCTTCGTATACATTATTGTAAATAATTGTTTATTCCATGAACATAAAATGAAAATGTCAAATATGCAACACAACATAATTATTTATATCACGATTAGACAAATAATTTAATATAGAAATATATTTGTAGATATATATTTGACGTCATAAAAGGACTAAAATACAATTTTGCGTAAAAGAAATTCAAATCGAAACAGAAACAAATTATTTAGGAGAGAAGAATAAGTTTTATGTAAAAATGTTTATTAGTAAGTAAATATTACCACAAAATACAAATGCATTCTTGTACAATACATTTAATATTATTTGTGCTTCGTATATTGCAATGCACACACTAATTTTCTTTAAGTAATTATGTTTATACAAAGAATTATTCTAAATAAAATGAAGTGCACTATAAAAATTCAAACCGAAATAACTTAATAAAATGACAAATAGTTTTCTTTAATATTTAAGTATTACATTCTTTCAACCAAACCGCATAACTTTTTATATAAACATTAATATAACAACGCACATACAATGGATTTTGCTATTTCACGTATACAGAATCGCAAACACCCTAACAGTTTCGCATAAATTTTGTATAAAAACATTTTATTTTCTTTTGAATGGTACACGCAGAGAAATACATTTTATAAAATAAATGCTCAGTGATGAAGCTAATTCTTTTTTTGTGCAAGTATAGGATAAAACTATTTAAACAATATTTATTAATTTATTATATTTTCACTTAAGTAAATACGAAAATTTTAAATATGGTATTGTACACTATTGGTATTACTATTTTAATAATTTTCTGTTATTGAAAACGAATTTAGGCCCCACGAAGGGGGTTTCTTTAAGTAACCAAAAATACGGCTCTAGAATGTTTTAATCAAAGTTGAAGATAATAATAATAATATTGGCCTTGGCAAGCAACACTTCAAAGACATCACTTCGAGAAAAAACATTCAATACCAGAAACCAACGATAACCATATAAGAAATGTTCGAGGACCTCCAAGAATTGACAAAGGAGGTGGATTAAAGTGAAAGAGCGAGCGTACAATTCCAAAACACTTTAAAAACTGAGGTCTTGTTCATGTTTAAGCGTGTATATTCAATCAGGGAAAGTGTTGAAATTTGATATCATATTTCGCGCTTAAATATTTTTTTGTATTTGCCGTCACTTGTGCTCTCAAGATCTTTTTTAGAAGCGTCAGTAGAAGATATGCGTATTTGATCTCATCAGTTATATGAATTGTTCACACCTTGTGTTGTAATTGAAGAATAAAGTTTTAGTATTAGTGAATTCAAGTGTGATTTTTCCTTTTTTGTACAATTCACAAACTGCCGAATTTTATACATATCAAGTTTAGAGCTTTTGATATACTGGTCTAAATTGAAATTTGCCCGGATGTAACCACAAAAAAATTTAGACAGTTAGTGTGCTTGTTGATTAATAAAAATTAAAAGTTTAATTTTGAATTTTTTGACATCAAAAGAAAAGATACAGTGAAAATAGTTATCAATTCTATTAATAATGAATAACAATATGAAAACGAGCGTTGATTGTTGGAAAAATTTGTTAGATGTAAGTATTGACACCAAAAAATTATTTACATCCGCTAGGTTGAGCTAGATAACTCGCCATTTTTCTTATATCAAGATCAACTTGAAATTCGGACAGGAACAAAAAAAAAATAATATGACACAAATAATATCAGACAAAGAGATTTACATACTCTTAAATTATTCGAATTATAGTACTATAAACATATAAAAATTTACTTAGGAATGGAATATTTGAGACAACTCTTGTCTCTAATAAAATATGTAATTAGCCACGTATGTCTAGCGAATAAGAAATGTTATTATATTAACTGCTTTGCTGAACTAGAAAAATCCCCATATAATAAAATTCACCTAATCCAGGCCACCACAAAAAACAAAATTATAAAAGATCAGGATTAACTTGAATTTGGTCAGAACCAAAAATTAATTAATATGGCACAAATATCAGACAAAGAGATTTGCAGGCACTCTGTTAAGAATACGAATAATATTACAAATATTTAAAAACCATCAGGAACAATATTAAAAATTCATTTGTTAGCCGAAGATATATAAAAATAAGAGAACAAAAACCCAAAAATAATGCGTGTGAACGATTACCAATGACGGCTCGTGGTTCGAAGATTTGGTGTGTCAAATTTGATAAATATATCATGTACTTAATCAAAATAATTACCCTTGATTTTTTATTTAAATAGTTTTAAATGTTACTATCCGCTACTAGACTGATACATTAGTCATTGACCGTGTGTAAACGACTCGGGTAGAGGTTGTCTTCGTCTAACTCAAGTAGCTACAATTTGTTTATTTCTGTCTGACGCATGGGATTGTGTATAAAGCATATAACGTAACGTAATCAGAAGTTTGATGTGACCCAAGCAGAGCGGGCACTCACGCCTCATTGTCTTGCTTTCAATACAGACCAGACGAAATCTAGGGGCCAGTTCTCTAGCATAACTTAAAAATCACTGTAAACCAATTATAAAATACACTGGCGGTCCGTCGGAAGCTAATAACTCCGGTTTGGTCCGTGTTGGATTCCATCGATGGTTAATATAACATCGCCAACATCTCAGGGACAACAAGAAATACAATTACCGTGGTTTTAACTGGGATGAAGGAGGGGTTGGAATTTAATGTTACACAAAAATTAGTTCTGTTGGACCCTGTAATTCTAGTAAATATTTTATTATTCGAAACGATCAAAATCTGGTTACCCGAGTCTGAGACACCAAATGTAAAACATCCCAACTGCTTATACAAATTTGTCCAGTTCCGAGCTTGTGCGACAGTTCATATACTTTTTCCGACTCTAGACAGTGCAGTAGACAGCCCCTGATTTTATACAATAAAAAATGTTAGTTTATATATAAAATTATCGATTTGAAATGCTAATTCGTTATTAACAAGGTAAACTTGTTTATTAAACAAATATAAAACTTATTTTGATATGTATTTAGTATATAATCCAGACTCAAATGTACGAATAGTGTGAACGCTCCGAAATGAACGCGAAATTGATTAGAAAAAGGAAAATTCATTAGCGACTTGTGTGTATCACAATTGAATAAGAAAAAATGTTTTGCAAGAAGCATATGACTGTCACAATTAATAATCATTGACAAAATTAAGTTACTTGTTTCCAAATATTTTTGATACACGAAAAATTGAGTTACATCAAATTACTAATTATAACTGCTTTAAAATACTAAAATTATACCTAGTATCATAGCTTAAGTGTTGATAAAATGGCAGTTACAGACATGAATTTCAGCCTGTCTAATTTATTAGGATACTTTACGTTTGCCACATACATATTTTATTAATTGCATGCATCAGACTAAAATAATTCTCTTACATTCCCTCTCTTAATTCTTAAATATTCCATAGTTCACGCTAATCGAGACAATTTTACAAAATATAAAATGAAATATATATATTCATCACAGCTTATACCTATGTATATCCAGGTGTGCGAAATTTGCTTTTATTCGCAGACTTTGATAATAAAAAATATTCTTTTCAATGAATGTGTGCATGGTGAAAAGATTATTTTTTTGTACAAAAAATGAATGTTTAATTTTATATTATTAATGACTATCTCGTAAATAATTTTCTGTTAATTTATAACTCATTTCTTTTGCCCCTTAGTATGTCCTCATAAAATGTTGCACGCTTAACAGTTCGATTGTGAATTTACAACATCAAAACAAGCTCTGAAGTACGCCACATTGAAAATAAAGCCAAATAGGTAGTCAGACACCGAGACTTCGATTCACGAACATTGGTGATTTAATCATATACATATTTAACAAAAATATTCATATTCATACCGAAATTAATAAAAAATGAGAATTCAAAAACCAGCAACAAAATTAAGTATGATATATTAATATCTACTTCTCCTAAAATTCAGAACAAGCTATTAAAGACACCGAAGTAGTATTATAATACTTTAATATGTTTAGCATGTCAAATAAAAATTATAATGTAAATATATAAAAACCTCAAATAAAATAAATTTTTCAAAAATAAATTAAATGTTTATCAAATAAAGTATATTACCATAATTCAATATTTTTTGTGCTTCGTATATCATAATGCAATAATTCAGACATTATTTTAAATAATTGTTTATTCAATGAACATAAAATGAAAATGCCAAATATGCAACACAACATAATTATTTAAAGTACAATTTGCGTAAAAAAATTCAAATCAAAACAGAAAGTAACTATTTACGAGAGAAGAATAAGTTTCATGAAAAAATGTTTATTAGTAAGTAAATATTACCACAAAATACATATTATTAAAATGTTTAAAAGCACTTTGGTGAAATACATTCAACATTAATCGTGTTTCGTATATTGCAATGCACACACTAAATAAAAGAAAGTGCACTATAAAAATTCAAATCGAAATAACTAAATAAAATGACAGTTTTTTTTTTTAAATATTTGGGTATTACATTCTTTCAACAAAACCGCATAACATTTTATATAAACATTAATATAACAACGCACATACAATGGATTCTGCTGTTTCACGTATACAGATCGCAAACACACTAATAGTTTCGCAGAAATTTGTATACAAACATTTTATTTTCTTTCGTATTTAAGGTATACGCAAAGGAATACATTTTATAAAATGAATGCTAAGTGATAAACTTAGTTGTTTTTCTTTGTGCAAGAATAGGATAAAAATATTTAAACAATATTTATTACTTTATTATATTTTCACTCTCTTAAGTAAATACAAATTTTTAAATACGGTATTGTACACTATTCTTATTACTATTTTAACAATTTTGTAATCTTTATTTAAAATTAGGAGTAAGCTAACTAAAATCCCTTTGAGATTCTTGCAGCGTAAGTAGAAAGAAACAATGAATTATTTACAAAATAAATATTAAATGACAGTTCATTTCACAACATTCGTTAAAGGGATTTAAAGTAGGCAATAGATACAAAAGGATGAAAAATAAATAATTCAACTTTGAGTACTAAACTTCGTTTTATTAGAAAAATAATCCTCAAAATTTATTGGAATTCAAAAACCAGCAACAAAATTAAGTATCATATATTATTTTCTAATTCTCCTAAAATTCAGAACAAGCTATTAAAGACACCGCAGTAGTATTATAATACTTTAATATGTTTAGCTTGTCAAATAAAAATTATAATGTAAATATATAAAAACCTCAAATATATTAAATTTTTCAAAAATAAATTAAATGTTTATCAAATAAAGTATATTACCACAATTCAATATTTTTTGTGCTTCGTATATCATAATGCACAAATTCAGACATTATTTTAAATAATTGTTTATTCAATGAACATAAAATGAAAATGCCAAATATGCAACACAACATAATTATTTAAAATACTATTTTGCGTAAAAAAAATCAAATCAAAACAGAAATAAATTATTTACGAGAGAAGAATAAGTTTCATGAAAAAATGTTTATTAGTACGTAAATATTACCACAAAATACATATTATTAAAATGTTTAAATGCACTCTTGTGAAATACATTCAATATTAATCGTGTTTCGTATATTGCAATGCACACACTACATAATTTTTATTTAAGTAATTATGTTTATACAATTAATTATTCTAAATAAACGAAAATGCACTATAAAAAATTCAAATCGAAATAACTAAATAAAATGACAAATAGTTTTTTTTTTAAATATTTGGGTATTACATTCTTTCAATAGATCCGCATAACATTTTATATAAACATTAATATAACAACGCACATACAATGGATTCTGCTGTTTCGCGTATACAGATCGCAAACACCCTAATAGTTTCGCAGAAATTTGTATAGAAACATTTTATTTTCTTTCGTATTTAAGGTATACACAAAGGAATACATTTTATAAAATGAATGCTAAGTGATGAACTTAGTTGTTTTTTTTTTGTGCAAGAATAGGATAAAAATATTTAAATAATATTTATTACTTTATTATATTTTCACTTTCTTAAGTAAATACAAATTTTTAAATACGGTATTGTACACTATTTTTATTACTATTTTAACAATTTTGTAATCTTTATTTAAAATTAGGAGTAAGCTAACTACCATCCCTTTGAGATTCTTGCAGCGTAAGTAGAAAGAAACAATGAATTATTTACAAAATAAATATTAAATGACAGTTCATTTCATAACATTCGTTAAAGGGATTTAAAGAAGGCAATAGATACAAAAGGATGAAAAACAAATAATCCAACTTTGAGTACTAAACTTCATTTTGTTAGAAAAATAATCCTCAAAATTTATTGGAATTCAAAAACCAGCAACAAAATTAAGTATCATATATTATTTTCTAATTCTCCTAAAATTCAGAACAAGCTATTAAAGACACCGCAGTAGTATTATAATACTTTAATATGTTTAGCTTGTCAAATAAAAATTATAATGTAAACATATAAAAACCTCAAATATATTAAATTTTTCAAAAATAAATTAAATGTTTATCAAATAAAGTATATTAACACAATTCAATATTTTTTGTGCTTCGTATATCATAATGCACAAATTCAAACATTATTTTAAATAATTGTTTATTCAATGAACATAAAATGAAAATGCCAAATATGCAACACAACATAATTATTTAAAATACTATTTTGCGTAAAAAAAAATCAAATCAAAACAGAAATAAATTATTTACGAGAGAAGAATAAGTTTCATGAAAAAATGTTTATTAGTAAGTAAATATTACCACAAAATACATATTATTAAAATGTTTAAATGCACTCTTGTGAAATACATTCAATATTAATCGTGTTTCGTATATTGCAATGCACACACTACATAATTTTTATTTAAGTAATTATGTTTATACAATGAATTATTCTAAATAAAAGAAAATGCACTATAAAAAATTCAAATCGAAATAACTAAATAAAATGACAAATAGTTTTTTTTAATATTTGGGTATTACATTCTTTCAACAGAACCGCATAACATTTTATATAAACATTAATATAACAACGCACATACAATGGATTCTGCTGTTTCGCGTATACAGATCGCAAACACCCTAATAATTTCGCAGAAATTTGTATAGAAACATTTTATTTTCTTTCGTATTTAAGGTATACACAAAGGAATACATTTTATAAAATGAATGCTAAGTGATGAACTTAGTTTTTTTTTTGTGCAAGAATAGGATAAAAATATTTAAACAATATTTATTACTTTATTATATTTTCACTTTCTTAAGTAAATACAAATTTTTAAGTACGGTATTGTACACTAATTTTATTACTATTTTACAATTTTGTAATCTTTATTTAAAATTAGGAGTAAGCTAACTACCATCCCTTTGAGATTCTTGCAGCGTAAGTAGAAAGAAACAATGAATTATTTACAAAATAAATATTAAATGACAGTTCATTTCATAACATTCGTTAAAGGGATTTAAAGAAGGCAATAGATACAAAAGGATGAAAAACAAATAATTCAACTTTGAGTACTAAACTTCATTTTGTTAGAAAAATAATCCTCAAAATTTATTGGAATTCAAAAACCAGCAACAAAATTAAGTATCATATATTATTTTCTAATTCTCCTAAAATTCAGAACAAGCTATTAAAGACACCGCAGTAGTATTATAATACTTTAATATGTTTAGCTTGTCAAATAAAAATTATAATGTAAATATATAAAAACCTCAAATATATTAAATTTTTCAAAAATAAATTAAATGTTTATCAAATAAAGTATATTACCACAATTCAATATTTTTTGTGCTTCGTATATCGTAATGAACAAATTCAGACATTATTTTAAATAATTGTTTATTCAATGAACATAAAATGAAAATGCCAAATATGCAACACAACATAATTATTTAAAATACTATTTTGCGTAAAAAAAATCAAATCAAAACAGAAATAAATTATTTACGAGAGAAGAATAAGTTTCATGAAAAAATGTTTATTAGTAAGTAAATATTACCACAAAATACATATTATTAAAATGTTTAAATGCACTCTTGTGAAATACATTCAATATTAATCGTGTTTCGTATATTGCAATGCACACACTACATAATTTTTATTTAAGTAATTATGTTTATACAATGAATTATTCTAAATAAAAGAAAATGCACTATAAAAAATTCAAATCGAAATAACTAAATAAAATGACAAATAGTTTTTTTTTTAAATATTTAGGTATTACATTCTTTCAACAGAACCGCAAATATTTTATATAAACATTAATATAACAACGCATATACAATGGATTCTGCTGTTTCACGTATACAGATCGCAGACACCCTAATAGTTTCGCAGAAATTTGTATAGAAACATTTTATTTTCTTTCGTATTTAAGGTATACGCAAAGGAATAAATTTTATAAAATGAATGCTAAGTGATGAAGCTAATTCTTGTCCTAAACCTTTTGAGCCAAATGAGTACGTTAGGATCTTGTTTCACAAGCAAAGGTTCTCTGGAACATTGTACTCCATTTAGAAAATGTTACCCCTATTTCAAGCTACCTGAACTATGCAATTGGAATACATGGGTCTTAGGAAACTATGATACGTGTAGCTATTTCACACCACAAGGACGACAGGTAGGACCAAAAAATAGAATTAAATATTAATAAAGAAAATGAATGTAAGCCCCACGAGACAAAACAATAAATTTATTTTCCAAACTATGAAGAATATAATTATTATTCCAAATATTTCTTGGAGAATATAATAAGTGGCTTATCTGATTCTGAATCTCTTCACAAAATTAAAAATGAATTTAATAAGACAGTGCTTTATTTATAAACGATTTCTTCTAATCCCTTAGATTCTTCTAATTTTAACGAAAGATGGAAAAGAGTCAAAGAGAAGTTACCCCTACGTACAAGTGATTATTTCAAATTTTTATCAATACTAAATTTTTCAAAAAAAAAAATACAAAACAAATTCTAACGTTTCCCATATTAGAAGCTGTAATGCAATTGATCATAAATCTTGATGACACTTGCAATGAAATAATATATAATAATGTTTAAGAGAAACGCTTGACTATTAACAAACACTATCTACTTATTTCGAAATCAAACAATTTGTCACTATAAATATACATTTTGGTAAAATATAGAAAACAGCAACTAAACCACATAACTTTTTATATAAATATTAATAAACATTAATCATACAACTGATTTCTCCTGTTTCGCCTATATAGAATGAGATATTCAAAAAAACTTTTTATCTTCTTTGCTTTTAAAAATTTCTGTAACTTAATTTACCTCTGGATTATATTTAAGTATTAGAAAACTATTTACTGGATGTGAAGTAATAGAAAAACAAATATTGATGAGCAATTATATAATAGTCATTTTTATAGGGCGTTTTTGTATAAACGCTCAAACTTTAAAATGTAATAACTTTTAACAGACATTTCTTGCAAAACATAGTTTTACCAAACTGTGGAGCATCCTTGAAAATAGATGTGGCTGTATGTAACTCATATTTAAAATATTTGAACAACGATTGTTTTTGCCAAGAGCTCCTCAATTGTTATTATAGTTCTTATTGAAAAAAGTGACAATCTAAATATTGCTAACTTTATATTCTATGCATGACTAGTTAATCAATACAGATATATTTTTGAAATTTTAATATAAAATTGTAATTTAAGATATTAAGTTCTCATTGTTATATTTCAAGAATTTTTGTTCTTCAAAAAATTATGGTTACTATACCTATAGATCGCTAGTAGTTCATAGTCGTATATATTATGGTGTAACTACAGCATAGGAGCATGTATGTTTAACATTATAAGTACAATGAAATTTCGAATATTTATTGAAAATATATAATTTTGTGAAATAATTGAGATTTCTAAACAACAGTATAAAGTATATTAAAAAAATAAACAATCCCAATGTTGCTAACTTCATTATTAGGTTTGATTATAATCAGTACATATACATTTTTGAAAAATTTATATAAAATTGTCATTAAAGATAATTGTTTAACAAAATTTAATGAAAATAATTCTTTCATCATATTTATTTTATTTGTCGTTCATGTTGTCTCTCAGTGGACAAGTAACATCTCTTTTGGGATGATATCATAAGAGTATATACAATATTTTGAGTATTTCTATAAAATATATAATTTTATGAAATAATGTGTATTGCATATCAATTTCGTAGCCTTTAGTATGTTCGAAATTTAAATACTGTTCAAACCTTTTTTGAAATTTACATTAGCACTAAATCAGAATGTAACCACATAAAATTATTAGACAGTTAATGTGTTTGATGATTAATAAAAAAAATAATCAAATTTTATTTTGATTTTTTTTTTCGACCTTAGGAAAAGAAAAAATGAAAAACTTAATATAAAATTGTAATTAAGGATAATTCTTTAAAAATCCTAATGAAAATAGTTCTCTTAATATTCAATCGTATTTTATTTCTCATTCATGTCGCGCAGTGGACAAGTAATATATTTCTTTTGCGATGATATTACAAGAATTTACCAAATTATTAATGTTATTCTCGTATATTATTAATTTCTTTAAGAAACCAAAAATACGGCTCTACAATGTTGTAATCAAAATTAAAGATAATAAGAACAATATTGGCCTTGGCAAGCAACATCGACTACACTTCAAAGACATCACTTCTAAAAAAAAACATTCCAGACCAGGAACCAACGATAACCACAGAAGAAATGTTCGAGCAATTCCACGAATTGACAAAGGATGTGGATTAAAGTGAAAGAGCAAGCGTACAATTCCAAAACACTTTAAAAGCTGAGGTCTTGTTCATATTTAAGCGCGTATATTCAATCAGGGAAAATGTTGAAATTTGATTTCATATTTCGCGCTTAAATATTCTTTTGTATTTTCCGCCACTTGTGCTCTCAAGATATTTTTTAGAAGCGTCGGTAGAAGATATGCGTATTTGATTTCATCAGATATATGAATCGTTGTTCACACCTTGTGTTGTAATTAAAGAATAAAGTTTTAGTATTAGTGAATTCAAGTGTGATTTTTCCTTTCTTGTACAATTCACATACTCTGTCGAATTTTATACATATCAAGTTTAGAGCTTTTAATATACTGGTCAAAATTTAAATTTCCCCAAAATGTAACCACAAAAATTGTTAGACAGTTGATGTGTTTGATAATTAATAAAAATTAAAAGTTTAATTTTGAATTTTTTGACATCACCTTAGAAGAAAAGAAACAATGAAAATAGTTATCAATTCTATTAATAATTAATAACATAATATGAAAACGAGCGTTAATTGTTGGAAAAAATCGTTAGATGTGAGTATTGACACCAAATAATTATTTACAACCGCTAGGTTGAGCTAGATAACTCCCCATTTTTATTAGATCAAGATCAACTTGAAATTAGGACAGGACTAAAAAAAATTAATATGACAAATAATATCAGACAAAGAGATTTACATGCTCTTAAATTATTCGAATTATAATACTAAAAACATTTAAAAATAAACTTAGGAATGGAATATTTGGGAGAACTCTTGTCTAATAAAATATGTAATTAGCTACGTATGTCTTGCGAATAAGAAATGTTATTATATTAACCGCTGGGCTGAACTAGAAAAAGCTCCATGTTATAAAATTCATCTAAACTAGGCCACAACAAAAAATAAAATTATAATAGATCAGGATTAACTTGAATTTGGTCAGAACCAAAAATTAATTATTATGACACAAATATCAGACAGAGATTTGCACTCTCTTAAGAATACGAATAATATTATAAACATCTCAAAACCATCAGGAACAAAATTAAAAATTCATTTGTTAGCCGAGTAAGATAGATAAAAATAAGAGAAAAAAATCCCAAAAATAATGCGTGTAAACTATTACTAATGACGGTGACGGCTCGTGGTTCGAAGATTTGGTGTATCAAATTTGGTAAATATATCATTTACTTTATCAAAATAATTACACCTGATTTTTTATTTAAATAGTTTTAAATATTAGTATCCGCTACTAGTGTGTAAACGATTCGGATAGAGGTTGTCTTCGTCTAACTCAAGTAGCATGGGAATCTATATGCAACATATAACGTAATGTAATCAGAAGTTAGTTTGATGTGACCCAAGCAGAGCGCGCACTCACGCCTCGTTGTCTTGCTTTCAATACAGACCAGACAAAGTCTAGGGGCCACTTCTCCAACAGAACTTAAAAATCACTGTATACCAATTATAAAATACACTGGCGATCCGTCAAGAGCCAATCACTCCGCTTTGCTCCGTGTTGGCACCCATCCATGGTTAATATAACATCCCTAACTTTTCAGGGACGACAAGAACTACAATTACCGTGGTTTTAACTGGGATGAAGGAGGGGCTGGAATTTAATGTTACACAAAAATTAGTTTTGTTGGACCTTGTAATCTTAGTAAATGTTCTATTATTCGAAACGAATTAGTGGTTACCCGAGTCTGAGACACCAAATGTAAAACATCCCAACAGCTTATACAAATTTGTCCAGTTCCGAGCTTGTGCGACAGGTCATTTATTTTTTCCGACTCTGGACAGTGCAGTAAACAACCCCTTAATTTATACAATAAAAAATGTTAGTTTATGTTTAAAATTATCGATTTGAAATGTTAATTCGTTATTCACAAGGTGAGTTTTTTATTAAACAAATATAAAACTTATTTTGATATGTATTTAGTTATAATCCAAACTCAAATGTACGAGTAGTGTGAACGCGAAATTGATTATAAAAAGGAAAATTCATTAGCGACTGTGCAAAATCTCGAAGCAAGAGTTCGAGAAATATTTCGAACGTTAGTTTTTTTTTTTTTGTCACAATTAAATGAAGAAAAATGTTTTGCAAGAAGCATATGACTGTCACAACAATCATTGACAAAATTAAGATATAATTTGTTTAACAGTTAAAATATTGTCTAACGGAAAAAATCCAAGGTTAATCATATAACATTAAACGTCCACAAACGTTTACTCTTTTAATAAACAAGATCCACTTCGCCAAAAGTATATATTTATTTAAAACATTTCCTTGGATCAACCTCCTCCACAAAATGAATAATCCCGTGGCTGGCAGAAAACTCCACGAGGGGCCCAGTGAACAACATGGCCGACAACAACAAAATCAAGGTTTCTACAAGAACATCTCTGAATACTTTGGTCATCAAACCACCAAACAGATCAAGTACTACAATAAACTACATATTCGCATCGCCAACACTGAAAACAGCTGATGATGGTGGAGTTGCACCGCCGAAACGTCCACAAACGTTTACTTTTTTAATAAACAAGATCCACATCGCCAAAAGTATATATTTATTTAAAACATTTCCTTGGATCAACCTCCTCCACAAAATGAATAATCCCGTGGCTGGCAGAAAACTCCACGAGGGGCCCATACCCAGTGAACAACATGGCCGACAACAACAAAATCAAGGTTTCTACAAGAACATCTCTGAATACTTTGGTCATCAAACCACCAAACAGATCAAGTACTACAATAAACTACATATTCGCATCGCCAACACTGAAAACAGCTGATGATGGTGGAGTTGCACCACCGAAACGTCCACAAACGTTTACTTTTTTAATAAACAAGATACACATCGCCAAAAGTATATATTTATTTAAAACATTTCCTTGGATCAACCTCCTCCACAAAACATATAACATTAAGATATTATTGATATATGAATTCTTTAATTGTTCAGTAAAATTTTATTAAATGAAAAACTACAATGAACTATATTATATTTTATCTAATTCAAGATGATAAAATGGCAGTTACAGACATAAATTTTAGACTAGTGTCCAATTTGTTCGGATACTTTACGTTTACCACATTTATATATTTTCATTAATTGCATGTATTACGCTATAATAATACTCGTATATTCCCTCTCTTAATTCTTAAATATTTCATAGTTCACAATCATCGAGACAATCCTACAAAATATAAAATGAAATACATATATTCATCACAGCTTATACCTATGTATATCTAGGTGTGCGAAATTTCCTTCTATTCGCAGAATTTAATATTTTTTTTTCATTGTATGTGTACAGTGTGAAAAGATTATTTTTTTGTACAAAAAATGAATATTTTATTGTATATTATTAATGAATATCTCGTAAATAGTTTTCTACTTATTTCTTTTGCATATTAGTATTTCCTCATGGGATATTGCACGCCCAACTGTTTGACTGGGAGATTACAACATTAAAACAAGCTCTGAAGTCCGCCACATCGAAAGGAAAGTCAGACACCGAGACTTGGATGCACAAACATTGGTGAGATATTTTTAATCATATACTTATTTAACAAAAATATTCATATTCATATTGAAATATGATAAAAAATGGGAATTCAAAAACCAGCAACAAAATTAAGTACGATATAATTTCTATATCTCCTAAAATTTAGAGAAAGGTATTCAAGACACCCCAGTAGTATTATAATACTTTAATATGTATAGCTCGTCAAATAATATTATAATATAAATATATAAAAACCTCAAATATAATAATTTTTTCAAAAATAAATTAAATGTTCATCGAACAAAGTATATTACCACATTCAATATTTTATATTATTTTAAATAATTGTTTATTCAATGAACATAAAATGAAAATGTAAAATATACAACACAACATAATTATTTATATCACGATTAGACAAATAATTTAATATAGTAATTATATATTTGTCGATTCATTTGTATTTAACTTTTTTTTGTATATATTACATACATTATGGATCGAGGGTTAGGTGGAAGAACAGCTTTTAGCTGAACCTCGCCTTTGAGTTGGATCTCAATAAAGTTTAATTATTATTATTAATATTATTATTATATATTTCACGTCATAAAATGACATACTTTTTTGCGTAAAAAAAATTCAAATCGAAACAGAAACAAATTATTTAGAAGAGAAAAGTTTCATGAAAAAATGTTTATTTGTGTTACCACAAAATACATATTAAAAATGTTTTAAATGCACTCTTGTACAATACATTCAATATTATTAGTGTTTCGTATATTGCAATGCACACACTACCTAATTTTTAATTAAGTAATTATGTTTATACAATGAATTATTCTAAATAAAATGAAGTGCACTATAAAAAATTCAAATCGAAATAATTAAATAAAATGACAAATAGTTTTTTTTTCATATTTGAGTATTACATTCTGTCAACCGAACCGCATAACTTTTTATATAAACATTAATATAACAACGCACATACAATGGATTCTGCTGTTTCACGTATACAGAATCGCAAACACCCTAATAGTTTCGCAGAAATTTGTATAGAAATGTTTTATTTTCTTTCGAATGGTACACGCAATGAAATACATTTTATAAAATGAATGCTAAGTGATGAAGCTAATTCTTTTATTGTGCAAGAATAGAATAAAAATATTATTTAAAATTAGGAGTAAGCTAACTACCATACTTTTGTATAAAACGTAATATTTTGGAATCAAATTTTTTTTAAATACTAAATTAACTCAATTGTTTTTTAGTATCACGATATTGCCATCACGATGGACTCTCCAGTCTGTTTCAATTAACGTATTCGTCCAATTTGCCTTCCGAGCAGTCGAGGTGCCTACACAGGTCAAACCGTTAGTCATCGGGTAGGGAAGTTTACGAGAAGCTGGTCCACAACCTGCTGCTTTACAAGAAGTCCAGCTCCAGGGGATATTGTGGACCTTGTTATGTGCTGGACAACTAGGCAAAGATTCTTGCAGTGTAAGTAGAAAAAATTGATAAAGGTTTTACAAAATTAATATTAAATGACAGTTTATTTCATAATATTCCTTGAAGGGATTTAAAGAAAGTTGTATTTAGAAAAGGATGAAAGATTATATTTCAACTTTGAGTATTAAATTCCATTTAATTAGACAAGTAATCCTCAAAATTCCTAAGAATCAATGCTCACCACTTCTCTTGTAGAAGATAGTTACTATTATGAATAAAAGCTATTATTTCGGTTAATATGTAACAAAATTAATATTAAATAATTAGTTCAACAATATTTTTTAAAAGGATTTAAGGAAAGCAATAGTTACATCAAAAGTGCGAAAGAAATAATTCCTCAACTATATTACTAGTTTTATAAAATAAATGCAAAGGGATGAACCTAGTTCTTAAAATATTTGTTAAAGAAATCTTTAAACAAGTAACACAAAGTTAAAAAAATACGGACTATATAAAAACTTTAAGTGATTAAATACGAAGAAAACTCGTATTTACGAATGATGAATAGTTGGCCTACTTAATTTCAAATTAATGAAAGCAGGCTGTTACGATATAAACTTAGCTTAAACTTTACGGAAATTACAAATTGCGCATATCTTCTGTAAAATTTGTGAATAATCTAAACAAACCTCTTCTGACGTCGGAAAGTTTATTAGATTGTAACTACTTACTTTCCACAATCCAGAATTTACTACTCAGAATGAATCAATACAACAAAAATTTAATCTTTCCAGGGCGACCATTAATGGTCAATGCAGGCAAATGGACCCAAGTGGGAATTGTTTCTTGGGGCATTGGCTGCGGAAACGGACAATATCCAGGGGTGTACACCAGGGTCACACATTTCCTATCATGGATAAACAAGAACTTATAATGACGTCGATAAGTTTATATTATGTAAAATTATAAGTTTAATTTAATGTAGCCAATTTTTTTATATATTTAATATTTTGTACATATATTGTTTTTAATTCGCCCTTACTAATTCTCACATTACACAATCTGGTGTTATTCAAAATTACTATAACATCAGATAAAAATATTTATACAAATAGAAAATTACTAATTGTAGGAAAACCAATTTTTGACAAGCATCTACTATTTCACATAGTATACAATCAGGGAAATAACAAATAGAGAATATTTAATAACAAATGTTATTTATATTAAAAATACTTGCTTGGATGTTGACTAATCAAACTATTTTATTCATACTTAGATAAGTTTAGACATCAAATTACTAATTATAACTGCTTTAAAATACTGAAAAATACTGAAACTATAACTAGTATTAGAGTTTAAGTGTTCACATTAATCGAAACAATTTTGCAAAATATAAAATGAAATACATACATTCATCACAGCTTATACCTTTGTATATCCCAGTGTGCGATATTTGCTTCTATTCACAGAATTTGGTAATAAAAAAAATTGTTTTCATTTAATGTGTACATGATAAAAAGATTTTTTTGTACAAAAAATTAATGTTTTATTTCATATTATTAATGAATATCTCGTAAATAATTTTCTGTTAATTTACAACTGATTTCTTATGTCTGAGTATGTCCTAATGCCATGATGCACCGACACTTCTATTCGTGAACATTGGCAAGTTATATTTTTAAACATATACATATTTAACACAATAGATTGTTAAAACATACTGAAATATGATAAATGTAAATTCAAAAACCAGCAACAATATAAAGTATGATATGCAGAATTGATTAGAAAAAGGAAAATTTATAAGCGACTGTGCAAAATCTCGAAGCAAGAGTTCAAGAAATATTTCGAACGTTAGTTTTTTTTTTATCACAATTAAATTAGAAAAACTGTTTTGCAAGAAGCATATGACTGTCACAATTAACAATCATTGACAAAATTAAGTTACTTGTTTCCAAATATTTTTGATACACGGAAAATTGAATTACATCAAATTATAACTGCTTTAAAATACTAAAACTATAGCTAGTATCATAGTTTAAGTATTGCTAAAATGGCAGTTATAGACATAAATTTCAGCTTAGTGACTAATTTGTTAGGATACTTTACGTTTGCCACAAACATATTTTATTAATTGCATGTATCACACTAAAATAATTCTCCTACATTCCCTCTCTTTATTCTTAAATATTTAATAGTTCACATTAATCGAGACAATTTTACAAAATATAAAATGAAATAAATATATTCATCACAGCTTGTACCTATGTATATCCAGGTGTGCGAAATTTGTTTTTATTCGCAGAATTTGATAATAAAAAATATTTTTTCATTGAATGTGTGCATGGTGAAAAGATTTTTTGTACAAAAAATGAATATTTGCGAGAAGTTGGTCCACAACCTGCTGTTTTACAAGAAGTCGACATTTTGATTTGGGACAATGGACAATGTAGGGCCAAATATAGACACGCAGCTCTAGGGGGAATTGTGGACCATATGTTATGTGCTGGACAACTAGGCAAAGATTCTTGCAGCGTAAATAGAAAAAAATAATGTTTTACAAAATTAATATTAAATGACAGTTCATTTCATAATATTCGTTAAAGGGATTTAAAGAAAGCAATAGTTACAAAAGGATGAAAGACAAATAATTCAACTTTGAATACTAAACTCCATTTTAGACAAATAATCCTCAAAATTCCTCTGGGTTCTGAAGTATCAATGCTCACCACTTCTCTTGTAGAAGGTAGTTACTATTATGAAACAAGCTATTGTTTAGGTTAATATATAACAAAAGTTGGCCTAACTAATTTCAAATTAATGAAAACAGGCTGTTACGATATAAACTTAGCTTAAACTTTACGGAGAGTTGAGTCAACGTGTTTAAAGTAACAAGTACGTCCTTGAACAGTGTCAAAACTTTACTTAAACATCAAACATATATATCCACAATAATTTTCAAAGTGTTTACTACGGATAAATTTCAACAGCGCGGATCAGGTAAGATAGAGTGCATCCTTGTATACTTGTCCTTATCTGAATACCCAAATCAGAACACTTTCCTTCTGTTCCAAATGGATACAGAACAATTAGCACCACCTATCCATAAAAATAAGACTTAAAATCAAAATCAAATACCAGCTGAGACTTCTGCTAACAGAAGTTCTCTTTACTATCAACCAATTTAAACATGACCGAACAACAACATTTATTAACACCTGCAACCCAAACAACATATGCAAACAAAACAAAACATAATTTAAACAATAATAAAAGACCAAGCCATTTTGATGCCTTTTATAAACGAAGTAAAAATTATGGATTACGTTACGGCTATTGCTAAAATAGTAACCCCTAAATGCATTCTATTTGCATCCAGAATAGCAAATAATCGAATTTGCCTACATCTTGATAACAAACTACCGACACCCTAATTAACTCACATAACTTTATAATAATAGAAGAAAATAATACAGAAATACGACGACTAATCAACCCGGCAAAACGACTAATTATATCAAATGTTTGCCCCATACTTCCGCACCAAATAATACAAGACGAACTAAAAAACAAAAATTTAAAACTGACATCACCAATTTCATTTTTAAGAGCCGGAATAAAAGACCCACAATATACACACACACTAAGTTTTAGACGACATGTCTACGTTTCTCCAAATGAAGAAAGTGTCATACCTAAAACCCTCGAAATAAACTATGAAAATACAAAATATAGAATATTTATCACTGAAGATACAATTACGTGCTTTCAATGCAAACAACAAGGACATATCACAAGCCAATGAAAAAATCCTCAAAACTCTACAAATATAACTCAACAAGACATAATACCTATACCTGAATTAAGGCAGGCAGCCTCCTCACCAGCAACAAAAAGACCAGCGCCCCCAACAAACAGCTCACTAATATCTAGTGAAGAAGACGATAACATATCAAATTGTACTGAACAAGAGAACAACGTTCAAGTATTTGAAGATAACTGGCAAGAAAATACTAATCCTAAAAAGAATACTAAAGAAAACGCAATTCAATGGTTCGCCGAAAAACCTGAAAATAGTAACACAAAAAACAATTTAAATCCAGGAAACGATAATGTTAATTAAAAAAAACACTCAATCCACCCAAGAAGAAAAGATCAGAGAGCTCATCTTCAGATGCACCAATAGCAGAATTACTAAATCCAATTAAAGACCTTATAGAATCTAACCAAAAGAAATATAAATTATCATATGAACTAATATCATTTATGGAAAAATGTACAAGGTAATAAAGAAAAACTTGAGATAGCAAAAGAATATGTAGAAGACGTAGAAAATTTAATAAGCATGATGTAAGATGTACGGGAACACATACAACATAAATCAATAAGCATGAAAATCGGCCACAATATCAGAATAATAAGACAACAAATAACCGACAAGAAATGCTCGGGATAAACTATTCAAATTTACACCGACCTTAAGCATAAAACAATAAAAAAAAAACTATGTCAGTACTCTAATGGAACTGCAACGGCTTCTATAGCCATCTAAGCGAACTACAACATCTAATGTCACAAACCAACCCAGATTGTATCTGTATACAAGAAACTAGATTGTATAACTATCAAAAAGCACAACTAAAGAACTACATAATTCACAGGAAAGACAGACAAAACACAAACATCGCAAGTGGAGGTGTAGCAACATGTATAAAAAATAAACACGAAGCACAAGAAATCAGCATACTATCAAACTTAGAAATAATAGCAGTCATAGCATACATGCCAACTATAATTATAATATGCAACGTATATTTACCACCGGGAGAAAGAATAGAACAGAGAGATATAGAAAACGTACCAAATCAACTACCTGCACCGTATATTATAACAGGGGACTTCAATGCCCATAACAATATTTGGGGCTCAGAAAAAACTGATCAAACAGGAAAAATAATGGAATATATATATATATATATATATATATATATATATATATATATATATATATATATATATATATATATATATATATATATATATGTTCTCAAATTCGGCCAAAATGCGAAGCCTACTACAGCCCCAATCTGCCACTGGTAGTTGATCCTCTTTTTGTCCCAAACTTTTTGGGCCGAATGAATACGTTAGGACTTTGTTTCACAAGCAAAGGTTCTCAGGGACAATGTACTCCATTTAGAAAATGTTACCCCTATTTCAAGCTACCTGAACTAAGCAATTGGGATACATGGGTCTTAGGAAACTATGTTACGTTGAGTTACTTCACACCACAAGGACGACAGGTACAACCAAAAAATATAATTAAATATTAATAAGGCAAATTAATTTAGGCCCCACGAGGCAAAACAAATTTATTTTCCAAAATATGAAGAATATAATTGGTATTCCAAATATTTCTTGAAGAATATAAGTGGCTTGTCTAATTCTGAACCTCTTCACAAAATTAAAAATGAATTTAATAAGACAGTGCTTTATTTATACAGGATTTCTTCTAATCTCTTAAGACACAATATAAAAACATCCTCAAAAAGAAAAACTTCAAATTTTAACAAAAGATTGAAAAGTTTCAGAGAATTACCCCTTGGTACAACTGATTATTTCAAATTTTTATCAATACTGGATTTAAAAAAAAGAAATTCTAGCGCTTCCCATATTAGAAGCTGCAACTACAGCATAGGAGCATGTATGTTTAACATTGTGAGGACAATAAAATTTCGAATATTTATTGAAAATATATAATTTTATGAAATGATAAGAGATTTCCAAAAAACAGTATAAAGTATATTAAAAAAGTGACAATAATCCCAATGTTGCTAACTTCATTATTAGGCTTGAATATAATCAATACATACACATTTTTGAAAAATTAATATAAAATTGTTATTAAAGATAATTGTTTACGAAATTTAATGAAATTAATTCCTTCTTCATATTTATTTTATATGTCGTTCATGTTGTCTCGCACTGGACAAGTAACATCTCTTTTCAAACGATATCATAAGAATTTAACAAATTATTGTTATTCTCGTATATTTAAGAAACCAAAAATAGATACTTATGGAATAATATTTTGAGTATTTCTATAAAATATATAATTTTATGAAATAATGTATATTGCATATCAATTTTCAAGCCTTGAGTATGTTGTTCGAAATTTAAATAGTAGTTAACCCTTTTTTGAAATTTACATTTGCACTGAATCATAGAATGTAGCCACATAAAATTATTACAGACAGTTGACATGTTTGATGATTAATAAAAAAATAATCATATTTTAGTTTGAATTTTTTTTTTTGACCTTAGGAAAAGAAAAAATGAAAAACTTAATATAAAATTGTAATTAAGGATAATTCTTTAAAATATCCTAATGAAAATAGTTCTCTTAATATTCAATCGTATTTTATTTGTCGTTCATGTCGCGCAGTGGACAAGTATTATATTTCTTTTGGGACGATATTACAAGAATTTACCAAATTATTAATGTTATTCTCGTATATTATTAATTTCTTTAAGAAACCAAAAATACGGCTCTACAATGTTTTAATCAAAATTAAAGATAATAAGTACAATATTGGCCTTTTCAAGCAACATCGACTACACTTCAAAGACATCACTTCGAGAAGAACATTCAAGACCAGGAATCAACAATAACAATAGAAGAAATGTTCGAGGACCTCCAATAATTGATAAAGGAGGTGGATTAAAGTGAAAGAGCGAGCATATAACTCGAAAACTCTTTAAGAACTGAGGTCTCATTCACATTTAAGCGTGTATATTCAATCAGGGAGAGTGTTGATATTTGATTTCATATTTCGCGCTTAAATATTTTTTTTGTATTTGCCGCCATTTCTGCGCGTGCCTTTTGACCGGGAACAATTGGCGACGAAAGCTACCGATGGCGGCGCTAGTGTTGTAGCATACACGTGCTCTGAAAATGGTATTGTGCTATAAGATCGCATACAGAAACATTGTATAACCAACATTCGTTTTGAAGTATGCGAATAAATTCATTAAACTTTTTATAAATAGTGTTAGTAATAATTTTGTGTATGAACTTAAAAAATAATGACATTCGAAGAAGAAAGTTATCTTACACTTATTTCTAAGGAAATATTTACTTATTTGAAGGTAACAAATTCTTCTCGAAGTTTTATAGAAAGGGAAGAATAGTTGAATCGTGGGTTGTTATTTTTATGTGGCGTTAATGAACATAGTGCTACAGGCTAAATAAAATTTGGGCTGTGTTTAAACAAGTCACATCCTCATGAGATTAGAAGAACTTTAAATTTACAATTGATTATTTACAAAATGCTCTTGTATAGCTGGCCATAGTGGCCAGTGCAAACACATTACAGCTGTCTTAATATTTCGTATAAGATAGTAAAATAGTACCATATATTATTCATGGATGTTAAATAAATATGTATTTACTTTACTTAGTTAAGAAAATTAAAATGGAACTTATGTCAAATATCTTTCAAATTGTTTTAATTACAAGTGTAAGAAATATATTGAATGCTACACATAAAGTGAAAAGTGTATTATTTTACTCATGAATTGGTAAGGAAACAATACAATAATTTTCATTTTTGTTATCCTCTTATGATTCGTTACTTGTTTTCCAGTTCGTATTTTCCTAATCCAGCCCTCTCTTTTGTCGATAGACTCCATTTTACCAAATTTATTTTGGATGCCACTCTTCCTCTCACCAATTTTTGGGACAGATATTTTTTTTACAAAATTAATATTAAATGACAGTTTATTTCATAATATTCCTTACAGGAATTTAAAGAAAAAAATTAGTTACAAAAGGATAAAAGATACGAATAATTCAACTTTGAATACTAAACTTTATTTTATTAGACAAATAATCCTCAAATTTCTCTGGCTTCTGAAGAATTAATGCTCGCCACCTCCCATTTTGTATAAAATATTAAATTTTATGAAATAATGTGTATTGCATACCAATTTTCTAGCCTTTAATATGTTGTACTAAATTTAGATAATGTGTAAAACTTTTTTGAAAGTTACATCAGTACACAATCACAGAATGTAACCACAAAAATTATTACAAATTTGATGTGTTTGATGATTAATAAAATTTAAAACATTTTATTTTGAATTTTTTTGACATCACCTTCGGAGAAAAGTACACTTATGAAAATAGTTATTCCTGAATTCAATTATTCACTATATTGTTCAAAGTGTGTTTACGAAAAAAATATTGTTTTTCTCATGTATACATCCATACATAAAATTACGCATTTCTCACATGTATAATTTATTTAATTGTTTTTATCAATATTAGTTTTAAATACGTAGTTTAAACTGTCCTCAATTTGCATTGAATAACATATAAAAATACAAAGAATAAAATCCCAGAAATAATGCCTGCAAATGATTATCCGATGGATGAATCATCTAAATATATTAAGTTTATTCAACAAAGTTGAACTTTTAACAAGAACCTATTAAGCTGTACCTAATAATTGGTTACCTATAATTTGAATACAATGGAGTCCTACACTATTTTTTTTAATGTTTTTATGAAACTTCTATACTGAAAACAATCTATTCTAGAAATTGTTATTTTATTTCTCTTAATATTCTGTGATGTAAATGTCAATTTCATTTTGTTCTCACAGAGGAGTTCGCTAATTAGAGTAACATAAATTGATCTATTTCAACACTTATAAAAATATATAAACATGTTTACAATAACTTTCGTTGGCAATAAATAGATGGATAAAAGGTAATTTAATAAAATAATAATAAAAACGTACATATAATATAGTCAAAATTTTTATCGTCACTGACAGCCTGTTATTCAACATATTCACTTTTATACAAACGTTCATTTTTTTCATCTGGCGTGGCATCATAAATACAAACCAGTATTAGGGTATTTGGTTCACTTAAAAAAATATGACATCATGACAAATTATCCATTGCTGGGTGTGCCAATCTGCTTTGTACACAGATATCGGTAATGATATTTATATATTTGTAGCGTGCGGGCGTTTACCAGACGTACACTCACACGGGCACTCATTGATTGCGTTGCAAGAACACCAGAGGGGTCACCTTTGTGCAATTTAAAATTTGAAATATTTCTTTTGGTTCACTTTCGTTGTTTAATATAACTTTTCTCACATAAATTTTCGATATAGGTACTCCACATACAGGAAAATAAAAATATAATTTACTTCAACATCAAAAATTAAATAAACATTAAGTTGAACTTCAGTAAGTAAACGACTTAACTGTATATATTTTCAAAGCTAAAAATGAATTTATTTGTACTAGCTGGCGTCATTTTTCTTAACCTTCACCAAGCAAATAATGTATATTTCCTTCGTTAAAAAAGAATTATCGAGTATTACCCTCTATTTAATGATTCATTTAAAATTAATAAAAAATCTATTTATAATATTTAAAAAATGCACTCTACAACTTATAGTAAGGTACCTGAGGCAAATAAGGGCCAGCATGTACCGAAAATCACATTCATATTAGTTGCACCGGTGTGGTAATCTACACAATCACAGATCAAGGTAATGTAAAGGTAAATCAGAATTACCATCTCGTTTGCGCTGCCCTATTGTCGTTGTTTCGAGTTTGTTGTGGGATGTTGTTGCAGATAATCCATTTTATAAAAACTGCAAAAAACCGTAAATTTTATTTAAATTTAAATGTTGTTTACGTGCTTCAGTTACTCTTTGAACCTTGTAATTTGTGAAACAAGATCATTTTTATTGTTTTTTGAAAATAAAATTTATAAACATAAGCTTTATTTATTTTAATACCCCAGGGCAAATAAGGCCTAGTAAATTTGGTGCCAAGCTAAAAAACAGGAATCTGAAAAAAAAATCGGAGACATGGTTTTGTCATAGCTGTAATATTATGCGCAAGTGCCTCAAAAAGCACCATGAAGAGTGTTGGGGCTTACTAGAAATAAAAATTGTGTGTCCAGATGGCTCAGTTTAGGTTAAAATTATGTCAAAAGTTTATCTAAATCTAAATCCTATGTAAAAGAGTATTACTACTTGTTTTTTAAATAAATAAAATAAATAAATATATCATCCCGGCATATTACCCATTGTTGGGTGTGCTAATCTGCTTTGTACGCAGATATCGATAATGATGATGACATATTTGTACCGTGTGGGCGTTTACCAGGCGTCACCTCATGGGCACTCATTGCTGACGTGGAGAGTGCACCACACGGGTCAATTTTGTGCCATTTAAAATTCTAAATATTTGGCGTCGGTCGCGATTGAACCCGGTTCCCCAGATTCGCGACCTGACACTCAGGCATGCGGCCACGAGACCTCATAAAGATTATTGATAATTATCCAAAATATATAATTTTTCATATCGATGGGAACAATTCTGAAAATCGTTGAGAAATATATGAAATAAACTTATTAAGAATTTATCAGAATTTGATTTGTTTATGCAATAACAGTTCCTTAATAATTTTATAAGCTTTTGCGTTATTGGAAATCTCAAAAGAAGTTTTAATATTTTTTGGATTGTATACCTAAGGCTATAAAATTGATATACATGTTTCGTTTAAATTACCCCTTATTTCATAAAATTGTATATTTTGTACAAATAACCAAATATATTCAATTGTAATTATCTTTGTACTTCATAAAAATACGAGTAATGAGATTTAATTTCAGTTTCATAGAAATCACGATAGAATACTATTAAAAAATAGGTACTCCGGAAACAGATACAGAAATTTTACCATTTTGTAAACTATAACTGTCAGTTCAATCTTTTTTGATATTTGCACTAACGCAGAGATAAACGGGAAATAATATTAAAAACAGTTTTTCTTCAATATTTAAAATATTACATTCTAAATATTGCACGTATAATATATGAATTTACTTGGACATACAAAGGTTTACGTGTTATTAAATAAAATATGAATATATAATTATTAAAGCTTGCTCAACTCTGTGAGCAGGTAATACAAGATGTACAGTTATTCGTACAAATCACAAAGAATTAAAACAATTTTTAATATTCCTGTATCTAGTAAAGACTACGAACATTGTACAAAGCAGATGGACCTGTCCCAGCAAACAAAAATCCCAAACATTTGAGGATGTTATTTTTTTATATAAAGTTTATAGACGAAGATCATACAATAATAAATAAATTTAAGAACGATATATATCATCAAGATGTTATTAGTGATCCATGAATTCCTTAAATGTTGTTCAGTATAATTGTATTAAATCAAAAAAATATAATGAACTAGAATAGATTTTATCTAATTCAAATGGTAAAATAATGTTATGTCAAAACATTTTTTTTTTCAATTATAATAAAACTGTTATTTTTAATATACACTTCATATTATTAAATAAATTTATATAAATAATGTTTTTAACAAATTTTGTTTTTCATTTACCATTTTATTTATTTCGATAAGTGTAGACATCAAATTACTAATTATAACTGTTTTAAATACTAAAAGAGTAGTATTATAGTTTAAGTGTTCATAAAACGGTAGCTACAGACACAAGTTTCAAACTTTTTGGAAAGTCGAGGACCTATTGTCTTCCCCGGAAAACGGAAATCTAAAACAGATTTGAGGATGTAATTTTTTTAAAAAAGAACATTAAACTTTTTGGAAAGACGAATACAATACAATTCTGAATAAATTTAAGGAGGATGTATATTTTTTATTTTTTATAGAGAACATTAAACTTTTTACAGTCAGTAGAATCAAATCATGTGACGCTTTCAAAGACAGATGAGGGACCTTCAGTTTTAAATTGAATTATATAAAATGCTATTATACATATTGGTCTTTTTTTGTCCCAAACGTTTTCAGCCGAATGAGAACGTTAGGACCTTGTTTCACAAGCAAAAGTTCTCTGGGACAATGTACTCCATTTAGAAAATGTTACCCCTATTTCGAGCTACCTGAACTAAGCAATCTCAGGAAACTATGATACGTGTAGTTACTTCACACCACAAGGACGACAGGTACGTCCAAAAAATATAATTAAATTTAATACGGAAAATTAATTTAGGCCCCACGAACCAAAACAATAAATGTATTTTCCAAAATATGAAGAATATAATTGTTATTCCAAATATTTCTTAGAGAATATAATAAGTGGCTTAGCTGATTCTTTACCTCTTCAAAAAATTAAAAATGAATTTAATAAAACAGTGCTTTATTTATAAACGATTTCTTCTAATCCCTTAGACACAATATAAAAACATCCTCAAAAACGAAAACTTAAAATTTTAACAAAAGATTGAAAAGTTTCAAAGAGAATTTACCACTTTGTACAAGTAATTATTTTAAATTTTTATGAATACTGGATTTAAAAAAAAAATTCTAGCGCTTCCCATATTAGAAGCTGTAATGCAATTGTTCATAAATCTTGATGACACTTGCCACGAAATATATTTTTTTTAAATCAAACCCAATGTTTATCGAAAAGCGCTTGACTATAAACAAACTCTATCTACTTATTTCGAAATCAAACAATTTGTGAATATGAATATACATTTTGATAAAATATAAAACACAGCAACTGAACCACAACTTTTTATATAAATATTAACAAACGCTAACAGCTTTATCATCATAATTTAGTGTTACCATAACACATGAATATGCTTTTAACAAAAACAACCTTAGTTCATTTTTTTGAATTTGAGATATTCAAAGAAACTTTCTAGCTTCTTTGCTTTTATAGATTTTTGTAACTTAATTTAACTCTGGATTATGTTTAAGAATTACAAAACTATTTACTGGATATGAAGTAATAGAAAAATATTTATTGATGAGCAATTATACAATAGTCATTTTATAGAGCGTTTTTGTATAAACGGTCAAACTCCAAAACGTAATAACTTTGAACAGATACTTTTTGCGAGAAATACTTTTCCCAAACTGTCGAGCATCCTTGAAAATAGAAGTGGCTGTATGTAACTTATATTTAAAATATTTGAACAATGATTGTTTTTGCCAAGAGCTCCTCAATTGTTATAGTTCTTATTGAAAAAAGTGATAATCTAAATATTGCTAACTTTATATGCTATGCTTGACTAATTAATCAATAGATACATTTCTGAAAATTTTAATATGAAATTATAATTAAAGATACTAATTTATCATTGTATTTTCAAAAAAAAAATTTACTTCGAAAAATTATGGTTACCATACCTATGGTTCGCTACATTGCTACCAAACTTATACCTGAACTGTATGATGAGACCAAAAAGAAAATTGAAAAATTATTGTTAGAAGCTGAATATATGTCTCTTACGACAGATATGTGGACGTCTACAGCTACAGACGATTACATGTGCTTAACAGCTCATTTTGTGGATTCTAGTTACGTTTATCATCACGTTTGTTTGGAATGTGTACCTTTTGTGGAACTTTCACACTCATTCGTGAATTTATCACATAAACTATTGAAGATTGGGGTATTTCGAAAAAAATTGTTTGTAATGTTCGCGATAATGGGCGGAACATTATTTGTGCTCTTGAAGGCAGTGCATTCGAACACATTTCCTGTTTAGCTCACTCTCTTCAATTAGTGATAAAGGATGGACTTCTCAACAAGCAAATGATAAAGGATCCTGCAGCGAAATGAAATAAGTTGACAGAAAAAGAAGAACCAAAGAAAGGAACAGAAAATGAAAATAGAGAAGTTGAAGTATTTCATAATCATAGTATGCGGGGATTTTATTCTAAATTAATGGAATCAACAGCAGGTCCTGGAATAAATGATAACGGTAAAGACACTCTAGAAGAAGAAATAAGATATGTTCATGAAAGTTTGATTTTGCCCAGTGCAAATATTTTTGAGTACTGGAAAATTAACAATCTATATCCTCGCCTGAAGATATTATCCCTAAAATACTTAATCACACCGCCATCAACAGTGAGTTCCGAACGACTCTTCAGTACTTCTGGTCCAATTTGCGACAAGAAAAAGAGCAGACTAGACCCTAAACGCGTTCGTATGCTCATGTTTTTGAATAAAAACCTAAAATAAATTTTGATTTTCCATTTACTGTTAATAAGATTTATTTTGAATTGTTTAAATAAGCAATTTGTAACCTGAAAAAGTAAGAATTAAAATATATCATTCCTAAATCATGAAATTATTTATTACCTTTCTTCTCATTAAGAAATAAGTATTGAAGTTTGTTATTTATAACTAATATTAATATTATTTTTTATTTCAAATTTCAATATTAAAAATATTCGAGCTATTCGAGTATTCGAATATCGAATTAGAAATATTTGATATTCGCCCATCTCTGGTATAAAGTATATTAAAAAAGTGACAATAATCTCAATGTTGCTAAATTCATTATTAGGCTTGATTATAATCAATACATATACATTTTTGAAAAATTTATATAAAATTGTCATTAAAGATAATTGTTAAAAAAAAATCTTTCTTCATATTTATTTTAAATGTCGTTCATGTTGTCTCGCAGTGGTCAAGTAACATCTCTTTTGGGACGATATAAAAATTTATCAAATTATTGTTATTCTCGTATATTTAAGGAACCAAAAATAAAGATTTATACAATAATATTTTGAGTATTTTTACAAAAAATATAATTTTATCAAATAATGTGTATTGCATATCAATTTTATAGTCTTTAGTATGTTCTTCGAAATTTAAATAGTGTTTAAACCATTTTTGAAATTTATATTAGCACTGAATCATATAATGTAACCACATAAAATTATTACAGACAGTTGTGTTTGATGATTAATAAAAAATTTATCATATTTTATTTTGAATTTCTTTTCCTAAGGAAAAGAAAAATTAAAAAACAATATAAAATTGTGATAAAGAATAATTCTTTAAAAAATCCTGATGAAAATTATTGTTATTGTCGTATATTATTAATTTCTTTAAGAAACCAAAAATACAGCTCTACAATGTTGTAATCAAAATTAAAGATAATAAGAACAATATTGGTCTTGGCAAGCAACATCGACTACACTTCAAAGACATCACTTCTAAAAAAACCATTTAAGACCAGAAACCAACGATAACCACAGAAGATGTTCGACCATTTTCAAGAATTGACAAAGGATGTGGTTTAAAGTGAAACAGCGAGCGTACAATTCCAAAACACTAAAAACTGAGGTCTTGTTCATGTTTAAGCGCGTATATTCAATCAGGGAAAATGTTGAAATTTGATTTCATATTTCGCGGTTAAATATTTTTTTGTATTAGCCGCCACTTGTGCTCTCAAGATATTATTTAGACGCGTCATTACAAGATATGCGTTTTTGATTTTCAGTTCATCAGTTCTATGAACTGTTGTTCACACCTTGTGTTGTAATTAGAGAATAAAGTTTTAGTATTAGTGAATTCAAGTGTGATTTTTCCTTTCTCGTACAATTCACAAACTCTGTCGAATTTCATACATATAAAGTTTAGAGCTTTTAATATACTGGTCTAAATTGAAATTTTTTCAAAATGTAACCACAAAAAAAAATTGTTAGACAGTTGATGTATTTAATGATTAATAAAAATTAAAAGTTTAATTTTGAATTTTTTGACATCACCTTAGAAGAAAAGAAACAATGAAAATAGTTATCAATTCTATTGTTAGATGTGAGTATTGACACCGAATAATTATTTACAACCGCTAGGTTGAGCTAGATAACTCCCCATTTTTATTAATAATATAATTTTTAATATCGATGAGAACGATTCTGAAAATCATTGTGAAATATATGAGTTAAACTTATTAAGAATTTATCAGAATTTGATTTGTTTATGCAATAACAGTTCCTTAATAATTTTATAAGCTTTTGCGTTATTGGAAATATCAAAAACGGTTTCAATATTTTTTGGATTCAGTAAACCTAAGGCTATAAAACATGTTTCAAAAAGGCGTTTCGTTTAAATTACCCTTTATTCCATAAAATTGTATATTTTGTACAAATACTCAAATATATTCAATTGTAATTATCTTTGTACTTCATAAAAATACGAGTAATGAGATATAATTTCAGTTTCATAGAAATCACGATAGAATACTATTAAAAAATAGGTACTCCGGAAACAGATAAACAAATTTTACCATTTTGTAAAGTCAAGCTCTGAAGTCCGCCACATCGAAAAGAAAGTCAGACGGGTAATCAGACACCGAGACTTCGGTGCACGAACATTGGTGAGATATTTATAATCATATACATATTTAACAAAAATATTCATATTGAAATATGATACAAAAAAAATGGGAATTCAAAAACCAGCAACAAAATTAAGTAATTCTAAAATTTAGAAAAAGCTATTAAAGACACCCCAGTAGTATTATAATACTTTAATATGCTTAGCTTTTCAAATAAAAATTATAATGTAAATATATAAAAACCTCAAATATGATAAATTTTTCAAAAATAAATTAAATATTTATTAAAGAAAGTATATTACCACAATTCAATATTTTTTGTGCTTCGTATACATTATTGTAAATAATTGTTTATTCAATGAACATAAAATGAAAATGTCAAATATGCAACACAACATAATTATTTATATCACGATTAGACAAATAATTTAATATAGAAATATATTTGTAGATATATATTTGACGTCATAAAAGGACTAAAATACAATTTTGCGTAAAAGAAATTCAAATCGAAACAGAAACAAATTATTTAGGAGAGAAGAATAAGTTTTATGTAAAAATGTTTATTAGTAAGTAAATATTACCACAAAATACATATTATTAAAAATGTTTTAAATGCATTCTTGTACAATACATTTAATATTATTTGTGCTTCGTACATTGCAATGCACACACTAATTTTCTTTAAGTAATTATGTTTATACAAAGAATTATTCTAAATAAAATGAAGTGCACTATAAAAATTCAAACCGAAATAACTTAATAAAATGACAAATAGTTTTTTTTAATACTTAAGTATTACATTCTTTCAACCGAACCGCATAACTTTTTATATAAACATTAATATAACAACGCACATACAATCGATTTTGCTATTTCACGTATACAGAATCGCAAACACCCTAACAGTTTCGCATAAATTTTGTATAAAAACATTTTATTTTCTTTTGAATGGTACACGCAGGGAAATACATTTTATAAAATGAATGCTCAGTGATGAAGCTAATTCTTTTTTTGTGCAAGAATAGGATAAAAATATTTAAACAATATTTATTGATTTATTATATTTTCACTTAAGTAAATACGAAAATTTTAAATATGGTATTGTACACTATTGGTATTACTATTTTAATAATTTTCTGTTATTGAAAATGAATTTAGGCCCCACGAAGGGGGTTTCTTTAAGTAACAAAAATACGGCTCTAGAATGTTTTAATCAAAGTTGAAGATAATAATAATAATATTGGCCTTGGCAAGCAACACTTCAAAGACATCACTTCGAGAAAAAACATTCAATACCAGAAACCAACGATAACCATAGAAGAAATGTTCGAGGACCTCCAAGAATTGACAAAGGAGGTGGATTAAAGTGAAAGAGCGAGCGTACAATTCCAAAACACTTAAAAAACTGAGGTTTTGTTCATGTTTAAGCGTGTATATTCAATCAGGGAAAGTGTTGAAATTTGATTTCATATTTCGCGCTTAAATATTTTTTTTGTATTTGCCGCAACTTGTGCTCTCAAGATCTTTTTTAGAAGCGTCAGTAGAAGATATGCGTATTTGATTTCATCAGTTATATGAATTGTTCACACCTTGTGTTGTAATTGAAGAATAAAGTTTTAGTATTAGTGAATTCAAATGTGATTTTTCCTGTTTTGTACAATTCACAAACTCTGCCGAATTTTATACATATCAAGTTTAGAGCTTTTGATATACTGGTCTAAATTGAAATTTGCCCGGATGTAACCACAAAAAAATTTAGACAGTTAGTGTGCTTGTTGATTAATAAAAATTAAAAGTTTAATTTTGAATTTTTTGACATCAAAAGAAAAGATACAATGAAAATAGTTATCAATTCTATTAATAATAAATAACAATATGAAAACGAGCGTTGATTGTTGGAAAAATTTGTTAGATGTAAGTATTGACACCAAAAAATTATTTACAACCGCTAGGTTGAGCTAGATAACTCGCCATTTTTCTTATATCAAGATCAACTTGAAATTCGGACAGGAACAAAAAAAAAATATGACACAAATAATATCAGACAAAGAGATTTACATACTCTTAAATTATTCGAATTATAGTACTATAAACATATAAAAATTTACTTAGGAATGGAATATTTGAGACAACTCTTGTCTCTAATAAAATATGTAATTAGCCACGTATGTCTAGCGAATAAGAAATGTTATTATATTAACCGCTTTGCTGAACTAGAAAAATCCCCATATAATAAAATTCATCTAATCCAGGCCACCACAAAAAACAAAATTATAAAAGATCAGGATTAACTTGAATTTGGTCAGAACCAAAAATTAATTAATATGACACAAATATCAGACAAAGAGATTTGCAGGCACTCTGTTAATAATACGAATAATATTACAAATATTTAAAAACCATCAGGAACAATATTAAAAATTCATTTGTTAGCCGAAGATAAATAAAAATAAGAGAACAAAAACCCAAAAATAATGCGTGTGAACGATTACCAATGACGGCTCGTGGTTCGAAGACTTGGTGTGTCAAATTTGATAAATATATCATGTACTTAATCAAAATAATTACCCTTGATATTTTATTTAAATAGTTTACTATCCGCTACTAGACTGATACATTAGTCATTGACCGTGTGTAAACGACTCGGGTAGAGGTTGTCTTCGTCTAACTCAAGTAGCTACAATTTGTTAATTTCTGTCTGACGCATGGGATTGTGTATAAAGCATATAACGTAACGTAATCAGAAGTTTGATGTGACCCAAGCAGAGCGGGCACTCACGCCTCATTGTCTTGCTTTCAATACAGACCAGACGAAATCTAGGGGCCAGTTCTCTAGCAGAACTTAAAAATCACTATAAACCAATTATAAAATACACTGGCGGTCCGTCGGAAGCTAATAACTCCGGTTTGGTCCGTGTTGGATTCCATCGATGGTTAATATAACATCGCCAACATCTCAGGGACAACAAGAAGTACAATTACCGTGGTTTTAACTGGGATGAAGGAGGGGTTGGAATTTAATGTTACACAAAAATTAGTTCTGTTGGACCCTGTAATTCTAGTAAATATTTTATTATTCGAAACGATCAAAATCTGGTTACCCGAGTCTGAGACACCAAATGTAAAACATCCCAACTGCTTATACAAATTTGTCCAGTTCCGAGCTTGTGCGACAGTTCATTTACTTTTTCCGACTCTAGACAGTGCAGTAGACAGCCCCTGATTTTATACAATAAAAAATGTTAGTTTATATATAAAATTATCGATTTGAAATGCTAATTCGTTATTAACAAGGTAAACTTGTTTATTAAACAAATATAAAACTTATTTTGATATGTATTTAGTATATAATCCAGACTCAAATGTACGAATAGTGTGAACGCTCCGAAATGAACGCGAAATTGATTAGAAAAAGGAAAATTCATTAGCGACTTGTGTGTATCACAATTGAATAAGAAAAAATGTTTTGCAAGAAGCATATGACTGTCACAATTAATAATCATTGACAAAATTAAGTTACATGTTTCCAAATATTTTTGATACACGAAAAATTGAGTTACATCAAATTACTAATTATAACTGCTTTACAATACTAAAACTATACCTAGTATCATAGTTTAAGTGTTGATAAAATGGCAGTTACAGACATGAATTTCAGCCTAATGTCTAATTTATTAGGATACTTTACGTTTGCCACATACATATTTTATTAATTGCATGCATCAGACTAAAATAATTCTCTTACATTCCCTTTCTTAATTCTTAAATATTCCATAGTTCACGCTAATCGAGACAATTTTACAAAATATAAAATGAAATACATATATTCATCACAGCTTATACCTATGTATATCCAGGTGTGCGAAATTTGCTTTTATTCGCAGACTTTGATAATAAAAAATATTCTTTTCAATGAATGTGTGCATGGCGAAAAGATTATTTTTTTGTACAAAAAATGAATGCTTTATTTTATATTATTAATGACTATCTCGTAAATAATTTTCTGTTAATTTATAACTCATTTCTTTTGCCCCTTAGTATGTCCTCATAAAATGTTGCACGCTTAACAGTTCGATTGTGAATTTACAACATCAAAACAAGCTCTGAAGTACGCCACATTGAAAATAAAGCCAAACAGGTAGTCAGACACCGAGACTTCGATTCACGAACATTGGTGATTTAATCATATACATATTTAACAAAAATATTCATATTCATACCGAAATTAATAAAAAATGAGAATTCAAAAACCAGCAACAAAATTAAGTATGATATATTAATATCTACTTCTCCTAAAATTCAGAACAAGCTATTAAAGACACCGCAGTAGTATTATAATACTTTAAAATGTTTAGCATGTCAAATAAAAATTATAATGTAAATATATAAAAACCTCAAATAAAATAAATTTTTCAAAAATAAATTAAATGTTTATCAAATAAAGTATATTACCACAATTCAATATTTTTTGTGCTTCGTATATCATAATGCACAAATTCAGACATTATTTTAAATAATTGTTTATTCAATGAACATAAAATGAAAATGCCAAATATGCAACACAACATAATTATTTAAAATACAATTTGCGTAAAAAAATTCAAATCAAAACAGAAAGTAACTATTTACGAGAGAAGAATAAGTTTCATGAAAAAATGTTTATTAGTAAGTAAATATTACCACAAAATACATATTATTAAAATGTTTAAAAGCACTTTGGTGAAATACATTCAACATTAATCGTGTTTCGTATATTGCAATGCACACACTAAATAAAAGAAAGTGCACTATAAAAAATTCAAATCGAAATAACTAAATAAAATGACAAAGTTTTTTTTTAAATATTTGAGTATTACATTCTTTCAACATAACCGCATAACATTTTATACAAACATTAATATAACAACGCACATACAATGGATTCTGCTGTTTCGCGTATACAGATCGCAAACACCCTAATAGTTTCGCAGAAATTTGTATAGAAACATTTTATTTTCTTTCGTATTTAAGGTATACACAAAGGAATACATTTTATAAAATGAATGCTAAGAGATGAACTTAGTTGTTTTTTTTTGTGCAAGAATAGGATAAAAATATTTAAACAATATTTATTACTTTATTATATTTTCACTTTCTTAAGTAAATACAAAATTTTAAATACGGTATTGTACACTATTTTTATTACTATTTTAACAATTTTGTAATCTTTATTTAAAATTAGGAGTAAGCTAACTACCATCCCTTTGAGATTCTTGCAGCGTAAGTAGAAAGAAACAATGAATTATTTACAAAATAAATATTAAATGACAGTTCATTTCATAACATTCGTTAAAGGGATTTAAAGAAGGCAATAGATACAAAAGGATGAAAAACAAATAATTCAACTTTGAGTACTAAACTTCATTTTGTTAGAAAAATAATCCTCAAAATTTATTGGAATTCAAAAACCAGCAACAAAATTAAGTATCATATATTATTTTCTAATTCTCCTAAAATTCAGAACAAGCTATTAAAGACACCGCAGTAGTATTATAATACTTTAATATGTTTAGCTTGTCAAATAAAAATTATAATGTAAATATATAAAAACCTCAAATATATTAAATTTTTCAAAAATAAATTAAATGTTTATCAAATAAAGTATATTACCACAATTCAATATTTTTTGTGCTTCATATATCATAATGCACAAATTCAGACATTATTTTAAATACCAAATTTTGCTGGTTCAATGACAAGCTGAAAAGACTGAGAGACTTAGTACAAAGTGTTAAAGATATTTTTAACGTTACTAAAAACCCTGCACATTATAATGCGCTTAAAATAATCCGAAAAATTTATCATAATGAAATTTTGATAGAAAAACATAATACCTATCAAGACTTCATATATAAATCACAAAATGACAATAACCTTTCCAAAAATTGTTGGAAAATTGTTAATTTAGAAAAAAACAGTAAAAATAACAATATACGCACTGATCTATCTCCTGAACAACTTAATGAACATTTTGTTACTGTTGCAAATATATCATATATATCATATATCATTCCTAAATTATGAAATTATTTATTACCTTTCTTCTCATTATGAAATAAGTATTGAAGTTTGTTATTTATAACTAATATTAATATTATTTTTTATTTCAAATTTCAATATTAAAAATATTCGAGCTATTCGAGTATTCGAGATCCATTTTGTATTCGAATTCGAATATCGAATTAGAAATATTTGATATTCGCCCATCTCTGGTATAAAGTATATTAAAAAAGTGACAATAATCCCAATGTTGCTAAATTCATTATTAGGCTTGATTATAATCAATACATATACATTTTTGAAAAATTTATATAAAATTGTCATTAAAGATAATTGTTAAAAAAAATTCTTTCTTCATATTTATTTTAATTGTCGTTCATGTTGTCTCGCAGTGGTCAAGTAACATCTCTTTTGGGACGATATAAATATTTATCAAATTATTGTTATTCTCGTATATTTAAGGAACCAAAAATAAAGATTTATACAATAATATTTTGAGTATTTTTATAAAATATATAATTTTATCAAATAATGTGTATTGCATCTCAATTTTATAGTCTTTAGTATGTTGTTCGAAAGTTAAATAGTGTTTAAAACATTTTTGAAATTTACATTAGCATTGAATCATATAATGTAACCACATAAAATTATTACAGACAGTTGTGTTTGATGATTAATAAAAAATTTATCATATTTTATTTTGAATTTCTTTTCCTAAGGAAAAGAAAAATTAAAAAACAATATAAAATTGTGATAAAGAATAATTCTTTAAAAAATCCTGATGAAAATTTATTGTTATTGTCGTATATTATTAATTTCTTTAAGAAACCAAAAATACAGCTCTACAATGTTGTAATCAAAATTAAAGATAAGAACAATATTGGTCTTGGCAAGCAACATCGACTACACTTCAAAGACATCACTTCTAAAAAAACCATTTAAGACCAGAAACCAATGATAACCACAGAAGATGTTCGACCATTTTCAAGAATTGACAAAGGATGTGGTTTAAAGTGAAACAGCGAGCGTACAATTCCAAAACACTAAAAACTGAGGTCTTGTTCATGTTTAAGCGCGTATATTCAATCAGGGAAAATGTTGAAATTTGATTTCATATTTCGCGGTTAAATATTTTTTTGTATTAGCCGCCACTTGTGCTCTCAAGATATTATTTAGACGCGTCATTACAAGATATGCGTTTTTGATTTTCAGTTCATCAGTTCTATGAACTGTTGTTCACACCTTGTGTTGTATTAAAGAATAAAGTTTTAGTATTAGTGAATTCAAGTGTGATTTTTCCTTTCTCGTACAATTCACAAACTCTGTCGAATTTCATACATATAAAGTTTAGAGCTTTTAATATACTGGTCTAAATTGAAATTTTCCCAAAATGTAACCACAAAAAAAAATTGTTAGACAGTTGATGTGTTTAATGATTAATAAAAATTAAAAGTTTAATTTTGAATTTTTTGACATCACCTTAGAAGAAAAGAAACAATGAAAATAGTTATCAATTCTATTGTTAGATGTGAGTATTGACACCAAATAATTATTTACAACCGCTAGGTTGAGCTAGATAACTCCCCATTTTTATTAATAATATAATTTTTAATATCGATGAGAACGATTCTAAAAATCATTGTGAAATATATGAGTTAAACTTATTAAGAATTTATCAGAATTTGATTTGTTTATGCAATAACAGTTCCTTAATAATTTTATAAGCTTTTGCGTTATTGGAAATATCAAAAACGGTTTCAATATTTTTTGGATTCAGTAAACCTAAGGCTATAAAACATGTTTCAAAAAGGCGTTTCGTTTAAATTACCCTTTATTCCATAAAATTGTATATTTTGTACAAATACTCAAATATATTCAATTGTAATTATCTTTGTACTTCATAAAAATACGAGTAATGAGATATAATTTCAGTTTCATAGAAATCACGATAGAATACTATTAAAAAATAGGTACTCCGGAAACAGATAAACAAATTTTACCATTTTGTAAAGTCAAGCTCTGAAGTCCGCCACATCGAAAAGAAAGTCAGACGGGTAATCAGACACCGAGACTTCGGTGCACGAACATTGGTGAGATATTTATAATCATATACATATTTAACAAAAATATTCATATTGAAATATGATACAAAAAAAATGGGAATTCAAAAACCAGCAACAAAATTAAGTAATTCTAAAATTTAGAAAAAGCTATTAAAGACACCCCAGTAGTATTATAATACTTTAATATGCTTAGCTTTTCAAATAAAAATTATAATGTAAATATATAAAAACCTCAAATATGATAAATTTTTCAAAAATAAATTAAATATTTATTAAAGAAAGTATATTACCACAATTCAATATTTTTTGTGCTTCGTATACATTATTGTAAATAATTGTTTATTCAATGAACATAAAATGAAAATGTCAAATATGCAACACAACATAATTATTTATATCACGATTAGACAAATAATTTAATATAGAAATATATTTGTAGATATATATTTGACGTCATAAAAGGACTAAAATACAATTTTGCGTAAAAGAAATTCAAATCGAAACAGAAACAAATTATTTAGGAGAGAAGAATTATTTACAACCGCTAGGTTGAGCTAGATAACTCGCCATTTTTCTTATATCAAGATCAACTTGAAATTCGGACAGGAACAAAAAAAAAATGACACAAATAATATCAGACAAAGAGATTTACATACTCTTAAATTATTCGAATTATAGTACTATAAACATATAAAAATTTACTTAGGAATGGAATATTTGAGACAACTCTTGTCTCTAATAAAATATGTAATTAGCCACGTATGTCTAGCGAATAAGAAATGTTATTATATTAACCGCTTTGCTGAACTAGAAAAATCCCCATATAATAAAATTCATCTAATCCAGGCCACCACAAAAAACAAAATTATAAAAGATCAGGATTAACTTGAATTTGGTCAGAACCAAAAATTAATTAATATGACACAAATATCAGACAAAGAGATTTGCAGGCACTCTGTAAATAAATGTAAAAATGTTTATTAGTAAGTAAATATTACCACAAAATACATATTATTAAAAATGTTTTAAATGCATTCTTGTACAATACATTTAATATTATTTGTGCTTCGTACATTGCAATGCACACACTAATTTTCTTTAAGTAATTATGTTTATACAAAGAATTATTCTAAATAAAATGAAGTGCACTATAAAAATTCAAACCGAAATAACTTAATAAAATGACAAATAGTTTTTTTTAATACTTAAGTATTACATTCTTTCAACCGAACCGCATAACTTTTTATATAAACATTAATATAACAACGCACATACAATGGATTTTGCTATTTCACGTATACAGAATCGCAAACACCCTAACAGTTTCGCATAAATTTTGTATAAAAACATTTTATTTTCTTTTGAATGGTACACGCAGGGAAATACATTTTATAAAATGAATGCTCAGTGATGAAGCTAATTCTTTTTTTGTGCAAGAATAGGATAAAAATATTTAAACAATATTTATTGATTTATTATATTTTCACTTAAGTAAATACGAAAATTTTAAATATGGTATTGTACACTATTGGTATTACTATTTTAATAATTTTCTGTTATTGAAAATGAATTTAGGCCCCACGAAGGGGGTTTCTTTAAGTAACAAAAATACGGCTCTAGAATGTTTTAATCAAAGTTGAAGATAATAATAATAATATTGGCCTTGGCAAGCAACACTTCAAAGACATCACTTCGAGAAAAAACATTCAATACCAGAAACCAACGATAACCATAGAAGAAATGTTCGAGGACCTCCAAGAATTGAAAAAGGAGGTGGATTAAAGTGAAAGAGCGAGCGTACAATTCCAAAACACTTTAAAAACTGAGGTCTTGTTCATGTTTAAGCGTGTATATTCAATCAGGGAAAGTGTTGAAATTTGATTTCATATTTCGCGCTTAAATATTTTTTTGTATTTGCCACCACTTGTGCTCTCAAGATCTTTTCTAGAAGCGTCAGTAGAAGATATGCGTATTTGATCTCATCAGTTATATGAATTGTTCACACCTTGTGTTGTAATTGAAGAATAAAGTTTTAGTATTAGTGAAGTCAAGTGTGATTTTTCCTTTTTTGTACAATTCACAAACTCTGCCGAATTTTATACATATCAAGTTTAGAGCTTTTGATATACTGGTCTAAATTGAAATTTGCCCGGATGTAACCACAAAAAAATTTAGACAGTTAGTGTGCTTGTTGATTAATAAAAATTAAAAGTTTAATTTTGAATTTTTTGACATCAAAAGAAAAGATACAATGAAAATAGTTATCAATTCTATTAATAATTAATAACAATATGAAAACGAGCGTTGATTGTTGGAAAAATTTGTTAGATGTAAGTATTGACACCAAAAAATTATTTACAACCGCTAGGTTGAGCTAGATAACTCGCCATTTTTCTTATATCAAGATCAACTTGAAATTCGGACAGGAACAAAAAAAAATATGACACAAATAATATCAGACAAAGAGATTTACATACTCTTAAATTATTCGAATTATAGTACTATAAACATATAAAAATTTACTTAGGAATGGAATATTTGAGACAACTCTTGTCTCTAATAAAATATGTAATTAGCCACGTATGTCTAGCGAATAAGAAATGTTATTATATTAACCGCTTTGCTGAACTAGAAAAATCCCCATATAATAAAATTCATCTAATCCAGGCCACCACAAAAAACAAAATTATAAAAGATCAGGATTAACTTGAATTTGGTCAGAACCAAAAATTAATTAATATGACACAAATATCAGACAAAGAGATTTGCAGGCACTCTGTTAAGAATACGAATAATATTACAAATATTTAAAAACCATCAGGAACAATATTAAAAATTCATTTGTTAGCCGAAGATAAATAAAAATAAGAGAACAAAAACCCAAAAATAATGCGTGTGAACGATTACCAATGACGGCTCGTGGTTCGAAGATTTGGTGTGTCAAATTTGATAAATATATCATGTACTTAATCAAAATAATTACCCTTGATATTTTATTTAAATAGTTTACTATCCGCTACTAGACTGATACATTAGTCATTGACCGTGTGTAAACGACTCGGGTAGAGGTTGTCTTCGTCTAACTCAAGTAGCTACAATTTGTTAATTTCTGTCTGACGCATGGGATTGTGTATAAAGCATATAACGTAACGTAATCAGAAGTTTGATGTGACCCAAGCAGAGCGGGCACTCACGCCTCATTGTCTTGCTTTCAATACAGACCAGACGAAATCTAGGGGCCAGTTCTCTAGCAGAACTTGAAAATCACTATAAACCAATTATAAAATACACTGGCGGTCCGTCGGAAGCTAATAACTCCGGTTTGGTCCGTGTTGGATTCCATCGATGGTTAATATAACATCGCCAACATCTCAGGGACAACAAGAAATACAATTACCGTGGTTTTAACTGGGATGAAGGAGGGGTTGGAATTTAATGTTACACAAAAATTAGTTCTGTTGGACCCTGTAATTCTAGTAAATATTTTATTATTCGAAACGATCAAAATCTGGTTACCCGAGTCTGAGACACCAAATGTAAAACATCCCAACTGCTTATACAAATTTGTCCAGTTCCGAGCTTGTGCGACAGTTCATTTACTTTTTCCGACTCTAGACAGTGCAGTAGACAGCCCCTGATTTTATACAATAAAAAATGTTAGTTTATATATAAAATTATCGATTTGAAATGCTAATTCGTTATTAACAAGGTAAACTTGTTTATTAAACAAATATAAAACTTATTTTGATATGTATTTAGTATATAATCCAGACTCAAATGTACGAATAGTGTGAACGCTCCGAAATGAACGCGAAATTGATTAGAAAAAGGAAAATTCATTAGCGACTTGTGTGTATCACAATTGAATAAGAAAAAATGTTTTGCAAGAAGCATATGACTGTCACAATTAATAATCATTGACAAAATTAAGTTACTTGTTTCCAAATATTTTTGATACACGAAAAATTGAGTTACATCAAATTACTAATTATAACTGCTTTACAATACTAAAACTATACCTAGTATCATAGTTTAAGTGTTGATAAAATGGCAGTTACAGACATGAATTTCAGCCTAATGTCTAATTTATTAGGATACTTTACGTTTGCCACATACATATTTTATTAATTGCATGCATCAGACTAAAATAATTCTCTTACATTCCCTTTCTTAATTCTTAAATATTCCATAGTTCACGCTAATCGAGACAATTTTACAAAATATAAAATGAAATACATATATTCATCACAGCTTATACCTATGTATATCCAGGTGTGCGAAATTTGCTTTTATTCGCAGACTTTGATAATAAAAAATATTCTTTTCAATGAATGTGTGCATGGCGAAAAGATTATTTTTTTGTACAAAAAATGAATGCTTTATTTTATATTATTAATGACTATCTCGTAAATAATTTTCTGTTAATTTATAACTCATTTCTTTTGCCCCTTAGTATGTCCTCATAAAATGTTGCACGCTTAACAGTTCGATTGTGAATTTACAACATCAAAACAAGCTCTGAAGTACGCCACATTGAAAATAAAGCCAAACAGGTAGTCAGACACCGAGACTTCGATTCACGAACATTGGTGATTTAATCATATACATATTTAACAAAAATATTCATATTCATACCGAAATTAATAAAAAATGAGAATTCAAAAACCAGCAACAAAATTAAGTATGATATATTAATATCTACTTCTCCTAAAATTCAGAACAAGCTATTAAAGACACCGCAGTAGTATTATAATACTTTAAAATGTTTAGCATGTCAAATAAAAATTATAATGTAAATATATAAAAACCTCAAATAAAATAAATTTTTCAAAAATAAATTAAATGTTTATCAAATAAAGTATATTACCACAATTCAATATTTTTTGTGCTTCGTATATCATAATGCACAAATTCAGACATTATTTTAAATAATTGTTTATTCAATGAACATAAAATGAAAATGCCAAATATGCAACACAACATAATTATTTAAAATACAATTTGCGTAAAAAAATTCAAATCAAAACAGAAAGTAACTATTTACGAGAGAAGAATAAGTTTCATGAAAAAATGTTTATTAGTAAGTAAATATTACCACAAAATACATATTATTAAAATGTTTAAAAGCACTTTGGTGAAATACATTCAACATTAATCGTGTTTCGTATATTGCAATGCACACACTAAATAAAAGAAAGTGCACTATAAAAAATTCAAATCGAAATAACTAAATAAAATGACAAAGTTTTTTTTAAATATTTGAGTATTACATTCTTTCAACATAACCGCATAACATTTTATACAAACATTAATATAACAACGCACATACAATGGATTCTGCTGTTTCGCGTATACAGATCGCAAACACCCTAATAGTTTCGCAGAAATTTGTATAGAAACATTTTATTTTCTTTCGTATTTAAGGTATACACAAAGGAATACATTTTATAAAATGAATGCTAAGAGATGAACTTAGTTGTTTTTTTTTTGTGCAAGAATAGGATAAAAATATTTAAACAATATTTATTACTTTATTATATTTTCACTTTCTTAAGTAAATACAAAATTTTAAATACGGTATTGTACACTATTTTTATTACTATTTTAACAATTTTGTAATCTTTATTTAAAATTAGGAGTAAGCTAACTACCATCCCTTTGAGATTCTTGCAGCGTAAGTAGAAAGAAACAATGAATTATTTACAAAATAAATATTAAATGACAGTTCATTTCATAACATTCGTTAAAGGGATTTAAAGAAGGCAATAGATACAAAAGGATGAAAAACAAATAATTCAACTTTGAGTACTAAACTTCATTTTGTTAGAAAAATAATCCTCAAAATTTATTGGAATTCAAAAACCAGCAACAAAATTAAGTATCATATATTATTTTCTAATTCTCCTAAAATTCAGAACAAGCTATTAAAGACACCGCAGTAGTATTATAATACTTTAATATGTTTAGCTTGTCAAATAAAAATTATAATGTAAATATATAAAAACCTCAAATATATTAAATTTTTCAAAAATAAATTAAATGTTTATCAAATAAAGTATATTACCACAATTCAATATTTTTTGTGCTTCATATATCATAATGCACAAATTCAGACATTATTTTAAATACCAAATTTTGCTGGTTCAATGACAAGCTGAAAAGACTGAGAGACTTAGTACAAAGTGTTAAAGATATTTTTAACGTTACTAAAAACCCTGCACATTATAATGCGCTTAAAATAATCCGAAAAATTTATCATAATGAAATTTTGATAGAAAAACATAATACCTATCAAGACTTCATATATAAATCACAAAATGACAATAACCTTTCCAAAAATTGTTGGAAAATTGTTAATTTAGAAAAAAACAGTAAAAATAACAATATACGCACTGATCTATCTCCTGAACAACTTAATGAACATTTTGTTACTGTTGCAAATATATCATATATATCATATATCATTCCTAAATTATGAAATTATTTATTACCTTTCTTCTCATTATGAAATAAGTATTGAAGTTTGTTATTTATAACTAATATTAATATTATTTTTTATTTCAAATTTCAATATTAAAAATATTCGAGCTATTCGAGTATTCGAGATCCATTTTGTATTCGAATTCGAATATCGAATTAGAAATATTTGATATTCGCCCATCTCTGGTATAAAGTATATTAAAAAAGTGACAATAATCCCAATGTTGCTAAATTCATTATTAGGCTTGATTATAATCAATACATATACATTTTTGAAAAATTTATATAAAATTGTCATTAAAGATAATTGTTAAAAAAAATTCTTTCTTCATATTTATTTTAATTGTCGTTCATGTTGTCTCGCAGTGGTCAAGTAACATCTCTTTTGGGACGATATAAATATTTATCAAATTATTGTTATTCTCGTATATTTAAGGAACCAAAAATAAAGATTTATACAATAATATTTTGAGTATTTTTATAAAATATATAATTTTATCAAATAATGTGTATTGCATCTCAATTTTATAGTCTTTAGTATGTTGTTCGAAAGTTAAATAGTGTTTAAAACATTTTTGAAATTTACATTAGCATTGAATCATATAATGTAACCACATAAAATTATTACAGACAGTTGTGTTTGATGATTAATAAAAAATTTATCATATTTTATTTTGAATTTCTTTTCCATAGGAAAAGAAAAATTAAAAAACTTAATATAATATTGTGATAAAGAATAATTCTGTAAAAAATCCTAATGAAAATTATTGTTATTGTCGTATATTATTAATTTCTTTAAGAAACCAAAAATACGGCTCTACAATGTAATCAAAATTAAAGATAATAAGAACAATATTGGCCTTGGCAAGTAACATCGACTACACTTCAAAGACATCACTTCTAAAAAAAAAACATTCAAGACCAGGAACCAACGATAACCACAGAAGAAATGTTCGACCATTTCCAAGAATTGACAAAGGATGTGGATTAAAGTGAAAGAGCGAGCGTACAATTCCAAAACACTTTAAAAACTGAAGTTTTGTTCATATTTAAGCGCGTATATTCAATCAGAGAAAATGTTGAAATTTGATTTCATATTTCGCGCTTAAATATTTTTTTGTATTTGCCGCCACTTGTTCTCTCAAGATATTATTTAGAAGCGTCATTACAAGATATGCGTTTTTCATTTTCAGTTCATCAGTTATATGAACTGTTGTTCACACCTTGTGTTGTAATTAAAGAATAAAGTTTTAGTCTTAGTGAATTCAAGTGTGATTTTTCCTTTCTCGTACAATTCACAAACTCATATTTCATACATATAAAGTTTAGAGCTTTTAATATACTGGTCTAAATTGAAATTTTCCCAAAATGTAACCACAAAAATTGTTAGACAGTTGATGTGTTTGATGATTAATAAAAATTAAAAGTTTAATTTTGAATTTTTTGACATCACCTTAGAAGAAAAGAAACAATGAAAATAGTTATCAATTCTATTATTAATTAATAACATAATATGAAAACTAGCGTTAATTGTTGGAAAAAATTGTTAGATGTGAGTATTGACACCAAATAATTATTTACAACCGCTAGGTTGAGCTAGATAACTCCCCATTTTTATTAGATCAAGATCAACTTGAAATTAGGACAGGACTAAAAAAAATTAATATGACAAATAATATCAGACAAAGATATTTACATAGTCTTAAATTACTCGAATTATAATACTAAAAACATTTAAAAATAAACTTAGGAATGGAATATTTGGGAGAACTCTTGTCTAATAAAATATGTAATTAGCTACGTATGTCTTGCGAATAAGAAATGTTATTATATTAACCCGGGCTGAACTAGAAAAAGCTCCATGTAATAAAATTCATCTAAACTAGGCCACAACAAAAAATAAAATTATAATAGATCAGGATTAACTTGAATTTGGTCAGAACCAAAAATTAATTAATATGACACAAATATCAGACAGAGATTTGCACTCTCTTAAGAATACGAATAATATTATAAACATCTCAAAACCATCAGCAACAAAATTAAAAATTCATTTGTTAGCCGAGTAAGATAGATAAAAATAAGAGAAAAAAAATAATGCGTGTAAACGATTACTAATGACGGTGACGGCTCGTGGTTCGAAGATTTGGTGTATCAAATTTGGTAAATATATCATGTACTTACTGGGATGAAGGAGGGGTTGGAATTTAATGTTACACAAAAATTAGTTCTGTTGGACCCTGTAATCCTAGTAAATGTTTTATTGTTCGAAACGATCAAAATTAGTGGTTACCCGAGTATGAGACACCAAATGTAAAACATCCCAACAGCTTATACAAATTTGTCCAGTTCCGAGCTTGTGCGACAGGTCATTTATTTTTTCCGACTCTGGACAGTGCAGTAAACAACCCCTTAATTTATACAATAAAAAATGTTAGTTTATGTTTAAAATTATCGATTTGAAATGTTAATTCGTTATTCACAAGGTGAGCTTTTTTATTAAACAAATATAAAACTTATTTTGATATGTATTTAGTTATAATCCAAACTCAAATGTACGAGAAGTGTGAACGCGAAATTGATTATAAAAAGGAAAATTCATTAGCGACTGTGCAAAATCTCGAAGCAAAAGTTCGAGAAATATTTCGAACGTTAGTTTTTTTTTTGTCACAATTGAATGAAGAAAAATGTTTTGCAAGAAGCATATGACTGTCACAACAATAACTGACAAAATTAAGATATAATTTGTTTAACAGTTAAAATATTGACTAACGGAAAAAATCCAAGGTTAATCATTAAACATTAAGATATTATTGATATATGAATTCTTTAAATGTTCAGTATAATTTTATTAAATGAAAAACTACAATGAACTATATTATATTTTATCTAATTCAAGATGATAAAATAGCAGTTACAGACATAAATTTTAGACTAGTGTCCAATTTGTTTGGATACTTTACGTTTACCACATTTATATATTTTCATTAATTGCATGTATTACACTAAAATAATACGCGTACAATTCCCTCTCTTAATTCTTAAATATTTCATAGTTCACAATAATAGAGACAATCCTACAAAATATAAAATGAAATACATATATTCATCACAGCTTATACCTATGTATATCTAGGTGTGCGAAATTTGCTTCTATTCGCAGAATTTAATATTTTTTTTTTTCATTGTGTGTGTACAGCGTGAAAAGATACATTTTTTTGTACAAAAAATGAATATTTTATTGTATATTATTAATAAATATCTCGTAAATAATTTTCAACTTATTTCATTTGCATATTAGTATTTCCTCATGGAATGTTGCACGCACAACTGTTCGACTGGGAGATTACAACATTAAAACAAGCTCTGAAGTCCGTCACATCGAAAGGAAAGTCAGACGGGTAGTCAGACACCGAGACTTCGATGCACGAACATTGGTGAGATATTTTTAATCATATACTTATTTAACAAAAATATTCATATTCATATTGATGAAATATGATAAAAAATGGGAATTCAAAAACCAGCAACAAAATTAAGTATGATATATTATTTTCTAAATCTCCTAAAATTCAGAGAAAGGTATTAAAGACACCCCAGTAGTATTATAATACTTTAATATGTATAGCTTGTCAAATAATATTATAATGTAAATATATAAAAACCTCAAATATAATAATTTTTTCAAAAATTAATTAAATATTTATCAAACAAAGTATATTACCACATTCAATATTTTATATTATTTTAAATCATTGTTTATTCAATGAACATAAAATGAAAATGTAAAATATACAACGCAACATAATTATTTATATCACGATTAGACCAATAATTTAATATAGTAATTACATATTTGTAGATTCATTTGTATTTAACATTTCTTTTGTATGTATTACATACATTATGGATCGAGGGTTAGGTGGAAGAACAGCTTTTAGCTGAACCTCGCCTTTGAGTTGGATCTCAATAAAGTTTAATTATTATTATTAATATTATTATATATTTCACGTCATAAAATGACAAATACTTTTCTGCGTAAAAAAAAATTCAAATCGAAACAGAAACAAATTATTTAGAAGAGAAGTTTCATGAAAAAATGTTTATTTGTAAGTAAATATTACCACAAAATACATATTATTAAAAATGTTTTAAATGCACTCTTGTACAATACATTCAATGTGTTTTGTATATTGCAATGCACACACTACCTAATTTTTATTTAAGTAATTATGCTTATACAATGAATTATTCTAAATAAAATGAAGTGCACTATAAAAAATTCAAATCGAAATAAATAAAATGACATAGTTTTTTTTTTCATATTTGAGTATTACATTCTTTCAACCGAACCGCATAACATTTTATATAAACATTAATATAACAACGCCCATACAATGGATTCTGCTGTTTCATGTATACAGAATCGCAAACACCCTAACAGTTTCGCAGAAATTTGTATAGAGATGTTTTATTTTCTTTCGAATGGTACACGCAATGAAATACATTTTATAAAATGAATGCTAAGTGATGAAGCTAATTCTTTTATTGTGCAAGAATAGGATAAAAATATTATTTAAAATTAGGAGTAAGCTAACTACCATACTTTTGTATAAAACGTAATATTTTGGAATCAAAATTTTTTTAAATACTAAATTAACACAATTTTTTTTAGTATCACGATATTGCCATCATCACGATGGACTCTCCAGTCTGTTTCAATTAACGTATTCGTCCAATTTTCCTTCCGAGCAGTCGAGGTGCCTACACAGGTCAAACCGTCAGTTACGAAATTTTTAAATATGGTATCGTACACTATTGTTATTGCTAATCATTTTTTTAAAATTAGGAGTAAGCTACCATGCCTTTATATAAAATGTAATATATTTAAATCAAAAAATTTTCAAATACTAAATTAACTAAATTTCTTTAGTATCACGATATTTCCATCAACACGATGGACTCTCCAGTCTCTTTCAACCAACGTATTCGTCCAATTTGCCTACCGAGCAATCGAAGTGCCTACACAGGTCAAACCGCCACAGTCATCGGGTGTGGAAGTTTGCGAGAAGCTGGTCCACAACCTGCTGTTTTACAAGAAGTCGACATTTTGATTTGGGACAATGGACAATGTAGGGCCAAATATAGACACGCAGCTCTAGGGGGAATTGTGGACCATATGTTATGTGCTGGACAACTAGGCAAAGATTCTTGCAGCGTAAATAGAAAAAAATGTTTTACAAAATTAATATTAAATGACAGATCATTTCATAATATTCGTTAAAGGGATTTAAAGAAAGCAATAGTTACAAAAGGATGAAAGACAAATAATTCAACTTTGAATACTAAACTCCATTTTAGACAAATAATCCTCAAAATTCCTCTGGGTTCTTAAGTATCAATGCTCACCACTTCTCTTGTAGAAGGTAGTTACTATTATGAAACAAGCTATTGTTTAGGTTAATATGTAACAAAAGTTGGCCTAACTAATTTCAAATTAATGAAAACAGGCTCTTACGATATAAACTTAGCTTAAACTTTACGGAGAGTTGAGTCAACGTGTTCAAAGTAACAACTACGTCCTTGAACAGTGTCAAAACTTTACTTAAACATCAAACATATATATCCACAATAATTTTCAAAGTGTTTACTACGGATAAATTTCAACAGCGCGGATCAGGTAAGATAGAGTGCATCCTTGTATACTTGTCCTTATCTGAATACCCAAATCAGAACACTTTCCTTCTGTTCCAAATGGATACAGAACAATTAGCACCACCTATCCATAAAAATAAGACTTAAAATCAAAATCAAATACCAGCTGAGACTTCTGCTAACAGAAGTTCTCTTTACTATCAACCAATTTAAACATGACCGAACAACAACATTTATTAACACCTGCAACCCAAACAACATATGCAAACAAAACATAATTTAAACAATAATAAAAGACCAAGCCATTTTGATGCCTTTTATAAACGAAATAAAAATTATGGATTACGTTACGGCTATTGCTAAAATAGTAACCCCTAAATGCATTCTATTTGCATCCAGAATAGCAAATAATCGAATTTGCCTACATCTTGATAACAAACTGCCGACACCCTAATTAACTCACATAACTTTATAATAATAGAAGAAAATAATACAGAAATACGACGACTAATCAACCCGGCAAAACGACTAATTATATCAAATGTTTGCCCCATACTTCCGCACCAAATAATACAAGACGAACTAAAAAACAAAAATTTAAAACTGACATCACCAATTTCATTTTTAAGAGCCGGAATAAAAGACCCACAATATACACACATACTAAGTTTTAGACGACATGTCTACGTTTCTCCAAATGAAGAAAGTGTCATACCTAAAACCCTCGAAATAAACTATGAAAATACAAATTATAGAATATTTATCACTGAAGATACAATTACGTGCTTTCAATGCAAACAACAAGGACATATCACAAGCCAATGAAAAAATCCTCAAAACTCTACAAATATAACTCAACAAGACATAATACCTATACCTGAATTAAGGCAGGCAGCCTCCTCACCAGCAACAAAAAGACCAGCGCCCCCAACAAACAGCTCACTAATATCTAGTGAAGAAGACGATGACATATCAAATTGTACTGAACAAGAGAACAACGTTCAAGTATTTGAAGATAACTGGCAAGAAAATACTAATCCTAAAAAGAATACTACAGAAAACGCAATTCAATGGTCCGCCGAAAAACCTGAAAATAGTAACACAAAAAACAATTTAAATCCAGGAAACGATAATGTTAATAAAAAAAAAAAAAAAAAAAACACTAAATCCACCCAAGAAGAAAAGATCAGAGAGCTCATCTTCAGATGCACCAATAGCAGAATTACTAAATCCAATTAAAGACCTTATAGAATCTAACCAAAAGAAATATAAATTATCATATGAACAACTAATATCATTTATGGAAAAATGTACAAGGTAATAAAGAAAAACTTGAGATAGCAAAAGAATATGTAGAAGACGTAGAAAATTTAATAAGCATGATGTAAGATGTACGGGAACACATACAACATAAATCAATAAGCATGAAAATCGGCCACAATATCAGAATAATAAGACAACAAATAACCGACAAGAAATGCTCGGGATAAACTATCCAAATTTACACCGACCTTAAGCATAAAACAATAAAAAAAAATAACTATGTCAGTACTGTAATGGAACTGCAACGGCTTCTATAGCCATCTAAGCGAACTACAACATCTAATGTCACAAACCAACCCAGATTGTATCTGTATACAAGAAACTAGATTGTATAACTATCAAAAAGCACAACTAAAGAACTACATAATTCACAGGAAAGACAGACAAAACACAAACATCGCAAGTGGAGGTGTAGCAACATGTATAAAAAATAAACACGAAGCACAAGAAATCAGCATACTATCAAACTTAGAAATAATAGCAGTCATAGCATACATGCCAACTATAATTATAATATGCAACGTATATTTACCACCGGGAGAAAGAATAGAACAGAGAGATATAGAAAACGTACCAAATAAACTACCTGCACGGTATATTATAACAGGGGACTTCAATGCCCATAACAATATTTGGGGCTCAGAAAAAACTGATCAAAGAGGAAAAATAATGGAATATATATATATATATATATATATATATATATATATATATATATATATATATATATATATATATATATATATATATATATATATATATATATATATGTTCTCAAATTCGGCCAAAACGCGAAGCCTACTACAGCCCCAATCTGCCACTGGTAGTTGATCCTCTTTTTGTCCCAAACCTTTTGGGCCGAATGAATACGTTAGGACCTTGTTTCACAAGCAAAGGTTCTCTGGGACAATGTACTCCATTTAGAAAATGTTACCCCTATTTCAAGCTACCTGAACTAAGCAATTGGGATACATGGGTCTTAGGAAACTATGTTACGTTGAGTTACTTCACACCACAAGGACGACAGGTACAACCAAAAAATATAATTAAATATTAATAAGGCAAATTAATTTAGGCCCCACGAGGCAAAACAAATTTATTTTCCAAAATATGAAGAATATAATTGGTATTCCAAATATTTCTTGAAGAATATAAGTTAATTTAATAAGACAGTGCTTTATTGATACAGGATTTCTTCTAATCTCTTAGACACAATATAAAAACATTTTCAAAAAGAAAAACTTCAAATTTTAACAAAAGATTGAAAAGTTTCAGAGAATTACCCCTTGGTAAATGTGATTATTTCAAATTTTTATCAATACTGGATTTAAAAAAAAAGAAATTCTAGCGCTTCCCATATTAGAAGCTGCAACTACAGCATAGGAGCATGTATGTTTAACATTGTGAGGACAATAAAATTTCGAATATTTATTGAAAATATATAATTTTATGAAATGATAAGAGATTTCCAAAAAACAGTATAAAGTATATTAAAAAAGTGACAATAATCCCAATGTTGCTAACTTCATTATTAGGCTTGACTATAATCAATACATACATATTTTTGAAAAATTAATATAAAATTGTTATTAAAGAGAATTGTTTACGAAATGTAATGAAATTAATTCCTTCTTCATATTTATTTTATTTGTCGTTCATGTTGTCTCGCAGTGGACAAGTAACATCTCTTTTCAAACGATATCATAAGAATTTAACAAATTATTGTTATTCTCGTATATTTAAGAAACCAAAAATAGATATTTATACAATAATATTTTGAGTATTTCTATAAAATATATAATTTTATGAAATAATGTATATTGCATATCAATTTTCAAGCCTTGAGTATATTGTTCGAAATTTAAATAGTAGTTAACCCTTTTTTGAAATTTACATTTGCACTGAATCATAGAATGTAGCCACATAAAATTATTACAGACAGTTGATATGTTTGATGATTAATAAAAAAATAATCATATTTTAGTTTGAATTTTTTTTTTTTGACCTTAGGAAAAGAAAATATGAAAAACTTAATATAAAATTGTAATTAAGGATAATTCTTTAAAATATCCTAATGAAAATAGTTCTCTTAATATTCAATCGTATTTTATTTCTCGTTCATGTCGCGCAGTGGACAAGTAATATATTTCTTTTAGGACGATATTACAAGAATTTACCAAATTATTAATGTTATTCTCGTATATTATTAATTTCTTTAAGAAACCAAAAATACGGCTCTACAATGTTGTAATCAAAATTAAAGATAATAAGTACAATATTGGCCTTGGCAAGTAACATCGACTACACTTCAAAGACATCACTTCGAGAAGAACATTCAAGACCAGGAATCAACAGTAACAATAGAAGAAATGTTCGAGGACCTCCAATAATTGATAAAGGAGGTGGATTAAAGTGAAAGAGCGAGCATATAACTCGAAAACTCTTTAAGAACTGAGGTCTCATTCACATTTAAGCGTGTATATTCAATCAGGGAGAGTGTTGATATTTGATTTCATATTTCGCGCTTAAATATTTTTTTTTGTATTTGCCGCTATTTCTGCGCGTGCCTTTTGACCGGGAACAATTGGCAACGAAAGCTACCGATGGCGGCGCTAGTGTTGTAGCATACACGTGCTCTGAAAATGGTATTGTGCTATAAGATCGCATACAGAAACATTGTATAACCAACATTCGTTTTGAAGTATGCGAACAAATTCATTAAACTTTTTATAAATAGAGTTAGTAATAATTTTGTGTACGAACTTAAAAAATAATGACATTCGAAGAAAGTTATCTTACACTTATTTCTAAGGAAATATTTACTTATTTGAAGGTAACAAATTCTTCTCGAAGTTTTATAGAAAGGGGAGAATAGTTGAATCGTGGGTTGTTATTTTTATGTGGCGTTAATGAACATAGTGCTACAGGCTAAATAAAATTTGGGCTGTGTTTAAACAAGTGCTCTAACGTCACATCCTCATGAGATTAGAAGAACTTTAAATTTACAATTGATTATTTACAAAATGCTCTTGTATAGCTGGCCATAGTGGCCAGTGCAAACACATTACAGCTGTCTTAATATTTCGTATAAGATAGTAAAATAGTACCATATATTATTCATGGATGTTAAATAAATATGTATTTACTTTACTTAGTTAAGAAAATTAAAATGGAACTTATGTCAAATATCTTTCAAATTGTTTTAATTACAAGTGTAAGAAATATATTGAATGCTACACATAAAGTGCAAAGTGTATTATTTTACTCATGAATTGGTAAGGAAACAATACAATAATTTTCATTTTTGTTATCCTCTTATGATTCGTCACTTGTTTTCCAGTTCGTATTTTCCTAATCCAGCCCTCTCTTTTGTCGATAGACTCCATTTTACCAAATTTATTTTGGATGCCACTCTTCCTCTCACCAATTTTTGGGACAGATATTTTTTTTACAAAATTAATATTAAATGACAGTTTATTTCATAATATTCCTTACAGGAATTTAAAGAAAAAAATTAGTTACAAAAGGATAAAAGATACGAATAATTCAACTTTGAATACTAAACTTTATTTTATTAGACAAATAATCCTCAAATTTCTCTGGCTTCTGAAGAATTAATGCTCGCCACCTCCCATTTTGTATAAAATATTAAATTTTATGAAATAATGTGTATTGCATATCAATTTTATAGCCTTTAATATGTTGTACTAAATTTAGATAATGTGTAAAACTTTTTTGAAAGTTACATCAGTACACAATCAAAGAATGTAACCACAAAAATTATTACACATTTGATGTGTTTGATGATTAATAAAATTTAAAACATTTTTTTGAATTTTTTTGACATCACCTTCGGAGAAAAGTACACTTATGAAAATAGTTATTTCTGAATTCAATTATTCACTATATTGTTCAAAGTGTGTTTACGATAAAAATATTGTTTTTCTCATGTATACATCCATACATAAAATTACGCATTTCTCACATGTATAATTTATTTAATTGTTTTTATCAATATTAGTTTTAAATACGTAGTTTAAACTGTCCTCAATTTGCAAAGAATAACATATAAAAATACAAAGAATAAAATCCCAAAAATAATGCCTGCAAATGATTATCCGATGGATGAATCATCTAAATATATTAAGTTTATTCAACAAAGTTGAACTTTTAACAAGAACCTATTAAGCTGTACCTAATAATTGGTTACCTATAATTTGAATACAATGGAGTCCTACACTATTTTTTTAATGTTTTTATGAAACTTCTATATTGAAAACAATCTATTCTAGAAATTGTTATTTTATTTCTCTTAATATTCTGTGACGTAAATGTCAATTTCATTTTGTTCTCACAGAGGAGTTCGCTAATTAGAGTAACATAAATTGATCTATTTCAACACTTATAAAAATATATAAACATGTTTACAATAACTTTCGTTGTCAATAAATAGATGGATAAAACGTAATTTAATAAAATAATAATAAAAACGTACATATAATAAAGTCAAAAATTTTATCGTCACTGACATATTCACTTTCATACAAACGTTCATTTTTTTCATCTGGCGTGGCATCATAAATTCAAACCAGTATTAGGGTTTTTGGTTCACTTAAAAAAATATGACATCATGACAAATTATCCATTGCTGGGTGTGCCAATCTGCTTTGTACACAGATATCGGTAATGATGTTTATATATTTGTAGCGTGCAGGCGTTTACCAGACGTACACTCACACGGGCACTCATTGATTGCGTTGCAAGAACACCAGAGGGGTCACCTTTGTGCAATTTAAAATTTGAAATATTTCTTTTGGTTCACTTTCGTTGTTTAATATAACTTTTCTCACATAAATTTTCGATATAGGTACTCCACATACAGGAAAATAAAAATATAATTTACTTCAACATCAAAAATTAAATAAACATTAAGTTGAACTTCAGTAAGTAAACGACTTAACTGTATATATTTTCAAAGCTAAAAATGAATTTATTTGTACTAACTGGCGTCATTTTTCTTAACCTTCACCAAGCAAATAATGTATATTTCCTTCGTTAAAAAAGAATTATCGAGTATTACCCTCTATTTAATGACTCATTTAAAATTAATAAGAAATCTATTTATATTTAAAAAATGCACTCTACAACTTATAGTAAGGTACCTGAGGCAAATAAGGGCCAGCATGTACCGAAAATCACATTCATATTAGTTGCACCGGTGTGGTAATCTACACAATCACAGATCAAGGTAATGTAAAGGTAAATCAGAATTACCATCTCGTTTGCGCTGCCCTATTGTCGTTGTTTCGAGTTTGTTGTGGGATGTTGTTGCAGATAATCCATTTTATAAAAACTGCAAACAACCGTAAATTTTATTTAAATTTAAATGTTGTTTACGTGCTTCAGTTACTCTTTGAACCTTGTAATTTGTGAAACAAGATCATTTTTATTGTTTTTTGAAAATAAAATTTATAAACATAAGCTTTATTTATTTTAATACCCCAGGGCAAATAAGGCCTAGTAAATTTGGTGCCAAGCTAAAAAACAGGAATCTGAAAAAAAATCGGAGACATGGTTTTGTCATAGCTGTAATATTATGCGCAAGTGCCTCAAAAAGCACCCTGACGAGTGTTGGGGCTTACTAGAAATAAAAATTGTGTGTCCAGATGGCTCAGTTTAGGTTAAAATTATGTCAAAAGTTTATCTAAATCTAAATCCTATGTAAAAGAGTATTACTACTTGTTTATTTTTCTAAAAATGTTTAACTTCCTTCAGTGGCCTTATTAAAATACCACAATTTAATAACATTCAATTTTTTTTCAGAATGTGTTTTATATGAAAATTAGTTTAAACAGTGTAAATTTTTATTTTTTTTTAATTTATAATGAAACAAAGTTTAACACGAACAAACCTTTTTTAAATAAATAAAATAAATAAATATATCATCCCGGCATATTACCCATTGTTGGGTGTGCCAATCTGCTTTGTACGCAGATATCGATAATGATGATGACATATTTGTACCGTGTGGGCGTTTACCAGGCGTCACCTCATGGGCACTCATTGCTGGCGTGGAGAGTGCACCACACGGGTCAATTTTGTGCCATTTAAAATTCTAAATATTTGGCGTCGGTCGCGATTGAACCCGGTTCCCCAGATTCGCGACCTGACACTCAGGCATGCGGCCACGAGACCTCATAAAGATTATTGATAATTATCCAAAATATATAATTTTTAATATCGATGGGAACAATTCTGAAAATCGTTGAGAAATATATGAAATAAACTTATTAAGAATTTATCAGAATTTGATTTGTTTATGCAATAACAGTTCCTTAATAATTTTATAAGCTTTTGCGTTATTGGAAATATCAAAAGAAGTTTTAATATTTTTTGGATTGTATACCTAAGGCTATAAAATTGATATACATGTTTCGTTTAAATTACCCTTTATTTCATAAAATTGTATATTTTGTACAAATAACCAAATATATTCAATTGTAATTATCTTTGTACTTCATAAAAATACGAGTAATGAGATTTAATTTCAGTTTCATAGAAATCACGATAGAATACTATTAAAAAATAGGTACTCCGGAAACAGATACAGAAATTTTACCATTTTGTAAACTATAACTGTCAGTTCAATCTTTTTTGATATTTGCACTAACGCAGAGATAAACGGGAAATAATATTAAAAACAGTTTTTCTTCAATATTTAAAATATTACATTCTAAATATTGCACGTATAATATATGAATTTACTTGGACATACAAAGGTTTACGTGTTATTAAATAAAATATGAATATATAATTATTAAAGCTTGCTCAACTCTGTGAGCAGGTAATACAAGATGTACAGTTATTCGTACAAATCACAAAGAATTAAAACAATTTTTAATATTCCTGTATCTAGTAAAGACTACGAACATTGTACAAAGCAGATGGACCTGTCCCAGCAAACAAAAATCCCAAACATTTGAGGATGTTATTTTTTTATATAAAGTTTATAGACGAAGATCATACAATAATAAATAAATTTAAGAACGATATATATCATCAAGATGTTATTAGTGATCCATGAATTCCTTAAATGTTGTTCAGTATAATTGTATTAAATCAAAAAAATATAATGAACTAGAATAGATTTTATCTAATTCAAATGGTAAAATAATGTTATGTCAAAACATTTTTTTTTCAATTATAATAAAACTGTTATTTTTAATATACACTTCATATTATTAAATAAATTTATATAAATAATGTTTTCAACAAATTTTGTTTTTCATTTACCATTTTATTTATTTCGATAAGTGTAGACATCAAATTACTAATTATAACTGTTTTAAATACTAAAAGAGTAGTATTATAGTTCAAGTGTTCATAAAACGGTAGCTACAGACACAAGTTTCAAACTTTTTGGAAAGTCGAGGACCTATTGTCTTCCCCGGAAAACGGAAATCTAAAACAGATTTTTAAAAAGAACATTAAACTTTTTGGAAAGACGAATACAATACAATTCTGAATAAATTTAAGGAGGATGTATATTTTTTATTTTTTATAGAGAACATTAAACTTTTTACAGTCAGTAGAATCAAATCATGTGACGCTTTCAAAGACAGATGAGGGACCTTCAGTTTTAAATTGAATTATATAAAATGCTATTATACATATTGGTCTTTTTTTGTCCCAAACGTTTTCAGCCGAATGAGAACGTTAGGACCTTGTTTCACAAGCAAAAGTTCTCTGGGACAATGTACTCCATTTAGAAAATGTTACCCCTATTTCGAGCTACCTGAACTATGCAATCTCAGGAAACTATGATACGTGTAGTTACTTCACACCACAAGGACGACAGGTACGTCCAAAAAATATAATTAAATTTAATACGGAAAATTAATTTAGGCCCCACGAGGCAAAACAATAAATGTATTTTCCAAAATATGAAGAATATAATTGTTATTCCAAATATTTCTTAGAGAATATAATAAGTGGCTTAGCTGATTCTTTACCTCTTCAAAAAATTAAAAATGAATTTAATAAAACAGTGCTTTATTTATAAACGATTTCTTCTAATCCCTTAGACACAATATAAAAACATCCTCAAAAACGAAAACTTAAAATTTTAACAAAAGATTGAAAAGTTTCAAAGAGAATTTACCACTTTGTACAAGTAATTATTTTAAATTTTTATGAATACTGGATTTAAAAAAAAAATTCTAGCGCTTCCCATATTAGAAGCTGTAATGCAATTGTTCATAAATCTTGATGACACTTGCCACGAAATATATTTTTTTTAAATCAAACCCAATGTTTATCGAAAAGCGCTTGACTATAAACAAACTCTATCTACTTATTTCGAAATCAAACAATTTGTGAATATGAATATACATTTTGATAAAATATAAAACACAGCAACTGAACCACAACTTTTTATATAAATATTAACAAACGCTAACAGCTTTATCATCATAATTTAGTGTTACCATAACACATGAATATGCTTTTAACAAAAACAACCTTAGTTCATTTTTTTGAATTTGAGATATTCAAAGAAACTTTCTAGCTTCTTTGCTTTTATAGATTTTTGTAACTTAATTTAACTCTGGATTATGTTTAAGAATTACAAAACTATTTACTGGATATGAAGTAATAGAAAAATATTTATCGATGAGCAATTATACAATAGTCATTTTATAGAGCGTTTTTGTATAAACGGTCAAACTCCAGAACGTAATAACTTTTAACAGATACTTTTTGCGAGAAATACTTTTTCCAAACTGTCGAGCATCCTTGAAAATAGAAGTGGCTGTATGTAACTTATATTTAAATTATTTGAACAATGATTGTTTTGTGCCAAGAGCTCCTCAATTGTTATAGTTCTTATTGAAAAAAGTGATAATCTAAATATTGCTAACTTTATATGCTATGCTTGACTAATTAATCAATAGATACATTTTTGAAAATTTTAATATGAAATTGTAATTAAAGATATTAATTTATCATTGTATTTTCAAAAATACATTTTACTTGGAAAAATTATGGTTACCATACCTATGGTTCGCTACATTGCTACCAAACTTATACCTGAACTGTATGATGAGACCAAAAAGAAAATTGAAAAATTATTGTTAGAAGCTGAATATATGTCTCTTACGACAGATATGTGGACGTATACAGCTACAGACGATTACATGTGCTTAACATCTCATTTTGTGGATTCTAGTTACGTTTATCATCACGTTTGTTTGGAATGTGTACCTTTTGTGGAACTTTCACACTCATTCGTGAATTTATCACATAAACTATTGAAGATAGGGTATTTCGAAAAAAATTGTTTGTAATGTTCGCGATAATGGGCGGAACATTATTTGTGCTCTTGAAGGCAGTGCATTCGAACACATTTCCTGTTTAGCTCACTCTCTTCAATTAGTGATAAAGGATGGACTTCTCAACAAGCAAATGATTAAGGATCCTGCAGCGAAATGTCGCAGCATCGTGGGTCACTTTAAACATTCAACTAAAGCAACAAAACAACTGAAAATTGCCCAAGCCCAGTTAAATATTAAACAGCATAAGCTCATCCAAGATGAACCCACTAGGTGGAACTCCTTGCTACATATAATGAGGCGTCTCCATGAACAGAAGCAAGCAGTAAATTTAACCGCCTCTAATCTCAATTTCAATGTCGACTTAAGTTCACAACAGTGGACTCTAATCAAACATGTTATAGATATTCTTGACATATTTGACAGAGCAACATTTGTCGCCAGTAGAAACGCAGTAACAATTTCTGAGGTCATCCCTCTTGTTAATAGCATAATTAATATGCTAAAAACAACAGTTTCCGCATAGTGACTAGCAAAGTTTTATTGATGATTTATTTTCCTCAATTAAAAAACGATACGAATTTTTGGAAAAAAACAATTGTATACATTCGCCACTATGCTTGATCCAAGATTTAAGATAAATGTATTCCACGATGCAGAGGATATTGTAGTAATTAAAAATCAAATGATTTTGGAGATGACTGTTTTACCAGAAAGAAATAAGTCGACAGAAAAAGAAGAACCAAAGAAAGGAACAGAAAATGAAAATAGAGAAGTTGAAGTATTTCATCAATCATAGTATGCGGGGATTTTATTCCAAATTAATGGAATCAACAGCAGGCCCTGGAATAAATGATAACGGTAAAGACACTCCAGAAGAAGAAATAAGATACGTTCATTAAAGTTTGCTTTTGCCCAGTGCAAATATTTTTGAGTACTGGAAAATTAACAATCTATATCCTCGCCTGAAGAAATTATCCCTAAAATACTTAATCACACTGCCATCAACAGTGAGTTCCGAACGACTCTTCAGTACTTCTGGTCCAATTTGCGACAAGAAATAGAGCAGACTAGACCCTAAACGCGTTCGTATGCTCATGTTTTTGAATAAAAACCTAAAATAAATTTTGATTTTCCTTTACTGTTAATAAGATTTATTTTGAATTGTTTAGATAAGCAATTTGTAACCTAAAAAAGTAAGAATTAAAATATATCATTCCTAAATTATGAAATTATTTATTACCTTTTCTTCTTTATTTATAGCTTACACATGTTCATTATGAAGTAAGTATTGAAGTTTGTTATTTATAACTAATATTAATATTATTTTTAATTTCAAATTTAAATATTAAAAATATTCGAGCTATTCGCGTATACGAGATCCATTTTGTATTCGAATTCGAATATCGAATTAGAAATATTTGATATTCGCCCATCTCTGGTATAAAGTATATTTAAAAAGTGACAATAATCCCAATTTTGCTAAATTCATTATTAGGTTGATTATAATCAATACATATACATTTTTGAAAAATTTATATAAAATTGTCATTAAAGATAATTGTTAAAAAAAAAATCTTTCTTCATATTTATTTTAATTGTCGTTCATGTTGTCTCGCAGTGGTCAAGTAACATCTCTTTTGGGACGATATAAGAATTTATCAAATTATTGTTATTCTCGTATATTTAAAAAACCAAAAATAAAGATTTATACAATAATATTTTGAGTATTTTTATAAAATAAATAATTTTATCAAATAATGTGTATTGCATATTAATTTTATAGTCTTTAGTATGTTGTTCGAAAGCTAAATAGTGTTTAAACCATTTTTGAAATTTACATTAGCACTGAATCATATAATGTAACCACATAAAATTATTACAGACAGTTGTGTTCGATGATTAATAAAAAATTAATCATATTTTATTTTGAATTTCTTTTCCTTAGGAAAAGAAAAATTAAAAAACTTAATATAATATTGTGATAAAGAATAATTCTGTAAAAAATCCTAATGAAAATTATTGTTATTGTCGTATATTATTAATTTCTTTAAGAAACCAAAAATACGGCTCTACAATGTTGTAATCAAAATTAAAGATAATAAGAACAATATTGGCCTTGGCAAGTAACATCGACTACACTTCAAAGACATCACTTCTAAAAAAAAACATTCAAGACCAGGAACCAACGATAACCACAGAAGAAATGTTCGACCATTTCCAAGAATTGACAAAGGATGTGGATTAAAGTGAAAGAGCGAGCGTACAATTCCAAAACACTTTAAAAACTGAGGTCTTGTTCATATTTAAGCGCGTATATTCAATCAGAGAAAATGTTGAAATTTGATTTCATATTTCGCGCTTAAATATTTTTTTGTATTTGCCGCCACTTGTGCTCTCAAGGTATTATTTAATAGCGTCATTACAAGATATGCGTTTTTCATTTTCAGTTCATCAGTTATATGAACTGTTGTTCACACCTTGTGTTGTAATTAAAGAATAAAGTTTTAGTCTTAGTGAATTCAAGTGTGATTTTTCCTTTCTCGTACAATTCACAAACTCTGTCGAATTTCATACATATAAAGTTTAGAGCTTTTAATATACTGGTCTAAATTGAAATTTTCCCAAAATGTAACCACAAAAATTGTTAGACAGTTGATGTGTTTAATGATTAATAAAAATTAAAAGTTTAATTTTGAATTTTTTGACATCACCTTAGAAGAAAAGAAACAATGAAAATAGTTATCAATTCTATTGTTAGATGTGAGTATTGACACCAAATAATTATTTACAACCGCCTAGGTTGAGCTAGATAACTCCCCATTTTTATTAATAATATAATTTTTAATATCGATGAGAACGATTCTGAACATCATTGAGAAATATATGAGTTAAACTTATTAAGAATTTATCAGAATTTGATTTGTTTATGCAATAACAGTTCCTTAATAATTTTATAAGCTTTTGCGTTATTGGAAATATCAAAAACGGTTTCAATATTTTTTTGATTCAGTAAACCTAAGGCTATAAAATTGATATACAACACATGTTTCAAAAAGGCGTTTCGTTTAAATTACCCTTTATTTCATAAAATTGTATATTTTGTACAAATACTCAAATATATTCAATTGTAATTATCTTTGTACTTCATAAAAATACGAGTAATGAGATATAATTTCAGTTTCATAGAAATCACGATAGATTACTATTAAAAAATAGGTACTCCGGAAACATAAACCATTTTGTAAAGTCAAGCTCTGAAGTCCGCCACATCGAAAAGAAAGTCAGACGGGTAGTCAGACACCGAGACTTCGGTGCACGAACATTGGTGAGATATTTATAATCATATACATATTTAACAAAAATATTCATATTGAAATATAATAAAAAAAAAATGGGAATTCAAAAACCAGCAACAAAATTAAGTAATTCTAAAATTTAGAGAAAGCTATTAAAGACACTCCAGTAGTATTATAATACTTTAATATGCTTAGCTTTGCAAATAAAAATTATAATGTAAATATATAAAAACCTCAAATGATAAATTTTTCAAAAATAAATTATATTTATTAAAGAAAGTATATTACCACAATTCAATATTTTTTGTGCTTCGTATACATTATTATTAACAATTGTTTATTCAATGAACATAAAATGAAAATGTCAAATATGCAACACAACATAATTATTTATATCACGATTAGACAAATAATTTAATATAGAAATATATTTGTCGATATATTTGACGTCATAAAAGGACTAAAATACAATTTTGCGTAAAAGAAATTCAAATCGAAACAGAAACAAATTATTTAGGAGAGAAGAATAAGTTTTATGTAAAAATGTTTATTAGTAAGTAAATATTACCACAAAATACATATTATTAAAAATGTTTTAAATGCATTCTTGTACAATACATTTAATATTATTTGCGCTTCGTATATTGCAATGCACACACTAATTTTCTTTAAGTAATTATGTTTATACAAAGAATTATTCTAAATAAAATGAAGTGCACTATAAAAATTCAAACCGAAATAACTTAATAAAATGACAAATAGTTTTTTTTTTAATATTTAAGTATTACATTCTTTCAACCGAACCGCATAACTTTTTATATAAACATTAATATAACAACGCACATACAATGGATTCTGCTGTTTCACGTATACAGAATCGCAAACACCCTAACAGTTTCGCATAAATTTTGTATAAAAACATTTTATTTTCTTTTGAATGGTACACGCAGAGAAATACATTTTATAAAATGAATGCTAAGTGATGAAGCTAATTCTTTTTTTGTGCAAGAATAGGATAAAAATATTTGAACAATATTTATTAATTTATTTTATTTTCACTTAAGTAAATACGAAAATTTTAAATATGGTATTGTACACTATTGGTATTACTATTTTAATAATTTTGTTATTGAAAATGAATTTAGGCCCCACGAAGGGGGTTTCTTTAAGTAACCAAAAGTACGGCTCTAGAATGTTTTAATCAAAGTTGAAGATAGTAATAATAATATTGGCCTTGGCAAGCAACACTTCAAAGACATCACTTCGAGAAATAACATTCAATACCAGAAACCAACGATAACCGTAGAAGAAATGTTCGAATACCTCCAAGAATTGACAAAGGAGGTGGATTAAAGTGAAAGAGCGAGCGTACAATTCCAAAACACTTAAAAAACTGAGGTTTTGTTCATGTTTAAGCGTGTATATTCAATCAGGGAAAGTGTTGAAATTTGATTTCATATTTCGCGCTTAAATATTTTTTTGTATTTGCTGCCACTTGTGCTCTCAAGATCTTTTCTAGAAGCGTCAGTAGAAGATATGCGTATTTGATTTCATCAGTTATATGAATTGTTCACACCTTGTGTTGTAATTGAAGAATAAAGTTTTAGTATTAGTGAAGTCAAGTGTGATTTTTCCTTTTTTGTACAATTCATAAACTCTGCTGAATTTTATACATATCAAGTTTAGAGCTTTTGATATACTGGTCTAAATTGAAATTTGCCCGGATGTAACCACAAAAATTTTTAGACAGTTAGTGTGCTTGATGATTAATAAAAATTAAAAGTTTAATTTTGAATTTTTTGACATCAAAAGAAAAGATACAATGAAAATAACAATATGAAAACGAGCGTTGATTGTTGGAAAAATTTGTTAGATGTAAGTATTGACACCAAAAAATTATTTACAACCGCTAGGTTGAGCTAGATAACTCGCTATTTTTCTTAGATCAAGATCAACTTGAAATTAGGACAGGAACAAAAAAAAAATAATATGACACAAATAATATCAGACAAAGAGATTTACATACTCTTAAATTATTCGAATTATAGTACTATAAACATTTAAAAATTTACTTACGAATGGAATATTTGAGACAGCTCTTGTCTCTAATAAAATATGTAATTAGCCACGTATGTCTAGCGAATAAGAAATGTTATTATATTAACCGCTTTGCTGAACTAGAAAAATCCCCATATAATAAAATTCATCTAATCCAGGCCACCACAAAAAACAAAATTATAAAAGATCAGGATTAACTTGACCTCATAAAGATTACTGATAATTATCCAAAATATATAATTTTTAATATCGATGGGAACGATTCTGAAAATCGTTGAGAAATATATGAGTTAAACTTATTAAGAATTTATCAGAATTTGATTTGTTTATGCAATAACAGTTCCTTAATAATTTTATAAGCTTTTGCGTTATTGGAAATCTCAAAAGAGGTTTTAATATATATATAATATTAAATACGAGTAATGAGATATAATTTCAGTTTCATAGAAAAGACGATAGAATACTATTAAAAAATAGGTACTCCGGAAACAGATAAACAAATTTTACCATTTTGTAAACTATAACTGTCGGTTCAATCTTTTTTGATATTTGCACTAACGCAGAGATAAACGGGAAATAATATTAAAAACAGTTTTCCTTCAATATTTAAAATATTACATTCTAAATATTGCACGTATAATATATGAATTTACTTGGACATACAAAGGTTTACGTGTTATTAAATAAAGTATGAATATATAATTATTAAAGCTTGCTCAACTCTGTGAGCAGGTAATACAAGATGTACAGCTATTCGTACAAATCACAAAGAATTAAAACAATTTTTAATATTCCTGTATCTAGTAAAGACTACGAACATTGTAGAAAGCAGATGGACCTGTTCTCCCTCGCAAACAAAAACTTTTTGGAAAGACGAATACAATACTATTCTGAATAAATTTAAAGAGGATATATATTTTTTATTTTTTATAGAGAACATTAAACTTTTTACACAGTCAGTAGAATTAAATCATGTGACGCTTTCAAAGACAGATGAGGGAATCCATGAAAATTGTACCTTCAGTTTTAAATTGACATATATAAAATACTATTATACATATTGGTCCTTTTTTGTTCCAAACGTTTTGAGCCGAATGAGAACGTTAAGACCTTGTTTCACAAGCAAAAGTTCTCTGGGACAATGTACTCCATTTAGAAAATGTTACCCTTATTTCAAGCTACCTAAGCTAAGCAATCTCAGGAAACTATGATACGTGTAGTTACTTCACACCACAAGGACGACAGGTACGTCCAAAAAATATAATTAAATATTAATACGGAAAATTAATTTAGGCCCCACGAGGCAAAACAATAAATTTATTTTCCAAAATATGAAGAATATAATTGTTATTCCAAATATTTCTTAGAGAATATAATAAGTTGCTTATCTGATTCTTTATCTCTTCAAAAAATTTAAAATGAATTTAATAAAACAGTGCTTTATTTATAAACGATTTCTTCTAATCCCTTAGACACAATATAAAAACATCCTCAAAAATGAAAACTTAAAATTTTAACAAAAGATTGAAAAGTTTCAAAGAGAATTTACTCCTTTGTACAAGTAATTATTTTAAATTTTTATCAATACTGGATTTAAAAAAAAAACAAATTCTAGCGCTTCCCATATTAGAAGCTGTAATGCAATTGTTCATAAATCTTGATGACACTTGCCACGAAATATATTTTTTTTAAATCAAACCCAATGTTTAACGAAAAGCGCTTGACTATAAACAAAGTTTATCTACTTATTTCGAAATCAAACAGTTTGTCAATATGAATATACATTTTGATAAAATATAAAAAACAGCAACTGAACCACAACTTTTTATATAAATATTAACAAACGCTAACAGCTTTATCATCATAATTTAGTGTTACCATAACACATGAGTATGCTTGTAACAAAAACAACCTTAGTTAATTTTTTTGAATTTGAGATATTCAAAGAAACTTTCTAGCTTCTTTGCTTTTATAGATTTTTGTAACTTAATTTAACTCTGGATTATGTTTAAGAATTACAAAACTATTTACTGGATATGAAGTAATGGAAAAATATTTAATGATGAGCAATTATACAATAGTCATTTTATAGAGCGTTTTTGTATAAACGGTCAAACTCCAAAACGTAATAACTTTTAACAGATACTTTTTGCGAGAAATACTTTTTCCAAACTGTCGAGCATCCTTGAAAATAGAAGTGGCTGTATGTAACTTATATTTAAAATATTTGAACAATGATTGTTTTTGCCAAGAGCTCCTCAATTGTTATAGTTCTTATTGAAAAAAGTGATAATCTAAATATTGCTAACTTTATATGCTATGCTTGACTAATTAATCAATAGATACATTTTTGAAAATTTTAATATGAAATTGTAGTTAAAGATATTAATTGGATTTTCAAAAAAAAAAATTTACTTCGAAAAATTATGGTTACCATACCTATGGTTCGCTACATTGCTACCAAACTTATACCTGAACTGTATGATGACACCAAAAAGAAAATTGAAAAATTATTGTTAGAAGCTGAATATATGTCTCTTACGACAGATATGTGGACGTATACAGCTACAGACGATTACATGTGCTTAACAGCTCATTTTGTGGATTCTAGTTACGTTTATCATCACGTTTGTTTGGAATGTGTACCTTTTGTGGAACTTTCACACTCATTCGTGAATTTATCACATAAACTATTGAAGATAGGGTATTTCGAAAAAAATTGTTTGTAATGTTCGCGATAATGGGCGGACCATTATTTGTGCTCTTGAAGGCAGTGCATTCGAACACATTTCCTGTTTAGCTCACTCTCTTCAATTAGTGATAAAGGATGGACTTCTCAACATGCAAATGATAAAGGATCCTGCAGCGAAATATCGCAGCATCGTGGATCACTTTAAACATTCAACTAAAGCAACGAAACAACTGAAAATTGCCCAAGCCCAGTTAAATATTAAACAGCATAAGCTCATCCAAGATGAACCCACTAGGTGGAACTCCTTGCTACATATAATGAGGCGTCTCCATGAACAGAAGCAAGCAGTAAATTTAACCGCCTCTAATCTCAACTTCAATGTCGACTTAAGTTCACAACAGTGGACTCTAATCAAACATGTTATAGATATTCTTGACATATTTGACAGAGCAACATTTGTCGCCAGTGGAAACGCAGTAACAATTTCTGAGGTCATCCCTCTTGTTAATAGCATAATTAATATGCTAAAAACAACAGTTTCCGCATAGTGACTTGCAAAGTTTTATTGATGATTTATTTTCCTCAATTAAAAAACGATACGAATTTTTGGAAAAAAAAATTCTATACATTCGCCACTATGCTTGATCCAAGATTTAAGATAAGTGTATTCCACGATGCAGAGGATATTGTAGTAATTAAAAATCAAATGATTTTGGAGATGACTGTTTTACCAGAAAGAAATAAGTCGACAGAAAAAGAAGAACCAAAGAAAGGAACAGAAAATGAAAATAGAGAAGTTGAAGTATTTCATCATCATAGTATGCGGCGATTTTATTCCAAATTAATGGAATCAACAGCAGGCCCTGGAATAAATGATCACGGTAAAGACACTCCAGAAGAAGAAATAAGATACGTTCATGAAAGTTTGCTTTTGCCCAGTGCAAATATTTTTGAGTACTGGAAAATTAATAATCTATATCCTCGCCTGAAGAAATTATCCCTAAAATACTTAATCACACCGCCATCAACAGTGAGTTCCGAACGACTCTTCAGTACTTCTGGTCCAATTTGCGACAAGAAAAAGAGCAGGTACTAGACCCTAAACGCGTTCGTATGCTCATGTTTTTGAATAAAAACCTAAAATAAATTTTGATTTTGCTTTACTGTTAATAAGATTTATTTTGAATTGTTTAAATAAGCAATTTGTAACCTAAAAAAGTAAGAATTAAAATATATCATTCCTAAATTATGAAATTATTTATTACCTTTTCTTCTTTATTTATAGCTTACACATGTTCATTATGAAGTAAGTATTGAAGTTTGTTATTTATAACTAATATTAATATTATTTTTAATTTCAAATTTAAATATTAAAAATATTCGAGCTATTCGAGTATTCGAGATCCATTTTGTATTCGAATTCGATTATCGAATTAGAAATATTTGATATTCGCCCATCTCTGGTATAAAGTATATTAAAAAAGTGACAATAATCTCAATGTTGCTAAATTCATTATTAGGCTTGATTATAATCAATACATATACATTTCTGAAAAATTTATATAAAATTGTCATTAAAGATAATTGTTAAAAAAAAATCTTTCTTCATATTTATTTTAATTGTCGTTCATGTTGTCTCGCAGTGGTCAAGTAACATCTCTTTTGGGACGATATAAATATTTATCAAATTATTGTTATTCTCGTATATTTAAGGAACCAAAAATAAAGATTTATACAATAATATTTTGAGTATTTTTATAAAATATATAATTTTATCAAATAATGTGTATTGCATCTCAATTTTATAGTCTTTAGTATGTTGTTCGAAAGTTAAATAGTGTTTAAAACATTTTTGAAATTTACATTAGCATTGAATCATATAATGTAACCACATAAAATTATTACAGACAGTTGTGTTTGATGATTAATAAAAAATTTGTCATATTTTATTTTGAATTTCTTTTCCTAAGGAAAAGAAAAATTAAAAAACAATATAAAATTGTGATAAAGAATAATTCTTTAAAAAATCCTGATGAAAATTTATTGTTATTGTCGTATATTATTAATTTCTTTAAGAAACCAAAAATACAGCTCTACAATGTTGTAATCAAAATTAAAGATAATAAGAACAATATTGGTCTTGGCAAGCAACATCGACTACACTTCAAAGACATCACTTCTAAAAAAACCATTTAAGACCAGAAACCAACGATAACCACAGAAGATGTTCGACCATTTTCAAGAATTGACAAAGGATGTGGTTTAAAGTGAAACAGCGAGCGTACAATTCCAAAACACTAAAAACTGAGGTCTTGTTCATGTTTAAGCGCGTATATTCAATCAGGGAAAATGTTGAAATTTGATTTCATATTTCGCGGTTAAATATTTTTTTGTATTAGCCGCCACTTGTGCTCTCAAGATATTATTTAGACGCGTCATTACAAGATATGCGTTTTTGATTTTCAGTTCATCAGTTCTATGAACTGTTGTTCACACCTTGTGTTGTATTAAAGAATAAAGTTTTAGTATTAGTGAATTCAAGTGTGATTTTTCCTTTCTCGTACAATTCACAAACTCTGTCGAATTTCATACATATAAAGTTTAGAGCTTTTAATATACTGGTCTAAATTGAAATTTTCCCAAAATGTAACCACAAAAAACAAAATTGTTAGACAGTTGATGTGTTTAATGATTAATAAAAATTAAAAGTTTAATTTTGAATTTTTTGACATCACCTTAGAAGAAAAGAAACAATAAAAATAGTTATCAATTCTATTGTTAGATGTGAGTATTAACACCAAATAATTATTTACAACCGCTAGGTTGAGCTAGATAACTCCCCATTTTTATTAATAATATAATTTTTAATATCGATGAGAACGATTCTAAAAATCATTGTGAAATATATGAGTTAAACTTATTAAGAATTTATCAGAATTTGATTTGTTTATGCAATAACAGTTCCTTAATAATTTTATAAGCTTTTGCGTTATTGGAAATATCAAAAACGGTTTCAATATTTTTTGGATTCAGTAAACCTAAGGCTATAAAACATGTTTCAAAAAGGCGTTTCGTTTAAATTACCCTTTATTCCATAAAATTGTATATTTTGTACAAATACTCAAATATATTCAATTGTAATTATCTTTGTACTTCATAAAAATACGAGTAATGAGATATAATTTCAGTTTCATAGAAATCACGATAGAATACTATTAAAAAATAGGTACTCCAGAAACAGATAAACAAATTTTACCATTTAGTAAAGTCAAACTCTGAAGTCCGCCACATCGAAAAGAAAGTCAGACGGGTAATCAGACACCGAGACTTCGGTGCACGAACATTGGTGAGATATTTATAATCATACACATATTTAACAAAAATATTCATATTGAAATATGATAAAAAAAAAATGGGAATTCAAAAACGAGCAACAAAATTAAGTAATTCTAAAATTCAGAGAAAGCTATTAAAGACACCCCAGTAGTATTATAATACTTGAATATGCTTAGCTTTGCAAATAAAAATTATAATGTAAATATATAAAAACCTCAAATATGATACATTTTTCAAAAATAAATTAAATATTTATTAAGGAAAGTATATTACCACAATTCAATATTTTTTGTGCTTCGTATACATTATTGTAAATAATTGTTTATTCAATGAACATAAAATGAAAATGTCAAATATGCAACACAACATAATTATTTATATCACGATTAGACAAATAATTTAACATAGAAATATATTTGTCGATATATTTGACGTCATAAAAGGACTAAAATACAATTTTGCGTAAAAGAAATTCAAATCGAAACAGAAACAAATTATTTAGGAGGGAAGAATAAGTTTTATGTAAAAATGTTTATTAGTAAGTAAATATTACCACAAAATACATATTATTAAAAATGTTTTAAATGCATTCTTGTACAATACATTTAATATTATTTGTGCTTCGTATATTGCAATGCACACACTAATTTTCATTTAAGTAATTATGTTTATACAAAGAATTATTCTAAATAAAATGAAGTACACTATAAAAATTCAAACCGAAATAACTTAATAAAGTGACAAATAGTTTTTTTAATATTTAAGTATTACATTCTTTCAACCGAACCGCATAACTTTTTATATAAACATTAATATAACAACGCACATACAATGGATTCTGCTGTTTCACGTATACATAATCGCAAACACCCATAACAGTTTCGCATAAATTTTGTATAAAAACATTTTATTTTCTTGTGAATGGTACACGCAGAGAAGTACATTTTATAAAATGAATGCGAAGTGATGAAGCTAATTCTTTTTTTGTGCAAGAATAGGATAAAAATATTTGAACAATATTTATTAATTTATTATATTTTCACTTAAGTAAATACGAAAATTTTAAATATGGTATTGTACACTATTGGTATTACTATTTTAATAATTTTCTGTTATTGAAAATGAATTTAGGCCCCACAAAGGGGGTTTCTTTAAGTAACCAAAAGTATGGCTCTAGAATGTTTTAATCAAAGTTGAAGATAATAATAATAATAATAATAATAATATTGGCCTTGGCAAGCAACACTTCAAAGACATCACTTCGAGAAAAAACATTCAATACCAGAAACCAACGATAACCATAGAAGAAATGTTCGAGGACCTCCAAGAATTGACAAAGGAGGTGGATTAAAGTGAAAGAGCGAGCGTACAATTCCAAAACACTTTAAAAACTGAGGTCTTGTTCATGTTTAAGCGTGTATATTCAATCAGGGAAAGTGATGAAATTTGATTTCATATTTCGCGCTTAAATATTTTTTTGTATTTGCCGCCACTTGTGCTCTCAAGATCTTTTTTAGAAGCGTCAGTAGAAGATATGCGTATTTGATTTCATCAGTTATATGAATTGTTCACACCTTGTGTTGTAATTGAAGAATAAAGTTTTAGTATTAGTGAATTCAAGTGTGATTTTTCCTTTTTTGTACAATTCACAAACTCTGCCGAATTTTATACATATCAAGTTTAGAGCTTTCGATATACTGGTCTAAATTGAAATTTGCCCGGATGTAACCACAAAAAAATTTTAGACAGTTGGTGTGCTTGATGATTAATAAAAATTAAAAGTTTAATTTTGAATTTTTTCACATCAAAAAAAAAGATACACTGAAAATAGTTATCAATTCTATTAATACTTAATAACAATATGAAAACGAGCATTGATTGTTGGAAAAATTTGTTAGATGTAAGTATTGACACCAAAAAATTATTTACAACCGCTAGGTTGAGCTAGATAACTCGCCATTTCTCTTAGATCAGGATCAACTTGAAATTAAGACAGGAACAAAAAAAAATAATATGACACAAATAATATCAGACAAAGAGATTTACATACTCTTAAATTATACGAATTATAGTACCATAAACATTTACAAATTTACTTAGGAATGGAATATTTCAGACAACTCTTGTCTCTAATAAAATATGTAATTAGCCACGTACGTCTAGCGAATAAGAAATGTTATTATATTAACCGCTTTGCTGAACTAGAAAAATCCCCATATAATAAAATTCATCTAATCCAGGCCACCACAAAAAACAAAATTATAAAAGATCAGGATTAACTTAACCTCATAAAGATTACTGATAATTATCCAAAATATATAATTTTTAATATCGATGGGAACAATTCTGAAAATGGTTGAGAAATATATGAGTTAAACTTATTAAGAATTTATTAGAATTTGATTTGTTTATGCAATAACAGTTCCTTAATAATTTTATAAGCTTTTGCGTTATTGGAAATCTCAAAAGAGGTTTTAATATTTTTTGGATTGTATACCTAAGGCTATAAAATTGATATACATGTTTCGTTTAAATTACCCTTTATTTCATAAAATTGTATATTTTATACAAATACTCAAATATATTCAATTGTAATTATCTTTGTACTTCATAAAAATACGAGTAATGAGATATAATTTCAGTTTCATAGAAATCACGATAGAATACTATTAAAAAATAGGTACTCCGGAAACAGATAAACAAATTTTACCATTTTGTAAACTATAACTGTCGGTTCAATCTTTTTTGATATTTGCACTAACGCAGAGATAAACGGGAAATAATATTAAAAACAGTTTTTCTTCAATATTTAAAATATTACATTCTAAATATTGCACGTATAATATATGAATTTACTTGGACATACAAAGGTTTACGTGTTATTAAATAAAATATGAATATATGATTATTAAAGCTTGCTCAACTCTGTGAGCAGGTAATACAAGATGTACAGCTATTCGTACAAATCACAAATTAAAACAATTTTTAATATTCCTGTATCTAGTAAAGACTACGAACATTGTAGAAAGCAGATGGACCTGTTCTCCCCAGCAAACAAAAACTTTTTGGAAAGACGAATACAATATAATTCTGAATAAATTTAAAGAGGATATATATTTTTTATTTTTTATAGAGAACATTAAACTTTTTACACAGTCAGTAGAATTAAATCATGTGACGCTTTCAAAGACAGATGAGGGAATCCACGAAAATTGTACCTTCAGTTATAAATTGACATATATAAAATACTATTATACATATTGGTCCTTTTTTGTTCCAAACGTTTTGAGCCGAATGAGAACGTTAAGGGTTGGCTAAAGAAGCATTACTTTTTGAACGATAAAAAGTTTTTTATTTTCAAATTATTATAAAATTCAAGAAAAGCATATATAAAGCTAATTGGAATAAAAAGTGAAGCATTAAATTACACATAAACGTAAAATTTACTTTTTAGCATTAAAATAATTTGAAGTGAATCAAGCACCTCGTGCAAGTTGAAATCCTAACCTCAATTATAGGGAGGGAAAATGACTGATTCGCAAAAACTAGAAGCAATTATTAAAAAACTAGATATAATACAAAGTGATATAACAATGATAAGAACGGAAATTAATGTAATAAATGCCACAGTAAATAATCATGAAGAAATAATAAAGAAAATGGAAGGCAAGATTTCTGACTTGAAACTTGAAAATAATAAAATGCACAAAATAATTAAAGAAAAAAACCTTATAATAACTGGTTTAAAAGACATTGAAAATAACACTCAAGACCTGGAAAACAAGTTAATTGAACTTTTCCAGAAACAGCTCAAACTAAATAATATTAAAGAAACTGATATTGAAAAAGCATTTCGAATTGGGAACAAAACGAAAGCTTCAAGACCTGTACCTCTCACATCAGTTAAAATAAAAAATAAAATATTTCAAAACAAAAAATTACTAAAAGGTACAGGGATCTATATTAATGAACATCTTTCCAAAGATGAACAGCAAAAAGGGTAGTAAAAGGCCTCGAAAATCATCAAGTGAATCGCCGTCGAAAATGGTGCAACCATCGAAAAATTTTAAACCCCTGGGCAAAGCTGGGGCTTCCTTGAACGAGTCGATCGAAGTAGAGGAAACTTTTTTAGACAGCCAAGCAGTCCCAACAGTAGCTTCCTAGCGTCACCGAGCTCCTCACAGCTTGCAAACAACAATACTCTGAAGAACAACTCTCGTAATAATTACAAGGACAATATAGTTAATAAGATATGTATCAATAATGTATCTTTAGGAAAATCTTTGGAGGTATTGTTTTGGAATATAAATAGTATAAATAATTTGTTTACTTTAGAGTTGAATGACATAAATAGATTAGTAAGAGTAGACATTTTATGCTTTGTGGAAACTATGAATGTGAATGAAAATTTAACACTCCCCAATTATCTCAAAGAGTTCAAATCAAATGTATTTACTAGTGTTGCAAGTCGTGAATTTGATCGTGGTCGCCGTTCAGGTGGTATAGCCTGCTTAATAAAAGAAAAAAATATTTAATCAAATTAACATTATTGAAAAATCAAATTTTTGGCTTATCATCGAACTTGTTAATAACAAACAAAAATATATTTTAGGGATCGTATACCTGAAACCAAGTTTAGATGACAAGGTGTGTGTCCAAATGCTGGTCGAAACTCTAGAGGAAATACACGAGCGATTCTATCAACATAAAATTTTAATAGTAGGAGATTTTAATTCGAAGATCGGCAAACTAAATCAATTCGATGAAGATATATTTGATAACATAAATATTACCAAATACAGAAATACAGAATGCGATCAAATAAATAATAGAGGCATCAACTTAGTAAATGGTATGGAAAATATTGGGTTCCATGTGCTGAATGGCAGAACTGGATCTGATCTCGAAGGTAAAGCGACATTTATTAATCACTTTGGAAAGAGTCTTATTGACTTAATATGGGGAAATCTACAATTATTCAATGTAATTCAAAATTTAGAAATTGTTCCTACGATAAATTCCACTGGACACAGCATAGTTCATGTCAAGTTAAATTCTCAAGCAAAATTTATAGAAAACAATGCTAGCCCAGTAATTAAAAACCTTAAAACTATTTTTAAATTCTCTATAGATCAACTAGACCAATACGTTTATAACCTACAAAACTCGGGCAAAATCTATTTCAACAATATAGATGTAAATGATTTAAACAATAACTTAATTAATGTAGTACAAGAGGCTGCATGCCAAGCAGGAATGATAGTAACTCAAAATTGTAATAATCCTTTCTTTGCAGTCGATAAAAAACCTTGGCTTGACAAAAACTGTAAAACATTAAAAAGTGAAGCAAATAAATATCTCAGAATATATATGAAAAATAGTAATACAGAAAATCGTGAAAATTTTATCAATGCAAAAAAAACTTACAGAAAGTATTTAAAACAATGTAAATTTAAATACGAAAACGAAATATCTCAACAAATATCAAACACTAAAGATAATATACAATTTTGGAAAATATTAAATTCGTTTAGACGTAGGTGCCTCACAAATAACAAAATAACATTACTGGAATGGGAAACTTTTCTTAACGAACTTTACCCCGTAAATAACTGCCCTAATCAATCCTTTCTAGATTGTACTCACCCCACATTAGATTCAGACATAACATTAGAAGAAGTAACAGATTGTTTAAAACATTTAAAATCCGGAAAAGCCCCTGGTATCGATGATACCAACAATGACTTCTTTAAATGCCTCACATCTAATTGGGTACACTATCTACAAAATATGTTTAATGAAATATTTAAGCAAGAAATTATACCAGATGCTTGGGGAATGATTAAATTAAGTATGATATTTAAAAAGGGTAACCCTGACGATGCTTCTAGTTACAGGAGTATCGCCTTGGTAAATTGTATAACAAAAATATTTACACAAATTATAAACATTAGAACTCAAAATTGGTTAGAAGATAACAATATACTGAATGATTTTCAGACAGGTTTTAGAAAAAATAAAGGGGTTACAGATAACTTATTTTCCTTATCGTCTCTTATAAACTTTCAACTCAGACTAAAAGGTAATCAGACTTTCGCAATCTTTGTTGATTATAAAGCAGCCTTTGATTCACTTAATCATACCTTACTTTGGGAAAAAATGTACCATAATGGGATTAGTTCAAAAATCATTAGGATTATACAAAATTTGTACTCTAAAGCCAAAATTGTATCGGTTGATAACAATACCACGACTAAACCAATAGACTTGACCACTGGGGCCTTACAAGGGGAAATTTTAAGTCCTCTGCTATTTTTCATATTTTTAAATGATATTGAAAATTTCTTTAGAGAAAAAGGGGTAAGAGGTATTAATATAAATGGTACAAATGATGTAATTTTACTGGCATACGCCGACGATATTGTCATTTTAGGACACTCAGAAATAGACACACAAAATAAATTATATTGTTCGAATATAGCTCCCTTAATAAATTAAAAGTAAATATAAATAAAACTAAAATAGTAAGATTCCATAAAGGCCGACCAAAGAAATTATCTAGACAATTCAAATATGAAAATCATACAATTGAGGTGGTTAAAAACTTTATTTACTTAGGTATTAAATTTAGTAGTTCAGGGAAGTTCCTAGAAGCCTCAAAATATTCAAATTCTAAAACTAACATGGCCATTCAAAAAGTAAACTCCTTGCTTTCAAAGACTAAATCTAAAAACTGGAACAAAACCGCATCTATATAACGCAATAATTTTGGCCACTGGTATTTATGGGGCGGAAATTTGGGGCTTAAGATATTTGAATGAAATTGAAAATATTCAAGTAAAATTTCTGAAATATTTGCTACGCTGTCAGAGATCAACTCCAGGCTGCTTTTTACGGATGGAAACCGGTATAGAACACATAAAATCAGAAGTATTTAAAAAAGCTTTAGCATGGTGGCTCAAATTAACCCAAATGGAAGAAAATAGAATCCCAAAACAAATTTTTAATCGTCTCCTTGAGTTGGACAAATCACAAACAAACAAACAAAGTAGCTTATAATTGGGCCACACAATTAAGAGAGTTCCTCGTGCCTCTTGAGTTTGGTGAGCTTTGGACCACCCAGACGATCTCAAAAAATAAAATTAAGAATATAGTAGAAACTTTTGAAAAAACTCTAACCTTAACCGACAAACAAGCTGCGAATAATTCAAATTATAATAACTTTTATAAATTAATTAAAACTGATTATGAACTAGAAAATTATTTAAACAATAATTATGAAATGAGTAAAGTACAATTATTAGCTCAAATACGATTGTCTTCCAAGTTTCTAATAACCATAAACATTAATAGACTTAAATATAAACTAACACCCAAAGTTAACTGTTCAATATGTAACCAACATAAAAAAGAAGACCTGTATCACTTTTATTATGAATGTCCTATATATGAACCCTACAGAAATCGGTATATAAAACCGTTATTTGATAAAAACTTTACCATAAGTGAAGCAAATTACCACTCATTATGGGCTAACATTGATCAAAGAAAGATTAATGCCATATTTTATTATACAGTAAATTCTTTAAAATTGCGCTCATTCTGCCTAAACGAATAATAAATTTGAATTTTATAAAATTGTTAAATTAACCTAAACCCTATTCCTATACTACATCTGTTTCTATATATTATGTATGTAAGTAATAGTAAATTTAAAATACTATTATACAATGTTTTATATAGATTATACTGATTCTATTGATACTTCGTATTAAATAAGTAGGTATATATGTGTAACTGTGTAGGTATCTTTTCTTGTGAAAATATTCTACAGTTTGATTAAATTTATGTATGCTTCTTTATATATTACTTCTTATATTATATTTTTGTACCAACCATTGTTAAAAGATATGTATATCTTAATACAATAAATTATTGAATTTTGAATATATTAACCGCTTTGCTGAACTAGAAAAATCCCCATATAATAAAATTCATCTAATCCAGGCCACCAGAAAAAACAAAATTATAAAAGATCAGGATTAACATAACCTCATAAAGATTACTGATAATTATCCAAAATATATAATTTTTAATATCGATGGGAACGATTCTGAAAATGGTTGAGAAATATATGAGTTAAACTTATTAAGAATTTATTAGAATTTGATTTGTTTATGCAATAACAGTTCCTTAATAATTTTATAAGCTTTTGCGTTATTGGAAATCTCAAAAGAGGTTTTAATATTTTTTGGATTGTATACCTAAGGCTATAAAATTGATATACATGTTTCGTTTAAATTACCCTTTATTTCATAAAATTGTATATTTTGTACAAATACTCAAATATATTCAATTGTAATTAACTTTGTACTTCATTAAAATACGAGTAATGAGATATAATTTCAGTTTCATAGAAATCACGATAGAATACTATTAAAAAATAGGTACTCCGGAAACAGATAAACAAATTTTACCATTTTGTAAACTATAACTGTCAGTTCAATCTTTTTTGATATTTGCACTAACGCAGAGATAAACGGGAAATAATATTAAAAACAGTTTTTCTTCAATATTTAAAATATTACATTCTAAATATTGCACGTATAATATATGAATTTACTTGGACATACAAAGGTTTACGTGTTATTAAATAAAATATGAATATATAATTATTAAAGCTTGCTCAACTCTGTGAGCAGGTAATACAAGATGTACAGCTATTCGTACAAATCACAAATTAAAACAATTTTTAATATTCCTGTATCTAGTAAAGACTACGAACATTGTAGAAAGCAGATGGACCTGTTCTCCCCAGCAAACAAAAATCCCAAACATTTGAGGATGTTATTTTTTTATATAAAGTTTATAGACGAAGATCATACAATAATAAATAAATTTAAGAACGATATATATCATCAAGATGTATTAGTGATCCATGAATTCCTTAAATGTTGTTCAGTATAATTGTATTAAATCAAAAAAATATAATGAACTAGAATAGATTTTATCTAATTCAAATGGTAAAATAATGTTGTCATAACATTTTTTTCAATTATAATAAAACTGTTATTTTTAATATACACTTCATATTATTAAATAAATTTATATAAAATGTTTTCAACAAATTTTGTTTTTCATTTACCATTTGATTTATTTCGATAAGTGTAGACATCAAATTACTAATTATAACTGTTTTAAATACTAAAATAGTATTATAGTTTAAGTGTTGATAAAACGGCAGCTACAGACACAAATTTCAAACTTTTTGGAAAGTCGAAGGACCTACAGTTTTCCCCGGAAAACGCAAATCTAAAACAGGTTTGAGGATGTAATTTTTTTAAAAAGAACATTAAACTTTTTTGGAAAGACGAATACAATACAATTCTGAATAAATTTAAAGAGGATGTATATTTTTTATAGAGAACATTAAACTTTTTACACAGTCAGTAGAATTAAATCATGTGACGCTTTCAAAGACAGATGAGGGAATCCATGAAATATGTACCTTCAGTTTTAAATTGACATATATAAAATACTATTATACATATTGGTCCTTTTTTGTTCCAAAAGTTTTGAGCCGAATGAGAACGTTAGGATCTTGTTTCACAAGCAAAAGTTCTCTGGGACAATGTACTCCATTTAGAAAATGTTACCCCTATTGCAAGCTACCTAAGCTAAGCAATCTCAGGAAACTATGATATAGGTCTTTCCATCTGAAGAGACACCTGCGCGAAGTACGCATTTGCGTCTTAAAAAGAGAGGCAAATATGAGTAACAAGGAATACTACGCTACTCTCTGTTCTGCGTAACATCAGTTTCAATTTTCCTCATTCTGATGTTGACATCGCTTGGATTCACATCGCGCTCAGTTCTGTATTTTGACATTTGACCTACTCGTTTAGTTACTTGTTTTTATGTTTTCGTGGTATATTCACATTGTTATTGTTTTTTGTTTGTTTTCGCGGTATATTTGTTATTGTTTCTTGTTTGTTTGCAATATGTAATTTATCGATTTAATAAAATATATTTCAATTTTCTTGCATTTTCATGAATATTTAAATAATACTGTCAATAACATAATATAAATTAAAATTTATTAATATTTTAATAACGTTTACATTTAGAAAATAATAAACTAAAAACTGTTCATTTATGAATGAAAGAGCGTATATACAGTGTATTTAACTGGTGGATTGTAATATAGGTACTTCAGTTCTCGCACCGCTTTGGTAGGTTGTGTAGTATATCATATAAGCACCGCCTCTACACGCAGGCCAGGTGTCTCTTCAGATGGAAAGACCTATACGTGTAGTTACTTCACACCACAAGGACGACAGGTACGACCAAAAAATATAATTAAATATTAATACGGAAAATTAATTTAGGCCCCACGAGGCAAAACAATAAATTTATTTTCCAAAATATGAAGAATATAATTGTTATTCCAAATATTTCTTAGAGAATATAATAAGTTGCTTATCTGATTCTTTATCTCTTCAAAAAATTTAAAATGAATTTAATAAAACAGTGCTTTATTTATAAACGATTTCTCCTAATCCCTTAGACACAATATAAAAACATCCTCAAAAACGAAAACTTAAAATTTTAACAAAAGATTGAAAAGTTTCAAAGAGAATTTACTCCTTTGTACAAGTAATTATTTTAAATTTTTATCAATACTGGATTTAAAAAAAACAAATTCTAGCGCTTCCCATATTAGAAGCTGTAATGCAATTGTTCATAAATCTTGATGACACTTGCCACGAAATATATTTTTTTTTAAATCAAACCCAATGTTTAACGAAAAGCGCTTGACTATAAACAAACTCTATCTACTTATTTCGAAATCAAACAATTTGTCAATATGAATATACATTTTGATAAAATATAAAAAACAGCAACTGAACCACAACTTTTTATATAAATATTAACAAACGCTAACAGCTTTATCATCATAATTTAGTGTTACCATAACACATGAGTATGCATTGAACAAAAACAACCTTAGTTCATTTTTTTGAATTTGAGATATTCAAAGAAACTTTCTAGCTTCTTTGCTTTTATAGATTTTTGTAACTTAATTTAACTCTGGATTATGTTTAAGAATTACAAAACTATTTACTGGATATGAAGTAATAGAAAAATATTTATTGATGAGCAATTATACAATAGTCATTTTATAGAGCGTTTTTGTATAAACGGTCAAACTCCAAAACGTAATAACTTTTAACAGATACTTTTTGCGAGAAATACTTTTTCCAAACTGTCGAGCATCCTTGAAAATAGAAGTGGCTGTATGTAACTTATTTTTAAAATATTTGAACAATGATTGTTTTTGCCAAGAGCTCCTCAATTGTTATAGTTCTTATTGAAAAAAGTGATAATCTAAATATTGCTAATTTTATATGCTATGCTTGACTAATTAATCAATAGATACATTTTTGAAAATTTTAATATGAAATTGTAATTAAAGATATTAATTTATCATTGTATTTTCAAAAAAAAAAATTACTTCCAAAAATTATGGTTACCATACCTATGGTTCGCTACATTGCTACCAAACTTATACCTGAACTGTATGATGAGACCAAAAAGAAAATTGAAAAATTATTGTTAGAAGCTGAATATATGTCTCTTACGACAGATATGTGGACGTCTACAGCTACAGACGATTACATGTGCTTAACAGCTCATTTTGTGGATTCTAGTTACGTTTATTATCATGTTTGTTTGGAATGTGTACCTTTTGTGGAATTTTCACACTCATTCGTGAATTTATCACAAACTATTGAAGATTGGGGTATTTCGAAAAAAATTGTTTGTAATGGTCGCGATAATGGGCGGAACATTATTTGTGCTCTTGAAGGCAGTGCATTCGAACACATTTCCTGTTTAGCTCACTCTCTTCAATTAGTTATAAAGGATGGACTTCTCAATAAGCAAATGATAAAGGATCCTGCAGCGAAATGTCGCAGCATCGTGGGTCACTTTAAACATTCAACTAAAGGAACAAAACAACTGAAAATTGCCCAAGCCCAGTTAAATATTAAACAGCATAAGCTCATCCAAGATGTAACAAATATAGATTGATAAAATTCACAAAATATGATGTAAAACCGAAATTTCAAAACCAGCAACAAAATTAAGTATGATATATATATTAATTTTTAATTCGCCTAAAATTCAAAGAAAACCATTAAAAACACTAAGCCCAGTAGTATTATAATACTTTAATATGTTTAGCTTGTCAAATAATAATTATAATGCAAAAAAAATATGGACCAATTTTCCGAATAATCAACAACTAAGGTTTAATATCTTAGGGCCGGCTATCTCATACGTTAAAAAGAAAATTTACTTTTGCAGAGCGACAATGGTCCACCATTAATTATCAATGCAAGCAAAAATAATTTTGTCAAAGATATAATCATTTTTGTTATCCCAAATGTAAACCTGTTTACACTTCCTTGATGTAATCTATGAAAATTTTAATGCAGTCCTTTAAAAATATTTTATAAATTCTGATATAAATTAGGCAAGATATAACAGAAAATTGTTAGATATGCAAGATATTCTGAATTATCACAAAACTGATTCCACATACAAAGCCATTCAAGATATTGTTGAAATGTAAAATGAATACTTTGTTATTTAGGGTATTTTAAACGATAATTTTATTAAAAAAATAACAGAAAGATGAAAAATTATTAGTAAAATAATATGTTTACTAGATATATTTTTTTTAATACATATATCTCACTAAAATAATTCTCCTACATTCCCTCTCTTAATTCTTAAATATATCATAGTTCACTTTAATCGAAACTATTTTACAAAACATAAATGAGGAACATATATTCATCACAGCGTATACCTATATCTCGGTGTGCAAAATTAGCTTTTATTCTCAAAATTTGATAGTAATACAAAAAATATTTTCATTGAATGCGTATATGACGAAAAGAATTTTTTTATACAAAAAATGAATGTTTTGTTTCATATTATTATTGCATTCCCTGTTGCAAATAATTTCCTGTTACTTTATAACTTATTTTCATGTTATATTTTTGTATGTCCTCATAGGATGTTGCACACCTGACTTCGACTGGGAGATTACAACATTAAAACAGGCTATGAAGTCCGCCATATCGAAAAGAAAGTAAAACAAGTGGTCAAACATCGAGACTTCGATTCACGAACATTGGCATTATATTTTTAAGCATAGATATATTTAACAAATATAGATCGCTAAAATTCATACTGAAATATGATAAAAAACCAAATTTCAAAACCAGCAGCAAAATTAAGTATGATATATTTTTAATTCGCCTAAAATCAAAGAAAGCCATTAAAGAAACTAAGCCCTGTAGTATTATACTTTAATGTTTAGCTTATCAAATAAAAATTATAATGCAAAAAATATGGATCATTTTTTCGAATATTCAACAAAAGTTTAATATCTGAGGGTCGGCTATCTCAAATTTTAAAATAAAAATTTAATTTTCCAGAGCGACAATGGTGTATTAATTATCAATGCAAACAAAAATAATTTTGTTAAAGATATAATCATTTTTGTTATCCCAAATAAAAACCTGTTTACACTTCCTAGATCCTAGTCCTTTAAAAATATTTTATAAATTCTGATATAAATTAGGCAAGATATAACAGAAAATTGTTAGATATGCAAGATATTATGAATTATCACAAAATTGATTCCACATACAAAGCCATTCAAGATATTGTTGAAATATAAAATGAAAACTTTGTTATTTAGGGTATTTTAAATGATAATTTTATTAAAAAATAACAAAGATGAAAAATTATTAGTAAAATAATATGTTTACAAGATATATTTTTTATAAATTACATATATCTCACTAAAATAATTCTCCTACATTCCCTCTCTTAATTCTTAAATATATCATAGTTCACTTTCATCGAAACTATTTTACAAAACATACATGAGATACATATATTCATCACAGCGTATACCTATATCTCGGTGTACAAAATTGGCTTTTATTCTCAGAATTTGATACTAAAATAGAATTTTCTTTCATTTAATTTTAATGCGTATATGATAAAAAGATGATTTTTTTATTAAAAAAAAATAAATGTTTTGTTTCATATTATTATTGAATACCTTGTTGCAAATAATTTCCTGTTACTTTATAACTGATTTTCATTTTAGTTTTTTGTATGTCCTCATGGGATGTTGCACGCCTGACTTCGACTAGGAGATTACAACATTAAAACAAGCTATGAAGTCCGCCATATCGAAAAGAAAGTAAAACGTGTGGTCAAACATCGAGACTTCGATTCACGAACATTGGCGAGTTCTATTTTTAAGCATAGATATATTTAACAAATATAGATCGCTAAAATTCATACTGAAATATAATGATGATCATACCGATATCTGCATATAAGCAGATTGGCACACCCAGCAATGGGTAATATGCCGTGATGATATATTTTATTTATTTAAATATAATGATAATAAACCGAAATTTCAAAACCAGCAACAAAATTAAGTATGTTATATTAATTTTTAATTCGCCTAAAATTCAAAGAAAGCCATTAAATACAATAAGCCCAGTAGTGTTATAATACTTCAATGTGAAATATGCGCGCTCTTGTTTCCAACTAATCGAACTCTTTTATTTATATTTAAACTTCAAATTACTAATTACAACAGTTTTAAAATATTACAACTGTAGTACCATCCACATTTTCAGTGTTGATAAAATGACAGCTACAGAAATAAATTTCAAACTAGTGTCAAATTTGATTGGATTACTTCCAAATACCAATACAGACACCTCAAAAACAATAAATTTTTCAAAAATCAAATTAAATATATTTCCACAATTCAATATTATTTATTTATTTATTCAATGAACATAAATAAAATGAAAAATTATGCAACAGAACAAAATTATTTAATAATATTTACATCACACTTGAACAAATAATAGTATTTATATACAATATATGACTTCATAAAATGACTAAAGTACTTTTTTGCGTAAAATAATTGATATATATATATATATATATATATATATATATATATATATATATATATATATATATAAATCGAAATAGAAATAATTTATTTAGGAGACAAGAATAAATTTCATGGAAATGTTTATTAATGTAAATTTATTACTACAAAATATTAAAAATGTTTAAATGCACGTTTGTACAATATTACTTGTGCCTCGTATATTACAATGCACACACTACATAATTTTCAATTAATTATGTATATCCAATGTTTTATTCTAGATAAAATGAAGTGCACTATAAAAATTTCAAATTGAAATAACTAAATAAAATAACAATTTGGGTATTACATTCTTACAACCGAGTTGCATAACTTTTTTATATATGTATACTAATACAACAACGCACATTAACCATACAACGAATTTCTGCTGTTTCACGTATACAGATTCGCAAACATAACTGTAGGAACATTTTATTTCCTTTCGAATTTAAGGCTGATATTTCATTAATAAAAAAACATGCATTAACCATACAGTAGATTTCTGTTGTTTCGTACAAACAGAATGGCAAACACTATAGTAGTTTTACAAAAATTTGTGTATTACTTATTATTTTCTTTTCAATAAGGTGAGAAATTCATTTTATAAAATGAATGCTAAGTGATGAACCTAATTCTTTTTTGTGCAAAAATAGGAAAAATTAAGAAAATTAGTGGGAACGCAACTTAAAAAATTTACGTACTAAGCGAGTTATAAAATTCAAAATTTGGCGTTAAACATGTCATGTTCTAATAATGGCAGAGCGCGCGTCTCGCTTTTAAAATAAGACAACGTATCAAATTGCTTAGGCCATGAAACGTCATTCAAACTTTCAATTCCTTGTATTTGGCGAACGAATTAATATTTGAACAATTTATTTTTAAAATATTCATGAATCTATTAATTTTCACTTATATAACATACCAAATTTTTTAATATAGTATAGTACCATATTGTTATTACTACTTTAGTAATTCTATAACAAAAACATTATTTAAAATTAGGAGTAAGCTAACTACCATCCCTTAATTTAAAATGTATTTTTGAATCAAATATTTCTTCAAATAATATTTTTTTTTTTAGTATCAAGATATTGCCATCAAGTTTGCGAGAAGCTGGCCCACAACCTGCTGTTTCACAATTTGATTTGGGTCAATGGACAATGTAGAGCCAAATATGGACACGCAGCTGCAGGGGGAATTGTGGACCAAATGTTATAAGCTGGACACTAGGCAAAGATTCTTGCAGCGTAAGTAGAAAAAATAACAAAGGTTTTACAAAATTAATATTAAATGACAGTTCATTTCATAGTATTCGTTAAAAGAATTTAAAGAAAAAAAGTAATTACAAAAGGATAAAAGATACAAATAATTCAACTTTGAATACTAAACTCCATTTTATTAGACAAATCCTCAAATTTCTCTGGGTTCTGAGGAATCAATGCTCACCACCTCTCTATTTTTTTATAATATATAATTGTATGAAATAATGTGTATTGCATATCAATTTTCTAGCCTTTAATATGCTGTTCTAAATTTGATGATTACTAAAAATTAAAACATTTTCTTTTGAATTTTTTTTTTCACTTTTGGAGAAAAGTACACTTACCTAATGAAAATAGTTATTTCTCAATTCTATTATTCACTATATTATTCATAATGTTTTTGCCAAAAAATATTGTTTTTCTTATTTATATATATATATATATATATATATATATATATATATATATATATATATATATAATTTATTTATTTGTTTTTATCAATTATAAAAATATAAGGAATAAAATCCTAAGAATAATGCCTGTAAATGATTATCCGATGGATGAATCATGTAAATATATTATGTTTATTCAACAAAGTTGAACTTTTATCAAGAAAAATAAATAATTCGCAAAATAAAACTTCAAAACCCACACAGTGGTTAGAATAAAATATAAAATCCCAAATATAATGCGTGTATATAATTTTCCAGTGAATGAATCATAATTCAACAAAGTTAAACTTTTATCAATCACTCCTTTGGCAAATAATTTAATTTTTTTGGGTAAAAACTGCACTATAAAAATTTCAAATCAATATAAGTAAATAAAATGAAAATGTCCCACAAAAGTTAACCATTTCTGAATGTTTTAAACCACTCCTGAGACAAACAATATTTTAATACTTATGTATTACATTTGCAACTGAACCGCATATTTTTAACCTTAATAAACAACACACATTAACCCTACAATAGATTTTTGCTCTTTCACGTACACAGGCTAACAAACACCATACCAGTTTGCAGAAAATTGTCGCGGAACTTATTATTTTCTTCTCTAGTGTTACATTTTATTAAATATTCCATGATCAACGGACCACATTATACACAACTATACAATAAGTAATATACTTATTTCTATGGCTGAATCTGATTCATTTGCAATTTGTAATGAAACCAGGTTGTTTTTAATTATATTTTTTAATGTAAAATTGAAATTTTGCCAACTTTTTGCAAATTATATATACCTACTTTCACGTTTAAATAATTATTAAAATATGGAAACGAGCATTGGATTGGTGGAAAAATTTCTCAAATATGAGTAGCGTCATAAATAAAATTGTTCTTAATGGATCAAGATCCACTTATAATTTAAATTAGGACAGAACAAAAAAAAATTAATATGACACAAATAATGTCAGACAAAGATATTTGTATAAATCCAAAGAATTTGAATTATAATACTACAAACATTTAACAATGTATTTAGGAATGGAATATTTTAAATTATTATTAATAAAATAATTAGCAACATACGACTAGCGAATAAAAAAAAATATTATTACAACCGCTTGGTTGAACTAGAAAACTCCCAATATAATAAAATGCATCTAAACTAGGCCACCACAACAATAAAATTATTTTAATAGGTCAAGAATAACTTTAAATTGGTGAGAACCAAAAATTAATTAATATGGCACAAATATCAGACAGAGATATTTGCATACTCTAAGAATACGAATTATAATATTACAAACATAAAAAACCATCATGAACAAAATTAAAAATGCATTTGTTAGCCAAGTAAGATAGATAAAATACAGAAAATAAAATCCCAAAAATAATGCGTGTAAACGATTATCAGTGACGTATCGTAGGTTGTATATTTGGCGGGTCAAATTTCGTGAATATAATACGTATTTATAATTACCCTTGATTTTTTATTTCGTTTTAAATGTTACTATCCACTACTAGACTGATTGATGCCTTAGTCATTGACCGTATGTAAACGATTCGGGTGGTGACTGTCTTCGTCTAACTCAAGCAAAGTAACAATTCGTTTATCTCTGTCTGACGCATGGGCTTGTTTGTATATGCCGCATATAACACAACGTAGTCACAAGCAAAGCGCGCTAGCGCGCATTCGTTGTCTTTCTTTCAACACAGTCGTATCGTGTGCAAGCAACGCTAACGACACAATGGAGTGCCTATTAAAAAATAAAATCAAAGGTAGCGCCGCACAATGCCTTAGCATTTCAGTAATAAATACCTACATGGAAGGAATTAAAAGAACATTTATTGCAAAATTATACTGATACCAGAACAGAATTCACATTAATGTATGAAATTACACATCTTAAACAAATACGAGAAAATATACTAGAATATTTCACTAAATTCAATGATTTATATTTGATATATAACAGCAAAATAGAGGTGAAATACCAAGGCACGGTGAGCAAACTTTCACTAGAAAATGCAAACAAATATTACACCCAATGTTTTATAAATAATGTACGAGGCCCATTTAGGTCACAATTATCTGCGAGAAACCCACAGTCTCTAGCTGAAATATTAAATCTTATTACGAATGACTTACAGTACATACACAATCAAAACAATTTACAAAATACACAAAAAACACCGCCACCTAAAAATCAAATTCATTTTAACACAAAATATCAATCCCCCATGCAAAGGTCTCAACAATCAAATCCACTATAAACAATTCGCACCAGCTGCAAATTTAAGAAACGCGATTCAAAAACAACCACCTACGCCTATGAGCACACAAACACAATCTTCCCAGTCTTTTCAAACATCCAAAAGAAAATTTCCTCGTTGAGATTATTCCTTTAATTGTGTAGAAAATGATTCATTAAATGAAAGTTTAGATCCAGAAGAAATTTTGAACGAAAATAATTTCTTAGATCTAGACGAAGACCCACAAGAATTGAATCACTAACAAATAATTTTAGTAAATTACCCTTTATTAAAGTATCCGTTTTCAAAATTTTACTAGACACTGGCTCCACCCAAAATTACATAAATCCAAAATTAATAAAAGATAAATTTACAAAATTCCCAGAACTATTTATTGTTCATACCTGTAATGGCAAATTTACAGGAAACGAATACACTTTTTTTCAAATTTAAAAACAATAATATAAAAAGTTACATTTTCATCAAGATTTTGATATATTGTTAGGCATAGAATTATTAAAAACCAAATTCGATTTCATAAAAAAGGAAGTAACCTTTCTAAACAAATTTAAATTTAAACTGCAATATTTCAATTTTACTGAAGATGAAAACTTTAATATCGAAATAAAAAATCAAAAAATTCGCGACGAACGCTTAAATAATGAAGAACGCGAAAAACTAATGAAACTTTTAAACAAATATAAATGTTTAATTTCACAAGAAAATGACAAACTTTCTTTCACTAATAAAATTAAACATTAGATTAAGACAACAGATAATATACCCATACATGCGAAACAAGTACCTATCCAGAAATATATATAAAAAAAAAGTAAGAGATCAAGTAGAAAAATTACTGAAAGACGATATAAATACAACATTCATATTCGCCATGGTCAGCTCCAATATGGATAGTACAAAAAAAATGGACGCTTCGGGCAAACAAAAATTTAGAATGGTAATAGATTACAGAAAATTAAATGAAAAAACTATTGACGACAAATTTCCGATTCCCGATATTACTGACATTTTAAATAAACTTGGTAAATCTAATTATTTCACTACGATAGACCTTACATCCGGCTTTCATTAAATTGAAATTGACCCTAACGACATCCCAAAAACTGCCTTTTCTACAAATTCTGGCCATTATGAATTTAAAAGAATGCCGTTTGGTTTAAAAAATGCCCCCTCAACTTTCCAAAGATTAATGAATTTCGTACTTAAAGATTTAATTAACAAAATTTGTTTTGTCTATCTTGATGACATAATACTAGGAACGTCACTTCAAGAACATTTAGATAACACAGAAAAAGTTTTTCAAAAACTGAAAGAAGCAAACTTAAAAATTCAACTTGACAAAAGCAAATTTCTACGGAAAGAAGTCGCTTACTTGGGACACATAATTACTACCGATTGAATTAAACCTAACCCACAAAAAACCCAGGCAATCAAAAATTTTCCTATCCCCAAAAACGCAAAAGAAATAAAATCTTTCCTTGGATTACTTAGGCGTTTTATCGACAATTTTTCAAAAATAATAAAACCCCTTACAAATTGCTTAAAAAGGGCCAAAAAGTAGACAAATAATCCTGAATATAAAAAATGCAAAACACTTTTGTCTAATATTCTATACTACAGTATCCCGATTTTTCCAAAGAATTTTTATTAACAGACTCAAGTCAATATGCCATTGGTGCTGTCCTATCCCAAAAAAAATGATAATAACTAAGACCTTCCTATAGCGTACATTTCAAGGACACTTAATGACCACGAAATAAACTATTGCGTAATAGAGAAAGAGCTTCTGGCAATAATATGGGCCACTCAACAATTCCGAACTTATTTACTAGGGTACAAATTTAAAATTATTACTGATCATAAACCACTAGTTTGGTTAAACTCTTTAAAAGAGCCAAATTCAAAATTAGTGCGTTGGCGATTAAAACTTGATGAATTTGCGGGCAATTACACAATTGAATATAAAAAAGGTTGTCAAAACGTAGTCGCAGACGCGTTATCTCGAAATAAACCCGAATTCAAAATGGAATATAAAAATTCCGATATATTTAAATCCAAAAATGCTTTAGTCCACTGCATACCAAAAGACATAAAAATAGGCAAAGGCTTCGCTAGTCAAGTAAAAGAAAAATATCCACACAGTAACAATCTCTTTAATTTAGACAACAAAATTGTAATCCAAAAAGATCCTAAATTAATTTTTCACTTAATAACGAAAGAAAAATTTGATGAAAAACTTTCTTATCAAAATATCAAAATATGTTTTGAAAAACTTTTAGACCATTGCATACAAAACGAAATCTGTTCAGGATTAGATAAGAAAAGTTGGAACAAAATAGAGAATTTAATAAAAGAAATCTTTTTTGAGTCAAATATAAAAATCAACATATACGAAAAACCGAAAGATCTAGAATTAAATTTAAATTCAAAAACAGACTTAGTTATTGTTGAAACCGGCAGTGACACAATCATAGTACATTCTGACAACGAAAATCCTGTAAACGGCCTTAAATATTTAGATACACCCATAAATACATGCAGAAATCAAATAGTTGTAAAGGTAACAAAAAATAAAAACGAAGTAAAAATATCAAAAATTTTCAATAACAAAATTCAACGTCTATATTTATATTTAAATAAAATCGATAGTAACAAATCAATTCTAAATTTTATTAAAAGATGCCTACAACCTGGAATAACATACTATTGCCTTATACCAGATAAATTCAAAATGCATTTTAACTCGGTGCTACAAACATACTTTGATCATCGCAGAAACTTATAATAAATTAAAACAAGCTTACTATTAGCCTAATATGCAAAAATATATTCAAAATTATATAAACAAATGCGAAACTTGCCTTACAACAAATTATGAAAGAAAACCTATACAGATTCCAAACATTAGAACACCAACAGCCAATAAACCATTCGAAAAAATTCATATCGATCTTTTATCATTAGAACGAAATAAAATTTTGACCATAGTTGATTCTTTTTCAAAATTTGCTGCCGCTTATTAAATAAAAGATAAAAATGCAATCACTGTACTAAATAAATTAATAAAATATTTTTCTCATTATGTCATACCCAAAGAAATCGTATCAGACAACGGCCTAGAATTTAACAATAAAATAATTCAACAATATTTGGCTTTAAGGAAAAAAGACATACACTATATCTCAATAGACAACCCAAAAAGCAACGGCATAGCAGAGAGATTTCATTCGTCTCTCATCGAACACAAGAGAATTATTAACCGAAATCCCATATCAAAAAAATTACCCTTAAAAGAAAGATTAAAATACGCATTAATTGCCTATAATAATAGCATATATTCCACCACTAAAAGAACACCCATAGAAATAATATTCGGTCCAATATCTGAACAAAACTTGCAACCAGAAGAAATACTAATTGACGAGTATCTGCAAAAACACTCTGAAATTCTGAAACAAATAAATAATAGATAAATATAGATACACCGGATAATATTCCTGAGCAGGCATATGTCAAAATTAATAAACGCAATTCCGGTAAAATAGAAAAACCCAAATTTAAAATTATTTGTATAAAAACCATACGACATTCACGTGGACAAATAATAGACAGTAAAAATAAAAAACATAAAATCTCAAATTTGAAACCGCCACGTATTGTTTCAGATTAATTCCATTCGGAATTACACAATTAATCCAAGATGACAATAACACTGGCTTAAACATTCTCGAACTTGGATCAGCATACATACAGGTAAACTCACAAATAATATCCTTCAAAGTCCCTTTGACAAATATCATAGAGCAGTATGAAACATTACAAAATAATGTTAATACACTTAATACAAAATTGAACATGTACAGATATGCAAATAACGTAACAAGTCACAGAAATATTTTAACAAACTTAATGCTTCACTTAAGGGATAAAGTAGAACTTTTAAATATAAAAAGAAGACGCAGTTTAATAAATGGTCTTGGCACAATAATCAAAAGTATAACAGGAAATTCAGATTCTGCCGATAAAGAATATTATGACCAAATTATAGAAAATATCAATAACAATGAAATGAAACTAACAAATAAAGTAAATTCAATGGTCAAAATAAATATTACAGCACAATTTAACGATAAAATCAAATCAATAAATGAAAATATTATTTTAAATAAAAAACTAAATAACATCGAAAAAGCAATCGGCAAAGTTATAGATGAAAAGATACTTTTAAAATTCAAAATTTAATAAATGAACTTATACAAATAAGTCAAGAACTTTACTTTTCATTAATACTATTAGAAGAAACTATTACTTTTTCACAATTGAACTTACTATATTTCGGCATTATAAATTATCGCGAATAAATAAAAGAAATAAATTAAATAGAAAATAATTTCATAAAATCAATAATTCTAAATAATATGCAAAACAATAATATTCTTAAAACATATTGCTCCATAAAAGATAATAACCTAATTATCCTTATTAAAATTCCTTCAAATATCCTAAAAGAGAACCTGTTACAAACCACACCAATACCCACACACATACATACACGACACATATGAAACAATAAATGTGCCTAAAGATCTCTATACCCAAATGTATTAGAATAAGTAACAGGGAATACTACTGTCAATCCCAAAGCAATGAATACGAAAAATGTTTAGAAAACGTTATCTGTTACAGAGATTTCCAATATTGTCAATATAACAAAATTTCACTCAAACTCTATTATAAATATAGAAAATTCCAAATTAAAGTACTTATTCTTTCCGCATAAAAAACAAATAAAATTGTTCTGTAACAATGAATTGCAAATAAAAGAAGTAGAAGGCATACTTCATACTGATAAGTGTGAAATTAATAATCAAATTAAAATCAAAAATAACTGGTGAATTGATTGAAATTCATTTTAATATAACCAAAAACCAAATCGAAAATATTAAAACAGAAATAAAGAATATCTCCTTAATAAAAAATAAATTAGACAGCAGTATTCAGTTAGATTCCTTAAATAATAAGAATTCAAATAAATATCATTATATTGTAATTTACATTATAATTATTTTATTAATTATTGTAACATTAGTCTGTAAATATTATCTCTGGAAAAGATTTAAAAAATCAAAAGATATTGAATTAAAAAATTTCGACAGAAGTTCCAAGGATGTAACTTCTAGTTTATTTTATATTTTTATTATCGTTTTCTTTTTTATAAGATATATTATCCCAAATGTAAATCTATTTACACGTCATAGACTACGTTTATCTCGACAATTCAAGCGGCTTCAAGTATATTATGACTTGAAAAATCCTATTGGTTTATCTCAGCGGATTGAAATTAGGATTGACTTATTTTCAATCTTTTTTAAATTCGTATCGACTAAAAAAAGATAGTTAAATACTAGATTATGCAGACAGACGGGGAGAGGTATATGATCTAATTTCATGCTGGATATGTAACCTCAAAATCTGAAAATTGACATATTGTTATTTGACTTTCTTTCAAAAACATTAAAAAAAATATTTGTTTCTTCATCACACCAAATATTTCGCTTTTGGACAATTTTATTAAGTTTTATGTTCCGACTTTTATAAAATGAGGTAAAATACAAATAACCAAATGATATGAATTTATTAACACTCCAACATATTGCGGATGTGCGCATGCGTAGTTCCATTCTTTGAAGCTTCACTGTTTATTTCGACAGAAGTCAAGATGCTTCATAAGTCCAAGCCTGTAAATTTATAGGCTTGACTTGACATTTTCAAACGGCTTGAAATATTAATCTCGATCGTTGAAAAGGGATTTACTAAATTCAAGCGGCTTCAAACGTCGAGATAAACGTAGTCATAGATCCAATCTAGGAAAAGTTAAATTCAGTTCTTAAAAAAATATTTTACAAATTCTGATATAAATTAAGCAAGATACACCAAAAAATTGTTAGATGTACGATATTCTGAATTATCACAAAATATCATGAAAATACGAATGAAAAAAATTATCTATCGAGTGATAAGCCTACAAACAAAGTAACCAACAAAATATTATATGAAAAAAGGTCATCCAAAATAAACACGGAACATTACATATTCTCATATTTAAAAAGATACCAAAAGAAAACAAATAGCAATTGGCGCTTATTCCAACTACCTCCATTCTTATTACGTGGAATTGAGCTAACATTTTATACCATGCGTAGACCTGTTTCGATTCGTCGTATATGAACATAAAGATAACACTTACTAGTTTGTTTGAATTTTTCAGAGGTAAAATTATATTTTACAAAACTAAAGATATATGGGATTGTAAGTAGAAAGTGTATATTTTACATATTTATTCCTGTATAGTTACATCTTTTTCAGCGCAGAATGACTGATGATGAAATGTGAGAAATATGCCGTACGATTTGGTATCACTGCTAAAAAAATTGTTTCATAAATTACTACGTATAATTTTATTCATATTATATTTTAAATTTTATAATACTTATTTCTGTTTACTAGAAATAAAACTATAATTTATTTTATGTAATTGGTTCCATATAAATATTTTATTGTACTAAAGAATAAAACAAACTTTTTCATTTTATAAATTATCTATTATTTTATATAAGATTACCATAAATAAATAAAGAATACAAAATAAATCGACTAAATTAATTTCCAATCTATAGCAGTTGGCTCTTATTCCAATAAACTCCATATTTCTCAGTTTAATTAAAACAAGAAATTAAAAACAAAGGTGGAACACAAGCAATCAGAAACTTGTCCAATATAAAATTACATATTCAATATTTTTAATTATAGCAAGGAAACATAATTTAACAAATATGAAAACGAAAACAATTGAATATTTAAACAATTTTCAAATTAATCATAAAATTACGTAATGTTTAACAATAAAGTTATTTAAATTGATTCTTTACCAAAATATTATGTTTGTCTGTATCCAAAGAAGCAATGGTAAGAAAAAAATTCAAGATAATAACCAAGTTTTACTTTACTTTGGATAAGATAGACTTCTAAGAAAAAAAAACCTTGGAAAATATCAGCAATTATTTTTTCAACCAATAAATGAGAGACAGTGAACAGTTCTCATGCACTTCTCACTCTAGTAGAATCTATTACGAAATGAAGAATGACGAAAATTCATTTTCATTTCCATATAAACAATACATTACAGTAGTTGGCTCTTAATCCAATTAGTCTATTTATATTATTTCAATTAAAACGACAAAAATAGTACACACGCACAATTATAAACTTATCCAAATTAAAAATATATTACTTCAATTTTATGTAATATCACAAAAAAGAAAAAATTGAACAAACATTACAAAACAATCTTCAAATTATTAACTTACTGAATCTTTGACAACAAATTTATTAAAAGTGATTCTATACCAAATATTATGCCTAAATTCTAAACGGAACAAAAGAAAAGAATGCATAATCACAAAATTATATAAATGAATTTTTTTTCCTTTGAATAAAATAATTATCAATGAATTGTTCTGTAAATTGAACATTAGATCACCTTATAAGAAAAAGAAATCTCAGAAAATTACTACAAGTCCTCCTTGTGTACCTCCTCTCCAAATGAACCATACAAAAACAACAAAAAGAACAAAGAAAACCAGTAGAAGTAGGCTCTTATTCCTACTACTCCCATTCTTGATATCTAAATGCTTTCTAGATCGCCATCAGGACTCCTCTGCTGCTGTCGCCGCTGCTTTCGTCTCTCCGTAGTGAAGTCACTAAACGTAAGGCTCTCCCAAACCAATAAATTGAGTATTTTATTACTAGTTTCATCTATTTTTCTGTAAATCTCTTAATGAAATCACTGGCAAATAACCAGCGGCATCAACAAAAAGCGTGCATGCAGCGAAAGTAAATAAACTTCGCGCCAGTGTTTAGACTGCCACTTGTCGCTCTCTACTTTCAGTCAACGACAAATTGGAACAGCAAAAGTTTGGTTATCGCTGCGAATATTTTGCGTTGATAAATATGAAATATAATCTCCATATTAATTATTATATTACTGAATCTTTGACAACAAATTTATTATTTTTTTTTTCTATATATGCCCAAATTCTAAACGCAACAAGAAAAGAATACATAATCATAAAATTATATAAATGAATTAAGTTCTCCTTCGAATAAAATAATTATCAATTAATTGTTCTGTAAATTGAACATTAGATCATCTTATAAGAAAAAGAAATCTCAGAAAAATACTAGAAGTCCTCCTTGTGTACTTCCTCTCCAAATTAACGATACAAAAATGACAAAGAAACCCACTAGAAGTAGGCTCTTATTCCCACTACTCCCATTCTTGATATATAAATGCTTTCTGAATCGCCATCAGGACTCCTTTGATACTGTCGCCGCAGCTTTCGTCTCTCCGTAATGAAGTCACTAAATGTAAGGCTCTCCCAAACCAACAAATTGAGTATTTTATTACCATTTTCATCTATTTTTCTATAAATGTCATAAAGAAATCACTGGCAAATAACCAGGGACATCAACAAAAACCGTGAATGCAGCGAAAGTAAATAATACCTCGCGCCAGTGTTTGGACTGCCACTTGTCGCTCTGTACTTTCACTCAACGACAATTTGGAAAAACGAAAGTTTCGTTATCGCTCTGAATATTTTGCGTTGGTAAATATGAAATACAATCTTCATATTAATATTAAAGTACTGAATCTTTGACAACAAATTTATTAAAAATCATTCTATACCAAATAATATGCCCAAATTCTAAAGTAATTATTAATTAATTGTTCTGTAAATTGAACATTAGATTACCTTATAAGAAAAAGAAATCTCAGAAAAATACTACAAGTCCTCTCTTGTGTACCTACTCTCCAAATGAAAGATACAAAAACAACAAACAGAAAAAGAAAGCCAATAGAAGTAGGCTCTTATTCCAAATACTCCCATTCTTAATATCTAAATGCTTTCTGGATCGCCATTAGGACTCCTCTGGTGCTGTTGCCGCTGCTTTCGTCTCTCCGTAGTGAAGTCACTAAACGTAAGACTCTCCCAAACCAACAAATTAAGTACTTTATTACCATTTTCATCTATTTTTCTGTAAATGTCATAATGAAATCACTGACAAATAACCAGCGACATCAACAAAAACCGTGCATACAGCGAAAGTAAATAAATTTCGTGCCAGTGTTTGAACTGCTACTTGTCGCTCTGTACTTTTAGTCAACGACAATTTGGAAAAGCGAAAGTTTCGTTATCGCTGCGAATATTTTGCATTGGTAAATATGAAATACAATCTTCATATTAATTATTAAATTACTGTATCTTTGACAACAGATTTGTTAAAAATTATTCTATACCAAATATGCCCAAATTCCAAACGCAACAAAAGAAAAGAATGCATAATCACAAAATAATATAAATGAATTAAGTTTTCCTTTGAATAAAGTAATTATCAATTAATTGTTCTGTAAATTAAACATTAGATCACCTTATAAGAAAAAGAAATCTCAGAAAAATACTACAACTCCTCCTTGTGTACCTCCTCTCCAAATGAACGATACAAAAACAACAAAAAGAACAGAGAATACCAATAGAAGTAGGCTCTTATTCCTACTACTCCCATTCTTGATATCTAAATGCTTTCTAGATCGCCATCAGGACTCCTCTGCTCCTGTCGCCGCTGCTTTCGTCTCTCCGTAGTGAAGTCACTAAACGTAAGGCTCTCCCAAACCAACAAATTGAGTATTTTATTACCATTTTCATCTATTTTTCTGTAAATCTTTTAATGAAATCACTGGCAAATAACCAGCGGCATCAACAAAAACCGTGCATGCAGCGAAAGTAAATAAACTTCGCGCCAGTGTTTGGACTACCACTTGTCGCTCTGTACTTTCAGTCAACGACAATTTGGAAAAGCAAAAGTTTGGTTATCGCTGCGAATATTTTGCGTTGATAAATTTGAAATATAATCTTCATATTAATTATTATATTACTGAATCTTTGACAACAAATTTATTAAAAATTATTATATATATATATATATATATATATATATATATATATATATATATATGCCCAAATTCTAAACGCAACAAGAGAAAAGAATGCATAATCTCAAAATTATATAAATTGTTTTCCTTTGAATAAAATAATTATCAATTAATTGTTCCGTAAATTTAACATTAGATCATCTTATAAGAAAAAGAAATCTCAGAAAAATACTACAAGTCCTCCTTGTGTACCTCCTCTCCAAATGAACGATATAAAAAATAACAAGAAAGAACAAAGAAAACCAATAGAAGTAGGCACTTATTCCCACTACTCCTGAATATTTTGCGTTGATAAATTTGAAATATAATCTTCATATTAATTATTATATTACTGAATCTTTGACAACAAATTTATTAAAAATTATTCTATATATGCCCAAATTCTAAACGCAACAAGAGAAAAGAATGCATAATCTCAAAATTATATAAATTGTTTTCCTTTGAATAAAATAATTATCAATTAATTGTTCCGTAAATTTAACATTAGATCATCTTATAAGAAAAAGAAATCTCAGAAAAATACTACAAGTCCTCCTTGTGTACCTCCTCTCCAAATGAACGATACAAAAAACAACAAGAAAGAACAAAGAAAACCAATAGAAGTAGGCACTTATTCCCACTACTCCTGAATATTTTGCGTTGATAAATTTGAAATATAATCTTCATATTAATTATTATATTACTGAATCTTTGACAACAAATTTATTAAAAATTATTTTATATATGCCCAAATTCTAAACGCAACAAGAGAAAAGAATGCATAATCTCAAAATTATATAAATTGTTTTCCTTTGAATAAAATAATTATCAATTAATTGTTCCGTAAATTTAACATTAGATCATCTTATAAGAAAAAGAAATCTCAGAAAAATACTACAAGTCCTCCTTGTGTACCTCCTCTCCAAATGAACGATACAAAAAACAACAAGAAAGAACAAAGAAAACCAATAGAAGTAGGCACTTATTCCCACTACTCCTGAATATTTTGCCTTGATAAATTTGAAATATAATCTTCATATTAATTATTATATTACTGAATCTTTGACAACAAATTTATTAAAAATTATTTTATATATGCCCAAATTCTAAACGCAACAAGAGAAAAGAATGCATAATCTCAAAATTATATAAATTGTTTTCCTTTGAATAAAATAATTATCAATTAATTGTTCCGTAAATTTAACATTAGATCATCTTATAAGAAAAAGAAATCTCAGAAAAATACTACAAGTCCTCCTTGTGTACCTCCTCTCCAAATGAACGATACAAAAAACAACAAGAAAGAACAAAGAAAACCAATAGAAGTAGGCACTTATTCCCACTACTCCTGAATATTTTGCGTTGATAAATTTGAAATATAATCTTCATATTAATTATTATATTACTGAATCTTTGACAACAAATTTATTAAAAATTATTCTATATATGCCCAAATTCTAAACGCAACAAGAGAAAAGAATGCATAATCTCAAAATTATATAAATTGTTTTCCTTTGAATAAAATAATTATCAATTAATTGTTCCGTAAATTTAACATTAGATCATCTTATAAGAAAAAGAAATCTCAGAAAAATACTACAAGTCCTCCTTTTGTACCTCCTCTCCAAATGAACGATACAAAAAACAATAAGAAAGAACAAAGAAAACCAATAGAAGTAGGCACTTATTCCCACTACTCCTGAATATTTTGCGTTGATAAATTTGAAATATAATCTTCATATTAATTATTATATTACTGAATCTTTGACAACAAATTTATTAAAAATTATTCTATATATGCCCAAATTCTAAACGCAACAAGAGAAAAGAATGCATAATCTCAAAATTATATAAATTGTTTTCCTTTGAATAAAATAATTATCAATTAATTGTTCCGTAAATTTAACATTAGATCATCTTATAAGAAAAAGAAATCTCAGAAAAATACTACAAGTCCTCCTTGTGTACCTCCTCTCCAAATGAACGATACAAAAAACAACAAGAAAGAACAAAGAAAACCAATAGAAGTAGGCACTTATTCCCACTACTCCTGAATATTTTGCGTTGATAAATTTGAAATATAATCATATTAATTATTATATTACTGAATCTTTGACAACAAATTTATTAAAAATTATTCTATATATGCCCAAATTCTAAACGCAACAAGAGAAAAGAATGCATAATCTCAAAATTATATAAATTGTTTTCCTTTGAATAAAATAATTATCAATTAATTGTTCCGTAAATTTAACATTAGATCATCTTATAAGAAAAAGAAATCTCAGAAAAATACTACAAGTCCTCCTTTTGTACCTCCTCTCCAAATGAACGATACAAAAAACAATAAGAAAGAACAAAGAAAACCAATAGAAGTAGGCACTTATTCCCACTACTCCTGAATATTTTGCGTTGATAAATTTGAAATATAATCTTCATATTAATTATTATATTACTGAATCTTTGACAACAAATTTATTAAAAATTATTCTATATATGCCCAAATTCTAAACGCAACAAGAGAAAAGAATGCATAATCTCAAAATTATATAAATTGTTTTCCTTTGAATAAAATAATTATCAATTAATTGTTCCGTAAATTTAACATTAGATCATCTTATAAGAAAAAGAAATCTCAGAAAAATACTACAAGTCCTCCTTGTGTACCTCCTCTCCAAATGAACGATACAAAAAACAACAAGAAAGAACAAAGAAAACCAATAGAAGTAGGCACTTATTCCCACTACTCCTGAATATTTTGCGTTGATAAATTTGAAATATAATCTTCATATTAATTATTATATTACTGAATCTTTGACAACAAATTTATTAAAAATTATTCTATATATGCCCAAATTCTAAACGCAACAAGAGAAAAGAATGCATAATCTCAAAATTATATAAATTGTTTTCCTTTGAATAAAATAATTATCAATTAATTGTTCCGTAAATTTAACATTAGATCATCTTATACGAAAAAGAAATCTCAGAAAAATACTACAAGTCCTCCTTGTGTACCTCCTCTCCAAATGAACGATACAAAAAACAACAAGAAAGAACAAAGAAAACCAATAGAAGTAGGCACTTATTCCCACTACTCCTGAATATTTTGCGTTGATAAATTTGAAATATAATCTTCATATTAATTATTATATTACTGAATCTTTGACAACAAATTTATTAAAAATTATTCTATATATGCCCAAATTCTAAACGCAACAAGAGAAAAGAATGCATAATCTCAAAATTATATAAATTGTTTTCCTTTGAATAAAATAATTATCAATTAATTGTTCCGTAAATTTAACATTAGATCATCTTATACGAAAAAGAAATCTCAGAAAAATACTACAAGTCCTCCTTGTGTACCTCCTCTCCAAATGAACGATACAAAAAACAACAAGAAAGAACAAAGAAAACCAATAGAAGTAGGCACTTATTCCCACTACTCCTGAATATTTTGCGTTGATAAATTTGAAATATAATCTTCATATTAATTATTATATTACTGAATCTTTGACAACAAATTTATTAAAAATTATTCTATATATGCCCAAATTCTAAACGCAACAAGAGAAAAGAATGCATAATCTCAAAATTATATAAATTGTTTTCCTTTGAATAAAATAATTATCAATTAATTGTTCCGTAAATTTAACATTAGATCATCTTATAAGAAAAAGAAATCTCAGAAAAATACTACAAGTCCTCCTTGTGTACCTCCTCTCCAAATGAACGATACAAAAAACAACAAGAAAGAACAAAGAAAACCAATAGAAGTAGGCACTTATTCCCACTACTCCTGAATATTTTGCGTTGATAAATTTGAAATATAATCTTCATATTAATTATTATATTACTGAATCTTTGACAACAAATTTATTAAAAATTATTCTATATATGCCCAAATTCTAAACGCAACAAGAGAAAAGAATGCATAATCTCAAAATTATATAAATTGTTTTCCTTTGAATAAAATAATTATCAATTAATTGTTCCGTAAATTTAACATTAGATCATCTTATAAGAAAAAGAAATCTCAGAAAAATACTACAAGTCCTCCTTGTGTACCTCCTCTCCAAATGAACGATACAAAAAACAACAAGAAAGAACAAAGAAAACCAATAGAAGTAGGCACTTATTCCCACTACTCCTGAATATTTTGCGTTGATAAATTTGAAATATAATCTTTATATTAATTATTATATTACTGAATCTTTGACAACAAATGTATTAAAAATTATTCTATATATGCCCAAATTCTAAACGCAACAAGAGAAAAGAATGCATAATCTCAAAATTATATAAATTGTTTTCCTTTGAATAAAATAATTATCAATTAATTGTTCCGTAAATTTAACATTAGATCATCTGATAAGAAAAAGAAATCTCAGAAAAATACTACAAGTCCTCCTTGTGTACCTCCTCTCCAAATGAACGATACAAAAAACAACAAGAAAGAACAAAGAAAACCAATAGAAGTAGGCACTTATTCCCACTTCTGAATATTTTGCGTTGATAAATTTGAAATATAATCTTCATATTAATTATTATATTTCTGAATCTTTGACAACAAATTTATTAAAAATTATTCTATGTATAAAATAATTACCAATTAATTGTTCTGTAAATTGAACATTAGATTATCTTATAAGAAAAAGTCCTCCTTGTGTACTTCCTCTCCAAATGAACGATACAAAAATGACAAAGAAAACCAATAGAAGTAGGCTCTTATTCCCACTACTCCCATTCTTGATATATAAATGCTTTCTGAATCGCCATCAGGACTCTGCTGCTGTCGCCGCTGCTTTCGTCTCTCCGTAGTGAAGTTACTAAACGTAGGGCTCTCCCAAACCAACAAATTAAGTATTTTATTACCATTTTCATCTATTTTTTTTGTAAATGTTATAATGAAATCACTAGCAAATAACCAGCGACATCAACAAAAACCGTGCATTCAGCGAAAGTAAATAAACTTCGCGCCAGTGTTTGGGCTGCCACTTATCGCTCTGTATTTTCAATCAACGACAATTTGGAAAAGCGAAAGTTTCGTTATCGTTGCGAATAATTTGCGTTGATTTGGGAGAGCCTTTGAAGAAGTAAATAAAAGAACAAACGAAAGAAAAGAATATAAAGAAGGACGTTATAAATTCTGAACAAAGTTATAATTGTTTTAACAGCAACTGCTTGTAATTTAATCAACAAAAAAAAAGAAGAATGAAAAAAAACGCATGAAGCGAAAGTAAATAAACTTCGCGCCAGTGTTTGGATTGCCCCCTGTCGCTCTGTACTTTCAGTCAGACAATTTGGAAAAGCGAAAGTTTCGTTATCGCTGTGAATATTTTACGTTGGTTTGGGAGAGCCTTTGAAGAAGTAAATAAGAGAATAAACGAAAGAAAAGAATATAAAGAAAGAAATGATAAATTCTGAACATAGTTATAATTATTTTAACAGCAACTGCTTGTAATTGAATCAACATAAAGAATGAAAAAAATGGAAAAAGTTTAGAAAAAAATAAAATGTGTAGTTACGATACCGCAATAAATCCTAGTATGGATCCAAACGCCTTCGAAAGCTCTTTTCGCTCTTGAAACTTCAACTTGATCGTCGGGAACTGCGGGTGATAGATACTTGGACATGTTCTTCGTATTCTGGATTACTGTGGTGTTCTTTCTTCAATTTCTCTTCAGAATTGTGTTGTTCCCACATGTATTGTTGCATGGTTTGAGATTGTTCAGACTTGTTTTGTTGTAGGGAATGTTCACTCTTCTTAATTTACATTCTCTCTTGTAGTAAGCTTCAGTTTTGATATTGAATTTCGATATCTGTATCAAAATATACAATATGAAAAAAAAATCGTTGTTTATTTATATAGGAGTGAAAAACTATAAAAACATCAATTACTGTACTGAAAAAAAGTAAATATCTTCATATTTTATCAATGTAAGGCACCACTTGTTGATTTAAGAAAGAGATCATTAATATATTGCAAAATCTACGGAAATAATATGATCAAAAGTTTAATAATGTTATTAGATTAATATTTTTGAGAAAAAATGCAGTACGCGTTTATATCGTCTTGCTCTAGAATTTGGAATTAGATATGTACATACTTCAATATTTCATCACGAGATAGCAGTAATAATTACGCATCAAAATCTGTAGTCGCAAAATGTGTTCCCATTTCAAGGCAAACATTTGTACAATTTATCATGAAAGCATGATGAAATTTCAACTAACGGTCGCTCCAATTAGTTGTATAACGTAAATCAATTAGCAGCAAATAGCAGGCAACCTATTTGATCACATTTTGTGGTACAGATGTAGAAAATATCTTATTTTCAAGTATTATTTTGTGTTAATAAATGTTTAAATGTTGATATTTGTTTATTTATCAAGAACTTGATAACGAAAGGCAATCAAAAAAAAACCTCTTAATTTTCGATTTGTTTTGACCCCCTGAATCCAAATCATTGAATTTGTTTAAATATTTAAAACAAATAATCACTTAAAAGTATTTTAAATATGGCGGGTTTATTCTTATATAAAATTTAGAAAAAAAATTAATTTAAAATTGATTCCCTTTAAAAAATTATTAAATATTATGTAAAAATCATTGAATTTGTTTAAATATTTAAAACAAATAATCACTTAAAAGTATTTTAAATATGGCGGGTTTATTCTTATATAAAATTTAGAAAAAAAATTAATTTAAAATTGATTCCCTTTAAAAAATTATTAAATATTATGTAAAAATCATTGAATTTGTTTAAATATTTAAAACAAATAATCACTTAAAAGTATTTTAAATATGGCGGGTTTATTCTTATGTAAAATTTAGAAAAAAAAATAATTTAAAATTGATGCCCTTTAAAAAATTATTAAATATTATGTAAAAATTCATCTTACCTATAATTTTGAAGGTTTGTGCCCCGCCATCTTGAAATTCTCAGAAGTAAACCTATGAGGCGGGTTGCGGACACACCACGTTCTGTTGGATGACCTCTTGAATTCTTGCAAAATATGGAGACTTGATTGATTGTTGATCACAGACGAACTCGGCCTTGGAACCTTCTGCAACAAAGAACAAAGAAAAATGTAGATTAGTAATATAAAACAATAAATAATATCCACAATTGCATATTTCATACTACTTCATGCCATGCTAACTAATACTAGTTTGATATAAAATATTTTCTGTTTAAGAACAAATTTAATGTTTAAAAAACAAATAAATTGCGTAAAATTGTTTAATTATTTGTTTAATTAATCAGCATACCTTATATTTTTGAAAGTTTCGGCCCAACCATGCTTTTACACATAGAGCAGCAGCCGCCAAAGTTTCAATGATATAAATTAAGTTTAATTTACCGAAATTGTTAAAAATATTATTCAAATATACAAGACCGTTGTTTATTTAAGCGTTTTTAATAAAAATATTCAATAAAATATGAATATTTCCATGGATGAAAGATGATATATTCAGACAAGTCGAAGAACGTGCAACCATGTTGCCTACTTGAGGAGAAAGAAAGAACATTGCTAGATGCCGGATATGACGCTTGAAAGTGCTGGAAATTCTGGAGGGGGAAAAATTTTAACCGGGAAATACAAAGTATAGTTATTCAATTTTAAATTTTCGAGTAATATAAATTGATATTGGCACTATATTTCTTTAAATCATTGAAAAACAATGTGATTTTTTTAACTAAAATTTCTACAGACAAGTAACACAATACATCTACATGAAACGGTGTTTAATATGCCGGAAGCTGTTTAATTCGGCAATCTGATTCGGTAACTTGAATGGCCGCGAAATGTAAAATTTGTATATTTAAAGAAATATATTCAACAAATAATATAAAACAGTATTAATACTATATTTCCCCAAATAATTGGAACATGTTGAAAAAACAAATAAATTGCATAAAATTGTTTAATTAATCAGCTTACCTTATATTTTCGAAGGTTTCGGCCCAACCATGCCTTTGCACATAGTACAGCAGCAGCCAAAGTTTCAATGATACACTTTATGTTTAATTTACCGAAATTGTTAAAAATATTATTAAAATATTCAAAGTCGTTGTTTATTTAAGCGTTTTTAATAAAAATATTCAATAAAATCTGAATATATCCGTGGATATAAGATGATTTATTCAGACGAATCAAAGAACGTGCTACCACTTTGCCTGCCTGAGCAGAAAGAAGGACCTTTGCTGCATGCCGGATATGACGCTTGTAAATGCTAGAAATTCTGGAGGGGGAAAAAAATTTAACTGGGAAATACAAAGTATATTAATTCAATTTTATATTTTCAAATAATATAAATTAATAGTGGTACTATATTTCTTGAAATTATTGAAAAACAATGTTAACTTTTTAAATAAAATTTCTACGGACAAGTAACACAATACATCTACATGAGATGGTGTTTAATATGCCGGAAGCTGTTTAATTCTGCAATCTGATTCGTTACTTGCATGACCGCAAAATTTAAAATTTGTATATGTAAAAAAAAAAATTCAACAAATAATATAAAACAATATTAATACTATATATCCCAAAATAATTGGAAAACCATAAAAATCTACATATTTTTAAATTAAAATATGGATAAAATATTTACACTCCAAACACATAACACTTAACCAAGAAATTCGTTTTGTTTATGTTTATATTTTCAATTTCTTGTTTCAACTTGAATTGACATATTAACATGCATATCTCAAGTATGTTAAAATAATGTGTATAAACAAATATTTAACAATATGTCTATTTATTTCTAGGTGGCAGTGTGAAAATAAATGAATTTGCAATTTAAAAAATGTCTAAATATAACATCACATAAACATATTAATTTTACGATTATTTTGCAAGAAATAAACAATATTGTTATAGAATATCAATCGATTTGTTTACTAACATATTATACATTGTATAAGGATTTCGTTTATAGTGTTGATATATAAATATGGACAAAAACAAAAAAAAATTGCAGGTTAGAAATTTGCATTTTCTTGTATTTTGTAATAATAAATCGATTATGGTACAAAGTAATTGATCTAATCTTTTCAGATATGTGTGCTATTTCTTTGAACAGAGTATACATCGAAATCATGCTCCTAAAAAATAATAAAGAAAACATTGAGGCATATATCGTTTTTACAACTAGAAAAGTTTTAATTCGTAAGAAAACTACATGGAATACAAATTGTTTATACATACTATGTGATATATTATTAGTACAATTATTGTTCAGAGGAAAAAAAACTAAATTGTAAGTATGAAAACAATTATTATTACAATATGAACACGATGATATATCTGTCACAAAAGATATTGCAAATATGTTAAAGATTTTGAATTTTACTGTCTTTTCTACATATATATCCTGAATTTAATTAAAATACATTAATTATTGCAGATTTTGGAGACAGTTAAAAATTTATAAATTTTGTTGAAACTAGACTATATTCATACACAGGTGTCCCAGGACGAGCTTATGCTATCGTTCTTTCAAAAACTATTTAATAATATTTTACGAAATTTGGTATCTAGGGGTTTTCCTAAGTTCGTTTCAGCAAAAATATTTTGAAAACAGTAGCACTTACGGTTTTACCGGAAATAGACTCTAACTTTCTGATTGTAAATGGAATGCTATATTTTTTATTTTACCATTGAATTCAGCAGAAAATTTTATATATGAAACCATAAAAAAAATTACTCATGATCAACCACTTCCGGCGTAATTACACTTTTTTGATTTTTTCACTAATAACGGCCACTTTTTTATCACTCAATATCTCGAGAATAGAAACGAATTTCTATAATCTATAAAAACAGTTTAATAAAGAAAGCATTTGTTTACAATAATATAAATTAATAATCTACAATTTTTCAAAATTGTAATTTCTACGTGAACGTAAAGATGAAGTTCACAAAATTCAAAAACTCATGAATTCATGTAAATGAATTCATTAAAAAAATATGGATAATTTGTGCAGCAAGTCCTATGTTGAAAGTTGATAGATTTTTAGTAAAATGGAACATATTTAAATTGCATACATTAGTATTTGTTTATAAATCTAGTTTAGTTGGCTATGAACATTTCGTTTTAGCTTTATGTTATTTTTTCTTACTTACTTCGTATTTTACATTTAATATGATAGTAATTCATAAAAATTAATTAAAATATAAAACAATAAATAGGTACTAAACATAATTTTCTTCTTTTTCCACCAGGGCCCACTTAAATTAAATTTAATAACTAATGTACTCGTATATAAATACAATTTAAATATTTTCCATTTTACTAACTTTTTATTAAATCAACTTTCAACATAGGACATGTTCCACAAACTACAGCTATTTTTTAACAAAGAATTCATTTAAATTATAAAAAATGGCGTGTCCCATTTAAAAAATAGAGTTTTGTGAACTTTAACTTTACGTTGACGTAGAAATTACAATTTTGAAAAATGGTCGATTATTAATTTATATTATTGTAAACAAAAGCTTTCTTTATAAAAGTGTTTTCACAGATTATAAAAATTCTGTTCCATTCTCGAGATATAGAGTGATAACAAAGTAGCGGTTAATAGTGAAAAAATCAAAAATGTATAATTACGCCGAAAGTGGTTGATCATGAGTAATTTGTTTTATGGTTTCATATGTAAAATTTTCTGTTGAATTCAATGGTAAAATAAAAAATATAGCATTCCATTTAAAATAAGAAAGTTAGGGTCTGCTTCCGGTAAATCCGGAAGTGCTACTGTTTTGATAATATTTTAGCTGAAGCAGGCATGTCGGAAAACCTCTAGTTACCAAATTTCGTAAAATAAGATTGATTAGTTTTTAAAATAACGATAGCGTAAGCTCGTCCTGGTACACCTGTATTTTGTTCAACAACTTTTTAACCCCGTAAGGTATTTATTGCAAATATGTTGAAAAATTTGAATTCTACTTTGTTTTCTCCGTATATCGGGTGTCTACTTTTTATGGACCATAGGAAATATAATGGTAAAATTTTCATATTTCTGTAAATTCTGCCCTATCAATTTTAGATCTAAAGTGTAAATACAAGTGCCATGCATAGCACGAAACATACAATTCAAATAGTCGTGTTGTTTGACTTTGACAGATAAAAGTTTACTAATTGGTATTGAATTGTTAATATTGTTCAATTGAGTTTTTTCTGCGATGATAAATGTATCCATGTTTACTGATTATAAATTAATGAATTCAATAATTATTAAAACTTTATGACAGATGACGCATGTAAACAATAATTTTGGACTTGTTATATGCAGTTTTTAATTCTGAATATTTTTTGTTAATACACTTTTGTTCCAAAATTAATAGGGCAGAATTTACAGCCATATGAAAATTTTACCATTGTATATGGTCCATAAAAAAGTAGACACCCGGTGTACGGAGAAAACACAGGAGAATTCAAATTTTTCTGTCTCACAAAAAAAGTAGACCCCCGGTATATTTTGTTCAATAATTTGTAAACGGCAATATATATTATAAATCTGTAAAAAGTTTTGAATACTACATACTTTTCTACGCATGAAGATATGTTTTTATTAAAATATACCTATCAATTATTTCAAATTTGAGTGGTCAAAAAATTTTCATCTTGAAAAAAGTATAACTATAAAAATTGTTATTCAATAACTTTGTAATGGGAAAAGATATTTAAAATCTGTAAATATATAAATGCAGCTCACTTTTAAAATATAAAATATAAGTATTTTAAAACTTAAAAATGATTATTTTATAAACTAAAAATAAATTATAAATCATATTTTATATCCTTGTCATCACTTCATACCGTAAAACTGAAAATGACTAACTATATATTCTAGATAGAAATTCGCTGGATTATGACAAACGAGAACGTCTTCTGTGGACCAGTCTTGAGGAGTTGCCAAATATGCTACAAGGATAACGTAAGATGGATGAATTTGCGGTACAGATGCGTAGAAATAACAGTTTCCTTGGCTATGCTGAACAAGTTTCGAGTTGATGTCTTGAAGTTCATCATCTTGCATACTGTTAAAGAGGGCATGAACATCAGAACGGTGACGTATGAGGAACATACGGCGCTAAAATTGAAATATATGAAGAAAATAGGAAAAATAAGGTATGGCAGGTTGCCAAAGTCATCAAATTGTCATCTTTCAAAATCATGTATACAATGGGATTCTGCACTCTGAATTTTTTATTATTTTAAATGAAAGTTCTTTTCATTTTGAAGCATTGAAGTATTAAAAAGTCAATTGTTTTTAGTTTAACTGCATTTGATTTTTAATATCAACATGACGTCACGGCGGCACTTACAGCTACTAGATAATACATAGCTGACTCGTCCGCCATATTGGAGCCAAAATGAATGCAGTAAATTATGCAATAAAAGTGCATTTTTTTATAAGTTTATGTAGTAACTATTTTTCATAATTAAATATAACTTCCATATTTGCCATATTATATTTATTTAAAAAAATAAAACAAGAAAAATACGGTTCGTTATATTTTTGAGGTTAGAGAAAAATATATGGTTTGCATTAGTACCTGTAAAACTTATAACCATTTCTCAAATGATTTGCGCAATTTAGAGCAGAACAAGCCATCATTGTGAATAATTGCTATGATTAATAATACTGCAACACTGATATGAATGATTCAAGTGGCTCCAAATTGGCGGACGAGTCAGCTGTAATTTATCTAGTAGCTATAGCGACAGCTATTGCTATATCTTTGTCTCGCACAAGCTCTATAGTAGGCACGGAGAGAAAGACAGCACTAATATGACGTCACAGTGACACTGATAACAAACCTCAAATATCTCGGAAAGTAACGATCAAAAAATTGTTTTTTTCATTTAATCGCTATTTATTGAGTAATAATTTAAGTATAAAGTGTACATTTTATTATTTTTGTTATGGTGCAGGACCCCATTGAAGAAAAAGTACAAATCATAACAAGGTATAAGTCCAATATGAATCTAAGACAAGTTTCCGATTTATTTGCTGCTACTTTTAATAAGCAATCCAGTCCAGCAGATATTAGAAAAATCTATAATAATTATAGAACTACAGGATACGTCAATGGACAGCATTAAAAGAAAGTCAGAACAAATAAGGTAATTAATATAAATAAAAATGACAATACCCTTTCGATAATAATAATTTCTGAAATTGGCAGATAAATGACTTTGCCAACTCCCTATGTTTTAAAAAAAAAACACGATAATACATTGCTGTCAATCATTTTAAATGTAACTATGGTAATGGCATACGCATATGTCCACTGATAAAAAAACTCCCCGTATTTAAAAATTATAAAAAAGTAATAAAATAACAAACAAATAAATAATGGACCTTTTCAATTTAAAGAGATAGAAGATATGCGCAATGGGGATTGCGCATAGTAAGAACAACTGAGATCTATGACGTTTGTTTCTAAAAAATTTATACGTAAAATGTGAGAATATCTCAGATAACTGTAAAAAATCTTATCGAAATAAGTTACAAAAGCTTTTATTGAAGTTAAAATGTCTAACGATGTAAATTTTCACTGAGAATACAGGTATTTTAATGACTGCAATATTTTTGACGTTTCGTTTGACAGCCCAACTGGCAGTTGTTCGCGCCATTTTCTTATTATTTGCAGCAATAGAAAGCGATAGCCGTTAAATTGAAAAGGTCCATTACAATAAATTTTCAAAAATCCCTCCATTCTCTAATAAACAATGACCCAATCGGTTATAAAACTCTTGAATAACATTGGATATGGCAGCTGTAATCCAGTAATACCAGTGGCGGTTTTAAGGGGTGTCGCACCTAGTGGAAGCCAGGGGCCTCGGGTTTAGGGGGGGCTCGAAAACATACAAAAATACTTATATTAATCTCACTCTATAGACTCCTAACAATCCTAACGTACCTAATGATATGGACGCAAAAAAATCCTTGAGATTGTAGCCACTAGCCACATCTCTTGCCGCGGAATGGTAATATAATTATTACTGTATTTCTGACAGACAAAATTTATTTTTGGATAATGAAAGAATATAATTTCAAGTTTTAAATCTTGCAATTTTAAATTAAATATCTTGAAGATGATGACGATCGGTCTCTATGTACCGATGCAACCGATTTCTGAAGCTCCTCTCTACACTTTCCAACACTCGGGCTCTTTCCTGCCGAATAAGATTCTTCAGCAAAAGCAGGGTTATAGGACGATGTTTTAAACCTCTACCTTGAGATATGCCTATAAAAAATCACATGGCTTTAGAGTTATTAGAACAATGTTCCCCTGACGGCTCATTTGGATTCCAGGTGACAATGACGGTGAAATTGGCAGACGATTCGCAGCAGAAAATTTTTCGTTTTTATAGAAACTTGTTTATAACTTGGTTAATAAAAGATGTCTGTTATTCAATTTTTATAGCAATTATCCTTATGTATCTGATAACATCTGTGCAGTATCGTTTTTGCCAATATCGCTTCAGGACAATCAGGATAATCAAAAAACTTGAAAAATCTGCATTTTTATAGAAACAAATGTTTATAACTTGGTTAATAAAAGATGTCTGTTCTTCATTTTTTATAGCATTTATCCTTATGTATCTGACAACATCCGAGCAGTATCAAATTTGCCAAAATCCCTTCAGGACTGTCAGGATAATAAAAAACTAGAAAAATTTGCATTTTTATAGAAACAATTGTTTATAACTTGGTTTATAAAAGATGTCTGTTCTTCATTTTTTATAGCAATTATCCTTATGTATCTGACAACATCCGAGCAGTATCAATTTTGCCAAAATCCCTACAGGACTGTAAGGATAATAAAAAAAACTAGAAAATATTGCATTTGTAAAGAAACAATTGTTTATAACTTGGTTAATAAGAGATTTCTGTTCTTCAATTTTTAAAGTAATTATCCTTATGTATCTGACAACATCTATGCAGTATCGTTTTTGCTAATATCGCTTCAGGACAATCAGGATAATCAAAAAACTTGAAAAATCCGCATTTTTATAGAAACAATTGTTTATAACTTGGTTAATAAAAGATGTCTGTTCTTCATTTTTTATAGCAATTATCCTTATGTATCTGACAACATCCGAGCAGTATCAATTTTGCCAAAATCCCTACAGGACTGTAAGGATAATAAAAAAAACTAGAAAATATTGCATTTTTAAAGAAACAATTGTTTATAACTTGGTTAATAAGAGATTTCTGTTCTTCAATTTTTAAAGTAATTATCCTTATGTATCTGACAACATCTATGCAGTATCGTTTTTGCTAATATCACTTCAGGACAATCAGGATAATCAAAAAACTTGAAAAATCCGCATTTTTATAGAAACAATTGTTTATAACTTGGTTAATAAAAGATGTCTGTTCTTCATTTATTATAGCAATTATCCTTATGTATCTGACAACATCCGAGCTGTATCAAATTGCCAAAATCCCTTCAGAGCTGTCAAGATAATAAAAAAAAACCTAGAAAAATTTGAATTTTTATAGAAACAATTGTTTATAACTTGGTTAATAAAAGATGTCTGTTCTCCATTTTTTATATCAATTATCCTTATGTATCTGACAACATCCGACCAGTATCAAATTTGCCAAAATGGCTTCAGGACTGTCAGGATAATAAAAAAAACTAGAAAAATTTGAATTTTTATAGAATCAATTGTTTATAACTTGGTTTATAAAAGATGTCTGTTCTCATTTTTTATAGCAATTATCCTCATGTATCTGACAACATCCGAGCAGTATCAAATTTGCCAAAATCCCGTCAGGAATGTCAGGATAATAAAAAAAACTAGAGAAATTTGCATTTTTATAGAAACAATTGTTTATAACTTAGTTTATAAAAGATGTCTGTTCTTAATTTTTTATAAAAATTATCCTTATGTATCTGACAACATCCGAGCAGTATCAATTTTGCCAAAATCCCTACAAGACTGTAAGGATAATAAAAAAAACTAGAAAATATTGCATATTTAAAGAAACAATTGTTTATAACTCTTAAAGCAATTATCCTTATGTATCTGACAACATCTATGCAGTATCGTATTTGCTAATATCGCTTCAGGACTATCAGGATAATCAAAAAACTTGAAAATTCCGCATTTTTATAGAAACAATTGTTTATAACTTGGTTAATAAAAGATGTCTCTTCTTCATTTTTTTTAGCAATTATCCTTATGTATCTAACAACATCCGAGCTGTATCAAATTTGCCAAAATCCCTTCAGGGCTGTCAAGATAATAAAAAAAACTAGAAAAATTTGAATTTTTATAGAACAATTGCTTATAACTTGGTTAATAAAAGATGTCTGTTCTTCATTTTTTATAGCAATTATCCTTATGTATCTGACAACATCTCTGCAGTATCGTTTTTACCAATGTTGCTTCAGGACTGTCAGGATAATAAAAAAACTATAAAAATCTGAATTTTTATATAAACAATTGTCTATAACTTGGTTAATAAAAGATGTCTGATCTTCATTTTTTATAGAAATTATCCTTATGTATCTGACAACTCTGAAGGGATATTGGCAAAAATTATACAGCTCAAATATTGGTTACTATAAAAATTGAGGTACAGACATCTTATCAGAAGTTATTAACAATTGTTTAAATAAAAACATAGATTTTTTTCTCTTATGGTGAAGGTCTTGAAGAAATACTGGCAAAATTAATACTGCTCAGATGTTGTCAGATACATAAGGATAATTGTTATAAAAAATGAACAGGCAACTTTTATTAACCAAGTCATAAACAATTGTTTCTATAAAAATGTAAAGTTTTCTAGTTTTTTTATATTGTGCTGATAGTCCAGAAGGGATTTTAGCAAAATTGATGCTCTTTGGATGTTGTCAGATACATAAGGATAATTGCTATAAAAAAACGAAGCTCAGACATATTTTATAAACCAAGTTATAAACAATTGTTTCTATAAAAATGGAAATTTTTCTAGTTTTTTTATTATCTTGACAGTCCTGAAGGGATTTTGGCAAATTTGATACTGCTCGGATGTTGTCAGATACATAAGGATAATTTCTATAAAAAATGAAGAACAGAGATCTTTTATAAACCAAGTTATAAACAATTGTTTCTATAAAAATTAAAATTTTTCTAGTTTTTTTATTATCCTGACAGTCCTGAAGGGATTTTGGCAAAATTGATACTGCTCGGATGTTGTCAGATACATAAGGATAATTACTATAAAAAATGAAGAACAGACATTTTTTATAAACCATTTTATAAAAAATTGTTTCTATAAAAATGCTTTTTTTCTAGTTTTTTTTTTATCCTGACAGTCCTGAAGGAATTTTGGCAAAATTGATACAGTTCGGATGTTGTCAGATACATAAGGATAATTGCTATAAAAAATGAAGAACAGACATCTTTTATTAACCAAGTTATAAACAATTGTTTCTATAAAAATGATATTATTTCTAGTTTTTTTATTATCCTTACAGTCCTGAAGGAATTTGGCAAAATTGATACTGCTCGGCTGTTGTCAGATACATAAGGATAATTTCTATAAAAAATGAAGAACAGACATATTTTATAAACCAAGTTATAAACAATTGTTTCTATAAAAATTAAAAATTTTTTGTTTTTTTTATTATCCTGACAGTCCTGAAGGAATTTTGGCAAAATTGATACAGTTCGGATGTTGTCAGATACATAAGGATAATTGATATAAAAAATGAAGATCAGACATCTTTTATTAACCAAGTTATAAACAATTGTTTCTATAAAAATGCAATTATTTCTAGTTTTTTTTTATCCTTACAGTCCTGAAGGAATTTGGCAAAATTGATACTGCTCGGCTGTTGTCAGATACATAAGGATAATTTCTATAAAAAATGAAGAACAGACATATTTTATAAACCAAGTTATAAACAATTGTTTCTATAAAAATTCAATTTTTTTTGTTTTTTTATTATCCTGACAGTCCTGAAGGAATTTTGGCAAAATTGATACAGTTCGGATGTTGTCAGATACATAAGGATAATTGATATAAAAAATGAAGATCAGACATCTTTTATTAACCAAGTTATAAACAATTGTTTCTATAAAAATGCAATTATTTCTAGTTTTTTATTAACCTGACAGTCCTGAAGGGATTTTGGCAAAATTGATACTGCTCGGATGTTGTCAGATACATAAGGATAATTACTATAAAAAATGAAGAACAGACATCTTTTATTAACCAAATTATAAACAATTGTTTCTATAAAAATTCAAATTTTTCTATTTTTTTTTATTATCCTGACAGTCCTGAAGGGATTTTGGCAAATTTGATATTGCTCGGATGTTGTCAGATACATAAGGCTAATTGCTATAAGAAATGAAGAACAGACATCTTTTATTAACCAAGTTATAAACAATTGTTTATATAAAAATGCACTAATTGCAAGTTTTCATATTATCCTGATTATCTGAAGGGATATTGTTAAAATTTATACTGTATAAATAATGGCACATGTATATGGTTAATGTATTTAAAATATAAAAAGAACAGACATCTTATATTAACAAAGTTATAAACAATTGTTCTTTGAAATATATATTATAATGTTTCTCTATTTAATATTTGGCGCTTCTTTTGTCAAGGTCAATGTTCAACGACTCAATTGTAATTTGATATACCCTTTTAAACATTGTTTTCTCATTATTTAACAATAATTTTGAACAGAGTAATGATATGTGTTGAGAGTATGACTGAAATGAGTATACAATGGTATATTATTGAATTTTAATAATATTTACATATTTAGTTGACCTTGGTATTACAATGATGCGCGCGCATCTTACTGTGTTTACATGGGCTACTATCCCGAATCGTCTGCCAATTTCACCGTCATCAGGTGACATCACGTGGGCGGCGTGTTCGCCCGATCTAACACCATATAATTTTTTTATAGGCAGAGACAAACACCGTCCTACAACCCTTCAGCTGAAGAATATTATTCGGAAGGAAATGGCCAGAATGTTGGAATGTGTAGAAAGGAGCTTCAGAAATCGGTCAGCACCTTCAAATTGTTTTGTTTAATATTGCATGATTTTAAAACTTGAAATTATATTAGGAAGTTTCTAGGCCCCACTCGGAATAGTTTTTTTTTAATTTAATCTTTTTTGAAATAGTTGTTTTTACTAAACAAACATTTTTAAAAAGTTTGTTGATACAAGAAAATAGTACCCAAACTTTAATATAAATCCGCCACTGAGTAATACAATGTGTTCAGAACCCTAGCTGGGAGTGGGCTATGAACAGAGAAACGTATGTCTGATCATTATTCAATTCAAAAGTCAAAATTGATCTTGAAATGTAATTCTAACTGTCATTCGCCGTTCACTAATTTATTTCCATTTCTAAAATAAGATTCAAAAAGAAAAGCTTTAATATCTTTAGATAACAATTTTGAAAATCTTTCGTGCCATATTGAATTTAATTAAATACTTTTAAATTGACATACGTTTCTTTGTTTGGAATTCCAGAGATGTTTTCAATATGAACTTTTAATTGTTCTAAATTTAACAGGTTTCCCGTTTAAACTTTGGATTTTAAAAATCCCCAATAAAAGAAATCTAATGGTGTAAGATCGGGAGACCTAGCGGCCTATTTTACTCCTCCACCGCGTCCAATTCAACGACATAGAAATGTACGATTTAAAAAAAGTTTATTTTCTTTGCTGTTAGATTAGATCTGTTTCTCTTCTTATGTTCAGGCTGGACGCAACCATTCCCTCTAAAGTTATTAACAATTCTTGAAAATGTTACAGTAATTGGTATAGGTCTTTCGGGAAATGATGCTCGGAATAAGTCCAATACTTGCCTTAAACTAGGATTAAATTCAACATACCATTTAATAATTTGTACTTTCTCATCAACAGTATACAACATTATATTTACAGGTAGCAACATAGTGTAACACTAATTCACAAATATCAAATTTATTCCCTATGTTTCATTTTAAAAAGAACGCTCTATAGTGCTGTCAAATTTGTAACCATGGATATGAAAAATCCCATGTTTCACTTTAAAATAAACTCATGATAAATGCAAATTACATATTATGAAGAAGATTTGTCTTTCGATTTGATTGACCTGAGCTGATGAAACAATTTCTTTTGATAAGGATTATGTGATTACTTTTAAAAAAGGTTTGTAAATATAACGTTGAAAACCCAAATACGCTCATTGTCTATAAATCTTCAAAATTATCGAAATTCAAATTTTGATAATGTAACCTGTTAACTGATAAAAAAAAACTCTCGGTATGTAAAATCGCATACACAGAAATAACGAGAATTAATTTCTGGCCGGTGGTAGTGTTCTAGTTCCGACTTCTCCCGCTAGATATCTTTACTGGACATCCTTTTGCATCTGTTGCCCAATCGTCAACCTTTAGGAACAATCTGAGCTGTCAGCGTGATTTTTTTTTTTTGGTAGCGCTGTTTGACGGGTTCGACGATTTTGAAATGGCGGACATTAAAAAGAAGCGTGTTGTGGAAGCCTTTATTGGGTAACTGTTGGCTTCCCAAATACCAAATAAAATAAAAAATATTTACAAATTAAGTCTCTTGCACTGTAATACAAATACAGTAAAATATAATTCTTTTAAATATAATTCTATTAATTCTATTAACATCAAGTTCTGTTGCCTGTTAGAGAAATTAGCAGCAATGCTTGGAAAAGTTTACAAAAAATCCGGATCAATTTCTGACTGTTCTTTCAATTGCTAGCATACACTCTAATGGTTGGCTCTCTGGTCGTCGGAAAGCACACATGGAACGAATTTTGCTGCACTTCAAATTTTCAATCAAAATTCGGTGGCATTAACTCAAGGATATTACGATGAGTAGTTCCTCCAAGTCATCGACTATTCTACAATGATCGCATCACGGATTTTTCAGTGCTTTCAGACGTTCTGGAAGTCGAGGGACGTCTCGGTTGAAGGTCATTTTCAGTTGATATTTGACCACTTTTAAAAAGAAACCCACTCGTAAAGCCTCGCTTGTCGCTTGGCTCAAAACTTCCTCCCCGTAAACCCTTCGAATCATTGCGACAGTTTCCGCTGATGATTTCCTTGACCGGAAAGAAAACTATAATGTCTGCTATCGCAAAATTGCCGAACACGCCAAACATCGCTTACGAAAAAAAAAACATATTGACCGCTCAAATGTTTCTCCAAGGATGGCGCTTGTGCAACAGATCCAAAAGGGTGTTTAGTAAAGACACCTAGCGGGACAAGTCAGAACTAGCGCCCTATCACTCACCAGAAAATAATTCTCGTTATTTTTTGGTCCCCCCTCATATCTTATATTTTAGTAAATGTTATAAAATTTGTATAGCAAAAAATAGAGCTGGTTTAAGTGAATTTATCAGTCTGAATTGTCCTCTTTCTCATTTATATGAGATTATTGCAGGTGGATGTCTAACGTCCATTTGTTTACAATAGAGACCTAGAGGGCTGTTTAGGTACCGTTAATGAGGTCATGCACGTTTTTTCGTTTTTAACTTTAATCGATAGAGTAATGAAAAATAATAGACCCGTATTTTTTATTTTTCCTCAAATCGATCTTTAATACCGAAAAATATGCAATTAAAAATGACATTGTTCAAAACGCGGCTGATTTTCTCCGCCTCGTCCCTTGCCAAGTGACGTCAGCGTTTCATCTATAGCTACTACATAAATTACAGCTGAGTTACAGTGTTATTAATCATAGAAATTATCCATAATGACGGTTTGTTCTGTTCCAAATTGTGAAAATCATTTGAGAAATGGTTATAATTTTTACAGGTACTTACGCAATATATATACTTTTCTCTAACCTTAAAAATCTTAACAAACCCTATTTTTTCTTGTTTTATTATTTCAAATAAATATAATATGGCAAAAATGGAAGTTATATTTGATTATGTACAATAGTTACTATATAAACTTATAAGAAATGGACTTTTATTTCATAATTCACTGCGTTTATTTTGGCACCAATATGGTGAACGAGTCAGCTATGTATTATCTGTTAGAGTCCGTGCGTTCAGAGAAAAAACCGGCGCACAGACCAAAATTCATCCGGGCGGGTCCAACTTGTGAAAGTAGGGATGGTACGATATTGAGACAGGTAGTAGCTGTTTGTTACAGATATAAATATGGACAAAGATATTTAATCAAATGTCTTTTGTGCGAGTAATAATTATATGTATACTTGTTTATGAATATTACGTATCGTAAATAACATTTAAATATTATTCAGTTAAATGTTTATTAATAGTCAACATCTGTAAGTTGTGTAGTACAACTTCTACTGCGCCGATTTGTTTTTCTCTAAACGCACGGACTCTAGCTTCGTTAAGATTTTTAAGGTTAGAGAAAAATATATGTATTGCATAGGTACCTGTAAAAATAAATCATAACTATTTTTCAAATGATATGCACAATTTGGAGCAGAACAACCAGTCATTATATGGATAATTTCTATTATTAATATTACTGTAACACTGATATTGAATAATTTGAGTGGCTCCAAAATGGTGGACGAGTCAGCTGTAATTTATCTAGTAGCTATAGTTTCATCAATGCGGCCATTTTGATTGTCACATTAGGTTAAACGTCAATGTGGCATTTAAAGATAACCTGAAATTTACGAAAGTAAAAATGTCAGTGAAACGCTGTTTTGTGCCATCGTGCCAAAATACTAGCGAGAAGAGTGAGAAAATATTTTTAACAGTACCGCGTGATACAAAAAAAACACAACTCGAAAAACAGTTATTGTTTGTATTGAAAATTTTTTTTTATAAAAAATTAATAGAATGTTGCTATATTAATATATTATAGCATTTCTATCAAATAGTTAGATATATAATTCTCGATTTATAGTCTGTATATTTCTTTCTTTTAGAAATTCTGTGTCGATATAATAAGGCTGTATGAAATGAGTCTTGCAGTGTGAAACGCTGACGTCACAGCATGGCTTGTTTTTTGTAACTTTTTAAAAATGTCATACTTTAAAACGACTTTATACAACAAAAAATGTAAATAAAAATAATTTATTCATACAGATCGATAAATTAGACCATGCTTGTTTGATTTAAACAACATTATTAACGCAAATTTTGTTTCTTGTAAATTATAATAGATTTATAAATAAATGTATATTACAATAATTTTTCATTAACGTACAATTTGTACACGGTTTATTTACTTACATAGTACACAACGCCTTCGCCAAGTTTCATTTGTTTCGCTCTAACTACAAATCTAGCATAGCACACTGTATTTTGAATCCTCAATACTGATCTAATTTTGGTCATTTGCGCAGACCCAGGGTATAGTTTAATTTCTGCCCTCCAAATATCTTGAAATAATTCTTCATACTCTAAAGAATATTTAGATACTATTTTTGTAGTTGAAATGCTGTAATCAAAATAACTCCAATATTTGGGAGGAGCTTCTTTAACAATATCTTCAACCATTTTTGGATCTCTTATAATTTGGTGTATTTCGTTTTCACTTGTCTGCTCCTCTTCTTCCATAGTAATGTCGTTGTTGTCAAGTTCTGGGAAGATCACTTGCCGAATTTCGTCAAAAATAATAAGATAATCATCGTCAGGCATGGTATAAAAATTATTGGTGTACTAATCTATTTGTATTAACAACTAATCTGTATTGTAAAGAGCGCGTAGTAAGCTTCACCTGTGGAAATAGCACAACAGGGGTCACCAACAAGCACATTAAGCATTGATAAGTTGTTATAATCTAATATGTCAATAATGCGTTATTTTTAAATTGGCGCCAGAAAGAAATTCCCGTTAGATGGCGGGACATCACTTGAATTCGTTAAATTCAATTTTTAAAATAACAATTATTTAAATATCATAAGAAATAATTATGTTTAATTGGTAAATTTATGTATAATTGTTAATAACAATGGAAACAACAAAGTTTTACATGTCTAAATAGTTCATTTGATAACTTTGGCTTCAATCTAATAAATAAATAAATAAAAAGCGACAATTATCTACAACAAAAAGGTATGTGTGTACTTATAAACCGTTAATGCTACCAATTATACATTAAAAATTACATAGAAGATACAAAATATCTCATAATTTTCATGCATATTATAAAACAAATTCAATTTCAACATATTTTCAATAATATACAATAATATATGTGGTATAGGTATATAAAATAGTTAATATTATAACAGTAAATACTCACCAAATAAAAACTTTTAAAATAATTAAATTTAACCAAACAAAATTATTTTTCACTTGTACATGTTCAAACACGAATACTCAAAATGTCAGTTCAGTAAACAACGTTATTCAATTCTTACACTACAAACTTGAGACATCTATTACCTAGCTAAATAATCTTTTTTTTTTATTATTATTTTATTTAATTCAAACTATCTCGTAATTTGTTTGTATTGTATGTATTTATTAATAAATCAAATAAAATATTGTAGAATTTTTTTATAGGAATAAAATATATGATCATTTATACCAAATATTAATATACATGTTGCCAGATTGTCAAACTTTTGTTGAATTAATAATATTTTATAATCTGGCTAGTTGTTTTATAAAAGAACAGCTTACTTAACATGTATATTTCTCTAAATATAACAACAATAACCTAATGCACAAAATTCTCGCTTGGATAATTTGGGTCGAGTTTTATGTGTATAGTTATTGTTGCTATGTTTAAATAAAACATTAGCTTTGTAAAACAGTTAGAGGACTAGTCAGATTGTAAAACATCGGTAAATCAACGAAGGTTTGACAATCTGGTTGCGTTTTAATCGCGTTTACATAATCTTTTAAAAGCACAATTAAAATAATAATCAATATATTTAACAACAACATCTCAGTCTATTTTTGACACTTTCAAAGTAAAGATATTCTAAAAGAAATGCTGCTCCAAGCAACAAAGCTTTTTCTTTGCTAGACGAATTTCTGTTTGGAAATTGTAGGCACAAATTATAAGCAACTTGTAATTGGTCCCATTGATGATGAATGCTGCCTAATTGTGTAGTACTGTCACCAGAATATATCTACAAAATTTTAAGCATTGATTATCTTAAATCGTTTAATTCTTATGCCCGTATTCATAACAGTCCGTAATAAGGGTATCGCTTCGTTATATTCAAAAAGCCTGTAATATAGCAAAATTTTTATTCATAAACATTCGTTATCCATAACATCCGTAAAATCCATCATAATATTTAACGACTCGAATTTCGGCTGTAATACGTATAACGGCGCGTTAAATAAGAATTTTTTCATTTGTTGAAATTCGGTACATGTAATTTTGACATTGACATATCAAGTGTACATTTTAATTTATTACAATAATTGTTATAAGATACGTTTAATTATAATATGATTTAAGGATATTACTAAATTACTGAAAAATGTACTCTTTCTTATCGATATCATCATCTGCTTCTTCAATATTATTACCAAACATCACCATAACTTTACATTTTTCAGCATTGAATTTTTGTGTGATTTTTTTTCCAGACATCATTTTACAGTTTCATATTTTCTGAATCAGTTTTCATATGTCTATTAACATTTTCTTCTATTAAATCTGGTAGAATATCAGTGTCCACATCACAAATATGCTTTTTTGTTTTGTTTTTAAATTTTGCGAATACTCTGTTATATTAAACGAATGTTAAATTATTACGGTTCGTTTTGTTACTTTTATGAATACGGGCATTAAAGTATGGTATATTATTTTTTACCGGGATTTTTTTTATATCAGTGAACAGGTACGTATGTCATTACCATAGTTACATTTAAAATGATTGATAGCAAAGTATTATCACGTTATTAAAAAAAAATTGGTCACTCATCTAACTATCATCTGTCAATTTCAAAAATTATTTTTATCGAAAGGGTATTGTTATTATTATTAATATTTAACTGTATAATTTAATGTTTCTTATTATTAATTAGTATACTTGTTCTGATTTTCTTTTAATGCTGTCCATTGACGTATCTGTAGTTCTATAATTAATACAAATTTTTCTAATGGATGTTGGACTGTGTCGCTTTTTAAAAGTAGCATCAAATAAATCGGAAACTTGTCTTAGACTTAGACTCATATTTCTTCAATTGTATACTCGTACATAATTTTGAAAGATGACAGTTTAATGAGTGACAACTCCCTATGTCCAGTGGTAATGACATACACATATTTTTAATGATAAAAAAACTCTCGGTATACAGGGTGTAAATGAAATAAGTGCATTAAATTTAACCAGTAATGTAACTCGACGAGAGCATCAATATTTCTTAATAACTTTTTTTCTAAGTCTTAGATTTTGAGTTAAAATTCTTTAAAGATTTGCTGCATATTTCGTTACCCGTCCATGGAGAACAAATGGCTGGTGCCGTATTCAAGTGGGATACAAACAGCTCAAAAAATGACGGTTATCGGTTACACTTGCAGTCACAGCAATTAATAAATGAATCAACGGAAATAACATTTATTATTAATTAATTCGTAATAGTACAATTATTAAAATAAAGAAATTTAAATTTTGGATAACAAAATTATAAAGTTGTGTATTAAACCAGGCTTTTAATCACCTGTGAATAGAGGAAGACAAGGAGAAACGAGGAGGAAGAGCAAAAGCATAGTTGTTAGGTTATGAGATGATTATTTATCGTCGACAAATCATAATAGTTGAAACACGTTATTCAAAAAATGTAAGTACAAACTTTTGTCCATTTAAACGAGGTACATGAGTACCAATAATTAGTCGTCCATTTATTGTTCCCGCACAAACATTATTTAATGAAAATTTTTACAGCATTTTCGTCCGTCGAGATGTGTATTGTGCAAAATAAATACACCTTCCAAATTCAGTCTCATTAATGAACATTATGAGCCATTCCCAAAATTGAAGTCTGTTATGTGCTGAAAACATTGAACTTTTTGCACATGGTATGGATACAACTGTTGCTTTTTTTAAAATTGCCATATGTGACACTCCGTATTGTGATAAAAGATGTACAAGATTAAGAAATGCGCGAATATTAGGAACGTATGATTTGGAAACGCTCCGTCTAAATGCGTTGGCAACTCTATAACACTGTCTTTATATCAACTACAAATTAAAATATAGTAAATATACGAATAAATAAACCATAGGTAAGTAATTACAATGTCTGTGTACTCGCTATTTGTAAACTTAAGCATTTTGACATAATTTTACCTTATAAACAAGTTTATTACTAATGTCAAAATTTAATTGCAACAACTGACAGGACTGTCAATTGCTAAAACAAAATTTTCCAGAGCTATTGCTACTGCATTCAATTATTAGAAAAATACTTGAAACGACTCGTCAATTTACGGGGTTAAAAATGCTAAAAAAAATATGCGATTTCGAGAAAAAGTTATTAAGAAATATTGTTGCTCTCGACGAGTTATATTACTGGTTAAATTTAATGTACTTATTTCATTTACACCCTGTGTAGATAATTGTACACAAGAATCTTTCTTCTGTATTATTGTATTTGTTTTCCTACCTTAAAATGGGCATCTTTATAAGAAGTGCATACGCACATTGTTGGTCCTTCTATTTTATATATAACTTGTTGATTGCTGTTAATAACAGAGAATGATGGAGTTAAAAAAGTCCAATCTTGTTTTATTATCCCTATTAGTTGGCCAGGTGGTATCCATACCTGCAGTTCCTAAAATGTTGAAATAAAATATAAATAAATATTGTTAACGTGTGAGCCCCGCTGCTACGCTGAACAAGCGTCTAAATATAGTGATGACGCAATCGCGCTAGCAGCCGGGCTATGTAAACAAACAAGCCGCGACGTGTTTAATTACTTCCGGTAGCCTGAACCTTTTATGTTCATTGTTACAACGTTACAATATATCATCACCGCTTATTACCCATTTCTGGGTGTGCCAATTTGGGCATACATTGTAGTAACTTGGGCGACGCAGAATAGGGTTTTCAAAGGTAAAATCTTAATATGCAGTTATTTGCTCCCCAAATTATGTTAAAACAAAATTGTATTTAGATTCTTGCTACAGAAAAAGATACTGCATCCGAATATGCTATTGTTATTTTTTTTCTATTTTCGAAACCGTAAAAATAGTCGAAAACATTAATAACATTTTTGCAAAAATCACTGATTCCATGGAATATGGAACAAAAATTTAAAGAATATCGCAAACAACTGACATAGATTCTTGACGTTTAAATCTATTTTCAAAACGAGGAAAATGAACACACCTTTATTGTAGTTGATGACAACAATGTAGTTTGACGGAACGAAATTGTACGCTTTTTAAAGAAGTTTAAAAACATTAAACTTTTGTTAAAGGATGTTTTAACTTATTTAAATCACCGTCTGTGAGGAGAAAGAAATAATGTATTCTGGGAATATTTTTAGTTCAAAATTTAGCCACCAGATAGAGGTTGTTCAACTTGAATCGCGAATAATTATTAACGATAGCATATTCGGATATATTATTTTTTTCTGTAGCAAAAACCTAAATACAATTTTGTCACTTTGGCTCTAAAATAATTAGGGGAGCAAATAAATGCATCTTTAGATTTTACCATTGAAACCCCTATGCTCCGTCGTCCAAGTCACCACCCTGTATAGTACTGACCAAAATGAGTGAAAAAAGCTTAATCGACATATAGGTCTGATCTTCAACAGTTTCCGAGAAAGAGGCCATTGTCTATTAGAATCGAAGAAAAACTGACAAAGATAGCGGTCGAACAAAATGTTGTCTGTCAGTAAAGAGACTATCAAAATACAATAGCTATTTGTGTATTAAGAGCGCAAAATGGGACATTGTCGATTGAGAGGTTGTTGCCGCGCGACGCAGGAGCGAGGCATTCTCTCGAAATCGACAATGTCCATTTGCGCTCGAAACACACACAAGATTTTTTCTACAGTCGCCGCAATGGGGTCCTCCACCATAACAAAAATTTATTTTTTATTTATTTTTACTTATCGGTATTTTCCATTCTTCTTGATTTATTGCTTCAATCTAATCTAAGCATTTTATACTTTCGTTTTTATAAATGAATGCCCTATTTTATTTTCACAGCAGTGCGGCATTTTGTTTGGTTATGTAAGTGGGTAATGTGTAACTACAGTGTCATTAATTCCTGACTAAACGTTTCCATTAAGAATGTAGCCAAGTAACATTTCTCAACATTGTATAGTTAGAAATTTCAGGAGCGAGCGTTTTTTCTACTTTGTCGCTCTAGAGCGGCAAAGTAACATTTTGCGTTGACAAAAGAGAGCGCAAATGGCTACTTTGTATATAGACTGTAGAAAATAAAATTTTATCTGAAATATTTTTCTCAATTTCTAATAGTTACGAATTTATTTGAAAAATAAATATTGGTCAAGATTGCCACAACATTTAACTTAGTACCTACAATTATTTGAATTTTTTGCTTTTTTGATCATTTGGTCAGTATTATATGCCCTTAAAACACCTTTATATTTAATATAAAACCAGGGAAATGATTTGTTATACAAGGTGAATAAATTCTACATATTTTGGTGGCAATTTTTTTGAAATTATGCTTTTGGTAATGAAATAAACTTAACGAAGTGCTAAGAGTAAATCTTGTGTGTATCATAAAAAAAAATGAGTAGTGATGCACGCCGAGGCGAGAATACTCTCACATCTTGTCTCGTCCCCTTTGTATTATGCGAGACGAGAGAGCGAGATTGCAGTTTAAAATTCAAGACGAGATCGATATAACAACTGCGAGAAGCGAGAAATAAGAAGTATTGTAACTTTATAGCTTTGATTCATAAATTCAATGAAAAAAGGAGTGGAATCAACGCTAATTCGTGCATGCCAAAATTATATGGAATTCACTATATGTTTGAGTCTATCTAGAGACGATTGATATTGGTCCCAGAGCGAGGAAATGCAAAATAAAGACAAAATCGGTTTTGCATCTAATAAAACTAGTTTTTTCTCCAACATTTCAGCCCCTAATTCATCCCAGTTAAAACACGATTAATAAAATTCTTGCCGTCTCTGAATAGTAAAGGATGTTCTATTAAGCGTCGATGGGAGCCAACAACGGGCGAAACAGATAGATTGCGACCGGGTTCACAGTGTAGCGGTTTTTATGACTAAAACTTAAATAGTGGAATATATTTAATGATAAAGTGTAGGTACTTTTAGTTGCTAACAGAAAATATTTTTTTATATTTAATTAGTTTTACCGATGGCAGTATGTGTTAACAGATGTTCGTATAGAAATAGTTTACAGATCACAATTTTGTGATAAATTAGTTATTTTAGAGGTAAATTAAATTATTTAGTAACATCATATTTTCTGCTGACCGTAAATGAATAAACATTATGTTCGTATTAAAATAATTTGGTGACTAGAATTTAGTGTTTCGTCTCTTTATTATAGTTATAGTTCTACGACTGCAAATACACGGATTGATGCGAACTTATCTCTTGCAGTTAAACTGTTACGTAAATACGTAATGCGCAAGTGCTTATTTTACAGCGAGATTCTCGCGAGATACTCGCGCGAGACCGAGACGAGACTCAAAAAAATATGCTAGATCGAGATTGCAGATCCGAAAACGAGACGAGATCGATATTTTATAACGCATCTACACATTCGCAGAAATGGCGAGTCGAATCGCAGACCGAATGGTAGAGCAAATGTATAGTCTGTTCATTTGTCATTCGCCTCGTTCCTCGCCTTGCCGCTCGTAGCACTCGCTCCGGGAGCGGTTTTTTGGGACGAGTCAAAGGCTCGTAGCGAAGCGGCGAAATTTGTCTTTACACTCGGCGAATGTGAAAACGGTCATTCGCGTTGTGGGGGCGAACGTGCGAATGCCACTCGCGAATTTCGACGAGTAACAAGGCGAAACACAAGTACGAATGTGTAGATGCGCCTTTTATTTCTCGTCTCGTCTCACCTCGCGTGCATCACTAAAAATGAGTCGAGTTAAATTCGCGAATAAAATCACCGGTGGCGGCGCTGTTATCATCCAAGATGTCGGATGATTGTCGTACTGTCATTTTCAAACGTGCTTGTTTACATGTTATAAACGCAGTTTTCAAGAGTGTTTTATTCTATTATTAAAATATTTAGGCAGGTTTTATTTTACTTACTGAAAAGTTTGAAGATTAAGTTTCAACGTTATTATTTCAATTTTATGCATGGACGTTTCAAAATTTGTTTATTTGCACATAAATATGACTATGTTCTTGGGAAATAATCTTCACCACTCATAAAGAGAATTATTTAAATTTTTAAATTCCAATAATTCTTGAAGGAATTTTAAGTAGCAAATAGCGTAAATGCAGAAAAAATCAGGAAACTAACAGTCATTAAATAGGAAAGTGTAAAACAAGTTAAGGATGAAACAGATTTAAACTGGAAAGTCTGATTTTGGTCAGTACCTATGTATTGAAGTAGTGAATAAACACGTAAAATAGACATAATAAAATAAAGACTTACTATTCACAAACAATAACCAAATAAAATAACACTAGCCCAAATAGCGTTTTCAGTGAAGTACGACAACAAATAGTTCTTATTTTGCCACTAGATGGCTACGGCTTAATTTTATTCACCAATACCAAACACCGCTGTAAAATATTTTTGTTAATTATTGTTTACAGACCCATTACTCGACATTCTAAATTGCTTGAATATGTGAACAACTCGGATAATCAAAGAACAAATACCAGGGCCGGCCCAATCTACAGGCAAGCCAGGCAATCGCCTGGGGCGAAATTGGTTTTAGGGCGACTTTTTCGAGATTTTTTTTTTTTAAATAAATTAAAATTTATTCATAAGTATAGTATATTGATTCGTCTGAGTGCAGTTATATGTAAAGATTCTGGGACCAAAGGGCGAATTTACAATTACTAGTAGTGAAACAATTTTCAGCAAACTAAAACTAGTAATTAAATCTTATTTGCATTCTACTGTAAAGAAAAATGTTTAAATTTGTTGGCGTTGGGTTAAATGAATTAAAAACGATGTAGTATCAAAATTAAATAGGTACTGAAAAAGTAATGGCACTCCAGGGAATTTACTGAAAAAAATACCCCCAACTTCAAGCTTTTTACGGAATCCTGTATAGAAAACTGCGCTGATTAACCTATGAAAAGTTTCCGGATATAGGAGCCCGGCATGCATATAGAAATTTTACAAGAGTGCAAAATTTTATACAAAACTAAATTCTTTTTTTTACCTAGGATGAACTGTTAAAGAGTTACATTAGATATTTATTTGTGCTATTATTTTATACATAAGTATGTTATACTCGTATAAATAAAATATTTCTTAAATAAATTTCATCAATATAATAATGGCTATCTAAATTTTAATAAATGACGGGCGCAATCTAAAGTTTTCGCCTGGGGCGCTCAAAAGTGTAGAACCGGCCCTGATAAATACCTATTGACGAATATTTGAACTACTTGGATAGGTATGGTTATTCGGATGCTATTTTTATCTTTGGTTTCACATTTCAGCTACATCTTGTAACCTTCTAAAATTTAGAAATTGTTCGTCTAAAAATCTGTATAATATTTTTGAATTTTCAACCCTTATAGAATAAATTTAAATTGCTCAATATGTCAACCAAGCCAGAGGTCTAAACAACCCTATTATTTATTTACTTGTAAATAGCATCCACAAAGACAGTTAGTGAACGCTAGTCTTCTGACAAAATTAACAGCTTCTTGTCTGGTTTGATCATATAGTCTCATACTAAAACTTCGGCTAGATCCAAAACACATTCTTTGAGTAGAATTTGAAGATTCACTCGCCAGGTATAATGTTTCTCCTTGAGGAACTTTAACTGTGTATCTGTTTTCTGATTCTACAGAAGATAGTACTGAAAAACAGAAAAAATAAATAGAAATAATACATACCTATTGGTGTAAAATACGTACAATCATTTAATTCTACTGTTTGTTGTATGTAAACTTGTTCAGCTCCCATCAAAAAATCTAAGCCATGCATAGGAGTAAACTGAGTTAAATTTGTAGATCGCCAATTTATTGTAGATACCGGAATTGGTCTTCTGGATCCAGTAAACTCTAAAATGTATTAATGTTATGAGACATTATCTACTAATCCATAAATAAGCATTTTAGTTCAAGTTTCCATTATACCTCACAGAAAACGATAAAATGGACAGTTGGTTTGGTGGGCCTAATAATTAGAATGGACAGAAGAAGATGAGCAACGCAGTAAATGGACAAAAAGAAACAAGAAATGGACAGAAACAAACAAGAAACAGGTAAAAAGATAAGAAATGGACAGAACAATTCAAGAAATAAACAGAACAGAAGATAAACAAGACAGCAAACGAAGAGAACAGAACAGGAACAATAGACAGGAAAGGATATGAACAAGACAGGAAAATGACCGAATAGGTCAGCTAAATAAGACAGCATTGCTGAGTGTGTCACAGTGGCGGTGCATCAGATGAGGTAATACATTTATAAAATTTTATATATTTTTTTAAATTAAAATTATTGAATATAAATCTACAATAAGTATATGAACTCACAAACATTTATTATTTCTATAATATGCCAAATAACCATTCAAAGGGGCCTATTCTGTAACTCAGTGGTTAATTTTTAACCATTGGTTAAATTTTTTAACCAATCAAATATGTTGACATATGATAAAAAGAGGGATTTTTAGTTGTCAAATCAATATCTATTGAATAAAAATTTTAACCAGTGGTTAAAAATTAACCAAAGAGCGTTATTTTCACGCGAATTTAACCAAAGAGGCCAAAATGTGCTATCCTCATGGGGAATATGTAAGTGCGAGTGAGACGGAACGATTTTCCCTCTCTACGCCCTACACTACTGCCGGTGAGTCAAGCGATGTCTTGGCCTCTTTTGTTCCGAGCAGATCGTACGTCAAACGCTACAGCAGTAAATACTTGCTTCAAGCAAGTATATTTATATAATTTTCAGTTAGGTTTGGAAATACGAATTAGTAATTACTATTTATTGTTACAGATGTTATTTTGTTATGTGTTCATAAATTTAAAATTATTATTTATTTCTATTTTAATTGTATTGTTACTTTCACTGTTTTTTAAACAAACAATGCATAGCTGTTAATAAATCATGAATTGTAGAATTCTACGAATACCAACAACTAAGAAGAGACAAATTTAACAACAATACAAACTATTTACAACAATGAGATTAATATAACTGAACTGATAATTATTTTTAAGAAAGTTAAATAAATAAATTATTACAATAATTACTTGTGCAACTAATATTTTCATTATTAGTTCTTTTGAATTATATATTCAAATAGCAAAATAAAAGCATCGGAATAATTATAATGTAATAATATACGTGAGGAAAAGAATTTCTCGGCCTCGGTTGAGTGGTGGGGAAAATTCAGGCTGATAGTTTTTCAATCTTCAACAGATATGCAAATATGAAAGAACGCCGGATTGATTTAATGTACAAATTAATATTATATTTTTATTTTCGTACATTTATAATAGGTATAGGTAATATCTAATTGTGTGTTGATTATTTAAGTAGCGTTCAAAAATGTTTGTACTTGAACCAAAAAAGATTTTTTTAAATATTTGACCTTACATTCAAAAATACTATAAAAAATTTAAAAGCATATAGTACCGACCAAAGTAAGTAAAAAAGCTTAATCAACATAGGACTAATCTTCAACTGTTTCCAAGAAAAGCGAAAAATCGAAAAAACTGACAAAGATAGTGATCGAACAAAATTTTGTCTGTCAGTAAATAGACTACAAAAAAAAACAATAAAATTTTAAATGAAACGTTTTTCTCAATTTCTAATAGTTACGAAGTTATTTGAAAATTAAATATTGGCCAAGGTCGCCACAACATTTAACATAGTATAATTATTTGATTTAAAAAAAAAAAAACAAAAGCACATTTAATCGAAGTCGTAACTCTGTAGTTTTCGAGATAGCAGACGTAAACCCCGTAAAAACTCATTTTTCACTGCCTCAAATCTCGGAAACTATGGAAGATCGGACCCATGTTGATTAAGCTTTTTTACTCATTTTGGTCAGTACTATATGCCCTTAATTTTTTTTATAGTATTTTTGAAACATCCTGTATAGGCAGATATCAGTAACGTTGATGGCATACTCGTACTGTGCGGGCGTTTACCAGAGGCACTCCTGCTGGCATGAGAGTACACCACAGACTTCATTTAAAATTGGAAATAATATTGGCGTCAGTCAGAATCGAACCAGGGTCCAGATTCGCCACCAGACACTCAAGCACGGGGCCACGAGACCCCACAAGACAGCAAATGAACAAAACAGGACAGGGAATAGGCAGAAAAGGATAAACAAGACACAAATGGACAGAACAAGGCAAGAAATGGATAGAACAATAGAGGAAATGAACAGAACACGAAATAAGCAAGACACCAGGCAAATGGACAAAACACAAAATAAAGGAAGACGTAAAATGGACAGAATAAGACAATAAATACGCAGAACAGGAGATGAGCAAGACAGAAAATGGGCAGAGCAGGACAAGAATAATGGACAGAAAATGATATAAACAAAACAGGAAATAGACACAATACAAACCGGAACGAACATTCTGTGGTAAGAAGTAATGTGTATACTTTAAAATTTAAAAATAGCTTTTAGTAACTTTGAACTTCAATGCTCACAAATTTTCTTGTACTGACCTCCCTCAGTTTGTGGTTGTATTGTAATAGCAGACGATTCCGTAAATACAGGGAGTTCTATATCTGTAAATTACAAGTATCTATACAAAAAATACATAATTGATTATATTGTCGAATCGGAATAATGGACAAATATCTGTATTCAAAAGAAGTGAATATTGAATTTTGAGTTTGCAATTAATTTTCAAAAATGTTATATCGATAAAAAAATAACGATATATTTGAAACGTTGAGGCATTACCTCATTGACTCTCAAAGCTGTTGTGGAGACAGAGCGATATTTTTTTAGTGCCCCAATAATTAGTTTGATAGCTTAGGCAGTTTTGAAATCAATAAAATAAATTTAACAGCTTTGACAGTTTTTGTTTCTCCGAAATTAATTTGTAAACATTCCAAAAGAATATTAGTTAGGAGCTTTTAAAGAGTGGAAGGAAAGAATTGTGAATGAAACTGAAACTTTTACATATTTGTATTACAAATCCAAAATTTTTAGTTCTTTTTTCTTTAATTTGAGTGATACATAAATTTATAAATATTAAAATTTGAATTTTACCGGATGTGACGTAGGAGGAGCTGATTACATTTAGAAATATGAAAATAGAAAATTTATAACAACATAAAACGTAATAAAACTAAACTAACACAAACAAGACAGTTGACAAAAGTGTTTCTTGTTGTTTTATGCACAAAATTTGTTAGAAATGTCATCAGTCACTCGTGCGTCACAGACCACGTGATATTTTTTTAGCGCCGAAATAAATTGAAAGAAAACACATGTTACAAAAATTAAATATTGTTTTTATACATGACTCTGTTATTTTTTTAGCATAATCCTCAATGTTATAACATTGTTTACTTTAAATTTTACTACATTAGAATACCCCACTGTGTATTATTGTTGAAAGAACTAGGTACTCTTAGATCTAAGCATAGGTAGTTAATTGTCATTATTTCTAAGAATTGGATAATTATTTATTGTTATATCAGATGCCACTGTAATCTTATCTATCTGCTATAATATAGTATAATCTTATGCTTTCTACATTCTTTACGTAAACATATATATTATATATAAATATTGCACAATAAGACGTTATTTATATATATATATATATATATTCCCACTACTGTTATAAACTATAATATATTGTGTACAAAAATAAATAAACCATGACCACTATTTACGTATTTAACAGGTACATGTAGGTACATTTTATTTTGAACATGATAAGGTAAGTATTCAAAGATAAAATCTATACCTTTCTTTATACATAAACATTACTTACAATAAAAATTTTGCTTATAAATTCTGAATGTTCTACTACATATGTTACAATAAAATTATTAAATTAAAAATAAATATATATCATGTTGTAATCATACCTGAGGCAGAAAGCCGCATTAAGTTGCTGGAATTGTCTTCGTTTAATTGACTCATTTTTATTATTTTACATTCACAAATATTCACCGCATCTACCAACACAATGCAAAATATTTCTATTATGTTTTCGCTCTGTTTAAACTGTTTTTATCTTATCAATTGATAGTAACAGATAAGATCAAAGTGTAATGAATATTGTGATAAAATATATAGGTGGGGAATAGCATTTTATGAGAATAAATGATAAAAAATTTGACATTGTTTACTTAATCTTCTATACGAGTACATATTAGGTACGTTTGTAACAGCTCTGTACAAAGACAGATCTTATTATATGTGATATATTTCTGTGGTTATATGCCAAAAATCCAAAATTTCTTCTTGCTTCTACCACTTCTTCCATGTATTTTCTCGTCAATTAATTTTTTTGTATACAATCCCTCCTTAAAATATGTCCAATCCAGTTTATCTTCCTCTTTCATATTTCTTTCAAAATTCTTCTATTTTTTGCTCCTTCTCAACCCCTTCTTGTTCCTGATTTTCTCTCTCTCTCTCTCCACCCAATCTTTTCTGACACTAACCGTCGCCAATACCACAACTCGTAACTTTCCAAGTACTTTTCTCCTTCTGCCTCAAGGTAGATAGGTACATGTTTCGCATCCATACAGCCTTCCTCTTCCTTATTTCTCTCATAATTTTCTCTTCTTCAATCCTTCTTAATACCTCATCATTTCTGATTCTCACTCCACCCAATCTTCGCCACAGGCACATCTCAAAATTTTCCAAGTACTTTTCTTCTTCTTTTTTCATTTTGCAAGCATTTTTCATAGTTCTATACAGGGTCTGAGTCTGGGAAGATCCCTCCCCTTTAACATTTTTTTATTATAAGTAATAGAAAAAATGGCTCATATAAAAGTTTTATTATTTTAAATATTCTATTCGATGCGGCAGATAAAGATATTTTTTATAAAGTCAGGTTTACAAGATACGGCTATCCATTTTAAATTTTTAAAGAGCAACCTATAATTATTTTCCTAGAATATAAACCGCCATTTTTTCTCTTTTCAACAATGTATTAGTTTTTATCAATGTATTTGAAAAAATTCGAGGAAGAGATAATTGAGGTAGAATAAAAATAATTTTTATTTAAATACTCTAGGTGGCTGTGTGAACATTTAATTTAAAAAAACACGTTAAATAAGTAACATTTAAATGTCTATTTTATTTTGTTGTTTCCCATTGTTGTAAACCTGAGTTTATAAAAAATATGTATATCTGGCATCAAATAGCATATTTAAAATAATAAAACTTTTATATGAGCTATTTTTTCCAATACTATAATAAAAAAGTTAAAGAGGGGGGGCGACTTCCCATTATCTTATCTTATTATATCTTTGTCGTTAAAGTGGTTCATACAAAAGATTCCCTAAATATAAAAATAAAAAACAAAGTATCGTGGCCGCGTGCCCGAGTGCCAGGTCGCAAATCTGGGGAAGAGGGTTCAATCCCGACCGACGCCAAATATTTCGAATTTTAAATGGCACAAAATCGACCCCTGTGATGCACTCTCCACGCCAGCAATGAGTGCCCGTGAGGTGACGCCTGGTAAGCGCCTGCACGGTGCAAATATTTCATCATTATCGATATCTGTGTCCAAAGCAGATTGGCACACCCAGCAATGGGTAATAAGCCATGATGCGAAAATTCTTATGAAAATCATATTTTCTAACTTTTGAGGAGAATAACTACAAAAGTCGTAGGTGTCTGGTCATTTTTTAAAATTTCATTTTTAAACTCATGGAATGTCGTTAGGTAGTTTTTTAAGCAAATCTGTGGTTTATTGTTTAAGTTAAAGAAAAAAATCTCCCCCTCGGGATACCATTTCTAATGCCAATGTAGTCTTGCTCTATTTTAGCATTAAATATTTAAGCTCACAAGTAACACGTTTTTAGGATAAATAGATTCATGAAAAATAACAACAAACAAAAAGTTAAGAAATATGACTTGTCCTTTTCTTCACAAAATGTTTATTTTTACAAAATGTACATTTCGGCTACACTGTAGCCATCATCAGTTATACACCTGATGAGGGCTACAGTGTAGCCGAAATGTACATTTTGTAAAAATAAACATTTTGTCAGATTGAAATTAAATTTAAATATTTTTTGTTTAACAATAATATTGTTGAGTTATCAGATAAGAAATGTGACTTGTCCTTTTCTTCACAAAATGTTTATTTTTACAAAATATACATTTCGGCTACACTGTAGCCATCATCAGTTGTACACCTGATGATGGCTACAGTGTAGCCGAAATGTACATTTTGTAAAAATAAACATTTTGTCAGATTGATTAAATTTAAATACTTTTTGTTTAACAATAATATTGTTGAGTTATCAGATAAGAAATGTGACTTGTCCTTTTCATCACAAAATGTTTATTTTTACAAAATATACATTTCGGCTACAATGTAGCCATCATCAGTTGTACACGTGATGATGGCTACAGTGTAGCCGAAATGTACATTTTGTGAAGAAAAGGACAAGTCACATTTCTTATCTGATTACTCAACAATATTATTGTTAAACAAAAAGTATTTAAATTTAATTTCAATCTGGCGTAAATGCTTTCGTGAGTAAGTAACCGGTTGTGATTCTGACTACCTGGGTTCGAATCTGACTGACGTCAAATTTGTAAATAGTTCTTACATAATTAAACTCGTGAGGTGATATCTGGTTAAATTATGAGAAAAAGACAATAAATACATTTATATTGTTGTCTTTGTCCAACACCATCTTTGCGTGTTGCCTATATTCTAATAAATTTTACCATGGTAAATAAAAAAAACATCAGTTTTTATGGTCTTTACCATAGTTTATGAACTGTTTTTATATGTTTTATGAATTATAAATGTATAAAAATATGTGCTATTGAAAATATAAGCTATATTAATGGAAATTTTGATTCCAATATACAGGATAAGATTTTGAACAAAACTGTCGGGATATAACTATTTTAAAATAATAATTTTCCAATATTAAATTTCATTTTTTGGAAGAATTATTACAAGATTTCAGCGTATTGTTTTGATGTTTTCTAAGTGGCGTTATTTAGTGGTATCCTAATTCATCCTCTACCTGTTCATGCTCATACACATTACAGCTAAAATACATTATTACTTATTTTACATTTTGATTTTGAAGTATGCAATATTAAATTTATGAAAATTATTTTAAATAATATTACCAGTACTTGAAAAATCAACCAAGCTTTCATTGCCAACTTCAAGCGCAACTGTATGAAAACACATGACGAATGTGAAGTAGGTTTGAGTTTGTTTTAGAAGTTTTTTCCGTTAATAGTAGTAAGATTTCGGCAAGAAACTGCAAGTTTGTTTAACAGTGATTCGTATTTCAATGTAAGTACAAGATACTATAGTAGAATATTGTGGTTGTAACATGTACCTACCTAGTGCTAGTGTAAAATTAGTTATCTAGGTAGTAGTATTGTAGATTATAGGTTATCTTTTTAATGTCAGTAGATTTTCTCGTCTTTGACTGATATATTGAAAGACGTTTTAACTTTGCTCTGTTAATTTATGTGTTGTTAGCTTCTGCCCAAAAAATGTAAATTATTTTTCTGTAAAATAATAATGATGCCAATTGAAAAAAATTAAAAAATACAACTTTACTTTATAATTTGGTAATTTTTTCCTGGGTTATAATAAAATTCATTTTAGTACCTATATTGAATATTAAATTTATAAGAACTGTTTCAAAATTTATTGCTAGATATAGTCGTTAAAAAATCAACCAATCACAATCAAATATTGTCAGAAATTGTCGTTGGGAAATCAACCAATCATAAGCGGCCACATCTTCAAACGTAGCAATACGAAAAGACACAACGAACAAACGAGCGGAAAGTGCTTCTAGACGCTTCGAAAGTTTTGCTCATACATTTAACTTAAAATTTAGCAAAAAAGTGCGAGTTGTTTAATTGTTTTTGTCTTTGAATGTAAGTTGGAGAAATATTATAGTATTTATCATAAAATTTTGGTTGAAACGTAGTGTAAAATGAGTTATGAAGTAGTATTTGTAGGTTATCTTTTTAAAAGTTGGTGTATCTCTTCATCTTTCACTGGCACAGACATAATGAAAAATGTATTCGTCTTGCTCAGTAAATCTATCTGTGTTGTTACCTTGTGTTAAAAAGAAAAAGTTATTTTGATGAAAAATAGTTGTTATTAAAAGCCAACTGAGCAAGAATTTAAGATACATTTTTGCTGTATAATTTGATAATTTCTTCCTCGATTATAATAAAATTCATTTTAGTATATAAAAATTTTAATTTACAACAATAATTTTCAAATTTATTGCAAGTCATTCTCGTTGAAATATCAACCAATCACAAGCAAAATTCTCACAAAATTTCGTTGAAAAATCAACCAATGAAAAGCGGCCACATCTTTAAACGCAGCAATACGAAAAGATACGACGAACCGATTAACGAACGCGCGGGAATAGTTCTAGAGATTACATAGACACTTCGAAAGTTTTCTCTCCAATTTTATAAAGATTTTTCAAGAAAGTGTGAGTTGTTTAATAGTTTTTTGTTTTTAAATGTAAGTACAAGACATGTTATAGTATTTAACATAATATTTTGATTGAAACATGTATAAAATTCGTTTTGTAGTAGAATTATAGGTTATCTTTTGTAAAGTTCGTAGATCTCTTTATCTTTAGCTGGCAGACAAACTGAAGACAAATTCATTTTGTTCAGTTAATCTATCTATATTGCTACCTTGTGTTAAAAAAATTAAGTATTTTAATGTAAAATAGTTGTTCGAACCCTATTGGGGAAAATTTTTCAAATCAGCCAATCACAAGCAAAAATTGCCCTTGGAAAATCAACCAATCACAAGAGGCCACATCTTCAAACGTAGCAATACGAAAAGACACGACGAACGCGCGCGTATAGTTCTAGATTACTTATTGTTTAGATACTTCGAAAGTTTTTCTCTAAAATTTTACAAAAATTTCTGCAACAAAATACAGGTTGTTTATATGTTATTTATCTTTGTATGTAAGTACAACAAATACCATATTCTGTAGTACAATATTTCGGTTGTAGCAAGTGTAAAATAATTAGTTATAAGTTACGGAAGTAGATTTTTATTTCTTTGTTTGACAAGCTATTTTGGAAGACCAATTCGTTTTGCTACGTTTACATATCTATGTTTTTTAGCTTGTGTTGATAAAATGTAAGTTATTTTGACGTATAATAGTTGCTAAAAAAGCCAATTAAAGAAAAAGTAATTGTTAATTGTAATATAAAAGTGGTTAAAATACTTGTCATGCCAATGTTTTGATATTTCTTTATTTTCTGTTTCAGAGTTGCAGAGAATACGATAAACCTGCAAATATGCCAGTAAGTTTTATATTTTCTAGTTCCTTCGCAATTTTGGCAATGATGTATATGTACCAATAAGCGTCACCTCATAGGCTCCCAAAGATGTCTTAAAAGGTGCCCTACAGGGGTCCGTCTGTCCCAAATGGATTCAAATGCGGGTCGTTAAAACCTCAATCCGTCATTTAACGCATTTAGCCACGCCAACTCTTTTGAATTTAAAAGTTATTCTTTAAAATATCTTTATCGTTACCTAATAGATCATAATGGTCTATTAATCTTTCTTCAGCAAAGCCGATAACTGATTGGATATAGTCAGGGCCGTTCGTAGGGATACTGCCGCCTACGTGCAAATATATAATTCGCCGCCCTTAAGTGATAACTCCACAACAAAACACAATTTTTACTATTTATAATACTTTACTCATATATACGAGGTGGTACCCAAAATATCCGACAATTATTTTCATGGGGGTTGGTAGGGCGCTAGTTCCGACTTCTCCCAATAAGTGCCTTCACTAATCACTAGGCACCCTTTTGGATTTATTCTCCAAGTGTCATCATTGGGGAAACATCTGACCGGTCAGTGTGATTGCTTTTTTTGTAAGCGCTATGTTGAGCGATTTTTCAATAGCAGGCAGTAAAGTTTTGTTGCCTGTTAAAGAAAATCAGCAGCGGAAACTATTGCACTACTTCAGAAGAATTACGGGGAGAAAGCTTTGCAAGGGTTTACGAGTGGTTTTCTCTAACACGTTGTTTTTTAATGTCCGCAATTAAATAATCGTCGAACACGTAAAAGAGCGTTTAACTTGTATATGGATGTGTTGTTGCGGAGAGCATTGAGTGAAATGGATGGTGTACAAAGTGGTGAAAATATTGTGCCTGCGGATGATGTAGTTGTTTTAGGGGAAAATGAAGAGCAACTCAGAAGAATGAAAGAGAGAATACATGTAGTTGGAAGAAGTATGAATCTGGAGTTGAATGTTGATAAATCGAAGGTGTTAGTGTTAGAAAAGAGTAAATTGGTGACTGTGTGCAATGTGTACGTGGATGGAGTAAAACTGGAGCAAGTGAATATGTTTGTATATTTGGGTAGCATGATGTCAAGGGATGGTCGAATTGATAGAGAACTTGAAAGGAGAGTGAGTGCGGGGTGTAAGGTAATGGGTGCTCTGGGTACGTTTGCTTGAAACGTAAACGTATCGTTTAAGTATGTATAATGGAGTGCTAGTTCCTGCTTTGATGTATGGAAGCGAATGTTGGGCATGGACGGGAAAGCATAAAAAGAGAGTGACTGCCGTGGAAATGAGGTATTTACGTGGAGTATGTAGATATGTAAGACGGGATCGCATGAGGAATAATTTGGTGTATGAAGAATGTATGGATAGGAAGAATATTGTTAAGAGAGTAGGAATGAGCCAGTTGAGATGGTTTGGTCATGTGGAGAGAATAAAGAGTGTACGGCTTGTAAAGCGTATATATCTTGGTGAAATTGAGGGTGTTCGATTGCGTGGCCGTCCAGTGTGTAAGTGGATGGATGTACTAAAAGAGAGAAAGTTTCCGAGTGGGAAGAGAAGAAGAGCGTGTATGAATGCGATTATGAATGTGGCCGCGGGGAAAGAAGTGTGCTTAGACAGGAATGTGTGGCGAAGGATGATTGTTTCGTAACTATTATTGTGGTCCGGTTGCGGTATTTCGCTACCGAAAATCGGTCACTTTAATATGTTAAGAGTGAGGAATATGTGTTGTACCTATGCTGTCATGTTAGTAAGAATGTTGTTGAAAGAGAGAGTGATTATTTTTTGGTTGATGTTATTTTTATTCTTTCGGGTTTGCGCTAACCCACTAAGTGGGAAGTGCGTGATTTTATGTATGTATGTACGAAAAAAATTATACTGACCACTCAGATGTTTCCCGAACGATGACACTCGGACAACGGCAACAATTCGAAAAGGGTGTCAGGTGTCTAGTAAAGACATCTAGCGGGAGAAGTCTGAACTTACGCCCTACTATCCGTCAGAAAATAATTCTCGGATATTTTGGGTAGCACCTCGTAAATACAAAAAAAATAATATTGCTACATTCTCGCACATATTGTAATCTAATAAATTACTTTCGTTATATTATTACTACGTTTGCATGCAGTTTTGAAAATGGTTTCAGTTTTCAGTCAAAATTATGCAAAACTGTTTACATGCAGTTTTCAAAACAAGTTTAAAAATTGATTTGAAATCAGTTTCGGCGCATGCGCATTTAGCTGATGTAAGTGACAGATCCTCTTCACTCCAAATACTTCGTTTTGTTTTTTTTTTATTTCAATAGGGGATTCCGATTAAGCGTATTTTAAGCGCCCCGTCGCGGTATTTTTATGAACTATGTGGACATACAAGTACCTGCCATCGTGCTGTCAAGTTGATAGCCTTGTGAAATTTGTGTTTTGTATTAAAAATATGGGTATTAGGTACGTTTATGGCCTCTGTAAGAGTGATTACAAGAATAAATATAAAAAATATATGAGAGGAGTTAATTTTATGCCGTTTTCCAAGCCGATCTCATCTCTAATGGTTTATGCGTAACTACATGAAACTAAATGGTTTCGTGGAAGTAGTAGTATATGTGACCGTAGTTAAATAGGTTTGATATGTTATGAGATGGAAAATAGCCCCACTTTATATTTACATCAACTACCACACACGTATTACATGAAATTATCGCAGACACCCATTTACCACCATCAATTCAGGGTAATATATTATCACTGCGTTCCGCATTCATATAATTGATTTCTGAAAACGTTGAAACACTTTGAGTTAGTATAAATCAGTAAATACCCAGTAACTAACCGAAACTAAAATCTTAAAATAAGATCGCTCTTTTTCCGCCTTTTTTCAGACTACGACACTAACCATCTCTTTTAGGTTATTCACAGAATGATTTTCAAAATTTTTCTTTTTTAATTTCGCCCCTGGCACTATCTCTGCACTAAAAAAATTCATTTTCATCATTAACCGAATACATGTCAACACAAAATATCTATTTGTCCACATAGTTCAAGATTTCACCGCAAATGGCGTACTTTGTGACGTCACGATCGGAATCCCCTATTATTTTTTATACTTTGTACCACTACGCACTAAAAATACACAACTATCAGTATATTTGAAGGTTAGTAACACAAAGCGACAGAAACGTTATGCTCTGTACGCATGCGCAGTATCGAAACTGAATTTTAAGTGTTCATATCAGTAGTTTTGAAACTAGTTTTCAAGTCCAACCCATGAATTTTAGTTTTGATTTGAGATAATTCAAAACCGTTTTGACACTGTATACATGGCGTTTTCAAAACTAAAAACGTTTTAAAGACGTTTTCAAAACTGCATGTAAACTCAGTATATAAATATTTTATGTTATATCAACTTACCGACTCCCAAGGTCATCATTGCCCATAAATGGAAGTTAAACGGAATTAAGTACACAACGTCGTCAGATGCACAATTTTAATTCTCTAAAATTTAATTTGAAGCCTTTTGTCTAAAATTAATAGGACACTTAGGCGCAAGGATAATCTCTTTTCGCATAATGCTAAATGTGTATGGACCGTTTTTCGTGTTACACTTTGTGTATTTACAAATGTAATATTTTTTTTCTGTTTAGCTCCCTGGACATACGGGGATCCAAAACGTCACCCAAAATTGTTTTCTAAGCGTAATTGTGCAGATCTTTAGCAACCTTAGGAAACTTCACAAGGAATTTGTCTATGATCCTATGGTTCGGGGAGACTATGCGGAGGATGGCCACTTAGGACCTGTTACCCGCTCTTTTAGAAAATTGCTGTTAAGTCTTTGGAGTGGTTATTTCCCTTATGTAACGCCGATGCACTTTAAGGTAAGAATAAAAAATATTTCCACAAATGTCTTTTTATTTGTATGTTTTCTATTTTCTGTCAGAATGTCTTTATGAAGGAGTCCAATTTCGGATTCGATTTCATGGAGCAGGACGCCCATGAGACATTCATTCGATTAAATCAAATACTTCATTCTGAGTTAAGAGTTGAAGTATCTGACCCTAACGACGAATCCAAAATCAAGTGTTTAGATGGTAAAACCAGTATTATCTATGATACATTTTTCTTTAAACACCGGGTGGAAATCTCTTGCTCCGCTTGTTCATATAAGAATATCAAAATGGAGGTTAATGATCACTTGTCGCTGCCTGTTCCCAACGAAGAACATTCTATTCAAGTAAGTTTTACTACAAAGCTCTTTATAAATTATAATGTCGGTAAATATCTCGACTGCGGTGGAAATTAGGTGTTATAAAATTCTTCCGGATAAGATATCTTACAGATTCTTAAACATAAAACCATGTTAGGTTTCAGTATGTGACTTTTTTGTAACTTTACCATTTCTCAATAACAGTAATTTTTTAATAACGGGTGATTTTAACATCCCTGAATATGCTTCTAGCCTTGAGTCCCCTAAGGTTGATAAACTCACTAGTAAGTTGGAATTTTTTGATGCTACGCAATTAAATATTGTTAACTTGAACACTAAACTTTTAGATTTGATTATTTCTAATCATAAATGCACAGTATCGCGTGCCTCGGAATTATTATTTGATATTGAATATCCACGCCATCACCCAGCTCTTAATATTACTTTTGAATTTAGTGATTCATTTAAATCAAAGTCACATACTTCTTCATTTCGCAATTATAATTTCAAAAAAGCTAATTATATAAAATTGTACTAACTTATAGAGCAATTTGATTGGTCGTGTTTGAGTAATTTTTCCGACGTTAATCTTGCTTGTAAGTTCTTTTATAGGACCATTTATTCGTTTTTTGATCAGTGTGTTCCTCTTTCTAATGTTTCCACTAAAAAATTTCTTCCTTGGTTTAATAAAGCTATTATTAAGAAACTACAGGCTAAGATTCGCGTCAGAAAACTGCTCTCTCGGTTTCCACATAATGAATCATATGTTGCTAAATTTCATACTTTAAGATCAGAACTTAAAACTTTAATTAAAAGATAATATGCTGAATACGTGGAAACGTATGAGAGCTCTATCTCAACTGAACCTAAAAAGTTTTGGAATTATATTAATTCCAAGCGAAATATGTCTAATTAACCTAGTGTAATGCAATACAGGGTGTTTCCTTTAAAACAACCAGCGCTTTTTTGGGCGAACTAACAACTTTAGAGAAAAATGTTTTGTACCAAAAATGATCAAGATTAAGGGGATAATGTAGCAAAAGTAACAAACCGAATATTTAACCAGTGGTTCTCAAAAGGTAGAACAAAATTATATTTTTTTAAATGGCATCCTATATATTTTTTTAGCCCTTTAAATAGAATATTATTTTCTGATTTCAACGATATAAGTATAGCATAGGGTTGTATAACAATTATTTCGAGAAAAATGGTATTAAAAACTAGAAATAATGTAATAAAAAATGGGTTTACTACTAGCGTAACTAAGCAACAGACGTATCAATACCTGTGTATTGCATAGCCTATTGTAATATAACATTATTTTTAATACAATTTTTCTCGAAATAATTGTTATACAACCCTATATCATATTTATATCGTTGAAATCAGAAAAAAATTCCCTATCTAATGGGCTAAAAAATTATATAGGATACCATTTAAAAAAATATAATTTTGTTCTGCCGTTTGAGAACCACTGGTCGAATTTTTGGTTTGTTATTATTAGTAAATTAACCCCTTATTCTTGATCATTTCTTGTATATAACATTTTTTTCTAAAGTCATTAGTTCGCCCAAAAAAGCGCTGGTTGTTTTAAAGGAAACACCCTGTATAATGACGACACATATACGGCTCCTAAGACATTTCTAATGCTTTTGCATCTTTCTTCCAATCAGCTTATTCATCTTCTGCTAATAGTCCTCTATCTTCTCCTTCTACACCTACACCACTTTCTCACGACTCTGTTAACCTTATTCATATTTCCATAAAGGACATTGAATCAGCTAGTAAAATACTAAAATCTTCTCTTTCCAGCGGCCCTGACCGTATACCCAGTTTGCTGATTAAAGATTGTGCTTTTCCTCTGTCAAAGGCACTATTCTATATTTTTAATCTTAGTATTAAATCTTGTACATTTCCTCAAGTTTGGAAAACCACTAGAATAACCCCACTCTTTAAGTAAGGAGAAGTTTCAAATGTTGCTAATTATCGACCTATAACCATGTTATCAAATTTCAGTAAAATATTTGAAAAAATTATTTACCTAGCGTTTATGATAAAATTAAACATCACTTTTCTCCTTGTCAACATGGCTTCATCAGTAAGCGGTCTACAGTGACCAATCTAATGTATTTTACGCAAAAAAAAATCAACTGTATTAGACTCCAGTGGCCAACTTGACTGCATTTTTACAGATTTTGCTAAGGCCTTTGACCGTATAGATCACAATATTTTGGTCAGCAAACTGTGTACCTTTTTTTTCTACTCCCCTTATTAATCTCATCTCTTCTTACTTACAAAATCGTCAACTGTATGTTCAGTAGAGGTACACTAATTCTTCTTATTTTTTCTCCACTTCCGGTGTCCCTCAAGGCTCTAACCTTGGACCATTACTTTTACTAATTTTCATAAATGACGTCACGAGTGTGTTGCATTGTGATAAACTACTATTTGCCGATGATAGGAAAATCTTTTATGCCATTTCTTCCTCAGCTCATTGCATTCTGCTTCAGAATGATCTGAGTAATCTATTTAATTGGTGTTCTTTAAATACAGTAGTTAAAGATCTAGGAGTCAAATTTGACCCTACGTTATCATTTGTACCTCATATTCGTGCTGTTTACAACTCAGCTATGCGTATGTTGGGTTTCGTAATCAGGAATGCTCGAGATTTTAATACTATATCTGCTATTTTTACACTGTTTTATTCTTTTATTAGATCCAAATTGGAATATTGCAACACAATTTGGAATCCTGTTTACGAAACTCACCAAGATCTGCTGGAAACAGTTAAAAAAATTCTTAAATTTATTTATTTTTAAATCAATAAATCCTACCCTGAGAGAAATATGCCTTATTCAGCCTTATTCCGCATGTTCAATGTAAAGCCTTTTGGAACGCCGTGAAAACACTCTTATTCTTCATCTTTTTGTTTAATTAATAATAGAATCGATAATCCCCGCTGTCTTGCTCTACTAAATTTCCATGCCCCCACTTTTCTGTATCTGTGCTCTTTACAATAAGAAATTCTCCGATTTAGACATATTTCGTTTGAATTACAAACATTTGCGCAATACTATAAACTCGTAATGTTTTGTTATTTTCTTATCTTATTTAGTATTTTTTGTACCACTATCCGTATTGGGCTCGTCTTGTAGGATAGTTTTTACTAAATAAATATACATAAACACATTCGTTTAAAAATTAAGTTTTTCAAAAATCGTTCGCAAAAAGCGCAATACACAATTGTTCGCTCTCAATTCTGGGCCTCGATTTTGTAACTACTGGATTTCAAATTCTACTGGAATTAGAATTGCTTTTTCTCTTTCTCATAGTAGGTATTCTACTAGTTTGGAGCAGTAGAATTCGTGTTCTTAAATTTGTATCGTTTATGCTTGACATTTCTTTATTTACTTCAAGTTTGAAAAGTTATAATAATCATAATCAAAAATATGTCGATTTTAAAAACGAACAGATGTGTATGTTTTTGCAGTTTTTTACGATGTTAAAAAAAATTTAAACGAATTTAATATTTATATGTACCTACATGATTTTATGTTTAAGAATCTGTAAGATCTTACTTACCCTGAAGATATAAGTATACTAATACTATATTCCCAGAATTTTGGGAACATCCTTGTAATAGTAATAGATACAATATATCTGTGTAAACCTGGCCATTTTTCTTCTAGGACTTGGTAAATCTTAATTATATGTCCCAGCCTTTGGAAGACTATACCTGCCCCGACTGCGGAAATCGGAATACAGTGACTTCCAAACAGAGTGTTGAGAAACATCCTCCAGTGTTGGTCCTTTGTTTAAAACGGTAAGTACATAATTTTATTTATAGTATTTTATTTACATTTGAATAATTGCTAAATGTCCAACAACTATTAACATGAAATGCTGCTGTCGCAATGGGACAAAATTCCATCAAAGCGGAAGAACATTTAGCTTAATTTACGGTCATACAAGTGTCTACGATAATTGGTCCAATATTGGGATCTCGAGCGATACAAAGTTGGTTACATTAGACAAAAATTGCCCCATTAGGAGATCATTTTAATGATATGTAGTAATCCCTAGCATAACAAGAGAGTTTCTGGAAAATTACATACAGGCTGAAACCATGTTATGTTGGATTAACAATCAATGCATAATTAAGGATTATTTTCTAAAATTAAGTCGGATAACTTAGACAAAAATTGTCCCATTAGGAGATTATTTTAATAATGTGCAGTAATCCCTCGCATAACACGGTAGTTTCTAGAAAATATTGTGTAGCCTGAAACAATATTACGCGTTATGCGGGACTAAGAATCTATGCATAATTGAGCATTCTTTTCTAAAGCAGGAGTTCACAAAGTTTTAGACTAGCGGGCAAATTTATTATTTTTAAGGCGTCCAAATTTTACTTAGCTATACATTTAAAATTGAAAAGAAAATAATGTTAATACAATGTTTTAATATTTTTACAGATAATTAAAACAAAAATTTAATGTATTACAAGATTTTAAATGTCATATGAGTTATGACAATGCGGGCCACATAATAAACACTTTGCAAACCCCTGTTTTAAAACTTAACAAAAATGTTAGAGATGATGTTTGACTTTTTTGTGGAACATCATCTTAAATGTTTATAGATTTCGCGTGTCGTTTTTATAAAGGCGCAAACAGACACATGTGACTTGAGTGATCTTGAAATTCATGGATCCAACTGATTTGTGTGTGCTTGTCACTTTTACAGGAAATTATTTTCACTTTGACCTGTTAAAAGTTATTATTTTACAATTTTCAGAAAATGCAATACATGAATTTAAAAAACAAGTAATAATACTTAAATGTTTTAGTTGTTAAAAAAATTCTGCCTGAAGTAAAACTAAAAATAAAAACACATAACAGAATTTTTAATGCCGCTTTTCTTGAATTCTGTTTATATATAACAATTTTTTTAGAAAAATGTAATATATAATATTTTTTTAATACTTACATATTTAATTTAAAAAAAAAAATTGTGCGTGGTTATACAAGCAATAAGAGCACGTCACGGAATTTTTAATGCTGTTTTTTCCAACTCTGTTAATATTTAATTTCATAATTGATAACTACGATTTTATATACCGACCTCACTGTATCTATCACATCCTCTGCACCTGCGGTCACAGTTTTCATGATTAATATATTATGTACTAATTCGCTACTACCGGGACAAAAGATCATAATTCATTTCTTTTTTCAAGTATTGCGTTTGGATTAAATTTGGTATCTAAAACGTACGACTAGATCCTTTCAATCGTATTTACGCATAAACTTCCAAGACTTATAGCCTTTTTCTCAGATAAAATTATGTACGTTGGGACTCCAAATTTAATCCTAGCGCAATACTTGCATAAATCGACTTATGACCTTTTCTCCCGGTAGTAGCGAATTTATTTCTCTTCGTAGGGTTCAATTAAAACAAGAAGACGGGGAATACGTTGAGACTAAGAATTCTACTCCGGTCTCCTACAATTTGGGTAGTATCAAATACGCCGGTGAGGACTACTTTTTACACTCCGTTGTCACCCATAAAAACATGGACCCTGATTCCCTCGCGGGACATTATTCAGTTTTCTGCAAGAATTTTTATAATGGTAAATGGTTTATCTACAGTGATATTATTGTACATGAAGTTGAACCTGAAAAAGTCATTGACCCCGTCTACGCTTATATGTTCGTCTATCAATGTCGAGAAGAAGAAGAGAAGGCTCGAGAAGAGTATTATGCATTGTCTATTTGTTGTGGCGGGGAAGAACCGTCTGAAGATGGTGCAACAGCAGAAGGGGAAACTGCAGATAGGGCTTCATCAAATGGGGCAAATTCATCCATAGAAGGGGCAAATTCATCTTCGGATGGGGCAACTTCATCTTTGTCTTCAAATGAGGCTTCGAGTGGGACAATTTCATCGTTAACCGAGTCATCTCCAAATGAAGCTTAATTTAATTTTATTTTTTATTTTTGTGCATAATGCTATTTAATTTGTTTTGTGTCAATAAACATTTTTTCAGAGTTCTGATATACATTGTTTTATTGTTTATTCTATACATACTATACGCATAATGCTGACTTTTTACTTTGGCCATTCAAGACTGGGTGTTTATTAGTCAGATCGAAGGTCAAAAACGTCAAATACACCATTTTCAAGATGTAATATTTTGGGGTTACAAAATTTTTCCAAATCATTATTATAAGTAATCTTTATTTACAATATTTGGCTAAAACGATCGTTGTGCAATACCGTCGAAAAATATTATACATTCCTGTTAATTGTTCTTACACACTTTTCTTGACTTTTGTTCTCTCAAAACATTCATTTTTACTGGAATATTGTGAGAAATGTAATAACTTGTAAGATACCTTTCGCGAATTTAACAAAACTGTTTGGCATCTTTAAAAGCACATGTCGCTGTAAGTAACTCATATTTGCACTTTGGTTGTTTTTGTCCAAAGCTCTTCAATTAGACTACATTCTTTTTTTTTCTGCGCTAGTTCTAAAGTAGTTTTAATTTGATTGTTGAACACTTAGGTTTTACAACTTTTCATCACCAAAAGCGTTTGTTGTGTTCCACTTTTCATGCATTTATTAATATTTCAGTAGTGATTAGAAACTACAAAAATGTCGGAAAAACTCATTGATTTTAATTAGACATATTCACCAAGCCATGAACAGTTAAGGCACGTGTGTGCCCTTGTGTTATTGCGGGACGAGAGAGAGAACATCACAAGAGGTAGTTCTGTCTTTTTTATACAATCTGAATAAAAAAAACTTCCCAATAAAATATATAAAATGTTTCTTACTGATTATGCTGACGTACATTTGACGTATGAAATAAAATTATTATGTAATTATAATATGTAGGCGTACAAACGATATATTTACAGAGCAGCTGTATCATCTCTCGGCTCGCTCAGTTACTAGGGATATTTACAGTATACATATAGGTACAAACATAAATGATACTACTTCATAATATTATTACAAGTTTATGAGTACAAATATGTACTAAATTACAACACAATTAGCTAAAATTTATGTTGTGTCCAAATAATTCTAACTATAAAAGATTTCTTGCAGAAGATGTAGCCTGGCAAAGCTGCACAATTAAATGTAAGTAAAAGAATAATTCAATAGCACTAATTCAAAACTTGGTGTTTTTAAATCACTCATTAGGGAGTGGGAAATCTGCGTGGACGTCTAGAATGTACGTAGATGGCAATTATAAGCGATGTGTTAAGAAAAAGTTTTCGAGTAAGAAAGAATAGAACTTGTATGAATGCGATAAAAAATGTGAATGTGGCTATAATTGTTGCATAAATGTGTGATTTTATGATTTCAAATTTGTGTCAACCCCTATTGTAGGAAATAGATACATTTTTTTTTCATTTGTGCAGTTTTATACGAAATATTTTGTTTTCACGTTAATTATGTTTTTGAAGAATAGTTGCCACAGTCATACAATGATACACTCTTAAGTATATAATAATATCGTCCATAGCACAACAAATTCAACAACTTGTAACTTTTTTTAAATTTCTAATAGACGTAACATACAGTTTCCTTATCGATCAATCCTATTCATTAAGACAAAATTATATTTTGTTATTTATTTACTGATATATTTTCTTTTTAAAATTTGGCGCCCTTTTGTGCCACGTAGAAGTTTTCATTCGCATAAATTATTTCCATTACTTTCATTGGTCGTTAATTGAATATGACCATTTTGCGCCATTAGTGAGAAAGTCTAACAAGCCTTATTTTACTTTTCAAGTTTAAAACTAATTTAAAAGGATATAATTAGTGAATTATACAGAAGGTAGTTTATATTAACTTTTACATTATTTTCTTTATAAAAATATCTATTTTAAGTAGAGAATCTTCTGTTTTGTTAGGAAACAACTTGTTGGTGAGAGTTGACTACAACAATCACAGTTTCTTCAGTATTTAAATCAGTTAAACGACGTTTAAAAGTAAGTATTATTCGTGATACAATCAGTTAACTTAATAATTTATATTTTTTTATTTATAGCATGCCAAAACGAGTTAAGAAAACCCGCCGTATTGTAAGTATATTATCATCTCTGCACTTACACAGACAGAATTGTAAACTGTATACATTTAAAACCGAGCAGAACTTCATAATACCTTATATATTATTAGTGTATTGCCTCTTACTACATATTAATTTCACCCTGCCCACATTTATAATCGTATTTTTTCCATTGCAACTTTTTTAACTAAATGTTTACTCGCCATTTCTACTAACTCTTATTCTTTCAACATCAGCAACACTCTTCCTAATTATAAATGTGCATAAACCCAATCATTCCACATACATCAAGCAAATATCTCATTTCTTTCAATTAGTCAGTTGAGAAAGATAAATGGGTAGTGATTCTCCCACTAGGGACTCTGCCCTCTTCGGCGTATTCTTGTTTTCGTCAGTAGCCTTTGCAGCTGTGTGACAGGATGGTAACTAAGCGCGGACATGGGGTTATATCTATTCCACGACGTTCATAACTTTTTCTGTTGGATCTTCTACAGAACCCATTAGAACTCCTCAAGGATATAGGGATTCATCTAAAGAAAAGATCGAGGTGCAGTTAGAAGGTTACCGTAATAATTGACAGCATGAATGTTCCGTCCATAAAGTTAAACTGCATTTGTTGGCGACTTCAAGGTCATCCTTGAACGGATGGATGAATGATAGGCGACAGGCTAGATATAAGTTTTGCTCTTGTTTTTATGGGGTTGTCTGTGTTCCTTCCAATTGTGTCACAGGATGATAGGTTAGTGGGGTTGTCTTTCCCAGGACTTACTACAGAACCTAGAACTGGATTCGTTTGAAGGTTCTAAGTCTAGGAGCAGTTAAAAGTATATCGTGAGGGTTGTAAGCTTTGGTTTTCCGTAAGATAAAGTAATACTTCCTCTATCGGTGGCTTCATGGACTTCCCTGGACGATTGTATGAGTGTCCGTAACAGGATAGTACAGTGCGTTTAAAAGAAATTCGGAGAAGGGTTTGAACAAAGAAACGTATGTCAATTTAAAATTATTTAATTGAATGTCAATTTGGCACAATATATTGTCAAAAATGTTATATAAAGAAATCAAAGCTTCACAGCCTATTCCACGGCCTATTCCGAGTTAGGTTTTTTTACACATTGTACCAAGTACACTGCTATAAAATTGTATCTTTTCTTCTGGTGGATATTCTATAGAACCTAGTAGAACTAGTGAAGGATGTAGGGATTCGGTTGAAAAATCGAGCATCGGTTAGGAGGATACCGTAAAGATTAGAAGCAACGTAAGGTCACGTTATACTGCATCAGTTGATACTTCATAGAACTCCCTGAACGAGAATATGAATGGTCTGCTTTAGGCTAGCTAGGTGTTTCGCTGTTGTTTTTGCGGTTTCGTCTGTATTCCTTACATCTGCGTGACAAAATAGTAGTTAGACGCAGACATGAAATTGTATTGTTCCCAAAACTTCCATAATTCTTCTGGTGGATCTCCTTCAGAACATAGTAGAATTACTGAAGGATTAAGAAACGGTTAGAAAAATATCGTAAAGATTGGAAGAATTGGTGTTCCGTAAAGTTGCCCTGCATCTATTAGCGACTTCATGGACCTCTCTGAACGGGTGTAACGATGATATGCTTTAGACTATCTAGGTGTTTTGCTGTTGTTTTTGTGGCTTCGTCTGTATTCCTTACATCTGCGTGACATGATAGTAGTTAGGCGCAGACATGAAGTTGTATTGTTCCCAAATCTTCCATAATTCTTCTGGTGGATCTTCTACAGAACCTAGTAGAATTACTGAAGGATGTAGGTTTTCGGTTTAAGAATCGAGGATCGAATAGAAAGATCTTGTGAACATTGGAAGCATTGGTGTTCCTTAAGTTGAAGTTACACTGCATCTATTGGCGACTTCTAGGGCCTCCCTGGACGGATGAATGCATACGTTCCAGACTAGGTGTTTCGCTGTTGTTTCTATGATTTCGTCTGTGTTCTTTACATCTGCGTGACAGGATAGTAATTAGACGTGAACATCAAGTTGTACATCCTTTATGTGTATAAATTCTTTTGGTAGGTGTTCTATATAGAACCTATTAGAAGTATTGAAAGATATAGGGATTCGGTTAAAAGAGCTAGCAGCGGTTCCAAAAATTTCATGACGGACGGAAGAATTGGTGTTCAGTAAGGTAAAGGTACCCTGCATCTGTTGGGCCTCCTTGGACGAGTGTATGAATGCCAGGCAACATGCTAGTTAGGTATTTTGTTATTGTTTTTGTGGTTTCGTCTGTACTGCTTCCAACTGTGTGACAGGATGGTAGTTGGGTGCGAACATGGGTTTGTATCTTTTCCAGGACTTCCGTAACTGCTTCTGGGGGGTGGGTAATGTAGTAGATCTATGTACTGAAGGTTATAAGGATTCGATTGAAAGGTCTAGGATTAACAATAGTTAACAGGATATAAGGATTCGTTTAGGATCCATCAGCGTATAAAAAATATCCTGAAGATTGGAAGTAGTGGTTTCTCGCAAGGCCAAGTTGCACTATTGTTGACTTCATGGACTTTTCTGGACGCGTATATAAAGGGCAGGCGATAGGCTAGCTAGATATTTTGTTGTTGTTTTGTGAATGGTGCCGTCGGTGCCATAATCACTCTCATATATCGGCTAAAACTTCGCCAAGTCAATCTGGTACTCAATGGGACTAGCCGTACCCGGAGTATTAATACCTGGACGACGAAATGGGTCGAAGGTTATTGGTTTCATTAGGTCACCTGCATCACCTCTACGGATGAGCTACGTGACAATACAGCTCGGAGTTAGTTAGAGTATATAGATACTGACCCGCCTCCATCAGTGGGCCTTAACCGGGCTTGCTGATGACGAGGATCGCTCGGTAGGGAACTGGTAGTCTCAGCTTCGGTATTGACGAATGTAGCATCGAAAGGCGAAACATTAATGACATTGTTGTACTCCTTACAACTGGATGATAGGATAGTGAATCTTCTGCGATTAGACGCGGACATGTAGTTGTACCTTTTCCACGACTTCTATAACTTCTTCTGGTGGGTCTTCTACAGAAACTAGTTTATTTATATTTATCTGTTACAGAAACCCGGATTCACTGGTCTAAGCAACACAGGTGCATCGTGTTACATTAATTCGATTGTTCAGGTTTTTAGCCATACGTATGAAATTTATAACTATTGCCTGAACGATATTACAACCGACGGTGGAAATTTAACTGCCGATGTTAAACCCTTGGCAGTCCGATTCCGAAATGTTTTACGCAGGATTTGGAGCGGAAAGACTCAATTCTTCCTGCCGAGACAACTATATGTAAGAAAAAACTATTATGCTACTTGTTTGATGTATTTAACTTTAATAGTCAAATCAAATCTGTTCTGAATCCGCAAAAATATAACTGTCGAATAATTATAGTTTACCACGTAAAACATATGACGTAGATTTTCCTTCTAATGTATCATCAATTTTCTGTGACCTTGACCTTGACAAGAGTTGTATGTCGTTTCAACGTGTACCTACGTATCATATTAGGAAGTCATTGACGTATTCCTAGACACAGAATAAAACAAATTATATTTCATTTAAATAAAATGGAAAACAGTTCAAAATTTAATATTTATGATTCAAGCAAACAGTAGTTTCAGAACAAACTAAATAAAACAGTAATAGAACACCTCATTGTTCAACATAGCCTTGGAATTATGTTCGATAAATATATTTGATGTTTTTCTTGTAGCGTACAATTAAACGTATTCTTCCGCAATTCAACCCATATCGCCAGACCGACTGTCACGAATTTATGATATCCTTTAGCTCTGTTTTACACAAAGAACTTAGAATGCCCACTACTCAACTTACTGACGGTATTATACAAGATGGATACAAAAGTATCATTCGAGATATATTTTATGGGCAACACTCCATTCAGATTACCTGTACTTTTTGCGCGTACCAGAAGAGCTCGACTGAAGTATTTAATAATCTATCGTTAGCTCTTCCGAATCATCGCACCACTCTGAAAGTAAGTAAACCATGTTTCACATTATTCTTTTCGGCTAAATTCAACAGTAGATTTAAAAAAAATATTATCTTTTATACGTTTTATTCTTTTCCAGGAAGTTCTGGAGTTACACTACATGGACCAGCCTTTAGAGGACTACTATTGTCCTAGATGTAACTTGTCTAATGGTTGTATAAATAAAACAACAGTATCGAGAAACCCTCAGCTATTAGTATTGTGCCTGAAACGGTAATAACAAAATAATTTATTTATGAGTCACGGATACACACACATGACTTTTATTCATAATTATTATATCCAAAAAAAAAAAAAAATCATACATACACTGGCTTGCAGAAAAATTGCGTACACCTTAAAAATCAAATATCACTGTCATCAGTATTTGATCTATTATGGAGCTAGTTCTTAATTGTGTTTAATTTACCTACTGTTAAATTACAAATATATTCCAGAAAAATTAAAGAACAACCAAGTAGGTATTTGAATTTCTGTTAATTTTGACATCTTAATTGACACTAATGACATGACATTAATAAGTTCAAAATGAAGATCGTCTCAATACAGCAAAAACTAGGTGTACGCGATTTTTTTGCAAGCCAGTGTACATACAATATATAAATCACGCACACACATAATGTAAGTGAAATGACAGCGCAGAGCCTAGGAGAATTCGAGTCCAAGTCAGAGTTGACACTGGTATTTTAACAACTAACATAACCTACAATTTTAAACGTGGCACTAAGCTTGCAACAGCTGGTTTTTGATTAAAAAGTTGCTATGTACAAAAAATAAGATATTCTAAATTAATAATAATGGTAGTTTTTTATCAGTGAACATGGGCGTATATCATCACCATAGTTACATTAAATGATTGACAGCAAACTGAACATAGGGAGTTATAATAGTTATCAAAGTGTCATCTGTCAATTACGGAAATTCTTTCTATGAAAAGGGTATTGTTGTTTTCATTTAACTGTATAATTTAATGTTTCTTATTAGGGTAGTACGAAACTCCTCGGAACACGGTATGAGTAGAACTGCAATTCACTCAATCGCAACGCAGTCGCTAGCGCAAGAGCATTCGCAGTCATGAATTCAGTTATCAGTTACGCACGACAATAACTCGACAAATCTAATGAGCAAAGAAATAGATGTCTAATCATGTAATCTTATTATTAATAATTAGCTTACTTGTTCAGATTTTCTTTTAATGCTGTCCATTGACGCATCCTATAGTTTTACTGGACTAGGTCGCTTATTAAAAGCAGCAAATAAATCGGAAAACCTTAGATTCATAGAGGACTTATACCATGTTATGATGAAGCATTGTATACATCATTTTAAAAGATGACAGTTTGATGATTGACAACTCCTTTTGTTCAGTTTAAAAAAAGCGATAATATATTGGGTCAATCACTTTAAATGTAACTATGACATGGTAATAACATACGCCTATGTTCATTGATAAAAAAAAAAACTCTCGGTATAATTAATAAATACAATTTTTGTGTGATTTAGATATTACGTTTCAGTCACGTGTGTGCCTGTGTACTTTTAAAAAGAAATATTAAAGGTTGTGGCGCACTTGAGCGAGGCGCAGCGCGGCGAAGCGAAGCGCGGCGAAGCGAAGCGCGACGAAGAGTCATTTTTAGAACCAACGCGCACTTGCGAGCAGTTTTCAACGAGAAACGGCCGCGTTTGCTTCAAAAGACGGATAGCTCGAGGAAAACGCAACAACGCAGGCACTATCTATACGAGACAAATTTATAAGTTATTTTGTTTCATCCGTAGGTTGAGTGCAGTGGCAAAATGCCATGGTACAGAGAGGCCGAAAAAATGTTTAAATTTTTTGATATATTCTACTACGTTCTGTAACCAAGTAGTTAATCTCCTTTTTTGTTGAATCTGCAATACTATTTTGTACAATAGAAATCGTTTAATATGTAAGGAATTTTCTTATCTAGTTTTATAAACTGTTTCCACTTTTAAATCAAATTTATATTTTGTACATTCATTTTTTTTTTATTTTGAAACCAAAATAACTAATTTTTGGCATTTTACCATAATCTATACGTGATGTGTAAAAGTTGTAAAATTTAGTTCTACATCGGCTATGTCCGATGCGTCTTGAGCATATTCGTTCTGATTTAGGTAGATGCGCTGCGCTATCGCACACTTCAGATCAGCGAAGCGAAGAGCAGAGAAAAATATTCTCTCCGAAGTATTCCGGTGAGTCACTTCGCCGCTCTGCTCTTCGTTGCTCCAAAATGCGCGTATACACATAATAATATGTGGAATGCAACAACGGCTCTTCGCCGCGCTTCGCCTCGCCCAAGTGCGCGACGGCCTTAATGTTCTGCAATTAAATAAATAAAACTAAGCCTCTTTTAAAACCGTATGTCAATAACCTTTTTAATAATAATAATTAGTCCAATAGAAAAGATATAAAATCGTTTATTCTTTTTCAGCTTTATGGTCGGATTCGTTCACGGCGAATACAGCGAGTTCAAAAATGCGACCAAAGTGCACTATCCCCGTCGTGATTTGGAATTCGGCGGTAAAAAATATCATCTTTATTCTGTAATCGTCCACAGAGCTGACGATGACTTTATTAATTCTGGTCATTACTGGGCCTATTGCAAAAATTATAACGATGATAATTGGTTTAAATTTGATGACGATCATGTTCGTAGAGCCAGCAAACGCGAAGTATTTCAACCGAAAAAGAGTTACCTGTTGTTTTATAGAATCTCCACCGAGTGAAAAAATGCATAAAATATTTTAAATAATATTTTTGTTCACTTATTAAAAAGTAATATATGTAACCCTAAATTATAAATATATTAATCTCAATTATTTATTATAAATTAGAAGGTTAAGTACCTGTTATTTTATAGCATCTTACCGAAAAAGAAAATGCATAAAGGTTTATAAAAATGAAGTTTTGTGTGTCATTTATATTTAACCCTAAATTATTATATCTAAGTTAAACTCAGTCGATGAAAATTGTTCCTCTTTTTGACGACATAATCCATAATAAACATAAACTTATTACTACTATTTTATTTACAGGGTATAAATCGAAAAGTGGTACATATGCGTTTAAAATGGGAAATCAGTTTTTCTTTGCACAAACGTTACCTAATTATATTATACAAAAATACCTTAAATAAAAGTTATAGAGCTTTAAATTCTGCGTCTAAGTCATGTAAAACAATTATTTTAGCTTTTCATATAAATATAAAAATTTCTTATAAAGTTACAGATTTTATGACCTTTTGTATAGGCAGCAAATAAATGCATAATTTTTAACTGGCAATTAGAACAAACTACTAAATAAACACAAAAAGGTAAATTATTTTAAATTTAATTGACAATTAAAAACAATGCATATGTTTAGCTCATACAAATTGTAACTTTATAATTAATTTTTACGTTTATATGAAGAGCTAAAATAATCGTTTCACACGATTTAGATGCAGAATTTAAATATCTATAACTTTTATTTGAAGTATTTTTGCATAAAATAATTAGTTAACGTTTGCACAAAGAAAAACTGATTTCCCATGTTAAACGTCTATGATCCACTTTTCCATTTACACCTTGGACAGAAGTACGAGTATACCTATAAGTATACGAAGGTTACACTAGAATTATGAATTGTGAATAAGAAAATCAGGTAGGTTGGGAAAACAAAATCATTTTAAAAGTTAAATTAGTTAGAACTTGGTTAATTGAGTGTTAAAAGTATCGTTGTGAAAATGGTAATGTATGCAATATTCTTACAATTGGTAAATATTATTAACTTCGACACAGCTAATTGGCGCACTGAAAAATGTATGTCTGAAGTGTTCAGTACAGTTCCAGAGACAAGCATTATTTTACAACATGATAATGCATCTTCTCATATGGCAACTTCAACACTTCAGTTTCTGAGAGAAAAAAAAAATACAGAAGCTTTTCGTCAGAAGAAGAGATTGATTGATGTTGCAGTAGTACAATTTATAATTATATTTTGAAAAATATTCAGATTCCAAAAGAAAATTGATTGGGAGCTTTTAAGAAGTGAAAGGAAAGAATGATGAAGTATAGTAGTAAGTAGATAAATAAACCCACAAGTTTAATTTTTAAACCCACATTAAATAAAAACGTTACAACAATATCTGATGATTTCTGCAAGAACAGGTGAACTAAGAATTTTAGTGGAAACGCGACTTAAAAATTGTAAGTAATAGCGGGATATGAATTTTTAAATTTCCAAACTTGCAATTGGTGCGCGTCTCATTTTTAAAGTCAAACAACCAATCAAATTGCTTTGAACATGTTCCTCATGCAAACATGCAATTGTTTAACTTATTTTTAAATTTATAAAATAATGATTCACTTTGAATTAAAACGATTTTATTTTGAACTTCCATTATCTTTATTTGTAAAAACATAAATTCTTCACAACGTTTCGAAAGCGAAAATATGCTGTCGTCATCAGGTGATCTGACACTACTGACTAATTCCTTAACATACGAGCTTTATATCTGGTGTTATGGGGGTGAACATTAGTGACGTGTGGCTGGTCGGATCCAATGGCTGGGTCGAGCTTCCTGGGTGTTGGAGTCTCAATGGTTAGGCTGGAGTCTGCTACACACAGGACGCTATCTGAACTATGAACCCAACCATGCCGAAAACACCAAGATGGGAGTAGCTTACGCGTTACTTGACAGAGCTAAATCACATTGGAACACAGAAGAAGGTTATGAGGCAGAAGTTCAGGATGTCATTAACACACTCCAACGAAACGGATACACGGATAAAACAATCAAGAAAATAGTAAAGAAACACCGAACAACAAGAGCGCCGCAGGTAAACAGAGACGAAGGATAGAGAAATGAATTATACATTCCTTATATAACGGGAGTCTCCGATAAAATCAAAAGGATTGCCAGCAAGTTAAACATAACAACCCGATTTCAAACAACAACCACAATCAAGAACATCCTATCAACAACAAAACCAGAACAGTCACCAAAACTGCAAACAGGCATCTACCAGGTGGATTGTGAATGCGGAAAAACATACATAGGGGAAACAAAACGACCATTGGACATCAGAATAAAAGAACACAGACGACACACTGAGAGAGGAGAGACGTCAAAATCCGGACTTGCAGACCATGCGTGGGAACACCATCACCGTATCCAGTGGGAGGGAGCAAAAATCCTCAAGAAAGAAGAACGTTGGTACAAGAGGAAATTCGAAGAAGCCGGCATCATTCAAAAGAACAGAAAAACAGTTTTCAGCCAGCCGAGTGTGGAAATTCGGCCAATCTGGACGAAACACATCGTAGCAGACTGCAGCCAAACCATTGAGACCCCAGCACCCAGGAAGCTCGACCCAGCCATTGGACCCGACAGCCTCCCGTTACTAATGTTCACCCCCATAACATCAGATATAAAGCTCGTATGTTAAGGAATTAGTCAGTAGTGTCAGATCACCTGATGACGACAGCAGATTTTCGCTTTCGAAACGTTGTGAAGAATTCATGTTTTTACAAATGAAGATAATGGAAGTTCAAAATAAAATCGTTTTAATTCAAAATGCAATTGTTTGTAGTTTGCGAACGAATTAATATTTAGACAATATTTTTCACTAATGCTCATTAATTTATATATATTTTCACTTTCTTATTTAAGATAGTTAAATTTAGACTAAAGGTGGGCGCGTGAGTAACTTTTTATTCACAAAAATATAACCACGACCAATCACGTACGACTTTTTATGTTCGATTCACGCTCACGATTTTATTTTGGTAGTCACGCCCGGCGGGTCACGTTCGTGTCACATAATTGTTTATATGTACATTTAAACCTATTTAACAAAGTCATAAGTTGTTATCAAATTTGTTAACAAATTGGTAATAAGTTAGGTAGCAAATCGGTTTCACAGGGAGCAAATGTTTATGAACAAATAAGATGTTCTATTCCATCCTAAATATTATAAATTTGGTAATAAATTTGTTAATAAAATTATGATCGTGCCAAACGGGCTTAAAGATATTGTAAAACGATGGGGTGCGGAAGATGATGATTATTACTACTGATGAATTTAATTGTGTAGGCTTCCACAGTCTGAGTCATGAGAAATATTCGTTTTCCGGGAATGGACTGTCTCAAATTTTGAGTCAGAGCTCAACGTTTCGCCCGCAGTCATATGGGGCATCTTCAGGAGCAAGGGGGATAGTACTGTCTTAAACACGGTTACCCGACGTGTCAACCACGCTAGAGGCCGAGTTTAAGCAACAAGGAGGGAGACTCAGTTTACCAAGTGACGAAAGAAGGCCGAGAAGACAGTTATATACTAATCTAAAGGTACGGTAGATGAGCAGAGCTAATGAGGACCAATGGGAATCGAGTTCGTAATGGTAGATTGGGTGTGTCGTGTTCCGAGAATCACCGGTTTCCACATGTGGCTCAAGAAATAGCCATCATCCCGATTGATGTTATTCGGATGTTTCCATATTTCTAAAGTTTCCCTGTATTTACGTCTGTAAAACTCAGGGACAGGAGCTAAAATGCGGGAATTTTCAAATAAGATGTTATGTCCTGTGTTGTGTTGGTGTTCTGCGACCGCAGATGTTAATACCATACCATTACGCAGACAGCGTTTGTGTTCTGACAATCTAGTGTGAACACTGCTTCCTGTTTCACCTATGTATACTGTGCCGCAAGAACAAGGAATACTATAAACACCGGGTGACGACAAGGGTTCGCGTTTATCTTTAGTTTGGGGGAGTATTTCTGAGATCTTTTGTGGAGGTTTAAAAAAGACCTTAATATTGTTTTTATTTAGAATTCTACCTATTTTGTCCGAGAAACCTTTAATGTAAGGGATAGATGCAAATGTTTCGAACGAGGTATCCACAGGTTTTTTGGGTAAAGGGTTTAATTGTCTATGAATTACATTGTTGATTAATTTTACGTCATAGTAGTTCTGGATTAAACTATGTCTAATGTGATCAAGCTCCTGCTGTAGGAAATCAGGTTCAGAGATTTTGATGGCACGATGTACGAGAGCGTTGACTACTGAGAGTTTCTGCGAGGGATGGTGGTGAGAATTAAAATTGAGATACCTATCAGTGTGGATGGGTTTTCTATAAACAGCGTGCCCTAACTGTCCGTTGGGTTTACGATTAACCAGAACATCAAGGAAGGGGAGAGTTCTGTTATTTTCTACCTCCATGGTGAATTGAATGTCCGTGCCATCAAAATCTCTGAACCTGATTTCCTACAGCAGGAGCTTGATCACATTAGACATAGTTTAATCCAGAACTACTATGACGTAAAATTAATCAACAATGTAATTCATAGACAATTAAACCCTTTACCCAAAAAACCTGTGGATACCTCGTTCGAAACATTTGCATCTATCCCTTACATTAAAGGTTTCTCGGACAAAATAGGTAGAATTCTCAATAAAAACAATATTAAGGTCTTTTTTTAAACCTCCACAAAAGATCTCAGAAATACTCCCCCAAACTAAAGATAAACGCGAACCCTTGTCGTCACCCGGTGTTTATAGTATTCCTTGTTCTTGCGGCACAGTATACATAGGTGAAACAGGAAGGAGTGTTCACACTAGATTGTCAGAACACAAACGCTGTCTGCGTAATGGTATGGTATTAACATCTGCGGTCGCAGAACACCAACACAACACAGGACATAACATCTTATTTGAAAATTCCCGCATTTTAGCTCCTGTCCCTGAGTTTTACAGACGTAAATACAGGGAAACTTTAGAAATATGGAAACATCCGAATAACATCAATCGGGATGATGGCTATTTCTTGAGCCACATGTGGAAACCGGTGATTCTCGGAACACGACACGCCCAATCTACCATTACGAACTCGATTCCCATTGGTCCTCATTAGCTCTGCTCATCTACCGTACCTTTAGATTAGTATATAACTGTCTTCTCGGCCTTCTTTCGTCACTTGGTTTATTTGGCCTCTAGCGTGGTTTACACGTCGGGTAACCTTGTAAACTGAGTCTCCATCCTTGTTGCTTAAACTCGGCCTCTAGCGTGGTTGACACGTCGGGTAACCGTGTTTAAGACAGTACTATCCCCCTTGCTCCTGAAGATGCCCCATATGACTGCGGGCGAAACGTTGAGCTCTAACTCAAAATTTGACACAGTCCATTCCCGGAAAACGAATATTTCACTGATGAATTTGTTTACTTGTTTTCCCAACGATGACACTCTAACTGACTGATGAACGCCTCGGATTATTGGCGTCCACGACTTGGTGACAAGGAAGAACACACATATTCTTAAACTTTCACTTGATGAACACTACAGACATGGACATTACTTGATACTTACTGATTAACTAAACTAACTTTTTATTTACATGATTACAATAATTATTATTAACTAAACATAACTAACACAACTAAGCAATTACTAACATGTTACATTCCGTAACCCAGCGGGCGGGCATTTAGCGCGTGCCCTAAAACTACAACACACTACATGTCCAAAACAACAAACGTCTTCACGACGCGACGAACTAATCTCGACTCTCTAAAAACAAAGCGCTATCTTCAGGACTGGATTATCTTAGGGGTACAGGCTGCATAGGCTAGGGCATTCAAAGTCACACAATTATAATAATTTCTATACTTAATGATCAACAAATAAATGTCCTGACTATTATAATACGATAATAATTAATAAACTGAATTTTGACATTTATAACTTAAATAGATAAACAGAGTTAAAATATGATTATTGAAACTATAATTTAGAAAAGTTTATAAAAAGTTATTTATCTGTTATTGCTCTTACCCTCATCTTATCACAATATGTATATCTTTAGTGAAATCGGAGCAACTGTGTATACAATTTTGGGTACAACAATAACGTAAAGTATAGAAATTAAGATAACAATTATTTTAATAAAAATAGAAGAAAACTTGTAACTCACGCCCGATTAAATTTCAATAACGCCTGATCACGCACGATAATTTTTCAGCGCCTCACGGCACGCTAAATTTAAATACTATTCACGATCACGCGGGTCACGTCGTGACCCTTAGTTACCCAACAAAATCACGACCCGCTCACACCTCTAATTTGGACTATATTATAGTAGAGTGCGTACACGATAAGAATAAGCACACTTTAGAATTACACATATGATCATAAATTTTTAAAAAAATTGTAGGAATTTCATTGTATTTAATGGCGATTCAATGAAAAATCCATATTTTAATTTAAAAAAATTATTTTTATTAACAAAAAATATTAATAAAGCAAATTAATGTTGTGCACGCCGCTGAATATTTGCATGAAGGTGTAGTCAGCAGAACTAAGTAATGACGTAGCCAGCTTGTTATTAACGTGTACGCATTCTTATTTATATACGGTAGAAGTTGTCCTGTGGTTTGTGGATGCAGCTTTATTGGTGAGTTTTGTACCCGGAGCTTTAGAGAACTTTGCGCGTGTCCTTCGACGCCCGTTGCCAGCCGGTGCCGGTGGTGGCGTCAGGCGTCGACGTCGACAGTATCTACGTAGCTATGGGGGGTGTAGGTGCATATTGATTGTATAAAGTGTCCGTGTGTATATCTCGTCATGTTCATGGTAATGCATATTATCACTAAGCACAAGCACTGACTTCTTCATTTCTAGTTTAGCAAACTAGATGTGGGTCTTTACATACCAACACAGTTATTGTCGAAAGCTAAAATCAATATGATTCCACACACAAACGTAAATGTAATTGTTTTCATATTTGGGTTTCATTTGACAAGTGGGTAATATATTTACTAAACTAAAATGATTTTTGTCAGGACACTAAACATGATATTCAGTAAGTACACCACCCCTAAACGTTTTGCATGATTCGAAGACTTTGTGGTTACATTGTAATGTTGTATACGCCCTACTTTTTTAAACTATACAAATCTCTAAAGGTCACTCCATAAATGGACTTTCCTTCTATTGAAAATTCCATTGTTATTGTAAGGAATTCCAGTTTCAAATGAGAATTTATATGAAATTCTTCATATACTCTCTCTTCTCTATTCTTTCTTTTCTAGGTCAGTATGTCTTAGTTGTTTGTGCGTGCTGTAGTTTTTCACCCTATTAATAAGAATTTAGGCGTGCATGGAGCATGCGTTATGTCATTTATTAATTATTTCCTAATATTAATTCTATTTTTACCGTATATATACGCCCACGTACACTTTATTTAGGAAAGAAATTCACCGCAGTTTGACGAGGGATCAATTTTTATAACAATTTTAGGACAAAATATTTGAAATAATTATTGTAATCAATATTGTAATAACAATTTTTTTAAGAACAACATTACATTATGGTGTAATAATGTGAAATTTCATGAAAAATTAGATGATATTTTATAAAAATACTTAAAAATGTCTCATTTCAAAACCATTCATTTCATTGTAAAATTGAAAATTAATCTCCGTACATATTATTAAGCACAAAAACAAGGTGATAGTATGAAATTTTATTTTATGCATTCATCTTTCATTAAAAACATCTGGACTTGTTTTGTTTTTGTACGAATTTGCAGTTACCCGATGAAAATTAAGAAAGAAAAAATGTTTAAAAATAATGTTGAGTATATTTTGTTTAAGAAAAATCTTAAATCCTGTACAAAATTATACTCAAAGTGGAATTATAAACGTACTACTTACTATGTTTTTCGTGCTTTGCTTAGTTTTTGACAGATTTGTAAGGCAACCGGAATCGAACGATATGTGCCATATCGTTCAATAAATAGGCTTTCGATTTTTAATTTTTATGGTAACCCCTCAATTATATGTTGACATAACTATTATTATTGTACTGCTTATTGTTATATCGCATTTAATGAGACTATGCATAGTTCGATCATATATCTAGTTTAGTTAAAGAACAATCAATGTCAATAATTCAGAATTTTAGGTATAAGGCCCGCTTCTACCACGTCTAGTTAATGTAACAGTTAATGCTAACCAATGGTTATGTTGCAAAATTGATCTTACAACCAACTGGAAGCTAAAACTGTTCGCATCCCTTCTAACCCTCAGTGTAATTCTTAACTAATGGTTTAAAAACCGTCACTTGAACTAGTGGTGGTAGGATCGGGCCTAAGTGATTTAAAATCACAATAAACTTCCATAGTGTTAATAATATCCAAAATTTCTTAAAAATTTAAAATCTAGACCTAGACTATTAATGTGGATTACAAATGTCACTAACTGTGATTTAAACAATAGCACTAAAGCCATGACATGACATTGGGTCAATGAATATCGATTCCTACAGATTCCTTTACAAATTGGCTTTGGCTATTCTTAAAAATATAGTGTTTTTTAGTCGATTACGCAACCAATTGACGTTTTCATTTTAACTGCTATCTCTTTCTATTGCTAAAAATAGTAAGTAAAATGGCGCCAAAAACTGCCAGTTGGGTTGTCAAACTAAACGTCAAAAATATTACAGTCATTAAAATACCTGTATTCTCGGAGAAAATTTGCATCGTTACATATTTTAGCTTCAATGAAAGCTTTTGTAACTTCTTTAGTTGTCTGATACTTTTTTCACATTTTTTGCCTAAATTTTTTAGAAACAAACGCCATGGATCTCAGTTGTTCTTACTATGCGCAGATCCCCATTGCGCATATCTTCTATCTCGTTAAATTTAAAAGGTCTATTTCATCAAAAATTGGTTGAAAAAATAGTACATAATCTATATTTACGACAAAAATGTCAAATATGTATTCTAATATTACAAAATCAAAATAATTGCAATAGGTACATACCTGGATAGTTTTCTAAACATAACACTAACAATGAAATGAGTACTAATGTACATAATACAGTGTGTTAAAAAAAATCCAAACTCGAAGTAGGCTATGAACAGAGAAATGTATGTCTGATCATTATTCAATTCAAAAGTCAAGTTGTCAAAATTAATCTTGAAATGTGATTTTAAGGAGAAAAGATAATAAATAAGGATTCAGTATATTGCCATACGCTGTTTTCTAATTTATTCCCATTTCTAAAATAATATTCAAGACAAAAAACTTTGATTTCGTTAGATAACAATTTTGACAATATCTTGTGTCAAATTGACATTTAATTAAATACTTTTAAACTGACATACGTTTCTTTTTTCATGGCCTACTCCGAGTTAGGTTTTTGTTGAATACACTCTATAAAAATTTATTATTCCAAAAAACACAATATTATATGTATATTCGCTTAGACGCTTACAGGGTAAACAACTAGTCAACTACTATGACCTGTTAGGCCCCTCTGTTCGGTTTTGAACTCGGGACTTCCCCGTCTTGTGACTTTCACAATAATATGCGCAGGCGCCGTACAGTTAGATGTTTGGGTGTAATTTTCTAATCGTGTAAAAGCGAAACCGCGTATTTAGATTAACCAATTAAATTAACCGGGTAATATAATCATACAGGAAGTAAAAAACTTGTGTATATAAATTATATTTTTTATGCTGATAAAAGTTTTTTCATTTATCATTTAAAAAGTAATTTTAATGACAGTTAATAAGGTTAAAAAGAATGAAAAAGTTTTTTATTTGTTTAGAAACTGTTTAAATAAATCAGTTTTAATTGTTTCGGTTATTAGTACCAGTTTTTTAATAAATAAAATGTCGGTGAAAAATGATGTTACTGGACTTATAATATAAGTTAACCAGTTTGTAAAACCATTTAAAAAATCTGTTTTTTTGTCCTAGTCGTAATTAAATGTTTTGCACAGTAAACTGTAGCTGCTTTGTAGAAAATATAAGTAGAATTATTATCTTCGAACCAATTAGTATTCCTGTCCCATATTTTATACAGACTGTAACACGAAAAGCGGGCCATAGACGTTTAACATGGTAAAACAGATTTCGTTGCGCAAAAGAAAGAATTAAATTCTGCATCTTTCGCACGTTTGGTAACCGAGAAAATTGAAGTTTTATAAAAATTATTTCTTTATAGTGTTAGCCATGGTAATGAATTAAAATCAGAAACAAATGTAATAACATTTTACCTGTCAGATATAATTTGCATCAAAATAGTACTACTTAATAATTTTTTACTTTTTTTATGAATAATTCTCCATTTTAAATAATAATGACTCCAATAAATACAGACAATTTTACAGATACGTTTCTGATAGGTCAAATGTCATTACATTTGTTTGTGATTTTAATTCAATACCATGACTAACACTATAAAGAAATAACTTTTATAAAAAAATTAATTCAATTTGCTCGGTTACGAAACGTGCGAAATAGAATGTGATTACTAAATTAGATGCAGAATTTAATTCTCTAAACTCTAAATCATTTATTTGAAGCATAACTGTCTAAAACTAAAAGGCCACTTTTGCGTAAGAAAAAACTGTTTTCGTATATTAAACACCAATGGCCCGCTTTTAGTGTTACACCCAGTATCAAATTTGAAGGAATTATACGATCAATATTATTTTAGAATAGAACACTTTTCAAAAGTAGAGCGTATATATTTTTATATAGACCACATTTCAATTGTAGGCATGTATAAAAGCATGTTTCCTTTCCAATTATGTACTTATTTCCCTTATATAATTGAAATCCGATTATACAAAATATCAATACATATGTTCGTACATTTCATTTTACGTTGATTTATCTGTTAAATATGCCATCAGCCAATACAATGCACTTTACAAAATGGTTTTTCCATTATATCTAACAATAAAATTCATTTAACGAATCTGAAATGTCAACATGATTTTATTCATAATAGGAAATAGGACGAAGTACGAAACTAATAGCAATTTTGATGATATCTTTAGAACTAAATTTAGATTAAAGTAGTAAACTAACACAAAAAGGTAAACTGTTTTAGTTTTAACTTACAGTTAAGAACAACGCAATATGGTATTCTCTCATGATTACAAATACTAAAAAGTTATTAAAAATATTGAAGTTGATTAGTAAACCTGAGGGAAAAAGCAAAAAAACCTGTTATAAATTGATTGTTGCAAAAAATTTAAGCATCTAAATATTGCTGATGTACTAGTTGTACTACCAATGGGATATCAGTTGAAATCCCTACTCCATGTTCGAATGTGATAACAGGCCGCATCTTAAGTATGCACATGCTCGGGTCTACTTCGGATCGTTCGGAAGTGTTCGTGTACAATTGTTTTAGCATGTATTGCTAAGCGATATGACATATGGTAACAAAATAATGAATTACATGTCAAAATGTGTGTAATATTAAAAATTTGTTAAATACTACGTACAAATATATATTTGTGTATCTAATCAACATACGGGTGGCGTTCGAAATCCGTTACATATGAATTTAATATGGGAAATTAGAATATTTTGGATATTTACTTTCCATTAAAACTGAAAAACTTTGTACACATGTTCATGGATACTTATTGTATTATATTAATAAATAATTGTTCAATATTAATAAGCAATAATTTAAAAAATAAATTTTATAGCAAATTTATTGTAACATGTTTTATCCTTCCTAAAAGAAATTTCATGTAAAAAGTTTCGTGGCATGAAATCCACAAAACCTCCTATTTTAATTGTTTTTATATTTGTAATTTTAAATAAATATAAAATTTAATATAACCAATTTTATCTGATTATGTTAAATAAATAAAAAGAAAAAAATAAAAAAGATAAGAAAGTTTGGTTGATTTGAACCTACCACCTTTAACATAAAAAGCAAAAACGTTACCACCACGCTATGTAACCTTCGATGTGGCCTTTTGTTTTACACATTCTTATACAAATTATAATCAGGGCAATAAATGAAGTCAAACGATACCTATATAATTTAAGAATATCAAAATGTTTTTGCAACATAAGCAAAAATGTATAATCGATTATTTAGAATGATTTTTCTTATAAATTTCTCAATTTTTTTTAGTAATAGTAGGTAAGATTACAATGAAATATATTTTATTTCCCATCTTTTTCAATACTTACTGAACACCTGGAAAACCTATGAACCACTGATTGCACATCGCTGGTACTGTGCAACTAGTACGTCACTATCACGTGACACAACAAAATCAAATTTTAAAAATTAATATCTCGCTTATTAAAGGAATTTTTAACTCGGGTTTTCACAAGTACTCTTAGATATAAAGGTTCTTTAAGAAAATTTAAAAAAAAATATGCGAGAATACCTTATTGTTTATTTTTTATGATAATCCATGGCTATCTGACTAAAAGCCCATAAAAAACATTAACTTTATAATAATTTTTTCGCTTATATGAAAATCTATTAATTGTTTTATATGATTTAGATGCAGAATTTATATCTATATAACTTTAATTTGAAGTATTTTTGAATAAACTAATTTTATAACATTATAACGATTGCGCAAAGTAAATTGATTTCCCATGTTAAATACCAATGGTCCACTTTTCGATTTACAGGACTGTATTGTCTCACAATATTACATTAAATTTAAGGGTGTAACAATTCTTTATTTAATTTAAAATAGTATTAAACAATATACCGAGTGTTTTTTTTTTATAAGTTAACATACTTAGGCGTATGTCATTACAATAGATACATTTAAAATGATTGACAGCAAGGTATTATCGCGTTTTTTTATATATAAGTGAACCTAGGTAATTGTCAGTCATCAAACTGTTATTTTTCAAAATGATGCGTACAATTGAAGAAAAAGTACAAATCACAACATATGGTATAATAATGAGTCTGACAAGTTTCCAATTTATTTGCTGCTACTTTTAATAAGCGACTTGTCCAGCAACTAATAGAAAAATGTATAATAATATTTATAGAACTACAGGATGTGTCAATGGACAGCATTAAAGAAAATCAGAACAAATAAGGTAATTAATAATAAGATCCATGAAATTATACAGTTAAATGAAAATGACAATACCCTTTCGACTAAAAGAATTTCTGAAATTGACAGATGACTTTGACAACTCCCTATGTTCAGTTAAAAAAAAAACGCGATAATACATTGTTGTCAATTATTTTAAATGTATAACTATGGTAATGACATACGCCCATGTTTACTGATAAAAAAAAAACTGCCGGTACGAAAATGTACCATGTATTATTAGAAAATTTTGGTAGTAGTTGATAGAAATAGCATGAAATTCAATTCGAATATGCTTATTTTATAGAACTGTTTCAATTGATAACATTTTTTATTAAAAATATCTTTTTGTTTCTATACCGGGTGTTTTCCAACTTCGGGTAAAAACTTTAAGGGCATATAGTATTGAGCAAAATGAGCAAAAAAGATTGATCTTCAACTGTTTCTGAGAAAGAGGCCATTTTCTGCCAGAATCAAAGAAAAACTGACAAAGATAGTGATCGAACTTCTAAAAGTAACGAAATTATTTGAAAATTAAATATTGGCCAAGGTCGCCATAACATTTAACTTATTTTATTTAAAAAAAACAACATCAAAAGCATATCTGAGTTGACCTCTGAAAGGCAAAAAGTCTCATTTAATTGAAGTCGTAACTCTGTAGTTTTCGAGATATCGGAGGTAAACCCCGTAAAAACTCATTTTTCACTGCCTTAAATCTCGGAAACTATTGAAGATCGGACACATGTCGAGTAAGTCTTTTTTACTCATTTTACTATGTGCACTTAAAGTTTTTGCCCGAAGTTGAAAAACACTCTGTATAACTGATCTACTGTATATTCCTATACAAAACTTGAATGTGTAGTACAGTTCTTTTGAAATATACACAATCAATATCATACGAAACAGAAACAAAAAACAAAATGAATCAATGAAAACGTTTTTGTGTTAATTGTACCCTGTGTATTTTTCTGTTTTCACTGTACACTGTATTAAACTATACAACAATCGATTTGTTGATTATTGATAGTTTCTTTTGCAGATGTGTTAAATGGAATGCATAGAAAGGAATATAAAAATTAGACATTTGTAGATAGCATATATCACGAATGAATAGCCCGGGAAAGTCGTGTGAAGGACGGTATACTACACAGACAGAGAGAACAGTGTGTGTAGAATGGCATCAAACGAAACCGAATCACAGAAAAGCTACAGGTAGATAATAACTTTGCACGCTGCTTAAAATCAATATACACAGGGAAACTTGGAGCTTGAGCCTGCACAACACGAACACCTCCTGGCTAGAATTATATTGTTCTTTTACTTCGCCATACAGCGTTTCTCAAACTTCTTTATGTCGTAAGGCGTTTTCGTAAATTTATCCGGATTTCTCCGAAAAATTTGTTTGCTAATGGTTCAGAATATCGTTCCGGAACATTGTTTGAAGGCTGGAACGAGATCTGGGACTTTTTCCTCGAATACTTTAAATAAATTAATTTAATGTTAATTATGCAAGTGTATCAAAAGTGATGACTATTTTTTTTTATCAAGGCGATAAAATAAATCGATAATTAATTGTGGAAAATTTTCTGATTGTCCTTCGTTATCAGGTTATTGATAAAAAACAAATATTAACATTTAAACTTTAGGAGGCCATATTATGGGTCCATCTCTAACAGTCCACCTATCAGGGATATTTTGATTCAGGTCAGGGCATTTCTCACTTGCATTCTTCAGGGAGAACAGTAAAAGCCCTGACATAAGCGTTTAACATGGTTTTTCCCAAATATTATCTATCCCGTTAAACGTTATGTAGGGACTTAAAAAAGAGATTTGGAGAATAAAATTCTTAATTTATGGATGTCAAAATTTTTAAATTTACACTTTTGGTGTGCCTATTTCACGGTTTCAAGTTTTTAACTTGCATAATGAGCCGATGCACCAATATCTTGGAATCAACAATTTAATCTAGCTGCTAATGGAACTTTATCGAGCAATGGCAGTGGTAAATTGTCATTTCAAAATTGAAGGTACAAGGCTGAATGAAGTCAGTTAGTTAGAATGTAGGTATGTGTTACACTCTACACCCGAATTCGGGTATTGTCCGAAAATTTGCTCAGAACTAGAAGTCCCCAGATCCAAATAACATCCATTTATCTAAACTTACAAAGATTGATATTTATTTGCTATTTTTTTAAACAAATCGTAACTAACCATTCTTTAGTATTGTTCAATTCTAATTAAGTAATATCCTCTGAAGTGGAAAATATCGGGTTTGGGAATTTTCAGGTGTTCAAAACTAGATCTGGTAATTTTTTTTCGGATATTATCCGAATTCTGAGTGTAGCTATGAAATAAGACACATTGGCCCCTATTCTGAGCGCACTTTAATAATAAAAGCGCTTTTATAGAGCGCGGTTTTACATTATATTCTTATGAGGAGTTTGCTCCATAAAAGTGTTTTTGTTATAAAAGTGCGCTCGGAATACGGGCCATTGAATTTGAACACTTTATTTTTCAATATAACTCCCTTCAACCTTAACACACTTTTCCCAACGTTTCTTCAACTGTGCCATTCCGTCAAAAAAATATTTTTTGGAAGATCTGCAAAATAACTGTCAACAGCATACATTAACTCCTCGTCTGATTCAAATCTTCTTCCCCTAAGAATTTTTTTTCATATTTTTAATTAAAAAGAAGTCACTAGGTGCTAAATTGGGGCTATAAGGTGGATGGCATAGTTTTGTAAAACTACAGTCCCTGATAATGTCTGCAACTTTACGTGCTTCATGAACCAGTCTGGGTATCCACCGTGAAGACACCTTCCTTTTGCCCAAATCATCATGCAAAATTTTCCAAACACTGGTTTCAGATAAAGACAGTTCCTTGGCAATAACAGAAAACTTCAACCTGGAAGCACCAATTTTTCAACTTCTTGAACATTTTCTGCAGTTCGTGCTTCAAGTATAGGTCTTTCCATTTGAAGAGACACCTGCGCCAAGTACGCATTTGCGTCTTAAAAAGAGAGGCAAATATGAGTAACAAGGAATACTACGCTACTCTCTGTTCTGCGTAACATCAGTTTCAATTTTCCTCATTCTGATGTTGACATCGCTTGGTTTCACATCGCGCTCAGTTCTGCATTTTGACATTTGACCTACTTGCTTTGGTACTTGTTTGTATGTTTGCATGGTATATTCACATTGTTATTGTTTTTTGTTTGTTTTCGCGGTATATTTGTTTCTGTTATTGTTTCTTGTTTGTTTGTAATATATAATTTATCGATTTAGGGCCGGTATTTCCATCTTCGGATAAAGTGCTGGATAACTTATCTGTCGAATAAATGAACAATATCGCATCAAAAAATGACATTCTATACTATTTACCTCATTTATGCTTTTTGTACTTTATTGGGAGATGAAAATACCGGCCCTTAATAAAATATATTTCAACTTTTTTCATTTTCATGAATATTTAAATAATACTGTTAATAACAATTAAAATTAAAATTTATTAATATTTTAATAACGCTTACATTTAGAAAATAATAAACTAAAAACTATTCATTTATGAATGAAATTGCGTATATACACTGTATTTAACGGATGGATTGCAATATAGGTCCTTCAATGCTCGCACCGCTTTGGTAGGTTGTGTAGTATATCATATAAGCACCGCCTCTTCACGCAGGCCAGGTGTCTCTTCAGATGGAAAGACCTATAGTTGATCAGATTTTGGATCATCCTGTATCGAATTCCTTCCCCATCCAAACTGTTTACACCAAAATTTTACTTTAAAATAACTTAGGGAGTCTTGCCCATACTGATTAAGTTTTTGTCTATTCAGTGGCGGATTATTATTTATTTTTTATCAAAAACTTGATAACGAGGGACAATCAGAAAATTTTCTACCCTTAATTTTTTATTCGTTTTAGCCCCCTGACTCAAATCCTATAAGCACGGGACACGGACATCAATTTTGAGACACCTGTATATAAGTTCCAAGATTAAACAACTAAATTTAAAACAGTCAGCTCAGCTACCCTTGTACCATTAGATTCGTGCACAAACTTTGTACACTACCCCTTGCACATATGTTCGTTTCTTGTATAGAATGACTAGCGAATGAAAGTTGACTTTTAGATTATTAATACATGTGGTTTCTTTTGAAAACATTTCCATATATTTGATTTGAAAGGAAACTGACCCTTATGTATTCCGTTACAGAAGGTTAGAATTGTACTCAATACCAGGAAGCATTTAAAATGACTTTAGCAACAGGATTCAGGGGTGTATTTAAAAAATTTAATACCGCAAATTCTAGTTCGTTCGTCTCAGGTGTAAGCAACCCTCGAGTCGGAATTACTGTTAAAGGAAATTAAAAATAATTCTATTTCATAGAATTGCCAAACTAAATAGTTTAAAGATCAAAATATTTTGTTATAATCAACATAAACGAAAAATGTTTGAAATATTTTAAACTCATCCCTGTTTTGATATTCAATTACCATAATCGGCCATCTATTTTCAGCCAGACATAGTAATGTATTGTGCTTTCCTAGTCCAGTATATAAATGGGTTCATGCAAAAATTTCATACCTGAATATATCGTACAATTTTATTCTTCTCTAAAGTTCTCTGCCACAGAAGAAGACATTTCACAGCCAGGTAACATAATATCCGTAGTAGTTATTATTTAAAATATTTATCATTTTTTTGAGAAAATTAAATTATTCTCTCCGTAATAAGAATATTAGTATTAGTTAATATTATATTTCACTATATTGGATTTGCTACTTCAAAAATAATCTAACGCAAGTGAGTAAATTATATTCGCTGGTAGAGTAAATGTATTATACTAAGGTAGTCACATTTTTACTCGAACTACAAATGTTATTTCTATGTTTTTTAGAAATTGTATTTACTGTTTAAGCAAAAACAAATGTAGAAATACGTATTTACCGATGTACTTAATGTTTTTCACTGTAACGATTTTAGGGTGTGTTTTTATCTAATACAATTAAGTTTTTTTCGTTCCGTGTAGGGTTTCAATCTATAAAATAATTTAAACGTCAACTTTCATTCGCTAGTGTCTTCCTTGTGCTCTCTTTCTCTTATTTTGGGTATCCAAACTCCCTTCGCAGGTCTCTTGTTGCTTGTTGCCCATCCATACAAGATGTTCTCACCAAGTCAGCTATATCTTCCCTTAATATAGTCTAGTATAGATTTCGCTCTTAGTTATCGAATAAAGCAAATCGACCTTCGGAAAACTATTTTTGTCAAAGATATTTTGTTTTACCTTGTCGGAATTTTATTTATTAAAATTTTGTTGAAATATTAAGTAGGTAGGTACCTAAAATTTACGGCATGTTCTTATTAATGCGATTCCATCTTCTATGTGGAGTATTCACCAAATTTCAAAAGCTTTGAATGATTAATGACTTATAATTCTACATTTCCAGTTTTGTATGTCGAGTATCACAAATTACTTGCGAACCGAATTGTTGAAAATATTTTCAATGAAAACGTTTTGAATTTACAATGGAAAATTCTTACATTACATTCTTACATTTAAAATACATATTATGTTATAATTATTAAACACATAATTTGAAGGGCAATATAATATTATTTAATGTTTTATTATAGTATAAATTAGAATAATTTTAACATCATTTTCATGAAATACTTTCAGAAATGTAAATTTTATATTTTTAATTAAATTTGATATGCACAAATGAAATGTCTGTTTTTGACAATCAATTTTCTTCAGACATTTTAAATGTACAAAAATATGACACTTCTTGATTTATGTTTCCTTTATAATTAATTCGTTTTAGGTTTTAAAGCATTTTCTATGAATTTAAATTTCAAATGTTTTATTTCTGAAGAAAATCAATAACAATGGACAGGTTTTACTTTTTACTTATTTTATTCTAGAAGAAAGACTAAGCAAATAGAACTTTTTCATTTTATAGCTCCACATAAACTAAAAATATGCCAATTTTCAGTGTGACAAAAATAGATTTCGATGTACATAAGTTGTGTTGCCAAAGCCAAAGGATCAGTCAGGTAGAGGTAGATTAAATACCAGAGAAAATAGGACAGAATCTAAAAATCTTATCGAGTCTGTGTTAGGGTCAAATTTTTAATCCAATTTTGACGCACTTAGAACATATTTGATCGACTTGAAACTTTGCACACTAGGGTGGTGGTTAAAAAAATTGCTGCCAAACGTTAAATCTGTACAACCCTGACAATGTAAACTAAAACAGACAGGTGCAAATTGGAAAGATAAGGTTAATAATGAATATATTTTTTTTCAATATAAAAGTGAGTTGCTTTTCATTTTTACTTGAGCTGTTAATTACTAAATTTGTTACACCAGAATTATAATCAGTTGAGTTTGAAACTCAATAACAATAACAATAAAAAATATTCAAAAATTATGAAACAATCTTTCAATTACGGACTATACATTTCTACGTAATTATACTAATTTTCATATTTTTAAATTAATTATTACAAAAATGGGGTCTCGTGGCCGCGTGCCTGAGTGTCTGGTCGCGAATCTGGGGAACCGGGTTCGATCCCGACCGACGCCAAATATTTCGAATTTTTAATGGCACAAAATTGATCCCTGTGGTGCACTCTCCACGCCAGCAATGAATGCCCGTTTGGTGACGTTTGGTAAGCGCCCGCACGGTGCAAATATTTCATCGTTACCGATATCTGCGAACAAAGCAGATTGGCACACCCAGCAATGGGTAATAAGCCGTGATGATATATTTATTTATTTATTATTATAAAAATAATGACAATATACAAGATGTTTATTTTAAGTGGTTCACTATTGCTAACGCAAGCACTATACGAGCTATGAGGTCGGTTAAATTAGTAAACAATTTATGTATCACTAGTCTATTTTAATGAGCGTAAAATATTTTTTTTTTCAACTAGTGATTTTCATATTGTAGGGACCAACTTATTATTTTAAATGAGATCATAATTTTTTTTATTTACTTATTATATAGAGAATTTTATTCTGAATTCAGTAATATAATATTTTCATAACCTTATATAACGATTTTTAAAGAAATATGCATATAAAGTTTTATAATATGATTAAAATATGACTATAACGATGTGCCACGGATGGAAAAAGGAATAGATGTTATTTTTTTTACATAGAATTAGAGTGCCCTGGGAGAAAGGAATGAATATTTCTTCATAAATGTCAACATGTCAACCGAGATGTCAACGCGCAAAAATTATTCACGTATTTCTCTCATGGCATTCTAATTATATGTAAAAAATAACATGTATTCATTTTTCCATTCGTGGCACTCTTATTATAGTCATATTTTAATCATATTAATAAAAAACTTTATATGCATTTCTCAAAAAAAAAAAAATCGTTATGTGAGAGTATGAAAATATTATATCACTGAATTCAAAATAAAATTATCGATCTAATAAAAAATAAAAAACATATGATCCCATTTAAGATAACAAAGTTAGTCCCTACAATTTAAAAACCACCGGTTGGAAAAAAAAATTACGCTCATTAAAATAGTCTAGTAAAATAGAAATTGTTTGCTAATTTAATCGTCCTCGTAGCTCTTATAGTTCTCAAGATAGCAGTAGTGTACCACATAAATGAACACCTAGTATATAAAAAATGACATCCATTTTTAGTGCGTTTGAAGAAATGCTCAACTTCATTCATGTCTAATGTCAATATGTATGAATGAAAAAAAAATATTAATAGGTTGTAATCATAGTCTTTGTGAATATTTTTAAAGTTAATTTTTTTTTTGATTTATTGATATTTTTTATAACAAATTAAAAAAATGAAAGTGTTAGATCTCAACTTATATTTATAATTAAGAATTGAAATTTGGCATGCTGATTCAGAATGAAATTTTTATATAAAGTGTTAATAAATTTTTATTTAAAATTGATATGTTTAATTTTAATAATTTTTTGTTGCTTTTTGTTTTGCTACTTCTGTCAAACGAAAAATTGTCCTCTTCATATCATTCTAAATAAAATGGATCAATTCACACACGACGAAAAGTTCTATTTAAAATATACTCAGTTTTTTCAGTCACGGGACTCTTATTAATAACATATTTTTGGGGAATTAATTCAAAATTTTATAAAAAAAAATTCTCAAAAATTTTTTTATATAAGGTTATGAAAATTATATATCGTTGGATTCAGAATAAAGAGTAAAAGTATAAGTTCCTATTTAAAATAAAAAAGTTGGATACATATTTTGAAAACCACTGGTTGAAAAAAAAAATCAGTTTATCATTGAAATACCCATGTAAAATGGAGATTCTTTGCTAATTTAACCAACTTCTTATATATTGTCATTATTTTTGTTAATTAATTTAAAAATATGAAAATTAGTATAATTACATAGAAGTGTATAGACCATAATTGAAAGAGTGTTTCATAATTTTTGATTTTTTTTAAGCAAGTTATTGAGTTTCAAACTCAACTGACTATAATTCTGAAATGGATAGTAATATCTTTTACTATTTAATTAAATAGAACATCACGGCATATTACCCATTGCTGAATGTGCCAATCTGCTTTCTACAAAGATTTCGGTAATGTTAATGACATATTTGTACCCACCGTGCTAGCGATTACCACGGGCACTCATTGCTGGCGTAGAGAGTGCACCACAGCAGTCACTGTTGTGCGATTTTTTTTTTTGTCGGGATCGACCTCGGTTCCCCAGATTCGCGACCAAACACTCAAGCACGCGGCCACTAGACCCCATTATCAGTTTAAATTTGTAAAATAAATTGTTTTTGATGTAATTAACAAAAAAAAAAGAAATTTAAAAACAGGCATCCAACCTTTTCTTTTCAATAGACCCTGTTCCCTTTAATTTACAGAGTCGTGGTTACACAGATACTTTTTGATGTGAAACAGCTAATGGCGCGCTTCTCCGGGAGTAAGAACGACTCCTATGGCAAGACGCGACGTTCCATTTAGCCAGCCTCGTGACTCCTCACCTCTCTGCCTCGACTCGGCGCTTTACTTACTTGTATATATTGGTGTATTGGAGTGAATTTGAAAAAACAGAGTGTCGTTTCGAGCTGGAGATCGTTTCTTAATACGTTGCAAGTGTTTATTAATTTTAAATATGAGTGACAGTGATAGTAACAGTGACAGTGAAAATATAAAAATATCCCAACTAAATACACTGCACAGTGCAAAAAAAATAAATTTCAGGATGACGTCAATAAAAATAAATTCCGATGTTTCACAACTGCCAGGCATTCAGCGACAACTGACTGTTTTTTTTTTTTAAATCGCTTACTACCGTTTTAGGGGGATAGTGATTTTTTTAACGACCACCTATTGCACAAATCAATTCCGATAACAATACAATAATTAAATAACATTTTAATAAATGCTTGTTCAAAATACAGTGTTATTTTATTTATTTTAAAATTATATTCCTCATCCTCAATTGAAAATACTGAAAAGTTTATTATATTTATAAAAAATGTGTTTAACTTTGTAGAATTACGTTACCAACACCGATGTATATACGCAACGACTTCAACGTTTGGTCTGTATTAAAAAATAGCATCGGCAAGGAATTAAGTAAAATCACAATGCCTGTCGTATTTAACGAACCTCTTAGCTTCTTGCAACGCATTACTGAGTACATGGAGTATGCTCATCTGCTTCGCATTGCTGCTGAACAGAATGATCCCGTTGCCAGGATGCAGTATGTAATCGGTAAGTAATAATCAATAATTCATCACGTCTTTTAACTATATTACTAAGATTGTTACAGACGACGTAAACGCTATAAATAGGTGTGATAACGTTCCATCAAAAATTAGATTAATATATTGGTAGAGGATAAACTTTTCCAGAAAATACATATTGAGTAGGCTAGAATTCGAAACCGTAGGGGGACGGAAATAGCCGAGCGAATACAATGGGAATGATAGCCGCCGGTAATTGTATGTGTACAATAGGAATAGTCGAGAACATTCGTAACTATAAAAGATATGAACATTGTTAACTTTGATAAAAATTGACATAGGCGTTCGTCATTACCATATTTACATTATTATGATTGACAGCAATGTATTAAAGCGTTTTTTTTATACAAGTAAATATAGGGAATGGACCTATTATAGTTGCCAAAGTCATCAAACTGTCATCTTTCAAAATGACAATTCAAGAAAAAGTACAAAGTAAAAATTGGTATAGTATAATTTCAATATTAGCCCAAAATACATTCCCTATGTTCAATTATATAAAAAAAAACCGCTTTATACACGCCTACGATTAAAGATAAAAAACACGCTGTATAAGCGAAAATATAAATATATATTGCAGATTTTTATTTTTTCATATAACTTCCAATAATTGAAGAAATCTGTTCAGTTTTTCGTATAGAAGCCAAATAAAACAAAATAAACGTTTAATAAAAATCAAATCAATTAATTCACTTCTGTTTATTTTAAAAATCAAATTAAATTAAATGATCAGTCTACAAATTTATTTTGTGACATTTATTGATTTTATATAATAAAATACACAAACAACAACGCGCGTATGTATTGACGTATGATATATAATTTCATTTATTACGAGCAAACAAATTTCAAACTCATAACATTTCTCTACATCACAATTTATTTATTGTTTATAATGACTTTCTTGTATATAACGAGTATTATTTGTTCTAACTTTAATATTTGTCATTGTCATTTGTCAACGTCTATTATTAGTTATTAAAATAATTATTAATTAATAATCATCTTTGTAATTCTATTGAATCACCCAAGAAGTCTATTTTTCGATTAATATTTTCAAGATTTTCTTTCTAAAACTTAAATTACTACTTGATGAAAAATTCTGGAAATTGATATACTCGCAGAATTTAATGGTGCGCAATTTCAATGCAAAGCAATGTTCAAAAATCCAATATTTATACTACTAATTATGTAGATTCCAAATTTTGAAACCGCAGGTCGATATCTTTTTTTGTTTCCTAAGTATTTTGTGTTCAAAATTGTACTATAAAAATGCCCATATTTGGGCATTAACCCAAAAATGGATAAAGATATAGATTTGACGATAGCGCCATTCTATGGAAAAAATTACATGGGTATACCAATTTTCATCATTTTTGATCCACTTCATTTTTAGTGTACTACTTTGAACATAAATATCTCGGAAACACAAAAATATATCGACTTGCTGTTTCAAACTTTGAAATCAGCATAAAGTAGATAAATACATAAAAAATGTATTTTTGAAATTTTTGAACTTTTTAGGGAAAATTGTATATGTAGCATATGTAATTTCTTGGCAAATTACTCAAAAACTGAAGAGTAACTAATTTGATAAGATCGCAATTAAATTCTACAATAACAATTACATTAATAATTTTTAGCAGTTTTTAGAAAGTAAATCAAATTTCATAAACAAAATCTTCAAAATTGTCATCCAATAATGTGTTTTTTCTTAGTGAGGCAATTTTTATTCTTTTTTTGGAATGGAGTTCGTCAACAATATTTTTTTCTACAAGAACAAGATAAGCTAGCGTTTTCAGCTTACACAGTACAAGTGCGCACTGAGTGCAGCATATCACGTGACCACACGGAACGAGTTCTGCCCTCATCCGGTAGCAGTGCAGTTTCAACCGAAAACGATTTTGTTTAGCCGCCATATTTGCCCCGACAGTATTGCACTTGCCCAGGGAGTCAGTGCACAAAAGTTGTACTGAGTTAGTGCACGGTGCAACTTTTTCTTAAGCTGAAAACGCATCAGCTGACTAAATTTTGCACTCAATGACAAACTGAAAACACTCAGTGCAAAAAAGTGCGCACCGGTGCACACTTGATTTGTAAGCTGAAAACGATATGAGTTTTAGTGCAAACGAAACTTAAAATTGTACGTAATTAAGTGAGATATGTATGACCTAAAGGTCACAACTTGGCGTGTGACTTTCATATCCTCACCAATGGTCTTAGGACGTCACGCAAACTTTCAATCGCTTGTAGTTTGCGAACGAACTAATATTTAAACAATCTTTTCTTCACTAATTCTCATTAATGCTATAAAGACAACTTACTTACATAATCATTCATATATCACGAGATATAATTCTATGAAATATTCTTTTTGAAAATTGATATTTGTTGTATAAATTCCGAACAAATCGAGTTTATACCCAAAAGATATTATACAACAAATAAAAAATGTTAAGTGAATATTTTATTCAGGGTACTTGTTTTATTTTTCAAGGCACTCTAACAATTTTTCTAAAAGAACATTAAATTTTATTTAATTAATATCTGGGGAACCGGGTTCGATCCCGACCGACGCCAAAAATTTCTAATTTTAAATGGCACAAAATTGACCCCTGTGGTGCACTCTCCACGCCAGCAATGAGTGCCCGTGAGGTGACGCCTCGTAAACGCCCACATGGTAAAAATATGTCATCATCATTACCGAATTCTGTGTACAAGCAGATTGGCACACCCAGCATTGGGTAATAAGCCGTGATGATATATTTATTTATTTATATCTGAAATATGAATGATTATGTAAATAGGTTGCCTTTATAAGATGCCTTTTTAATTTCTGAACAACTTATAATTTTACCTTTTTTGTGCTAAAAATGAATAGGCAAAGAGATATAGCAGTATTAAAAAAATAACATTGAAATCGCTATGCGCCACTTTTCATTTCTACACCCGGTATATATATATATGATGTCACCCTTCAACTTCGATTTCTCTTTTCAGGTTTTTCCGTCAGCGCGCTAGCTTCTAATTGGGAACGCTTGGGTAAGCCGTTCAATCCCCTTCTGGGCGAAACGTTCGAACTAGAGCGACCAGAATTCCGCATCATTTGCGAGCAAGTGAGCCACCATCCTCCAGTATCCGCTTTCCATGCAGAAGGCAAAGGCTGGGTCTTCCACGGGTCCATACACCCCAAACTTAAATTCTGGGGCAAGAGTGTTGAAATCCAGCCCAAGGGAGTTGTCACCGTTGAATTCCCAAAGTAAAAGGATGTTGGTGTTAGGTTAGAGTAGATTAGGGGAGATATATGTTTGTATTTTGAAAATTCTAAATATTTTATTCTTATTGTCATTGTTGTTCCAATTGTTAAATTATTATTGAGATGCTTTATCTATTTGGTACAATAAACCTAGTACAGTTAGCGTACATTCACAATCAAATTTAGACAGCACAATTTCTTTTATTCTTACGAGTGTCGTACTTATTGTTATTAGGTCATTGTTGTTGCCAAGATTCATATTAGTTTGACCTGCTTGCATTTTAAACAATTTATAAAATTCTTTCGACTACTTTAAATATACCGTCTGCTTGCATTTTAAACAATTTATAAAATTCTTTCGACTACTTTAAATATACCGTGAAGTGTCAACTAAGATGTAATATTTCCTATTCTATCATTAATATATTACTATGGATACTAGTTACACATACACATTCTGTATCGTTCCAGATAAAATGCAACATAGGTTGTCATTTTCTTCTATTGCACGTAATAAATTGTTTTTATTTTCTCCAGCTTGCGCAGTTTTTGTTCTTACCCTTTTCGTATGATTCTTATATAAAAAGACATCCATCACTATTACATTTTATAAATATTCTCAAAACTATACTCATATAGAAGGATGTGATCTAGGACGTTCAGGAGATATAGGTATTATCAAACATATCACTAATATTCCTCAAACTATAACTAGCATCGTACCACTGGAATTTTTTCTTCATTAGTAAACACTAAAAAATTAATAATAGATGGAGTCTAAGGTTAAATATAACTAAAACTGTTATAATAAAACAAGGGAAAGTTAAACAGAGTAGTCAAGATTACTCAACATGTCCACCATGCCAGAAGTCCTAACAACTCTCAAGAGTCAAGTACTCAACATGTCAACCATGTCAGAGGTCCTAAAAACTCTCAAGAGTTGTTAGGACCTCTGACATGGTTGACATGTTGAATAATCTTGACTACTCTGTTTAACTTTCCCTTGTTGTACTACTGATGATGGGAACTTAGTTCTCGAAATACGTATATAGTTTTTATTAAAATTAATTTTAAGGTTAAGGGGTAATTATAATAGTTTTAGTTTAGTAAACACCTTTAAAGAGTGATGACAAGTTCATTTGACACTTACAACGTTGACAACATATTTTATCTGAAAGATGCAGTATGTAGGTATAATTAGTATACATAGAGTAATAGATTAAACACAAAATAGTAAATATTGCATCTTAGCTGGAACTCAAGACTTAAAACTTACAAAACCTGAAATGACGGGTGATAGTTCGATTGGCATTTAAATAGTCATCTTCTAGTCCAAATTTATCTTCTACAAATACCATTTATTTTTGGCACAATAAATATCAACTTTATAAAAATCTAGTTTGCACAGTAATGCCTACCTTTCAAGTCATATATATATAATTTTAATATTTTTTTTTCTTATGTCTATTATGGTACATGTACATGCGTATCCTAAATGTATTCATTACTTATTTTATGTGTTGTCCTGTAAATGGTTTTAACTGTTGGGCAATAAATCATTATTATTATTATTATTATTATTAAGTCATATGCGATAATATTTAAATAGAAGAATGTGCAGGGGCTTGTGATTCAGTGCCTAATTTTGTAAGTTTAGAATCTATATTTTAATAGTCGAAAGAAATTAATAGAAATTTCTCACCATGTGTGCAGGTTTTATATTTTTTTTTTTAAGTATTATAATATGCTTTATCTATTTGGTACAATAAGCCTATAATACAGTTGGGGTACATTCACATTCAAATTTGGACTTAAAATTGTAAGCTAACCAGAGGCATTTCACAATGAAAATTAAGAACTGACATATTTCGGGTTAGAAATGCAAGTCGAACTAAATCTTGTAAGGTTCAAGCTTTCTCTTCAACTAAGGCGTTGTAAATACAGCTTTGAATTTGACTATTTGGCATTTTTGTTTGTTTTCGTAGGGTTGCATTTCAGGCTGTTTAATACCAGTTTAGTTGAATAAGTGCAACTTGAGTGAATGATGCCAGTAGTCAAACATTCTACCGACTTTAATATTTGATCATATTGCCCATAGATCTATCACCAAATTTTCAAGAACAAGCATAGAGTGGTTGTAAAAATAAATATCTGCTTTGCACACAGATTTCGGTAATGATGATGACATATTTATACCGTGTGGACGTTTATTAAGCGTCACCTCACGGGCATTCATTGCTGGCGTGAAGAGTACAACACAGGGGTCACTTTTGTGCCATTTAAAATTCGAAATAACTTTTTGGCGTCGATCGGGGTCGAACCCAATTCTCCAAATTCGCGACCATTCAAGTACACGGCCACGAGAGAACGAGACATCATCTACAGTGTGTTCAATAAAATTCCTAACTCGGAGTAGGCTATTAACAGAGAAACGTATATCTGATAATTATTTTATTCAAAAGTCAAGATGTGAAAATTGATCTTGAAATGTAATTTTAAGGAAAAAAGGCAATAAAGAAGGATACAATATATTGACATTCGTCGTTTTCTAATTTGTGTCTATTTCTAAAATAAGATTCAAGAAGAAAAGCTTGGATTTGAACACATTGTATTATCTACTCCAAATTTATTGTCCTGTTCTCTTTCACGGTATGGTTCAGAATTTAGAGACCAAAATAATATATCCCAAATTTACCTGGGCTTATTGTACTATAGGCACGAAGCTGGCGTAGATCATAAGATGTTCTAAAAATTAACTGCAAAAATTTCTTTTCGTTTAGATGGAACGAAGCATATACGTGGACTAACGTAAATTGTTGCGTGCACAATATTATTGTCGGAAGATTATGGATGGAACAACATGGAAACATGGAGATCGTCAACCACAGTACTGGTCATCGGGCTAATCTTACTTTTAAACCAGCTGGCTCTAACTCCAAAGATCTTCACCATGTAGAAGGATTTATTATGGACAAAACGTAAGTCAGTTATATTTATTCATTTAGAATTATTGGGATATCAAATTAATTAAAATTATAATCAAAACTAACTGATTCTTTGTTTCAAATTTGAAACTAACCGGGCTGATCTTGTCAAGTTTTATTAAAATATTTTGGGACATAAGCAGATATACACGTGAGAAAGTTAGATCTAGAAGAACATGAGAATCTCTTCAATAGTAGATTTCAGTTATAATTGATATTTTCATTATACTTATATTGTGATTGTTTTGACATTGTTTCTAAAGTGTTAATATTCTTCTTTGTTGTAGGAAGACCAAGCTTTTCTATGTGCATGGTAAATGGACTGAATTTATAAAGGGAGTAGATTACGCTTCTTATGAAGAATATCTAAAAGAAAATTCTTTTAAGTTTAAAAAAGATGGAGAACCGAAAAGTAAAAGTCCAAATGATTCTCCGTCTCATACTCCCAGAAAAATGTTGGCGAAACTTAATAGTCTAAAAGTAAGCACCTTTAAATCACAACAACAAGATGTAAGTATATACTGTAGTAATCAAAATAAAAGGCAGAAGTAATTTGACGATTTAAAATTAAAAAACGCCGAATGAGTATCCAGTCAGATACTGGTTGTTTATGTATATTGTACAAGGTCTGTTCAAAACGTATCCAACCTTTGATTGGGAAACATACATTTATAGAAACCCTAATTCTCTTAAAATTTGTTTCCTTGGGACTGCAGAGCAATCTCCCTGGTTTTAATGGTATTGTGAGGCGAGTAGAGGTGGCAAAATGGTGAGGGTGGTGTCTACGCAGGCAGGTGGATGGGGAGTTTCTGTTATCGTAAACATACTGTGAACGAACGAGCAACGAGTTTTTGCCGTGGAAGTCTATATTCTCGAAAACGGATCTGTAGCCGCCGTCCAGCGCGCGTTTAGTATTCAGTTCCAAATACCCCCTCGCCAAGCAGAACTGGTCCGAAAATTGATTACGTTGTCCGTAAAAAAAAAATAGAATGATCTGTTGTCAGGAAAAGACGTGGACAACCATGGACTGGTCAAACACCCAAAACATCCAAGCAGTGAAATCGGGCAGTTACCATCAATACTGATGGTATGTGAGCCTGTTCAGTGCAGGTTTCGAGAAAATGTTCTCCGGGCGCTTGATTTCCCTTAGAGGCGATATTCCTTAGACCGCGCACCTGCCAGATTTAACACCGTGTGACTTTTTCTGTGGCGTAATCTCAAAACCGAGGAACTTGCAAACCCTAAAGAAAGCAATCCGCACAGAAATCCGCCATATACCCCATACAATGTTTGGACAATGACGGACACCACTTGGCCAATAAGATTTTCAAAATCACCTGAGATAACTTCCCATATTGTAAGTTCAGGATGTGAATTTTTTTTAACACGGGTATTTTTTTAATTCATTATGTCATTGTGGTCAAGATCCAACAATGGCCCACCTGCTCACATACCTCAACTTAGAAGAGGAATGCACGAGAGATGATCTGCCTAAGGCAACACCAGCTGCTATAAATTGTACAATTCTTTGGATGAATACTATTTAGCTTGGCCACTTCTCTGCCAGTTTTTGCGGACGGTTTTTCCTCTGGCATAAGGAGAGAATCTCCGGAGAAGATGCATCCTCTCCGTCCTAGTTTATGCCGGGCGATGCATCAGGCCTATGATATCCAAATTTCACTATTTATATGGTTTTAACAATAAGTGCACAGCAGACTCACTCCATGTGGTCCGGATGCAGTATTTCGCTACCAAAAATCGGTCACTTCAGTTTGTAAGGAATGAGAAAAATTTGTTGTGATGTATTATATATTTATTATGTATTTTTAATTATTTATGTATATCGTATATGGTTTGGAAATGAATAATCTTGAAAACTAGGGAGATTGCTTTGCCGTACCCTGTAGTCCTGTAAATGTATCATCAGTTTCGCCATTGTTAAAAGCATATGAGGAACAAGAAAAAAAATCAGATGCAAATAATAAGTTGGTGCATTATTAAAGTCTAGTTTTCCTTATTTATTTCCGGGAAAAAACAGAATCCGCAACAGAATCTACAACAGTACAACCTGTAGAAGATTTAAAAAATATTGAAGGGACCTACTAATTGTCTGAAATATTATTACTTTATTTCTTTTTAGAGCGTGGATGACGCATCAATTTCTGACGTACCTGAGGGCGAAATGCCTGACAGCGAAACCACGTATTCTATCGACATTCCAAACTCTTTTAGTATTTGGCAGGCCAATCCTCGTCCCGCACAAAGCAAGGAGGTATGTATTGATTTTCTTATCCTTCCGGATTCCGGGACACTTCACAGGATAAGACAAGTTTTAAATTAATGCTGACAAGGGTTGAGATGCTTGCAACAAAAACTTTTGCGGAAGCTTAAGAACAATGAGAAAGATATATTAATCTTTCGGGATAGTATGGAACATTTAAATTAACCGAGAATTTAGTAAGATGGAACAAGATACCGGGTTTGATTTCCACAGACCCGAATTTAATAATAAATTGATCGTTCAATAAAGTAGCACTACTTTTTTCTGTCTTTTAGTACTACCAGTTCACTGAATTTGCTATGTCCCTCAACGAAATTGAAGTAAGAATGGATGGAAAACTCTGTCCTACAGATTCCCGTCTTCGCCCAGATATTAGAAAACTAGAGCAGGGGGATATAGATGGGGCAGCTTTGGAGAAAACTAGATTAGAAGAAAAACAACGAGATGCTTCAAAGGCTAGGAAAGGAAAGAAGAATAATGATTGGGTGCCCAGGTAAGAAAAAAAAATTACATCATAATGGTATATATGACCTTCTATGGTGTCACCATGACGTCACAAAAGTTATAATTACGTTGTTATATTTATGTAACAACCACAAGACCCCCGAGTATACATCTAGATGAATTTTAAAAAATATCACATACTACATTCTCATATCGTCGTCAATATAAGATACTTCTCCCATTTGGATGAACAGATGAACTCACCAGTGACGTATCTCAATTCTCTAGTTCTCAAAATACAGAGAGATAGAACCTATCAACATACATATACGAGTACCTACTATGTTGAACTAAATTAATAACCATGTAATGAAAATTCTGTAAAAATATTCACACTGCCATAAAATATTAATAGGTTAGTTGAAATAATTTTCAAACATAGATAAATTATTTGAGTCAAATAAACATGGTCAAATTTTGCCATCAATTTCTGTACTAGTAACTACATTAAAGGTACATTCACAAATTATTGCGTTATGGTAAATCCATCGTCATAGAAAAAGGCGGAAATGTAATCGACTTGTTTCGGTTCATCCGATCTATCAAAGGAGATAGGAAGTTGATATCTTTAACACGCTTTTTGAAGAGCCAAGGAATGATAAAATTAATCAGTATTGTAACGTTTTTTAATTATTTGGGTGAAGTATAAAAATTAGACTATTATTATTAATTAAAATAAAGGTTTATTACTATAACTAAATATTAAAAAGGTATTAAAGAATGACGATTACCAATATTGAACAATTATTAAAAATTAATTAAGATTAAAACTATAATTAACTAGACAACACTAACACTATTTATTTTCACACTATTTATTTTACTGCACTCTCGTACTTTTATTTAATTAATTGTTCCAATCTTAGACTGCGGGTCTGTTGCAGACTCTTGTAGACTGTTTACGCGATATTTATATCACTATATTTATATCACTACATACTTATATCAAGTTCAACTGTCCGCCTACTGAACTCCACATCGTTTATATTCTCAACTGACTCAACAGTGTCTGTAAATTCAACTGCTCGGACAAAAGTCACATCTTTCACCTCATTGTCTGTCTATTTATGTAACTAACTTACTCTTTCCACAGCCTCATTATTACCAACTGTCCGTATGACACAATTATTCAACACCAATGCCGAGTATCCACTCCAACCCGCTGTTGCTGTCCTTGTATACCTAGCTTCACAATACTCATCAACCCTACCGAGTATTCACTTCCACAGCTATCCCAATATACCAGTAACTTCCAGACTCGCCGTTATTGTCTTCGTACACTATAGCTTTCCAGTACTCGTCAACACTACCGAGTATTCACATCCACAGCTATCCCAATATACCAGTAACTTCCCGAGTACCTACTCCACTCGACACTTTACTGAATACGCTCAATACGATACTGTTGTGCTTTTCAAACTCACTAACATTCTATGTGAATACCTCTATGTCTCTGAATGTAACTAACTAGCTAACTATATATGTAACTCTTTCACTATGTAACTGAACTCTCGAGTATATCTGCGTCTCCTTTATACAGTTGCCATTACCTTCTAGAAAGCTCTAGAATGTTCGACTATAATAATAACAATGACCACAAAAGATTCAGGCGAGCGCAAGTAATTAAACACGTCGCGACTTATTTGTTTACGTAGCTCGGTTGCTAGCGCAATTGCGTCATCGCTATAAATAAACATTCGCTCATTGCTGCGGCGACGGCGGTGGCTACAGCGGCGGCGGGCGTTCCACGTTACAATATTTTCAGGCATTTTAAGAACGAGGTTTGCTGTCTTCGTGCCACGAGGGAAGCTGACGTACGACTAAAAATCGTCGCGTGTGAAAGGCTGCATTTGGTCGAGTGAGCCACTGTCTTTCCGGAAAGGCACGGTAGCCGTCCATTCTAGTGACAAGGGACGGCTGCTGAACGGCACGATCACGGCGCCGTTACGTTATCGTTCTGTGTAGAAGCTCTCATACAGCTATTCACTACACGAGCAATTAATTAGCAGTGTTTTGTCTGTCAAACGTTTATGATTTATTTTGGAAAAAAATACTTCTAATATAAGTTGCGTACAATAAATTTTTTTATAACCATTCCGTACACGTTGTTAGTTTTGTATGGTATCTGCGCTTATTCAAATTTTGTGAAAAACTTTAAATGTCTCCACAAAACTTATTAAAAAAATGAATTACGTCAATTCGTGTTATGGACGACCATATGGAGTGTGGTCAGAGCTGGGCAATACTTGCAAGAAAAGTACTTTATTAGGCTTACAAGTACTCTCAGTACTTCAAGTACTGTACTGGAAGTACTTTTTATTTATAGTACTTCATACTTGACAAAGTAAGTCTATTCATATGTACTTAATACTTGGAAAAATACTTGAATTACTTTAAATGTACTTGAAGTTCGATGAATAATTTTAATTTAACATTGTTATGATAATTGTTTGTCTCTCGATGTTTCTTTTGCAATGGTGTGATGTTATATTCCTATAGTACATAATCATGTGAATTTCATTAATAAATATATTTTCAGCGATAATATAAGTAAAGATATATTTGCAAATTTTTTGGCATAACTAAATTAATTCTAATCTGCATACTGCATATACATTATATTGTTTGTATTACCTAACTACAGTGCTGGGATCGCATGACGTAAAAATTCTAACATTTCGGTACAGTTTCTCGTATCGCTTGGCGATCATATGACGACAATTTCACGTCATGAGATCGCTAGGTGATACAGCAGTCCCAGCGAGGAACTCTTGTTTTAAATAACCAAATAAATATCTCATATTAAATTTTTTGTCAATAATCACCTTTTAAGGTCTATATAATCAGAAAAATATCAATTATCTGAAAAAGTACTTGCACCCAAATTTAAAAGTACTTTTTCAAGTACTTGGTACTTTCAAGTACTTTAGAAACTAAAAATGTACTTGTACTTCAAGTACATTTAGAAACATCACGATACTTGGTACTTGTACTTCAAGTACTACGTTCCGGTACTTTGTCCATCTCTGAGTGTGGTGTTTAATCGGTTGTTTAATGTTTCGACTCCCTTAAGGTGACGCGTGGTAAACAAATATATTGTATAGCAAAAGCTATACCCATTACCTATACTGTATGGCAAAAGCTAGTTTACTATAAATTGAGACAAGCTATCCCTTTGATATATTTGTGACTTTGACCCATCAAATACTATAGTGATTGTGAAGATAATAACGATATATTTTTTAGGTGGTTCGCACAAGCACCTAATCCTTATACGAAGCAAGAAGATTGGCTCTGTAACGGCAAATACTGGAACAGACAATACCCAGAAAATCCCGATATTTTCTGAATGCTTTTTTCTGCAAAAGATGTACAAGTACAACCGGCGAACAAAATTTGAAACAAATAGAAAGCCTGTCGTAGGTACATAGGATATAAATCAATATATTTGTGTTGTTAAAATATATCTGTTAGTTGCTAATCAGCGAATAAATAGAAAAGTATGAGAGACAAAGTTTTATTACATTGCATTGTTTCAAAAAGAGATTAACTCGTAACGTGCCAAACGCCACGTTTCTAGAAAATAGAATGCTTTTTTAAGTGCAGGCACTTTACATTAAGCTAGTTTACGCACGTTTCCCTAAGGAATATCAATACAACATAAGATATGATAAAGTCAGCCTATGTATTTTTCATAAAACGTAACTTTTAACATTTAAAAAACTTGTCTTCAATTTTTTATGGATTATGTGGTTTTGATCAAATTTAGAGAAAATATTAATATATTATTAATATAGAATTAAAAATAACGTACCCATATTTTTTTAAATTTGTTAAATATTAATAGAATTCGAGGAAAACAGTATTATAAATTCTGTGATGTCATCTGGGTAAAGTAATACAAGCGAAGCAAGATAGGTACAGAACTGTTTCTATTATTAATTTTTTTTTAACTCTATAATAGATAGATTATAAAATTATATTGGTCAAATACCCCATTGCAAGAAGTATTTTAAACTTATATTTTATGAAAAGTTACATAAACTGACTATATCACTGTTTTATTCTTATTCCTTACGGAAACGTGCATAAACTAGTCTTTACGGGAGTTATGTAGCAATATAGCAGAAATATTGAACAAATAAAATTATTTTTTCAACAGTAATTGAAAACTTCTAGATAAATCTATCTTAGTTACTGTTTTCGTATTTTCTCATTGATTTATATCTAGAAGATTGATATGTAGAAAATTGAAATAAACATATTTGTCTGCATTATTTTATATTACTACCCTTTCCCACCAACATCCTTACATAATGGGGTCTATAAACCAATTTTCATAAAACTTTGTACAACGATATATCATTAATGAAAACCCGACATGAAAATTCCTTATATTGCAATGAGTTTATGACGTCACCGGTGGCAGACCAGCGGCATTGAAATAATCTTTTTTTGTTAGAGTTCCACCAGCTACACTCACCAATGGGAATGAAAAATGGATACTGTGGGCGGGGCGTTGGGGAATTATAGGCGGGATTCTCAGCTTTCATATTTCTGACCGATAGAATCAAGCAGGGCCGGCGATATGGTATCCGGCGCCCTTCCGCAGCCTATAAAATGGAGCCCCCATTCCCCCTTATAGATATAAAAATATTTTTAAAATCTCACGATTCGTATTTATATACAGCGTGTTGACGTAACGTGCGAACAGAGATTGAACATGCGATTTTAGTTTTTTTCAATTTCCTGCTCTCCTGTTCATTTTACAGCAAAAACTAGAAATCAGAAAAAATGAAAACAAGTGTCATGGCTAGTGCTACTAATAAACCGAAATTTTAAAATTGTGAAGAATGTAGAAACTAAAAAATGTAAAAACAGTTTTCTATACAACTTTTAATTCTGTACAACTTTGCCGTAACATGAACAGGAGAGCAGGAAATTGTAAAGAACTAAAATCCCATGTTAAATCCGTATATGTTCCCACCTTAGCGTCAACACGCTGTACTTATAAATATTAATATAAATGAATGCTTCGAATATTAAACATCATTTTACAGAAATGATTCATATAAAGGTTGCCCGTTTTCGATTCTTGCTATTGGTATCTTGGTTATTATATGAGATAAAGTCGGTAAAATTCAGGGACCGGAAACCGAACCGAACCTGAACCGAAAACCGTTCCGAACCAACCTTTTTTGTGAACCTGAACCAGAACCCGAACCATAGTTAATTTGGTCGACATGAACCCGAACCAGAACTAAACCCACTGTTTTCGGGTTCAAAAAACCGGGTTTACTGAACATGTTTTTACTTCTGTATCATATAGTAGCAAATAGGATTAGTTCTGTACTGATGTAATTACCTTTAAACAAAACCTACATTTTTATTATTTTATTTTATTATTTGAAGATGAGGAAAATTATTAGAAAGCCCGTGAAAGATAATGAAAAAGCCCACGCAGAAATATTAAAATTAAAATAAACCCAACTTACAAATACACATTTTTAAAAAATTATGAAGATCCAAAGACTTTCAAATACTGCTAATTGCTAATTATTTTTGAGAGGAACAAAAATAGTTACACTCTGTGACGTTACGCAAATTGAGTCAGAAGTTATAGGTACACAAGTTAGTCTGGAATGGGCATTTTGTGCACTGAATTCTTTTTGTAATTTCTACGACCAAATATGTCTGAAGAAATATCAGATTAAATGAAAATTTATTTAGAAAATAAATTTATTGGTACGAATATTTTTAATAAATAATTGTTTTTGTTTTTCAGTTTTTTTATTTACCAAGAGCAGATCGTCTTTTATTTACCATACTTACTTGTACGTAAAATTGTTTTATGTTAGATACATATGTTTTTTTTTTCGAACCCGAACTGGAACTGAACCGGTACCGAACCACCTAAAAATACATTTTGTGAACCCGAACCGAACCTGAACCCAATTTTTTTTTCATTTCTGAACCTGAACCCAAACCGAACCCATTTTTCTGCGGTTTCTAATCCCTGGTAAAATTAATAAATTCAATTGATGAAGCTGTTGGCACTCGGTGAAACATGATTATAAAAAAAAAATAAAGACACTAGGTATTTAGAAATATTTTAGTAAATAATAAGTTAGTTAATAAGAATCCTTTGTTAAATTCTGGAATATACGAAATAAAATGTAATGACTGCAATTTTGTGTACATGGCCACACAGGACGTAATTTCCAGATTAAATTTAAGGAACAATGTAAAACTTATGCAACTAAAATTACCAATTCGAATGTAGCCAAACATCTATTTGACTTCAACCATAGTTGTTCCATAGAAAACCTTTCGATCCCACATAAAGAAAAGAAAGATTTACGGCTTACTTTCTTAGAAGCTTTCGAAATCAAGAAAGCCCTAAACGCAGGCACCAATTTAATGAATGAGCACTTGGAAGTAATAAATTCTCCAATTACAGACATAGTTATACTAAGGAAATTCCACCCCACACTAATAGTTTTTAATGAACCTTCTATATATATACTTTTAAGATCTGTTTTGTAAATCAATTCATCCTTCTGATGATGGCGTAACTGCCGAAATTACGTTATAAAGGAATTTTATTAAAATTTGTGAAACAATACCTAGTGTCTTTATTTCCTCGGTAAAATTAAGTCAAAGTTGCCCCGTTAAGTGTACCAGTTGTATTTAACCCGAAAAATGCATGTCACCAGAGTGCTGTTGATTTTGAAAAATATTGAATTCGAAAATTCATTTGAAAAATAACTCGAAAATTCGAATTTCATATACATTCAAAATTCGAATATCGAGTATTTCTGAAATTAGAATAACATATTTTCAAGTGAAAGTTAATTAGCAAATATTACACGTAGTTATGTAATTATTAATTTTAGAAAAAAAAACAAAATTTTACTTTGCGGTGTCAGTCAATCAAGAATAGTTTACTTTTTACTATAAGCGACAAGTCTCGGCGTTCGGACTCAGAGAGCAGGTTTAAACAAGTCACGTCGGGTGTAAAACAAATAAAAAGATGACGGCAGCATCTACCGAATTTCAAAATTCGAAATATATTTCCAATTTTGACTTCGAAATTCGTAATTCGAAAAAGTATAAAGCTAATTTTTCGAATTTTGAGATATTCGAAATTCTAATATCGTCAACAGCACTACACCAGGGAAATACAAAAATTCAAATATATGTGTATATAGGGTAATTCCGAGAAGGATGACTTACCGGGTGAGATTACTCTTTTGTCAAAATCCAAATAATAGTAGAACGAAACGATGTGTTCTATTATTATTATATATTGGCAAAAGAGTCATTTCACCCTGTAAGCCATCTCTCCCAGAATTATTTATTTTAAACATTTTATGACCGTCACACGTGTCGATTTGATTGAATCAAGTCTACACGCGTGACGGTCATAAAATGTTTAATTTTTACTGAAGAAAGAATTTTAAAATTATTTAGCTTTCCTACTTATGAATTAGTAAGTATTTTGCGTTTTTTATATAAATTTGTTATATTATGGTTTAATTGAATTGTTAAATAATGGAATCATTTAATTTTAAACGGATTTAAGTTCAAAATAAATATTTTTTATATTGAGATGAGAATATTTATATGGTGAGAATCGATCAGCAGAGTATAGGGATGTGACCTTGAAAATATTGATAGGTATATTAACAATATATCTCTTACAATATTTAATAGTTGTAATACATAGGTACGAAGTAAATTTAACAATTGTTAAGTCCCTCACTAATTAGTTTGACAGCATTGGCAATTTTTTGGTAGCCAGAAACTAATTTATTGAACTTTAAAAAAATTTAAGTAGCTCAGAAATTATTTGAAAAAATACAAAAAAGAAAATTGGTTGAGAGCTTTTAAAAAATGGAAGAAAAGAATGATAAAGTGTATTATTGTTGATAGGAACTACATATATACTTTGAATATATTTAAAATAAAATTATAAAAAATATAAACCATGAGTCTTATTCTTAATAATTCTAGCGTTACCTTCATTTTAAAATTTGTAGTTTGCTGTGTGGACTTTTGTTTCCCTTTTGAGATTAATTTGGTAAATGAACTTTTTTGGCCTTTTTGGGAATATTTTAATGTTTGATGTTTATTTTACATTTCTGGACGTTTCGAAGGCCCAATAGCCTTCATTTTCAGCATTTAAGTTCTACAGGTTTTGGATTTTACATTTTCATTTTGCTTCTTTTTCTCCTTTTTTTGTCGGGTATGTTTGCCCACAAATTACCAACATCGTATCAAATAAATGAAGATCTCCATTGTTATTAACTACTTTGAAGCCTGTTTGCCATTTGAAAGAGAAATTCTTATTGGTTTTTTTCCAAATTTAAGCAGAAATACATCACAGATACGGTTTTTATTAATTTTTTTAATAATTTAATAACAACCATTGGGCCTTCGAAACGTCCAGAAATGTAAAATAAACATCAAACATTAAAATATTCCCGAAAAGGCCAAAAAAGTTCATATACCAAATTTATTTCAAAATGTAACTATATCGTGAACGTCTGACGTCAGCAGTGCATGCTAGCATTCCTGTACATTGACTATCTCCATCTTCTATTGTATAGTTTGTGTCAATATAAATGCACATTGGCTTTTACGCCCATCACAGCATATATTTACTTAAAAGATTTGCAAGGGTAAGCACACAGAGAGGTATCCACAATTTTTCCAAATTACCAAATTTAAAACAGTAACCACAAATCAGATATTAAAATTAATAATAAAATTACTACAGTTTATTATTCAATAATTTATTTATATATTTTTTTACATTATACAAATCCTAAAAATATGTTCTCCTTCAATATTAGATTATTTTCTTCGTCCCGAAAATCACTCCATGCGGCCACATTTTACTTCAGTTGTTTACAAATGAAACAAGAATAATGTGATACAACGTTTAGCGAAATTTATATAGTCAAAATACATTAAAAGATTTTAACTGTATATTTCCCGGTTTGTACTGTAAATTTGGTAATCCGCCCCTGGCAGCACAGGTAAGAAAATACCCTGGAGTGATGGGTTAACCGAACTTAGAAATCGAAGTCAATGTGCATTTATCTTGACACAAACTATACCTACCGTGTGTCTATCTTAAAGGTGTACACAGGAGATTAACATGGGAAATAAGTCAAAAACGCGTCAAATAAAAGTTTTAGGGCATAAAACTCTGCATCTAAATCAATATACAGAATTACCTTTACATACATTATAACGACAGAAATTAAATATGAAAATGTCGAAAATTACGTTTAAAATATCAACAGGCATGGAATTAAACAAAAAATAAATAAATGCTTGACGTTTTATCTGTCAACGTAAGTTAACTTATTTGACGTTTCTGACAATTTGAATTTGTCTCTAGTTTTATTGTCCGAAATTATTAGAAAATGAATATTTATACTAATGAAGAGCGTGATTTCACAATTGCTAAATTCGTGACAAAGTTTGAAGACTGCTAATGTGTCGTCAAAAAATACACGTGAGCCACGTAATCAGAATATAGGACGAGCAGGAAAACGTGCGTTACTGGAAGAAAGAGTGTTAGGAATAAGTGTAGACTCCTTCTGTAGTACTAGATGTATTGTAAATGAGTTGGGATTACATCACAGCATTATGCATAATTTTGTTACGCAATTTTAAATTTTTAATAAATTCATATTATTTAAACAATTTTTTTAAAACTTTATTTATTAGTTTAATATAATATTTCTATTATTATCATAATTAACGATATTTGTTCAAAACAATTTCTCAGAAACGTCAAATAATTTACCTATGTTGTGAGAGATAAAACGCCAAGCATTTACTTTTTGTTCAATCCATGGCTGTTGATATTTTCACGTAATTTTTGACATACTTATACGAGGTCTGTTCAAAAAGTATCTGACCTTTGGCCAGGGCAAAAACTGGCAATCCTGGAGCATTGGAAACCTAAGCACTTTCAAAGTATCCTCCTTGGGGCTCCACACACTTCTCCCAGCGGTGCCGCCATTGTTGGAAACATTCCGAGAAAGCCTCTTTCGGAATGGTGTTTAGCTCGGCTGTCGTTGCAGCCATAATGTCTTTTGTCTGAAATCGCGTTCCTTTCAATGGCCTCTTGAGTTTGGGGAACAGCCAGAAGTCGCAGGAGGCCATATCAGGATAGTAAGGAGCCTGTTTAACCACAGGAGTCTTGTTCTTTACCAAAAAAGTTTGTATCAAGTACGAGGAGTGTGCTGGAACATTGTCGTGATCAGGGGCGTAAACTACGTTCAGTGGGTGCGCGTGCGTCCGTGCACCCACTGCAGGTAAAAGTGTGGGTGCGCAGCACCCACAGTAGGGACCTGCGATTGTAAACCAATTTTTACAAATATCGATTTTTTAAAGTTAAATTTTCGATATTTGTGTCTATCTTCACTGAACGAATCGATCTTTTTTATTAAAAATCGTTAAAATATAATTTTGTATAATTTTTTCGCGCTGTACGGTTTTAATCTGCACTTTAGATTTATTTTTGTCTGACTATTTCACTTCTTCCTGTCGTTCTCTGGTTTATGGTCCGTGGCAATTTGTCATGTTTGTGTTGTATTGTCTAAATTATTAATAAATTAAACCTTTTTAATTTACAACGTTGCCTTTTTATAACATCTCAGTATTACTGAAATCCAATTTTATAAATAATCGATTTATTGTAGATCGATAATTGCATCTCAATCTGATGATTAATCGATATTAAAAGTTTCGATTCGTATCGTTTTGCTAGATTGATATACTCTTGATTTTTACTCATTCTTAACCCACAGTAATTTTGCGCGAACAGTTTAATTATATTTCATATATTGTAATATGTCGGTCAATTAAAAAAAAAGTTATGGATTAATCAATGTCATGACACCTAAATTACATAGAATAGTGGACCACTAATAATAACAAAAAATATCATCTGAAAAGATGACTTACGTCCAATATGGATTATCATACCAAAATTTCATTCATATCGGACAAAGCGTTTTATTATTATAAACAAAATTATTTTTTTGGAAGAACTTTGAAGCAGAATACTTGCTAAATGGTACACTTTCGAATATAGGTAAATTTAGTTAAATCAAATCGTGTTATTTTTGGACCAGGAGTCTGTGGTTAGCCATACGTATAATTTAATATATACATTATAAAATAACTATGCCATTTTTACTTTGCATTTACAAAAATATATACTTATTTAAAATAAAAATGGTGCACCCACAGCCAAAATTAAAAGTTTACGCCTCTGGTCGTGATGGAGGTGCCAATTTCCTGTTGACCACAACTCCTGTCTCTTGCACCAGACAGCATCACGTAGGCGACGGAGGACATCCCTGTAGTACTCTTTGGTGATTGTTTGACCCTGTGGTGCGTACTAGTGGTGTACCACACCGCGGGAGTCGTTGCTGCGCACTTGTGTGATGTTCATAGCCTCGTCACCGAAAGCCATCTGAATCTTCCGAATGGTTCCCACATGGCTGTCGCCCAGTTTCAGGCAAAATTTGATGCAATAGCGCTGCTCCAGTCGTTCCATCATTTTCCTTGCAATGAAAACCGACGAGAGCACTACACACTACCTCACTCAAATGCTGCTTGCCGGCAACAGACGCTATCGACAGGCGGGAAAAAATTCACGTATGCGCACGAAGGTTCAAGGTCGGCTCATGCAAGGGTGCTTGATTCAAATCCCATAGGTTTTCGCTAGTGTTTCTGACGAGACGAAACATTCTCGAATCTCGTCTTGTCTCGTCTCGGCGAGACGAAAAAGCTTTTTGAACTCACGAGACGGGACGATATTTACATGTCGAGATTCTCGATTCTCGACAATTATTCCGAGATTTCTCGACAATTTTTTGTATTTTTAAAAGTACAGTTTTTTATATTTTCACTGGAACATTTTTGTAAATATGTATTAAAAAATTATCATATTTTTTAAATTATAAATCTAATACAGGATCGGGCTAATATTTCTTACATAAAACTATCTATATTTAGCTACAAAACGATCAGATAAAGCAGAGGACATTTTAAAATTTTGGAATAAGCATCAAGATATTTATCCTAATTTAACCAAAATGGCACGAGATTTTTTAAGTACACCAGCTACTTCCGTACCATCGGAAAGATTATTTTCGCAAGCTGGTCTAGTGTTACGAAAACATAGAAATCGGCTTAATGAAGATTCTGCAACGAGCATTTTGTGTTTAAAAATCATGGTTAACAGCAAACTTTTTAACTGGATAAATAATGTAACAATTTGCACCTCCAGACGTTAAATTTTAAACTTGATTTATATAAATAAAAGCAGTTCGAATGTTTGACAGTAATGTCTATTATTTTAAATGATATCTAACTTCCCTTTTCATTATTTTATTTAAGCAAAGCATAAAATTTGCCTTTTGGTGGTGCAAATTGCCTGCCTGGTAGTATGAACTCTACAGCGAGCAGTTGATTAGCATTGTTTTATCTCTCAACTCTCAATCGCTTATTAATTATTTTAAAGAAAAATACTTCTTATAAAAAAAATACTATTATACATTTTATTATTCTAAAATAAGTTTTGTTAACTTGTTTTTTTGTAACTGTTCACGAATAAGAACATTATTTTATTATTATAGTAGTGCTGTATCAAATTACTCTGTCTCTAAACTTTGTAATTTGTTGTATAAAATTGATACTGAAGAAAATAGTTGTCTCAATTTTTTTTAATAACCCTGAATATTATTTATATGTTTTTACGGTAAATATATAATAATAAATTACATATTGGATCCATTAAAAAAATCGAGAAATCTCGTCGAAATTCTCGGCCGAGACGAGACTACATTGTTCGAGACGAGAGTTATTTTTTTGTCTTCTAGACGAGACGAGACGAGACAATGTAGTTTTTCTTCAAGCGTATTATAATATTCATATTATGCTCCTATATACACATTACAGAAGATGTTCATTGTCTTACTAGTATAAATATGTTGTTATTGTTTTACTAGTAAAAAAAATGTTAGTGTGTTAGTTCACCGCTGGCGGCGGCAGTTGTCACAGCAACAGATTATATTGAAAATTGTTATTTGATAGTTGTATCGTTTTTGTTTTGTAGTGTACAAAGCCAGCTTTGGCTGAAATTGCAAACACTACAGATAAAAAATTTCAAAAAAAAATATCAAAAAATTCTTTGAAACACTTGAAGAAAAAATAGTTATGTCATTCGGAGTAGAACGCCCTTTTTGTGTTTTACTCAGCTTGACTAGCATCGGCCGCAATAGCTGGGTTCAACACCAAAAGACCGCTTTCTACTCCTAATAACATAATATACTATTCTCGGCTCGATCGTCTCGTCAGAAACACTAGTTTTCGCAAAAATAAGGCCGGATACTTTTCTAACAGACCTCGTACTTTATACTTTTATTTGAAGTATTTTTGCACAAAATAATTAAGTAGCGTTCGCGCAAAGAAAAACTGATTTTCCATTTTAAACGCTTAATGCAAAAATACTTCAAATGAAAATTATAGAGATCTAAATTATGCATCCAAATTATGTTAAACGATTATTCTAGCTCTCCACATAAACGTAAAAATTAAATATAAAGTTAAAAAATTATGAGCTTCTAGTCTAGGCAGCCATGGATTTATGACAAAAAATAAACAAATTCGTCAATTAGAACTAAAACAGTTTAAATTTTTGGTTTTGTGTTAATTTACAACTCTAATCTAAATTTTGTGGTAACTGACAGTTAAAAACGATGACCGTTATGAACACTGATTAGCGAGCAGTTGATTAGCATTGTATTATCTCTATCAATCGTTTATGGATTATATTTTAGAAAACAATACTTGAAATAAGAGTTACCAACAGAAAAATTAATTGTACGAACTTTTTATTTGAAGTATGTATTTTTCTCTAAAATATTTCATAAACGATTGATAGAGATAAAACTATGTTAATCAAATACTCGCTAATCACCCTTAATTAGTGGTTCATACTAACGGTCAATGTATTTGTTTATTTTTTGTCATAAGTCCATGACTGCTTTGTGTAGGCTAATAAAAATTGTAACTACAATTAATTTTTACATTTATATAGCGAACTAGAATAATCGTTTTACATGATTTAGATAAATAAAATAAATAAATAAATATATCATCACGGCATATTACCCATTGCTGGGTGTGCCAATCTGCTTTGCACACAGATATCGTTAATGATGATGACATATTCGTACCGTGCGGGCGTTTACCAGACGTCACCTCACGGGCACTCATTGCTGGCGTGGAGAGTGCACCACAGGGGTCAATTTTGTACCATTTAAAATTCGAAATATTTGTCATCGGTCGGAATCGAACCCGGTTCGCCAGATTCGCGACCATACCACGATTTAGAATTTAAATCTCTATAACTTTTATTCAAAGTATTTTTGCATAAAATAATTTGGTGTCGTTTGCGCAAATAAAAACTAATTTCCCATGTTAAACCCCTATGGCCCACTTTTCGATTTACACCTATACACATATAGCTATTAACTAATAGTCTAATAGGTATATGCCTATACATTTTGATGTGCTGATTACCAGTCAAAAATAATATTTCCAAAATTCACAGAATTAAGGGCATGGTTCTTAAAGCGTAGGTACATTTTTAGTGCCACTGACCCACATAAAATTTTTAATTTAATCACGTAACTGATGTTGAATAGCTAATTAATTACTTAATTATTATTTTTATACTGCCAGTAGCAATAACACTCCGCATTTAAACAAATTTTTAGCTTTCAAAAAACGTCGTAAACTTGGTAAAATTGGCACACCCAGAAATGGGCAGCAATCGTTGATAATATGTTAATTTATTTGTTTTATTGTTTCACTACAGTATATTATTATAATACTTATAATAGCAAAAATTGTCACCCCATTGGTGCTTTCTCCACAACAGCTTTGAAAGGGCGTGAGATGACGCTGTCCCTTCACAAATATATAATCATTACCAAAAACTGCGAATAAAAGCAAATTTCCATACTCAGAAATGGGTAATAAATCGTGATGATATATAAGTACAATACACAACAGTTTTTTTCTTTTTTTTGGTAAAATTTTACCACTTGTGCGCAACGCTAAAAAGTAGTTAAAATATGTTCTAGAATTCGATCACGTGGGACAATATAGAAACAGAAAGAAGACTGAACAGGTTTACAAAATGTCGCTTACAGCGTACCCAAGACTGTCATGCGGTGTGCTAAAATTGGTGAACTTTTATTGTATGATGTTTGGACAATGTTTAATTATTGTAAACTATTTAATAGTGTTTGGTTTGTGTTTTAAATGAATTAAAATCAAGTGGACTGATTAATTACAAATATATATATGAATCAATATAGAAAGAAGAAATACCTAACAGGTTTACTAAATGTCTATTATGGTGCTCCCGCGATTGTCAGACGGTGTGACAAAAGTGTTGAAACTTTTATTTTATGGTGTATGGACAATGTTTAATTGTTCTTATAAGTGTTTGTATGTATATCTATATCTATAGTGATTGAAGATAGAAGATAAAATGTATTGCCAACATCCGGCGAAACTGTAAGTTTATATTAATAACTGTAAATGTATGTACATACATTCATACTTACATACATTTGTAAAGTATGTAGAATTGTTTCACATATACATGTACAAGGACATACATTGTATATGCTAGCTACCATGTTTAAAATATATTGTATTATGTGTATAATGATATCGTTTATACTTTGACTGGACACGAGAATCCGTGATATAGGAGTTTAACTCGGGAAATGAGTTTTTTTTTATCTCGCATTCCTTCCAATTTAGTTATAAAGAAATCTGTTGTAAATAGAATTTTAGAGCATTACATTGCACCAAGATTTTGGTGACTGAATAAACTTAATTTAGGTAGTTGGAAAAAAAAATCTAGAATAGGTTATTTTCGCATATATTTTTTTTTCTTAAAGAACAAGTATATCTAAGAGTACCTCTGAAAACCTGAGTTAAAAATTCCTTTTTATAAGCGAGATATTAATTATTAAAATTTCATTTTGTTGTGTCCCGTAATAGTGACGTACTAGTTGTACAGTACCTGCGGTATGCAATCAGTGGTTCATGGGTTTTCGAGGTGTTCAGTAAGTATTGAAAAAGATGGGAAATAAAATATATTTATTTGTAATCTTTCCTACTATTACTAAAAAAACTTGTGAAATTTATAAGTAAAATCATTCTAAGTAATCGATTACATATTTTTGCTTATGCTGCAAAAACATTTTGACATTCTTAAATTATACCGGGTGGCGCTCGAAATCCGTTACATAGGAATTTAACATGGGAAAACCGTTTTTCCTTGCGCGTTGCTCCCCACATTATTTTAGAAAAAAATTCTTCAAATAAAAGTTGTAGAACATAGAATTTTGCATTTGACTCAATAAGCAAAATTAATTTTGCATGCTTTATAACAGCAGAAATTAAATATGAAAATGTCGAAAATCTACTCAAAAATAGTGCTAGCCATGGAATTAACAAAAAGCTTAACAAACAAACGTGTGTTTATTTGTCATAAAATTTAATTTACTTTTTTTTTATTTAATAAAATTATCACAACGTAAAATTCTTAAGGAGAATAACAATTTATTTCTTTTATACTGTTCAAATACTCATTTTTATTGACAAAAATCACAATGCTTGACATTTAAATCATTATATTTGTTTGTCTTTTTTGTTTTAATTCCATGGCTAGCACTATTAAAATGGAATTTTCAAAATTTTCATACTCTATTTCTGGAGTTTCTAAACATACGAAATGAATTTTGTTTACCGATTTCCATGCAGAATTTTATATTCTACAACTTTTATTTGAAGGTTTTTTTTCTAAAATAAATTGGGGAGCAACGCGCCAGGGAAAACGGTTTTCCCATGTTAAATGCCTATGTAACGGATTTCGAGCGCCACTCGGTATAGAATAGATGGCGTTTGACTACATACTTTTATTGCACTGCTTATACTTTGTATAAGAATGTTTAAAACAAGAGGTTACATAGCATGGTGGTAACGTTTTTGCTTCTTATGTCAAAGATAGTAGGTTCGAATCCAACAAATTTCCTTACCTTTTTTTAATTTTTTCTTCATATTTATTTAACATAATCAGATAAAATTGGTTGTATTAAATTTGATACTTATTTAAAATTACAACAAAATATAAAAAAAATAAAGATGTTTAGTGGTTTCGAACCCAGTACCTTTTACACAACAAGCACGAGCATTACCTCGTGCCATGAAATTTATTACATAAAATTTCTTTTACGAATGATAAAAGCCAACGCGCACTTCAGCGACCGAAGCGAAGCGAAGAGAAGTTTTTTCATTCAATGTATTCTTATGTGTATATGCGCACTTTGGAGCAGCGAAGAGCAGAGCAACGAGGCGACTATTCACATAAGAATACATTGAATGAAAAAACTTCTCTTCGCTTCGCGTCGCTTAAGTGCGCGGCGGCCTTAATAATTATTACAATAAATTTGCTATAAAATTTATTTACTTTTTTTATATTATTCCTTATTGATTTTGAACAATTAATTATTAATATGATGCAATAAGTATCCATGGACATGTGTAAAAAGTTTTTCAGTTTTAATGGAAAGTAAATATTCTAATTTCCCATGTTAAATTCATATGTAACGGATTTCGAACGCCACCCGTATGTCGATTAGATACACAAAAATGTGTATTTGTACGCAATGTTATAACAAATTTTTAATATTACACACATTGTTGACATGTAGTTCATTATTTTGTTACCAGAAGTCATATCGTTTAGCAATACATGCTAAAACAGTTGTACAGGAACACTCCTGAACGATCCGAAGTAGACCCGAGCATGTGCATACTTAAGATGCGGCCTGTTATCACATTCGAACATGGAGTAGGGATTTCAACTGGTCTTCCATTGGTAGTACAACTAGTACATCAGCAAAATTTAGATGCTTTATATCTTTTGCAACAATCTATTTATAACAGATTTTTTTGCTTTTTCCCTTTGGTTTACCAATCAACTTTAATATTTTAAATAAGTTTTTAATATTTGTAATCATGAGAGAATACCCTATTATTCGATCTTCATTATATACAATAATAAATACATACTAGATCTACTTTTAACACGTCTTTAAAGTAAGTTTACTGATTACCAAAGCCGTAACTTCAAAAATATTACAGACTAAAACAGATTTTCTAATTGCATTTTTTTTGTTCCAGCAATTCCAGATCCCAATGTAACTACAAACGGCAAAGGTCAGATTTGTTATTATTAAATGTGTATTTTATTTTTGTTTTTTTTATATATTTAAAACATTTGTTAAAAATAATATAAGTTTGCAAAGGTATGAAGTATGAATGTATATAAATTTGCAACTATTTGTACAGTGTGGTCCAAATTTTCTTTACTTTTTATGTTTTAATGCATTTAAAAGTAGAAGACTATATGAAATATTTCATGAAATAATTATTAAAATATTCTTTATCCTAACTGTAGACTGTAGTGATGCCAACGTTAACTATTTTAAATAAAAAATAACTGCATTATTATGCTTATAAATTTTTTTAAAAAAATATTGCATCTTATAATCCGTAATAACTAATCATTTATTCGTAATTAAAACTTAAGCATTTACATGACAATAAAAATGAATACAACTTAATTCTCGTCCGTATTGTTATTCTCGTTTTCATCACTTTCTGATGGGTCAGAATCGTTCTCCTCCCCATCATCTTCCATGTGCTCACCATGCGGATGGGGTCCAACTACATCGTTTTCTTCGTCGTCGTTAAAACTAGAATCGAACTCGGTATTTGATTCTTCGTCAACATCTTCGGTGTCTGATGGCCAGGGCCATTCTTCGGGCATGCGGTTCCTACTTGGATCCACCTAAAAAAATAATATATAACTGGTACTTACTAGAGCTGTGAATAACCGAAAAAAGGTACAGGTAGTGAAACCTATGCTTGGATCAGAATGGTAGATAAATGAAATCGATATTCGTATATTCCGATACCTGATAACCGGGTAGAAATGTAAATATCCGTTCGAATCTGATACCATTGCTCGAAATAGATTTTCAGATTCGGGTAGTGGAACCGATGTTCTGATTCAAGTAATGGAACTAATATTCGGTTCCAAGTAGTGGATTCTATGTTTGGATCTTAATCTTAATGGTAGATGAATCAAATCGATGTTCAAATTTAAATTATAAAGTCAAAAGAAAACTGTCAATGGATTTCTTTTATAATTTTATAGTTTCGTTATCTTTGAGAAATAAACAGATATTTATTAATAGACAGATGCCAAAAGTTAAAGAAATTTACTCGTATCTCTAAATTTTTTTTTTTTAATTTATAACTTAAAGATTTTTAAAAATTGTTACGAAATATATGTTATGTAAAATGCAGTCTAAATACTAGGTAGAGAGCCGAGTTATATATTATATTTAACTAGTTGTTTATAGTAATAGACCAGAAAAGTTAGGTTAGAATTTGTCTTTGGCGCGAGTTCATAGTTTGAATCCCCTAGTATAGGTTTCATATAGGAGTTTAATTTTACAGACAAAAAAAAAGATATTTTGTAAAAGAAATTAAACAGCTCTTGCTAAGAATTCGATAGTTTGTTTATTCAGTAATAGATTGCAACAGTTTAAACCTATAGAAAAGAAAAAGTAAGAAAATTATTAGAAATTAAAATGCTTGGTGCAAGCAAGGATACCGTATGTCGTTGACCCACCAGTAAATAGGACAGCACAGTAGAAGATGAAGCATACACGATCAAACTAGGACATACGTTCAATGAATTTTGTAGTGTTGTATTATTATTTAAATAATTATAAACTGTGCAGAGTTCATGTGAATATTATTGTACGAATCTGGAGATAAAGGATCGGTCTAGATGCTACATACAATGCTTTGCATAATAGATTTACTTTTATGTGATTTTTCGGCCTTTAAAGTTGAGCAAAAATTTCCTTGGTAAGAAATACACGGGGATTGAAATTATGTTCTCAGCGTTATGAACTGAGTTTGAATTTCGCGCCTAAGTTTGACCGTTACACTTTTCTGGTCTATATAAGTTGTGTGTACAATGACCTTGAGTTATGATTTGATCTAACAGTACACGATGACCAATATTAGTAAACCGAAGGGATCATGAACAAAGCAATGGGTATTTCCAAGAATTTCACTTAGATACCTATCTACCCATACTTTAATCTAATCTACAGGATGCCTCAATAAGCTTGCTCACTATTAATAACTTTTTTACTTAAAGAGATACGAATTTGGTTAAATGAGCAAAATTGTGCCATTTTGAATTAAAAAACTACTGATATCAGCAAACATTAATTTATATCAGCGGTTCTCAAAATATGAGACCTAACTCCTAACTTTTTTTATTTTACATAAGAACATATATTTGTTATTTGCTTATTCGCTAGAGAATTCAATTTTGAATTCAACGATAAAATCGTTTCATACCATTACATAACGATTTTTTTGAGAAAAATCCATAATAAATTTTATATTAATTTGATTTAAATATGACTATAAAAAGTGTGCCACGAATGGAAAAAATAAATACATGTTACTTGTTTTACGTAGAATTAGAATGCCATGAATGAAAAAAATAAGTATTTTATATGTGTTGACATTTAATAAAACACTTATTATAATCGTATTTAAATCAAATTATTATAAAATTTATTATGGATTTATATCAAAAAATTCGTTATGTAATGGTAAGAAACAATTATATCGTTAAATTCAAAATTAAATTCTCTAGCGAATAAGCGAATAAAAAATATATGTTTCTATTTAAAATAATAAAGTTAGGTCCCATATTTTGAGAACCGCTGACATAAATTTATGTTTGTTGATATTAGTAGTTTTGTAATTCAAAATGGCACAATTTTGCTCATTTAACCAAATTTGTATCTCTTCAAATAAAAATGTTACTAATAGTGAGCAAGCTTATTGAGACTTCCTGTATACATCAGTATCAAAGATCCGATTAGTTTCGGTTTTAAAATCGTAACTGAATAATTTATATTTGTAATTAATTTTTAAAAAATGCTTGATTGCAACAATTACATTAGTGCTGTCAACTGTACTGGGTTAAACGATTGCCTTATTTACCGGTTATTATGGTTTATAAGAAAGAAACAAAAAAGTCGATTAGTTGAAACCAGTTATTCTATTATCAATTAGCCAGTTATTGCGAATAATCGGATAGTTGTTAGTTAATCGGGTAAGCTCCACCTAGACTGTTTACTAGTGTTTACCGACTGTAATAATAATGATATTTACCAAAAATTATGAAATTGAAGATATTTAATCATTATAAAGTATAATTTGCTATTAGCCGGTTAACCGATTACTTATAATATAATTGAATAGCTGATTTTTTGCTGTTAGCCGGCTACCCGGATAACCGGTTAATCACAGTTAGCAAACACGATTAATATACAATTTTGACTAATCACCCAAAATATTATTATTGCTCTTCTTTTATGCTTTTTTCATCCATACCCAGCGATACAAAATGATCGTATTACTTCGAATGGTTCCAAACGCGATTTTCAAAATCAGAAAAAAAGATTCGCTCGATTACTTACGTCATGTACAAATTCCAGCGCACCCTGACTTTGTACTTCGTCGATTTCTTCAATTTGTACGGTAGGATATTCGGAGAGAGGATAATGGGGCAGGATGTCAGGAGAGTCTTCAAAGAAGGAGTAAGTTAGATCTGAAGATCCGGTTCGGGAGGAATCTTCTTGGTTCATGCTCAAGATCAGGATGTGGACTAGGAGATCACGGATTTTCTTTGTGGATTGATCTATATCATAATCGACTTTGTTAAAAATATCTGCATTTGATGATACTAATGTATTCTCTACATTTTATTTACTTTGTTCTTTTCCCTCAACTTTGAAGTTGGAAGTACATACTACATTAAGAAATATTATTAAAGTAGGAGTGCAAATTTAGAATTAGTATATTTCTGACACGAATAAATTGAATTTTCGGATATTAGTATAGTTTTCTGTTTATAAAAATTAACCTCAAGAAAAATGGAGGTATATTTATGGACATCTTTCCCATTTTTCTGAAAACTACTTAATACAACTACTGTATAAGAAGAAATACTTACATTACTATCCAAGAATCGCTGAATTTTGAATATAATTTGGGCAATTTACAAAAAATATAGTTTTTCTTATGAAATTACGTAACATGCACAATAGTTCAACGAAAATTATAATCTGAATATGGCGACATCTATTATCTACTAGTGAATAATATTATTTTTCTTCAATAAATAGTTAAATTTCATACATTAATTAATGATTTTCATGTTTAGGATCTAGACTAAATCGCGGATATTGTTTGCGGATCGATATATATCGTAATAGATTTCTACACTCGATGATACTAATGTTTTTTCTACTCTTTTACTTTCCCTCCATTTTGAAGTTGGACGTACATATTACATTAACAAATATTATTAAAATAGAGGTGCCTATACAGAATTAGTAAGCATCTATCACGGATAATTTGAATTTGCTTAATTTTATGATATTAGCAAAGTTTTTTGCTTATGAAAATAAACGTCACACAAAAAAGTATATTTATGGACATTTCTCGCGTTTTGCTTTAAACTATTTATTACAATTACTGTATAAGAAGTAATACTTACATTACTATCCAAGAATCGCTGAATTTTGAATATAATTTGGGCAATTTGCAAAAAATATAGTTTTTCTTATGAAATTACGTAACATGCACAACAGTTCAACGAAAATTAAAAACTGAATATGGCGACATCTATTATCTGCTAGTGAATAATAAATTTACAAATATTTTTCTTCAATAAATAGTTAAATTTCTTGCATTAATTAATGATTTTCATGTTCAGGATCTAGACTAAATCGCGGATTTTGTTTACGGATAGATATATATCGTAATAGATTCCTACACTCGATGATACTAATGTTTTTTCTACTCTTTTACTTTCCCTCCATTTTGAAGTTGGACGTACATATTACATTAACAAATATTATTAAAATAGAGGTGCCTATACAGAATTAGTAAGCATCTATCAGGGATAATTTGAAATTGCTTAATTTTATATTTGCAAAGTTTTTTGCTTATGAAAATAAACATCACACAAAAAAGTATATTTATGGACATTTCTCGTGTTTTGCTTTAAACTATTTATTACAATTACTGTATAAGAAGTAATACTTACATAACTATCCAAAAATCGCTAAATTTTGAATATATTTTGGGCAATACACAAAAAATATAGTGTTTCTTACAAAATTACGTAACATGCACAATAGTTCAACAGAAATTATAAACTGAATATGGCGACATCTATTATCTACTATTGAATAATAAATTTACAAATAGTTTTCTTCGATAAATTGTTAAATTTCATGCATTAATTAATGATTTTCATGTTCAGGATCTAGACTAAATCACGTATTTTGTTTGCGGATCGATTTTTATATCGTAATAGTTTTCTACACTTGATGATACTAAGGTTTACATTAACAAATACTATTAAAATAGGGGTGCCTGTACAGAAATAGTAAGCTTCTATCACGGATAATTTGAATTTGTTTAATTTTATGACATTAGCAAAGTTTTTTTGCTTATAAAAATGAACCTCACACAAAAAAGTATATTTATGGACATTTCTCGCGTTTTTCTTTAAATTATTTATTACAATTACTGTATAAGAAGTAATACTTACACTACTATCCAAGAATCGCTGAATTTTGAATATAATTTGGGCAATTTGCAAAAAATATAGTTTTTCTTATGAAATTACGTAACATGCACAACAGTTCTACGAAAATTATAAACTGAATATGGCGACATCTATTATCTACTAGTGAATAATAAATTTACTAATATTTTTCTTCAATAAATAGTTAAATTTCTAGCATTAATTAATGATTTTCATGTTCAGGATCTAGACTAAATCGCGGATTTTATTTGCGGATCGATATATATCGTAATAAGACTGCTAAACTCGATGATACTAATGTTTTTTCTACTTTTTTACTTTCCCTCCATTTTGAAGTTTGACGTCCATATTACATTAACAAATATTATTAAAATAGGGGTGCCTATACAGAATTAGTAAGCATCTATCACGGATAATTTAAATTTGTTCAATTTTATGACATTAGCAAAGTTTTTTGCTTATGAAAATGAACCTCACACAAAAAAGTATATTTATGGACATTTCTCGCGTTTTTCTTTAAACTATTTATTACAATTACTGTATAAGAAGTAATACTTACATTACTATCCAAGAATCGCTGAATTTTGAATATAACTTGATCAATTATAGAAAATATAATAGTTCTTCTTTGTTATAAAACTGGATAACATGCACAAATTTCAACTAGAATTATAAAGTGATTTTGGTGCCATCTATTATCTATAAGTGGTTATGTTTACAATGGTAAATGGATCCCTTCAATAAACATGCATTAATTTATAATTTCCTTTTAGTTTCTTCAATGAGATATAGTGGTTAAGTCTTTCTTTTATCGTATACGAATATTATCTATTATTTCTTGTTCTTTTCCATTATTTTTCCTTTTTTTTTTCTTCATTTTACCACGATTTATTTTCTTTTATTTCTGATTGATCTTCAACAAGAAAGATCTTCGATTAAGTTTTATGTTATCCTATATTTCTTCGAAGGAAGTTAGGGCTAAGATCTGGATATTGTAATCTCCAAATAATATTTTCATCGAACTGCCTTCAAAACGGCTTTTTTAATAAAAACTTTCTCAGTATGTTCCTAGATTGAAGTACCATCTAAAATGATGATTTTGGGGCCACGCAACATCTAGAAAATCGTTGTTCTTCTCTTTTCCACACTCTTTCTTGTTTGTCTAATTAACATAGTAAAAACGATATTGATCTGCAAACAATAGAGAGTTCCAATGTCTCTCTAAATTTAATTTTTATATTATATATCGACACATACAGTACCTACCATCAGTGCTTATTGTTTATATTGAACATGCCCTGTAAATAAAATTGTTCGAATGTGTTTAATTGACAAAATAAAAGTAAATATTTAATAAATTTTATTACAAAAATTACACAAATGTGTATAACGCACCAAAACGTAAAAAATTGTAAAATTTTTTAATAAGAAAGAAAGAGCAAAGGATAAAAAACATTATAAATTTTGAGCGAAATTCGAAATACAAAAAGTTATGCAAAGTCAACATATAATTCTTCATCTGTGTCAGACGATGATGTACTATCATCATCGATAAGATCGGAGGAATCTGTGCTTGATAAATAATATTCATCATCAGAGTCGCTGAGATCTTCACCTGATGGTTCTTGAGCTTCTGGTTCTCCTACTGAATCAGGTCCCGCCTCAGGTTCTGGTTCGGGTTCCGCCTAAAACAGAAAAAAATATATCATAACTTCTTAAGCTCGTCCTTACACCGGACCTAATATGGTTAATATCTTGTGTTATTATAGTAGGTATATTAAAAAACAAGTTTCATAAGGCAATCTGTTAACGTGCGGATCCAAATTTGGTAAACGAGCCTCGAGAGAGTTTTACAAAGAACGAGTGCGATAACAGGCCTTATGAAACATGTTTTTTTATACTATTTTTTCTATTGAAGTAATTTTATAATTCTATTAATTTATTTTTCTATTTCGGTGTTCTTATAAGTTTATAAAAGCACTAAACACATTGTTTAAAAGATCTATAAGCGCACTGTTTGGTCATATTCATAGTACCATTTGTTAGCAACATCCTGTAATCTAGACCGCCTATAGACCGATAGCAAAATTTCTGTTATAAAAATGTTAGCAACAATGTTATCAACATGTTAATGGAAAAAGTAAAAAATGCTATTAACAATTAATGTTATTAACCGAAGTTAATAATTTTTTTTTCTATTTCGGTGTGCTTATGAGTCTATAAAAGCAATGTTTATCACTGAAAACACGTCGTTTAGAAGACGCACTGTTTGGTTAAAGCCATCTATTATAGATAGCTATGGTTTTATACAATGTATTAACGGGATCGTCTACTCCTCGCTCTACGCTTTTCCAAATGAACGAGGGAAGTTTAGTCATGTTGAAATGTAATGATTTTTCCACATTACTGCAATACTATACATACAATATTACTATTAATGCAATAAAAGTTATAAAATATAGCGTATTTTTTTGTACAAACGATATTAAATTTATCATTAGTTAAATCGCCCGCAATACGATGACGTATGCAGGATCTTTGGTTCTCCGTACTTGTTCGCTACGAGCGCTAATTTAGAATGAAAATATGAACGTATGTCTTTCATGTTTGATATTGAAACGTCAAATTCAATGTCAAATCTCAAAAGCAAATTATTTGATTTTAAATAAACACAAGAAATTAAATTATCAAGAGTCAAATGTAAACAGGTGGCCCTGTTTTGCTTCTGTCTCTTTCTATGGGCACGTATATCAAGACCTATTTGCACATAGTTGATATTATGTATATGTATTATATACCGTGGTCTGTTTTAAAGGTATACATAGGAGATTAACATGGGAAATCAGTTTTTTTGGAATTTCCTGCTCGCCTAATTATTTTAAGCAAAAACGCGTCAAATGAAAGTTTTAGGGCATAAAATTCTGCATCTATATCAATAAACAGAATTACCTTTAGATGCTTTGTAACGACAGAAATTAAATATGAAAATGTGGAAAATTACGTTGAAAATATCGACAGCCATGGAATTGAACAAAAAATAAATAAATGCGTGACGTTTTATCTGTCACAACGTAAGTAAATAACCTGTTTGAAGTTTCTGACAATTTGATTTGAAAAAACATCGTTAATTATGAGAATAATAGAAATATACTGGATTAATAAATAAAGTTAAAAAATACAGTTTTGTTTAAATAATATCATCATATTGGCTTTACGGCCCTTCAAGAGCACTTGCCGCCTCTAACGCTGTCCTCCAACCTTTCCGATCCTTCGTTTTGTTCCTCCAGTTTTCTATCTTCATTTTCTTGATGTCACTTAAGGTGTCATCGAACCATCTTAACTTCGGTCTTCCTCTTGGCCTTGTTCCCTGTGCTTTATATATTTTTTCACCGGTTCTTCCTCCCTTATATGTTCTAGATGCCCTAGCCACCGTAGCCTATTATTTTTAGCTACTGCAACCAAGTCCAGCTCGTTATACAGTGCCTTTAATTCCAGATTCATCCTTATTCTCCATAGGTTTTCATTTTCTTTAACTGGGCCATATATTTTTCGTAGTACTCTTCTTTCAAAACAATTTAGAGCCATCTGGTTTGTTCTAGTAAGTGTCCAAGTTTCACTGCCGTACGTTACAATAGGTCTGATTATTGTTTTATATACATATGTTCGTTTTTGTTTTCCTTGACAGTTCCTTGCACTTTGGTAAGGGTTTCAGTGATTGTAAACATCTTGATCCTGCAGCAATTCTTGATTTTATTTCCGTTTCTATCTCACCCTTAGATGAGATTATTGAACCCAGATATTTAAAATAATCTACCAATTCAAAATTGTAGTTATTGACCATTATAGTTTCCATTTGGTAGATTTTCCTTGATATTATAGAGTATTTAGTCTTATTTTCTTTTATCTTGAGTCCTATTTCGTTTGCTTCTTTGTCTATTTCTTGCAGAATTTCAGCAATTTGCCGTTATTGCTATGTCATCCGCGAAATATCTGATGCTTCCCATTCATGCGGACTCCAGTATTCAAATTTTTGATGTTTCTAACTACTTTCTGTAGTATTAAGTTAAAAAACAGTGGAGATAAGCTGTCTCCCTGACGTACTCCGCTTTTTATGTTAAATGATTCTGAGAGACTTCCTTCAACCTTCACCTTTCCAGCTGTTTCAAGTAGTCATTTTTACTAATATAACGTATTTTCTTGGTACTCCGAATTCTTTTAGAATCTGATACATTTTATTTCTATCACGTCGAATGCTTGCTTAAAATCAATATATAATATATGGATTTCTTTATCATATTCTAATGTTTTTTCGGAGAGTAATCTTAAGCTATGTATCTGGTCTATTGTACTTTTATTTGTTGTAAAACCTGCTTGATAATTACCTACTATTTTACTTGCGATTGGTTTCATCCGTTCATACATGATATTGGAAAGAATTTTATAGCCAATGTTGAGAAGAGTAATGCCCCTATGGTTATCACAGATAAGCTTGTCGCCTTTTTTGTGAACGGGAACTATAACTCCTATATTCCACTGTTCCGGCATAATTTCGTTCGTCCAGATGTCTGTTATCAGATCAAATATCATTTCATATAGTTTTTCGGAACCATATTTAATGATCTCTGCGGTTATGTTATCGTTGCCGGCTGCCTTGTTGTTCCTCAGTTTCTTAATACTACTTGTTACCTCTTCATATGTTGGCATATCTATCTCTATAATTTCTTCTGTTTCATCCTGATCTTCTTCTGCTATCTCCGATTCTTGTGTGGTTGGCTTGTTTAGTAACTCTGAAAAATATTCTTTCCATCTATTGATGATTTTTCCTTTTCCAGAGATTAAGGAGCCTTCTTTACTCTTGCATCGGCTACTTCTATTTTGATATCCTTTTTTGAAATTGGATATATGCTTGTAATAGTCTCTTGTTTGATTGTTTTCTCTTAATTTATTAAAAATTCTATACTTATTCCTAACACTCTTTCTTCCAGTAACGCACGTTTCCCTGCTCGTCCTATATTCTGATTACGCGGCTAACGTGTATTTTTTGAAGGCACATTAGCGGTCTTTTCAAATTTTGTCACGAATTTAGCAATTATTATGAAAACACGCTCTTCATTAGTATAAATATTAATTTTTTAATAATTTCAGACAATAAAACTAGAGACAAAATCAAATTGTCAAAAACGTCAAATAAGGTAACTAACGTTGTGACAGATCAAACGACTCACATTTATTTATTTTTTGTTCAATTCCATGGCTGTCGATATTTTCAATGTAATTTTCGACATTTTAATATTTAATTTCTGTCGTTACAAAGCAGGTAAAGGTAATTCTGTTTATTGATATAGATGCAGAATTTTGTGCCTTAAAACTTTTATTTGACGCGTTTTTGCTTAAAATAATTAGGCGAGCAGGAAATTCCAAAAAACTGATTTCTCATGTTAATCTCCTACGTACACCTTTAAGATAGACACACGGTATATTACAAAATATAAAAGTGAATACGCTTTAGATTTAAAAATATTGTAACATAAAAAATCAAAAATTAGAAAACTCCCCCATTATGCAAAATCTGTCACGAATTTATAACTTATTTTTTTCATGTTATTAAAAAACTTGATATTGTCTGTTTTTATTTATACTTTAGCGTTGAAAATACATAAAACACGTCTCAACTTTTTACTAATTATGGCCGTATTTGTCATTTATTTGTAATAAAATTTAAACCTTGCTCTTAGAAACATGAAATTAGGTTCGTAACTTTTGAAAATTTTAAAGTATTTATTCTTTATTTGAAAAATTAACCAAAAATCAACAATTTTAGAACTTTGCCACAGACATAAGAACAATAATATTGCAAAAATATTAAGTGACACCTGGTAAGCGCCCGCACGGTACAAATATTTAATAATTACCGAAATCTGTGTACAAAGCAGATTGGCACACCCAGCAATGGGTAATAAGCCGTGATATATTTATTTATTTTATTTAAAAAATAGATAGTGCCTATCTCTGCAACTATCAGGATTTTCGATAAAATAAATCAAATATTACCCCCCGCAGATCCCTTGACGTGTTTTGGATTAAAATATATCAAAATTTCAAACCATTATGGCCCTTTGAAAACAAAATAAATTTTAGCAAAAAATAGATAGTGCTAAATATCTCTGAAACTATAAGGATTTTCGAAAAAATATACCAAATTTTACACCCCGCAAACCGCTTGGCGTGTTTTGCTTAAAATATAACATATAAAAATTTCAGTAAACAATTGAAATTTCACATTTTGACAGTGTTGTGAATTTTGTTTGGTTGTTTACATTAGTACATTGTATCAAACCATAGCTACCTATAATAGTGCGTTCATAAATCTTCTAAACGACGTGTTGTCAGTGCTTTTATAGACTCATAAGAAGACCAAAATAGAAAAAAATTGTTATAACTTCGGTTAATAACATTAATTGTTATTAGCATTTGTTAGTTTTTCCATTAACATGTTGATAACATTGTTGTTAACATTTTTATAACAGAAATTTTGCTATCTGTCTAGAGGCGGTCTATATCAAAGGATGTTCATAACAAATGGTACAAACAAGTTATTTTTGGTGGTAACATAGTTACCTGTTTTGAACAAACTGCCAATATCATTGATAATAACAAAATTAGCTCACCTATTTACTTGCTGATAGTATGTTCGTTAATAAATTTTTTTTTCTGAAATTTTGTTTTTTATACTGGATGTTTTTTTTGTTAGTGAACATGGGCGTATGTGTTTAACATAGTTACGTTTAAAATGATTGACAGTAATGTACAGTGTGTTCAAAAAAATTCCTAACTCGGAGTAGGCTTTGAGCAGAGAAACGTATGTCCATTTAAAAATATTTAATTATGTCAATTTGACATGAAATATTGTCAAAAATGTTATTTAAAGAAATCAAAGCTTATCTTCTTGAATCTTATTTTAGAAATGGAAACAAATAGGAAAATGGCGAATGTCAATATACTGTATCCTTCTTTATAGTCTTTTCTCCTTTAAATTACATTTTGAGATCAATTTTGACAACTTGACTTGAATTAAATAATGATCAGACATACGTTTCACTATCCATAGCCTACTTTGAGTTAGGATTTTTTTTGAACACACGTATTATCGCGTTTTTTATTAACTCTACACAGGAAGTTGTCAAAGTCATCAAACTGTCATGTGTCAATTTCATAAACTCTTTTTATATCGAAAGGGTATTGTTCTTTTCATTTAACTGCATAATTTAATGTTTCTTATTATTAATTACCTTACTTGTTCTGATTTTTTTAATGCTATCCATTGACGCATTTTATAGTTTTGTTATTATTATAGATTTTTCTAATAGTTGCTGGCCTGGGTCGGTTATTGAAAGTAGCAGCAAATAGATCAGAAACTTGCCTTAGACTTACACCATGTGATTCTTCATACATCATTTTGGAAGATGACAGTGATGACTTTGACAACTCCCTATGTCCAGTTTTTTAAAAAGCGCGATAATACATTGCTTTCAATCATTTTAGTGTAACTATGGTAATGGCATACGCCCATGTTCTCTGATAAAAAAAAAACACTCGGTATTGTTTTAAACATTTTGTTATTAATTTATCAAGACGGTCATTTTTTTAGTAACATTTGTTATTTTTACATTTTTATTAAAAACAATGTTTTGCCGTCTTTGTGTAAAATCAGTGTGCTAATCAGTTAATGTTAACGGTAATGACAATATATTTATCCCCCAATGGGCGTCCATCAGACGTTACAGAAATGGGTCCATTTCTACAATGTATTTTTTTAGCATATCATGTTACTTACGTCTTCATGGGTATCTCCCTCGATGATATCTGCTTCGTAATCATCGCCATCTTCTTCTTCCAGCGTTTGCCAAACCAGTCTGGGGGTAAATCGTGGTGTAGTAACTTGTAATAGCACGGGTATGCTTGGAGGGCCCCATTTGGCTCTGCGAGTTCGTTTTTCTTCGGGTGTATTTTCTGCGGTTGAGGGCCCTGGCTCTGAAAGCTGTTTCTCTTCTGACTTTTCATTAGTAGAACAATCAGACGGTATTTGATCACCTGGTCCTGGATTCGGCTAAACCATAAAAAAATCGATTTAGTATTTCGGCCTTTTGTTTTAATGCCGGAGTGATGTTGATATCACAATATTTACGCTAAAGTTTTAATTATTACTAGCGTACTAAATTTCCCATTAAACACATCGAACCGTAGTGTTCGACCACTATCGTACTTATACCTTAAATTGAGGACAGACTTTTCACTCCTAGGAGGAAGGTTCAGGTCTACATCAATGCGGCTTAGAACTGGTGATAAATTCTTGACATAAACACCCATACTGTGTCCAGAATTGCAACCTGACACCTTCGGTTTACGAAGTGGCAACGCTACCAGTACCACTACGCTACCTTGATCTATTTTAATAACTACTGTCAAAACTACAGAAATATTCAACTTACATTTTCGTAAACTCGTTCATGAGATCCTGTGTCCGAATTTTGTTCTAAAGATCTTTCGTCTACAGCGGATTCGCCTAGAATATAATCCACGGATCCATCGATTAAAGTAGCTTCAACAAATTCTTCGTCCGCTATGTCTGCAACAGATCTTTCGTCTTCATTATCTTGATCAAATTCTGCTCTACATTCAACGAATTCTTCCTCAGGATTGTATTCAGCTGATTCTTCATCTGGTTTTTCGGATCCTTCGGCTAGAATATTTTCAGCTGATCTCTCTACTAGACTTCGTCCAGAGGATTCTTCGTCTGCAGATCTTTCGTTTAAATTCTGTTCAAATTGTCTTTGGTCTGAATTTTGTTGTTCGTTTCTCTCTTCCGAAATATTGTTGGCTTCTATATTTTGTTGTTCTGCTATTTGCCCGACGATTCTAGGGGTACGTGTCGGAGTTGTTCGTGCAGAAAGCGGCAAATGTGGAATAATCCAACGCCGTCTGCGTGTTGATCTATGTTCAGGCGCATCTCCTGTACTCAACCGTCCGGATGCTGAAGATTGTTTAACTTCGGAATACCCCACACTCGCCGGTCGAGCAGGTTTGGTTAAATTGGACCGCGGGCTGCATGGAGACGCATGATTTTGCATGTCTGGCGAAACTGTAAACACAAGATTGAAATTTGCACTAAAACGTTGTGCTGTGTAGTGAAGAAATGAAAAGAGTCCTAGAACATTGAAAGGAATTGTTTTTAGGGGTGGAAGGCAATGGATTCGAAAGTTGAGCTGGTTCTTTGGTGTCTTCGTCCGGATTGTTTTCGACAAATCCTTCGTCAGGATTTTCTCCAACAGATTGTTCGTTTGGATTCTGCTCATCTTCTGTAGGAGTTGCAGCTTGAAGAGGAAAAATTAATCTTGGAGGTCCCCAAGTACCTCTACGTGCAGATTTCACCTGAGGTCCATCTCCTTTGTTGGTGGTTCCTGACGATGATGGTTGCTGCTCGTCTGAATAGTCGGCACTCGCCGATGGGTGAGCAGGTTCTGTCAAAATGGACCTCGGACTTGTACATGGAATGGCACAATGCTTCATCTCCGGTGATACCGTGAAGACTGGATTGAAATTTGGTTAGAATTGTACGGGTGGACAGTCTGTCGAGGTATATGGTATCTAGTCTTGGGAAGTTTGCTTGGGGGTGGAAGGTGTTTGGTCTGCAGATGGGGATGGTGTGTTGAGTTCGTCATTGATGGTTGTTTTGATCTCTGCTAACTGAAATTCCAATGCATGGAGTTTGTTCATTAATTCGTCGATCATATCTTCATCAGCGTTAAGTAGATCTAATATTGGAAAAGGTTCCTCTCTCCTTTGAAGTTGGACGTACATATTACATTAACAAATATTATTTATTATTATTTATTATTTGAATTTGCTTAATTTTATGATATTAGCAAAGTTTTTTGCTTATAGAAAAGAACCTCACACAAAAAGGATATTTATGGACATTTCTCGCGTTTATCTTAAAACTATTTATTACAATTACTGTATAAGTATTAATACTTACATTACTATCCACGAATCACTGAATTTTGAATATATTTTGGGCAATATACAAAAAATATAGTTTTTCTTACAAAATTACGTAACATGCACAATAGTTCAATGAAAATTATAAACTGAATATGGCGACATCTATTATCTACCACTGAATAATAAATTTACAAATAGTTCTCTTCAATAAATAGTTAAATTTAGACTAAATCGCGTATTTTGTTTACGGATCGATTTTTATATCGTAATAGTTTTCTACACTCGTTGATACTAATGTACTTTTCTTTCTTACTTTCCCTCCATTTTGAAATTGGATTTACATATTACATTAACAAATACCATTAAAATAGGGGTGCCTATACAGAAATAGTAAGCTTCTATCACGGATAATTTGAATATGTTTAATTTTATGACATTAGCAAAGTTTTTTGCTTATAAAAATGAACCTCACACAAAAAGTATATTTATGGACATTTCTCGCGTTTTGCTTTAAACTATTTATTACAATTACTGTATAAGAAGTAATACTTACATTACTATCCAAGAATCGCTGAATTTTGAATATATTTTGGGCAATACACAAAAAATATAGTTTTTCTTACAAAATTACGTAACATGCACAATAGTTCAACGAAAATTATAAACTGAATATGGCGACATCTATTATCTACTACTGAATAATAAATTTACAAATAGTTTTCTTCAATAAATAGTTAAACTTCATGCATTAATTAATGATTTTCATGTTCAGTATCTAGATTAAATCGCGTATTTTGTTTGCGGATCGATTTTTATATCGTAATAGTTTTCTACACTCGATGATACTAATGTTTTTTTTTCTTTTTACTTTCCCTCCATTTTGACGTTGGATTTACATATTACATTAACAAATACTATTAAAATAGGGGTGCCTATACAGAAATAGTAAGCTTCTATCCAGGATAATTTGAATTTGCTGAATTTTATGATATTAGCAAAGTTTTTTGCTTATAAAAATGAACGCCACACAAAAAGTATATTTATGGACATTTTTCGCGTTTTGCTTTAAACTATTTATTACAATTACTGTATAAGAAGTAATACTTACATTACTATCCAAGATTTGATCAATTATACAAAATATAGTTTCTTTGTTATAAAACTGGTAACATGCACAAATTTCAACTAGAATTATAAACTGATTTTGGTGCCATCTATTATCTATAAGGGATTATGTTTACAAATGGTAAATGGTTCCCTTCAATAAACAGTTAAAATTCATGCATTAATTTATGATTTTCTTTTGGTTTCTTCAATGAGATATAGTGCTTAGGTCTTTTCTCTTTTATCGTATACGAATATTACCTATTATTTCTTGTTCTTTTCGATTATTCTTCCTTTCTTTATCGGCATTTTATCTGTAACATTATCTTGTTTAATTTTTTCAGTTTAATTTAATTGGACAAAATTCAGACTTCCGATTCGTCTTCAACAAGAACGGTCTTCGATGAAGTTTTTTGTTATCCTATATTTCCTCGATGGAATTTAAGTTAGGGCTACGATCTGGATATCATAATCGCCAAATAATATTTTCATTATTTTTTTGTGTATCGAACTACTATCAAAACGGCATTTTTAATAAAAACTTTCTCAGTATGTTCCTAGATTGAAATACCATCTCAAATGTTGATATTGGGGGCATGCAACATGTAGAAAATCGATCTTCTCTTTTCTGCACGCTTTCTTGTTCGTCTAATTAACATAGTAAAAACGATATTGATCTGCAAACAATAGAGAGTTCCAATGTCTCTCTAAATTTATTTTTTATATTATATATCGACACATACAGTACCTACCATCAATGCCTATTGTTTATATTGAACATGCCCTGTAAATAAAATTGTTCGAATGTGTTTAATTGACAAAATAAAAGTAAATAATTAATAAATTTTATTATAAAAATTACACAAATGTGTATAACGCAGCAAAACGTAAAAATTGTAATAAATTTTAATAAGAAAGTAACAGCAAAGGGTAAAAAACATTATAAATTTTGAGCGAAGTTCGAAATACAAAAAATTATGCAAAGTCAACATATAATTCTTCATCTGTGTCAGACGACGATGTACTGTCATCATCGGTAAGATCGGAGGAATCTGTGCTTGATAAATAATATTCATCATCAGAGTCGCTGAGATCTTCATCAAATGGTTCTTGAACTTCTGGTTCTCCTACTGAATCAGGTCCCGCCTCGGGTTCTGGTTCAGGTTCCGCCTTAAACAGAAAAAAATATATCATAACTTCTTAAGCTCGTCCTTACACCGGAACTAATATGGTTAATATCTCGTGTTATTATAGTAGGTATATTGAAAAACAAGTTTCATAAGGCAATCTGTTAACGTACGGATCCAAATTTGGTAAACGAGCCGCGAGCGAGTTTTACAAAGGACGAGTGCGATAACAGGCCTTATGAAACATGTTGTTTATACTATTTTTTCTATTGAGGTAATTTTATAATTCTATTAATTTATTTTTCTATTTCGGTGTTCTTACGAGTCTATAAAAGCACTAAACACATTGTTTAAAAGATCTATAAGCGCACTGTTTGGTCATATTCATAGTACCATTTGTTAGAAACATCCTGTAATCTAGACCGCATATAGATCGATAGCAAAATTTCTGTTATAAAAATGTTAGCAACAATGTTATCAACATGTTAATGGAAAAAGTAAAAAATGTTATTAACAATTACATAATGCTATTAACCGAAGTTAATAACATTTTTTTCTATTTCGGTGTGCTTAGGAGTCTATAAAAGCAATGTTTATCACTGAAAACACGTCGTTGAGAAGACGCACTGTTTGGTTATAGCCATCTATTATAGATAGCTATGGTTTTATACAATGTATTAAGGGAATAGTCTACTCCTCGGTCTACACTTTTCCAAATGAACGAGGGGAGTTTAGTCATGTTGAAATGTAATGATTTTTCCACATTACTGCAATACTATACATGCAATATTACTATTAATGCAATAAAAGTAATAAAATATAGTGTATTTTTTATACAAACGATATTAAATTTATCGTTAGTTAAACCGCCCGCAATACTACAGCTACTAGATAATACATAGCTAACTCGTCCGGCATATTGGTGCCAAAATGAACGCAGTAAATTATGAAATAAAAGTACATTTCTTATAAGATTATGTAGTAACTATTTTTCATAATTAAATATAACTACCATATTTGCCATATTATATTTATTTAAAATAATAAAACAAAAAAAAAACGGTTCGTTAAGATTTTTGAGGTTAAAGAAATATATATGTATTGCATTAAGTACGTGTAAAAATTAAAACCATTTCTAAAGTGATTTGCACAATTTGGAGCAGAACATCCCGTCATTATGGATAATTTCTATGATTAATAATACTGTAAAGCTGATATTGAATAATTTAAGTGGCTCGAAAATGGTGGACGAGTCAGCTGTAATTTATCTAGTAGCTATACGCAATACGATGACGTATTCAGCATCTTTGGTTCGCCGTACTTGTTCGCTACGAGCGCTAGTTTAGAATGAAAATATGAACGTATGTCTTCCATATTTAATATTGAAACGTCAAATTCAATGCCAAATCTCAAAAGCAAATTGTTTGATTTTAAATATGTAAATGTAAAACGTAGAAAATACGATAAACACAGAAATTAAATTGTCCAGAGTCAAATGTACACATAAACAGGTGACCGTGTTTTGCTTCTATCTCTTTCTATGAAGTACGTTTTGGACACGTATGTCGAAACCTAATTCGCACATAGTTGATATTATGTATGCCGTAATGGCGGGAAGAAAATATTGCAAAAGTTTAACATTTTTTTTTTCTCCAATATTTATGATAATTTTACAAAATATAAAAGTCGAGATAAAAGTAAATACGCTTTAGATTTAAAAATATTTTAACACAAAAAAAATCAAAAATTCGAAAACTCCCCCATTATGCAAAATCTGTCTCGAATTTATAACTTTTTTTCATGTTATTAAAAAAACTTGATATTGTCTGTAAGTTTTTATTTATACTTTAGCGCTGAAAATACACAAAACACGTCTCAGCTTTTTACTTGTATATGTTATTTATTTATAATAAAATTTAAACCCTCGCTCTTAGAAAACATGAAATTAGGTTCGTAAATTTTTAAAATTTTAAAGTATTTATTCTTTATTCGAAAAATAGTAACAAATTCCTAACAGATTTTGCATAATTGGTAAAATTGTGGAGCCTCTTTTTGTTCTTTTAGAAGAGCCTAGAAGATCCCCTTAATGTAAACAATCACACAAAATTCACAACACTATTAAAATGATTTGAATTTTTGATATGTTATATTTTAAGCAAAACAAGACAGGGGAGCTTGCGGGGGGTAAAATTTAATATTATTTTTTTCCGAAAATCCTTATAGTTTCAGAGATGCATTATCTATTTTTATGTCAAAGTTTGTTTCGTTTTTAAAGAGCTTTAATGGTTTGAAATTTTGATATATTTTAAGCCAAAGCACGACTGCGAAGTCTGCGGGGAGGGGAGGGAGGTAATATTTTATTTTTTCGAAAATCCTGATAGTTTCAGAGATATTAAACACTATTTCTTTTTTGCCAAAATTTATTTAGTTTTCAAAGGAACTTAATGGTTTGAAATTATGATATGTTATATTTTAAGCCAAAACACGACAGGGGATCGGCGGAAAAATAGATAGTGCCTAATATCTCTGAAACTATCAGGATTTTCGAAAAAATAATTCAAATGTTACCCTCCGCACATCGCCTGTCGTGTTTTGGCATAAAATATAACATATCTAAATTTCAAACCAATAAGGCCCTGTGAAAACGGAATAAATTTTGGCAAAAAATAGATAGTGCCTATCTGTGAAACTATCAGTATTTTCGATAAAATAAATCAAATATTACCCCCCACAGATCCCCTGACGTGTTTTGGATTAAAATATATCAAAATTTCAAACCATTATGGCCCTTTGAAAACAAAATAAATTTTGGCAAAAAATAGATATCTTTGAAACTATAAGGATTTTCGAAAAAATATACCAAATTTTACCCCCCGCAAACCGCCCTGTCGTGTTTTGCTTAAAATATAACATATCAAAATTTCACTGTTTCCATGAACATGTTTATAACATTGTTTTTGACATTTTTATAACATAAATTTTGCTATCGGTCTATATCAAAGGATGTTCATAACAAATGTTACTAACAAGTTATTTTTGGTGGTAACATTGTTACCTATTTTGAAGAAATTGCCAATATCATTGATAATAAGAAAATTAGTTCACCTATTTACTTGCTGATAACATGTTCGTTAATAAATTTTATTTTTTTCTCAAATTTTGTTTTTTATACCGGGTGTTTTTTTTTTGTTAGTGAACATGGGCGTATGTGTTTAACATAGTTACATTTAAAATGATTGACAGTAATGTACAGTGTGTTCAAAAAAATTCCTAACTCGGAGTAGGCTTTGAGCAGAGAAACGTATGTCAATTTAAAAATATTTAATTATGTCAATTTAACATGAAATATTGTCAAAAATGTTAACTAAAGTAATCAAAGCTTATCTTCTTGTATCTTATTCTAGAAATGGAAACAAATTGGAAAACGGCGAATGTCAATATACTGTATCCTTCTTTATTGTCTTTTTTCCTTAAAATTACATTTTAAGCTTATATCATAAAGCATACGGACTAGATGTAAGAAATGGGGAACGCTTAGGATTAAGAGAGATAGAAGACGTAAGAATAAGCACACTGCGCAAACTCACCCAGCCGGGGTACAGCGGCGTACGCGAAGCGGGGCGAATTTGTGTTTACTTTTTCTGTTGTCAGTTACGACTTTATTCTGTTTTCTGCATTCGCCAGATTTAGTTTTGAGTCGTGTTGTGTTTATTTTGTTGTGTGATCAACGATGAACTGTTCGTATTGTTATAGAAGTTCGTTATCGTAGTACATTTTGTAACTTGGACGAACACGATATGCGGAATCATTAGGTTTGTTCGTACAACAAAATAAGCAACTAATTGCCAATTTTTCAGTACGCGTGCGTAGTTTGAAATTGGTTGCAAACTGATTGGAAATTTTTGTGTTCTGCAAACGGTCGTTGCTGTCATTGTCACGGAATGAATTTATAATCTTTAAAATTTATTCCTTCCTTTATTTCTGGTTTTCTTAAATTTATACTCGATAATCTACATGACAATATGGCAAATATTTAATGGTTTGGAAGAATTTATAATAAATGATAATATTTGGTCTCTCGTTTTGGCTAGTACTAGTCACTGTACTAGTACTAGTGCAAAAATGCTCACTAATACTCAGAAGTTCCACTGCGCATGTCACAAACTAAAAATTTCTTTAAAATCCGCGGACTATTCTGACGGTTGGAAACTGATCAGGGATTGAAATATTTTGCTGAACGAACGGATGATTAGGAGATTTAACATTTCTCTTGTGCGAACACTTTTAAACAGATGCGCATGCTCAGAATGGTTTGTGACGGTTTCTGACTGTTGTGCGAATAAACCTATTTACTTGTAAGAAATAATGATGAATTTATTCGCCACAAGCACCAATTAATTTAATTAATTATAAATGTGTATATAAATGTAAGATTGCACCATATTTCTAGAAATATGTGTCAAAAGAGTAGTATTATAAATAAGTATGATAAATTAGTATTGTTCCGAAATGAATAAAAAAAATTTAATTGAATATGTTTTATTCATGCTTATTTCATATATTTATTTGTCCCTTTTCAAATAATTCCGTACTACGTTTATGCATGTTTACGACGCCTGCGTAGTTACCTTAATCTTACCAAGTTTTCTTTTCTAAGTTATGCTATTTTATATTTCTATCTTGCTTTATCCTAAGCGTTCCTTTCAAAAGAATTGTGAGGTATATGTTTTCTTACATCTAGTCCATATGCTTTATGATCTAAGATTTTAAGATCAGTTTTGAAAACTTGACTTTTGGATTAAATAATGATCAGACATACGTTTCACTGTTTTTTTAACTGTACATAGGAAGTTGTGAGTCATCAAACTGTCATGTGTCAATTTTATAAACTCTTTTTATATCGAAAGGGTATTGTCATTTTCATTTAACTGCATAATTTAATGTTTCTTATTATTAATTACCTTACTCGGTCTGATTTTTTTTAATGCTGTCCATTGACGCATTTTGTTGTTCTATTATTATAGATTTTTCTAATAGTTGCTGGCCTGGGTCGCTTATTGAAAGTAGCAGCAAATAAATCAGACACTTGCCTTAGACTCATATTGGACTTATACCATGTAATGATCTGTACTTTCCCTTCATACATCATTTTGGAAGATGACAGTGATTACTTTGACAACTCCCTATGTCTAGTTTTTAAAAAAGCGCGATAATACATTGTTGTCAATCATTTTAGTGTAACTATGGTAATGGCATACGCCCATGTTCACTGAAAAAAAAACTTTTGGAATTGTTTTTAACATTTTGTTATTAATTTATCAAGCGGTCTTTTTTTTTCGTAACATTTGTTATTTTTACATTTTTATTAAAAACAATGTTTTGTCGTCTTTGTGTAAAATCAGTGTGCTAATCAGTTAATGTTAACGGTAATGACAATATATTTATCCCCCAATGGGCGTCCATCAGACTTTACAGAAATGGGTCCATTTCTACAATGTAATTTTTTAGCATATCATGTTACTTACGTCTTCATGGGTATCTCCCTCGATGATATCTGCTTCGTAATCATCGCCATCTTCTTCTTCCAGCGTTTGCCAAACCAGTCTGGGGGTAAATCGTGGTGTAGTAACTTGTAATAGCACGGGTATGCTTGGAGGGCCCCATTTGGCTCTGCGAGTTCGCTTTTCTTCGGGTGCATTTTCTGCGGTTGAGAGCCCTGGCTCTGAAAGGTGTTTCTCTTCTGACTTTGCATTAGTAGAAGAATCACACGGTATTTGATCACTTGGCCCTGGATTCGACTAAACCATAAAAAAATCAATTCAACATTTCGGCCTTTTGTTTTTATGCCGGAGTGATGTTGATATCACAATATTTACGCTAAAGTTTTAATTATTACTTCCCCAGTAAACACATCGAACCGTAGTGTTCGACCATTATCGTACTTATACCTTAAATTGAGCACAGACTCTTCGCTCCTAGGAGGAAGGTTCAGGTCTACATCAATGCGGTTTAGAACTGGTGATAAATTCTTGACATAAACCCGACACCTTCAGTTTACGAAGTGGCAACGCTACCACTACGCTACCTTGGTCTATTTTAATAACTACTGTCAAAACTACAGAAATATTCAACTTACATTTTCGTAAACTCGTTCATGAGATCCTGTGTCCGAATTTTGTTCTAAAGAGCTTTCGTCTACAGTAGGTGCAGCGGATTCGCCTAGAATATGGTCCACGGATCCATCGATTAAAGTAGCTTCAACAAATTCTTCGTCCGCTATGTCTTCAACAGATCTTTTGTCTTCATTGTCTTGATTAAATTCTGCTCTACATTCAACGAATTCTTCCTCAGGATTGTACTCAGCTGATTCTTCATCTGGTTTTTCGGATTCTTCGGCTAGAATATTTTCAGCTGATCTCTCTACTAGACTTCGTCCAGAGGATTCTTCGTCTGCAGATCTTTCGTTTGAATTCTGTTCAAGTTGTCTTTGGTCTGAATTTTGTTGATCGTTTCTCTCTTCCGCGATATTGTTGGCTTCTACATTTTGTTGTTCTACTATTCGCCCGACAAATCTTGGGGTACGTCTTGGAGTTGTTCGTGCAGAAAGCGGCAAATGTGAAGTAATCCAACTCGGTCTGCGTGTTGATCTATTTTCAGGCGCATCTCCTGTACTCAACCGTCCGGATGCCGAAGGTTGTTTAATATCAGTATACCCCACACTCGCCGGTCGAGCAGGTTTGGTTAAAATGGACCTCGGGCTACATGGAAACGCACAATTTTGCATTTCTGGCGAAACTGTAAACACAGGATTGAAATTTGCTCTAAAACGTTGTGCTGGGTAGTGAAGAAATGGAAAGGGACCTAGAACATTGAAAGGAATTGTTTTAGGGGTGGAAGGCAATGGATTCGAAGGTTGAGCTGGTTCTTCGGTGTCTTCGTCCTGATTGTTTTCGACAAATCCTTCGTCAGGATTTTCTCCAACAGATTGTTCGTTTGGATTCTGCTCATCTTCTGTAGGAGTTGCAGCTTGAAGAGGAAAAATTAATCTTGGAGGCCCCCAAGAACCTCTACGTGCAGATTTGACATGAGGTCCATCTCCTTTGTTGGTGGTTCCGGACGATGATGGTTGCTGCTCGTCTGAATAGTCGGCACTCGCCGATGGGTGAGCAGGTTCTGTCAAAATGGACCTCGGACTTGTACATGGAATGGCACAATGCTTCATCTCCGGTGATACCGTGAAGACTGGATTGAAATTTGGCGGGAATTGTACGGGTGGAAAATCTGTCGAGGTAGATGGTGTCTGGTCCTGGGAAGTTTGCTTGGGGGTGGAAGGTGTTTGGTCTGTAGATGGGGATGGTGTATTGAGTTCGTCATTGATGGTTGTTTTGATCTCTGCTAACTGAAATTCCAATGCATGGAGTTTGTTAATTAATTCGTCGATCATATCTTCATCAGCGTTAAGTAGATCTAATATTGGGAAAGGTTCCTCTTTGTCGCCGTTGTTATCTGGTTGCTTTTCCTCCATTTCACGCAGAAACTACATATATCCACAAATATTATTATAAATCGGATAGGAAATATCCAAATAATTTCGAATATAAATTTAATATTCCTATGAGGACAGTAAAGTTTTCTATTTCCAAATATTAACCTCTCATAATGTTTTAAAAAATATAAACTTTTTCACATGTTTATACAAAAATTCATAATATATCCAATATAAAATGTGTTATTAACATAGAAACTTACTAAATAACAATAATAACATCAATTTAGAGTAAAATTATATTAGTTTATAGAAGAAAGTTTGTTATTGCACTATTGTTACGACACGACATTACTAATTACAAATATTCTGCATTTATTTGGGAAAACTATAATTACTATGTAATATTAAGTGCATTACTCACGTTTAAGAACAATATAGATGATTAAAATGTTGATTATTTTGTAGAAATTCACAAAGAAAATGTGCCTCGTGTTTCTCGCATAAACTTGAGGCAAGCGGCGAATACTGGATTGGATTGGATTCTGAACCTAAATTCGTTGTTGATCGATGATTGGCTCAATGGTTGCTAACATACGTTTTACGCGGTTTTACGTAGCAACACAAAAGCGCTAATTTTAAAAATTAAATATATTTTGTTGGTACTATATGTCAATATGCTTTAGTAGTTTTTCTTACTAAATAAATAATTAAATATGTCGTGACATTCATATAAACGTTAAACATTCACGGAGAAATGATACAATCCTCTTTCAGACTAACATTTATGTTTGTCTGGACAAAATCAGTCAGCAATTTAAAAAAAAATTAATTCATGCGGCATTCTCTGAGTTCATCCCACAAAGTATCGAAAGAAACATTATCATACTCTTTCTTCATCTTTCTACTATATTTAAGAAACATTTCCTCTGGCTAGGTTTATTTTAAAGTTAGACAATTAAGGTATTTGCCTCAAGAACATATTTCTTAAAATTTTGCTTAATAATTTAGTTATAATTTTAAATTTTCTAAGAAGGGCCCGTAAAATATTTTTTCTGCAATCGTGTGGGAAAGAAGTGTTCTCAAACTCAAAATGAGTACAGAGAATAGCCAATTCCTGCAGTAGTGCGGGAAATAATTGATGAGCTTTTAAGAAAAACAACCATAGTTCAAATATTGTAAATATGAGTTACATACAGAGATATGTACTTTCAAGGATGCCAAACAGTTTGGTAAAATTGTTTCTCGCAAAAAATATCTTAATCATAAGTTTACATTTTAAAGTTTGAGCGTTTCTAAAAAAAACGGCCTATAAATATGTCTAATTATTATTTAATTGCTCATCAATATTTATTTTTCTATTTCTTAACATTCAGTAAATAATTTTCTAGTATTTAAATATGATCCTCAGTTAAATTAAGTTACAGAAATCTATAAAAGTAAGGAAGGTAGAAAGTTTTTTCGTTGCTTATCTGAAATTCAAAAAATGGACTAAGGTTGTTTTTGTTAAAAGCTCTTCAATTATACGTTCACTTATAACAAAAAATACAATGCAAATCCTACTAAGTAGTAGATATATCAAAAATTTAGAATACATTTTGTAATTTTTCTTATTATTGTGGACGATTGTAGAGAAAACATACAGAAATTCCGAACCTTGCATTTTTTGCTTTCTTTCATCATTTTCTTCTGTTGTCTTACATTGCTTTATCAAAATTAAATATTTGAATTACAATATTACAGGTGAATTTAAAAAAAAACACAATTGACAAAACAAAGATCAATTTTTATTACAAATTATTCCCAGTACTGGGTTACATGTTACATAGGAACAATTTTGAACACTGAACAAGAATAATTACTTAAATACTATTAAAAGTCACATGATAAACAAATGTTACAAAAATAATTCCGTTTACTGGAACACAGAACATTTGCAACTACAAGCATTTAAAAAAAAAACTAACTGTAAAGAACAATTGCACATGTTCTAACAAACATTTTAAGAAGAATTTTGCCAAATAATTTTACGAAACATTGAAATCAAAAAAATCTAAAATTATTTCTTATCTATTATACGTCATGTATATAAGACTGTCTATTGGAGAACATTTGCATTTACATAATTACAAACATATAAACATTTTTAAAGAATAAAGAAGCTAACGAAATGTGAAGAACATTTGCACATACATATTTTGATACACTATTAAAAAGAACTTCAAACGAATTTTGCAAAAAAGTTTTTAAAAAATCATACAATTGTAAAAATTTTCATCTAATCTGCGTCCAAGTAGATTAAATGATTGGCGTCTATTCCAGCAGATTGTGTATTATTGCGACAAACGAATTTTTGCTCGCTGTAGAATATTTTCTTGCCTTGTTTTCTGGCATACATGTGAAATTTGTTCCCTTTGTCTCGAATTTGGGCAGAAGAGGTCACGTGAATTGTAGGAGTTGTTAGTCTACTGGAAACGGCGAATTCGTTGCCTTCATGAATTCTAGGGGTTATAACTAGGGTATAAGTTGCGTTCTTCTTGTGGATCCTAAAAAGGCCAATATTGTACAAAAAATTGATCCTGTATTGTTTATAGTATACCGCGTGTCCAGGATAACGTGTACATAGTTACATTTGAAATGATTGACAGCAATGTATTAAAGCGTTTTTTATAAGTGAACATAGGGAATATATTAAGTTGTCAAATTTATAAAACTGTCATCTTTCAAAATAAAAATTCAAGAAAAAGTACAAATTAAAACATGGCGTAATTCCAATATGAGCGTAATGCCCGGGACACACGACAGAAGTTAATAATCATTAACATTTAATACTTAATTTAGTTATCGTCTGTCAATACTATCATTTATGTAATGATCATTGGAAACTTCATAATGAACATAACTGGCGATGAAGTTTCAAAACGAGTCATCGGAAGGTTTCGGTTATCATCGCCGACTGTTTTGTCATTTGTCGATCAGTGAATTGAGGTTGGAGGTGTTGTTTTGAACTGTTTTATTTTAATGAAAATATATTTTCAATGAGAATGTAGACAGAGACGTATGTAATTAATTTTATCCAACACCGACTCATAATATACTTTGTTAATATGGTTATTTGAAATAACTAATGTACAACATTAGTCACTCCGTGAGAGAATATTTTAGAAGACACGGAGAAATTATTACTGATTTTTGAGTTTTTATATATAAATAAAAAGCAATTTTACAAAATTATTTTATTATTGAAATAATTTAACATTATGAAACTTATTTATTTAAATTAATATTAATATTTATGCTAAAATAGATTACTTATCTTTACCCAATAACAGCTATCATGTACGGCTAATGAAACGAAAACGAGAAACGAGTTAGTGGTTATTTGCTTCGGAATTAAATTCAAAGATGCTGCTTGTGTTTCTAAGTGGTTTTAAAGGAAGGTTCTCATTTTCACCTAATTTAATGTATTTTTCTTTCAAATAATTCCCAATGATAGATAATAATTATTACAGCAAAATTTTCAATAACAATATAACAAAACCATAACTACCATTCAATGGCTACTTTGTAATTTAAACTACTACATCAATTGACTTGTCAGTGTCAAACCAAGAATGAAAACATAAAAATGATTTAAGAAGTTTTTAAAAAAAGTGTTGGATAAAACGTTGTATTACACTCGTGTGGAATGTATATTAGTCTCTACAGAAAATTAGCTACGCTCCCTGTGGGCTACGTGGTTAAACGTTTTCTTTCGTGACTAATATCATACATTCTACACTCAAAATAAATAACTATTAATCATATTCGATTATTATTCAATATTTGACATTGAATTAAAAACTATAATTATTTCTGCATAAACATGCGAGTTTCTTTTTTGTTTCCGAAGATTTGAAATATTTGTTTCCCATATGTTCAATAAAATAGCTTCCACATCTAAATTCCACGTAAATCTCTTTTTCGACATGTTTATTATAATACACACTAACACACTACACATTCAAAATGCCGGGCTATCAGCTGTTACAGATGAACACGTGAATGTAACACGTAGGCAGTGTACACGTGTGCATGAAGTTTCGGTTAGTGTTTGTGTGTCTACGTTTTTCGCAATGAACATTAAATCCAATTAAGAATTAAACGTAATGATCATTACATATATCGTGTGTCCCGGGCTAAGACAAGTTCTACCATTTTTTAATTTATAATCTTTTATGAGTTTGACAACTATTAATACATCCCTATGTTCACTTATAAAAAACAACAACACTGTAATATATTGTGAATCATTTCAAATGTAACTATGGTTCAGGGTCGGATTGGCAAGTCGGGATAATCGGGAATTTCCCGAGAGGCCGCGGCTTTTTGAGGCCGCCTCTCGGTGATTATAAACTAAAATTTGAGCACGTAGCATCATCTAATTAACTTCACCGGGTAACCTTTCTTATTTAGATTGTTTTTAATATTTTCTAATTCTTGACAAAATTTCTTTCGGTGTTGAAAATATAGTTCGAGGTCGAATATATGAGGTTTTGATAATTTCCTACTTTGTAGATTTTGAATTATTGGAATTATAGTTAAGGGCAATAGCCCGGTGTTGGTGTGTTGGTTTACGGCAGGGTAGACTGATGTTATTAGTCCATGGTTCGTTTTCTCTGTTAAAACATCCAAGAATGGAAGGACTTCATGACATTTTTTCTCCATTGCGAACCTAATATCAAGTAACATCGACATATCTAAGCCAAAGTTTAGGTCTTATATTGGCTGTACCTAGTGGTAATTATTCAAAAAATTACATGTATAAATTGGCTATAACTGAGAAGAGCCCATCAGCAAACCATCTTCTTGAACAAAATATCTATCTTTTTCTTGGAAATATGAGTTCTGTAGGCAGCACTGCAAAAGTTCCATAATACCATCAAGAGACAAGTCGGTTCTATCTTTTAAATTGATATCTTTTTCAAGCATTGTTTAGATGATTTCTAAAAATTTCTCGTAAATAAACATACAATATCAAATCTGACAAGAAGATTTTGTGGGTGTAACTGTATTTAGCTCAAAAGTTCTACAAAATGTTTTGAATTCTTCACATATGATGTTATTTTTTCCTTGAAGTGGCTGAATGATTGGTAATAGAAATTGTGATAGTTTGTAAGTAGGAAAATATATGGAACTTTTGACGGGTTTCTGAGATACTTCAATCTTTCTTTGCATTTTTGGAAGCCCCCCGTACAGGTGTGGGAGCTTGCTAAAATATGGACTGAAATCTGTTCTTGTTCTAAACGGAATATAATTCTTTATATTTCTTAAGAGCACGGTACACTTTGTTTTCTATAGACGTAGTAGAATGTTTTCCAAGTTTCTTATAATTTCCTTGATTCAAAAGCTCCTCTATTTTCTGATCTTATAAATTGGTATCCAATATTACTGTAACACTTCCATTATCTGCGGGTAGAATCTTGGTTGTGATATCTTTCAATGCTTTATTTTCTTCGTTTTCAAGACTAGGTTTGATCAGATATTTTTTGCTTCAGAATTTTCCTCAGTCTCCATTTATTAATAATTTAATATTGTCTACAACTTTTAAACGAAACTAAATGTTATTTTCTTAATTACAGAATGTTCTATTTCAAATACTATTTTTAGCGGAGTTTTTTTTAATTTCAACATCTTTTATAACTATTCAATGTCTATGTAGGCAAAAACACCAAAACTAATTTATTACTTTATGGCAATATAATTATAAATTTAAAAAAATTGGAGATAAGGCTGATCATGCTAGAATTTTCCCGGACCGCTGAATCTTCCCAATCCGGCCCTGCTATGGTTATAACACACCCCTATGTTTACTGATAAAAAAAATCCCGGTATAGAGTATAACAGCTAAACGAGCTACCTCGAATAATTTCTATATTATTAAAGATACAATAAGATACTATAAGATAATCTTACCAAGGGCGACATCCGATTAGATACGATTTTTTTTAAACCAGTGGTTCTCAAGTTACTATACAAAGTTATATTTTTTTAAATGGAATGATATATATTTTTTAGGCCCATTCGAAAGAGATTTTTTTTCAATTCAATCATGTGAAATTTAAATAAATTTTATTTTTATAGTAATTTTTCAGTAGGCTATGTATGAAAAACAAAAACTGTTATTTTTCAATTTGAATTATTTAGGATAGAAATCAAATAGACCACTGTCTAGAAAATTATTAACAAATTTTGTTTCACTTTAATTTAAGCTCAATTGTTTTTTATACATTGCCTACTGAAAAATGACAACAGAAATCAAATTTTTTAAAATTTCAATTGAATTTTTCTCAATATTTTTGTTATGTAAGAATATACAGTAGTCAAAAGTTTGAATTCAGAAAAAATACTCTATCGAATGAGCCTAATATATATCATCCTATTTAAAATATATATATAACTTTGTGTTGTAACTTAAAAACCACTAGTTTAAAAAAATATTTTCTTCTTTAATCGGATGTCCCCTTTGGTCTTCTACAAGATTGTCTTATAGTATTTTATTGTATCTTTAATAATATATAAATTATTTGAGGTAGCTGGTTTACCTATTACAGCTGTCAGTCGGTTACATTAGACAAAAGTTACGCCAGTAATGCAATGCTCAGTTGCACCAACAAGCCTTAAATTTTAAGCGACCCTTAAACAAAAAATGCAAATCAAAATTTCTACAGAAATGAATAATAATGCATTTAATATTTCATTTCGATACCATGCCATATTTTCATTTCAAGGCACGTCTAAAATTTAAGTTACGTTGGTGCAACCGGCTACAAGAGACTGCAATGGTCACTCGTATCGTAAACTTCTCGAGATTTCAATACTGAACATATTACTCTGGACATCTTGTATACGTAGATCAATTTTTGACTATCTGATCTTATTGTTATTTTTAATTGCTATTAAACATACTAATTGTTGTTTATTGTTTCATGTTCAACAACAGCTGGGCTACAGACGCAAAGTAAGTGATTTTCTTATTACATAAACATTTTATGTTATTTTGTATACTGTTTATGAATTTTGAATTAGGTATTCTAGCACTTAAGCATTTTAATATGTTTTAAGTAGACAATGAGCAAAAATTAATAATCTACTTAATTCATTTCTACAGTTAAATGTATACATATAAACCATTGCGGCTTTTTACTCATCACTTTTTACCTAATGTACTTTTAATCGCAGATTTCGGTAATTACGATATATCTGTTCATTAGAGGGCGCTTATTAGGATTAATGTAAGAAATATATAAAATAATATAGAAATCTGTGCATTGTTTAAAAAAAATTGCTACGGCGAGTTCGGGTAAATGCGCACTACTATTTTCAAAGTTTGACTTTGCGGTCCATTTTATTTTTCAAATTCTAGAATAATGAATCGCACGTTGTATGTATTATTTGATAGACCTTACGGGTTATATCGAACTATTTGTATTCCTATTTGGACGGAACATTTTTTTTGTGGGTGATTTTTCTAATTTCCGTCACTAGAACGCACTTTCACTCTGATGGGTAAGTGCGTAACAGGTCCGTAACTTCACATTAAAACGTGCAATACGGTCGGTGTGCATAAAATTGTAGTTAAAACATGTTTAAGTAAGTGTGCTATTACGTCATCACATTGAAACATGGAAAATAAGAGAACTACGGGACAAAATCGAATTCACCCGACTTACGCACATCGCCTTATACCGTGCGTTTTATTTAACTTGAAACATGGGATTTGTCATATCCATAGTAACCAAATGACAGCAATGTAGCGTTCTATTTAACATAGAACATAGCAAATAAAATATTTTTGTTGATTTAATCATTTTAGAAATGAAAGATTGCAAGAAATATAAACATTTAATAAATGTTCACTGTCATCCACAACCAATTCTTGATGGGTTTGAAAGTGGTGCAGTTTAAAATGTTCTTTCCTTAGTAAACGATGTACACTGGTTTTGCTTACACCCGCAGCTTGCCCTATCGTTTTCGTAGATAATCTGTTATTATTTCGTACCAGCGTAATAATTTCGGTCATTTTCACCTCCATTAAAACATTATTTCGCCATGTTTTCTTTACTTGTTCAAGTTTAACGCAACCATCTCTCTTAAAATTGTTAACAATTCGCGATATAGTTGAAGCACTTGGTGTTTGTCGATCAGGAAATGATTTCCGAAATAAATCGGATACCTGTCTCAGACTAACGTCTATATTATATCATTGAATTATTTGCACTTTTTCTTGAACTGTACAGGATGTCTCATTTTCGATGTTTTTTAAGGTATCTCGGGTAATATTAATGATAGAGCAAAACCGTTTGTACATTCCAGGGTCAACTTTTCCAGAAATGTTTAATAGTCACCACAGGAAATTTCGATCTTCTTTTGTTTCTGAGCTACAGGCAAAAACTCGTTTTTCGCTCATTTTGAAAATATCTCATGTCTTATTTGTTATAAAAGTTAGCGAAAAAATGTTTTTAAAATTTTTACCGTTTTTTAAATAGAATAAAATGGCGTAATTAGATTTTTTGAAAACTTAATGAATCTCGAGATATAACACAAACTTATGATTTTTTAAATGGGAAACTATGTTGAAAATAGCCTCGTTTTTTTGCTTATTTTATAAGCTTTTCAATGATATATAACTAGTCTATATTCTTTTGTTTTAAACTTAAATAAGAAATAATTATTAATTTATTGGGTTGAAAAAATTTAAAATTATTAAGAAACAAATGAAAAAATCTATCACAGATCATCATTTGCATATTTCTAATAGTATTCGTTTTAGTTTTACCCATTTTTTCAATTTATTTACTTCGACAGCATATTAAACCATCTTTTTCGGATTGTGTCAAAGCCAACTTTAACGTCGATAACTAGTAATTTAACTATCCCGAAAATAATTGGTTAAGAATAATTTTGGGAACATAATTAATAGGTATTGAATCAAAATAAACAAATGATGATTTGTAATAAATTTTTTCATTTGTTTCTTAATAATTTCCAATATTTTCACCTCAATAAATTAATAATTCGTCTTTTATTAATGTTTAAAACAAAAGAATGTAGACTTGTTATATATCATTGAAAAGCTTATAAAATAAGCATAAAGACGAGACTATTTTCAACATAGGTTCCCATTTAAAAAATCATAAGTTTGTGCTATATCTCGAGAATTATTAAGTTTTCAAAAAATCGAATTACATCATTTTATTCTATTTAAGAAACGGTAAAAGTTTTGTCAAAACGTTTTTTCTCTAACTATCATAATAAATAAGATATGATATATTTTCAAAATGAGCGAAAAACCAGATTTTACTTGTAGCACAGAAACAAAAGAACATCGAAAATTCCTGTGGTGATTACTAAACTTTTCTCGAAAAGTTGACCCTGCTATGTGCAAACGGTTTTGCTTTATCATTAATATTACCCGAAATACCTTAAAAAAACATCGAAAATGAGACACCCTATACACATTATTTTCAACTTAGAAGTAACAATACAATCCTAATTGACAGATAATATTTACTTGACAATGACAGCCTGTGTTCTACTTTAAGTGGAACGCTCTTATACATTGCTGTCATTTGGTTATTATGTATAAGACAAATCCCATGTTTCAAGTTAAATAAAACGCACGATATAATTTTTTATATGAATTGTTATACTTACACAACTTGTCCATCAGTAGTCTGTTTAATCTTAACATTCTTGATGATCCAATTCATAGAGTCATCTTGATGAAATTCAAAACGGCTGAACTGTAGTAATTCCACGCATTCGGGAGTAAACTGCTCTCCAACTCGACTGCCACTAAATCAACAATCATTGTTTTTTTAGAAAAATTAAAAAAAATTAAATCCTTGAATCATAGAACAATCATATTTTTTATTTTTGTCATTTCTTGCATTTGGAAACTATTTCTCTACAATTTTTCAACAAATGTTTGGTGACAATTACCTGTAAAATATATTGCTGATAGAGTCAGGCAGAATACAACTGATAATTGGCTGACAAGTCGATATACCGGCAGGAGTTATTAAGTAAGTCAAGGGAGACATTTCATCTTGAAAACTAACGCCTTTCTCGTTGAACCTGGCACGCCTAAAAAAATATTATTGAAATCACATTGTGAGCAACAAGTTTACGGCAAAAAACAATGAGAACATGAAAAATATAATGTATCACATTGCAAGAACCAAATTAGTCCGCGCCTTTTCGGACAAATACGAAATAAGTCCTTTTTGATTCTGGCAACAACCAGAGAAATCCTAGTTGTACCAACTTTATTTTTTAAACATTATTTCCATCCTAATTTTTTATAAATTTATTTTATTGGAATAACGCAAAATTTTACAGAAATCAATAATCTACAAAATAATATTTACTTTAAATTTTATGCTTATATACGGAGAAAAATTACCAGTCATACAATGAACGGTTAAATGTATTTTTTTTTGTTTTTTGAAAAATAGAATGTTAGGATTTTACGAAAAACTCCTCATTTCTCAAAATAATAATAACTTACTTCATGACTTCATTGAAACCGTTGAAACAAGAAAACTCAATTAATTCATTTTTCTGAAAGACTTCACCATAACGGAAACGCATTCCAGCAAGGACTTCATCGGCAGATAGAGCAATGAGGACTTTATTTCCTTTACTCATCAGCATAAGACCCAAATCAATAGTTATTCCAACTCTGAAATAAAAAAATCGAATTAATTGTATGTCTATAAGTACAGAGTTTAGGTTCGTTCAAGTGAGTGTAGATAGAGGATCATTTCTCAAAATGAATGCCTCACAAAATGCATAACACATTTGAAAATTTTATTATACACGGTGAACACTAGAAACCGTGACATAGGCGTTTAATATGCAAAAACAATTTTTCCCAAATATTATCTGTCCCGTAAAATTTTATGCAGTGATTTAAAAATAGAGATTTAGAGAATACAATTATGAATTTTATGGTGCCAAAATTTTTAAATTCACACTTTTGATGCCCGACTAAATTTAATTTAAAGGCATGGTAAAATAGATTTGGTATGCGTTATTTCAAGAAATGAACGTTGACAAACTGTCGAAGACCTATTTTTGACAGGTTACTTGGTTTGACAGTTTACATGACGTTCATTTTTTCAAAAAACTCGCTTACTAAATCCTTTTTACCTCTCGCTAAGAGAGGTATTGAATTCATGCTAAAAATCGCATATCCAGATTTTAGTGAATAAGCACGTTTTAAGGTCCCTAGAATCCGATTATAACATTTTTACGATGATGTCCGTATTTGTGTGTGTGTGTGTGTGTGTGTGTGTGTGTGTGTGTGTGTGTGTGTGTGTGTGCGTGTGTGTATCTCAAATACTATAAGACTTAAGACATTTCTATCTACGGATTCCTCAATCTAACAATAATGGGAAGAGTTGATTAAGTTTTGGTAACAATTGGACAACCGGAAGTAGTAGTTACAAGAAAGAAATCATCCAAATATTATTTATCGAAAATTTATGTAAATACTTATATTAAAGAACGTTAAATTCTTTATTCGATAAATATAAATTCATTATTATATCTTCTATAGATTTAGAGATAAGGAAATGCATATAAAATAATTTGATGTAAAAATTCTCAGATCAAACTACTTCAAGGCAAGAAATTCAAATGTTTGTAATTGACACATAAATGTCATTGTCAAAAATATTTGTATGCTGTCAAAAATATTTGTTAATCATTAGGAAGATTATGAAAATAAAAAAAAGTCAACAACGTAAAAGAATATACATAAAAAAGAATATAAAAGGAATTTCCGAAAAAATGTCGAATATAAAGAAAAAGAAAAGGAAAGTAGAAAAAGAAAATTCCAGGATATTGAATATAAAGAAAATGTATGTATTGTACATAATTTATATTAAAATATCCCATAGATTTTGCAAATATATATAAGAATTGTTTTGTAGTGAGACATGAATATATGTATTTGTAATTAAAAATATTTTTCGTTTTATGCGTACAACCAGGTAAAATATATGGCGAGAGGTTATGTGTTGATCAGATTTTTTACTACGTCTTTAAATTAAGTTTACTTGGGTATCAAAAGCGTAATTTAAAAAAAATTAGCATCCAAAAATTCTGAATTTTATTCTCTAAATCTTTATCTAAAAAGTATTACATAATATTTTTCGGAGCATATAATATCTGAGCAAAACTGTTTTCCCAACGCCAATGTCACGGTTTCTTGTGTTCACCCTGAATATATGAAATAAAAATATTTTCAAGGTGGCTGACGATTCCCTGATTTTTCCAGGCAATACTAAATTCCCTGACTTTTCCCTGATTCTCTGACTGTAGGCCACACTGTATTTTATAAGTGAAAAGATAATATTATTTTAAAAATTCTTACTGAATGTCATGCTGAAACGGAATCTCAACTAGACCCTTAGGATTAATACGTCCTCGTTCCATTGGTGACATCATCCTAAACCGATTCATTTTAAAGAATTGATTCATAGTCTGCGTCATAAAATCGGAATCTAAAACGAAAACCAATTCATAAAAGAAGCAATTGTTAAGTTATTTAAAATATGTACTTGGAAGTGGTTGCACTTCAAAACTTTGCATGGTGCTAAAAGGATCTTGGTCCCAGAAATTAGTGGCACGTCGTACGGGTTCAGATTTCAATGGGACGAAGTTTAAAGTTGCCGGAGATTCCAAAGCTAAAACAAACGAAATCAGATACTAACATGTCTATGAAGAATGCTTAGAATAATAGTGTCTTAGTTTTGTAATAGTAAATTTTAGTAGACAAATACCTCTACTGAAATACAGAGATATTAGCTGTATTTTTTTTGGTTAAAATTTCAGTACGTCTCAGCTCACTTCAGATAAAACTCAGTAAAATGCTGTTCTTTTTGTCCTATCTGAAATAAGCGGTACTGGACTTCGATTTTGTAACTTTAAATTGGGTTTACTCCACTACGAATTCTACTGCACCAGACCAGCAGAATTTCAAATTCTACTGGTCTCGAGCAGTAGAATTCGTAGTGGAAAAACTCCAATTTTGACAGAATTTCAAATCTGGCAGAATTTAAAGTTACAAAATCGAGGATCTGAGTCAGAATATACTCAAAATGATCTGAGCCATTCAATTCACAAATGTATTATGAAAGTTGACTTTTCATGGTTGAAAACAAATATGTCATTCATTTTTAGAGTAAGAATTACTCTTTCCATGTGAAACGTTGTTCTTTTCATATATATCTTAGTTCAGTTCATTTCAAATCATCAAATGAAATGAGAAAAAATATTCCAAAAAACTACAGCTACCTATAGTAAGTTATTCAAATAAGAATTAAGCAATGAAGTGAAAAATAAATAGTTTGTAAATATTTTCTTTGAGGGTAAATATCTCGACTGTGATGTAGTTTAGTTGTTAACAATTAAGCTTTTAGCATAAACAATCTTAGTTCATACTTTTTTTTAAATTTGATATAATCAAAGAAAAAACTTTCAAGCTTCCTTACTGTTAAAGCATCTTGCATCATATTGATTGAGAACAGAAAACCGCTCTGCGAGCAAGCTATTCTGCTCGACCTTCTTCAGAGCAATATGGCTGATCGAGCGGCACAAGTGCCGAGCATGACGTCAGATGGCAAATTTCCGAGCGGTTTGCGAGCATGCCAATCGAAAACGCTACTAATTTAACTCAGGATCATGTTTATAGTAGAAAATTGGGTGTTAACTGCTAAGTAATACAAAAATAAACAGTGATAAACAATTACATAACAATTAGTCATTTTTATAGGACGTTTTTGTAGAAACGCTCAAACTTTAAAATATAATAACTTGTGATTAAGATACTTTTTGCAAGAAAGTTTTACCAAACTTTTTGGCATCCTTGAAAGTAAGTGTCGCTGTATGTAACTATATTTATAGCGTTTTCAGCTTACACAGTGCAAGTGCGCACTGAGTGCAACGAGTTCTGCCCTCATCAGGTGGCAGTGCAGTTCAAGCTGAAAATGATTTTGTTTAGCCACCATATTTGCACTGACACTATTGCACTTGCCTAGGGAGACAGCGCACAAAAGTCGCACTGAGCCAGTACACGGTGCAACTTTTTCTTAAGCTGAAAACGCATCAGCTGACTAAATTTTGCACTCAAAAACAAGCTGAAAACGCTCAGTGCAAAAAAGTGCGCACTCGACTTGTAAGCTGAAAACGCTATTACAATATTTGGATTATGGTTGTTTTTATCAAAAGCTTCTAAATTACTCGATATATCACTCATACAGCATTTGTTCCAAAAAACCGACGTTTCGCTATACACTTACACCTTCTTCAAGATAAATAAGATCTTATAGATTCTTAAACAAAATCATGTACACACACATAAATACATTTATTTAAACAGTCAGTTTTAGTTTTACAAACATCGTGAAGAACAACATTCTGTTTTTGATTTTGAGAGTGAACAAATCTGTATATGCTTTTTGCGAATTTTTGTACGTGTGTAACAAATTAAGACACTATTATTCTTGTCATTACTTGTTTTTTTTTATCAGTAAACATAGACGTATGTCATTAGTTGATTGATTAAATGATTGACAGCAATGTATTATGGCGTTTTCTTTTTTAGAAGTGAACATATGGAATGTATTAGAGTTGTCAAAATCATCACCCTGTTATCTTTTAAAATGATGTAAACAAATGAAGAAAAAGTTCAAATCATAACATGGTATAATTCCAATATGAGTCTAAGACAAGTTTCCGATTTATTTGCTGCTACTTTTAATAAGCGACCAAGTCCAGCAACTATTAAAAAATATATAATAATTATAGAACTGCAAGATGCAAGATAATGGACAACATTAAAAGAAAATCAGAACAAGTAAAGTAATTAATTTCTGAAATCGACAGATAACAGTTTGGTAACTTTGTTCATTTATATATATATATATATATATATATATATATATATATATATATATATATATATATATATATATATATATATATATATATATACAGATACTGGCTGTCTCACAACTCGCGCCCCAGAGCGAATGAGGAAACACGAGACTGCACTCGGATGTGTAATTTCGAAGAAAAAAATCTAGCTTAAAAGATATTCGAGAAAAGACGTCTTAAAATTGACCAATTAGAGACCTACACCTTAAACGTGTGTTTGCCGTACTTTTACGTTACTAAGGTTTTATACAAATCAAATCTTCTTTAAAATGTGTGGGCGACTGTAGTTTTCGAAAAATATCAGTGTCAAATTAAATTTAGAACCACCATTTGTTGTTTTAATCTCAAAGAATTCAAATGACAATAATATTTTCGTTTACACATTTTACACAGCTGCTACAACACGTTGCACTGTACGATATAAATGATGATCTCGCATGACACCTTCGCTTACTTAAATTTGTTGACAGTGAAAAGTCAACTCTAAAGTGTCAAAATTACAGTAAGTCGAACAAATTTTGTAACTCACTAGTAGTATTTTTAAAACCTAGCAACCAGTTTTATTTTGTAATAATATCATCACACCTCAAGATATCCTTCCGGGATCGGTGGATTAAAAAGTCTTTTAACTCCGTTATGCAAGCAGCCGCAAATTATTTTCTTCTATTTGTTGGCAACCTATTGTCGTCGGCAAGTGTCAGTTTCGTCTGGGGCGCGAGTTGTGAGACACCCTATATATATATATATATATATATATATATATATATATATATATATATATATATATGTATATACAGGATGTAACAACAAAACCGACCACCGCCATTATTTTCTTTATAATTATAGTTACAAAACAGTACTATAGAATAAAGTTGTAGGAGACCAAGGAGGACCTCCTAATAGAGAAGCAAATATTTTTTTAAAACAGTGGTTCTCAAATTACATCACAAAGTTATAATTTTTCAAATGGGATTATACTACTTTTTATGCCTATTCGATAGCGTATTTTTGATAATAAAGGAAATAATGGCGGTGGTCGATAATATTTTGCTGTCAACCATTTGAAATATAACTATGATAATGACATACGCCCATGTTTACTGATAGAGAAAACTCGGTATATTTATTATTATAATTATTCGTACCAATTACGGAATCATTCAAGTGATTGAATGCAGGATTAATCGTGGCATTAACTGAATCAGCAAGAGGTTTAAAGAACACCCCATCGCCATACTCTAAAGCGATCCTCAATTGTTGTTTTATAGGGCTTGTAAAACTTCTAACGTCGCACATTGCATTATGAATCGGGGTAGGAACTAAAATAAATAATTTAGAATATTTAAATATTATAAACAAAAAAAATGACCATGTTACCCTGTTGTCGCTCAAATTTATCTATCATGCTTCGACTGATCTTAAATCCGAGTGTAAGAACCAGTTCTAAGAAATCTTCGACGCGTTCTGAAAAAATAAAGAAATGAATTAAATTTAGAGAGAATAGAGGTGTCAATCAATGAAAATTTTCCCAGAATTTATAGAACTATTTGGATACCCGATAAGGGTAGAAAAGTGGAATTTCAATAGTTATTTATGCAAGATGAGAACAGTACGGTGTGTTAAAAAGACTTACTCGGAACAGGCTATGAACGTATGTCTTAATTTAAAAGTATTTAATTAAATGTAAATTTGACACAAGATATTTTCGAAAATGTTATCTAAAGAAATCAAAGCTTTTCTTTTTGAATCTTATTTTAGAAATGGAAATAAATTAGGAAACAACGAATGACAATATTCTGTTTCCTTCTTTATTACCTTTTCTCCTTAAAATTACATTTCATGGTCAACTTGACTTTTGAATTGAATAATGATGAAACACACGTTTCTTTGTAGTAGCCAACTCCGAGTTAGTTTTTTTAACACACTGTATAGTCTTATTTCACGTATAGGAAAGTTTGACGCTTTTACTTTAGTCGTAGTTGTATACAATTTTTTTACGCCTACAAAAGTGTGAAGAAAGTACCATAGCGTTTCATTTTTTACCCGTTTTTTATGAACGTATCTTAATGAAAAAAGTGTACTTCTTTTAACGGATGTAAAAAAGTAATAGTACAACCATCTATAGTTTAATAGGCGATATAGGTACTTATGGTTAGCGTCTGGTTCATACACTGAGAAAACTTCATCCCATTCCTATTCGTCCCAGTTTAGCACTTGAGGCATTAAGCTGTTTGTACTCCACGTTACTGGAGGTGGGCTTTAGCACCTTGTATAGCTTAAATGCTAATATTTGTTTTTTATCTATAACTTGATAACGAAGGACAATAAGAAATTTTCGTTTTGTTTTAGCCGTATTTAAATTCCAAAATCACGGACGTCTCTTGTGAGACACCCGTATAAAATTATGTAAAACTCCAAATAAGAAAATAGATCTTACCAATAGTTTCCACTATATTCCTCGATTCTGGATTATGGGCATGGACTTTATGTGCTGGTGGAGTATTAACTGTAACTGTTTGCCCATCAACTGAAAAAAAAAAAACACAAAATTAGGCCGTTTAGCATGATACAGTGTGTTAAAAAAACCTAACTCGATGTAAGCTATAAACAGAGAAATGTATGTCTGATCATTACTCAATTCAAAAGTCAAGTTGTCAAAATTGATCTTGAAATGTAATTTTAAGGAGAAAATAAATAAATCATGATTTTTTTTATTTTGAAAGACCTGTTGGTGTTATTGCACTTTTTAATTGTTTTAAAAGCAATATAAATATTTTATTTTATAAACAAAAACGAAATATGTAATAAAACCCCAAAGAATACATTTGAATTTTTGCTTATACGTAATATATAAGATGTCCACGCGCGCCTGTTTAAACTTGAAACTTAAACCATGCCTACCTAAATAAAACAGGTCAAAACATGCCTTGCATGGCACTCTGTAAAACGGATATTTTATGTTACGTTTATCTTATGACTAGAACCTATTATATGGCAATATAATAATAATATAATATGGCAATAAAAATGAGGTTGAAATATAATATATATATATATATATATATATATATATATATATATATATATATATATATATATATATATATATATAATATAATATAATAATATTATATGGCAATAAAAATGAGGTTGAAAGCTACCGTCCGATCTGTAAACTTTGCATTTTTGAAAAACTATTTGAAAAACTTATTTACAAAACCTTATTTGCTACTTTTAAAAATATAATAAATATTGAGCAAAATGGCTTTTATTCAGATCGATCAGTTGATTCAAACCTTGTTGAATACACGGACTTCATTTTACAGTCAATGGATGATAAAACACAGGTAGATGCAGTATACACCGACTTTAGTAAGGCATTTGACCGGATTAATCATCTTATCCTGATTTCGAAATTAGAGTTGTACGGTGTTCACGGTCAGTTCCTAAAATGATGCAAATCATACCTTACTGATAGACAACAATGTGTAACTATCAATGGATACACCTCGGAGTACTTTCCTGTAACCTCTGGTGTATCATAGGGATTACATCTTGGGCCTCTCCTTTTTCTAATCTTTATTAATGACATTAAGAGCTGTTTTACCAACTCCAAGTACATTATGTATGCTGACGACCTAAAAGTATTTAACGCTGTCAAAACTGCATCCGACTGTTCTGCGATGCAGGAAGATCTTGACAGACTAAGCTCTTACCTGATAAGGTATAATTTAACTCTTAATTTTGGTAAATGCTCGTGTATTACTTTCACACGTAATAGAAAAATACTTACGTTCAATTATTCCATTGACGGTAATAATATTAGTCGTGTCTCTCATGTTAAAGATCTTGGCGTCATCTTAGACAGTAAGCTTTTGTTTGACTTACATGTCGATTATATTGTTAAAAAAAAGCTTATAAAATGCTTGGCTTTATTTTAAGAAGTTTCACTATTTATAACACTTTCATATTTCTTTATTATTCTCTTGTACGATCTCAATTAGAATTCGCTACTGTTTGCTGGTCACCGCATTATCATGTATATATAAATAGAATCGAGAGTGTCCAAAGAAAATTTATTTCTATTTTGAATTTCAGGTATCCACATAATTCGATTCTGTTACTTTCGTTACAAAAAAGACGAATACTTTTGGATCTGTCTTTCTTATTTAAAATTTTTAATAATTTTATAGATAGTCCTGTTATTTTAAACAAATTTTTTTTACGGATATCTCATCATTCTAGTCGATTATCTGATTTATTTTTTGTTAAGCACTGTAGAACAAACTCTGCAATGAATTCACCTCTAGTTAGATTAGTACCTGCTTACAATAATTTAGCTTCTGTACCAAATGTACCTGATTTATTTTGTTGTAGTTTACGTACATTCAAAATATTTCTTAAATTTTATTTGAGTTATTTGTATACTGTTTAATACTGACTTTCTTTCTTATTCATTTTTGTTTTTATACCACTGTTTTTATATGTTTATTATTAATATTTTGCCTCGACTTCGCAATATGTAATGTTTGATGTTGTTAGTGCTGCACTGTTATTGGGACTTGTCTTGTTGTGTAGCCCTTCTTTGTAAAATAAAAATAATATATCAAAAAGTTTAGACTCATTTGATGCAGTATTTAATTCTGAACATTTTTTGCATTTACACTTTAGTTCTAAAATTAATAGGGCAGAATTTACAAATATATGAAAATTTCCTATGGTCCATAAAAAAAGTAGACACCCGGTATATATGTATTATATTTTTATTTTATATTACCATAGTAGAATTTTCTTTTTATTAACTCTGTAGATATCTAAAAATAATTTGAAAAACAATTGATTTTTCGACAAAAAATGTATTTTGTAAAATTTGATTTAAATCAATATATATATATATATATATATATATATATATATTAAATCGGTTGAATTAAATCAGGCCAACCCTGGTATATTTCCATTTCTAAAATAAGAAAAAGCTTTGATTTCATGATATTATCTCGTGTCAAATTGACATTTAATTAAATACTTTTAAAATGACATACGTTTCTATGTTCATAGCCAATTCCGAGTTAGTTTTTTTTTTTCAACATACTGTATAATTAATAACTACACTTAACGGACGTTGTACGGTGCATGATTATAGTGCGGCAATATTTAATGCCTATTTACGATTTTCGAAAACTATAATGGGGTACATATGTGACAAAATTTTGATTTTTACTTACAGGGTGGTGGCGATTAGGGGTAAACATAGGGTTTTAACATGTCTTTTTAGTTTTATGCAATTTCCTGCACCCGTGTTCATATTTGGCGAAAACTGTAGAGTAAAAAGTTTTAAAGAATTAAAAGTTGCATACATAAGAAGAAGGGATGATTTGCTACCGTTTATTCTTAAACTGTTTTTGTCTACCCATAACACAATTTTTTCCAGTTTCCCGTTAACTATATTAATATGGCAAAAATTGAAAATAGTTGGCATGTCAGCTAGATAGAAAAATTATGAAAAATAAATCCCGTATTCTTTTATAATTATTTTCACCATAAGATTTCTTAAAGATAAAGACCCGTTCCTCATTCGAATAATAATTATTATTTAATTTACATCTTAGAAAAAAAATTGACATGAATAAATTAATATTGTTTTTTATGTCATAAGTCATGGACATTGCTACTAATTAGGGGAGCAAATAACTGCACATTAAGATTTTATCATTGAAACCCCTATGCTGCGTCGTCCAAGTCACCACCCTGTATGTAGATTACTAAGGAAACAAGATTCTTGAAAATGTCGAGAACAAACTGAAGAATATTTTGACGGAACCCGTTTCAAAATTATACCTTGATGTATTGCATTCAACCATTGAACTATTTGACTCTTTAAATAAAATATATCATCACGGCTTATTACCCATTGCTGGGTGTGCCATTCGGCTTTGTACACAGATATCGGTAAAGTTGATATATTTGCACCGTGCGGGCGCTTACCAGGCGTCACCTCACGGGCACTCATTGCTGGCGTGGAGAGTGTACCACAGGGGTCAATTTTGTGCCATTTAAAATTGGAAATATTTGGCGTCGGTCGGGATCGAACCCGGTTCCCCAGATTCTCGACCTACCATTCAGGCACGCGGCCACGAGACCCCATTTGACTTTTTTACATATAATAACTGGTAACGTACACAATCTTTTGTAATAATTAACACTAACACTATTAATAGATTTATTTTAATAGGAAAACTTCAGATGAAAGCTTAAGCTTTTTATATTTCATGTAGGCCCCAGGCTATAAACGAGCAGACTGAGAATTTGCCCAGGGCGCCAAATTTTAGGACGCGCCGAAATGTAAGGGACGCTGAACGCAGGAAAAAGAATTACCCAACGTTAAAAATAAGTATGACACGACAATGTTTAAAAATGTAGGATAAAATAAGTATAATTTACGTGAAATATAAAATAAAAGTAATATTAAATGTCATATACATTCATAGTATTTAGGTTTAATCATGATTATATTATAATACAGTACAGTATTATACTATAATCAGTATTGAAAACTACTTTTTCAAATCTTGAGGTAGCAACTTGAATTTTTATGATTTTACCAGTCACCAACTGCTCCGCAGAAAGACGATTTTCTGTTTTGACTCGACTAAAGAATGTGAAAAGATCGACTCTTTCAGACAACAAACTAAACAAAAATGTTATTGTGTAACCCTTGGCACAAACTTTTCTGATATCATAAATAAATTTGCAAAGTTACAAGCCAGAAAAAAATCTTTCATTTGATTTTTTTTTGTATATTGTACTTTTAAAATTTAATTTTTAAATATGTAAGTTTGTAGTGTGAATAATGTATCAAAAAATGGCTACAGTATTTTGTGTGAACGACCTACTTTTATTATTATTTCCTGTGATACAATATTAGTAACGTAGTTGTTTGTAAAAAAACCTATTATATTTTTTTAGAACTCATAAGTGTGAAAAAGGGCGCCAGTAGACCATTTGCCCAGGGCGTCTGTCACCTTAGCCCGGGGCCTGATTCCATGGTTTATTACGTACTAAACAGCGCTGAACCATGCTGAATAATTTACTGTTCAAACAAAATATGTGAAACAAAAAGTATATGCCCACACAAAAAATATAAACACCGCACATAACTAGGGATCGACCGATACCGATATCGGTATATCGGTCTTCTTGGCCGATATCGGTATCGGCCGATATGTAAACCACGATATCGGCCTAAAAAAAATATAAATTGCTTAATATTTCAGTTGCTAAGGATTTTTTATAGGAAATTGAAACAGAAATACTAAATAAAAAACAAATCAAGTTTATTCTTATTCAAAATTTAGCAAGAAAGTCATTCAAAATGTAGAAGTAAAGTTACATAGTTAGTTAAACAAATTAATATTTAAAGTTAAGTTTTAGCAAGTTGTAATGTAACAAAATTATTGCTCTTTCATAAACATTTCCAGCTGAAGAAAATAGCTGTTCACTAGCAACACTATTTGGCGGTGGTGCTAAATATATTATTGAAAATAGTATATTGTGTTATTAGGAGTAAAAGTGATACTTTGTGTGGCGATCATGGAACAATTGCATACGAGGCACACAAAGACACTTTTATTCCGAATGACACATTGATTTTTTTTCAAACGCACTACTTTTCTTTTTATTCGCTAATTCTATGTAGTATGGATATTTATTTATTTTATTTCTACTACAACGGCGTAGAAATAAAGCTTCTACCTTGTGAATTAAGTCACAAAAATGCCATTTCTACGACGTTTGAAAAAAAATGTCGTTTTTTTGCATTTGCTCTGCATTTTTTTTTTGTGATTTATTTATGGTTAATGCGTGTAACGGTAACAGTATATCATTATAAATCACTTTTACCTCATTTATACAGCAAAAAATTTACGACAAAATTTTATGGCCGATATATCGGTATCGGCCGATATCGGATATGAGTATATCGGTATCGGCCACAAAAAATCATATCGGTCGATCCCTACGCATAACCTTCCAAAACCACATTCGAACGTAGAATAATAACAAACTGGCAAAACAAACGCCTCGTTCCCTCCTGTCCCCACCTAACCCCTCACCGGACAAGGAATGGCTTCAGAACAAACTATTGCGCAGTATAGGGAATGTGGCGTCTAATTTATGTTGGGTCTAACATTTCATATTAATTACACATTAATGTGTAATGTGTCCCCATTTAAATCTCCATATTCATCATGAAAAGACGAACATCCTTGCCTTGATAAGTAAATAACTATTATACTCACTCTGAAAGGTTTTTGTTGTACCGTCGCGGTCGTCTGCTTTATTCTCTCCTATTAATTCTTGTAATTCCGCAGCTCTTGGAGTTTTCTCACGAACTAAATCTGGTCGAATACCTTCTAGAGTATTACATGCTGAAAAAATATTAATTAGATAAAATTGTTTTTCATATCTACAAATAAACAAATATCGTCCTTACGTTCGTAAATCTTGAATGCAGATAAAGCAATGATTTCTTTCATTTTCCTCAATTTATCCTCACTACTTATTGAATATAAGTGAGGATATTCTCCTGTTGACCACGATTGCAAACTAGAAGTACTCGATGTTTGCGAACTTTCTGGTCGGGATCCATTTGCGGAAGAAGTACTTGCTGTAGATTCATTGGAACTTGGAAACATCAAAGGTTTGAATACCGGTGCGTCTACTTTCAATACAGCAGTATCGAAGGACACTTTACGTTTAGGTTTAGTTGGTACACTTGGAATTTCTTCTCTAACTGTGGTACCTACGGAGATCATGTCTTCTTGTTCCTTCGATGTAGATGGTATCTGATAATCTACTTTTTGTTGATCAACTTTCGATGTAAACGGTATATGAGAATATGGGATAAATTTTGGTGGAGATAGTTTTTGATAATCTGTGACGAGTCTTGGTTGCTCAACTACTGATGCAGATGATTTCTGATAATTTGTGGCGAGTCTTGATTGTTCAACTGTCGCTGTAGATGGTTTTTGATAATCTGTAACGAATCTTGATTGATCAACATCAACTTTCGGTGTAGATGATTTCTGATAATTTGCGGCGAATCTTGATGGCTTAAATGTCGATCCAGATGGTTTCTGATATTCTGAGACTAATCTTGATTGCGCCATTTTAGATGCAGGTGGTCTCTGATATTCTGAGATGAATCTTGGTTCCTCAACTTTCGATGCAGACGATTTCTGATAATCTGTGACGTGTTTTGGTTGTTCATCTTCATCAATAAGGTTATGTAACTGTTGCTCCAAATTTTGACCATCTAAGAGTTGTTGATCAGTGGAATTTTGGTCGATTATTGTCTCATCTAATGTAAGGTTTACTATGGGAAACTCATTGGATTGATGTTCTGGGGTTTTTATACCTAATTTGTCGTATTTTTTATCCCTGGGCAAGTGTTTGTCTTTTATAGCCAATTCCTCGAAATTGCCTTCTAAATTTTGATCCTGAGAGTCTTGTTGAGGACATGTTTCTATTGTTGTAGGACTAACAGTGCTATCAACGTCTTTGTCGGCCCCTAAAATTACAAAATTATTCCAAATTAATTTTTATAATTTTTTTGTACACTTACCGAAACGAATATAATTTAATTTGTTTGATCTTCTCTTCGTTTTAACTACTTCCCAATTCCCTCCGTCGTTCTCATCTACAAAATCTTTGCAATCATCAGGGTTGTCGACTTTCATCTCCGAGAATGTATCCATTGTATCTTGTCCGGAATCTACACAAAATATAATAATACTTATCCCATAAAATTAAAATAAAACTTTATACCTGGTTTATTAATTATTATGTGACGATCGTTTCGTTCTTTCGGACATCTTCACATAACCGACTAACAATAAGTGAAACATAGCATTTACCTATTTTAATATATTTCAAAATGTAAATTCATTTCGTGTACCTTATTTTTTTGATTTACTACCATTTTACGGGCCTGAACCTTCTTGCGGACTCTTGAAAAGCCATATAAAGATCAAAAATTGGGAGAGTCAGCCATAGCCTCATATTGCAGAGACATCCCGGGCCTTAGTCAGTCGAAGAAATTTATTTCACCCTCGTCGACAAACGCCAAAGAGTTATTAGCTCTCAAAAAATAGGACTTTAGAACTATGACAGATATCTTTACTGGTCATTGACATCTGAAATACCACCTATGTAAGATTGGTATAGCTGAAAACAGTATTTGCCGATTCTGGAAGAGGATGAAGAAACTTCGGGATACACTGTATATGAATGTCCAGATGTGGCCATACGTAAATTTAACCATCTAGGTAAAAAATATTTCACGGCAAATGAGATCGGGAAACTGATTTCTGAAGCAGTATCTAGTCTCATAAGAACTGGACTGGTTCCAGAAAACTAAGATAGGATCATGTTACAATAGATCTTACAGGTCGCAGTGAAAAAAGTGACTATTGCTTAAAGCCTTCAACCTAATAATAATGATATACAGAGTGGAATGCGAAATTGGAAACACCTTTTTCCTCGAAAGTTATTATACATAGATACCGAAAAATTGTTTAAATAAAGTTTTTAGTACTTTTAATAAGCTAACTAAATCTATATAATTTTGGTAAAAAAAAGTTTAATTGTAGATATTGCCATATTTGTTTTTTATTTTTTTTAAATTGAATACCTGTATATTATTGCACTAATTAATAGAAAATAATTTTTGCTTTAAAAAAGTTTAAGGGTTCTTTCTTTCTAAACTTGATAGTTTTTGAGATATTAATGAAAATATTTAAATGCTTCTTCTCAAAATGAAGTGTGCGTTCAAACAAAATTTGTTGACAGTTGAGTTATTTTGTATTGTATTAATGAGAAGTTGGATATGATAAAATGTTATTATTTATCAAATAATAATTCAAGACAAGCTCTGCAATTATACAAACAACAATATCCGGATCGCTTTTATCCAAACCATTCGTATTTATTCAAATTAGAAAAAAAGCTGTGTAGGACTAGATCAGTATTAAGGAGACGTGAGATAAAAATTTTGAAGTTGATGTATTAGCATATTTCAATGATTACCCGAAAAAATCAATAGACCATTTCAATTCAAAGCGCATACGCCAAAGCTGTTTTTTTGGCGACACACTGGTTTGATGCTGGTTCGTAGTGTTCTGAAACTTATTATTTTCTCGAATGAAAACGGTGCAAACAATGACGTCACGCTACGACCGTTTTGAAATAGTTTTGAACCAGCTGGCAGTACTGGTTTGAAACGTTTTCGAAGTGGGGGGAGAGGGCGAGGAGGTTTAACCTCAATAACTTGCTAAGTGTTTTATGTAAACAAACATGACATATTTGATTCATTTGAAATAATGAATAGAAATCTTCTTCTAAATATCTATCTATCCAGTTTATTATTGAATTGCTCTCTATATCACTACTATCCCTTAAAAAATGCAAGAAATTAATTTGCTGTATGGTATTTTCATAGTCATAGAATTAATTTCAACAAAATTTGCACTTCTTGATCTTCAACCCTAATTACAAATAAACTTTTATTTGGTAACTCTATTTGTCAAATTCAAATACAACGACATTACGTCATTGTTTTAAAACTATGCATTTTGGCGAGTCAAAAAACGATGACGTCAGATACGAAAACGGTTTGAAAACCTTGTTGAATACGGTTCGTCGCCAAAAAACAGCTCAAGTGTTAGACTGCGACAAAAAGTTAGTGCCGATTGCCGTATACCCGTCCTTGTTTATATGACAGTTCTGTCAATTTTACAGTTTTGTTTTTGTTGATTTCGTTTTTCAAATAATTATGACGGGTACTAAACTTCTGGTCCACAAAATATTGCCATTTGAAATGTTTTGTCTGGTTTAGAAAATAAAACGTTAGATTAGGTATAGTAATACATTTTTCTATAATTGATTGATGAATGGACTTCATTTTTTCACATAGTAAAATAAGTTTTTATTTGTAAAATAAGAATTGAAATCATATCTTGTACTCAAATTCATATTAACAACTTTTGTGTAATTCTAAAATTTAAAACAGAATACAGGGGTTGCGTATAAATTTGAAATGCCGCCATTTCACGGCACTAACTTTTTAGTTCAAAAAGTAAATGTAGTGGACGCTCAAATTTCTGAAATTTTTGCAAAATGAATTTCAAGATTATTTGGATGATATGCCATTAGCAGGTAGACGCAGAATGATATTTCAACAAGATGGTGTACCTCCACACAATTCATTGGATGTAACTGCGTATTTAAATCAAGAATTTCCAAATAACTGGATTGGCAACAGAAGCCCTACATCGTGGCCCGCAAGATCTCCTGATCTGACACCTTTAGATTTTTTTTATGGGGAGCAATCAAAAATAAAATTTATATAATACCAGTTGCTACACTTGACGAACTTAAAAACAGAATAAGACAAGCTATTGTTGGATTAAATACAAATAATGTAAAACAAAATTTATTAAAAACATTTATTTTGAATTTATCTATGAGCTACTATGATAATAAAACAATTGTTTATTTTGTACATTATTTTTAATTTTCAATGCACACTTCATTTTGAGAAGAAACATTTAAATATTTGCATTAATATCTCAAAAACTATCAAGTTTAGAAGGTAAGAACCCTTAAACTTTATAAATATACAATATATATATATATATATATATATATATATATATATATATATATATATATATATATATATATATATATATATATATATATATATATATCATCACGGCATATTACCAATGCTGGGTGTGCCAATCTGCTTTGTACGCAGATGTCGGTAATGTTGATGACATATTTGTACCATGCGGGCGTTTACTAGGCGTCACCTCACGGGCACTTATTGCTGGCGTGGAGAGTGCACCACAGGGGTCAATTTTGTGCCATTTAAAATTCGAAATATTTGGCGTCGGTCGGGATCGAACCCGGTTCCCCAGATTCGCGACCAGACACTCAGGCACGCGGCCACGAGACCCCTTAAACTTTTTTAAAGCAAAAACTTTTTCTATTAATTAGTGCAATAATATACTGGATATTCCATTCAAAAAAAGTATAAATATGGCAATATCTACGAAAATTAAACATTTTTTACCAAATTTAGTTAGCTTATAAAAAGTACTAAAAACTTTATTTAAACAATTTTTCAGTATCTATAATAACTTCGGAGAAAAAAGGTGTTTCCAATTTCGCATTCCACCCTGTATTGTAAGCCAGTTGTCTGAAAATACCCGAAAGGACGAAACGATCGTCACAATAATTAATAAAGTGCCTCCAACTACCGACTACAAATTTTCTTTTAATTATTAAAGTAAAATTATACCTTATTCAAAAATATAATGCTTCGTCGTATTTCACGTGTATACAACCTTCTGAGTCAACTTCCTATGAAGTCTTCGTCAGAAGGTGGCCAGCACAGCAGGTAATCACAGACGCGTTTCGCACTTCTTGGTGCTCATCAGTGTGATGTAACCTGGGGGCCTCTGTCTCATCCACAGAGGTGGAATCACGGAGCAGAGGCCACCCAACCTAGCTGTGCTAGCAACGGTCTTATGACCGTTCGCTACAGGTATCTGGCCTGTAGAAGGTAGTGTTAATACCCACAGAGCCATCTACCTGCAAAAGGCTTGACTGAGCCAAAATTGCAAATTGCAAACTAGTTGCGAATTTTGCCGGCAAAATTCGCAACTAGTTTGCAATTTGCAATTTTGGCTCAGTCAAGCCTTTTGCAGGTAGATGGCTCTGTGGGTATTAACACTACCTTCTACAGGCCAGATACCTGTAGCGAACGGTCATAAGACCGTTGCTAGCACAGCTAGGTTGGGTGGCCTCTGCTCCGTGATTCCACCTCTGTGGATGAGACAGAGGCCCCCAGGTTACATCACACTGATGAGCACCAAGAAGTGCGAAACGCGTCTGTGATTACCTGCTGTGCTGGCCACCTTCTGACGAAGACTTCATAGGAAGTTGACTCAGAAGGTTGTATACACGTGAAATACGACGAAGCATTATATTTTTGAATAATGTACGTTTTCACGGCAAAATTCGCAACTAGTTTGCAATTTGTAAAATTATACCTGTTGTCATGTAGGAACTGCGATCTACCGTAATGTCGGATCTAGCTTCAGTCCTCGTTTCGGATACAACGGTTTCGGTCTCCATGGTTTCAAAGTCCGAATCTAAAAAAAATATGTATTTTTTAATATTATAGGCAAGAAACTATAAAAATAGTATAAAACTTGCCTTGAACGTCGCTGCGAGCATATCCCCTATTATAATTCTCCATAATTTCAGTAAACCGGACATTCCGCTTCAAACCTTCAATTTTTCCATACTCAGGAGGAGCATTTACTGTAAGAAAACAATTTTGTAAGTTACGCGAATTAAAGAGCTCTTGTTAAAAACAATCATAGTCCAAATATTGTAAATATGAGCTACATACAGCGGCATGTACTTTCAAGGGTGGCAAACAGTTTGGTAAACCTGTTTTTTTTTTTGCACAAGTTATTACATTTTAAAGTTTGAGCGTTTATACAAAAACACCCTATAAATATGTCTAATTATTACCGATGTAATTGTTCACCTATGTTTATTTTTGTATTTCTTAACATGAAGTAAATAATTTTCTAATATTTATACACAGTGTTGTGACTGATCTAGATCATTTGATCTAAATAACTGATCTAGTTCATTTAGTATGGGTTTTTGATCTGATCTAGATCCTTTTATGTATTCAGATCTTGATCTGGATTTAGATCTAAAAACTAGGATCTATGATCTTAAAAAAGATCAAATATACGAGAAAATCCAAGAAGAAATTAAATACAAGTAGATTGTAATTTATTTAACTCACTTTAAAAATTTAATGGCATAATGATTTTTTTCCAATTTAATATGGCCTGTCTTAATTACATTTCAACAATTCTAATGTTTAAAATTATTATTTTTCTTTCTGTTTCCACATTATTCATTAAATTAGTATTAAATAAAACTAAGTAGTTATGTATATGTCTAATTTTTCTTCCCGTGTCTAAAGCATAAGGCTAGGTATATTCCTTGTAATTAATTTACTTCTTCTATTTCTATTTAATTAATAAGAAATAAAAAGCATTTGAAAATCGTTACTGATCTTTTTTATGATCTAAGAAAAACAGATCCCAAATTCCTGATCTGATCTGACGAAAAAGATCCAATCGCAGAAATTGACCTATGATCTGATCTAGAACATATTAATTGTAAAGATCTTGATCTTGGTCTAGATCCTTTATAAACTGATCTATCACAACACTGTTTATACATGATCCCGATCCCGAGGTTAATTAAGTTACAGAAATCCATATACGTACGGAAGCTTCAGTGTGTTCTAACTCGGAGTAGGCTATGAACAGAGAAACGTGAGTCTAATCAATTCAATTCAAAAGTCAAATTGTCAAAATTTATCTTCAAATGTAATTTTAAAGAGAAAATACAATAAAGAAGGATACAATATATTGACATTCGACGTTTTCTAATTTGTTTCCATTTCTAAAATAAGATACAGGAAGAAAAGCTTTGATATCTTTACAAAGCAATTTTGATATCTTATGTCAAATTGACATTTAATTAATTGACATACGTTTCTTTATACATAGCCTACTCTGAGTTATGATTTTTTTGAACACAATGTAGAAAGGTTGTTTTTGCTCAGAGCTCTTCTATTGTCAAACAATACAATGTTGCAAAAAACAAAAATATATTGTTTTATCATACGTGTTTATAACGGGTAGAGAACATTCCAAAAAGTTTAAAAAGTATGCATTTTGATTTCTTATACCGGGTGGTGGCGGTTAGAGGTGAACATGGGGATGTAACATGGGCTATAGTTTTATGCAATTTCTAAATTTTTGGTTCTTCACAATTTCAAAAAGAAATTTATTTTTTTTAGTTAATTAGTAGTAATAGCCATGCCAAGTTTTCTTTTTTTTTCTGGTTTTCTTTTTAGACTACAATTTTTGCCCTAAAATGAACATAAAAAAATGATAATAAATTTCTATTTATTTCAGTCAAATCTCAAAAGCATAGGTTTTATTTTTGAGCCCGTATGAATTTTGTATCACACAGTAGTGATCTCTTTTGCCTGAAGCAATACAGTCGATATTTGTGTGCTATATGTGTAATGAAAACTTTGTTCCTTATTCCTAATTTAACCTAACAATAAAATATTTTATTCTTACTTTTAAGAAGTTCTTCCACAGTTAGATCAACAAGCCTGATAACATCTTCTACATCAGTTTGTGCTTCAACTATTTGCCTAAATTCTGGTGTAGGTTTTGGTAGCTTACTACGAAACCATTTTCTATAAGACGATTTCTTCGGTTTTAATATGACCGGGGGATCACTTGGATTTCTTGGTTTAGTGCGCAATTTAAGCATATTATCATCTTGCTTATTTTCTTTCGAAGATGTTTGTTCTTTCTGCGTAGTATAAGTTTCTTCTACCATAGTTTCGGAAGATAAAGTTGAATCCCTTTGACCAGAAGGCATATTTCTTGAATCGTTAAGCTGAGAGGTGTCCTTCTCTTCTGTCTGCCCAATGTGTGTTTCTTGTGCAATAGATGCGGAAGATGAAATTGAATCCCATTGTCTAGAAGACAAACTTCTTGAATCGCTCAGCTGAGAGGTGTCCTTATCTTCTACTGTCTGTTCAATGTGAGTTTCTTCTCCCATAGATGCACGAGGTAAAACTGAATCACATTGTCTAGAAGACAAACTTCTTGAATCGCTAAGCTGACAGGTGTCCTTATCTTCTTCTCTCTGTCTAGAAGACAAACTTCTTGAATCGCTCAGCTGAGAGGTGTCCTTATCTTCTACTGTCTGTTCAATGTGAGTTTCTTCTCCCAAAGATGCGCGAGATAAAACTGAATCACATTGTTTAGAAGACAAACTTCTTGAATCGCTAAGCTGACAGGTGTCCTTATCTTCTTCTGTCTGTCCAATGTGAATTTCTTCTCCTATAGATGCGCTAGATAAAACTGAATCCCATTGTCCAGAAGACAAACTTTTTGAATCGCTAAGCTCAGAGGTGTCCTTATCTTCTTTTGTCTGTTCAATGCGAGTTTCTTCTCCCATAGATGCGCGAGATAAAACTGGATCACATTGTTTAGAAGACAAAGTTCTTGAATCGCTAAGCTGAGAGGTAATTTCCTTATCAATTTTAACGTAATCATCTTGTACTCCCGAAATTACAACGTCCACTTTACTGGTTGCAGAATCATCCAGTTTTTCTCCAATTTCGTCTAATTTTGATACCGGTACAGATTCCTGAATTTCACTAGCAGAAATAATTTCTTGACAAAATAATTTTGATGAATCTTCTGCTTCAGAGTGTCTGCAAGAAGTAGATTCTGGCGAATGAAATTTTTCTGTTGGGAAAATGAATTCTTTCTTTTCTTCTACTACCCTTTTCGGAACATCCTCAGTTACGCTGGCATTAACCTTCTGTATTGCTCCATTAGGTGTACCGCATATCTTTTTCTCTTTCGGTATAGTCCCAGTATTTTTAGGAATAGTCACAATCTTTTTTGGGGCATCCTCAGTTACGCTGGAATTAACCTTCTGTATTGCTGCATTAGGTGTACTGCAAATCTTTTTGTTTTTCGTTACAGTCCCAGTATTTTTCGGTATAGTTTCAGTCTTTTTCAGGACATCCTCAGTAATTCTGGAATGAGCCTTATGTATTTCTCCATTAGGTGTACCGCAATTTTTTTTCTCTTGCGGTATAGTCCCAATTTCTTTCGGTATAGCCCCATTCTCTTTCTGTATAAACCCAGTCTTTTTGGGTACAATCCCAGTCTCTTTCGGTACAATCCCATTCTCCTTCGGTATAACCCCAGTTTTTTTTGGTTTAGTGCCAGTCTTTTTCGGTATAGTCCCATTCGCGCTGGAATTGATCTTCTGTATTGCTCCATTACGTGGACCGTTAATTTTGTTCGGGGTAGAACTAAATAAGGTGGAGACGGATTTCATAGCACTGTATGATGTCTTTTTCGGTATAGCCTTTGTAACGCTATATGGGGTCTTTTTAGGTATGGCCCCTAAAGAACTAGAACGGGTTTTTACCGGCGTGGCCTCAGATGAAACAGAGGCATTCTTTTCCGGAGTACTTATAATGGGTACTGAAAATAATAATTTTATTAACATTATTTTTAAAACCCCATTTTAACAATTTTACTTTTTGAATTTACGTATTTACGTATACGCGAAGGTGAGCCTGGTTCGGATTTGGTTTCAATAGACTTATTCAACTTATGGATAAGTCTTTTCGGAGTCATTATCGGGATAGATGACGCTGAAATAAAAATAATTAAAGTTAAACAACTTCATAATATCTCGTATAATCCCTATACAGGTGTTCATTTTCAAGTGGCTATAATCCCTATACAGGGTGTTCATTTTTAAGTGGCTACCATTGCGATCTAGAGAACTATAAGAGATACGAAGTTGGTTAAATTAGCAAAGAATCTCTATTTCAGTGGTTCTCAAAATATGGATACCAACTTCTTTATTTTAAATGGAAACATATACTTTTTATTTGTTCATTCAATAGAGATCTTTATTCTGAATCCAACGATATATAATTTTCATATCCTTATATAACAAATTTTAAAAAAATATATATGTTTTGAATTGATTCCCCCAAAATATGACATTAAAAAGAGTGCCATGATTGATAAAAGTGAATATTTTGTTTATTGCTACTTCCGTCAAATGAGAAATTATCCTCTTCATATTATATTTTAATAAAAATGGATCAATGGACCTTTTCAATTTAACGGCTATCTTTTTCTTTCGCTGCAAATAGTAAGAAAATGGCGCGAACAACTGCCAGTTGGGCTATCAAACGATACGTCAAAAATATTTCAGTTATTAAAATACCTGTATTCTGAGTGAAAATTTGCATTGTTAGACATTTTAACTTCAATAAAAGCTTTTGTAACTTATTTTGATAAGATTTTTTTAAAGTTATCTGAGAATTCTCATATTTTACGGCTAAATTTTTTTATAAACAAACGCCATAGATCTCACTTGTTCTTACTATGCGCAGATCCTCATTGCGCATATGTTCTATCTCTTTAAATTGAAAAGGTCCATTCACACACGACGAAAAGTTCTTTTTTGAATATACTCACTTTTTTCAGTCATTGCACTCTTATTAATATCATATTTAGGGGGAATTAATTTAAAACATTATAAATTTTTTTCTCGAAAATTTTGTTATGTAAAGTTCTGAAAATTGTATATCGTTGGATTCAGAATAAAGAGCTCTATTGAATGAGCAAATAAAAAGTATATGTTTCCATTTAAAATAAAAAAGTTGGTATCCATATTTGAATTTTTGGTTGAATTTTTTTTCAGTTGATCACTGAAATACCCATGTAAAATAGAGATTCTTTGCTAATTTAACCAACTTCGTATCTCTTATAGTTCTCGAGATCGCAATGGTAGCCAATTAAAAATGAACACTCTGTATACCAGGTGTAACACGAAAAACGGGCCTAAAACGGGCGTATAACATGGGAAAACAGATTTTACATGCGCAAAGGTGGCCTATTAATTTTAGAAAATGCTCCAAATAAATGTTGTAGGGAATTAAATTCTGTATCTAATTCAACTATCATATTTTATTTTGCACATTTCTTATCCCAGCAAATTGAATAAATAAATTTATAAGAGTTACTTCTTTATAGTATTAGCCATGGTATTGAAATATAATTACAAACAATTATACTGGCATTTCACCTGTCAGATATTATAAAATATAATTTTCATGAAAATAATACAACCCAGGGTTGGCAAAAATCATGATTTATTTAAAAAATCAAAAATCATTGATTTAAAAAAAATCAAATAAATAATGATTTTTTTTATTTTTAAAGATCTGTTAGTGTTACTGCACTTTTTTAATTGTTTTAAAAGCAATATAAATATTTTATTTCATAGATGCAAACCAGCGGCGGATTTAAAGAAAATTTCAGGGGCCCAGGCCTATTTTTTTCTTATCATGTTTAACTGACTTACATAATAGGTTAACGAAAAATTCAATCGAAATAAAAAAAATTCATTGAACAATGTAAGGCGTAATGTTGAACAATATTCGTGGTTAGAAATATATTCTATACGTCCTTAATTTATAAATGTCCTCGAGAAAAATATCTCAGCCAGGCTCGAAGATCGGCTTGACAATTAATAAGCAGGCTCGGCTTGAAAAGTGACTCGAAATCGGTCCCGGCTTTAGGCCTTGAATTCTTCAAGTAAATGCCAATATGGTAAGTCCGAACTTTGCCAAATGATCGTCCCGAATATGAATATAGACCCGACTCGATGAGCGCCTCGAAATCGGGTCGGGCCAAAGCTAAAGATCGAATACATCCCTACGCGCGATATATTAATTAAATATCAAGAATGAGCACTTCACATTCGCGACTAGAAACTAAAAGTCTTACTACTTTGATTTTGTTCGTCTAATGAAAATATATTTATAAATTTTGTTTGATGGAGACCTGACGCCCTTTTAGATAAGGACCCGAAGGCCCTTTCTAACGAGGGCCTAGGGAGCAAGTGCCCATTTGCTTACCGGTAAATCCGCTACTGATGCAAACGAAATATATAATAAAACCCCAAAGAATGCATTTGAATTTTTGCTTATACGTATATTATATAACGCGTCCACGCGCGCGCGTCCTCGCGCGCGCGTCTATTATATGAAAATTAAAGTGATAAAATATTTAATTTTTATATATTATTATATACAGAACATATTTTTGTTGTTATTAATAATTTTGTAGCAAATAAATATATTTTAATTATAATTTGAATCTTTTTTACATAAAAAAATCAATGATTTTTATTTTTAGAAAAATCAGTTGATTTAAATCACGATTTAAATCATGATTTAAATCAGACCAACCCTGATACAAATTAATGATTTGTTACATTTCTTCGTGTGAATAATTTTTTATTTTCAATAAAGATAATTCGTACACGTTTTTGACTGGTAAAATATGTCACAATGTGTCCGATACGTTTCTGACAGTTAAATGGCTAAACTATAAAGAAATTTATAAAATTTTAAATTCAGTCGCCTCGGTGGCCGAGCGTATTGAGGAAGCGTATTTTCTGACAGCGCTCAAACCTTCACCGATCAGATCCTGGGGTCGTGGGTTCAATTTTACACCAGGGGCTTAGATGTTTCCGAGTGTTTTCAAATACATGTATAAAATATACAATGTAATAATATCAAATAAAGTATTTGAATAGGGGCTATAACATAAAGTGTCGAAAAGCCGACAAAATAAATTCAATTTAGTCGGTTACGAAACGTGCCAAATAAATTGTCATTGGATTAGATGGAGAATTTAATTTGCTACAACATTTATTTGTAGAATTATTGTCTAAAACCAATAGGCCAGTTTTGCGCAAGGTATGTATAAAAGGTTTTCTCATGTTAAACGTCTATGACCCCCTTTTCGTCTTTTTTAGAGTATGAAATATATTTACATCCTATTAAAAATTAACCCTCCGTCTGTCGGATGTGGTCTGTGAGCCCACGGCAAATTGAATTTTTTTAGATAATTTATTATTTTTTTCATAATTTCTACCGCCACAGTACCTTTCAAGAATCTGAATAGCAACTGTTTTTCCTATATAAAACTATTTTTCAAAATTTCAAATAGTTGCCGCATGGCATTTTGTCCTGACAGACCCCATCCGAAAAATAATTTTCGTACGCCACTGCTAACTAACCTATGAGAATTTTTTGGCCCCCCAAAGGCGCGCCACATGTCCCACTTAACCGAAGTCGTATCTCTTATAGTTTTCGAGATTTGTTATGCAACCTTATGATGTATTTGCATGATCATAAAGGGAAGAAAATCTATCAGATTCCACTGCTAAAAATCTATATTGTCATTTTTTTTTTTTTTGTGATGACGTCATAACTTAAAAACAACTGAAAGTCGGAAAGTGAATCACACATATTAATGTGTATTTTTAAAAACTAAAATCAACATGTTTTAACGTTTTTAAAAAACCGCTTGAGTTCGCTGTTTTTTTAATATTCCGTACTTTAATCCCACACTGTATACAGTGAGTCTGGGAAGACGCCCCCCCCCCTTTAACTTTTTTATTAGAAGTAATAGAAAAAAATGGCTCATATAAAATTTTATTATTTTACATATACTATGTGATGGCAGATGTAGATATTATTTATAAAGTCAGGTTTACAAGAGACGACTATCAACTTTTATTTTTCAAATGGCAACCTATAATTATTTTAATAAAATAGAATCCGCCATTTTTTTCAACGATGTATTATTTTTTATTAATGTATTTGAAAAATTTCGAGAAAAATGAGATAATTTAGAAATATTAGAAATAATTTTTAAACAAATATTATAGGTGGCTAAGTGAAAATAAACAAAACGTAACAATGTAAAACAATTAAATTAATGTCAAAAAAGTATACATTTGTTTGTTAGTTAATTTAACTTATTCTGTAAACAAAAAAAAACATAGCCACCTATAATATTTGTTTAAAAATTATTTCTAATATTTCTAAATTATTTCATTTTTCTCTAAATTTTTCAAATACATTAATAAAAAATAATACATCGTTAAAAAGAGAAAAAAATGGCGGTTTCTATTTTATTAAAATAATTATAGGTTGCCATTTGAAAAATAAAAGTTGATAGTCGTATCTTGTAAACCTGACTTTATAAAAAATACCTACATCTGCCATCAAATAGTATATGTAAAATAATAAAACTTTTATATGAGACATTATTTTCTATTACTTATAATAAAAAAGATAAGGGGGGGGGGTCTTCCCAGACTCATACTCGTATAATCAGTTTTAAGTTTGTCTCATCAAATCATGATACTTTTATATGAAACATATTTTTATATATTTTATAATTATGGAGTTATTTGACATTTTCTAAAACCGCCATTTTAAGTTTTTTTTAATACCTTTCACTGTAAGCGAATGTCTATTTATAGCGGTGACGTAATCGCGCTAGTAGCCGGGCGACGTAATCAAACAGGTCGCGACGAGTTTAATTACTTCTGGTCGCCTGAACCTTTTGTGTTCATTCTTATTATGTGGTCGAACATTCTAGGACTTTTCTAGAAGATAATTGCAGCTGTATAGAAGGGACGTAGCTATGCTCGAGAGTTAGTCAGTTACATACAGAGCCATAGAGATATTGACATGGAGTATTGGAGAGTAATGTGTTAATGAGAAGCACAGCAGTATTGTAGTGAGCGTATGCAATTGTTGTCGAGTAGGTACTCGGGAAGTTACTGGTATATTGGGATAGCTGTGGATGTAAATACTCGGTAGTTTTGACGAGTATTGAGAAGCTATAGTGTACAAGAACAGAACGGCGAGTCGGGAAGTTACTGGTATACCGAAATAGCTGTTAAAGAGAATACTCGGTAGTGTTGAAGAGTATTGGGAAGCTAGGTATACGGGGACAGTAACGGCAAGTGGAAGTGAATACTCGGCAGTAGTGTTGAAGAACTGTGGCATACGGACAGTCGGTAATACTGAGGCTGTGGAAGTTAGACAGAGAGTTACATAAATAGACAGATAGTGTTGTGAAAGAGGTGACTTCTGTCCGAGCAGTTGAATATACAGACGCTGTTGAGTCAGTTGAGTATATAGACGCTGTGGAGATCGGTAGGCGGACAGTTGAACGTTATAAGTATCTAGTGATATAAATATTGTGTTATAAATATCGCGTAAACAGTCTACAAGAGTCTGCAACAGACCGGCAGTCTAAGATTGGAACGCGTAGTGAAATAAATAATTTGTAATATCATGGAAATAAATAGTAGTGTTAATTGGTTAAATAAATAGTGTTAGTGTTATCTAGTTAATTATAGTTTTAGTGTCAAATAGTTTTTAATAATATTTTTTTTCACTCGTAATAGTAACTTTCATTATAGTTTAATAAACACTTAATTTTAATTAATAATAATTGTCTAATATTTACACTTCACCCATAAATAAAAACGTTACAATGTGCATAGAATTTTAGTTTTTAGTTTTTATAATAATTTGTATATTTTTAACTAAATATGCTCATAAGGCAATTTTATTTTCATTTATTTAGGCGTTGTTCTCAAATTTAGGAAAATATGCGGTAAAACTGTAAGCTTTTTTTCAATTTTAACTGACAAAGAAAAATGTGTTTGGACTTAGTCCTGTTCCTGTATTAGGCATTGTACCGGATGTCTACTTGAAATCCGTAATATAGGGAATACAATGTTAATTTTTGCATTTTGCTTTAGTTAAATACCTATTAATTTTTCAAATGTTTCAAATAAAGGTTGTAGATAAAAAAATTCTGCACCTAAATCACTAATCATTATTTTGCACGTTTCGTAACTTGTAAAACTGAATTTGAAATTTTATAAATATTGTTTATTTATAGTGATACCCATGGAATTATCACAAAATTACAAATAAATCACTACCAAATCACAATAAATAGTAGGTAATATAATAATTACGAGATGTCTTTTTATGGCATAATTAAAATAAATTAGTATCTAAAGTAATAAACTATTTTTTTAACAATAGTGACAGTTCAAGCATTATGCATTTATTTGTAATTTTGTATTAATTCCATGGCTATTACTACAAATGAGCAAAATTTATAAAATTTTAAATTCGGTTTTACAGGATACAAAACATGCAAAATAAAATCTGATTACTAATATAAGTGTAGAAGTAACTAACCACATCAAACAAAAAAAAAAAATAACATTGTATTCCCTATACTCGTATTACGAATTTCAAGTAGACACCCGGTATAGAAACAGGTTCGTAGAAAACATATTTAAGCGAAATTAGCTCTGGAAGGTATGTTGGTGCCCTTCAGAGAATATTTTATTTTGGTCTCCACAGACCATACCCGACCGAAAGCGTTTCAGAAAGGGTACCCGACAGACGGAGCGTTAAACAAATATGTACCTATTTGAAAAATTATCAAAGTTACTTTCTTACCTTTAAAGGGTTCTCTAGATTGGGCCCCGGATGCCCTCTTACGACCACCGGCTCTTTGCGGAAGAGGTTTACATGCTGAAAAAAATGCAAAAAATCAGAAGAAAGGTTTAATTTTGTATTATATAATCTTACTTTGTACAATTTCTACAATGGAAGGGGCTAGTGTCCCGTTACCTATAAAAAATATATTATAAGGTTATTTTTTAATTAAATAAAGATGTGTTTTTGTTACATATGTCAGGCCAACTATTACCAGAAGACCATACGGCTTCACGACTTTTCTCGTTATCAGATGTGGGTTCTTGCGAGTCCCCTATGAGAAATTAATATTTTGGGCTGTTTTAATAAACGTGTTTTCACTTACCTATTTCATTAGTCTCAACGGTCACAATATTTGTCCTGTCCAAACTGGTCTCTTTTGGTTCAGACATGGTTACTCTGTGGTTCTTTCTTCCTCTCCCAAGAAAAGAAATGAAATATAATATATAAATTATTGTTAAACGTATTTTTCTTTTTCCAAATTATTAACAGCTAATAAATGACACAAAATATCGAAATGCAATGTAAATAAAAACAAAATGGCTGAGCTATTGAATCCCTGTCATATAAAAGAGTAAACAATCGTTTGAAATGATGTTACGTTAACATAATGCAAAAATTAATTAGAAAATGCATTTTACACGTTGGAAGCCACATATTTTCACATATGAAACATAATTATAATACGGTTTAAAAGTTCTTTAGTATTCAGAATAAACAACCTAACTTTGTAAGGTTAATATAACTTTTGTGCAAAATTGCGTACATTTATACATGTTTTATTACGTATACTATTAGTTTACGATTTATGTAAAATACTAATACCTATTATTTCGCTTAACTTCGCATTTAATGTATCTGACAGAAATGTGGTGCAAATGGTTCTATCACAAAACGTAGACTGATTTCTGGTTTTCAAGAAGTTCAAAGGTTCACCATTACATGGTTACCATAATAATAACTAAACACGATAGAAACATTGCATTTTTCTCAAACATTTGTGAAACATATTATATATTTATTATATATTTATAGTTTGTGCACAGAAAACTTTCCCCGAATATGAATACAAATAAATAAATTACAAACAAAAAACGGCAATGGAAAAATTTACAATTATGCCTATATACAGTGACTTGTGCATTTCTTTTTTTGGAAAAACAGACTATCTCTTAAATGGGCAGTTTTGGCCTAATTTGCTAATTTAGCTTTTTTATTGTTTTCCGGGACCTGAACCCAAATGTATTTATGGTTCAGGAAATAAATGTCGGTTCCCGGGATGAATTCAGACTGTGACATTAAAGATGCCGACAAAGAATGACGCTTAATGTACCAAATATTTTTAATAGTACATTTGCGTATAAAAGGAAAAAATGGAGCAACTTATGTCTAAGATAATCATAATTGGTTCGGTTTTATACATATAGTTATACAATAAAGATCACAAAGCATCTGTGTCCCGGATTATATGTATGCTTTCTCAGTTGCACAGTAGTATTTTTTATTTGTCAATATATTTGATACTTCGTACATCACTTTAAATTTAAAATTACCGCTCTAGCCTCACAACAGGGATAACCTGTTCAATGTCACGAAAAACAGATTACGACAGTACGACGTCAAAGATGCCGACGCCTCAAAATTACTTTTATTCGTACGTTGGTGTATAAAAGAATATACAGATACCGTTAATGAATGATTCTAGCAGCATACATACAAAAATAGGTCTAAAGTTATGAATTTAAATATTTCAACTGTTGCCTAAGAAAACAATAATACATATATTTTATTCTTACCTGTCACAAATCATCCAAGGTTTATTCTATAAGACAAGAAGTTTACTAAGTTCGAAAGAAAATGTTGATTGTCGCCAACAAGAAAGCATACGTCTTGAACGTCAGAGCTTCTGACTCAGAAGTAATGATATTCTTTTATCAAAATAATTCGAAATTTAGTAATTTCAACGCTACACACTTGCAATTATTCTACTGCTACGAAAATGTCTTGTTTCTTGCACTTGCACTACTTTTATGCGGCGCAAATAGATCTTGTATGAGTTTAATAAATTTTCTTGTATTTCTCTTATTTTAAAGATAGAATATAGTATTAGTAATACAGTAACGTATGTTTAGTATTAATTTTTTATTTTAAATTAAAATGTATTAACTGTTATATTTAAATATATTAAAATTTTCGTTACAAATAAACAAATAACGATAATTTTCACCAAAAGATGTCTATACCTGTTCTTGTTTACGTGAACGACTACATAACGTGTTGGTGCGGGGCGCGTTGTTTAAAACAACCTCGTATGGTTTATTACGACTTGCGAGGCGACTCGCACAAGCATTGAATCATTGTACCTACGAGTGGGTACAGTACTGACAAATGTTTCCGCAATAAATAAATAAAATTAATTTTTTATCATGTTTTTTATTGTTTTTATTCATTCTACACGTAAAAAGGTATGAAGAGTACAGGGAACAGTAGCGGCGCCAGGATGTAAATGTAAGGCGGGCACCAGGGGGGGGGGGTGTAATAGGTCGTGTAAAGGTAACAAAAAAAAGGCGCCGCAAGCAATTTTTTTTTTCATTCAAGATAAAATGCCTTATAATTGAAAGTTACATTTTATCAAGGGATGTGAAGCTGCATGCTTTCGGCCTTTCATGTACAAAAAGAAATTGCCGGATCACAGAACATATGGATATTGGATAAACTGTCTAAACTGTGGAAATTGAACATCACCTGCACTTCTTCTATTATGTAATCAACAATGATATTTTAAGAACAAGTCATCAAATATTAACTGTAAAATACAATAAGTATTTAATTTTATGCTTTATCTTAAATTATAATATTTTATTTATTAATACACGCTTTTTGTTACATTTCAATGTATATAAGCGGTGATGTGATGGGAATGAGACAATTTTTCCATTAAATTTTCATAGATTTGCATTTCTTTAACGACGGTAGTGGAGATGAAATTGTGAAAGATGAACACAACAGCCATACCTTACCAGGGATTCGAACCCGTATCCCTTGGGTCGTAAGTCGGCTATGTTGCCCACTACACCACAGGAGTTGGTAAATTATAATATTTACGTTTGTATGAATTTGTTTTTTTATCAATTCGTGGCTTATGCCCCATAAGCCCCGGGTGGCAATTACCCCCATTTCCCACCGTCCCTTGTATTTGCGCCTGATGAAACGGGCACATAAAACGAAACAAAGACACAAGCGTCCATATTCAAATAATTATATATACCGAGTGTTTACTTTTTTATAAATGAAGTGTAAATACAAATAATGTTCGGAATTAAAAATAAAATTTTATTCACAAATATTTTATATACCAAAATTATTTGTATGTTGGTAATGGGTGGGCACAATTTTTTTAGGGCGGGCACGTGACCACCCTGCCCCCCCCCCCCCTCAGCGCTTCCACTGACAGGGAAAAACTAGGCATGTCACTATTTTCAAAATTTAGTTTATTGTTCATACTCGGAGACGGAGACATTTATTACTTTAAAATTGTAAAAAAGTAATTTGTCATGTCAGTTTTAGCGTACAGAAAAGCATGGTTTTTGCTGACAAAAAATACCTTTATTTTTTGGAGGAAGGCAATTGAGTTTTAAAATTAAAAGCTCAAATATCTCGGTTTAAAAAAAAATAACTTTATTTGGTTACCGATTAATGAAACAGGTTTACGCACAGGTTTTCTAAAAGGAATAGAATACACTGTAGATGTCTATTATCTAAATAATAACTATTAAATCGTCATAATTGAGAACTTAGACCAAAAGGGATGGTCATGTTAACATTATAAATCTAAATGGATCATTTTTATAATTGTATTAAGCATTTAAAAAAATCCTTATCCTATATTTTAAAGTATGCTTAATTTTAATCATTGACTTAAAGTAAGCTGACAACTAATCTTTGTCAGATGCACTACCGGAGACTTTCTGGTTTTGGTCCACTTTTTGTTTCTTTGGCCACACCGCGCTGAAGCGGGTCTTCCCTGAAAATAATAATTTTATTGTATATAATTTCGGGATCTGAACTTTTTCCAGTTATTATGTCCCTAGGGTGACTTTATGGCACACACACTACTATTTATTTTTACTTTACCACGGGGTTTATGTTACTATCATGTGTGTTGCCAGCCCTTGTTACAGCCCCAGTTAATTCTATCCCAATTTGGAAAGTAACGGAAATAGATACTAATAAAAGCCAGTCGAGAAAAAATCTTGACCAGACTTGGATTCGAACCCACGAATGTTGTGTGCAGAGGCTATAGGTCTTTCCATCTGAAGAGACACCTGGCCTGCGTGTAGAGGCGGTGCTTATATGATATACTACACAACCTACCAAAGCGGTGCGAGCATTGAAGTACCTATATTACAATCCATCCGTTAAATACACTGTATATACGCAATTTCATTCATAAATGAATAGTTTTTAGTTTATTATTTTCTAAATGTAAGCGTTATTAAAATATTAATAAATTTTAATTGTTATTAACAGTATTATTTAAATATTCATGAAAATGCAAAAAAGTTGAAATATATTTTATTAAGGGCCGGTATTTTCATCTCCCAATAAAGTACAAAGAGCATAAATGAGGTAAATAGTATAGAATGTCATTTTTTGATGCGATATTGTTCATTTATTCGACAGATAAGTTATCCAGCACTTTATCCGAAGATGGAAATACCGGCCCTAAATCGATAAATTATATATTACAAACAAACAAGAAACAATAACAGAAACAAATATACCGCGAAAACAAACAAAAAACAATAACAATGTGAATATACCACGCAAACATACAAACAAGTAACAAAGCAAGTAGGTCAAATGTCAAAATGCAGAACTGAGCGCGATGTGAAACCAAGCGATGTCAACATCAGAATGAGGAAAATTGAAACTGATGTTACGCAGAACAGAGAGTAGCGTAGTATTCCTTGTTACTCATATTTGCCTCTCTTTTTAAGACGCAAATGCGTACTTGGCGCAGGTGTCTCTTCAAATGGAAAGACCTATAGCACTCATCACTGTGCTATCCCGCCATTAATAATTTTATTAATAATGTTATTTATTTTTAAAAATGAATTTTACCTCTCGAAACTCCAGGTTGGAAGCTAGCTGTTAGTTGATCAACGGTTAAGAAAGGTTTTTTATGCGACCGCAAGTTGTACGTCGATCTAATGGGTGATGCTCCTAAAAAAAAGTTCAAGCTGAATGAAAATGGTAATCAGCTGCTCACTACCTGATGGTGACTGTTAAAGCCTTATCACACTACAACCATATCTCTGACTCTTTTTCGCTGACTTATTTTGTATGATCAACTCGATCTATCACACTGTAATTTCGGACAACCGTTTTCTCCGACTTTTAGTGGATTTTCATACTTGACGTTGGTTATGATTTGGTGTCTGTAATGACAACATATTTCAAATTTGTTTGACGTATCAAATTATTTCAAGTAAAATGAATGAAAACGATGGAAAAATAATGCAATTGCGGGCAAGCATACTAATTTTATGCGCATCAAACAAAAAACAGTCAACTTCTGACATTTCTGCAGTTATATTTTACTCCGTAAAGTTACATTCCTATGCTTCATAGACAGTGGCGCATGCGCAGTAGAGAAGTCAGAGGAAATGAAACCGATTTCATTTCATCTGACAACAGGATTCATGACTTCCTTGTAGCTATCACACTGGAGTAAGTCAGCGATATGAACCTAAGTCATGGATATTGCGTGACAAGACAGAGATACTACTTTTAGTGTGATAAGGCCTTTAGCGGTGAATGTAGGGATTAGATTTAACATGGGATATTCGATTTATGCATTGTCCTGCTCTCCTGTTCATTTTACGACAAAAAACTGTACACTGGGTAAAAAGTTGTTCAGAATTAAAAGTTGCATACACAACTGTTTTTACATTATTTATTATGTTTTGGGTGTCTTCACAATTATAAAAAGAAATTTTGAAAGTTCCATTAATTAGTAGCAATAGCAAATAGCTATAAAAAATACGGGATTTATTTTCCAAATGTTAGATTGACGTTTAACGTTTATAAATAATATAACAAGGAAGAAATGAGAAAAAATTCTATTAAAATTACGAAGAAACCAAAAAACATAATAAAAATTGTAAAAATAGTGTAACGAACAATGGACGCCGCGGTGAGCGAGTGTCTATTCTTAGCGATGACGTAATCCCCGCGGGCAATTTGACGACGTAAATAGACCTGTTTAATTACTTGGGTAACGTGATCTATTGTATTGGATGTTTTTATCCAGAAGAATGTTCTAGTAATATCTCGAATAAAGGCCAACGCGCACATGAGCGACCGAAGCGAAGCGAAGCGAGGTGAAGAGAAGTTTTTTCATTCAATGTCTTATTATGTCTATACGCGCACTTTGGAGCAGCGAAGAGCAGAGCAACGATGCGACTATACACATAAGAATACATGAATGCAAAAACTTCTCTTTTCTGCGCTTCGCTTCGCCGCTTTTCGCGTCGCGCAAGTGCGTATCGGCCTTAAAGACACCGGAGTATATAAGCCCTGTTATGGAAGGCATTAGACACCTAGACAGTCTGATATAAACAAGCAGTCGACCAGTAGTTAACATAGATAAATATAGTCATATAAATAAATAAGTGAAATTAATATTGTTTAAATACATAATCTTAAGTGTTTTATAATATTCTTCTTCTTTTTAATATTTATCATTTAATAAACTTTAATTTAAATTAAAAATAATTCTTTGATTTTTACACTTCACCCAAATAAATAAAAAACGTTACAATAGTTTTATTTGGAACTTTTAATTTGGAATAACATTGCACTATATAATTTTTGCCATAAAATGATCAGGAGGGCAATATAAAATTACTATTCCAAGTTAAATTCACCGTCCGTTAACACGGGAAAATCGTTTTTCGTAGACTGTTGCTCCCTGTTTCAACTGATAACAGTGGTTGTGGTATCAATAGAAAGATAAAATATCTGCATCAGATGACACCAAATACATGTCAATTACGTAATAATTTAGTCTCAAATTAATTATTAAATTTGTTCAATTTCTTATTAATACCGATAGCCATGGAATTTGAACAAAAAGACAAGCAAATGTTTGACATTTTATCTGCCAGTATTTGTTAGATATGATTTTTTTGTTTTATTTTGTAACATTAGAAATTGCTGGAAAAATTAAATTAATAAAATATGAAATAATAAAATTGTAAGAGTTATAAGTTTTTGACTAATAAAATGTCAAACATTTGTTTGTCTTTTTTTTCAAATGCCATCATGGTTATCGATATTTTAAGAAATTGTATAAATTCAATAATTAATTTATGGGACTAGGGGGTCTCGAGAACTATAAGCGATACGAAGTCGGTTAAATTAGATAAAAGTTGCCCCATTAGGAGACCATGTTAATAGTGTTTTGTTGTTTGAAAAAAAAAATACATAGGTCACTAGATATAGGCGAAAATGTAAATTTTCAATTAAACAAATGATAATACCTGATGATTTCATTTGTTTCATGGGGGAAACCATTGCTTTTAACCTATAAATTTAGACATTGTTGTATTTTCGGTGTCTGAAACAAGTGAAGCTAGACAAATTACACATGGTTGGAAAGCTAAACAAAATCTCTTTTCAATGGAGTAACTTTCCAATATTGCTTCCATATACAAATTAAAACTTTGATATTATAACTCGAAAACTAATAGTGATAAAAAAAATTGAGCATCGACATTCGGAAGAAAATAATAATATGATTTAAAGATGTACAAATTAAAATTCAGTATTATTTAACATTTGGAAGATTTGTGTAAAAATAAAAACTGCAAAATATACATTTTCGCCCATATCTAGTGACCTATGTATTTTTTCTCAAATAACAAAACACTATTAAAATAGTATTCTAATAGAACTTTTGTCTAATTTAACTTCGTATCTCTTATAGTTTTCGAGATTCTCATGTTGGAAAAGTTATCCTGGACATCCTGTATAGGTACTATAATCTGTTTCAGTATACAGGGTAGAGATGCGTCTATTCCCGAAATTTAAAGATACGGGAAAATTCCCAAAAATTTTCCCGGAATTTTTTTGAGAAATTTCCTGGAAAATATTCTTCGGGAAATTTCCTAAGGAATTTCTAATATGACTAAAAATTGTAACTGTAGTTTATTTAGTTTCATTTTTCAGTGAAATTATGATAAAAAAATAACGTACATATACTCGTATCAATATATTTATGCACTATCGGTCATACATACGAGTAGAGCGACTCTGTAAGAACTGATAAAGAATACTCCTTCATATTTTAAACGTTCAATATATTTTCATAGTTCTTATATAAAGTGAAGATGCAATATTCATAAAACCTTAAATGTGTAATTCAAAAGCATCGTACTAAATTTCACAAGTACTTATTTACTTAAAAAAAAACAATAACAATTTATTTTTAAGGAAAACTAAATTACTCAAAAAAATGAACAATGTTACATATTTAATAATTATTCATAACAACTTGTACCAAACATCAAGGCCAAAATCTTTTAAAATTTACAGGAAATTTGCAAAAATTATATTCAAGGGATATTTCCAAAAAAATCCGGGAAAAAAGGTAACAAAATTTCTTCCCGAAAATCACGGATGAAGGAATTTCCGAGAATTTTCCCGGGGAAAAAAACAAATTCCCAGCGGGAATATCTGGCGGCACATCACTAATACAGGGTGTTACACCAACACCGACCACCGCCATTATTTTCTTTATTATTATAGTTACAAAAAAATACTATAGAACAAAGTTATAGGAGACCAAAGGGGACATCCCACGAAAGAAGAAAAATATATTTTAAACCAGTGGTCTCCTGTTACAACACAAAGTTATTTTTTTAAATAGGATTATAGATATTTTTATGCCTATTCGATAGCGTATTTTTTTCTGAATTCAACCATGTATAAGTTTTATATCCTTACGTAATAAAAATATTGAAAAAAATTCAATTGAAATTTCAATAAATTTTAATAATAATAAATAATAATTTTGATTTTTATAGTTATTTTTTAGTAGGCTATGCATGAAAAAATATTGAGTTTAAATTAAAACAAAACAAATATTTCATAATAACTTTATAAATAGTGTTTTATTTGATTTCCATCCTAAATAATTCAAATTGATAGATAGCAAGTTTTGTTTTTCATACATAGCCTACTGAAAAATAACTAAAATATCAAATTTATTTAAATTTCATTTGGATTTTTCTCAATATTTTTATTATGTAAGGACATAAAACTAATTCATGGTTGAATTCAGGAAAAAAAAACGCTATCGAATAGGCATAAAAAATTAGTATAATCCCATTTGAAAAAATATAACTTTGTGATGTAACTTGAGAACCATTGGTTTAAAAATATATTTTCTTCTCTAATAGGATGGCAACTTGATCTCCTACAACTTTATTCTATAGTATTTTTTTGTAATTAATAATAAAGAAAATAATGGCGGTGGTCAGTTTTGGTGTATAATTTATATATCAACAATTAGAGTATGAAATATACTTATACTAGATTAATACCTCGTTTTCTTGATCCAGATTGTTTGTTGTCGGTAGCTGAAAAACAAAAAATAAAAAAATTGTAAAACTTTCAAATTTCTTTCTTACTGGTGGGGGATTTTGCAGGTTCCGCAGTCATTAATTTCTTAATTGGTAATATTGGTGGTGCTAAAAAAGGACAAAATACATGCGAAAAAGTTATTTTGTATTATATAACCTTACGTAATAGGGCCAAGGTCCGCCTACGCAGCGATTCCGTCGGGGTTAAAGATACGCGTTTTGCTATAAAAATATTAATATTTTAGTTTTTTTATTAAATTTATTTATTATATTTTCGCTTACGTGTGATGGGTTTTATTGGCGTATGCATAGTTTTTCTCGGATCCCCTACGAAAAAATATATATTTACTTTCATTGATTACAAATGTGTTTTCGCGTACCTATTTTGGGCCGTATATTTTCCTTTTTTGAACCTGGCGTTTCAGCTGGAGTTTTGTCCAATACTCTCTTTCTAGATTCGGACATTTTTTCGGCCATTTCTTTGTCGTCTTTCAAAAAAAAAAAGTTAAAAAATATACCGAGAGTTTTTTTATTAGTGGACATGGGCGTATATCTTTACCATAGTTACATTTAAAATAATTGACAGCAATGTATTATCGCGTTTTTTTTTAAACATAGGGAGTTGTTAAGGTCATTCAACTGTCATCTTCCAAAATAATGTATGAAGAAAAAATACAAATCATAACATGGTATAAGTCCAATATGAGTCTAAGGCAAGTTTCCGATTTATTTGCTGCAACTTTGAATAAGCGACCCAGGCCAGCAACTTGTCATTAGGGATTGTAAATTTACCGATTTTTTCAATTACCGGTAATTCGGTAAAATATTTAATCAAAACCGGTTTACCGGTAATTTACCGTTTTTTAAATATTGTTGTAGGACACAAGAGTTAATATTAAAAAATCTGATGTGGACACCGCACGACTTCCCTGTACGCAAGACCAATATGAAGATGAAGTATTAGACCCAATTATAAAATTGTACGTGTTTGATGTAATTTGACATTAACATCTATTTTTTTTATTTTTTTGTTATTCTAATCCATAGCAAGCTTCTTTACAAACACCAAAAAGTATATAAGTTTTAAATTTACATATCTCGCTTATACAAAGGGCTAACTTAATAATACTTGATATGATAGACGCAGAATTTAATTCTATGAAACTCTTATTTGAAATGAAACCATTTTATTCAAGAAAAACTGTTAACAACTTTAGGTAATATATCACTTCCGGTTAGCCTGTTTTAACCAAAATCTACTATGTTATTCCAATTGACATAAAAGTCATATATCAAATTTGAAAATTTTTGGATTATATTTTTAAATAGTTTTTCATTAAAATCTATTATAGGCTTCAAATAAAGTACCATTATAGCAGTCCTAAATACAAAATTTCAACTTTCTACGGCTTATCGTTTTTGAGTTATGTGAGATACGTACGTACGTACGTACAGACGTCACGACGAAATTAGCCAAATGGATATTTCCGTTGAAATCTGAAAACCGAAATTTTTCGCGATTACAATACTTTCTTTACTTCGTACAAGGAAGTAAAAAGAAACATTTGTATTATAAACTAGAGGTGGGCACGGGCCGTGATTTTGTCGGGTCACGATGGGTCACGACGTGACCCGCGTGATCGTGAGTATAATTTAAATTTTGCGTCGTGATCAGACGTGAGCGTGAGGCACTAAAAATTAACGTGCGTGATCAGGCGTGATTTAAATTTAATCGGGCGTGAGTACAAGTTTTCTTCTATTTTTTATTTAAAAAATTGTCAATTTCCATCTTTTACTTTACATTCTTTTTATCATTATTATGTCCAAATATGTCATCAACAGTATTTTTTGCATAAAAATAGTGTTATTGTTGTACCCAAAATTGTATACACAGTTGCTCCGATTTCACTAAAGATATACAAATCTTTAAGCCCGTTTGACACGATCATAATTTTGTTAACAAATTTGTTACCAAATTTATAATGATATTTGTGAAGGAAATGAAACCAATCTGTTACCTATCTTATTACCAATTTGTTAACAAATTTGATAACAACTTATGACTGTGTTAAGCAGGCTTAAATGTACATAGAAACAATTACGTGACACGAACGTGACCCGCCGTGCGTGAGTGCCAAAATAAAATCGTGAGCGTGAGTGATCGTGAATCAAACATAAAAAGTCGTGCGTGATTGGTCGTGATTACATTTTTAGTTCCGTGAGCGTGCGTGATCGTGAACAAAAAGTTACTCACGCGCCCACCTCTATTATAAACTAATCAGCGAGCAATCGACCAACATATGCAGCGCTGACAAAAGCATTTAGACTACCTACGTCCTACGTTGTAAATAATAGCGCATCTATGAATCTCCGTCGCTGTGATCTATTTGGTTTTCCCCACCCCCACCACTCGCCGGTTTCTGCGTAACTAGCATTTTGTACTTGCGTTTCGCAACTTGAAAACGCATAAATGCGTTATTTTGCTATTATGTAATTTATCGAATTACCGGTAAAAAATAGCGAATTACCGATAAAAAATATGGGATTTTTTTGGCTATTTACCGGTTTACCGGTATTACAATCCCTACTTGTCATGTGTTAATATCAGATATTCTTTTTATTGGCATCTGACTTTAAGCAATATGACAACTGGTGCCATTTTTGGAACAATCGTTTATAGGAAAATTTGATGTTATGTGACTATGTGACATTAGTTTGGTTGTATACACATTAATTTTATCCATTATATTTATATTATTTACTTTTATAAATGCAGTATTTCTTAATAATACACATTTAAGTACAAAAGAAATGATTAAATGTCAATTTACCTATCCCATCAACGTTAATTCCATTTCGGCGCTGCGATCTTATTGTCAATCGCCAATATCGAAAGGGTATGTCATTTTCATTTATACGTATAATTCAATGTTTGTTACTCTTAATTACCTTACTTGTTCTGATTTTCTTATTAAAAGTAGCAATAAACGGAAACTTGCCTTCATATTGGACTGCAATGTTAAGATTTGTACTTTTTCTTCATACATCATTTTGGAAGATGTCAGTTTGATGACTTTGACAACTCCCTATGTCCAGTTAAAAAATGGCGATAATACATTGCTGTCAATCATTTTAAATGTATCTATGGTAATAACATACACCCATGTCCACTGATAAAAAAGAACTATCGGTATGTATGAATGATTGTTAATGTAAAACTTTTATATTGTATTATAATATAACATTACCTTCTTTAAAGCTGAATATCGCAAAAAATCGCGATACGATGTAAATATGATATAGGCAAAAAAAAAAAATGGCTGACCTATTGATACTGATGGGTCCCGAAATTAAATGATGAAGAAATTTTCCCGGAAATTCCCAAGAATATTTGTTTGAAAATTTCCCAAGTAATTTCAAATATTGCGTAGTACTACAATATTTGTTGACGTGAGTAAGAGTAGGTGTCAAGGTATAATATTATCTTAAATAAAATTTCAAAAACAAAATCCGGGAAAAAAGTCAAGATATTTTTTCCGCAAATCGTAATTACAGGAAAAAACAAAATTCCTTGCGGGAATTTTTTAATGGCACATCATTTAAAATGATTTTCATGAACATAAAGTAAAAATTAATTAGAAATTACATTTTACACGTTGGAAGTAAAATATTTTAACATAAACATCAAGCACAGTGCTCCGCAGATACAAAGGGCCCCTCGCTGCTGCCAATCGGTATAACCCATGCAACAGTCAGCGACAGTTCGACAATGCGACATAATGTATTAACATCGATAATCAAATTAATTATTTTTTAGAATGTGTTATTTTTTTGTTTTTCCTTTTCTTTTTAGTATTTATTCTAGACTTAAGAATTTAGAATAGGTACGACAATAGTTTCAATCTATTTAAGGCTGGAATGTATCAATCCCTAACCATCTACGGTTTTGCAAGTGTAAGAGGTGAGGTAAGAAGTAGGCGGAGCCGTAACGTTTCCCCCACCGTTTGAGTTTCTACGAATTAGGGATAATATTATGCTTTGAACTTTGAAAAGAGTTCGCTAGGTATATGATCGCAGAGGTGACAAGCGAAAATAAAATATTTTGATATTATAAATACAACCAAATGCTATTTTTACATATCTACTAAATATTGCTTTTGCATTTAGTTACGAGTTACGAGTAGGCATTATTCTTTTGAATGTAAAATCAGTAATTTTAGAAATACGTTAAATAGTTGTGTTTAAAAATTAATATGTTTCAAATGATCCAGTGTAAGGTTATACTAAAACATCTTTATAATATACATGAATGATTTTTACATATACTTATTTTTTTCTCTTTCGACTGGTATAAGTTTTTGTCTTTTAAATTTATTTAACCCTTAAAATCTTCGATTTTTCATTGTTTTTAATGAAATTTCTTATTTTTTTTATCAGCAATTTCATTAGTTTTTTAAAATAGTATTTTATTCTACTTAAAAACTTATTTCATAACTGCCCTGTTTCATAATTTAATTTTAATTTTATATTTTCAAATTCACAGAAGTAGGTATCCCAGATATGATCAAAAAAATTATTTAAAACACAAAAACCCTTACACTAATCGAAAGAGAAAAAAATAAGCACTTTTTATAGCAAAAATCGAATATCGGTTCCACTTAAAAAATGTAAGTTTGTGTTATACCTCGAAAATTTACCAATAGAAAAATTATTTTCGTATGATGTCACTGGATAGACAATAAAAATATCTGACTTTATAAATAAATATGTTATATAAATAATACAGAGTGGTTCTGGAAATGAAGAGAGCGGTCGATATCACAGAACTCAAAAAAAAAACACACTATGGCTCGTATTCTCACCTCTTGAAGTAGTGCTACTTCCGAAAAATCAGTACTTCAACTGTCAAATTTAATATTAAAAATTAGAGAAATAAAAGTAAATTGAATTATAAATACCACTTATTTCAAATATAGGTTTCATTTACAAACATGAAACTCATTCTTATCTATTCATAAAATAAAATTTAAAAAATCGAAATAGCGTTACATCGGAAGTAGCGCTAGTTCAAGAGGCGAGAATACGGGCTAATATGTCTGGCTTTCGAGTTGAGATGCCCCTTTCCCCGTCATCAAACACTTTGTTGGCGGTACGACAAATAATACAGCTCTCTTGTCGCTAGTAGTGACATCTAAGATCGTATATATGAACTATAATTGCATCCTTTTATTTTCATCATATTTCAATAACAATTAGCAATCTGTTAAAAAAAATAGCATTTATATATTGTTTATAACTATATCTACAAGGCAACGCATGAATTTTAATATATTTTTTATTTAAACTATACAAAATTAAACATTTAAAAGTAGTACTTTTCGTTGTTTTCCAATATTTTTTTTAGACAATACTATGAAAAAATTTAGCAATATCTATGCGTCGCCGTGTAGCAATAATATTATATATTGTTGTAAAAAAATACGAATGTTCTTATATTATTATTACAATTAGTGCAATGCAAATTCTATAGCACCATTTTTGTTACATTTAGGTAGCTACATTACGGCCTTAAGAAAAAATAGCAGTCTAAAATCCAATTTAATTCATTGTCTATCCGAACCAAAAAGCATTATGTTACGTTTTACACAAAGAAGAACATAAATAATACAGTTATTTTATGAGGTAAACATTGAAATTTTTCCTAATTTTTTGACAAAAAAAGTCTCCGGTACGATAACAAAAACATTAAAATTATAAACTGTTTATAGGTATATGTTTTATAAAGAAATATATTTTGTTGGGTTTCCTTTCGTTTTTATAACAGCAACTAAATAACAAGCCATTGAATCTACCAAATTTTTGGTCCCCTATAGCGTTATATTCTGTCTGGGTAATTGACCTTATTTTGGTAAGTATTGTACAATAGCCATAACCTTCATAAGATGCAAATTATTTGTCGGATCGTTCTTATGTATGAAATTAAAATTGTCATTTTTTCGGGACATAACTTAAAAGTTGCTTTTAAAATATCAAGGTGCTATTCATAATTCTTGCAATAAAAGCTAATGGTTAGATGGTTAATTAGTCACCCCCCCCCCCAACAGTAATAGCCAGGGCCCCCAAACAGTATTAGCCAGGGCCCCCAAACAGTATTAGCCCAGGGCCCCCAAAGTTCACCGTCCGCCCCTGATAAAAGGTTAATAAACATTTTGTGCAAAATTGCGTATATTTATACGTCTTACCATGTTACGAGTTTATGTAAAGTATTAAAGTATATTATCTATTATTTCCTTTTATTTCACTTATGCGCTGCAAAAAAATGTGGCACAACTACTGTGCTTTTTTGAAAATTAAAAATTTATTTCCGCTTACCTTCTACAATAGTGTCTGTAGTTTCAGAGTCGAAACTGTATGTCGCAGAAAAATTTACCGCTTCCAAAATGCTTTCTGTTGGTTCTGGCTGTGGCGTATTTGCGCGCCTATTGTTGTCCTCTAAAAAAGCATGAAATTTATAAAAAAGATTGTTAATGAAATCTTTTATAATGTATTTAAACAGAATGATATAAAATATCAAGATGCAATATGCATAGATATGCGCTAAGAAAATAGCGCTCAATTCCAGTTTTTTTTTTAATATTTGTTAATTAATAATGTATTTCCGCTTACCTATTTCACTGGTATCAGGACTTTTCGGGCCCAAACTACTGGTCCCAACAAAACTTGTTTTATCTGTACCGCTCTCGGTAGAGATCGATTCTGTTGTGCGGTTTCTATCGTCCTCTAAGGAAATAAATAAAAAACATTGTTAATGATCACCTTTTGTAATATACTAAACAGAATATTACTTTTTTCTTTTCAAAAAAATAATAGCAGCTAAATGATATAAAATATCGAGACGTAATGTACATACGATAGGCGTTACAAAAAATGGCGTAGATACTGTTTTCTAATTATTATTTATTAAAAACGTGTTTTCGCTTACCTACTTCACTGTTATCAGGACATTTCGGGCCCAAACTACTGGTCCCAACAAAACTTGTTTTATCTATACCGCTCTCGGTAGAGGTCGATTCTGTTGTACGGTTTCTATCGTCCTCTAAGGAAATAAATAAAAAAGATTGTTAATGATCACCTTTTGTAATATACTAAACAGAATATTACTTTTTTCTTTTCAAAATAATAATAGCAGCTAAATGATATAAAATATCGAGACGTAATGTACATACGATAGGCGTTACTAAAAATGGCGCAGCTACTGTTTTCTAATTATTATTTATTAAAAACGTGTTTCCGCTTACCTACTTCACTGTTATCAGGACTTTTCGGGCCCAAACTACTGGTCCCAACAATACTAGTTTTATCTATACCGCTCTCGGTAGAGGTCGATTCTGTTGTTCGGTTTCTATCGTTCTCTAAGGAAATAAATAAAAAACATTGTTAATGATCACCTTTTGTAATATACTAAACAGAATATTACTTTTTTCTCTTCAAAATAATAATAGCAGCTAAATGATATAAAATATCGAGACGTAATGTACATACGATAGGCTTTACTAAAAATGGCGCAGCTACTGTTTTCTAATTATTATTTATTAAAAACATGTTTCCGCTTACCTACTTCACTGTTATCAGGACTTTTCGGGCCCAAACTACTGGTCCCAACAAAACTAGTTTTATCTATACCGCTCTCGGTAGAGGACGATTCTGTTGTACGGTTTCTATCGTCCTCTAAGGAAATAAATAAAAAACATTGTTAATGATCACCTTTTGTAATATACTAAACAGAATATTACTTTTTTCTCTTCAAAATAATAATAGCAGCTAAATGATATAAAATATCGAGACGTAATGTACATACGATAGGCGTTACAAAAAATGGCGCAGCTACTGTTTTCTAATTATTATTTATTAAAAACGTGTTTCCGCTTACCTACTTCACTGATATGAGGACTTTTCGGGCCCAAACTATTTGTCCCAGCAACGCTCACGGTAGATGCCGATGCTGCTGCTAAGGAAATAAATAAAAAAGATTTTTAATGACCATCTTTTGTAATATACTAAACAGAATATTACTTTTTTCAAAATAATAATAGCAGCTAAATGATAAAAAATATCGAGACGTTATGTACATACGATAGGCTTTACAAAAAATGACACAACTACTGTTTTGTTTATTATTATTTACAAAAACGTATTTCCGCTTACCTATGTCACTGATATTAGGACTTTTCGGACCCAAACTACTCGTTCCACTATCCACACTGCTCTCGAAACTACTCGTCCCACTATTCGCACTGCTCTCGGTAGGTGAGGATTCAGCTATTCTATCTTCCTCTAAGAAAATACATGAAATATATAAAAAAATATTGTTAATTAACATCTTTTATAATATTATTTAAACAGAATATTACTCTTTTTCAAATTAATAATAGCTAAATAATGTAAAATATCGAGCCGTAATGTATATAAGATATGCGCTACAAAAAAATGGCGCGAACAATTGAATCTCGTCATATAATAGAGTAAAGAGTCATTTTAATTAATATAATGTATAAATCAATTAGAATATACATTGTACACGTTGAATGCAACATAATTTTACATATAACACATGTATTTATAATGTATTTACAAGTTTTTTACCATTGAAAAATGCTTAACCTCATATTGTAAGCTTAATATCATTTTGTATAAAATTACGCGTATTTATACATGTTTTATTATGTATATTATTAACCTATGACCTATTAATAAAAGTATATTACTTATTATTACCTTTGATTTAAATTCGCACTATATTATTATGTATCTGTCACAACAAACAATGTGTAGACTTTCTTTAGAAAAGTTTAACTTTGAACATCATATTTGGTTACCATAGCAACGAGTAAATACGATATGAACATTGCATTCGTTCAAAATTGAGAAAATATGTATTTATTATTACATATTTATAATAATAAATTTACATTTTTCCCTATACGTAGTGACCTAAGTTTTTTTTTTTTATGAAAAAAACGAACTATTAAATATATGTTTATGTTAATCGGTATTATGTTTTTAATGTGTTATATATAGGAATTGAATTAGGCTCTAAAGCGCTAATGCTTGTTGTGTAAGGCGCTTTCAATTTTATTTAAACAATAAGCATCATTTCGTTTGCATTTAAACATACTGCGCTAGCCTTACAAGGGCTAGCCCGTTCAAGGTCAAAGAAAATCAGACTGATACAAAAAAAAGATTCAGTTCCGACAGAGAATGACGCTTAAAGTACCTACCAAGTATTTTGACTTGTCTGTTAGCGTATAAAAGAAGAAAAAGGATCATAAATTATCTGTTCCGAATTATGTATTTTCGCAATTGACAGCAGTATTTGTCAATATGTATACAGGTGTCGGTAAATTTGACACGAGCCAAAAGGAAACGCGCCGATCGCCTAGGCTTCGTGCTGTCCTTAGCTTGCTAAATACATTTTGTAAATACGATTTAGACCGCGCGAGTAACCGTGTTATATTTTATTTCCGTTCCCAGATTTTTTATTGTTGTTACTATTATAACTATTTAAATTTACTTTAGGCGTTTATTATTGTTGTAGAGTTGTCTCTACATATCTACATAAAAACTTCGAATCGAAACTATTAATGATCGAATGAAATGGTTTGAAGAATTATTGGGGTCGTACTCCACCACAGAGGCCAATTAGACATTAATTTTTTTCTTAGTATTTATTTTTTCGTTCTATAGTTCTTTATTTTATTTTTTATGATTAACTGTTATGGATAAATAACATACTTTACCATTTTTACCCGAACAACATTTATTTTATTTCATGTGAAAGAAAAAACTTCAAACAATATAATGTCTCATTAAATATTTTTTTATTAAAACAAATGTTATAAAGCAATATTTAAATGGTCTACGTATGTAGACCACGTAACTAAACTCGTCACAAAAGTCCGCGCGACTAACGAAGGATTATAGGTTCTATGAATAGGGCTGAGAAAGTTGGGTTTCGTATCTGTTAATTATTGTATTGGCCGACTTGTATTGGTCATTTCACCATGTGCTCACATGTCTTTCAATTGTTTTCAATATGTTTTGATTAAACGGTGATATTTTATGACTGGTATAACCTTTCTGATTCTGGTGAAATCAGTGCTTTTAACTTCTGATAAATTTCTGTGGGTGCTTGAGCCCCGGAGCACCCACGTAGTCGGCGCCCGTGATAATAATAATACCAAAAACGCTCACGATCTTGAAGCAAACCTCGAAGCGAAAAGTTTTTAGAAGTCTTAAGTGTAGTAATATATATTTTTAATAAATATTTACAAGGTTAATTTTTTTAAGGTTAGTCCATAACATTAACCGTTTATCTCGCAAAAAAATTAAGTCGGTTAGTTAACCTATCTCATTATTTACATGACTTCACTTCGCGCTATACCGACCTATTGATCTCGCACGTTTAACCTGCTAACTCAAGCGGATAAACTAGTGTGAAATAAACGTAGGCAAATAATGGGTTAGCTGTTAGGTTAACGAACCGGCTTGAAATATTTTTTTTTATATGCAAAGTAGCCATTTGCGTTCTCTTTTGTCAACGCAAAATGTCACTTTGCCGCTCAAGCGCGACAAAGTAGAAAAAACGCTCGCTGTCCAAATTTCTAACTAGACTATGTTGAGAAATGTCACTTGTCTACATTCTTAATAGAAACGTTTAGTCAGGAACTAATGGCACAGTAGTAGTTACACATTTACAACCTTTTCAAGTCAATCTAATATATAACTACTCTGTCGGTATATTACATAACCAAACAAAATGCCGCACTGCTGTGAAAATAAAATAGGGCATTTACTTGCAAAAACTAAAGTATAACATGATTAAATTAGATTGAAGCAATAGCTGAAGAAGAATGGAAAATAACGATAAATTAAAAGTAAATATAAAATAAATTGTGTGAACAGTTGTACTGCCACAGGGGCGCGCCGTACCATTGTATCACCCGTGTGCCAATGCTCATCTTGGCGCACCCCCCCCCTCCCTAAAAATTCAACATTTATAAAAAAAATAAGCAACGCCATTCGAAAGAACGTAAAAAAGTGGATTAAAAAGTTGCAAACTAAAATCTAGTACTATGAAATATTTGGAAAGTGTGTGTATTCACAAAAAAAACTGCAAAATTTACATTTTTGCCTATATCTAGTGACCTACGGATTTTTTCTCATATAACGACACCACTACAATGGTCTTCTAATGGGGCAACAATTATTTGAACACGTTAACTTGAACAGCCTGTGTACTTTTTATAGTTACCATATGTTTCAAATAAACCACAATAATTGTTTTTACCCTATAAAATTAATAATTCTTGCATTTTCTGCTTGAAACATAGATACATCGTAGGAAAGCTAAAATAAACTCTTTCAATGATATAATTTTGCGACCATGGAAATTATAAATTGGACCCCATTACTTGAAATCTAATAGTGATAAAAAAATCTGAGCATTGTCGTTGGAAGGAAAATAAAAAAGGGTCCTTAAAGAATATAAAAGGAAGTGGCTAGAGTACCGAACATGAGACCGTGTTCAAAAAATTAAGATCTCAAATTAACATGGTTTTCGCAATTTCTCTAAATATACCCCAACATTACCCAACCTAACGCCCAAACTCAGGCTTGGAAAACGCGGGCCAAGTATTATGCGTTAGGAGAGGTTATTGTTGTTCTCTTTATAAAAGCAACCTTAGTAAGCCGAATGTTAAGACACGTCTCTTCGACGTTTCTAGTACTAAACGAGGTACTAAATCACGCCATTTGGAGTTTTGTACAGTAACCATTTGTATATGCATTTTTTGGGAAAAACAAACACATCTTTAAAATAGTCTACTAATGGGGCAACTTTGCCCTAATTTAATCGACTTCGCATCTCTTATAATTTACGAGATCCCAATGTGAGCCCCGAAAAACGGGCATATTAAATTAAAAAACTTAAGTCTTATTACAATTTTGCTCGCCGTGTCGCCCCTGACCAAGTGGCGCCCGTGTGCGACGCACACATCGCACCCTACGACGGCGCGCCCCTGTACTGCCACCTGCAAAAGTTTGGCGTGAACGCTCCCAATGGACATCCATTTTTTCACTGCACTAATTTAATGTATTTGAAACAAATAATACAAAAAACTTATAATATTCATTACGAAATTGGCATTAATTTTTTGAAAAAACAAAAGCCAAACAATATCTTGAAGTCATATTTGAATACGTTCTTATCTTTACTGCAAAACTATTGAGTAGTACTGTAAGTACGAAGTGTACATTTTATTATTTTTTATGGTGGAGGATCTCATTGTGGCGCCTGTAGAAAAAATCTTATGTGTTTCGAGCGCAAATGAACATTGTCGATATCGAGAGAATGCCAACAACCTCTCAATCGACAATGTCTCATTTTGCGCTCTTAATACACAACTAGCTATTGCGAGATAAACGGTTAAGGCTATGGATTAACCTCAAATTTGTAAATAATTATTGAATATATATGAAGACTTGTTTGCTTCAAGATCGTGAGCGTTTTGTTATTATTATAGTAAACTGATGTAAAGTCATCCGCAAAATTGTCTATCAGTCCTTGTTTAACAGCAGCAGATAAACGCAAATTATCTTATAGTCACTTTAAAACATACGATATAAATAAACAGAAGCTAAGAGTTAGTGTTAAGTCACTATAATTTTAAGCGGGTTATGTCACTGCGAGATAAACGTAATTGTCTATGTCTTTTAGTGAGAAAACTCGCAGCTAGTTTGCTAGTCACTCAAAATACATGCATGTAGTTAGTTTCCTCGCTGCTAGTAAACTAACTGTATAGCAGCGAGTAAACTAGTAAAGTATAGTCTCGGACAAGATATTTGGACAAATTACTAAGTTTAGTAATGGATGCGGTTTACAGTCACAACGGGTGATGAGCTGTAGATATGTAGGGGTGGTATTAAGAGACATTTTACATTCTTATAACTGAAATGAGGATTAATATTGGAAATAAAAGTAACCATGTCTTATAAGGATAGTTAGTTTTATACCAAAATATTCTGACGCGTACGTTGGCGTATGAAACAAGATACAGATATTGTTATTGTATTCTTACAATCGATTGGAGTCTATTCTCGGACTCCACTTAGAAAACAGATGAAAAAAGATTGTTAATAGAAGTCTTTTATAATGTACTTAAATAGATTATTACTTTTTACAAATTAATAATAGCTAAATAAAAAATATCGATACACAATGTATCTACATAAGATATGCGTTACAAAAAATTAGCGCTCTACTCTCTATTATTATTATTATTATTATTATTATTATTATTATTATTATTATTATTATTATTATTATTATTATTGATAATAAAAATTAAAAACATATTTCTGCTTACCTAGTTGAATGGTCTCCGGATTTTCGTTCCGCAAGCTATTTCTCTCCACAATGATCACTCTAAGATAGATTTCGCCGCTTCTCAAATCTTCTAAAAAACGACATGAAATATATAAAAAGATTGTTAATGAAAGCCTTTTAAATATAATATACAACAGAATAGTACATTTTACAAATTAATTATAGCTGAATGATACAAAATATCGAGACGCAATGTACATATGATTATGCCCTACAAAAAAATGGCGCTCAACAATTGAATCCCGCCATATAATAGAGTAGGAAGTCATTTTAATTAATATAGTGTAAAAATTAAATGGAATACATGTTTTACATTTTGGAAGCAACATATTTATACATATCAAACATGTAATTAATATATTTTACAAGTTTTCCATTCAAAATTAATAACCTCATATTGTAAGCTTAATATATTTTTGTAAAAAATGACGCGTTTTTTTTACATGTTTTATTATGTACCTGTACTATTAGCTTATGAGCTTTATATAAGTACATTACCTATTATATCCTTTTATTTTCTTTGAATTCGCACTAATATATCTAATGAACAACAACACAGACAACGTTGACTGTTTAAAATTCCAACAATACATTGTTTACCATAGCAACGAGTAAATACAATACAAACATTGCATTTTTTCAAATAATTGAGAAAATATATATTTAGTATTATATATTTATGGCTTTTATATATAGAATGTTCAAAATAAATTGTCCGTAATATGAATAAAAACAAGTAAATTATAAAAAAACGAAAATGGGAAATTTATGTTGTTCTTGTATCTAGTGACTTTTGGTTTTTTAGGTATTTAATGGAGCAACTTACATAATACCTAATTTAAATGGCTTTATATCTTATAGTTGTCGTTATCTCAATTTTGGACACGTAATAAATGTTCTGCAAGACGGTCACAGTTTTATTTAAACAATAAGGATTATAAATAATTTTTCCCGAGTTAGCATTATTTGTTCACTAATACGTTCTACAGCACTTTAAATTGTACCGCGCTAGCCTTACTACAAGGGTTAGCCTGTTCAAGGCCAAAGAAAGTCACTTTGCATAAAACTTTAAATTTACCGCGCTAGCCTTACAGCAAGGGCTAGCATGTTGAAGGTCAAAGAAAATCAGACAGCACGTTGGCAAAAATGGCTACAGTTATGAATTTAAATAGATACTTTTAAACTTATTGGCTAAAATAATACATTTTATTCTTACCAAAACCATATTCAAGACCTTCCACACATCTGTTTAGAAGTCCATTAGCCAAGAATCTTGCATGTTCAAAAGTCAATAGTGGCAGTCGCCGGTTAGAAGACATTTTTCTTTATATATCGAATTAATGTTTCGATGGGTATTCGTACGTCTAAAAGGAAAACGCGAACGTTGCAGGCTTTAGGATTAAAGACTAAATGTATACGCTTTTGTCAAATGTACCACATGTACCGAATTTCACTAAAACTAGTATATTTTAAACGTTAGTAACACAACGGCATGCGATTGGTCGACTGCACTTGTTTTGTTGCTTTGGTAGGGTGAAGCATTTGTTTTTTGATTCGCTTTTCGCTATGAAAAATAGTCCCTTGCCGAATACCATATATGGCAGGCACGTGACTGTAAATTTAAATAATAAGTTTAATTTTAGGCGAGTATTTTGAATATAATAAAATAAATTAATAGAATAGAGCGTACTAGTATTAGTTCTTGCCTATTGTAAGCTAAATTCTTTAAATTATATACAAGTTTATATAATTTAAATACTAAGTACCACCCATTTGCGTACAAACCAATAATAAGTGACCGTTTTGAAAAGGAAATGAAATGTACACTCAAAATAAAAAATACAATACATCGTTTAATAATTTTTTTTAGATTTTTCTGTTTAAAAAAATTAAATATAGTATTAATACTAGAGTTCCGTATCCTTCATTTTTACCAAAAAATAAAAGTTGCAATTATTCTATCTCCATCGTTATTGACATGCGTGGTTGCATACTACACGTGACTGTGTGTATGAATACATAAGTTTTAGGGAGTGGGAGTAGGTACAGTATTTTAAAAAAATCACAATTAATTAATTACATTTATTTTTTATCTAGCTGTTCTTTGCTATTTGAAGTATAGGATAAATTATGAACACTAGTGAGCCCAGGTCAAGATATACTCCAAACCTTTTAATTAACATATTTGTCACCACACAAAAACAACATTCTAAACATTTTTTTCTCATTTAATTGATATGTCATCATCTATATATACAGCGCTATAAAGTCCCTATATCAACTCTTTCATATCGTTCAAATTTTTATTTGATGGGGGCGCATCAAAATTTACATTTCTCACACACGCGTTCAAATTTCTACTTCTGGCGCTCACATATTTAAATAGTCTCAACGAACCAATTTTTAAATAAAAATCTATAAATACTCTTTTATTAAAACATAATTTGATATAAGATTTTCTAACCGCTTAAAACAATTTATTATAAAAATGATACAGTTAGATTTATAATGTTAAAACGACAATCCCTTTTGGTCTAAGTTCTTAATTATTGCTATTAAATAGTTATTATTTAGACAGTAGTCGTATACAGTGTATAGAATTCCTTTTAGAAAACGGGTGCATTTTTTTTAAATAGCGCGCTATGCGTAAACCTGTTTAATGGTACACATTGACTTGATAAAGTATGCTCAGAGTTAATCTTTGTTAAAACAATATAATTATTGTCAAGTATTGTTAAACTCGTGAGCTAAATATTTGACATGTGCGGGTAATAAATAGTTCTCTATATGCGCATGCTTAGCAAACCTGTTTCGTCATTGTCAATTGTTAATTTTAAGTGTGATTGTTTAGTGAGCTCAAAGCTAATTTTCGTTAAAAGAATAAAATGATTGTTATGTATTGTTGAATTTTAGTGTTAATCGTTAGTTAAATATGTGACATGTATGCGTATTATATAGTTCAAGTGAAAAATAGTGCCTTGTCATTAAAATGGAAAATAGAAAAGATATAACCAACAAGGGACTAGACGCTTCGTTGGAGGGTGAAGAATCTGGTCAACAAAAGGAACCAATTAATGCAGATCTAGAGAAAAACCAACTTGATGATCATTTTAAAGATAATGAACAAGGTCATGAGAAGTTATGCGAGTCGTCCGAACAGGTAACCGATGTAGAAGACGATGAAGATTCAAGCGGGTCCGAAATGGAATTCAAGATACCTCGACCGCCAAAATACGTTAATCTTGCTGGCCTCACTTTCGACATACCCGAAACAGACACCGATACACCTTTGAAGAAAATCCCCGATCCAGATAAACCCGAATATGACATCAGACGTTTTTACTATTCAGGATTTGAAAGATCCCCGCCTAGTAGTCCCCCCAAAAAGATGTCGAGGGGTGAATTACAAAACATGTTTGCTGAACAAACTGTTTCATTGAACCCATTCAGTTGTGTTGTTCCAAGCGCAAAAAATGATCTAACTTTCCATAACAGGTTCCTTGATTTCTTGGAATTAGAATTGAATGAGTTGTCTCTTATTGATCCCATTTTTCCGCCAAATGGAGACTACACATTGAAAGGAATGATTTCAAATTTAAAAAGCAATATCTCCACCCCAAAAAATGAATTGACTACTTCAATATGCCAGCCATCTGTCCCAGAATTCTGCCCACATTCTTCAGAAAGTGTTCCATCAATTTTCAGCACCAAGGAATCAGTTTCTCTTACTGACTCTACTATTTCCAAGTTTGTCCATAGTTCTAGTAATGGTTTTCCATCTGTATCAAAAATCGAGCCATTAGTTAGCCATAGTAAAACATTTATATCTAAAGCCGATCAATATAGTTCATCTATTTTGCAAAACGAGCCATCAACTTCTAATATTGAATCGTCTATAAGCAAATTATTATCGTCCAAAGATTTTTCACCTATTTTGGAAACCGAATCAACAAATTCGAAAAGTCTAGTATCTACCCCAATATTCGACGAAGAATCTTCGAAAAGCATTTCGTCCGTTTCGGAAAACGAATCGTCGTCCAAAAACAAATCATCGGCAAACCTTGACTTATATTCATTGAAAAATATTTCCCCTCATTCAGGAGACGTTACAACTTCTTTAGAAGACATTGAATCAACAAATTCGAAAAGTCTAGTATCTACCCCAATATCCGACGAAGAATCTTCGAAAAGCCTTTCGTCTGTTTCGGAAAACGAATCATCGTTCAAAATTAAATCAGCGGCAAACCGTGAATTATATTCATTGAAAAATATTTCCCCTCCTTCGGAAAACATCACAACTTCTCTGGAAGACATTGAACCTTCAATATTTGAACCATCAATTTTGATAGACGATATATCAATTTACCTGAATCAGCCAGATGATGCCAAATCGCCAAATAATATCCCATCTACTTCAGAAAATTATCTATGCTCTATGGAAGAACTATTTTCTTCAAATTTCGATTCATCCACTATGAAAGACGAATTATCAGTTTATCTAAACCATCCAAATGCTCCAAATAATGACCCATGTTCTTTAGAAAATTTATCATCTTCCATACAGGAATCTACAAAATGCAATATATTCAATTTGTCAAATAGGCTATTAAGTTCTCAGAACCAAAATTCTTTAAAACACGACGAAAAATTATCGAAAAATTTACCATCTACTTCGAAAGATGAGCCATCAGTTTCAGACAATCAAATATCGATCGCAAAATTTGACCCAGTACATTTGCAAACTCTTATGTCTTTTTTGGAAAGCAAGCATTTAACATCCAAAAGCGAATCATTTACTCCACAATTTGAGCCATGCATTTCTACCCCTTTTACATTTAATTCGAAAAACGAGCCCTCAGCTTCTAAAAACAAATCATCAATTTCAAAATTTAGGAAACGTCCTTCGAAAATTATGAAATTGCCGAAACGGCAACCATCAGCTAACAAGAATGAATCTTTGAAAAATGACCCGTTGTGTTTTAATTGTTATTCATCTACATCGAAAATGGAGTCTTCTTCTAAGAACCAACTAACTAGTTCAAAATATGACTTGTGTCCAACAAAAAAAATTTCACCTTCCTGGCCAAAATTCGATCCACCTACTTCTGAAGGTGAACCATTTACATCAAAATATGACCTATCTTCGACGGAAAATATAACATCAACTTTAAAACACAAAGAACTTAAATCTGTTTCAAAATTCAGTCCACCAAATTTGCAAGACAAACTATCAATTTCCTTTAGCCAACCTTCTACCTCGAAAGACTTTTCATCTATTTCGGAAGAAGAGGCAATTGCTAGTCATCCATCAACTTCAAAATTCAGAAAATACACTTGGGATAATTATGAATTACCGAAAAGTAAGCCATTAATTAACATAAACCAAATGTTAGGTACTTAATATTATCATTATTCTACAGATTTTCCACCTATGCCGAAAATGAAGCCATTTTCTTTAAAATGTGATCCAAATTTATTGAAAAATAATCTACTTTCTACAGAAGATGGGCAAATTTGTTGGGAAAAGTTTGATCTAGCTATTTTAAAAAACGAACTCTCTACATCTCAAAGTTCAACATCTATTTTGAAATATGATCCAAGCTGCCCGAAAAATTTTAAACCTAGTTCGAAAGCCGAGGTAGCAACTACCAAGAAAGAAGAAACGTATAATATGCAGAAAATATCCACTCAAGTAATAGAAAGAGCGTTTAAAGTAATTGACAATCCGAATTATTGCATTGAATTTACGTCATATCTTCCCAATTACAAAACTGAGGCTTCGTCTAAGACGGCCGAAGAACCCATAGAAGATGAACCCTATTCTTTATTAGAGTTATTAGAAGGACAGCAATTACTAGGTGATGAAATTAATCCGTATCAACTAAGCAGTAGTGGTACTTTTCAGAATGTAACAGTGCCCTCTGATGAAGAGATTAAAGCAAGAAGCGAGAGAACAGGAATACCAGTCAATGAACTTCGAGAACTATATACTGCCATAGTTGAGAATAACGAAATTAGAAAAATGCTGTATCAGATGACCGTAGAAAACGCTTTGACCAATGTTAATCCGTAAGTTTTCTTTTAGTTTATTTATTCGTGGCCGCGTGCCTGAGTGTCAGGTCGCGAATCTGGGGAACCGGGTTCGATCCCGACCGACGCCGAATATTTCCAATTTTAAATGGCACAAAATTGACCCCTGTGGTGCACTCTCCACGCCAGCAATGAGTGCCCGTGAGGTAACGCCTGGTAAGCGCCCGCACGGTGCAAATATTTCATCATTACCGCATCTGTGTACAAAGCAGATTGGCACACCCAGCAATGGGTAATAAGCCGTGATGATATATTTATTTATTTATTCACCCAAAACGACTATTACTAATTTATATTTCGTTACAGTATTTCTAAATTCAAAACTCATGAAGAATATTTGGAGTCCGAAAGAAAGTTCATGGAACGTGCCGAAGCTCTAGAACAGTACAATTTATCTATGCAAGCATTATATCGAGAAAAGAAAAAGAAAACTAAGCGAACTTCCCAAAAAAAAGGGCAAAATGAAATGGCCAAAATAAAATCCTTGCCATCTACTCTATCAGTTAATAGCGATGTTGTAAGCAAACCACCATTCACTTACGAAGATTGTGAAACTCAAGAGATTGGACCTAAACACAAGCACTGGGTTGCAATAAATGCAGAAAACGAAATAGGGAAACCAGTAGCAGTCTTTGATTATAAACATTTGAACCCACAATACAATACTCGACCACTGTGGTTAGACCCAGACTTCGACTTTAATGCCCCCGTAGAACATAAGCACGACTTGAAAATATATCCGCAGTTCGATAATGTGGAAGAAGCGATCTTATTAGAAGCATTGTACACTGAAGAAAGGATTTTAGCAATAATGAATCAAAGACCTATTATGTTCACTGCCCAACACATTATACAACATCAGAAAAACAACAATAAACCGCAAAAGGAAGATTTACCGCCCAAAGATGATTCACAATCCGTAAGGAAAGATGACGAAGTAGGAGTAATCCAAATTAGGGAATCCAGGGAAGAAATGTTACAACAGAACCCAGAATACCAGCTAGAAATCGAAAATCAAAATCAACTACATATGAACCAGAACCAGCCGATATATCAACCCGAATACTCAACTCAATATTTGCAACAGCACCAGCCGCAATATTTGGCACAGAATGAGCAAAAGTACCCGTATCAATGCGAGCAACAGTATTCTCCAAAATATCATGCCCAATATACAACATATCACCAGCTAGTGAATCAATTTCAAAATCAACCTCAGTATCCTTCTGCTGATCAACTGCAAGACCAATCTCAGTACGTAATGCAATGGCATTCAGAATATCAATCAAACTATCAAGTACAGGAGCAATCCCAAGGTCTAACAGAATACCAACTATATGGTGCAAATTATAATCAATATCCTGTGGAACTTATGTATCCTTCAAATTACGATACATCTATTGTGAAAGACGAACTATCAATTTATCAAAATCAACCATCTACTTTGGGAAATGGAAATTATCAAAACCAAACATCGATTCCAAACTACGGCCAAAATTTAGGCCAGCTTGACTACTATCCAGAAAATCAAGCACAAAATATATCCAAAGATTTGGTTGAATATAAACCACAATGCAAATCACGATGTAAATTAAAATTTCCGTCACAGTATGAACCATGCCAATCAGATGATTCCAGATGCCGTCTTTTGAACCAGACATTATATAGAGCTCCGATTTACACGTATAAAATACCTGGGGGAATGCCTCAAGTAACTTTCCAAAGAATCGTTCTGAATTCTATCCCTGAAGAACGCAACCTAGAAGAAGAAGAAGAAGAAGAAGAAGAACAACAACAAAAATGGGCTATCCAAGAAGCAAAATCCAGGACAAAATTAGAATCTACTTCCTTAACTTTTCCAGACTTAGACACCAACACAAATCAAGAAGCAACTGATAAGAAATATTTGCTCAACGAATCTTTTATAGAAGATTTTGGTAATGTACCACTTCCAAATGAAAAGGATTTTCTTTTTGCTTCTTTCCCTATTCTTCTTCATCCTCCCATGTCTCCAGAAGAACCCGCCGTAGAAACTGACGCAAACAAGGTCAAAAAAGTTTTAATTATGTCACATGAAAATGGAAATGCGGTAGAAAATACTCCAAACTCGAATATAAGAGATGCTGTAGAAAATCCTTCAAGGTCAAACATGACTTTTGTGAAAAGTAAACCTCCTCCTAAAAGGGCTGTGAGACAACCTAGAAGCAATCTAGAGCTTACTAAAGATGTAGGAAATATTCCAATCCCAGAGATGACATTCGTAAATGGTGAATCTTCGGCTAAACCAACTAAGAAGAAAGCTAATAGACGCCCAGGGATAAATGTACGCCGTCGACGAGCTGCCCGGAAATTTAATGAGAATAATAAAGATTTTCCACTCAACAGAAAAGAAAACAAAATTCCAACAAAAGTGGTTGGAAACCAAATTAAGGGAACTAGACAAAAAATTATACAAAACAAAACGGAATACGGAACCATTTATCAACAACAGCACTTACAGTATGAATCGCAGCATCAATCTCAGTATCAGTATCAATTTCCGTACCCACAATATTATAAACCGTATAACCAACAAGAATATCAAGGTCAGTACTACCCGCAATACCATTATCAGCTTCAGAACTACCCTAAGTATCAATCAGATTATCTGCAGGACCAATCGCAACATTTAACTCATTCTCAGCCAGTACATAATTATCAATATCAACAACAATATCAGGTAGAAAACCAGTTACAGAATCAATCTTGGTATATACCACAATACCAACCATATGGTGTAAATTATAATCAATATCCTATGGAATATACTTATCCTTCAAATTACAATTCAACCACTTTGAGATACGAACCATCAATTTATCAGACCAAACCATTATCTATGCAACAATTTGTATATCCAATCAAATACTATACACCCGCTTTGAGAAATGTGCTATTAAGTTCTCAAGACCAACCTTCGACTTCAAATTATGACGATAATTTGTACCAACTTGAATACAGGCAAGAATGGCAACCACATGACAAATCTGAAGACTTGGTTGAACCTAAACCACAATTCGAAGCAAAATTTCCGTCACGGTACCGACCTTGCCAATCAAATGACACCAGATGCCGCCTCTTAAACCAGACACTGCATAAACCTCCTATTTATACTTATAAAAGACCTGAAGGAATGCCGCAAGTATTTGTCCAAGCCACCAAACTAAATACTATTCCAGAGGAACGCGACCTTGAAGAAGAGGAAGAGCGAAAATGGATCATCGAAATGGCAGACGTAATTGGTAAGAAACTTTTGCTCATCGAATCTTTGATAAAAGATTCTGCTACCACTTTACTTCCAAATGTGGAGGAACCTCGTCCTCCTTCTCCGCCTCTTCTTCTTCCTCCTATTCCTCCTCCTATGTTTCCCGGAGAAATTCCCAGAGAAACGTACGCCAGTAAGTTAAAAAAAGCTTTAAATAAACCAAACCGAGCTGGAAATACTGTACAAAATACGTCAAACCGGAGTAGGACTTTTATAAGAAGTAAACCTCTTTCTTCACCGGCTGTAAGACAATCTAGAAGAAATCTAGAGCTTTCTAAAGATGTAAAAATTAGTTCATTAGATAGAAATGCTGTAGAAAATGCTTCAAACTCGAAGATGACTTTTCTGAAAATTAAACCTCCTCCTAAAACGGCTGTGAGACAATTTAAAAGCAATCTAGAGCTTACTAAAGATGTAGGAAAAATTAGGCCATCATATAGAGATGTTGTAGAAAATGCTTCAAGGTCAAAGACGACTTTTGTGAAAAATAATCCTTCTCGTAAAACGGCTGTGAGACAACCTAGAAGCAATCTAGAGCTTACTAAAGATGTAGGAAAAATTACAATCCCGGATATGACTTTCTCGACCAGTGAACCTTTTCCTAAACTGGATGAGAAGCAAGCTAAGAGAAGTGCAGGGCGTAAGAAATATCGTCTACGAATTGACAACAAAGAAAATGCATCAGATAGAGCTGCTGTAGAAAATGCTTCAAGCCCGAATATTGTTGTTGTAAAAAGTGAACCTCCTTCTAAATTAACTGTGAGACCCTCTGGAATCAATTTAGAGCTTACTGAAGATGTAGGAAAAATTACAAACCCAGAGATGACTAAAGATGTAGGAAGAATAATAATCAACCCGGAAATGACTTTATCAAGGAGTGAACTTTCTTCTACACCAGATGAGAAGCAAACTAAGAGAAGTTCAGGGCGTAAGAAATATCGTCCACGAATTGAGAACAAAGAAAATGCACCAAATGAAGTTGCTGTAGAAAATGATTCAAACCAGAATATAACTGTTGTAAAAAGTGAACCTGCTCCTAAACTAGCTGTGAGACAATCTAAAAGCAATCTAGAGCTAATTGAAGATATAGGAAAAATTACAAACCCAAAGATGACTAAAGATGTCGGAAAAAATACAAACCCTGAGATGACTTTTGCAAGGAGTGAACCTTCTCCTACACCGGATGAGAAGCAAGCTAAAAGAAGTTCAGGGCGTAAGAAATATCGTCCGCGAATTGATAACAAAGAAAATGCACCTGATGGAATTGGTATAGAAAATGTTTCAAGCCCGTGTATGACATTTATAAAAAGTGAACCTCCTCGTAAATTGACTGTGAGCCAATCTAGAAGCAATTTAGAGCTTACTGAAGATGTAGGAAAACTTACAAACCCAGAGATTCCTTCCTCGAGTAAAGACCCTTCTTCTAAATCGGATGTGAAGTCAGCTAAGAAACGTTCAAAACGTAAGAAATATCGACGACGAAATTCTCTAAAATCAGCAGAAGAGAATAAAGAAAATATTAAGAAGGAAGTTACTTTCAAAGAAACTGTAGCAACCGTTTGTACTATGCCAAACTGTTCTACTGAACCAAAAGAAAGGAATGCCAAAAATCAAGGAGCTCGACCAAAACTTCAATCTGTGTTGAAAAATGATAATCGACAAAATATTGAACCTGAAACTTCTATTCAGAGCATTCCTGCACCCAACCAAGAAAAAAGACAAGGGATCAAACGAAAAATGGAAGAATAAATATGTATTACCGTACATGTTAACTGTTAATAATTTCGTTAATTTTGCCCTATTATTGTATGTTTATAGTTTATTATGTTACTGGTAGCAATTTGTTTGTTCTTGTTTTAGTTTTTAATTAATTGTTAATTGTTACCGGCTTAACTGTATTCATAACATTTGTTCCATGTATTACACCAACTTTGTTTCGTGTATTTCAAAATTCAATAATTTTTTTGTAATAATTAAGTTGTATCTTGATATATTAAGTGATAATAAGCTGTGATAAATTTGTTCATATGATATTTGGCCAGTCAAAATTCTAATAACTTTTTGTGATATTTGTTACGATACCAATATTATATTACACATTAATTTGGCAAATTAAATACAATTCTTAGTTTACATTTCTGTTTTATTTTTTACATTTTCCAGATTATACTCGTATATCAGACATCTTCTAAATAAAGTTTAAGTGATTTTGTTACGGTGAGTAATTTTAGAATTATATACTTTTAAGAAAATGAACTTTTTAATAACAATGGGATCTCGTGGCCCTGTGTCTGAGTATCTGGGAACTCGGATTCAATTACAATCAACGCCAAAATTATTTTAAATGACACAAAAGTGGCCTCTGTGGTGCATTCTCCACGTCGGTAATGAGTGCCCGTGAGGTAAACGCCATGATGCATGATACGAATGTCATCATCATTACCAATATATATATATATATATATATATATATATATATATATATATATATATATATATATATATATATATATACATATATATGTATATGTCGTAGCCAAATTGTAAAACTTGTAGGCGTTTTATAAAATGCAGATGAAACGCAGCCAGATTGTCAAACCATCGTTGACTTAGCGTTATATTATGTTATTGTTGTTATATTTAGAGAAATATGCAAGCTAAGTAAACTGTTCGTCGTTTTATAAAACGCCTAGACGACTATATAGTCAGATTGTAAAATATCACTAAGCCAACGAAGGTTCGACAATCTGTTCTATAAAACTCCTAGGCGGTTTAATAAAAGACGGGTTTTACAATTTGGCTACAACCCTACAACATACATGGCCTTAGGCGTTTAACTTGGGAAATAGTTTTTCGTTGCCCAAAAGTGACCTATTAATTTTAGACAATAATGCTTCAAATAAATGTTTTAGAGAATTAAATTCTGCATCTAATTAAGTAATCATATTTTATTCCGTAACCGAGCATCCGAGCAAATTGAATTTAAAATGTACTTTCTGACACCCTTTTTTTCTACAAAAAAAAGCACTGCGTAAAATACGTAGCCACTTGTTATAAGGTTAATATTACTTTATACAAATATGTGCGCATTTATGCATATTCTATTATGTGTACAGCCCAACCAGTTTAACTTGACAGTCCTCGCTGGAGTGACTATGACTAGCATTGTTTTAGCTCTGTTAACCGTTTATGGATTATTTTAGAGAAAAATACTTGAAATAACAGTTATACAAAAATTAATTCTACGTATCTTTTATTTGAAGTATTTTTCTCTAAAATTATCTATAAACAATTGGCAGAGATAAAACAATGCTAGTCACACCAGCGAGGGCTGTCACCTAAGATTGGTTGAGCTGTACTATTTACCTTATGACAATGAAGGCACTAAGCCAAAATGTGTTTTCTTTCAATTTTCAAAATGTGCCCTACTTCAAGTGATAAAATTTTAAATCTTCGCGCTTTTTGATTGCCATAGTAACGATTAAGTAGTATAAAAACATTTTAATTCATTTAAATAATGATTAAAATGATTATTTTTTTGTTAAATATTTATAATTTAAACACAAACAGACATAGAATTTCTTCTAAAATCCCGATATGCATATTAAAAACAAATAGCACATAACCCGCGTGTTTTGGTAACAGTCTTAATGCAGGTATAAGCCACGTAACCTGTTTCATCAGATTCAGATGTCAATTTTCACAGTGAAGAATAAAGTGAAGCTCTAAGCTAATTTTTGTTAACATAAGTATAATTATTAAGAATTATTATCTACTTTTTGCGTTAAACTTAAGGTAAACATGTAACATGTGCGCGTAAATTATAATTCTAGTGAAAAACCTTCTTGTGTGTAATATGGAGAAGAGGAAAGGTATAACCAATGAAGAATTGGCGGCATTGCTGGATGTGGAAAAACCTCCTCCACCAAGGAAGCCAACAAAAGCAGAATTGGAGAAAAAACGACATGATGAGGAATGTAAGGATAATAAACAATGCCACGAGAATTTATACAGGTTGCATGAACCGGTATACGAAATAGAAGAAGATGAGTCAGAGTCAAGCGGTTCCGAAATGGAATACAAAATTCCTAGACCGCCGAAATTTGTCAATCTAGCAGGCCTGACTTTTGATATATTTGATCCACCCAAAGATGAACCCCTTATACCAATACCAGACCCTAATAAACCCGAATATGACATCAGACGATTCTACTACTCAGGATTTGAAAGATCTCCGCCTCGAAGCCCTCCCAAGAAGCTGTCGAGGGAAGAACAACGAAGCTTGTTCGCCGAACAAATTGCTTCAGGAGACCCATTCAGTTGCATGGTTGAAGGCGCGCAAAACGACATAAGTTTTGATAATAGATTCCCCGATTTCTTGGGTTTAGATTTAAATGAATTATCATTCATTGATCCTATTTTTCCACCAGAAGGAGACTACTCATTGAAAGGATTGATTTCGAACTTGCGTTCATCTGCTTCTGATGAAACAAAAGAAAATATAGAAGTAGATGAGCAATCATCTACTTCAACTTTTGTTTCATCGACTTTGAATTTATTCCAATCTACTTCGAATTTGTGTTCAACTACTTCGAAAAGTGATATCGCTACACCAAAAAGTGAACCAATAATCCAAGCACCTGCTCCAAAATTGGCCAAATATTCTTCGAAAAGCGTACCATTAGTTTCGAAAACTAATGAAACTGTTTCCAAGGAGTCTATTTCTTCAAAATTTGACCCAGGTTCAGATGCAGACTTTCCATCTATTTCAAAAAGGCAACGATCTGTACCTAAGTTTGAGCCAAGCCAACCGAAAAGTTTTTCATCTATTTTGAAAAACGAACCATTAGCTTCTGAACAATCTGTGCCAAACTTTGACCCATCATCTTCAATAGATTTTCCACCAATTTCGAAAAACGAACCAAAAATGACCAAAAGTCTACCATCTGTGCCAACATTCGAACAAGGTTATTCGAAAACCCTTTCATCCATTGTGGGAAAACACGCTAAAAGCGAACCACATACTCCAAAATTTGACCCAAGCTCGCCGATAGATTTTCCATCTATATCAGGAAAAGAGGTGTCAGCTTCCAAAAGTGACCCAACAATTTTAAAATCTCGGAGACGTTCTTGGAAAGATTTTAAATTGCCGAAAAAGAAGCAATTGACTAGCAAAACTCAAAATGAGCTGTCTTCTTCAAAAGGTGACTCATGTCTTCTGCAAAATATTCCACCTCCTTCAGAAGATATCCCGTCTTCTTGGGAAGAACTTGAATCTCCAAAATTAGATGCATCTGCTTTAAAACACGAACCATCAATTTCCAAAAGTGAAACATATATCCAAGATGATCCAATAGCATCAAAAGGCTTTTCATCTGTTTTGCAAAGCGAGCCATCATCATTTAAAAGCGATTCATCTATTCCAAAGTTTGACCCATACTCTACGAAAGATTTTCCATCTATTTTGGAAAACGAGGCTTCAAAGGCTAAATGGCCGTCAAAAACTTTAAAATCCGGGAAACGCCGTTCGAAAAATAATCGATCGTCTAAGAGAAAGTCATCTGCAAAATATGACCCAAGTGCTTCGACAGATTCTTCAACCATAACGAAAAAGGAGCCAACTACTACCGCGAGACAAACATCTATCTCAATATGTGAGGAAATTTCATTGAGAATTATACAATCGCTTACAGAAAATACTACAACTTCTTTGGAAGTTCTCGCTCCTCCAAAATCCGATCTACCTACTTTGAAAGGTGAGTTATCAACTTCTCAGAGCCGATCTTTTTCAAAATATGACCCATTCTTTCAAATAATATGCTATCTTTAGAAGAACTTCCATGTGTTTCGGAAGACATTGCTTCTCCAAGATGCGATCGCCCTACTTTGCAAGGTGAGTTATCAACTTTTCAGAGCTTACATTTTGCAAAATTTGACATATTTTCTTCTCATAATATGCTTTCTTTAGAAGAGTTCCCAGGTACTTTGGAAGACATTGAATCTCCAAGATCCGATCTTCCTACTTTGAAAGGTGAGTTATCAACTTCACAGAGTCAACATTTGACTCAATTTTTTCTAATAATATTCTATTTTTAGAAAAGCTACCATCTACTTCCGAGGACATTACATCTCCAAAATCCGATCTCACTACTTTGAAAGGTGAGTTGTCAACTTCTGAGGGCCAATATTTTCAAAGTTTGACCTATTTTCTTCCAATAATATTCTATTTTTAGCAGAAATTCCATGTACTACGGAAGAAATTGCATCTCCAAGATCCGATCTACCTACTTTGAAAGGTGAGTTATCATTTCCCAGAACCAACTATCTTTTTCTAAATATAATCCATTACTTTCGAATAATATTTTATTTTTAGAAGAACTTCCATATATTTCAGAAGATCTGGCATTTCCAAGATCCGATCTAAGTACTTTAAAAGGTGAGTTATAAAACTTCCCAAAACCAACTTTTTTAAAAATATGACCCATTTTCTTCTAATAATATTCTAAATTTAGAAGAACCCCCACATATTTCGAAAGACATTATATCGCCAAGTTGCGATCCATCTACTTTGAACCAACCATCTTCAAAAAAAGACGATTTCGAATCTACTTCTAAAGACGAAACACCAGCTTCCAATGACCAAATACCTATCTTAAAATACGACGACAAAGTGCAACCGAACGAAGATCCATCTCTTTCGGAAAGCAAGTTTTCAGCTTCGAAAAGTGAATCATCTATTTCAAAATTAGACCCTTGCTCTTCGCAAGATTTTCCATCAATTCCGGAAAACGAGCCTGTAACTTCTAAAAGCCAGCCATTAACTTCAAAATCTCCGAAACGTGCCTGGAAGGATTACAAATTATCGAAAAGAAAGCCGTCAACTACTAAAATGAAAAATCAAGTATCTAGTTCAAAAAGTGACCCATTGTCGAAAAAGGAATCACTTACTGCCGAGATCAAGTCATCCACTCCAAAAGATGATCCATGTCCAGTGAAAAATGTTGCGTCTCCTGCAGAAGATGTCCCAGTTTCTTGGGAAGATCTTGCATCTCCAAGATTCGATGAAACATCTACTTCAGAAAAAGAACCTGCTTCTCTCTCAAAGGCCGAATCATCTACTTTAAAACACGAGACATCTATTTCCAAGAGCCTTCAATCCCCAGACCCATCCTCTTCAAAAGAGTTTCCAGCTATTTCAGAAAATGAACCGTCGACTTCTAAAAGCCAATCGTCAATTTCAAAATCCCCGAAACGTGCCTGGAAAGATTATAAATTATCGAAAAGAAAACCAACTACAAAAACTCAAACATCTAGTCCAGAGTGCGAGCTGAAAGATGTTTCATCTACGGCAAAAATAGAGGTAACTACTTCAAGCAATAAGCCATGTTCATCGACCGATGTACCACCTCCTGCAGAAGATGTCCCATCTTCTTGGGAAGACCTTGCATCTCCTAGATTCGATCCACCATCAGATCAACCATCTACTTTGTCTACTTTTAAAGACAAACTAACATCGACTTTGGAAGACCTTGCTTCACAGGTTAAGGTCGATGAATCTACTTCGGAAGACGAGGCACCAATATCAATGAAGGACCTGTGGTCTTGTCCATCTACTTCCAAAGACGATCCATTAGTTGCATCGGGTCAACTATTTGTCCCAAAATTCAACAGAGTCCACTTCCAAACTATTATGTCTTTTTTGGAAGGTGAGCCCTTAACTTCCAGAAGCGAGTCATCTGTTCCAAAATCTGACTCAAGCTCTTCGAAAGATTTTCCAACTCTTTCGGAAAATGAACCCACCGCTTCGAAAAGCGAAACATCTATTTCACAAGTTGACCCAAGTTCTTGGAAAGATCTTACGACTATGTCGGAAAATGAACCCTCGTCTTCCACAAGCCCATCAAAATCCGGGACACGTTCTTGGAAAGACTTTAAATTACCGAAAAGAAAGTCATTAACTAAGAAAGATGAACCAGATCATACGGATCCCTCATCTACGTCGAAAGATGACCCATGTTCATCGAAAAATATTCCACCTCCAGAAGAAGTTCCATCTTCTTGGGAAGATCTTGCATCTCCAAGATTCGATCCACCTACTTCGAAAGACGAGCCTTCTACTTCTCAAAGTCGACCATCTACTTCGAAAGAAGAGCCATCAACTTCTAAAGATAAACCATATACTTCACCATACGACTTTGATTTTGATCCAAAATATGAACCATTTTTGCCGTTTCTATATGTACGTCCTAAGAAAAAGGACCAATCAACTGGCTGTCAATGTCCACCATCTTCTTCGAAATCCGAATCGTCAACTAAGAATGAAGAAACTGATAATTTGAGACAAGTATCAACTCAAATAATAGAAAGAGCGTTCAAAGTAATGGACAATCCGCATTATGTTGACAACGATTTTAAGTTGCTACAACCCCCCAATTACAAAACTGTGGAGTCTCCTTGGGATTTTGACAAAAATGAGCCTAATGGTCACTCTGCGTCTAAGGCGTCCTTCAAAAGATCTTACGAAAACATCGATGATCCACCATGTACTTTATTAGAGTTGTTAGAACGTCAGGAATTAATGGATGATGAAACTAGTCCGTACCATCTAAACAATAGTGCATTGTTTAAGAATATTAAAGAAATCCCTACCGACGAACAAATTAAAGTTGCAAGCGAAACTACAGGAATTCCTTTCGATGAGTTAAAAGAACTATATTCCGCTGTAATTGAAAACAACGTAATTAGAGAGACTCTAATTGAAATGACCATTCAAAATGCTTTGACCAACGTTAATCCGTAAGTTTTTTCAGTTTTATTTTTTCACTTACAAATAATGTCGGCACCATTTTTATAAAAACTTAAAAGACTTTCTGTTTATCTTCTGCTATTATAAATTAATATTGATTGAATTATTGAGAATAAAAGTAGTTCCCATTAACAATAATACACTTTTCCATTCTTTCTTTGTACTAGCTTCCAACCAATCTTCTTATATTTATATTTTCTATTTAAACATGAATTGCAGATTCATTCTCTTACTTAGACAAAACACTTCTACCTTTTTAAGTCCAAAATATAATCAAAATCACTTTGCCAAATGAAGAAGTCCATATTTTCATTTATAACGAGAGTATCAAAAATTTATTAACTAATTTCTAGCAAATGTAATTTTAACAACTTAATTACAAATGACAGATAAATAATTGTTTAAAATAATAACGCAAATTTTGTTACTGATATTCTTATTCTAAATAATTCTAGTGTAACCTTCGTATTATTTACGCCATATTTAGATACGAAAAGATTACAAAGTCAGTATTAAAATTAAATGGTCTAGAATTCAAATAAAATAAATTGTAAAATAAATAAATATATCGTTACTGCATATTACCCATTGCTGAGTGTGCCAATCTGCTTTGTACACAGATTTTGGTAATGATATATTTGTATCGTGCGAGCGTTTACTAGGCGACACCTTACGGGCACTAATTGCTGGCGTCGAGAGTGCACCACAAGGGTGAATTTTGTGCCATTTAAAATTCGAAGTATTTTTTGGCGTCAGTTGGGATCGAACTCGGTTCCTCAGATTCACGACCAGACACTCATTAATTTTGTTTTATTTTACGTTTAGACTATTTAATTTAAATGATTCATTTATTGTTTTTTTAAATGAATGAATAGTATTTTTCAGTTATATTACAGTGTGTTTAGATAACATTTTTGACAATTTCTCGTGACAAGTTGACGTTTAATTAAATACTTTTAAATTAAGACATATATTTCTTTGTTCATAGCGTACTCCGAGTTAGAATTTGTTTTGAACACACTGTATTATTAAACTGGTATAATATTGTTTTTCTATTGTACTATTTTGCACATTAAGACCAATAATAAAATAAATATATTATAATAATCTCTAGATCTTGTTCACACTGATAGATAGTATTTCTAGGTACTTTTCTATTAAATAATGAATTAAAGTTGCTATGATTCTAATCTGTATTTCATTTCAGCATTACAAAATTCAAAACTTATGAAGAATATATAAACTTTGAAAAGAAATTCATGGAGCATGCCGTAGCACTCGAATTATATAATTTGTCAATGGAGGCGTTATATAATTCTAAAAACGTTACAATCCATCCATCTTGTGAAGAGTTATTACATACGTACTTTGAGAACGAATTCGCCAAAATGGATTCCCATCCATCTTCGTCATCTGTTGATAGTGATGTTTTGAGTGAACCGCCTTTTACTTACGAAGATTGTGAATCTCAAGAGATTGGACCCCTACACATGAACTGGGTCGCGATTAATGCCGCAAAAGAAATAGGAAGACCCGTAGCAGTCTTTGACGCTAAAGACTTGAACCCACGGTTCAATACTGAACCATTATGGATAGACCCAGATTTCGATTTTGAAGCTCCTATAAAACATAAGCACAATTTCATTGTATATGCCCAGTTTGATTCTGCCGATGAAGCAGCACTTTTAGATCAAAGTTTTGTAGAAGAAAATATATTAATAATAAAGGAACAACAGACAAGTAAATTTACTGCGAAGCATATATTAGACTACAGAAAAGAAAGGAAGGTTAAACCATCAAAGGAAGATTTACCATCAGAAGAAGGTGTACCACCAGAGAAAGATTTACCATCAGAGGAAGATTTGCCAGCAAGAGAAGATTTACCACCAAAAGAAGATTTATCATCCACAACAAAAGATGATGAAATCCCAATGGAAGCAGAAGGTAACCAAAATGAGGAATCCGAGGAAGAAATTCCTGAATATATTCAACCATATCCGACAGAATACGAACCGAATTTTCAAGCACAGTGTCTGCAACTATTCGGGCGACAATACCGAACACAACAACCAAATCAACGTGACCAACAATATCAGACACAATATTCACCAGAAACCCAAGCACAGTATCCAACACAGTACGTGCAAGAATATCCAGCACAGTTTCAATCTGAATCTCAGCCACAAGACCAGTCGCAATTCCAGCCTAATTTTCCACCAGGATTTAAGCCTCGGTATCATTCTGAATATCAGCAAGGAGACCAAATCCAATATCAGGATCCTGAATACCCAACCGAGTTCGAACGTGATCCATCTGAATACCTAGCACAATACCCCCTTCAGTATCAACCTGATTATCAAAACGAATTCCAACCACGGGATCAGTCTCAGTACCAACAGCAGGATCAATCTCAATACGATCCACAGGATCAGTCTCAGTATCAACCCCAGGATCAATCCCAATACGACCCACAGGATCATTCCCAGTACACACCAGATTATCAGTATCCACCCGAATATCAGCAACAATATCAGTCTGAATATCAACAATACGATCCACAATATGACCTACAATATGATCCACGATACTACGGACAATATGACCCACAATGCGATCCACAATACGACCCACAGTATGACCCACAATACTATGGATTATATGACCCACAATACGAATCACAGTACGACCCTCAATATGACCCTCAATATGAACAGCAATATCAACAACCACGGTTCCCTTCACAATATGCACCATGCCAGTCAGACGAAGAGCGGTGCCGTCTACTTAACCAAACACTTTATAAGGCACCGATTTATACGCACAAAATTCCTGGAGGAATGCCACAAGTATCTTTCCAAGGAACCATTCTAACTCCTATTCAAGAAGAGTGCGATCTAGAAGACGAAGAGGAAGAGAAATGGCTCCTTGAATTGGCAGAAGACCGCGAGCTACAGGAGGAAGAAGAACGAGAATGGGCTCTTGAATTTGTAGAACCCTCGCCCACTTCTTCACTTCTTCCGGATACTAATTCCGAATCAGATCCTGGAACTCCCACTGGGGACGATCTCCTCGCCGAAACTTTTGTAGTAGAATCTACTAATGCGCCACTTCCATATGTAGGTGAACCTCGTCCTCCCTCTCCTCCTCTTCCTACGCCTCCTCCATTCCCTATTCCTCCCCCACCACCTCTTCCTCCAGGAGAAACTTATGCAAGTAAGCTCAAAAAAGCTCTGAGTGCAACTGATATCTATATTGGAGATGCAATCCCGAAAATGACTTTCGTGAAAAGTGAACCTTCTTCTCCACCTCAACTGGCTGTGAAACCATCTGAAAGTGGAGATGGGGAAGTAATAACTCCAAACCCGGAGATGATCGTAAGTTGTGAAGTTTCTCCTTCTAAACCGGCTGGGAAGCTATCTAAAAGGCAGAAACGAAGAGCTCGGAAAGCAGCAGTACAACTTAAGCTTAAAGAAAAACTTGACCAGGAAGTGTTGGAAGAAGAACCTAGGCCAAAAAAAGTTACTTTCAGAGAACCTGAAGCAACCGTATTTATTTTGCCGACCTGTTCTACTCCTCCATCTAAAGCACAAGAAAGAACTCCTAAACATCAAGGAAATCAATCACAATTGAAGTCTGTCCTGAAGAAAGGTGACAGCAAGAAAAAGAAAAAGTAGAATAGATTACCGTTCATGTTTACTTATTGTAGTTAATATTGTTCAATTCCGTTACTCTTCCTTGTTTATCATATGCAGGCGACAATTCATTTGTTTGTTATTGTTATCGTTAATTGTTACCAGCATATGGTTTTGTTCATACCATTGTTCATTTTTCTCAGAAATTCATATTCGATAATTTTTTTAAATTCTTTTTTTCAAAATTCTAAAAATTTTTGATATAATAATCAAGTTGTATACTTGAATTATTAAGTGATAGTGAACTGTGATAAATTTGATATTTGATCAATCAAAATTCTAATAAGTTTTGTAAAAAAAAATACAATCGTAATTGTACTATTTAATAATTTGGCAATAATAAACAAAATTCTTTGTGTACAATATAAGTATTTTATTTTTTCCATGTTCCAAATATTTTCAGATTCTCTTATCTTGTATAAGATGAGATTCACTATTTACAAAATAATTTAGTGAGTAATTTTTGTGGTAAGTACTACTGAAAATTAATACTTAATTCAGAAAAGCAAAACCAATCGCATATAATAATAATAATGAAAGTTGTAAGTTCATTTCCCACCGATGCAAATTTCAATTCTCAAATGGCACAAAAATGACCCGTATTTTAAGAGCCCGTGAGTTGGCGACTGGTATACTCCCTCAACGATAAAGATATGTCGTTATTGCTGAAATATGCGTAAAAAAAGTAGATTGGCGCACCCAGAAATGGGTAATAAACAGTAATTTGTGGTTATTTATTTATAATTATTCAAGGGGTCGGGGGCTGTGTGAGTTTGGTGATCGGTTGTGATTCATACGGCCTGGATTCGATTCCAACCTATGTCGAGCTTAAAAATTATTTTCAGATATCATAAAAGTGACCCCTGTGGTGCTCTCTCAACGACAGTTTTGAGAGCCCGTAAGGCAACATCTGCTAAACATCCTTAACAGTAGAAATATACCATTACCAAAATCGGCGAATAACACCCAGAAATGGGTAATAATCAATGAATTATTACCGACATCTGTATATAAAGCAGATTGGCACACCCAGCAATGGGTATAATGCCGTGATGATACATTTATTTATTTATTCATGGGATCGCGAGGCTATATGCGTAACGCGTAAGGTGACCAGTTTCACTATATGCGTAAGGTGACCAGTTCTCATTCGGACGGTCCGGGTTCGATTTTGACTGAAGTCAAGTTTGAAACTTGAAAATTATTTTCAAATAACACGAAAGTGACCCCTGTGGTGCTCTTCTCGCGACAGCTTGAAAATATACGAATAACACCCAGAAATGGATAATAAGCAGTGACTTATTATTTTTATGGGGTCGCGGGGCTTTGTGCGTAAGGTAACAGGTTGTGATTTGAATGGTCCGGGTTCGATTTCGACCGAAGTCAAGCTTGAAACTTGAAAATTATATCCAATTTTCAAATAGCAAATAGTTGTGATGCTCTCTCCGCGACAGCTTTGGTAAACGTCTTCGATAGAGATATGTCGTTATTAACGAAATCTGCTAATAGGTGTTAAATATTGTTTATTTATAATTATTTAATAATTTCCAAAATTGCAGTATTATTGTGTATGCTTAGATCTTCCTAATATAGAATTCATTCAAAAATATAGTTTAGACATGCATACATAATGGTATTTCTTCTATTAAATATACGCGCGCAATGCACATGTCCAACTATACGTAGTGAGTGCATAAGTGTTCAAGCAAGCGGGAAGAGGAAGAAGAAGCCTGTTTCATCTTTCATCACAACAATTTTCCTAGTGACGTGTGAAGTGTATTAAGCTGAATTTATAAAGCTAATTGAATAAATAAGAACTTTTATTATTAACTTTTGGTGTTAAAGTTTACGTAAACACGTAATATGTGCGCGTAATACATAGATATTTGAATATACGGTTTTTTTTGTGTGTAAAATGGAGCACGCGAAAGATACAACCCAAGAAGAACCGGCAGTCATGTTGGATGATGAACAGTCTTATCGAAAAAAACCATTTAAAACAGATTTGAATAGTAAAACTCTTGACAAACAAAGCCACGATAACCAGAACAACTTAGACGAACAAAGGTACGTTAATTTCGTTAGTCTAACTATCGAAACATTCGAACCATCTATGAATGTTTCGCGACCGCGTCCTATACTATCAGATCACTGTAAACCCGAAAATGTGGCTAGACGTTTCTTCAGCCCTAAATTGAGAAGATTTGGAAGTCCTGCAAAGGTTTTAACAACAACAGAACGACAAAACTTGTTTAGCGAAGAAACTGCTTCAGGACAGAAATTTAGTTGTGTTGTTGAAAGAGCAGAAAAGCACCTCACATTAGACAATAATATCCCTGATGTCAGTGAAGTTTTGTTCAATAATGTAGCTTTTCCACCATCTCAAAGCTTCACAACGAAAGAAATTATATCAACAAATGAAAATTTGAATGAACAGTCATCAACTCCAGCCTTGTTTACATCTACTTCGAACTTGTGTTCATCTTGTTCAAAAATCGAACTCTCTGCATGGGGAAGTGAACCATGCACTTCAGTAAGCCTACTGTCAAAACCAGACCTCATTTCATGTTCTTCAAGAAGTCTTCCTATCGAATCATCGACATCCAAGAAAGAAGATACTGTAACATATAAGCCACACCAATCCAAAAACTTCGGGTTGTTACGTCCTTTGGATTATAGTACGTGTGTCATTAAAGAAGACGAATATGAATTTACACCATGGAGAAAAAGAGCTGAAGCTACTACAACTGTCACTTCCATAAATACTCCTTCTACGTATAAGGCGGTTGTTGAAAAGCATGCAAAGGATGGAACGCATTGCGAAAATTTAGAAACACCATACAATGTACTACAAGTTCCGCAAACCGAGTTGGATGCGTACATCGAAATTAGAAATATGCTTATTGATTTGACAATAGAAAATACTCCATCGAACAATAATCCGTAAGTGTTTTTTTTTTCAGTTTATGCATTCAACCAACAAGACTAACGATTATTTATATTTAGTTGTAGTATTCCGAGTTTTGAAACTTACGCGGATTGCCCTGAGTCAGATAATAATAGCATGGAGCATGCCGGAGCACTTGAGTTATATAATTTGTCCACGGACAAGTTAAATCAAGTAAACACAGATCCATCTTCGGACGAAAACGTAAACAAGTTCTTTCAGGATGAATTTGCAAAAATGGATTCAATTGCTTCTCCAACTTCACTTAACAGCGATGTTTTAAGCAACCCCCCGTTCACATATGAAGATTGTGAATTTCGAGAATCTGGGCCCAAACCAATGAACTGGATTGAGGTACATGCCCAAAGGGAAATTGGAAGACCGGTAGCTGTCTTCGACTCTAGAGACTTTAACCCTAAGTACAATATCGAGCCGTTGTGGCTCGATCCGGAATTTAATTTTGACGCCCCTGTAAACCGTAACTACAATTTGAATTTCAATGCTCAGTTTGATACACCCGAAGAAGCCTCACTGTTAGATAAATACTACACTGAGGAGAAGATACTAGCCCTGAAAGAAAAGCAGACCAGCATTTTCACAGCAGCCCATATCTTGCAATATAAGAAAGGAAAGAAGAATATAACGCCGAAGAAAGTCATTTCAAAAAGGGTGGAAGTAAGGCATATGAGAGAACCACGCCAATCGCTCTACCGGCCCCATTTGTGTCACCAGCACTTTCAGCTACAGTATCAGGCGCGATGTCAGGCACAATTCAAACCACGATGCCACTGTCGTTCAAAATACGGCCTACGATATTCTAAATATCGTTTACTCACAAACACGTCTAGAAAACTAAGAAGGAGACCTAATTTACCTTTTCTAGGAACCATATTAACGACGATCCCAGAAAAACGCGATCTCGAAGAAGAAGAGGAAAGAAAAATGGCTGCCGAAGTGGCAGATACAAAGCCAGAGCTAGAACCTACTCTATCACCAAGTCCAACATTCCTTTCTTACACAAACTATGATTCCGACCCGGAAACATCAGATGGGGAGTTTCTTTTCACAGAAACTATAATAGTAGAATCAAGTAACCGAAAATTTCTATGTGTTGCGGAACCTCGTCCTCCGCCTCTGTCTTCTCCATCCCCTTTCCCTGTTCCTTCTCCTCCTCCGCTTCCTTCAGGAATACTCGCCGTAGAAACATATGCTAGCAAACTGAAGAAAGCTATAAGTGCACCAGATGTCAGTATAAGTGCAATACCAAAACCACGAAAAACAAGAATTTTTTCACGTTCACCTACTCCTCCAAAGCTAGCTGTAAAGCAATCTAATAGCAGCCCAATACTTACTGGAGCTGGAATAAAAACCCCATATCCAAAAAAAGATTTCGTGAAGAGTAAGCCTCCTTTTTATCCTCCTAAATCACCTGCAGAGCAATTTAAGAGTAATCTATCGTATAATCAACAAGCATTACCATTTTCTCGGAGGCCACAAAAGAAGAAAAATATTAATGTTTACAAGAAAAATCTAGATGAAAGACCTAGACTTCCAAAAAACTTAAAAGCTACTTTCAGTAATTCCGAAACTATTAAGCCACAAGCACGGCCACAAGATACATATTCTAAAAATGAAAAAAACTCTTCACGAACTAAGAAAACGCTGGAAAAAGGTGATTGTCAATCAGTCACACGAGAAGTAAAACCTATTTCTCTGCCAATATCGGACTCAGAATCCAAATTAAATCCGGAAACATCTTTTAAGGAACTTCTAATCATCGAACCTTTACTAGAATCTAATAACTCACCACTTCCATCCGTAGAAGATCCTTTTTCTTCATCACATCCTTCTTCTTCTGCTCTTCCTTGTTCTCATGATGAACCGATTGTGAAGCAACATTTAGCAGATATCCAAAAGGCAGATGTTAAGAAAAAAACCGATTTTGATACGGAAAAGCAAGAAGACATCCCTATACCAGAAAATAATTTAGAAGGAACGTCCATTGGCACAGGGGTAGCCGATTATACTAAATGTTCTTCACCTGAACCAAAATACAGAAAGGAAAAAATTTCACCGAATTTTGAGAATATGCGAGAAGAAGATGACCAGGAACTAGATATTATATCAGAACTTATCCCAAAGAGTGTACCTTCGCCTATTTTAAACTCAGACCCCGAATCAGATTCGGAAAGCTCCGAAGAAGAATCTCTAATAAGCGAACCTGATGACCTAGACCTTTCATTGACAGATGAACTGTTTTCTTCTCTCCCCTCGTCTCCTCGTCTTCCTCTTTGCCCAATTCCTGACGAATTCGCCGTAGAAGCCAGTACCAGCCATCAGAAAGTCAATGACAATATACCAGATTTTTCAAATGTACTTTTCATACAATTACCTTTATCTCAGAAGACTTCCTCGAGGACTAGATCTTCTAGACCGGCTAAGAAAAAACCTGAGCCCATTCCATACAGTGCAGATTATCATCCAAGAGGTTGCAGGAGGCTAGAAAAACTATTGAAGTATAAAGAAGCTAAGAAAAACAGAAATCAACTTAATCAATTGGCTCAGAAAAAGGATGAAATTAAACGCTTCGAAGCTCAAGTACGGGACAAAAAGAGAAATTCAATTTTCTCGTTCAGGATTGCAAGATGGGCAAGAAAAAAAGAAAAGGGTATCACCAGGAGGTATACGATGAAAGTCTTGCTTTGCTCCACATTCACTTTTCTTCTCTTTTTGTATTCTTTCACTTCGTGCATACTTTGTATGTTATAATAACCTAGCTTTTCTGTTCTGTTCATTGTTAATCATTGCTGTGTTCATATTATTCTTTGTTATTTAAAATTTGTCCCATCAATCAAATCATTTTTTCTTCTTTTCAAAATTCTATAATTTTTTATATATAAATATTTTGAATTAGATGACACCAAAATGCAAAAATTCTAGCTTTTATTTCAACGTCCAAAATTCTAATAATTTTTTATATATTTTGTGATTATAATTGGGCAAAATTAAAGAATTTTTTTTTATACAATTTTGTTTTATTTCTTCATTAGACAATACATTTTCAGGATATAGTGATTGTTTTACGGTAGGTTTAGTATGAGAAACATTAATTTTTCCTAATTCCGTTTCATAATGATATCTTTTATTTGTTATTTTGAATGTCAAAATGACATTCTTTTTCGCATTAGTACAAAAAGTGACAGCGAATCTATAATATGAAGGTCACGCAAGAATTAAAACAAGACACATGGTTCATATATTTTAGAATTTTATTTTAAATATGATCAAATTAGTTCCCTTCGACAATAAATACAAATTCGCCATTCTTTCCTTACACTTTTTAAAAGCACCCAACCAATCTTCATTTGGAATTCTTTTAAAATAATCATGAATTGCACTGTTGCAACACTTCTTTAGAACTTAGGAGTTTAAGTTCAAAAATAGCCAAAAATTAAAGAAAATGCTCTCTGATTGATTCCATATTATCACTCACGACGACAATTTTAAAATTTGATTAAGTTGTAACTTTAATATTGATGGTGCAAATATTGAATTCCACGACGGCCTGCTTGATTTTCTTACTCTCAATTATTTTAGCGTGACCCTTGTGTGATTCATATTTTTTTTCTTGTAAATGTTTAATCTAAACAGAATTAGAAAAAACGTGTGTGATTCGTTGCAAAATCGTGTTTTTCGCACTGGACGTGAAGATTGTCAATGAACTCATAAATAGCTATTATAAAACTTAATTAATTAATAAAAATGGTTCGTTTGAAAACCATGTAGGTATCATTTTTTCACGGGCACCTAATCTCTTGTGGAAAGTGCTTAAAAGGACTTGTATTATATGAAAATAATAAGTAAAATACGCTTTTAATTATATTTTTATTGATCAAATTACAATTTTTGGAATAAATTGAAATCATAATTTTAAGTGTAAAGCCACAAATGAGAACAATGGACAATGGGGTATTCGGTTACTATTTTCATCAAAATCTATTGTTTATCATGTTTTGTTATGTTTTACTGTAATGTGTAACAGTAATTAGTATTTAATTTTTAATTAAATTAAACATGAACATAATACATTTTCAAACACGGAATATTGAAACAATAGAACATTTACTGAACACAACATTATAATGAACAATAATGAAGTTATCATAAGAACAAGATTTGAGAGCTACTTCATACATATTGAACATATTAAAATAATAAAGATTAGTCTAACTTCAAATAATATTTGAAGAGCTCTCCATATTTAAACAGAACATTAATTGATAAAGAACAAATGAACACACAATATCCCATACGTAGACAGACAGAGTAATCACGAAAAACCATGAAATAGGCGTTTAACATGGGATACCAGTTCTTTCCAAATATTATCTATCTCTTAAAACACTATAATGATTTATACATAAAGATTTAGAGAATAAAAATCTGAATTTTTTAGTTGTCAAAGTTTTTAAATTTACATCGTTGATGCCCGAGTAAACTAATATAAATATTTAATATATCTTATTTCAAGAAATGAGCGTCTATAAACTGTCAAATACTTATTTTTTGACATGTTACTAGGCTTGACAGTTCATATGACGTTCATTTTTTTAAATACTGCATACTAAATCCATTTTTTCCATATCTTTTAATTAAGTTTATTCGGACACCAAAAACGCAATTTTAAGAATTTTGACATGTAAAAATTCAAAATTGTATTCTCTAAAAGTTTATATATAAAACACTACATATGTTTTATGGGACACATATTTGTAAAACCGTTTTCTCATGTTAAACGCCTAGTCATGGTTTATCTTGTATAGAATTGTACTACGTCATACATTTTAACATAATTATTAAACTATTGAAAACAAACTTAAAAAACAATATTCGAAGAGCTCTCTGAAATATAACACTAATGCCCGGTTGCACCAATATTTAATTGGGCATTAAAGAAAAAAATAATTAAAATAAATATTTTATACGTAGGAATACAATGTATTACATAAATGTTGATTTTAATTTAATTTTTCTTAAATTCCCAATTAAAAAATTGGTAGGTACAATCGGGCATAAGGTCCGGTATTTTTATCTCTGGTTAAATTTTTTGTAAACTGTCAATTAAAATGAAAAATATCGCATCGAAAAATTTACACATATGTGTAATTTATACAACTTATGTTGTAATATCGATCCTACATTTTTCATTTTATCTGACAGTTAAGTTATCGGGCAGTTTGATCAGAGATGAAAATACAGGGCCTAAATATACTAAAATAAATTAATAATAACGGATTGCACATATATTAACACGATAACACGAAGATTAGAGAGCTACTTCATACATTTATAAATTCTTAAAGAAGCCAATGCCAAATATTATGTTGGGGGTTATACATTCCAGACCAGCGATTTCTGTGCTCCAGATGGCTGAAAATTGGGTGCTGGTCGATATAACTGTTATGCTCACGGCAATCTCGCAAAAATCGCTTCATAAGCTCCTTTTTACCTTCGACAACTTCGTTATCAGAACAGTTATAAGCGTAAAATTGCTTATTTTTCTTAGAACGTTTTCGTTCCAAGGCTTCTTCAAAACTACATGTGTTATCTTCGGGATCTTTCTGCTGGTTCTCAATTCCTTTCGAAGATTCCCCCTTAAATTTTGGGTTCTCCCAAATTTTTTTAGTGTTTTTCATAAATACTCTAAGTTTGTCCTCGTTGTTATAAATAGTCGGCTCTTCTCCAGAGACCTGAACCAAATCTCCGAAGAGTTTTTGCCTATTTATCTCCTTTCCTTTTTTTTCTGACGCAGGGACACTGAGCCACAATTTGTACTCTTCCCCGAAGAACATATTTTTGTTGGCATCATTTGCGCTATCATCTTGGTTTTCTGGTCTGCAAAGAAATAAAATATGAGAGCGATTGATACGAATATTAGAACGTGCAATTAAGCTGCATATTTGACTAGAAACATAATGAATCGAGAGAGATAGCTCTTAAGAGGTAGTTTTGTCCTTTTCCCATTGGTACGCTATGATTTTCTAGGTCAATAAACAAAGATAGATCTGCCTTTTGCGGTACTCTCTCTCGCCCCACAATATGGAGGGCTCGTTTTTGTATATAGATACAGGTGAGTCAGGAGGAAAGTACTAGATTTTAGGAGTGTATACTACTACTACACTTCGTATTAGAAAATATATGACTAAAAACCCAAGAGTTGTACTCCGATATTTATTTATTTTGGAGTTACAAGATTTTAAATGTTTAATTTATAATAAATTTTCAAAGATTAAACAAATAAATTTCTGGTTACAACTTTTGGCTATTTCAGTTACATATTTACTATGAAAGTGTCTACAGTTCCGCGGGACCATGTTCAAAAAATTGAAGTCCCGAATAGGCGTGGTTTACGCAATTCCTTTAAATACATTTTAACATTATCTAACCTAACGCACAAAATTCAGGTATAGGTTTTTGTTGTTTTTAGAGAAATATACCGAGCTAAGTAAGGTGTTCCACAACGGTCCCGCGTTACTAAACCACGCCTCATCGAGATTTAATTGGTCGGAACTCTAGCCACGTCCATTTATTATTTACCTAGTATATACTCCCGATTGGCCCTTTTTTCCTGACTCACTATATATTAAGGTTTATGGATAGTCCAATCATATAATCCTTCCTTGTAGATTAGGAGCACATACATGACTTTTTACTGTAGCCAATCCTGCTGTTGTGATGACTAAAGAAATTGAGTTGTTTATATTGGTTCGCCTTTTCTGCATATAACAAATACACTGAGGTTGTTAAAATCTTAACAATCAACTGAACATATTTCAAATTTAGCGCCTTGAAACTTTGCACCCAAGCAAACTATCCTGTCGGGAAGAACAACGATCGTTTTAATTATATTGGGTGAATTGTAAAGACTATTTTCATTTCAAAAACAATAATAATATTTAAGTCTCAATAACAATTAGGAAGAAGTAAAAATGACAAGACTTTTCATTATGCATAGTGATGCACGATGAGGCGAGAGTACTCTCGCATTTCGTCTCGTCTCGTTGCATTATGCGAGACGAGAACGAGATTGCAGTTTAAAATTCGAGGCCAGATCGATATAACAATTGCGAGAAGCGAGAAATCTCGCGAGAGTCTCGCAATAAAAAGTATTTGTAACTTTATAGCCTTAATTCATAAATTCAATTAAAAATGCACCGTACAAAGAGTGGAGTCAACGCTAATTCGTGCATAGGACACTTGAATGTGAAAATTATATGAATACGAGTACACTATATTTTTTGAGTCGATTAGTATCGGGTATCGGTCCTAGATCGGGGAAATGCAAAATAAAGACAAAATCGGTTTTGCATTTAATAGAACTAGTTTTCTCCAATATTTCAGCCCCTAATTCATTCCAGTTAAAATCACGGTCAATAAATTCTTGCCGCCCTTGAAAAGTAAAGGATGTTATATTAGGCGTCGATGGAAGCCAACACGGGGCGAAGCGGAGTGATTGGTTGCCGGCGGGTTCCCAGTGTAGCGTTTTTTATGACTAAATCTTAATTAAATAGTGGCATATATTTAATGATAAAGTGTAGGTACTTTTAGTTACAAAAATAATTTTTTAATGTTTAATTAGTTTTACTAATGTCAGAATGTATTAACAGATGTTCGTATTGAAATAGTTTAGAGATCACAATTTGGTGTAAATTCGATATTTTAAAAGTAAATTAAATTATTTACTAACTTATCACATTTTCTGGTGACCTTAAATAAATAAATATTATGTTCGTATAGAAATAATTTGGTGACCAGAATTTAGTGCTTCATCTCTTTATTATAGTTAGATACTTATACGACTACAAATGCACAGAAGACGGTACGACGGGTGCAAACTTGTTTCTTGTAGTTAAACTGTTACGCAAATACGTAGTGCGCAAGCACTTATTTTTATAGCGAGACTCTTGCGAGAGTCTCGTGAGAGAACGAGACGAGACCCAAAAAAAAAAAAAAAATTGCGAGAACGAGAGCGAGATTACATATCCGAAAACGAGACGAGTTTGATATTCAATATTTCTAATTATGCAAATGTCAATGTCTCCTCTTTCAAATTCAAAATCTGTAAATCCTAAGATTTACCAATTATTCAATCTATAAACAATTGTATATTTAATATAATTTCGGGTGTTAAAACGTAGTAAGTAGTGCAGTTGCAAATTGGTATTGCATTTTTACATATTATGTCGTAGCCATATTGTAAAACTCATCTTTTAATTAAACGTAGGTGAAACGCGGCCAGAATGACAAACCTTCGTTGACTTAGCGATGATTTACAATGTGGCTAGCATATTTCTCTTAATATAACAACAATAACAAAACCTAACGCACAAAAGTCACCATTTGTGCGCTAGGTTAGGTTATTGTTGTTATATGTAGAGAAATATGCCATTCTAGCCTTGGTAATAGTCCGAAATTATATTAACAATTATTGCTCGTAGATTTACCACATAAGATAGACAAATCCTGGGTTTTGCACATGAATTCTAGGATTTACCTATGTTCGGGCATTTATACAGTAATATGCATATATTGACTTCTGTAATCTTTATATTACGTAAAATAGTAAACATTCATCTACGAGAGAAAAGAAAAAATCTTACGGGGCCTTTGGGACGAACAATGAACTCATCAACTTCTTGGGAGGGTCTTTCCTTGGGGTCAATTGAGCTTCCTGTTCTCCCCTTTTTAGTAGTGGAGGAAACTCAGCCATATATCTTGCTTGAGACAAACGTCTACGTTCCTCTAGGGCTCTCTGAGTAGGCCATACAGTATATCCTCCAGTCCGATGGTTCGGGACGATGTAGCCAAACGGATAAATGATATTTGGATTTAGGCCCAACGCTGCCATTTGCATGGTGATGCGTTGAAGATCACGCGGAATATTAGCATGGGGATTAATTGGAGGAGTAACAGGTAAGTATTGTCTATTTGGCGCTGGGTCAAAGCCTGGTCCTTCTGCTTCTGCTTGCACACTTGTGGAACTTGGCGGTTGGATTATTCTTTCCTCTACTGGTATGGGACGCATTGGTCTGCGTTTTCGATTTTTGTTACGTTTCATGACTGCAACACACAAAGTAATGCTACAATTCACAAATAAAACACAAGAAAAATGCCCACCGTCGATAAACTTACTTATTAACTTACAGCTTTTGACATTGTCACAATAACGGAAAAAACTTTTAGATCCTTTGTTGTCGGTTAAGTAGATATTATTATTTTCATTGTTTTAATTATTTGAATAAACATATTTTCTGTGTTTTAAAATAATAAGTAAATATTAAATTACTATAATAAATAGATTGTTAAATCAAAATATTATATTTTGATTATCAAAAACTATAATTTCGATTGTGGTGCCATCGCATAGAAAATATTAATAACATTATAGAAATAAGGGTCGCACGCAAGTCGCAAGGTCCATACACTAAATTACTACTTGTGGCTCTGATTTAAAAATTATTTCCAATTTTTGAAGAGCCCTAATGGTGCTTTTCAAAGTCAACTTTGAGACTTCGCGAGTTGATACCAAATCAATACCCGCAGCAGTTAGACATACTGTCTGGTAGCATGAAAATCTGATTAAGGGTGATTAACGAGCAGTTGACTAGCATTGTTTTATCTCTTTGTTTTTGGATTATTTTGGAGAAAATTACTTCAAATAAAATGTGCGTACAATTATTTTTTCTGTAACTGTTATTTGAAGTATTTTCTCTAAAATACCTAATCCATAAACCATAAATGATTGACAGAGATAAAACAGTGCTAGTCAACTGCTCGCTAATCTCGCTTAATCACTGAAATTTGCGATTAAAAACCAAAATATATTTGATGATCTGGAATCTGGATCATGATTAAAACTAAGATATAGTAACGAAATATAATTTGGCATAACGCCTAATAAGGCATTAAAGCAAATTGGTACTCCCAGAAATGGGTAATAAGTTTAGAAGATATTTATATTTTATATTTTTGGCAAAATTATCAGAATCAAGTATAGGTATTTAATTTCTATGCGGAATATAATATAAATATAGGATGTTACACTACTTCGAGTTCAAACTTGAAGGGCATACAGTATTGACCAAATTGAGTAAAAAGTTTAATCAACATAAATCTGATTTTCAACTGTGTTCAAAAATAGCCCATTTTGAATCGAAAAAAAACTGACATAGTGATCGAACAAAATTTTGCCTATGCCAGTAAATGAACTATAAAAATACAATAAAATTTTATATGGGGTCTCGTGGCCGCTTGCCTGAGTGTCTGGTCGCGAATTTGGGGAATCGAGTTCGATCCCCACCGACGCCAAATATTTCGAATTTTAAAATGGCACAAAATTTACCCCTGTGGTGCACTCTCCACGCCAGCAATGAGTGCCCGTGAGGTGACGCCTGATAAGCGCCTGCACGGTGCAAATATTTCATCATTACCGATATCTGTGTACATAGCAGATTGGCAAACCCAGCAATGGGTAATAAGCCGTGATATATTTATTTATTTATATGAAACATTTTTCTCAATTTCTAATATGTAGTTCAGAAGTATTTGATAGTTAAATATTGGTCAAAGTCGCTACATTTTACTTAGTACAATTTTATTATTTTTTAATGTAAGCGTAAACAAAAGGTCTCGTTTAATCAAAGTCGTAACTCGTATAGTTTTCGAGATAACAGATGTATACCTCGCAAAAGCTTATTTTTCACTGCCTTATATCTCAGAAACTATTAAAGATTGGACTCATATTGATTACGCTTTTTTATTCATTTTGTTCAGTACTATATACCCTTAAAGTTTGTACCCGAAATTGTGAAACATTCTGTATATCATCAGGGCGTATTACCCATTTGTGGGTGTGCCAGTCAGCTTCTATTTGCAAATATCGATGTCTTCACCTCGCGGGCTGTGAAAACTAACCTTGCGAGAGCGCCACAGGGATAACTCGACTTCGAGGCACGTGGCTTGAGTAGTAACTTATTTTGTTATTATTCTAGATTACGTTCTTGAATTTAATATAATAATTAAGATAAAAATTCTGTATAATAAAACATCTACAGGCCAATGAACTTAGATACCAAACTTTTCTTCCTAGACGTCTAGTTTTGATATCATTGAGGAAAGTTGCAGCAGGTCACGTGGCAATCAGTAGATTTTTATCACTCTGTATTATTAAAATCCTCCGTGCGATGGCACCACCAGCGAAATTATTATTGTTGTTGTTAAATCAAAAAACAATATTTTGACTTGAAAATCTATTTTTTGAGATAATCTAATATTTAGTTATCATTTTAAAATGCAGAAAACGTTTTTATTTAAATAATTTAAACAATGAAAATAATAATATCTACTTAGCCGACAACAAAGGGCCCAACTCAGCAAGATTTTTCTGTTAGTGTGACAAGCTGTCAGTTTAGTTATTCTGCTTAAAGTTCATTGACGCTGAACGACTTTCTTGTGTTTTTAGTGACTTGTAGTAGTGTAAATTTGGGTTTTGCAGTCATGGGGAAAAATAAACATCGTAAACCCAGAGTATTTCGTCCCATATCGCTGGCAAAGGTGATCGTCCGAGCCTCGAGTCCTACATATATGCCCGATGATGACGAAAGGCTTGATCTAGCGCCAAATAGCCAATATGCAACTGGTACTGCTGCAGTAAATCCCCAGGTCATTGAAGACAATATTAAAGGTCTTACGATAGAAATGGCGTCTGTGAATCCACAACAAAATAATGTTGAACCATTTGGTTATATCTTCGCCAACTATAGGAATACGGATTGTACGGTATGGTCAAGTCAAAATACGCTGGAGGAAAGAAGACGTATAGCTAAATATAGAGCAGAGTTTCCGCCATTAAGGAAAAGGGGCGAGCAGGCTGCAAATGTGGCCCCAAGGGGAGACCCTCCCAAGAAGATAATGAGTTCGCTCTTTCTTTCAAAAGCTGCGTAAGTTTTCTTCTTCTCTCTGAATGTTTAATATATTACGAAATAGAAAAATCATTATGGATATCGCGATGAATATACTTAATTATCATAAATCATAAATTGGTGTGTCTGTCATTTTGAAGTCTAAAGAGGAGACATGGACATTTTCATAATGTAAAATTTTGTCTTTTCACTTCTTCGTAATTGTTGTTGAGAATTAAATATCATTACTGCTTTTGATATTTATGTAAATAAGCTTTATTTGAAATGTATAATTCAGCCAATTCATCTAAAACGATTTTTGCTTTGCCTAACAGGGTAGACTTCTTAGGCGCTAAATTTGAAATATGTTTAGTTGATTGTTTAATCTTAAGATTTTAACACCTTATCAATACCTCAATTTGTTTGTTATGTTCGACTCATTTTGTCTCCGTTTTCAACAATTTACCAGTAATATGAATCTGCAGAAATGGCGAACCAAAACGAACAAGTCAATTCCTTTAGATATCACCACACGATGATTGGCTATATAAAAAGTCATGTATGTGCTCGCAAACTGCAGGAAAGATAGTATGAATGAAAATGTGTTTTTGATCAGTGCTGGGACTTTACCATATCGCCTGGCGAGCACATGACGTCATGTGATCACTAGGCGATACGGCAGACAGTATCGACATGTTAGAGTGTCGATCACTAGGCGATACGCCAGAGTCCCAGCACAAATCTAAGTCTAGATTCACAATAGCCGTAAACGTAAGGACTACATAACATAAAAATTATGAAAATCTTATGTATGTTCACAAAGGACATGACGCAAAAATTAAGATTTTAGTTATTTTACGAAAATGTTGGTAATTAACATAGGGTATTTTAGTTCAAAGTTTATTATTCATTATTCACAGCTTTTTATATACATGTATTGCAGATTCTACTATCTCTGCCCATATGTTCTCTTTCTTAAGAACATCTTTATAATTTTTATCCTATTTGTTATACAAGTATTCATAGCTTCTATTCAAATTAATCAATCATAATTATATATCCATAATTATAGGAGTATAAATCAAAAGAAATATGATAATGATGATCAATACAAACTATCCACAGTCAACTTGTTTAGTTGTTTAGTGTTTGACATTTCACGCGCATGCGCAATAATTCGGTTTGCCCGTAAGAAAAACGTAAAGATGAACTTATTTCAACTTTACGTTTTCTTCCGGACCTCTTACGCACCTACATAAACGTAAGAAATATTTGTGGCAATATTGTGAACGCTGCCATAGGAATACTATAGTTCAACTTTACGCTTACGTATACGCGTATGTTATTCTTAGGCTTACGTCTATTGTGAAATAAGCAAGGAAAATCCGTGGAATGAAACAGGAGGAAAGAGGGCGCGGGTCGTAAATTTTGCGGGTCACGGTGTGTCACGTCGTGACCCGCGTGAACGTGAATATACTTTAAATTTAGAGTCGTGACTGACCGTGAGCGTGAGGGACTAAAAATGTGTCATGAGTGAGCGGGCGTGATTAAAATTTTATCGGGCGTGAATGATACGTTTATTTTTTTATCAGAAAAAAAAATCTAACTTTAAGTTGCATACTTTATTTTGCATTGTTATTACTTCATTAAATCTTGTCATTACCAATCTTTTTATTTGTTTGGCAGTAGATATTGTATTACTCGTAATTTTACATAGAATTTGCTCCACTTTTATGAGAGAGTAGAATAATATCTTAAATTTAGAATCAATTACGTGATACGAACGTGACCCATCGGGCGTGAGTTCCAAAATAAAATCGTGAGCGTGAGTGACCGTGAAGCAATCATAAAAAGTCGTGCTTGATTGGTCGTAATTATATTTTTAGTTTCATGAGCGTGCGTGATCGTGATCAAAAAGTTTCTCACGCGCCCAGCTCTAGAAAGTACCGAAAAAAACTCAAAAGTTGTAACTAGAATATTATTTTTTTTTCGACTTATATTGTCTTAAAAGTTTAAGTCATTCTTTATTGATTGTTTAATTTATAATTTACAAAAAAATATTGAACAAAAAGTTCATAATAAATATGTAATAAAGCCCAAAAAAAAAAAAGAAATATACAATAAAACTCAAAAAAACCCACTAGGTCAGGTTTTTTTTTAATCCTGGGTTTTTGCCTGTCCTGTTTAAAAATGATAAACAATACCACATATCAGCTTGTTCCATGAGACCTTTGTTTGTAGGACAAATTTGGCATTTTCTTCCCGAATCACCTGTATATACAAAAACGCCCCTCCATATTCTATCTCTCTCGACTCACTATGTTACTACGAAAATGCAGCTTCATTGCACTTTCTAATATTCATATTAAGTAAAATAATTCTATTGGCTAAATATATTGGCTAAATACCATGCATTAATCGCTATCGTATTTTATTTCTTTATAGGCCTCAAAACCAAAATGATCCCAATACCGAGGCCAACAGAAACATTTTTTTTGGAGATGAATACGAAATATGGCTCAATGTTCCCGCGAAAGAAAAAAATGGCAAACAGATTAACAGACCAAAATTCTTCAGAGATTTGCTTCAGCCATCTGGAGAAAATTCAACCATTTACAACAATGAGAAAAAACTTCGCATATTCTTAATGAATACTATGAATATTTGGGAAGACCCCAAATTTTAGGGGAATCCTGCGAAAGTAACTGTGAACAAAACAATCCAGAGGATAATTGCATGCGGTTTTGAAGAAGACTTGGAACGAAAACATTTTAAATTCCTGCTCTCTTTTGTTTATTTTACGGCCAAAACTGTAGAGTGCAAAGATATACATAATAAAAAGTTACAGTTTTGTATGTAACTTTTAATTGTGAAAAACTTTGCACTCTACAGTTTTTTCCAGAAAATGAACAAAAAAAAGCAGAAAATTGTATAATATTAATAATAATATATTTATTTCTGTGGACACAATGTACCTTGTTTTATACATGTTTTATGTCGTCATTTGGTTTAAATTACACAAAATTGTTAAAACTTACAATAAGAAAATTTGGTCCATCACATGTTAAATCTCTAAAGTCACCACCTGATTTTTAAATAGCAAATATTGCAAACATGTATTATTGTCTTAATTTTTTATAAAAACCATTGTTAGCATGTTAAGACAATACAATTTATAGAATTTTTAACTGTAATAATAATAATAGTAATAATAATAACTGACTATAACAGCCTTTCGTAGTAAGTAACAAATTACAAAAACAATACAGGTAGTAAAATATGTGATTGAAATACAAAATAGTTATAACAAGATAGATTTTAAAATATTCTTATGTATTCAAAGGTCTATTAAAATACATATGTTTTCATATACACTGTTTATATTAATGATGATAATCATTTTCAAGAAAGCTAATAAATTTAACGATAGTATTCAGCAAACATTCTCTGTTAATATCATTTCAAGTTTTAATTTAAAACACAAACATTTTGTTATTGACAAAAAGAGTATTAAAAATTCAAACGTTTAATATTATTTTTTTGTTGAATAGGCCCGATTCATTTCCGAGACCTGAAGGACGAGAAAAATCTTGAGCGACGTGGAGGGCGTCCATGAATCCTGCCAGCTTTAAAACAATAAAACACCTTCAGAAATGTAGCTATTCAATTTCTGTAAAAGAAACCAACATCGAGAAAAAGGTAAGAGAAAAATAAATATTTTCATTCAAAACTATGTTATACCCTGGTTAACTCTGAAATATATACATAACCAGAATGCGCATACGTACCGCGACTGTGAAGGTCTATGGACCCGTTTAGTGTGACGTCACAAAGGTTTTCAAACAAGAAAATGGCGTTTTCGTTGCTAGGACGTTTGCAATGCTAAACCAGAAGTTGACGTTTGGCGCTCATAACCTATAAGTTTGTTTGGTATTGAAATGGCTCAGAAACACGTTATAAAGTTTTATTCTGCTATAAATAAATACTAACCTGACTAAGTTTATCCACGTATACTTCAGATTTAGGTCTTTTGGAAATTTGAAAAACTTACAAGTTCAACGTTCGCTATAATGATTGAGGTTAGCTGCTATACAGATCACCATAGTCAAACAAATTATAAATAAAAATTATATTTCTTTCATCTGTGCCCTTTAAAGCAGCGATTCGAACCGTTTTTTTTTTTTTTGGTTCCGGTTTTCGTTTCGGCTCATTTATAAAAATATATATATGTTCGATTCCGGTTTACGTTCCGACAAAAAGAACGGTTTTTTACGGTTTTCGGTTCAGTTCAGACTGAGTAATTATTATTAAAATCAAACCAAATCCTCTTTCGCATAAAACGAGTTGTGACTACGCTAAAAGACCCCGCAAATGAAGAATCACCGGCAAATGAAGTGGAGATTAAGTTTGTGTAAATGCGCGGGTTTGACTATATACTGAACCGAAATAAACGGATATTTTTTCGGTTCAGCTCCGGTTTTCGCTCCGACAAAAATAACGGTTTTTTCCGGTTTTCGGTTCAGTTCCGTTTCGAAGCCCTGCTATAACGAGCCTAGAATTCGAAGAAACTGCAATCTCTCACTTATAGTTTCGCAGTCAATTTTAAATAACTTAGCAACCGTTACCAAAGAAGCAGTCATTCTTGTTTGGAAACCTGGCTTACGTCATCACTAAACGGGTCGATAGGGTAGTTCAGTAATTACGTCATATGCGGCGCGCTTCATTTAAACTACTGTCCTACCAGTAAACACATCTTTCAAAGTAAACCTTATTGCCACACCAAATAAGAACTATAATTTTAAGCAGTTCATTTCGTCGCCAATATCTTACTTAATGGGATATGTGACCATATTCGAATTTCAATATATATGTCATAAATATAAAAACTAACCACTGTAGCTTCTCATTATAATAATAAAAACTAAACATTAATTTGTAATAATCTTGTTATTAACAATTTAATGTTTTGGAGAAGGGATATATCCCGTAAGTATGTTAGAACGATGGACGAGGACAGATAGACTACGGGAAGGAAAGAGACAGTTTTAAATCAACCTATCGTCGAGTTTATGTTGTGGTAGATGTGCAGGGTGTAGCATGGTCACATCTGGCTATAACTATCTCTTTCCCTTCCAGTCTAACCGTCTTTTTTCACGCTTCTACCATTGTCACGTCACAAATCCGTTCCCCACATTATTTTATAATTATTTTCTCGTAATGTGCGAATAATTAATCGATGTAAAAAAATACGGGTATTTTAGTTTTTTGTCTAGTATCATATTATGTAAAAATAAAAATTTGGTCACATACCCCATTTAAAAAAATAGATATTTAAGCTATCATTCGTTCAGATTGAATATTACCCTTTCAATTAAATAAAACATATTACCCTAATTTATAATAACAATTATTCTATTTATGTTTTAAAAAACTTTGCATGGAATTACATGTTCTTTCAATCTCGTTTATGTTCGTGAAACTTCGCTTGAAGCGGCCGGAAGAGCCCGTTTGAAAGATAGCGATCCATTTTTAGGTTACAGAACCCTAAGAACACGCATATTGTTAATATATTAATGTGGATAAACAGAGTTATTTACGTACCTTAAATCCTCTAAAACGCTAACAAACAAAATCTCATTCGATATGTTGGTAAACTCTCGGATGTGCTTGAAGCTGCGCAAACCTGTTACTCTGTAGTTCAGAATGTGCATAGTTGATTTCATTTTGAAATAAAACCTTTGTTATTTATGAATGTGTGCATATTGTATTACGAAGTAATAGAAAAATGTTTACAATTTGATGTTATAATATCTCGAAGTTAACTTCTTCATAATAACAATAATATCAACATCAAATTACAAGCTTTTAAATTCTGACCCTTATATATTCTGTCAATAGAGTCTACTTTGAAAGTATCGTTTTTGCTTAGGACAGTGGAGTAATGGGCAAACATCGGGACAGTTCGTGAGTTGATGGAAATTATTTCGTGTAGCGCAGGTTTTAAATAAAATGTAAGATTTAATATAAAAATTTGATGAAATTCTTCAAACAGAAAACACTAACAAAAAAATTAATGCCCTGTTGCACCAATATTTTAATAAGACATTGAAGAAGTATTAAATTAAAAGGAACATTTTTTTGTTAAATATCTCATTAGAATATTGGTGCAATCGAGCATAAAAGTAATGAAATGAAAAAAAAAAACAGGTATTATGATTACTAAATATGATAGAGCGGGTTAAATTTGATCGCGTATAGTTTTTACAATGCATCTTATTATATTTTTTACCTTCGTGTTATTATTTAATTTTTAAATAAGTAAGAAAATATTGTTAATTTAATTACTTTATGTGTAGGATCATTTTCAATTTCGCAGTCGTATATTTGTTTATGTAAATTTTGTTTGGATTAGGTATCCGAGATTATTTTTTCTTTATTAAATTTTGCTTATATATTGCCTCAGTCATTTTACATATGATTTTTACTCCTTCGGATGTAATTGTTAATATTTTACCTGTGAATCTAAATTTTTTATCTGCGGTTTTATTAAAACGCCGAAAAACAACTATTCGGCATCTTTTTATATAAAATATAATTATTGTCACCGACGCCAATTCATTCAAACCTCAAAATGAAGCACAAACAAAAATAAATCGTTCAGCAATAGGTACGTTGAATAGCCCTAGTGCTAGCTAGCAACTGTTAGCGCTAGATAACTGAACGGCCTGCTAAGTATCAGCAGATAACGTTTTGCTCGAGCACTGGGTAGCATATGATTTCATTGCTAGGTTAGTGCTAGGTACATAATGCAAAATGAACGAACATCGCGAAATCGTTTTTCTAACTTATAAAGACGGAAATTGTACAATTAATCAAAAGAACCAGAAATTGGTCTATAATATTCAAAGTAAGTTTGTTATAATTATATTTTTTGTTGTATTATGGTATTATACATCTTTGTTTTGTGTTGCATATGATATGCACAGTGCTCTAACTGCATATTTGTCTGGCTGCACATAGTGACTGCTACAACAATTTCGTTAACAAAATCTGTTTTGTCGCAAAATTATGTTAACACAATCGCCTGCATTTTGATTTTAATCTCTAATGTCAACTTTAATGTCGTTCAGTAATTAAACCTTTTCGCTGTAATACAAGCACTAGCAGCTAGCTAGATAGCACTTTAATTTTGGTCATTGAACGTACCTAGATACGAACTATTCGGTTAGGTTCGGTTCGACACGAAGGTGCGCGAACGGGACCAGCCAAGCCATTATTGTTCAATTCAATGGGCCATGGGCCTTCAGCAGCGAGCAGCGTATGCTGATAGATAGAATATGCGAGTTCTAGTTAGTATAAATTTCAGTGCTGGTTAACTCCTGTGAAGATACGAGGAAGTTTTGAGACCGTGGACTAAGTGGATACCCAACTGTTGATGGTACTTGAAATCCGTAATATGGGGAATACAGTGTTATTGTTTTTATTTTGCTGTAGTTATTTACCTATCAATTTTAGACAAAAATGTTTCATATAAAGGTTGTAGATAATAAAATTCTACACCTAAATCACTAATTATATTTTATTTTGCACGTTTAGTAACCTGTGAATTAGAAATTTTATAAATATTGCTTATTCACATTTATAATGCGTCTGTAATTAATTGCTAAAAGTTAAAACAAACATAATTCAATCTTATCATAAAATTCAAAATCATGTAGATATTTTTAATTGCAACGTTCGTGATATTGAAAATTGCATTTACTTCTTTTAATTGATCTCTCCCTACCCCCTAATTGGGCATCTGCCTGTCGGGTAGTGTATCAAATAATAATAATAATAATAATAATAATAATAATAATAATATTATTATATTATATATCAAAGGAGAGAAATACAATTTTTTTGTCGAGGTGCAAATAACATTCTCTCCTGAGGTTAAGATGTACACCAAACTGTATTAAGCAAAATAAGATATCTAATCTACAACATTAATTAGTTCTTGAATGAAATAATCCATTACACTAGAACTACATCTCAAAATAACACTACTTGTGCTGCACACATTACTGATACATCTTTACTAATCACCAGTAGAAATTAGTAGAAACTAGTTATCAAATTAAATAATTGTGAATCTAAAAACCAAGTATTTTCAATAATTAAAATGAATAATAAATTTCACCATGTAGGAGCTGACACAATTAAAGAAATAATTTTAATTAATTCTAACGTCATTGTGACATATGAAATTATAAATGAAATTATTTTCGGCATTTATATGAATAGATATAAATTAAGTGCAGTGGTACATTTACAAAAAACACAAAGTAATACAAACATACTACATTAGTTTACATTTTTACAATTTTATTAACTATGTGTGATGGGTGTATTCTTCAGTTGCAGCCGTGTGAAGCCGTTGTGCTGGTCCCAGGCGGCGTTGACATGACGACTTGAAGCCCTGACCAGGAGTACAGTGTCCTAAGACTTCTCTTCAAATCTGATGGGCCCTGCAGCCGTGCAGAGTCGACATTGTCATCTTGAAGATCCAGCCAAGGTTAGATACTTTTTATTAGAAATTACCTTTAATCTCGTCCATGTTCGAGCGGTCAAATATTTTTTTTAAAGATGATTCCTGCAAAATTTACATAACTAGAGCACCTTAAAAAATGTATATAATTTATATAAATTTTTAAGAATTTTGTTGAGTGCTCTTATTTCGTATTTTTATTTATCACACCTACATGCGTCGCTTATGGATAACCTGGTGTACGATAAAATTTTGGAATCTACCTTTACATAAAATAAAATTTTCTATAGGGCACGAGACACTATTTTTTTCTGTCAACTAGTTTAGAAATTACTGGGTGGTAAACATACCGTGTGTCTACTTTTTTATGGATCATAGGAAATACAATAGTAAAATTTTCATATGGCCGTAAATTCTGCCCTATTAATTTTAGAAATACAAAAAAATGTTGAGAATTAAATACAGTAGAGCGTCGGCAATTCGAACTAATTGGGAGCGAAGATGGTTCGAATTATCAAAAATTGCTGCTAAATAGTTGAAAATACGAGTATTGGATACAAGAAATAAAACACCTGCATACCAGAACTCAAAATCAAAAACAATATATTTCTGTAAACACAAAACTAAATTTCAAATTCTTAATTAAAAATACATACATAATGTACAGGATGTAAATCGAAAAGTGGAACATGGGCGTTTAACATGGGAAATCAGTTTTTCTTTGCACAAACGTTACCTAATTATTTTATGAAAAAATACTTTAAATAAAAGTTATAGATATTTAAATTCCGCATCTAAATCATGTGAAACGATTATTTTACCTCTTCATATTAACGTAAAAATTGATATAAAATAACAGATTTTATGAGCTTTTACTCTATGCAGTTATGGATTTATGACAAAAAATAAACAAATGCGTTGTTTTTAACTGTCAATAAAAGTAAAACAATTTACCTTTTTATGTTTGTGTTAATTTAATACTGTAATCTAAATTTAGTTCGAATTGACAGTTAAAAATAACACATTTGTTTATTTTTTGTCATAAATCCGTGGCGATCTAGATTAAAAAGCTCATAAAAACTGCAATTTTATAATTAATTTTTACGTTTATATGAAGAGCTAAAATAATCGTTTCTAGTGTTTCACAAACATCAAGATATACTCTTGATCTTGTCTTGAAATCAAGACAAAACCAAGACAAGAAGTATTTTTTATTTCCCAAGACAATAAAATATTATCAAGAATCAAGATTTCTTGTCAAGAAATCTTGATTTCTTGACAATAAATATTGCAAATCTGCATTTGTATGCTTTGTGTGTCTGGATCTTAACCCTTGCCTGACCAAAATCGGGTCATGACTGTCCTAATTTCCGGTTTTTTGTTAATAACTCTCCTAATGGAGATATTACTAACAATTCCTCTTGAGAATTCTCCTAAAATATATTAATATTTTGTCATATATAATTTTCGTTTATAGAAGTTAAAAAAGTATTGAGTTATTTAATATTTTTTTATTTGAGTCTACGATGATCCGATTTTGGTATTCGATGTTATCATATAATAACCATAGTAAAATAAAGAAATAATTTGTTTATATTGCTCAAGGATGGAGATGGAAAGTAAATTTTGAAATATATTGTTTACTTATGTTGCATTAATTATTTAAGATAATGTTTATTTAAATTAAAAAGAATTATATTTTATAGTTATGTATGTTTTCTTTTAATATTAAGTTTAATTATTAAACAAATACAAATTTGCATAATTATTAATAAAGGAAGTTTAATAAATATAATAAAAGTAAAACATTAATAAATATTGTATAATTAATAACAAAATAACGCAAAAAAATCAGGTCACAGTTGACTCTATTTTGGATACCTAAGTTTTAAAATTATTTTAATCAGGCAAGGGTTCACGCTCAACTCAAATACTATTACTCAGATAATTTGGAAATCATGTATTGGCGACTAAAACTACCGATGGCGGCGCTAGTGTTGTAGCATACACGTGCTCTGAAAATGGTATTGTGCTATAAGATCGCATACAGAAACATTGTATAAACAACATTCGTTTTGAAGTATACTAACAAATTCATTAAACTTTATATAAATAATGTTAGTAATAATTTTGTGTACGTACTTAAATTATAATGACATTCGAAGAAAGTTATCTTAGACTTATTTCTAAGGAAATGTTTACTTATTTGGAGGCAACAAATTCTTCTCGATGTTTTATAGAAGCGGGAGAATTGTTGAATCGTCGGTAGTTATTTTTATGTGGCGTTAATGAACATAGTGCTACAGACTAAAAAAAATTTGGGATAATCATTAGATTAGAAGAACTTTAAATTTACAATTGATTATTTACAAAATGCTCTTGTATAGCTGGCCATAGTGGCCATTTCAAACACATTACAGCTGTCTTAATATTTTGTACAAGATAGTAAAATAGTACCATATATTATTCATGGATGTTAAATAAATATGTATTTACTTTACTTAGTTAAGAAAATTAAAATGGAACTAAAGTCAAATATCTTTCAAATTGTTTTAATTACAAGTGTATGAAATATATTGAATGCTACACATCAAGTGAAAAGTGGATTATTTTACTCATGAATTAGTCAGGAAATAATAGAATACTTTTCATTTTTGTTATCCTCTTATGATTCGTCACTTGTTTTCCAGTTCGTATTTTCCTAATCCAGCCCTCTTTTCTGTCGATAGACTCCATTTTACCAAATTTATTTTGGATGTCACTCTTCCTTTCAGCAATTGACGTTAATATTTTTTCGTTCTTTGCTCATATTGCAAAGTAATTTATATGTACTTTAAAACAAAAAGACAAACAAGAAACCGGCAAGGAACCCATTGCACTATATATATTTACTATAAAATTTAATAACAGAATACCATTTTCAAGAGTTGCAAGTATCGTCCGCTTGAGGGATTCACGTTAATTTTAGTCGCCAATTACTACCTTATTCTGAAATGAGAAGAAGAAAGAAGCCATTAGCCAAGGGCAGATTTCAGAATTTATATCCCTATCTAAACCAATACTATTTTCTTACGTGGTATAAAGTATACTATTATTCACGAAATATGACTATTCAAGGTCATTTATGACCTGTCTGATATTATATTACTTGCAGGTAACATCACTGAATTTCGTACCCATAGGCGAAATATTGGTATGGCGATACTGCTACTACTACGAAATATTTATACATTTTAAATAAAAAAATAATTGTAATTTATTTGAAAATTTAGTTTATTTTTAAATAATGCTTTTCTCAAAATTTTATATTCTTCGGCCTATGTTTTGGCATAAAACAAAAATATAAGCTTGACATAAACCATATAATAATAATTTGATTTAAATGCCATCGTCACTGGATAAACATTTGTACAGAGGGCAGTGTAGTAGATAATTACGTGTTCGTAAATCTACGACATACGTCATTACTATTTGTGGTGTGTTAGAAAGTAATGTCACCATTTACGTATATCTCTCACACCACATTAATTAGACATACATTAAATAATCTTTCTCTTTCTAATGCAAAATGTTGCTAAGCTATTGCTATATAAAGTGTTGTGGATTGTCTTCGAACAAATGACCTTGAATAGTCATCTTTCGTGAATAATAGTATGCAGAATCGTTGATTTGGAAGGATCAATATGTACTAATCGTATAAGGAAATTGAAGGCCTTGGTGAAAAATGGACGTTTCGAACCATATTGGTTCATCTTCAGCATATAAACGTAAAGTAAAATAAAGTAAAATTTTTTACAATGTATGATACATGTCAAATAATTATTGTCGAAGGTAAAATAAAATGAAATATAATTTTCAATACATCTTGTCGATGGAGAACTGCATAATTAAGCGTGTTAATGCAAACACTTGCATTAACACGCTTAATTATGCAGTTCTTATCAGGGGTGTAATGGGTAAAAAGGTTAGTGACAGAACCAAATTCACAGGAATTAATCTACATAATATACTGATTTATAATAAATGGGATATTTTCTTTTTATCAGGGGTGTAATGGGTAAAAAGGTTTGTGACAGAACCAAACTCAAAGGTAATAAACTACATAACATACTGATTTATAATAAATAAGAAATTTTCCTTTTATCAGGGGTGTAATGGGTAAAAAGGTTTGTGACAGAACCAAACTCACAGGAAATAAACTACATAACATACTGATTTATAATAAATAGGAAATTTTCTTTTTATCAGGGGTGTAATGGGTAAATAGGTTTGTGACAGAACCAAATTCACAGAAATTAATATACATAATATACTGATTTATAATAAATAGGAAATTTTCTTTTTATCAGGGGTGTAATGGGTAAAAAGGTTTGTGATAGAACCAAACTCACGGGAGTTAAACTACATAACATATTGATTTATAATAAATAGGAAATTTTATCAGGGGAGTAATGGGTAAAAAGGTTTGTGACAACCAAACTCACAGGAAATAAACTACGTAACATACTGAATTACAATAAATAGGATATTTTCTTTTTATCAGGGGTGTAATGGGTAAAAAGTTTTGTGACAGAACCAAACTCACAGGAGTTAAACTACATAACATATTGATTTACAATAAATAGGAAATTTTCTTTTTATCAGGGATGTAATGGGTAAAAAGGTTTGTGACAGAACCAAACTCACAGGAGTTAAACTACATAACATATTGATTTATAATAAATAGGAAATTTTCCTTTTATCAGGGGAGTAATGGGTTAAAAGGTTTGTGACAGAACCAAACTCACAGGAAATAAACTACATAACATACTGATTTACAATAAATAGGAAATCTTTCATCAGGGGCGTAATGGGTAAAAAGGTTTGTGACAGAACCAAACTCACAGGAGTTAAACTACATAACATACTGATTTATAATAAATAGTAAATTTTCCTTTTATCAGGGGAGTAATGGGTAAAAAGGCTTGTGACAGAACCAAACTCACAGGAAATAAACTACATAACATACTGATTTACAATAAATAGGATATTTTCTTTTTATCACGGGTGTAATGGGTAAAAAGGTTTGTGACAGAAACAAACTCACAGGAGTTAAACTACATAACATATTGATTTATAATAAATAGGAAATTTTCCTTTTATCAGGGGAGTAATGGGTTAAAAGGTTTGTGACAGAACCAAACTCACAGGAAATAAACTACATAACATACTGATTTACAATAAATAGGAAATCTTTCATCAGGGGCGTAATGGGTAAAAAGGTTTGTGACAGAACCAAACTCACAGGAGTTAAAACTACATAACATACTGATTTATAATAAATAGGAAATTTTCCTTTTATCAGGGGAGTAATGGGTAAAAAGGCTTGTGACAGAACCAAACTCACAGGAAATAAACTACATAACATACTGATTTACAATAAATAGGATATTTTCTTTTTATCAGGGGTGTAATGGGTAAAAAGGTTTGTGACAGAACCAAACTCACAGGAAATAAACTACATAACATATTGATTTACAATAAATAGGAAATTTTCTTTTTATCAGGGGTGTAATGGGTAAAAAGGTTTGTGACAGAGCCTAACTCACAGGAGTTAAACTACATAACATATTGGTTTATAATAAATAGGAAATTTTCCTTTTATCAGGGGAGTAATGGGTAAAAAGGTTTGTGACAGAACCAAACTCACAGGAAATAAACTACATAACATACTGATATATAATAAATAGGAAATTTTCTTTTTATCAGGGGTGTAATGGGTAAATAGGTTTGTGCCAGAACCAAATTCACAGAAATTAATATACATAATATAACGGTCTTCTGTGGTCGTGCGGTCTAGAGTGCTCGCCTGGCATACAAGGTTGCTCGTGTGGGACCGCGATCGAATCCCACACGAGTCAGTTTTTATAATAAAAACCGACACACCCAGAAGAGTCCGAGTGGCAGCAGAGGTCACTATAAGCTACTCTGCACGTAACGAGGGTGCCAACAGAGGGCACTAAAAAAATGTCTCTGTAAACTGTAAAAATTGTATGTGTATATAATACGAGTATATGTAAATTAAGATTTGTATAGGTCGAACGACCTTAGAACAAATAAATGCATTATTATTATTATATACATAATATACTGATTTATAATAAATAGGAAATTTCTTTTTATCAGGGGTGTAATGGGTAAAAAGGTTTGTGATAGAACCAAACTCACAGGAGTTAAACTACATAACATATTGATTTATAATAAATAGGAAATTTTCCTTTTATCAGGGGAGTAATGGGTAAAAAGGTTTGTGACAGAACCAAACTCACAGGAAATAAACTACATAACATACTGATTTACAATAAATAGGAAATTTTCTTTTTATCAGGGGTGTAATGGGTAAAAAGGTTTGTGACAGAACCAAACTCACAGGAGTTAAACTATATAACATATTGATTTATAATAAATGGGAAATTTTCCTTTTCTCAGGGGAGTAATGGGTAAAAAGGTTTGTGACAGAACCAAACTCACAGGAAATAAACTACATAACATATTGATTTACAATAAATAGGAAATTTTCTTTTTATCAGGGGTGTAATGGGTAAAAAGGTTTGTGACAGAACCAAACTCACAGGAAATAAACTACATAACATACTGATTTATAATAAATAGGAAATTTTCTTTTTATCAGGGGTGTAATGGGTAAATAGGTTTGTGACAGAACCAAATTCACAGAAATTAATATACATAATATACTGATTTATAATAGATAGGAAATTTTCTTTTTATCAGGGGTGTAATGGGTAAAAAGGTTTGTGATAGAACCAAACTCACAGGAGTTAAACTACATAACATATTGATTTATAAATTTTCCTTTAATCAGGGGAGTAATGGGTAAAAAGGTTTGTGACAGAACCAAACTCACAGGAAATAAACTACATAACATATTGATTTACAATAAATAGGAAATTTTCTTTTTATCAGGGATGTAATGGGTAAAAAGGTTTGTGACAGAACCAAACTCACAGGAGTTAAACTACATAACATATTGATTTATAATAAATAGGAAATTTTCCTTTTATCAGGGGAATAATGGGTAAAAAGGTTTGTGACAGAATCAAACTCACAGGAAATAAACTACATAACATACTGATTGACAATAAATAGGAAATTTTTCTTTTATCAGGGGCGCGTAATGGGTAAAAAGGTTTGTGACAGAACCAAACTCACAGGAGTTAATAATAATAATAATAATAATAATAATAGTTTTTATTTTCATAAACATACATACATATGTATAGAAAAACGTCAAAGGTTAGAATACATAACAAAAATAGAGACAGAACCAAACTCACAGAAAATAAACTACACAACATACTGATTTTTATAAATAGGAAATTTTCTTTTCATCAGGGGTGTAATGGGTAAATAGGTTTGTGACAGAACGAAATTCACAGAAGTTAATATACATAATATACTGATTTATAATAAATAGGAAATTTTCTTCTTATCAGGGGTGTAATGGGTAAATAGGTTTGTGACAGAACCAAATTCACAGGAATTAATGTACATAATATACTGATTTATATAATAAATAGGATATTTTCTTTTTATCAGGGGTGTAATGGGTAAAAAGGTTTGTGACAGAACCAAACTCACAGGAAATCAACTACATAATATACTGATTTATAATAAGTAAGAAATTTTCCTTTTATCACGGGTGTAATGGGTAAAAAGGTTTGTGACAGAACCAAACTCACAGGAAATAAACTACATAACATATTGATTTATAATAAATAACAAATTTTCCTTTTATCAGGGGTGTAATGGGTAAAAAGGTTTGTGACATAACCAAACTCACAGGAGTTAAACTACATAACATACTGATTTATAATAAATAACAAATTTTCTTTTTATCAGGGGTGTAATGGGTAAAAAGGTTTGTGACAGAACCAAACTCACAGGAAATAATCTACATAACATACTGATTTATAATAAATAAGAAATTTTCCTTTTATCAGGGGTGTAATGGGTAAAAAGGTTTGTGACAGAACCAAACTCACTGGAAATAAACTACATAATATACTGATTTATAATAAATAAGAAAGTTTTCTTTTATCACGGGTGTAATGGGTAAAAAATTTTGTGACAGAACCAAACTCACAGGAAATAAACTACATAACATACTGATTTATAATAAATAAGAAATTTTCCTTTTATCACGGGTGTAATGGGTAAAAAGGTTTGTGACCGAACCAAACTCAAATGAAATAAACTACATAACATACTGATTTATAATAAATAAGAAATGTTCTTTTTATCAGGAGTGCAATGGGTAAAAAGGTTTGTGACAGAACCAAACTCACAGGAAATAAACTACATAACATACTGATTTATAATAAATAACAAATTTTCCTTTTATCAGGGGTGTAATGGGTAAAAAGGTTTGTGACAGAACCAAATTCGCAGGAAATATACTACATAACATACTGATTTATAATAAATAAGAAATTTTCCTTTTATCACGGGTGTAATGGGTAAAAAGGTTTGTGACAGAACCAAACTCACAGGAAATAAATTACATAACATACTGATTTATAATAAATAAGAAATTTTCCTTTTCTCAGGGGTGTAATGGGTAAAAAGGTTTGTGACAGAACCAAACTCATTGGAAATAAACTACATAATATACTGATTTATAATAAATAAAAAAAATTCCTTTTCTCACGGGTGTAATGGGCAAAAGGTTTGTGACAGAACTAAACTCACAGGAAATAAACTACATAACATTCTGATTTATAATAAATAAGAAAGTTTCCTTTTATCACGGGTGTAATGGGTAAAAAAAATTGTGACAGAACCAAACTCACAGGAAATAAACTACATAACATACTGATTTATAATAAATAAGAAATTTTCCTTTTATCACGGGTGTAATGGGTAAAAAGGTTTGTGACCGAACCAAACTCAAATGAAATAAACTACATAACATACTGATTTATAATAAATAAGAAATTTTCCTTTTATCACGGGTGTAATGGGTAAAAAGGTTTGTGACAGAAACAAACTCACAGGAAATAAACTACATAACATACTGATTTATAATAAATAGGATATTTTCTTTTTATCAGGGGTGTAATGGGTAAAAAGGTTTGTGACAGAACCAAACTCACAGGAAATAAACTACATAACATACTGATTTATAATAAATAAGAAATTTTCCTTTTATCACGGGTGTAATGGGTAAAAAGGTTTGTGACCGAACCAAACTCAAATGAAATAAACTACATAACATACTGATTTATAATAAGTAAGAAATTTCCCTTTTATCAGGGGTGTAATGGGTAAAAAGGTTTGTGACAGAACCAAACTCGCAGGAGTTAATAATAATAATAATAATAATAATAATAATAGTTTTTATTTTCATAAACATACATACATATGTAAAGAAAAGCGTCAAAGGTTAGAATACATAACAAAAATAGTGACAGAACCAAACTCACAGTAAATAAACTACACAATATACTGATTTATTATAAATAGGAATTTTTTTTTCATCAGGGGTGTAATGGGTAAATAAGTTTGTGACAGAACGAAATTCACAGAAATTAATATACATAATATACTGATTTATAATAAATCGGAATTTTTTTTTATCAGGGGTGTAATGGGTAAATAGGTTTGTGACAGAACCAAATTTACAGGAATTATTGTACATAATATACTGATTTATATAATAAATAGGATATTTTCTTTTTATCAGGGGTGTAATGGGTAAAAAGGTTTGTGACAGAACCAAACTCACAGGAAATAAACTACATAACATACTGATTTATAATAAGTAAGAAATTTTCCTTTTATCACGGGTGTAATGGGTAAAAAGGTTTGTGACAGAACCAAACTCACAGGAAATAAACTACATAACATATTGATTTATAATAAATAACAAATTTCCCTTTTATCAGGGGTGTAATGGGTAAAAAGGTTTGTGACAGAACCAAACTCACAGGAAATATACTACATAACATACTGATTTATAATAAATAGGATATTTTCTTTTTATCAGGGGTGTAATGGGTAAAAAGGTTTGTGACAGAACCAAACTCACAGGAAATAATCTACATAACATACTGATTTATAATAAATAAGAAATTTTCCTTTTATCAGGGGTGACATGGGTAAAAACGTTTGTGACAGAACCGAACTCACTGGAAATAAACTACATAATATACTGATTTATAATAAATAACAAATTTTCCTTTTATCAGGGGCGTAATGGGTAAAAAGGTTTGTGACAGAACCAAACTCACTGGAAATAAACTACATAATATACTGATTTATAATAAATAAAAAAATTTTCTTTTCTCACGGGTGTAATGGGCAAAAGGTTTGTGACAGAACTAAACTCACAGGAAATAAAATACATAACATACTGATTTATAATAAATAACAAATTTTTCTTTTATCAGGGGTGTAATGGGTAAAAAGGTTTGTGACAGAACCAAACTCACAGGAAATAAACTACATAACCTACTGATTTGTAATAAATAACAAATTTTCTTTTTATCAGGGGTGTAATGGGTAAAAAGGTTTGTGACAGAACCAAACTCACAGGAGTTAAACTACATAACATATTGATTTATAATAAATAGGAAATTTTCCTTTTATCAGGGGAGTAATGGGTTAAAAGGTTTGTGACAGAACCAAACTCACAGGAAATAAACTACATAACATACTGATTTACAATAAATAGGAAATCTTTCATCAGGGGCGTAATGGGTAAAAAGGTTTGTGACAGAACCAAACTCACAGGAGTTAAACTACATAACATACTGATTTATAATAAATAGTAAATTTTCCTTTTATCAGGGGAGTAATGGGTAAAAAGGCTTGTGACAGAACCAAACTCACAGGAAATAAACTACATAACATACTGATTTACAATAAATAGGATATTTTCTTTTTATCACGGGTGTAATGGGTAAAAAGGTTTGTGACAGAAACAAACTCACAGGAGTTAAACTACATAACATATTGATTTATAATAAATAGGAAATTTTCCTTTTATCAGGGGAGTAATGGGTTAAAAGGTTTGTGACAGAACCAAACTCACAGGAAATAAACTACATAACATACTGATTTACAATAAATAGGAAATCTTTCATCAGGGGCGTAATGGGTAAAAAGGTTTGTGACAGAACCAAACTCACAGGAGTTAAAACTACATAACATACTGATTTATAATAAATAGGAAATTTTCCTTTTATCAGGGGAGTAATGGGTAAAAAGGCTTGTGACAGAACCAAACTCACAGGAAATAAACTACATAACATACTGATTTACAATAAATAGGATATTTTCTTTTTATCAGGGGTGTAATGGGTAAAAAGGTTTGTGACAGAACCAAACTCACAGGAAATAAACTACATAACATATTGATTTACAATAAATAGGAAATTTTCTTTTTATCAGGGGTGTAATGGGTAAAAAGGTTTGTGACAGAGCCTAACTCACAGGAGTTAAACTACATAACATATTGGTTTATAATAAATAGGAAATTTTCCTTTTATCAGGGGAGTAATGGGTAAAAAGGTTTGTGACAGAACCAAACTCACAGGAAATAAACTACATAACATACTGATATATAATAAATAGGAAATTTTCTTTTTATCAGGGGTGTAATGGGTAAATAGGTTTGTGCCAGAACCAAATTCACAGAAATTAATATACATAATATAACGGTCTTCTGTGGTCGTGCGGTCTAGAGTGCTCGCCTGGCATACAAGGTTGCTCGTGTGGGACCGCGATCGAATCCCACACGAGTCAGTTTTTATAATAAAAACCGACACACCCAGAAGAGTCCGAGTGGCAGCAGAGGTCACTATAAGCTACTCTGCACGTAACGAGGGTGCCAACAGAGGGCACTAAAAAAATGTCTCTGTAAACTGTAAAAATTGTATGTGTATATAATACGAGTATATGTAAATTAAGATTTGTATAGGTCGAACGACCTTAGAACAAATAAATGCATTATTATTATTATATACATAATATACTGATTTATAATAAATAGGAAATTTCTTTTTATCAGGGGTGTAATGGGTAAAAAGGTTTGTGATAGAACCAAACTCACAGGAGTTAAACTACATAACATATTGATTTATAATAAATAGGAAATTTTCCTTTTATCAGGGGAGTAATGGGTAAAAAGGTTTGTGACAGAACCAAACTCACAGGAAATAAACTACATAACATACTGATTTACAATAAATAGGAAATTTTCTTTTTATCAGGGGTGTAATGGGTAAAAAGGTTTGTGACAGAACCAAACTCACAGGAGTTAAACTATATAACATATTGATTTATAATAAATGGGAAATTTTCCTTTTCTCAGGGGAGTAATGGGTAAAAAGGTTTGTGACAGAACCAAACTCACAGGAAATAAACTACATAACATATTGATTTACAATAAATAGGAAATTTTCTTTTTATCAGGGGTGTAATGGGTAAAAAGGTTTGTGACAGAACCAAACTCACAGGAAATAAACTACATAACATACTGATTTATAATAAATAGGAAATTTTCTTTTTATCAGGGGTGTAATGGGTAAATAGGTTTGTGACAGAACCAAATTCACAGAAATTAATATACATAATATACTGATTTATAATAGATAGGAAATTTTCTTTTTATCAGGGGTGTAATGGGTAAAAAGGTTTGTGATAGAACCAAACTCACAGGAGTTAAACTACATAACATATTGATTTATAAATTTTCCTTTAATCAGGGGAGTAATGGGTAAAAAGGTTTGTGACAGAACCAAACTCACAGGAAATAAACTACATAACATATTGATTTACAATAAATAGGAAATTTTCTTTTTATCAGGGATGTAATGGGTAAAAAGGTTTGTGACAGAACCAAACTCACAGGAGTTAAACTACATAACATATTGATTTATAATAAATAGGAAATTTTCCTTTTATCAGGGGAATAATGGGTAAAAAGGTTTGTGACAGAATCAAACTCACAGGAAATAAACTACATAACATACTGATTGACAATAAATAGGAAATTTTTCTTTTATCAGGGGCGCGTAATGGGTAAAAAGGTTTGTGACAGAACCAAACTCACAGGAGTTAATAATAATAATAATAATAATAATAATAGTTTTTATTTTCATAAACATACATACATATGTATAGAAAAACGTCAAAGGTTAGAATACATAACAAAAATAGAGACAGAACCAAACTCACAGAAAATAAACTACACAACATACTGATTTTTATAAATAGGAAATTTTCTTTTCATCAGGGGTGTAATGGGTAAATAGGTTTGTGACAGAACGAAATTCACAGAAGTTAATATACATAATATACTGATTTATAATAAATAGGAAATTTTCTTCTTATCAGGGGTGTAATGGGTAAATAGGTTTGTGACAGAACCAAATTCACAGGAATTAATGTACATAATATACTGATTTATATAATAAATAGGATATTTTCTTTTTATCAGGGGTGTAATGGGTAAAAAGGTTTGTGACAGAACCAAACTCACAGGAAATCAACTACATAATATACTGATTTATAATAAGTAAGAAATTTTCCTTTTATCACGGGTGTAATGGGTAAAAAGGTTTGTGACAGAACCAAACTCACAGGAAATAAACTACATAACATATTGATTTATAATAAATAACAAATTTTCCTTTTATCAGGGGTGTAATGGGTAAAAAGGTTTGTGACATAACCAAACTCACAGGAGTTAAACTACATAACATACTGATTTATAATAAATAACAAATTTTCTTTTTATCAGGGGTGTAATGGGTAAAAAGGTTTGTGACAGAACCAAACTCACAGGAAATAATCTACATAACATACTGATTTATAATAAATAAGAAATTTTCCTTTTATCAGGGGTGTAATGGGTAAAAAGGTTTGTGACAGAACCAAACTCACTGGAAATAAACTACATAATATACTGATTTATAATAAATAAGAAAGTTTTCTTTTATCACGGGTGTAATGGGTAAAAAATTTTGTGACAGAACCAAACTCACAGGAAATAAACTACATAACATACTGATTTATAATAAATAAGAAATTTTCCTTTTATCACGGGTGTAATGGGTAAAAAGGTTTGTGACCGAACCAAACTCAAATGAAATAAACTACATAACATACTGATTTATAATAAATAAGAAATGTTCTTTTTATCAGGAGTGCAATGGGTAAAAAGGTTTGTGACAGAACCAAACTCACAGGAAATAAACTACATAACATACTGATTTATAATAAATAACAAATTTTCCTTTTATCAGGGGTGTAATGGGTAAAAAGGTTTGTGACAGAACCAAATTCGCAGGAAATATACTACATAACATACTGATTTATAATAAATAAGAAATTTTCCTTTTATCACGGGTGTAATGGGTAAAAAGGTTTGTGACAGAACCAAACTCACAGGAAATAAATTACATAACATACTGATTTATAATAAATAAGAAATTTTCCTTTTCTCAGGGGTGTAATGGGTAAAAAGGTTTGTGACAGAACCAAACTCATTGGAAATAAACTACATAATATACTGATTTATAATAAATAAAAAAAATTCCTTTTCTCACGGGTGTAATGGGCAAAAGGTTTGTGACAGAACTAAACTCACAGGAAATAAACTACATAACATTCTGATTTATAATAAATAAGAAAGTTTCCTTTTATCACGGGTGTAATGGGTAAAAAAAATTGTGACAGAACCAAACTCACAGGAAATAAACTACATAACATACTGATTTATAATAAATAAGAAATTTTCCTTTTATCACGGGTGTAATGGGTAAAAAGGTTTGTGACCGAACCAAACTCAAATGAAATAAACTACATAACATACTGATTTATAATAAATAAGAAATTTTCCTTTTATCACGGGTGTAATGGGTAAAAAGGTTTGTGACAGAAACAAACTCACAGGAAATAAACTACATAACATACTGATTTATAATAAATAGGATATTTTCTTTTTATCAGGGGTGTAATGGGTAAAAAGGTTTGTGACAGAACCAAACTCACAGGAAATAAACTACATAACATACTGATTTATAATAAATAAGAAATTTTCCTTTTATCACGGGTGTAATGGGTAAAAAGGTTTGTGACCGAACCAAACTCAAATGAAATAAACTACATAACATACTGATTTATAATAAGTAAGAAATTTCCCTTTTATCAGGGGTGTAATGGGTAAAAAGGTTTGTGACAGAACCAAACTCGCAGGAGTTAATAATAATAATAATAATAATAATAATAATAATAATAGTTTTTATTTTCATAAACATACATACATATGTAAAGAAAAGCGTCAAAGGTTAGAATACATAACAAAAATAGTGACAGAACCAAACTCACAGTAAATAAACTACACAATATACTGATTTATTATAAATAGGAATTTTTTTTTCATCAGGGGTGTAATGGGTAAATAAGTTTGTGACAGAACGAAATTCACAGAAATTAATATACATAATATACTGATTTATAATAAATCGGAATTTTTTTTTATCAGGGGTGTAATGGGTAAATAGGTTTGTGACAGAACCAAATTTACAGGAATTATTGTACATAATATACTGATTTATATAATAAATAGGATATTTTCTTTTTATCAGGGGTGTAATGGGTAAAAAGGTTTGTGACAGAACCAAACTCACAGGAAATAAACTACATAACATACTGATTTATAATAAGTAAGAAATTTTCCTTTTATCACGGGTGTAATGGGTAAAAAGGTTTGTGACAGAACCAAACTCACAGGAAATAAACTACATAACATATTGATTTATAATAAATAACAAATTTCCCTTTTATCAGGGGTGTAATGGGTAAAAAGGTTTGTGACAGAACCAAACTCACAGGAAATATACTACATAACATACTGATTTATAATAAATAGGATATTTTCTTTTTATCAGGGGTGTAATGGGTAAAAAGGTTTGTGACAGAACCAAACTCACAGGAAATAATCTACATAACATACTGATTTATAATAAATAAGAAATTTTCCTTTTATCAGGGGTGACATGGGTAAAAACGTTTGTGACAGAACCGAACTCACTGGAAATAAACTACATAATATACTGATTTATAATAAATAACAAATTTTCCTTTTATCAGGGGCGTAATGGGTAAAAAGGTTTGTGACAGAACCAAACTCACTGGAAATAAACTACATAATATACTGATTTATAATAAATAAAAAAATTTTCTTTTCTCACGGGTGTAATGGGCAAAAGGTTTGTGACAGAACTAAACTCACAGGAAATAAAATACATAACATACTGATTTATAATAAATAACAAATTTTTCTTTTATCAGGGGTGTAATGGGTAAAAAGGTTTGTGACAGAACCAAACTCACAGGAAATATACTACATAACATACTGATTTATAATAAATAGGATATTTTCTTTTTATCAGGGGTGTAATGGGTAAAAAGGTTTGTGACAGAACCAAACTCACAGGAAATAAACTACATAACATTCTGATTTATAATAAATAAGAAATTTTCCTTTTATCACGGGTGTAATGGGTAAAAAATTTTGTGACAGAACCAAACTCACAGGAAATAAACTACATAATATACTGATTTATAATAAATGAGAAATTTTCCTTTTATCACGGGTGTAATGGATAAAAAGGTTTGTGACCGAACCAAACTCACAGGAAATAAACTACATAACATACTGATTTATAATAAATAAGAAATTTTCCTTTTATCACGGCTGTAATGGGTAAAAAGGTTTGTGACCGAACCAAACTCAAATGAAATAAACTACATAACATACTGATTTATAATAAATAAGAAATTTTCCTTTTATCAGGAGTGCAATGGGTAAAAAGGTTTGTGACAGAACCAAACTCACAGGAAATAAACTACATAACATACTGATTTATAATAAATAACAAATTTTCCTTTTATCAGGGGTGTAATGCGTAAAAAGGTTTGTGACAGAACCAACCTCACAGGAAATATACTACATAACATACTGATTTATAATAAATAAGAAATTTTCCATTTAACACGGGTGTAATGGGTAAAAAGGTTTGTGACAGAACCAAACTCACAGGAAATAAACTACATAACATACTGATTTATAATAAATAAGAAATTTTCCTTTTATCACGGGTGTAATGGGTAAAAAGGTTTGTGACAGAACCAAACTCACAGGAAATAAACTACATAACATACTGATTTATAATAAATGGGATATTTTGTTTTTATCAGGGATGTAATCGGTAAATAGGTTTGTGACAGGACCAAATTCACAGGAATTTATCCACATAATATACTGATTTATAATAAATAAGAAATTTTCCTTTTATCAGGGGTGTAATGGGTAAATAGGTTTGTGACAGAACCAAACTCACAGGAAATAAACTACATAACATACTGATTTATAATAAATAACAAATTTTTCTTTTATCAGGGGTGTAATGGGTAAAAAGGTTTGTGACAGAACCAAACTCCCAGGAAATAAACTACATAACATACTGATTTATAATAAATAAGAAATTTTCCTTTTATCAGGGGTGTAATGGGTAAAAAGGTTTGTGACAGAACCAAACTCACAGGAGTTAAACTACATAACATATTGATTTATAAATTTTCCTTTAATCACGGGAGTAATGGGTAAAAAGGTTTTTGACAAAACCAAACTCACAGGAAATAAACTACATAACATATTGATTTACAATAAATAGGAAATTTTCTTTTTATCAGGGATGTAATGGGTAAAAAGGTTTGTGACAGAACCAAACTCACAGGAAATAAATTACATAACATATTGATTTACAATAAATAGGAAATTTTCTTTTTATCTGGGATGTAATGGGTAAAAAGGTTTGTGACAGAACCAAACTCACAGGAGTTAAACTACATAACATATTGATTTATAATAAATAGGAAATTTTCCTTTTATCAGGGGAGTAATGGCTAAAAAGGTTTGTGACAGAACCAAACTCACAGGAAATAAACTACATAACATACTGATTAACAATAATTAGGAAATTTTTCTTTTATCAGAGGCGTAATAGGTAAAAAGGTTTGTGACAGATCCAAACTCACAGGAGTTAATAATAATAATAATAATAATAATAATAATAATAATAATAATAATAATAATAATAATTATAATAATAGTTTTTATTTTCATAAACATACATACGTATGTATAGAAAAACGTCAAAGGTTAGAATACATAACAAAAATAGTGACAGAACCAAACTCACAGGAAATAAACTACATAACATACTGATTTATAATAAATAACAAATTTTCCTTTTATCAGGGGTGTAATGCGTAAAAAGGTTTGTGACAGAACCAACCTCACAGGAAATATACTACATAACATACTGATTTATAATAAATAAGAAATTTTCCTTTTATCACGGGTGTAATGGGTAAAAAGGTTTGTGACAGAACCAAACTCACAGGAAATAAACTACATAACATACTGATTTATAATAAATAAGAAATTTTCCTTTTATCACGGGTGTAATGGGTAAAAAGGTTTGTGACAGAACCAACCTCACAGGAAATATACTACATAACATACTGATTTATAATAAATAAGAAATTTTCCTTTTATCACGGGTGTAATGGGTAAAAAGGTTTGTGACAGAACCAAACTCACAGGAAATAAACTACATAACATACTGATTTATAATAAATAAGAAATTTTCCTTTTATCAGGGGTGTAATGGGTAAATAGGTTTGTGACAGAACCAAACTCACAGGAAATAAACTACATAACATACTGATTTATAATAAATAACAAATTTTTCTTTTATCAGGGGTGTAATGGGTAAAAAGGTTTGTGACAGAACCAAACTCCCAGGAAATAAACTACATAACATACTGATTTATAATAAATAAGAAATTTTCCTTTTATCAGGGGTGTAATGGGTAAAAAGGTTTGTGACAGAACCAAACTCCCAGGAGTTAAACTACATAACATATTGATTTATAAATTTTCCTTTAATCACGGGAGTAATGGGTAAAAAGGTTTGTGACAAAACCAAACTCACAGGAAATAAACTACATAACATATTGACGAGGGGGTAATCACTACCAAAAATTGTGTACACTAAATTACCATTACCAAAAAATTACCAACATTACCTAAACATTACCAACATTACCGAAACATTACCTAAAAATTACCAACATTACCAAAACATTACCAACATTACCGAAACATTACCAACATTACCGAAACATTACCAACATTACCGAAAAATTACCAACATTACCGACACATTACCAACATTACTAAAACATTACCGAAATATTACCAAGACATTATTGATATATTATTACATTATCGATGTGTTATCAAGATTTTATGACATTATTATTTCCAACATATGTGAAATGAAGATTCATATTGATTTCCCGAAAATTGACATATTTAACAATGAAGGGGAAGCATGCACCCTAACCTGCTCTTCAGTGATTGTTTCTACACGAAAAAGCATTTATTAAGCAACTACCATATTTATAACCTACTGAAATATTAAAAACATTTCCAAAAAATTTACATTACTGACATTAATGAAACATTACTATAAATTACTTGATAAATTATCGGCACAATTCCAAAATTATGAATACTCTTATTACTTTTATAATAAATATTAAGGATCCCGTAAAAAATTATTACTATAAAAACGAAATGCATATTGTAATAATTAAGATTAACCAGTGATATGACATAACTGATAATGTGATTTATAACCATGTCTTTAAATAACATCAACATATGATATAAATCATTGATATTTCACTACCATAAGAGAACGCGATGTCACTACTATACTCTGGACGGCGAACAGATTCGGAAGAAACTCCTCCCACTAACGAGCGCTAAATTAAAATGGAACATTGCTATTGGTAACCCGTTTTTACACAGCTGCATGAATACGACTACTGAGATCGGTCATAGCGGAATCGGTACTGAGTCCGCCATTACGTTTGGTTTGGTATTTGCGTTCTAACCTATCTCTGTGAAATCTCTGAATTTTGTGTATAGATAGTCTGCCTTCCCATAAGAATAGTATTATATAATTTCAATTTCCTCTTTAATTTGTACATTAACTTCATTTCAAATAAAAACAGAATGGTTTCATATTTCTTAATTTGTAACGTTTAAAGCTGACTTCTGCGTGCACTGTACTGCGCTAGTTAGGCCCTGCCCATTAATTTAATTACCGAATCTGTTCGCCGTCCAAAGTATAGCGCTCACCTAACAGCGCGAGATGTTTGTGGAACATGCGCTTTAAATATAAGAATGCATTATAAAATCTTAAAGATAAAACGTATTTATAATTAAAGTGTATTATTAATTAATTAAGGAATGACAATATATAAAAAAAAATTTTGCAGATACATATAATAAAACAAGTAATATAATATTTTAGTTAATAACAAGTGGCAAGAATATGAAAACTAAGCTTCAGTTTTTACATCAGAGAACACAATAAAAGAGTTTTAACAATATTAAAATTGAAAATAAGAGATGTAAATAATCTTGCATTTATTGATTTTGATACCAACTTGCAAATTTATGAATCATTCATTATGTAATTGTAATTTTTTTAAACGGTTATAGCGGGCTGTAGCAATAAGAATAATTTTTACTTAAACACGGTATTAAAAGTAATAATTTACAATTATTTACACAGAGCTGAAAAAGTTTTATGTGACATCTACAACCAAGTCTATTACATTCAAACATCAAACAAATATTTTGAATTTGTCTTATTTCACAATTATTTGAATAATAACAATTTAATAAAACCTAATAATACAGAAACATCTTTCGCCATAACACACATTAGGTACCACAAAAATTTGAAAGATTACCAAGAAATTACCAACATTAGCAAAACATTACCGAGACATTACCAGAAATTACCAACATTACCAAAACATTACCAACATTACCGAGACATTACCAGAAATTACCAACATTACCAAGACATTACCAAAAATTACCAACATTACCAAGACATTACCAACATTACCAAAATTTTGTACACCAAATTACCTTGGTGATTACCCCCTCGCATATTGATTTACAATAAATAGGAAATTTTCTTTTTATCAGGGATGTAATGGGTAAAAAGGTTTGTGACAGAACCAAACTCACAGGAAATAAATTACATAACATATTGATGTACAACAAATAGGAAATTTTCTTTTTATCTGGGATGTAATGGGTAAAAAGGTTTGTGACAGAACCAAACTCACAGGAGTTAAACTACATAACATATTGATTTATAATAAATAGGAAATTTTCCTTTAATCAGGGGAGTAATGGCTAAAAAGGTTTGTGACAGAACCAAACTCACAGGAAATAAACTACATAACATACTGATTAACAATAATTAGGAAATTTTTCTTTTATCAGGGGCGTAATGGGTAAAAAGTTTTGTGACAGATCCAAACTCACAGGAGTTAATAATAATAATAATAATAATGATAATAATAATAATAATAATACTAATAATAATAATAATAATAATAATAATAATAATTATAATAATAGTTTTTATTTTCATAAACATACATACATATGTATAGAAAAACGTCAAAGGTTAGAATACATAACAAAAATAGTGACAGAACCAAACTCACAGGAAATAAACTACACAACATACTGATTTATAATAAATATTAAATTTTCTTTTTATCAGGGGTGTAATGGGTAAATAGGTTTGTGACAGAACCAAATGCACAGGAATTAATGTACATAATATACTGATTTATATAATAATTAGGATATTTTCTTTTTATCAGGGGTGTAATGGGTAAAAAGGTTTGTGGCAGAACCAAACTCACAGGAAATAAACTACATAACATACTGATTTATAATAAATAAGAAATTTTCCATTTATCACGGGTGTAATGTGTAAAAAGGTTTGTGACAGAACCAAACTCACAGGAAATAAACTACATAACATATTGATTTATAATAAATAACAAATTTTCCTTTTATCAGTGGTGTAATGGGTAAAAATGTTTATGACAGAACCAAACTCACAGGAAATAAACTACATAACATACTGATTTATAATAAATAACAAATTTTCTTTTTATCAGGGGTGTAATGGGTAAAACGGTTTGTGACAGAACCAAACTCGCAGGAAATAAAATACATAACATACTGATTTATAATAAATAACAAATTTTTCTTTTATCTCGGGTGTAATGGGTAAAAAGGTTTGTGACAACCAAACTCACAGGAAATAATCTACATAACATACTGATTTATAATAAATAAGAAATTTTCCTTTTATCAGGGGTGTAATGGGTAAAAACGTTTGTGACAGAACCGAACTCACAGGAAATAAACTACATAGCATACTGATTTATAATAAATAACAAATTTTCCTTTTATCAGGGGTGTAATGGATAAAAAGGTTTGTGACAGAACCAAACTCACTGGAAATAAACTACATAATATACTGATTTATAATAAATAAGAAATTTTCCTTTTCTCACGGGTGTAATGGGCAAAAGGTTTGTGACAGAACTAAACTCACAGGAAATAAACTACATAACATACTGATTTATAATAAATAACAAATTTTTCTTTTATCAGGGGTGTAATGGGTAAAAAGGTTTGTGACAGAACCAAACTCACAGGAAATAAACTACATAACCTACTGATTTGTAATAAATAACAAATTTTCTTTTTATCTGGGGTGTAATGGGTAAAAAGGTTTGTGACAGAACCAAACTCAAAGGAAATAAACTACATAACATTCTGATTTATAATAAATAAGAAATTTTCCTTTTATCACGGGTGTAATGGGTAAAAAAATTTGTGACAGAACCAAACACAGGAAATAAACTACATAACATACTGATTTATAATAAATGAGAAATTTTCCTTTTATCACGGGTGTAATGGATAAAAAGGTTTGTGACAGAACCAAACTCATATTAAATAAACTACATAACATACTGATTTATAATAAATAAGAAATTTTCCTTTTATCACGGGTGTAATGGGTAAAAAGGTTTGTGATCGAACCAAACTCATATGAAATAAACTACATAACATACTGATTTATAATAAATAAGAAATTTTCCTTTTATCAGGAGTGCAATGGGTAAAAAGGTTTGTGACAGAACCAAACTCACAGGAAATAAACTACATAACATACTGATTTATAATAAATAACAAATTTTCCTTTTATCAGGGGTGTAATGGGTAAAAAGGTTTGTGACAGAACCAAACTCACAGGAAATATACTACATAACATACTGATTTATAATAAATAAGAAATTTTCCTTTTATCAGGGGTGTAATGGGTAAAAAGGTTTGTGACAGAACCAAACTCCCAGGAGTTAAACTACATAACATATTGATTTATAAATTTTCCTTTAATCACGGGAGTAATGGGTAAAAAGGTTTGTGACAAAACCAAACTCACAGGAAATAAACTACATAACATATTGACGAGGGGGTAATCACTACCAAAAATTGTGTACACTAAATTACCATTACCAAAAAATTACCAACATTACCTAAACATTACCAACATTACCGAAACATTACCTAAAAATTACCAACATTACCAAAACATTACCAACATTACCGAAACATTACCAACATTACCGAAACATTACCAACATTACCGAAAAATTACCAACATTACCGACACATTACCAACATTACTAAAACATTACCGAAATATTACCAAGACATTATTGATATATTATTACATTATCGATGTGTTATCAAGATTTTATGACATTATTATTTCCAACATATGTGAAATGAAGATTCATATTGATTTCCCGAAAATTGACATATTTAACAATGAAGGGGAAGCATGCACCCTAACCTGCTCTTCAGTGATTGTTTCTACACGAAAAAGCATTTATTAAGCAACTACCATATTTATAACCTACTGAAATATTAAAAACATTTCCAAAAAATTTACATTACTGACATTAATGAAACATTACTATAAATTACTTGATAAATTATCGGCACAATTCCAAAATTATGAATACTCTTATTACTTTTATAATAAATATTAAGGATCCCGTAAAAAATTATTACTATAAAAACGAAATGCATATTGTAATAATTAAGATTAACCAGTGATATGACATAACTGATAATGTGATTTATAACCATGTCTTTAAATAACATCAACATATGATATAAATCATTGATATTTCACTACCATAAGAGAACGCGATGTCACTACTATACTCTGGACGGCGAACAGATTCGGAAGAAACTCCTCCCACTAACGAGCGCTAAATTAAAATGGAACATTGCTATTGGTAACCCGTTTTTACACAGCTGCATGAATACGACTACTGAGATCGGTCATAGCGGAATCGGTACTGAGTCCGCCATTACGTTTGGTTTGGTATTTGCGTTCTAACCTATCTCTGTGAAATCTCTGAATTTTGTGTATAGATAGTCTGCCTTCCCATAAGAATAGTATTATATAATTTCAATTTCCTCTTTAATTTGTACATTAACTTCATTTCAAATAAAAACAGAATGGTTTCATATTTCTTAATTTGTAACGTTTAAAGCTGACTTCTGCGTGCACTGTACTGCGCTAGTTAGGCCCTGCCCATTAATTTAATTACCGAATCTGTTCGCCGTCCAAAGTATAGCGCTCACCTAACAGCGCGAGATGTTTGTGGAACATGCGCTTTAAATATAAGAATGCATTATAAAATCTTAAAGATAAAACGTATTTATAATTAAAGTGTATTATTAATTAATTAAGGAATGACAATATATAAAAAAAAATTTTGCAGATACATATAATAAAACAAGTAATATAATATTTTAGTTAATAACAAGTGGCAAGAATATGAAAACTAAGCTTCAGTTTTTACATCAGAGAACACAATAAAAGAGTTTTAACAATATTAAAATTGAAAATAAGAGATGTAAATAATCTTGCATTTATTGATTTTGATACCAACTTGCAAATTTATGAATCATTCATTATGTAATTGTAATTTTTTTAAACGGTTATAGCGGGCTGTAGCAATAAGAATAATTTTTACTTAAACACGGTATTAAAAGTAATAATTTACAATTATTTACACAGAGCTGAAAAAGTTTTATGTGACATCTACAACCAAGTCTATTACATTCAAACATCAAACAAATATTTTGAATTTGTCTTATTTCACAATTATTTGAATAATAACAATTTAATAAAACCTAATAATACAGAAACATCTTTCGCCATAACACACATTAGGTACCACAAAAATTTGAAAGATTACCAAGAAATTACCAACATTAGCAAAACATTACCGAGACATTACCAGAAATTACCAACATTACCAAAACATTACCAACATTACCGAGACATTACCAGAAATTACCAACATTACCAAGACATTACCAAAAATTACCAACATTACCAAGACATTACCAACATTACCAAAATTTTGTACACCAAATTACCTTGGTGATTACCCCCTCGCATATTGATTTACAATAAATAGGAAATTTTCTTTTTATCAGGGATGTAATGGGTAAAAAGGTTTGTGACAGAACCAAACTCACAGGAAATAAATTACATAACATATTGATGTACAACAAATAGGAAATTTTCTTTTTATCTGGGATGTAATGGGTAAAAAGGTTTGTGACAGAACCAAACTCACAGGAGTTAAACTACATAACATATTGATTTATAATAAATAGGAAATTTTCCTTTAATCAGGGGAGTAATGGCTAAAAAGGTTTGTGACAGAACCAAACTCACAGGAAATAAACTACATAACATACTGATTAACAATAATTAGGAAATTTTTCTTTTATCAGGGGCGTAATGGGTAAAAAGTTTTGTGACAGATCCAAACTCACAGGAGTTAATAATAATAATAATAATAATGATAATAATAATAATAATAATACTAATAATAATAATAATAATAATAATAATAATAATAATTATAATAATAGTTTTTATTTTCATAAACATACATACATATGTATAGAAAAACGTCAAAGGTTAGAATACATAACAAAAATAGTGACAGAACCAAACTCACAGGAAATAAACTACACAACATACTGATTTATAATAAATATTAAATTTTCTTTTTATCAGGGGTGTAATGGGTAAATAGGTTTGTGACAGAACCAAATGCACAGGAATTAATGTACATAATATACTGATTTATATAATAATTAGGATATTTTCTTTTTATCAGGGGTGTAATGGGTAAAAAGGTTTGTGGCAGAACCAAACTCACAGGAAATAAACTACATAACATACTGATTTATAATAAATAAGAAATTTTCCATTTATCACGGGTGTAATGTGTAAAAAGGTTTGTGACAGAACCAAACTCACAGGAAATAAACTACATAACATATTGATTTATAATAAATAACAAATTTTCCTTTTATCAGTGGTGTAATGGGTAAAAATGTTTATGACAGAACCAAACTCACAGGAAATAAACTACATAACATACTGATTTATAATAAATAACAAATTTTCTTTTTATCAGGGGTGTAATGGGTAAAACGGTTTGTGACAGAACCAAACTCGCAGGAAATAAAATACATAACATACTGATTTATAATAAATAACAAATTTTTCTTTTATCTCGGGTGTAATGGGTAAAAAGGTTTGTGACAACCAAACTCACAGGAAATAATCTACATAACATACTGATTTATAATAAATAAGAAATTTTCCTTTTATCAGGGGTGTAATGGGTAAAAACGTTTGTGACAGAACCGAACTCACAGGAAATAAACTACATAGCATACTGATTTATAATAAATAACAAATTTTCCTTTTATCAGGGGTGTAATGGATAAAAAGGTTTGTGACAGAACCAAACTCACTGGAAATAAACTACATAATATACTGATTTATAATAAATAAGAAATTTTCCTTTTCTCACGGGTGTAATGGGCAAAAGGTTTGTGACAGAACTAAACTCACAGGAAATAAACTACATAACATACTGATTTATAATAAATAACAAATTTTTCTTTTATCAGGGGTGTAATGGGTAAAAAGGTTTGTGACAGAACCAAACTCACAGGAAATAAACTACATAACCTACTGATTTGTAATAAATAACAAATTTTCTTTTTATCTGGGGTGTAATGGGTAAAAAGGTTTGTGACAGAACCAAACTCAAAGGAAATAAACTACATAACATTCTGATTTATAATAAATAAGAAATTTTCCTTTTATCACGGGTGTAATGGGTAAAAAAATTTGTGACAGAACCAAACACAGGAAATAAACTACATAACATACTGATTTATAATAAATGAGAAATTTTCCTTTTATCACGGGTGTAATGGATAAAAAGGTTTGTGACAGAACCAAACTCATATTAAATAAACTACATAACATACTGATTTATAATAAATAAGAAATTTTCCTTTTATCACGGGTGTAATGGGTAAAAAGGTTTGTGATCGAACCAAACTCATATGAAATAAACTACATAACATACTGATTTATAATAAATAAGAAATTTTCCTTTTATCAGGAGTGCAATGGGTAAAAAGGTTTGTGACAGAACCAAACTCACAGGAAATAAACTACATAACATACTGATTTATAATAAATAACAAATTTTCCTTTTATCAGGGGTGTAATGGGTAAAAAGGTTTGTGACAGAACCAAACTCACAGGAAATATACTACATAACATACTGATTTATAATAAATAAGAAATTTTCCTTTTATCACGGGTGTAATGGGTAAAAAGGTTTGTGACAGAACCAAACTCACAGGAAATAAACTACACAACATACTGATTTATAATAAATAGGATATTTTCTTTTTATCAGGGGTGTAATGGGTAAATAGGTTTGTGACAGAACCAAATTCACAGGAATTTATCCACATAATATACTGATTTATAATAAATAAGAAATTTTCCTTTAATCAGGGGTGTAATGGGTAAATAGGTTTGTGACAGAACCAAACTCACAGGAAATAAAATACATAACATACTGATTTATAATAAATAACAGATTTTCCTTTTATCAGGGGTGTAATGGGTAAAAAGGTTTGTGACAGAACCAAACTCACAGGAAATAAACTACATAACATACTGATTTATAATAAATAGGATATTTTCTTTTTATTAGGGGTGTAATGGGTAAATAGGTTTGTGACAGAACCAAATTCACAGGAATTTATCCACATAATATACTGATTTATAATAAATAAGAAATTTTCCTTTTATCAGGGGTGTAATGGGTAAATAGGTTTGTGACAGAACCAAACTCACAGGAAATAAACTACATAACATACTGATTTATAATAAATAACAAATTTTTCTTTTATCAGGGGTGTAATGGGTAAAAAGGTTTGTGACAGAACCAAACTCACAGGAAATAAACTACATAACATACTGATTTATAATAAATAACAAATTTTCCTTTTATCAGGGTTGTAATAGGTAAAAAAATTTGTGACAGAACCAAACTCACAGGAAATAAACTACATAACATACTGATTTATAATATTTAACAAATTTTCCTTTTATCAGGTGTGTAATGGGTAAATACGTTTGTGACAGAACTAAACTCACAGGAAATAAACTACATTACACACTGATTTATAATAAATAAGAAACTTTCCTTTTATCACGGGTGTAATGGGTAAAAAGGTTTGTGACAGAACCATACTCGCAGGAAATAAACTACATAACGTACTGATTTATAATAAATAAGAAGTTTTCCTTTTATCACGGGTGTAATGGGTAAAAAGGTTTGTGACAGAACCAAACTCACAGGAAATAAAATACATAACATACTGATTTATAATAAATAACAAATTTTCCTTTTCTCAGGGGTGTAATGGGTAAATACGTTTGTGACAGAACTAAACTCACAGGAAATAAACTACATTACATATTGATTTATAATAAATAACAAATTTCCCTTTTATCAGGGGTGTAATGGGTAAAAAGTTTTGTGACAGAACCAAACTTACAGGAAATAAACTACATAACATACTGATTTATAATAAATAACAAATTTTCCTTTTATCAGGGGTGTAATGAATAAAAAAGTTTGTGACACAACCAAATTCAGAGGAATTAATCTACATAATATACTGATTTATAATAAATAGGATATTTTCTTTTTATCAGGGGTGTAATGGGTAAATAGATTTGTGACAGAACCAAATTCACAGAAATTTATCCACATAATATACTGATTTATAATAAATAAGAAATTTTCCTTTTATCAGGGGTGTAGTGGGTAAATAGGTTTGTGACAGAACCAAACTCACAGGAAATAAACTACATAACATACTGATTTATAATAAATAACAAATTTTCCTTTTATCAGGGGTGTAATGGGTAAAAAGGTTTGTGACAAAACCAAACTCCCAGGAAATAAACTACATAACATACTGATTTATAATAAATAAGAAATTTTCCTTTTATCAGGGGTGTAATGGGTAAAAAGGTTTGTGACAAAACCAAACTCACAGGAAATAAACTACATAACATACTGATTTATAATAAATAACAAATTTTCCTTTTATCAAGGGTGTAATGGGTAAAAAGGTTTGTGACAGAACCAAACTCCCAGGAAATAAACTACATAACATACTGATTTATAATAAATAAGAAATTTTCCTTTTATCAGGGGTGTAATGGGTAAAAACGTTTGTGACAGAACCGAACTCACAGGAAATAAACTACATAACATACTGATTTATAATAAATAACAAATTTTCCTTTTATCAGGGATGTAATGGGTAAAAAGGTTTGTGACAGAACCAAACTCACTGGAAATAAACTACATAATATACTGATTTATAATAAATAAGAAATTTTCCTTTTCTCACGGGTGTAATGGGCAAAAGGTTTGTGACAGAACTAAACTCACAGGAAATAAACTACATAACATACTGATTTTTAATAAATAACAAATTTTTCTTTTATTTTATTTTCTTTATTAAACATACAGTTGACGAAATGTATATACATTTCTATAATATTTTTATGCATTATTTTAACAAACATTTTCCTTTGCAGAGAATAAAAGCTCATAATAACAAGAAATGCTGGGTAAATCCTAATATTAAAAAATCCAGTGAAAACTTAAAACTCTTACATGAACTTAAAACAATATACCCTGAATTAACACCTGAGTACAAATCAGCTAAGCAGCGACATTGTCTTCTGGTGAGTGAAACAAAAAAATCTTTTTTTCAAAACAAAATCTTATCATCTGACAATATGATAAAGAGTACATGGAACCTAATTAATTCCGAAACAAAGAGTCGTGTATCATCTAATATTAGTATTTCGCACAATAATGCTGAAATAAATGACCCTAATATTGTTTCTAATCTTTTTAATACCTTTTTTAAGGATGCCCCTCTTAATATCATAAAGCAAATACCTGTGACCGACGCACAAGCTAAGAATCGCGGAAATTACGTAAGCCGCACTTGTAATTTATTTCTTTATCCCTTAATTGAATCAGAATTACTGTCTATTATTAAAACTTGTATAAAAAATAAGAAATCAGCTGGCCCGGACGAAGTACCTAGTTTTTTAATAAAAATTGTAGCTTCTTTAATAGTCCATCCTTTAACACATATTATCAATATGTCCTTTGTCTCTGGAAAGTTTCCCGAAATTCTTAAATGTAATAAAGTAATTCCAGTATACAAAAAAGGGAATAAAATGAACTTAAATAATTACAGGCCTGTTGCTCTTACCTCTGTTTTTTCCAAAATATTTGAATACTGTTTTCTGCGCAGACTTGAACCTTTCCTAAATACAAATTGTATCATAAATGATAACCAGTTTGGTTTTAGGGCTAATAGTTCAACCAACAAAGCATTACATTGCCTATATAATTCAATAATCCAGTGTTTAGATGGGGGAAAATGTCCAGTGGGTATTTTCTGCGATCTTAGCAAAGCATTCGACTGCGTTGATCACAGGTTGTTATTTGCTAAGCTTGAACACTTGGGCGTAAGAGGGGTTGCACTCGAATGGGTTTCCAACTTTCTGAACAAAAGACAACAATATGTAACACTCTCTTATTCTGATTCTTCTTTACAGAATCGTACTGCACGCTCTAACTCAATAATAATTGACGTGGGCTTGCCTCAAGGAACAGTACTAGCACCAGTACTTTTCATAATCTTCATTAACGATATAACATCGGTATTAACAAGAGATTGTGTACCTGTTCTGTATGCTGATGATACCTCATTGATTATATCCGGTAAAGATAAAAATGATCTAATTAACAATTGTAACAACAATGTCGAATCAGTATGTGAGTGGTTTCATGAAAATAAACTCTATCTTAACGACGATAAAACAAAAATTATAACTTTTCGCCCACATCAAAATACAAATTTTGACAATATTAATTTAATATTTGGTGATAGTACAAAAACCAATGTAACCTCCACTAAAGTACTCGGTTTAACTATAAATGGAAATTTTAACTGGAAACCACATTGTGAAGAAATTATTAGTAAACTAAGTACTATTTTTTATCAAATTCGATATCTCAAACAGTACCTGCATATACATCAACTACTGTTATTCTATCATGCTCATGTGGAATCCAAGTTACGATACGGAATCTGTTTTTGGGGAAATTCACCCGCGAGTCATAGTGTGTTTGTTCTTCAGAAGAGAATTCTTCGCTGTTTGGCTGGAATCAAAAATATTGCATCATGCAGAAGTATTTTTCAGAAATTTAATATTTTAACTGTAATCGATATCTTTATTTTTGAAACATGTCTTTTCATACACATAAACAAAAATTCTTTCTCTTTAGTTGCAGATAAACATAATTATCATACAAGGCACAAAGACCAATTTTATATTCCCAGCTCGAAATTAAATATAATTAAAACTTGCCCTCAAAGACTTGGTTTGGAAGTTTACAATAAGCTACCGGTTTCTATCAAATCTGCAAGGAATGTTCATATTTTTAAAAAAGATTTAAAATTGTTTCTAACTAACAAAAATTTTTATAAACTATCTGAGTTTCTTAACATGTAACTTTTCTGTGTTCTTTTATATCGACTTTTTCCATACACTATGTACTGTGTCCAAGGAAATAAAATAAAAAATAAATAAAAATAAAATAATGGGTAAAAAGGTTTGTGACAGAACCAAACTCACAGGAAATAAACTACATAACCTACTGATTTGTAATAAATAACAAATTTTCTTTTTATCTGGGGTGTAATGGGTAAAAAGGTTTGTGACAGAACCAAACTCAAAGGAAATAAACTACATAACATTCTGATTTATAATAAATAAGAAATTTTCCGTTTATCACGGGTGTAATGGGTAAAAAAATTTGTGACAGAACCAAACACAGGAAATAAACTACATAACATACTGATTTATAATAAATGAGAAATTTTCCTTTTATCACGGGTGTAATGGATAAAAAGGTTTGTGACAGAACCAAACTCCCAGGAAATAAACTACATAACATACTGATTTATAATAAATAAGAAATTTTCCTTTTATCACGGGTGTAATGGGTAAAAAGGTTTGTGACAGAACCAAACTCACAGGAAATAAACTACATAACATACAGATTTATAATAAATAAGAAATTTTGCTTTTATCAGGGGTGTAATGGATAAAAAAGTTTGTGACACAACCAGATTCAGAGGTATTAATCTACATAATATACTGATTTATAATAAATAGGATATTTTCTTTTTATCAGGGGTGTAATGGGTAAATAGATTTGTGACAGAACCAAATTCACAGAAATTTATCCACATAATATATTGATTTATAATAAATAAGAAATTTTCCTTTTATCAGGGGTGTAGTGGGTAAATAGGTTTGTGACAGAACCAAACTCACAGGAAATAAACTACATAACATACTGATTTATAATAAATAACAAATTTTCCTTTTATCAGGGGTGTAATGGGTAAAAAGGTTTGTGACAGAACCAAACTCCCAGGAAATAAACTACATAACATACTGATTTATAATAAATAAGAAATTTTCCTTTTATCAGGGGTGTAATGGGTAAAAAGGTTTGTGACAGAACCAAACTCCCAGGAAATAAACTACATAACATACTGATTTATAATAAATAAGAAATTTTCCTTTTATCAGAAGTGTAATGGGTAAATAGGTTTGTGACAGAACCATACTCGCAGGAAATAAACTACATAACGTACTGATTTATAATAAATAAGAAGTTTTCCTTTTATCACGGGTGTAATGGGTAAAAAGGTTTGTGACAGAACCAAACTCACAGGAAATAAAATACATAACATACTGATTTATAATAAATAACAAATTTTCCTTTTCTCAGGGGTGTAATGGGTAAATACGTTTGTGACAGAACTAAACTCACAGGAAATAAACTACATTACATACTGATTTATAATAAATAACAAATTTTCCTTTTATCAGGGGTGTAATGGGTAAAAAGTTTTGTGACAGAACCAAACTTACAGGAAATAAACTACATAACATACTGATTTATAATAAATAACAAATTTTCCTTTTATCAGGGGTGTAATGAATAAAAAAGTTTGTGACACAACCAAATTCAGAGGAATTAATCTACATAATATACTGATTTATAATAAATAGGATATTTTCTTTTTATCAGGGGTGTAATGGGTAAATAGATTTGTGACAGAACCAAATTCACAGAAATTTATCCACATAATATACTGATTTTTAATAAATAAGAAATTTTCCTTTTATCAGGGGTGTAGTGGGTAAATAGGTTTGTGACAGAACCAAACTCACAGGAAATAAACTACATTACACACTGATTTATAATAAATAAGAAACTTTCCTTTTATCACGGGTGTAATGGGTAAAAAGGTTTGTGACAGAACCATACTCGCAGGAAATAAACTACATAACGTACTGATTTATAATAAATAAGAAGTTTTCCTTTTATCACGGGTGTAATGGGTAAAAAGGTTTGTGACAGAACCAAACTCACAGGAAATAAAATACATAACAAACTGATTTATAATAAATAACAAATTTTCCTTTTCTCAGGGGTGTAATGGGTAAATACGTTTGTGACAGAACTAAACTCACAGGAAATAAACTACATTACATACTGATTTATAATAAATAACAAATTTTCCTTTTATCAGGGGTGTAATGGGTAAAAAGTTTTGTGACAGAACCAAACTTACAGGAAATAAACTACATAACATACTGATTTATAATAAATAACAAATTTTCCTTTTATCAGGGGTGTAATGAATAAAAAAGTTTGTGACACAACCAAATTCAGAGGAATTAATCTACATAATATACTGATTTATAATAAATAGGATATTTTCTTTTTATCAGGGGTGTAATGGGTAAATAGATTTGTGACAGAACCAAATTCACAGAAATTTATCCACATAATATACTGATTTATAATAAATAAGAAATTTTCCTTTTATCAGGGGTGTAGTGGGTAAATAGGTTTGTGACAGAACCAAACTCACAGGAAATAAACTACATAACATACTGATTTATAATAAATAAGAAATTTTCCTTTTATCAGGGGTGTAATGGGTAAAAAGGTTTGTGACAGAACCAAACTCCCAGGAAATAAACTACATAACATACTGATTTATAATAAATAAGAAATTTTCCTTTTATCAGAAGTGTAATGGGTAAATAGGTTTGTGACAGAACCATACTCGCAGGAAATAAACTACATAACGTACTGATTTATAATAAATAAGAAGTTTTCCTTTTATCATGGGTGTAATGGGTAAAAAGGTTTGTGACAGAACCAAACTCACAGGAAATAAAATACATAACATACTGATTTATAATAAATAACAAATTTTCCTTTTCTCAGGGGTGTAATGGGTAAATACGTTTGTGACAGAACTAAACTCACAGAAAATAAACTACATTACATACTGATTTATAATAAATAACAAATTTTCCTTTTATCAGGGGTGTAATGGGTAAAAAGTTTTGTGACAGAACCAAACTTACAGGAAATAAACTACATAACATACTGATTTATAATAAATAACAAATTTTCCTTTTATCAGGGGTGTAATGAATAAAAAAGTTTGTGACACAACCAAATTCAGAGGAATTAATCTACATAATATACTGATTTATAATAAATAGGATATTTTCTTTTTATCAGGGGTGTAATGGGTAAATAGATTTGTGACAGAACCAAATTCACAGAAATTTATCCACATAATATACTGATTTTTAATAAATAAGAAATTTTCCTTTTATCAGGGGTGTAGTGGGTAAATAGGTTTGTGACAGAACCAAACTCACAGGAAATAAACTACATTACACACTGATTTATAATAAATAAGAAACTTTCCTTTTATCACGGGTGTAATGGGTAAAAAGGTTTGTGACAGAACCAAACTCACAGGAAATAAAATACATAACATACTGATTTATAATAAATAACAAATTTTCCTTTTCTCAGGGGTGTAATGGGTAAATACGTTTGTGACAGAACTAAACTCACAGGAAATAAACTACATTACATACTGATTTATAATAAATAACAAATTTTCCTTTTATCAGGGGTGTAATGGGTAAAAAGTTTTGTGACAGAACCAAACTTACAGGAAATAAACTACATAACATACTGATTTATAATAAATAACAAATTTTCCTTTTATCAGGGGTGTAATGAATAAAAAAGTTTGTGACACAACCAAATTCAGAGGAATTAATCTACATAATATACTGATTTATAATAAATAGGATATTTTCTTTTTATCAGGGGTGTAATGGGTAAATAGATTTGTGACAGAACCAAATTCACAGAAATTTATCCACATAATATACTGATTTATAATAAATAAGAAATTTTCCTTTTATCAGGGGTGTAGTGGGTAAATAGGTTTGTGACAGAACCAAACTCACAGGAAATAAACTACATAACATACTGATTTATAATAAATAACAAATTTTCCTTTTATCAGGGGTGTAATGGGTAAAAAGGTTTGTGACAGAACCAAACTCCCAGGAAATAAACTACATAACATACTGATTTATAATAAATAAGAAATTTTCCTTTTATCAGGGGTGTAATGGGTAAAAACGTTTGTGACAGAACCGAACTCACAGGAAATAAACTACATAACATACTGATTTATAATAAATAACAAATTTTCCTTTTATCAGGGATGTAATGGGTAAAAAGGTTTGTGACAGAACCAAACTCACTGGAAATAAACTACATAATATACTGATTTATAATAAATAAGAAATTTTCCTTTTCTCACGGGTGTAATGGGCAAAAGGTTTGTGACAGAACTAAACTCACAGGAAATAAACTACATAACATACTGATTTTTAATAAATAACAAATTTTTCTTTTATAAGGGGTGTAATGGGTAAAAAGGTTTGTGACAGAACCAAACTCACAGGAAATAAACTACATAACCTACTGATTTGTAATAAATAACAAATTTTCTTTTTATCTGGGGTGTAATGGGTAAAAAGGTTTGTGACAGAACCAAACTCAAAGGAAATAAACTACATAACATTCTGATTTATAATAAATAAGAAATTTTCCTTTTATCACGGGTGTAATGGGTAAAAAAATTTGTGACAGAACCAAACACAGGAAATAAACTACATAACATACTGATTTATAATAAATGAGAAATTTTCCTTTTATCACGGGTGCAATGGATAAAAAGGTTTGTGACAGAACCAAACTCCCAGGAAATAAACTACATAACATACTGATTTATAATAAATAAGAAATTTTCCTTTTATCAGGGGTGTAATGGGTAAAAAGGTTTGTGACAGAACCAAACTCACAGGAAATAAACTACATAACATACTGATTTATAATAAATAAGAAATTTTGCTTTTATCAGGGGTGTAATGGATAAAAAAGTTTGTGACACAACCAGATTCAGAGGTATTAATCTACATAATATACTGATTTATAATAAATAGGATATTTTCTTTTTATCAGGGGTGTAATGGGTAAATAGATTTGTGACAGAACCAAACTCACAGGAAATAAACTACATAACATACTGATTTATAATAAATAACAAATTTTCCTTTTATCAGGGGTGTAATGGGTAAAAAGGTTTGTGACAGAACCAAACTCCCAGGAAATAAACTACATAACATACTGATTTATAATAAATAAGAAATTTTCCTTTTATCAGGGGTGTAATGGGTAAAAAGGTTTGTGACAGAACCAAACTCCCAGGAAATAAACTACATAACATACTGATTTATAATAAATAAGAAATTTTCCTTTTATCAGAAGTGTAATGGGTAAATAGGTTTGTGACAGAACCAAACTCACAGGAAATAAACTACATAACATACTGATTTATAATAAATAACAAATTTTCCTTTTATCAGGGATGTAATGGGTAGAAAGGTTTGTGACAGAACCAAACTCCCAGGAAATAAACTACATAACATACTGATTTATAATAAATAAGAAATTTTCCTTTTATCAGGGGTGTAATGGGTAAAAAGGTTTGTGACAGAACCAAACTCACAGGAAATAAACTACATAACATCCTGATTTATAATAAATAGGAAATTTTCTTTTTATCAGGGGTGTAATGGGTAAATAGGTTTGTGACAGAACCAAATTCACAGGAAATAAACTACATAATATACTGATTTATAATAAATAGGAAATTTTGTTTTTATCACGGGTGTAATGGGTAAATAGGTTTGTGACAGAACCAAACTCACAGGAAATAAACTACATAACATACTGATTTATAATAAATAACAAATTTTCCTTTTATCAGGGGTGTAATGGGTAAATAGTTTTGTGACAGAACCAAATTCAGAGGAATTAATCTACATAATATACTGATTTATAATAAATAGGAAATTTTCCTTTTATCAGGGGTGTTAATGGGTAAATAGGTTTGTGACAGAACCAAACTCACAGGAGTTAAACTACTTAATATACTGATTTATAATAAATATTACATTTTCCTTTTATCAGGGGTGTAATGGGTAAAAAGGTTTATGAGAGAGCCAAACTCACAGGAATTAATCTACATAATATACTGATTTATAGTAAATAGGAAATTTCCTCTTTATCAGGGGTGTAATGGGTAAAAAGATTTTTGACAGAACCAAACTCACAGGAGTTAAACTACATAGCATACTGATTTATAATAAATATGAAATTTTCCTTTTATCAGGGGTGTAATAGGTAAAAAGGTTTTCGACAGAACCAAACCCTCAGGAGTTAAACTACATAGTATACTGATTTATAATAAATAGGACATTTTCCTTTTATCAGGGGTGTAATGGTTAAAAAGATTGTGACCGAACCAAACTCTCAGGAGTTAAACTACATAGCATACTGATTTATAATAAATAGAAAATTTTTCATTTTAGGGGTGTAATGGGTAAAAAGGTTTGTGACAGAACTAAACTCACAGGAGTTAAACTACATAGCATACTGATTTATGTGGTTTACTTCCTGTGAGTTTGGTTCTGTCACAAAGTTTTTACCCATTAAAACCATGATAAAAAGTAAATTTCCTATTTATTATAAATCAGTATATTCAGTAGATTAATTCCTGTGAGTTTGGTTCTGTCACAAACCTTTTTACCCATAACACCCCTGATAAAAAGAAAATTTTCTATTTATTATAAATCAGTATCTTATGTAGTTTATTTCTTGTGAGTTTGGTGCTGTCACAAACCTTTTTACCCATTACACCCCTGCTAATAGGAAAATTTCTTATTTATTTTTTATTATAAATCAGTTTGTTATGTAGTTTATTTCCTGTGAGTTTGGTTCTGTCATAAATTTTTTACACATTACACCCCTGATAAAAAGAAAATATCCTATTTATTATAAATCAGTATATTATGTAGATTATTTCCTGTGAATTTGGTTCTGTCACAAACATTTTTACCCATTACACCCCTGATAAAAGGAAAATTTGTTATTTATTATAAATCAGTATGTTATGTAGTTTATTTCCTGCATGTTTGGTTCTGTCATAAACCTGTATACTCATTACACCCCTGATAGAAAGAAAATATCCTATTTATTATAAATCAGTATATTATGTAGATCAATTCCTGTGAATTTGGTTCTCTCACAAACCTTTTTACCCATTATACCCCTGGTAAAAAGAAAATATCCTATGTATTATAAATCAGTATATTATGTAGATTAATTCCTGTGAATCTGGTTCTGTCGCAAAACTTTTTACCCATTACACCCCTGATAAAAAGAAAATTTCCTATTTATTATAAATCAGTATGTTATGTAGTTCATTTCCTGTGAGTTTGGTTCTGTCACAAACATTTTTACCCATTACATTCCTAATAAAAGGACAATTTTTTATTTATTATAAATCAGTATGTTATGTAGCTTATTTCCTGTGAGTTTGGTTCTGTCACAATACTTTTTACCCATTACATCCCTGATAAAAAGAAAATATCCTATTTATTATAAATCAGTATATTATGTAGATTAATTCCTGTGAATTTGATTCTGTCACAAACCTTTTAACCCATTACACCTCTGATAAAAAGAAAATTTCCTATTTATTATAAATCAGTATGTTATGTAGTTTATTTCCTGTGAGTTTGGTTCTGTCACAAACCTGTTTACCCATTACACCCCTTATAAAAGATAAATTTCCTATTTATTATAAATCAGTATGTTATGTAGATTAATATCTGTGAGTTTGATACTGTCACAAACCGTTTTACTCCTTACTCGTAAACGTGTCTTACATATAGTATGAATCCGTCGCTGGCCGTCCGTCTATATGCACCACATGTGCTGCCTCCTTGCAACCTGAACGGAGTTTATTTTTGTCGCTAATTTCACACCGGTGCGTGTAGGGATGTATTCGATCTTTAGCTTCGGCCCAGCCCGATTTCGAGGCGATCATCGAGTCGGGCCTATTTTTATTTTCGGGCTGATCATTTGGCAAAGTTTAGTCTACGTGCCAAGTCGGACTTACCAACTTGGCCCGGTTTAAAAAAGTGGAAAAAATTATAGTTAAATCACATGCATAGTTTCGTTAATATTTTAAAGAAAATGGATGTTTTTTTTAAACAAGATTATAATGATTTAATAACATCCTAGTTAAAAGGAAAACAGTTACTGAAGCCGGGTCCAATTTCGAGTCAGTTCTCGAGCCGGGCCTGCTTTCCTGCTTACGTATTGTCGAGCCGATCTTCGAGTTTGGCTCCCGATTTTTTTATCGGATCGAAACGAGCCAAACCTCAGAGCTCTGCTAGTCCTAATCAGGGTCGGATTGGCCAATTGGGATAATCGGGAATTTCCCGAGAGGCCGCGGCTTTTTGAGGCCGCCGCTCGATGATTACAAACTAAAATTTGAGTACGTAGCATCATCTAATTAACTTCACAAGGTAACTGATCTTATTTAGATCGTTTTCAGTATTTTCTAATTCTTGACAAAATTTCTTTTGGTATTGCAGATATAGTCCGAGCTCGAATATATGAGGTTTTGATAATTTCCTATTTTGTAGATTTTGAATGATTGGAATTATTGTTAAGGTATTCTCTGGTGTTGGTGTGTTGGTTTACGGTAGGGTAAACATGTTATTAGTCCATGGTTCGTTTTCGCTATTAAAACATCGAAGAACGGAGGGATTCCATAAGACTTTTTCTCCATTATGAACCTAATATAAAGTATCATCGACATATCTAAGCCAAAGTTTAGGTCTTATATTAACTGTATCTAGTGCTAATTCTTCGAAAAAATCCATGTATAAATTGGCTATAACTGAAAAGAACCCATCAGCAAACCATCTTCTTGTACAAAATATCTAATATTTTTCTTGGAAATATTAGTTCTGTAGGCAGCACTGGAAAAGTTCCATAATACCATCAAGACGCAAGACGGTTCTATCTTTTAAGTTGTTTTTTTTTCAAGCCTTGTTTTGATGATTTCTAAAAATTTTCTCGTAAATTAACTTACAACATCAAAGCTGACAAAAAGATTTTGTTGTTGTAATTGTATTTAGCTCAAAAGTTCTACAAAATGTTTTGAATTCTTCACGTATGATGTTCTTTTTCTTTGAAATGGCTGAATGATTGGTAATAGAAATTGTGATAATTTGTAAGTAGGAGAATTTATGGAACTTTTGACGGGTTTCTGAGATGCTTAAATCTTTCTTATGGATTTTTGGAAGCCCCCGTACAGGTGTGGAAGCTTGCTAAAATATGGAGTGAGATCTGTTCTTGTTCTAAACGGAATATAATTATTTATATTTCTTAAGAGCACGGTACACTTTATTTTCTATGTAGAATGTTTTCCAAGTTTCTTATAATTTCCTTGATTTAAAAGCTCTTCTATTTTCTGATCATATAAATTGTTATCTAATATTACTGTAACACTTCCATTATCTGCGGGTAGAATCTTGGTTGTGTTATCTTTCAATGCTTTATTTTTTTCGTTTTCAAGATTAGGTATGATCAAATAATTTTTTTGCTTCAGAATTTTCCTCACTCTCAATTTATTAATAATTTAATATTGTCTACAACTTTTAAATGGATCTAATATTATTTTTTTAACTACATATACTACTATATTTTAAATACTATTTTTAAAAGCGTTTTTTTATATTTCAACATCTTTTATAACTGTTCAATTTCTATGTAGGCAAAAAATTCGTATTATCCAACACCAAAACTAAATTATTCCTTTGTGGAAATAAAATTATAAATTTTAAAAAAACTCAGATGAAGCCGATCATGCTAGAATTTCCCGGGTCGCTGAATCTTCCCAATCTGGCCCTGGTCTTAATACATTCCTATTGCAGGCAGTAATCCGTTAATGATAAAAACCAAATAGGTACTATTCAATTTCTGAGAACATTTTGTAAATCAAGAACTTAAAGAATATTATTTCTAACCACGAATATTGTTCAATCTTACTCCTTTCATTGCTCAATGAAATATGCTTCTTAGTTCGAATGAATTTTTCGTTAACCTATTATATAAATCAATTAAACAAGATAATAAAAAATAGGCCAGAAATATTTTTCACCCTGGGTCCTTTTTCTTAAATCCGCCACTGAACCCAGTTCAACACAACGCTACTGAATCAATTTAAAGGGTGCAACGGAAATTTCTGAAAGCAGCTATATTTACTCTTGAAGGAGCTTATCCAAGAAGAGGACACAGTGTATTTAACTGGAGAAATTCAATCTCATTTTCTTATTTCAAAGAAGGATGATGCATGCAACCATTCTTATACATAAAATAATAAATAATAAAATAGACTGTCCATTTTTACTAGCTAAATTATCCTTACAAGTACTCAGATTTTCGGCCCGCTCTAACATTACTTTTTATTTGCCCACAGATTATTTCATCTTATTATCAAAATCCCCCATTTACTTTTTGATTAACTGCTACCATTCAATACAAGTCCATATTGATTTATTTCATGACAGTATTAATACTACAAAGGAATGTGTATATTTCTTTTAAATTAGTTTTTTTACTTACCCTTACCCTTGGGCATTTTGCCTGTAGTGTACAGTATTAAATAATAATAATAAATAATAGAAACTATTAAGTTTCATGGTTCCTATAATATAATCACTACACTATCGCAATACTCGATTATTTACAAGCATCCTATGTTCGCTTCAACAAAATCGGAAAGGAACTGAAGTTTTCATTATAAAAACATAATATTAATATTATAACTTATAACTAACACAATTTTTTTTAATATTTTGACGCACAAAATAAACAATGTTGTGTTTGTTTTCAGGTTCCGCGAAGGGCCGTGCCGTACTACATTCATGGATACGGTAACTGCAACACTGGACATATGATTTTTTATAAAAATAATTAAATAAATAAAAGTGTCTTTTTCTTCACCTATCCTATGTTATATCAAAAGAGACAGGGAAATATCCTACTTTTAAGGATTTTTGTAAGTTTTCCTATCCTATTAAATTCTCTAGGTACGAAAATAAACATCCGATAGAAATCCGCCCTTTTACAAAGGGCTTAGGGCTTATTTGAGGGTTTTCTAGCCTTTTTAGTAATTGAAGTCGTAGATATTATTTCTAATAAAATTAGTCATGTTTTAAGGGTAGTTTTCAAAACATATTAGCTTAGTTTTTCTGTAATATTTCCCTAGTTTTAAAATGATATTTTACAACATTTGTAAATATGAAGAAATTCACAACATTCAGAAATGAAACAAATTAGTTTTAAATATGGTTATCCCATCCTATCTACTAACTTCCAACCATAGTAACATGGCTCATTCGAAATAATAGATAAGGAGAGAGACTATTAAAGTTTTAAAAAAAGTTATTAGATGTAGTAATGAATTCGGGCCTATATATATATATATATATATATATATATATATATATATATATATATATATATATATATATATCCCACAGCGCCGTTCTTTTGATTTACAGGCCCCGGGCATAAATATGGAGTGAGGTCTCCACTAGCCCCTCCCACACTATACCTTTACAGCTTCAATTTCAGAAAAAATAAATTCAATTTCTATATTGAATTCACTTTTTCTGAAATTGAATTTACTTTTTTTGAAATTGAATTTACTTTTTCTCAAATTGAATTCACTTTTTCTAAAATTGAATTTACTTTTTCTGAAATTTAATTTACTTTTTCTGAAATTGAATTTACTTTCTCTGAAATTGAATTCACTTTTTCTAAAATTGAATTTACTTTATCTGAAATTGAAGTTACGCATACGCCCGGCTGACCGACTTTAGGGCCGCTACTTTTTCTAAAATTGAATTTACTTTTTCTGAAATTGAATTTACTTTCCCTGAAATTGAATTCACTTTTTCTAAAATTGAATTTTCTTTTTCTGAAATTAAATTTACTTATTCTGAAATTTAATTTCCTTTGTCTGAAATTGAATTTACTTTCTCTGAAATTGAATTTACTTTCTCTGAAATTGAATTCACTTTTTCTGAAATTGAATTTACTTTATCTGAAATTGAAGTTACGCATACGCCCGGCTGACTGACCTTAGGGCCGCTACTGATATTCTAATAATCCTGAACACTTCGCTTTCCAAATTAGAGAAGTAACTATTTGACAAACTTAATTTACCCTACTAAAAAGATTTGTATTTCAACTAAGCCAATTACGAAAGAATTTTTATGAATATGCATAATACAGTTCCCATGCCTTATTTCCATTGTAAACGTTAAATTGGTACTTACTTCCATGTCTCTTTGTTGTGGTATTTTTCCCTGAAATAAAACAACGATTAAATAAAAAATTGTATTTAAGTAATTTTTATTGTTTATTTGTAAAACATTATTGTTTTTATTATGTTCATAGTTTAAATTGCATTTATTTTTATTTTTTGTGTTTTATAAATAAATATAAATATGATTATCCTTGTCCTGAAAAATTAGAAATAGGAGTATATATAAATAATAATTTGTACAAATTTTACTTGTATTTATTATGTGTATTTTATATTGTTGTAATTACCCTTAATGTACAATATTTTACACAAAAAAATATAAATTAAAATATAATTTATCTATTTTACTCATTTTCCTTGTCATCAATGGGGCTTATATCTATTCGGAATTTAAGCTCTGTGTATCGTGCATGGATGCTACTTTTAGTATGCAGCGTATACCTATTGGAAATTTAAACTCAGTGCATCGTGCATAGATGCTACCTTTAATATGCGGCGTATGCCTATTGGGAATTTAAACTGAGTGAATCGTGCATGGATGCTACTTTTAAATGGAACGTATATCTATTGGGAATTTAACGTCCGTGATTCGTGCATGGATGCTACTTTTAATATGCGGCGTATACCTATTGGAAATTTAAACTCAGTGAATCGTGCATGGATGCTACTTTTAATATGCGGCGTATACCTACTGGGAATTTAAACTGAGTGAATCGTGCATGGATGCTTCTTTTAATATAGAACGTATACCTACTGGGAATTTTAACTCAGAGAATCGTAGATGGATGCTACTTTTTTAAACTCAGTGAATCATACATAGATGCTGTTTGTAAACACAATGAATCAAACATGGATGCTACAATTATGTCAATAAAATTGTAAAATGGTTACCCAATCCTTTTTTTAGATTAATGAAAACGAATAAAAAATTTGCAAAAATCTAAAGGGTACACCCCTTACGATTTTTTTTAGGTTTTGGCAATTTTTAGTTATTTTGATGTGTAGATAATTTTTTGTTTTTACTTAGGTTGCAACGTTTATCGACAGGTGTTGCACCCTTGTGACCGTTTTAAAAACTACATACGTGTAGAGAGAAAAAATAATGTTTTTAATATAAAAATATATTTGTATTATAAGAAATTACAAAACTTTTTTTATAAAAATTGAAATTTATTAGCACTACAAAAGTCTGACACCAAAATAAATTGTTATTAGTTTTATTAACAAACTTAGTGAGAAATAATTATGAATAGAATTATAACACAAATGAAACGTAACAGACATTTGTGTTTAAAAATTCTGTTTTAGTTATAAAACTAAAATGTTTATTATCAGGTAAAATTATCATTATTTTGGTTGTAAATTTTATTAAAAATTTTACATTATTTTATAATAAAAGTTAATTTATAAAAAAACTTTTTTTACAGAGTAATGATGCAAAATGGTGATTAGAAAAATACAACCTAATAATGATCATTTTACTTGCTAACTAACATTTTAATTTTACAGCTAAATTCTGTTTGGCAAGTTAAAAAATTGTTATCAAATTTGATAACAAACTTATTAAGAAATAATTATGAACAGAATTTTTCACACAAATATCTTTTACGTTTCATTTTGTTTATAATTGTTAAAAAAAGAAGGCTTCACAACGCGATTGATGGCTGTAAAACAATTGATTCGGATTGATTATGGCCTGTTCGTTGAAGGCATTCGAGGATGTCGCGGCCAGGTATAATTAATACCAGGCATCGATATCGCACGTTGCACCGCATAACATAGATTCATTTAATGTTTAAATAAAATATACAGTATACAGAACATAAACTAAAAGGTTGTATTATTTTTGCATTATGAATTTAATAACACATTTTTTATCTATATATACATGTAATAAATCTAATAACAATTTATGATAGTGACAAACATAGTTTAGTTATACAACTAAAACGTTTGTTACCAAATAAATTATCGTTATTTTCGTTATATTATTTATTATTAATTATTTTGCATCTTTATTTTGTAAGTAAGTTTATTTTCAAATAAACTTTTATTTGCAGAATAAAAATACAAAATAATTGATAACAAATAATACAACTATAATAATTTCATTTGGTGATAAACATTTTAGATTTACAACTGATCCAAAACTCTACTTATATTATATATTTTTAGGGTGCCCATTACCCAATATATAATAAATTAGAGTTCACTTTACAATACTTATAGACTACTTAACAAATTAAATTTTGGGGTCCCTAAATAATTTTTTTTGTCCCCATTGTTAAAGATACAAGATTCCTTATTCAGTTTAAGATCGTGTGCGAACCTTTACATTAATTATATTATATTATATATATATATATATATATATATATATATATATATATATATATATATATATATTTAGTGTCACCCAACCGCTAATCAAATATATATCATATTTATTAATACAAAGCTTCGTTTACAATAAATACTTAAAATCTAACTTTGCCCTGACCGCGTCTAAATACTTAATAATTATTATAAACTACCTAACCTTATACTAAATTTAAAACTAATATAAATACATTTCAAATATCTTTAAGAAGAGAAAGCAGACGCCGATCTTTTAGCTTACAACTATCTTAAAACTAAAAACGAAACTCTTTGTTTAATAAATTGAATATATAGGGAGCAACCGCCCTTAAATGCCAAACCCACGCTCCTATCGTTTTATTAAATAAATACAGTTCCCTGTACAATAATACTTTATAATCTAACTATCTTAAAACTAAAAACGAAACTCTTTATTTAATAAATTGAATATATAGGGAGCAACCGCCCTGAAATGCCAAACTCACGCTTCTACCGTTTTATTAAATAAATACAATTCCTTGTACAATAATACTTTATAATCTAACTTAAAACTATTATAGAACCTCCCAAATTAAGTAGGTGAAGTGCGAAAAATAGCCTATCATACGTTAATATCTTGTTCAAAGAATATCAAATCTAAAAATATGAAGTTACGTTAATTTTTCTATCCCTCTCTCTCAAAAATCAAAAACAACTCTTGTCTATCTTATATGTACGCAAGCTATATTTGGATTATGCTAAGCAAAGAGGGAGAGATATATACGAGCTACGACAAAAAGTGAGAACGCCGGAGTGATTCTCACATGTAGTTTACGAGGGGGTTTTGCCTATCCCACGCGATGCCCTGCATGTGCGGCCTACAGATCCTAACTCCCTAGGGACAAGGAACGACAATCAAATTATCTCTACTACTCTGTTTGACTGCAACCTAGAAAGCTACTACCGATGGCATCACTCGAACATTCGCGATACTTACCCCAAACGCGGTCAACCCGTGTGCTCAAACAAAGTTAAATCAAACCAAAACTTTACTTTGTCTTTAATTATTCGTTGCCATTAACATTAAATGATAATTACAAACGTTGCTTCCGGAAAGCCATAAGAAAGCTTCCTGCATTCAGGTTCGTTTAATCTTTTCTCATTTTAGTCTACCAAATGGACGCATCCAATAAGAGCGGGTGCCTGTAGGAACGACTGTTAGTAGCGGTACAAAAGACTTAAACTGTCCCTAGAAACATTCACACAAGAATGAACCACTGGTTTGACATGCCGTTGCGAATGCTAAAGATATCAGTTCACTTAATTATGAAAAAATAACGCACGAACCCTGTCTAACCAACCCGCTAACCGTCACGTTAAATAAGGAAACCCGAACCCACATCAAAGTTTTGCATCTCACCATTCTTTCTGACTCTCTCACTGATTCTCTCACACATTCAACAGCAAGCATATCCCGATACATGTTTTTTTTACATTCATTTGCCCTAGTACCGTCTGGGCAATCTGCGATGTATGCGTACCAAGTTAGCAAACGCCGACGCACGATTTTATAACGAGTCGTCAAGAAATGCACTTCAACTTTCATTTTTAAAGAAAACGCGTTTGCTCAACGTTGCGGTGAGCCAAAGTTTAATTAAGCCAAGAATTTAAAACTAACTTATATTCTACTATTAATCTAGTCTTCTTGATGTCCGATTCCTGAAAGATATATGGTAATCATATGTTCCCAGATATTGATTTTATTGATAAACAGGCTATATTTCAATTTTAAATTATTTGAATATTATATAGACATTCATGAAAGTTATACTTCTTTCAATGTAGTATCTACTCAAAATCGAATTTGAGCATAATATAATATTTAGATTTATATTATAGTCATATTTCATTAACTATAAGTTCTCATGGTTGAATATGAGAACAAGATAATATTTTAACATATAGTCATATTACTTGGACTATAAGTTCTCATTGTTGAGTATATGGACAAAATATTTTATAAAAAAGTTTTCTACCAGTCTTCCACTGATGGCCGGCTACGCGCAGATTTCGGCTCTCCTTACAAGATCCCCAAAGATACAAACTAATGCAGCTTTAGAAAAGCTGCTTTAGAAGATCAGCAGTTTTGAAATCCAACGCTCGAAAGTTGCATCCTAATTCTCCAAGTTCCTTAATCCACCAGATCAACCAAAAGTTTGCCTATTAAATAAAAATTATTAGTTTGTGGTATTCTTTAAACCATTTAAAAAACTGTTGGATAAAATTTCATATGGAAACATATACTAATAACATAAGACACTTAAAAAAGTAACGCTTTTCTCATGTGTTTTATATAATGAATATACGTGTACCATGCGATTTTTTTATCAAACAGTTTTTAAATAATTTCAAATGCATTTGAAATTTGTTTTAATTTCATATTTCGAAAACATATTCGATAAAAAACAGTGCAGAGAATGCCTCCCAGTAATGATGAATGTTTATCTCAAGCAACTTGAGATAAACATTCATATATTAACATTATAGTATAGTAACTGTGCATGACTTACTTTGCAGTATTTTTTATCAAATGTGCTTTTGAAATATATAAAATTAAAACAAATACATTTATAAATAAATTTATTGCACAATAATCGTATTTTGCACCACTCAGTCCGTCGGGTGGTGGGTGATAGAAGTGGAAAGTGTATTACTTTTCAAATGCTTAGTAATAAACAAGTTCAAATAGTAAAATATTTTAACTTATACTTCTGACAGAGAATTTTATGTATATTTCAAATCATGACAAAAATAAGTTAAAAAGAAATACAACTATTTATAGAATTTCTAAACCTGTACAAGAAACTTGAACAATACAGATGTAATAGAGTATTTTATTTATTGAAGAGTGATGCTATAGAAGCGTGTAATTAAAGTATTACTACTAAGATAAATTGTACAAATGCGAGAGAAAAATCAGCTGACGCCGGGGTTCGAACCCCGGCGTCAGCTGATTTTTCTCTCGCATTTGTACAATTTATTTTATTTATGATTTCCAATTTTCAATGCGCGAAATATTATTATTAACCGTATAATATTTGTAAATAAAAAAAAACAAATAAGAGCACATGACAAATTTGAATAAATTGCAACTACATATATTTAATAGTGGTTTCAAAATCTATGGAAAATAGTAGCCGGTTAACCGTGATTGCTCTCCGTTGCTAACCGGGTAACCGCGACTTGTCGGTGTAATCGAGAACCGGCTATAGTAGCAACCGGTTAACCGCGTAAAAACGATTATTTAACACACCCAAGAAACTGGTTAACCGGTCAATCGACTAAAGCCTCATTCACAATGAGGTTTCATTACCGATGCCGATGCCACTAATTCTTGCCGATAATTTTTCTACTTATTTATTTAACACATTTTATATGATGCTATTCACAATGGAAAGGTATCGGGAGTGGCAGTGGTAAGAGTATCGGCAAAGAGACAAATGTTTGGCACAGCCAAACTTTTACCTCTACTTCGGATTACCGCGCTACTACTCGGGCATAGTCGGATTTGAAGAGACAACGAACAGCGTGTATTTATGGTTATATTCTTCTAGGCAATATTTTATGTTTATGCTTTGTGACGGTGGCGTACTGAATTTTGCTTTGTAAATGGACGAAAAGTTAATAATATTAATAGAATCACAACCTGTAATATGGGACAAAAGGATAACTGGCTTTAGAAACCTGAATATTAAAGAACAAGTTTGGAAAACCATTGCAAAAAATATGAATCTTCGAATGAAATTGTACTCATTCCAGTATAATTGAAAAACATATGTGTCTGACAACCTCATCTCTTGAATAAGATGTTCATAATCTCCTTGCTGTTCTCTGTTCAAGTTTATTGGTCTTGTCCACAAACGTCGACGATTTTTACTTCTTTAGTATAAGATACCAAGCGCAAGTCCTATAGTTCCTGCTATTAATGGCTTCATTAGTAAAACTTTATATATTTTTTGTGATAGTAAATGAATTACCCACTAGAAAGGTTATGTTTAGTAGTAACGGCATCGGTAAATCTTCCTTATTGGAATGGCAAAAGGTAACGGCAACAAAATTAGTTAGTGGTAGAATTAGTGGTAAGAGTATCGGTATCGGCATTGGTAGTGTTATCTCATTGTGAATGCACCTTAATAGTAAAAACTTGTATGTTATAAATTTTATCGTTCAATATGATGTTTGTCAAATCAATTGTACACAAAAAATATACCAATTAAAATAATCTACATAGGTATTAAAGAAAAAAAGTTATTATAACTGACAAATATTTATATTAATTTTAAATTTATTACGCTTTTTGTAAAAACAAAGCACAAAAAATAGACGTTTCGTTGTCACTTTAAATTAAACGACATATTTTGAAATTTATTCTGTTAATAATTTTACACTTCAATGGATATTTGTGTAACAATAACTGTCCAAAAAAGACCACGGACGTTTTATGGTTAACCGAACTGGAACCCATGGTTTAGATGAAAAGGAAGTTTAAATTAGAGCATCACAGACCAAAGAGGAGATTTTGTGGCCAAAAATCATCGGGAAGATTCAGGACATGTTAAATTAATTCGTTATGTATCTGTAGCACAACGAAATTAATTACATGACAGTCTACAATTAGGGCTCCCAAAATCAACTTTACATGAGGTCATACAAAACAGATTTAAGTTTCATGCAAAAAATAACTATAACAACAATTAAAAATTGAAATAGTTACCTTTTTCAAAAACCTGTATTATTCTTAACTTTTTAATATACAGTCGAAATTTCGAAATATTCTTAAAGAATGGAGACAAAATATTTGAAAAATTTACTAGGAGTAACAACGCAAAACAAATTTAGAACGAAAAAATAAAAGAAGTAAATAGTTGAGAAACTATTACTTATTTGTCCAATAAACTTGTCTTTTCATTTATATCTGTTTAGAACAAAAAAGCAACTATAGCGAATTGTGGATAAAAATATAATTTAACGCTTTTATGGAGTGCTCTTTTACATTTTACAGGGCGCTTCATAAAAGCGCTATTATTATAAAAGCGCGCTTGTAATACGTGCCATTAGTTTTCTTTTATGATTATAATCTTACTTGTCTATTCTTTGGAAGCGGCTCCAAGTTCTCCAATCATGTACCAAGTGTAAAAGTTGCTCTGGGACCCCCCATGATGCCTTCAATCGGTGCCCTTGTTCTTTTGAGATTTTCTCTAGGAATGTTTTCCTCATCCATTGTTGAAATCCCATGCTGATCGTCTCCAACAAAGTCTTCCTCGTTGCACGGGTTTTCCAGATTCTCCAGGTTTTCCAGGTCTTCCACGACCGAGATCAAACCCTATACAATCAAACAGAATATTAGAAATTTGGAATTGTCTAGGTGCAGAAAGTTAGTGTTAGCTGTTAAACCAAGTAACAAGATATACAGAGAGAAATAAGTTTTTTCAAATATTATCTATCTCGTAAAACTTTATGAAGTGTTTTATCCATAGAGTTTTAGAGAATAAAATTTTTATTTTTTGTGTGCTAATTTCTTTTAATTTGTACCTTTTTTAACATAGGCTCGGTACTTTTATCTCTGGTTAAACTCTCTTTTAACTTAATTGCCAGTTAAAACGAAAAATATACGTTGTATAAAGTAATTTACGATGCGACGTTTCTTAACTGACAGTTAACTGACAGTTTAACCAGAGATGATAATACCGGGTATTCTAAATTTGAAAACATAAAAAATTGCCTGAGTGTCTGGTCGCGAATCTGCCGAACCGGGTTTGATCCCGACCGACGCCAAATATTTCTAATTTTAAATGGCACTAAATTGACCCCTGTGGTGCACTCTCCATGCCAACAATGAGTGCCCGTGAGGTGACGCTTGATAAATGCCCGCACTCTATAAATATTGTAACGTGGAACGCCCACCGTCACCGTCGCTGTAAGCGAGTGTCTATTTATAGCGATGACGGTAATCGCGCTAGCAGCCGGGCGATGTAAACAAACTGGTCGCGACGTGTTTAATTACTTGCGGTCGCCTGAACCTTTTGTGTTCATTGGTGTTATGCGGTCGAACATTCTAGGGCTTTTCTAGAAGATAATGACAGCTGTATAAAAGGGACGTAGCTATGCTCGAGAGTTACTTAGTTCAGTTGAGTCCTTGATCACACATTAGTTATGTGATCGGGGGTTGACTTACATAGTTCAATTCCATTAGTGAAGACGGACAGACAATTAGATTAGTGCAGTTAGTAGAGTTAGTTACATACATAGTTAGTTAGTTACACGGAGTATTAGTGAGAAGCGCAGCAGTATCGTAGTAAGCGTATGTAGTTGGTGTCGAGTATAGGTACTCGGGAAGTTACTGGTATATTGAGATAGCTATGGATGTAAATACTCGGTAGTGTTGACGTGTATTGGGAAGCCATAGTGTACAAGGACAGTAACGGCGAGTAGGGAAGTTACTGGTATACCGGGATAGATGTTAAAGAGAATACTGGGAAGTGTTGAAGAGTATTGGGAAGCTAGGTATACGGGGACAGTAACGGCAAGTGGAAGTGAATACTCGGCAGTGGTGTTGAAGAATTGTGGAATACGGACAGTCGGTGATACTGAGGCTGTGGAAGTTAGACAGAGAGTTACATAAATAGACAGATAGTGTTGTGTTCTGTCCGAGCAGTTGAATATACAGACTGTTGAGTCAGTTGAGTATATAGACGCTGTGGAGGTCGGTAGGCGGACAGTTGAACGTGATATAAGTATATATTGATATAAATATAGTGATATAAATATCGCGTATACAGTCTACAAGAGTCTGCAACAAACCGGCAGTCTAAGATTGGAACGCGTAGTGAAATAAATAATTTGTAATATCGTGGAAATAAATAGTAGTGTTAATTGGTTAAATAAATAGTGTTAGTGTTAGTGTTATCTAGTTAATTATAGTTTTCGTCTTAGCTAGTTTTTAGGATCCAACATAAATGTTTAAATCGTAGAAATGGGCTTTAGGATCCAGGACAAATTTATTTAAACGAAGAAAAAATTGTGTGTGTGTCCATGAATTTTTCACAATTCTTTCTTCGTTTAAATAAATTTGTCCTGGATCCTAAAGCCCATTTCTACGATTTATTAATTAGTTTTTAATAATTGTATAATATTAGTAATAGTAACTTTCATTATAGTTTAATAAACACTTAATTTTAATTACTAATAATCGTCTAATATTTACACTTCACCCAAATAAATAAAAACGTTACAATACGTTATCATCATTACCGATATCTGCGTACAAATCAGACTGGCACATCCAGAAATGGGTAATATGCGGTGATGATACATTTATTTATTTATAAAAATTGCCTATTTCAAAAAATTAATGTCGTGTAAACTGCCAAGTCAAATAAAATAATATATCAAAAAATATTTTATAAGTGGTATTTGACAGTTATCCAGTCACAAAAAAGTATGTGTTCTATTTCAATAATTTACAAAAAAAAAAAAAAACACTGGCCAACGGACAATTAAATTTCATAATATTTTTATTTGAATTATTTTTGTCTAATAATTTAGAAGTTATATAAAAAAGAAAAAAATTGACAATATTGTCAAGATATACCGTTATTGACCTGACTTACTAATTGCGGCGGTGTACCGCTTTACCAGCTGGTAACTTTGTTACCTGACTGGTAAGAGTGGGATTACCGAAATTTTACTATTTGCAAGAAACATCTAAATTATCTATTTCACGTGAAAAACAAAGGCGACAAATATAATTGATTGTGTACCTGCATTATTATTGACTAACGTGAAATTAAATAAATTTTTAAATTTGAAAAACCTTATTATTTTATTTAAGTACAACTCTGAGTATCTTATTAGAGTAGATTATTTTTACAACTTTCCAACTGTGAGAGTGTAATGAAGTCAACGGTATATCTTGGCAAGAGCTATATTATAACATTGGATATAACATATAACCAACTGGCTATTACTTGCGCCGCTCTGTCAAATGAAGGCTTACATTCCTTGAAATTTGTCATGTGCTCTGTATAGTAAAATAATCTTACTGTTCCTTGAACATAAATGCTGTTTTTGTCAATTACAGTTTTATTGCTGGACAGGACAGAGTCAATTTTCTTGACTACATCAATATTTCTTATATCTAGTTAGCTACGCATTCTTTTTTTAAAAAAAAACCGCAAATAGGTACTGTAATGGTATCAAAATTGTCGCACTTACAGTTTACGAGATTCCAATCGATAGTCCGTTAATCCTTTAATTCAAATATTTGATCTTCCTTCTTTTCTTTATTTTGTTTGTGTGTATTATGCACTACGATCTGAATATGATCTTAATCACTTTATACAAATAAAACACCAGAACTCAATAATTTGACTTACTTATTTAATTTTTATTTTAAACATTATGAATACTTTTTACATAAATTCTTTCTTAAAAGATACTGGTGTAGTATTATAATCCGAACATTTTATTAATTCGTGTACGCTAAACCATTTAAGCAGGAACAATAGATACATATATTCTACTATTAAAATCTTTGATAAGCCATGATAATAAATTTCGAAGAAATACATTCATATATGTGATAGGTAGTTCCAATTATTTATATTCACATATCTGCAGACTTATAGAAAAGTATTCTATAAAAATATAAATTATATTATAACATATTGTTTTATATAACACTAATAAAAATATACTATTTTGTTTACTATATTGATGTGTTGTTTACAATCACACAAACACTTTTTTTTGTAATATTTCCAAAGTAAAAACAAATAATTCTTATAAAAACTTATTGTACAGCCTAGTGTTATTCAAACGAACAGTACAATAATATAAATTTGTTGTAAATAGTTTATCTGATTTTTAACATTGTAAATCCGACTTAAGAATGTACTCTTAATTTAAAATAGTAAATATACCGGGTGGCGCTCGAAATCCGTTACATAGGCATTTAACATGGGAAAACCGTTTTCCCTGGCGCAATTAATTTTAGAAAAAAAAATTTCAAATAAAAGTTGTAGAATATAAAATTCCGCATGTAAATCAGTAAACAATATTCATTTCGTATGTTTAGAAACTCCAGAAATAGAATATGAAAATTATGAAAATTTCATTTTAATAGTGCTAGCCATGGAATTAAAACAAAAAAGACAAACAAATGTGATGATTTAAATATCAAATATTGTGATTTTTTGTCAAGAAAAATGAGTTCTGTACAGTATTGAAGAAATAAATTATTATTCTCCTTAAGAATTTTACGTTGTGATAATTTTATTAAGTAATAAAATGTAAATTAAATTTTATGACAAATAAACACAAGTTTGTTAAGCTTTTTGTTAATTCCATGGCTATCTCTACTTTTGAGTAGATTTTCGACATTTTCATAATTAATTTCTGCTGTTACAAAGCATGCAAAATTAATTTTGCTTATTGATTAAAATGCAAAATTGTATTTTGTACAACTTTTATTTGAAGAATTTTTCTCTAAAATAATGTGGAGTTTTCCCATGTTAAATGCCTATGTAACGGATTTCGAGCGCCGGTATAAATAAAAGTTTTGTACATTGGTAATTAAAAAATTGCTCGTTTATCCATCTATTGATAAATTGAACAATAAAAATTGTTCAATTGTTACTGCAACAATGTGTAGTAATATACATGTGAATACGAAAATGTTTGACATAGGCGATTAACATGGGAAAACGGTTTTTTTTCAAATATTTTGTGTCCCGTAAAACTTTTTGTCGTCCTTTTTTAATTAGTGTTTTAGAGAATATTTTTTTTTAAATTTTATTAAATTTTTATTACACCTTGTGACCGAGTAAATTTAATTTAACTGTTAATCAAATAAAAGCAAAAAAAATGGTATTTGAAAGTAAACCGATTCTTATTTTTTGAAAAAAAATGCTAGATCTGTTTTTTAATATGTTTTAAAATTAAGTTTACTTGGTTACGATAAGAGTTAATTCAAAAAAATTACGCCAATAAATTTTTTTATAGAGTGGCAAGTATTATTTAAAAAAAATCCGATGTTATTATACTAAACGCATACACCACTCGTATTCACCAATTCATCTCGTATAGTACTAGTACTATGTGTTGCATATTGTGTTGATAAGTTGATATCTCAACATCAACAGTGACAAAGAAGGGTGTGAGATACATTTTGCTACAGTTGTTGAGTTTATTATTGGTTAATATACTACAACGAAATGAGTTTCGATATCATAATGGAAGACATAGAGCCCCACAATTTATTAAAAGACCAAGCAGGATACTTGTAAGTAATATATTTCAAATAATCATTAAAACAAATCATTTGCATTGTGCTCTGCCACGTGGTACTCAAAAGTTAGCACAAAAACATTTGTTTCAGTGTTTTTAACAAAATTAAAATCAGAACAATCAAAATTTTTGCATAAATGGTTTTTATAAATATGGATATTTATTATAAATCATGATTTTGTTATTATAACAACTTATTTCACATGTATGCAAGTGTAGATTTACCCACGTGGTACCGCCGTTTAATCACCGCTGATTTTTCTACGAATTTTTAGAACACAAACAAATACAGTCTTATCATAAAAATATTATGACTGCTGACAGGTAATGTAAAAAGCAGCCCTTAACATAATATTGGATCAACAAATTTTTTGAGTTAAAAATTAAATTAATATTATCGTACATGGGATATTTGTTTTCTGAAATGTCCTGTTCTGTTCATTTTACGACAAAAACTACAGAGTGCAAAATTGTACAGAATTAAAAGTTCTATACGAAACTATTCTTACATTTTTTATTATGGTTTTATTTTATTCTCAATTTTAAAAATAAATTTCAAAAGTTCTCTTAAGTAGTAGCAATAGCCATGAACTTATGACATTGTAGAAAACGATTCATATTCTGTGAATTTTTTTTGTAAAAAGTACTTTAAATAATGAATATTTATTCAAATAAAGAACGTCTCATTATTATGTGGTGAAAATAGTAGGCTGACGTTTGACATTTATTAATAATTTCTGAAAACCTGACAAAAAGAAAACAAATGTCATGGCTTATTTCTACAAACTAACAGATATTTTAGAATTTCTTTTTAAAATTGTGAAGAAATCAAAAATTTAATAAAAAATGAAGAAACAGTTTTGCAACATTTAATTCTGAAGAACCTTACACTTTACAGTTGTCGTCGCAAAATTAATAGCAGAGCAGGAAATCGCATAAAACTAAAATCCCATGTTAAATCCCTATGTTCGCACCTGACCGTCAACACCCTGTATAAATAATATATAATAAATATATCATAACGGCTTATTTTCTTACCCATGTTAAAGTGGAACAATTTTTTTATTAGCAAATTTTAGGCTCTCGTAGCTAACATATTTAAATTTTTAATAATTTTTTTATTGATTTATTTATATATGAGTAATTAGATATATAATAACTAGTTAATAATATATGTAATATGCAGCTATCAATAATGAAATCAATAATAATGATTATTAAACTTGAATGTCCACGGTTATTTTTTTGATGGGTAACCTCACAAAAGTGGCTATTGTTGTGCACCCTCCACGCAAAATAAAATGTCCGCGAGGTGACGCCTGATAAGTGCTCTCAACGGTACAAATATATCGTTTTTATTGGCGAAAAAATTCAAAGTGGGTGACATCTGGTGGCAGCTTTGTGAACTAGAGGAATAAGGAAACGTTGATAGCATACATTGAGACGTATGTAATTTTAAACAGGTTTATTTTATATTTGTTGTAAAATAAAGTGAGATATATAGTGTATATTACATTTTCAGGTTTAAATAATGATCAGTAAACGCCATAGATACTGCTCAGTGCAAGTAATTACAAGTCAAAAAGTGTAATTTTACACTATATCCCAAGTGACAAAATATGATCTTGAAATTTTCTTCCCTTATAGTTTTGACGTCTCCAATCGGTTTTATTTTTTCCTTTTTTAAATTGGATCTCAAAATTCTTCTAATTTTATAGCAAACTATATTGTTTATCATCCTTTTTACTAAGTTTTCCCCTTACTTGTACCAAATCTATACAACTTAATTTTTCTATCTCTGCTTCTCTGTAATACACAAACCCATAAACAAATAATTTAATAGCATAGTAATAATGATACTTTTGTTGTAAAACAATAAATGTAGTTTTGATTTTTACTGTCCTGTTTATATGCAACAAAACTGCAAAAATATGTTTGCATTTGCATTCCAATTTTGCTCTACAACTAAATTTGCTTTCCAGTTATTTATATTCTCATTTAATAAAATTTCAATCACATGAGGATCTCCACTCAAATGACTGGTTTTTAAACAAGATCCCAGTATTGTACCTGGTCCATAATCTTTTATTCCACAAAGCAATACATATACAGCCTTAAAATCTGCTTCGTCTTCCTTTATAGGATGTGCAGAAGCAATGTATTTAAAAATATAACAACTTTATGTTAATTTTCTCCATATTAAATACTTTGCACTTTGAAATGCATATTGCCAGCAATAAGGAATGAGAGAACTTTCCTTATTCCTCCGCCATCTTGCTACCGTCCAGTCTGCCATCTATAGTTCAGTTTTTTCGCCAATACCAATACACTGGGGAACGGTGCTTGATCCAGACCGAATCCAAAAATTCGAATTTAAATTAGCACAAAATCGACACCAGTGGTGAGTGGTGCCCTCTCCACGCCAGCAATGAGCTCGGCAAAAAGTGGCCGTGAGGTGACGCCTGGTAAACGCCCGCACGAAACAAATATGTCTTACCATTACCGAAATCTGTGTACAAAGCAGATTGACATACCCAGCAATGGGTAATATCGTGATTATATATTTTTTTACCAAATTTGCGAATAAAAGCAAACTAGCACACCCAGTAATGGGTAATAAGTCGCGATGAAATATTAAATATTAGTATACATATTACTAATTTGATTTGAATAGACCTTTTCAATTTAAAGAGATAGAAGATATATGCGCAATGGGGATCTGCGCATAGTAAGAACAGATGGCAGGAATCATGGATACGTGCTTGTGATGAGATCCATGACGTTTGTTTCTAAAAAATTTAGATGTAAAATGTGAGAAAAGTGTAACACAACTTTAGAAAAACTCTTTAAAAAAATCACAAAAGTTTTTATTGAAGCTAAAATGTCTAACGATGCAAATTTTCACCGAGAATACAGGTATTTTAATGAATGTAATATGTTTGATGTTTCGTTTGACCGGCCAACTGGCAGTTGTTAATAATATATGTAATATGCAGCTATCAATAATGAAATCAATATTAATAATAATGATTATTAAACTTGAATGTCCACGGTTATTTTTTTGATGGGTAACCTCACAAAAGTGGCTATTGTTGTGCACCCTCCACGCAAAATAAAATGTCCGCGAGGTGACGCCTGATAAGTGCTCTCAACGGTACAAATATATCGTTTTTATTGGCGAAAAAATGCAAAGTGGGTGACATCTGGTGAGAATACAGGTATTTTAATAAATGTAATATGTTTGATGTTTCGTTTGACCGGCCAACTGGCAGTTGTTGGCGCCATTTTACTTACTATTTGCAGCGATAGACAGAGATTGCCGTTAAATTGAAAAGGTCTATTTGAAGTAAACATAAAAATATTTGTAATTTTCAAACAACAAAAATGTGCCTTGTGGTGCTTTCTACATGACAACTTTGAGTGTCTGTGAGGTGACGCCTGGTACGCGTCCTTTACGGTATTATGATACAAATATATCGTCATAAAACCACAGATTTATACAGGTGTTTCACAACTTCGGGTACAAACTTTAAGGACATGTAGTAATGAATAATAAAAGCTTAATCAACATCAACATAGGTCTAATCTTCAATTGTTTACGAAAAAGAGACCATTTTTAATAGAATCGAAATATTTATTTAATTTCTTATACATAAGAACTTTTTACTTAGTACAATTATTTAAATAACAAAAGCACATCTAAAATGACCTTTCAAAGGTAAACAAACACCCACATTTTTCACTGCCTTATATCTCGGAAACCATTGAAGATCGGACCTATGTTGATTAAACATTTTCACTCATTTTGGTCACTACTATATGCCCTTAAAGTTTGTACCCGAAGATGTGAAACAGCGTGTATTTATAATAGTTTTTAACTTTGAAGTAACGATGTGTGTAGGAGTTATTTATTTGCATCTATAACAAAAACTAGTATCAATTGTTTTTAGGGGTGATCGAAATCCGCCACCCTATCCTCGACGAATTCCAGATATGTTTGACTCAATGACCCATTATGCAGTACCCGGAAAATCTACAGAAAAAAGTGTCCATGATCAGGAGGGGAAAGAAATCGACGTGTTTGATAATATGGACTACTTTGAGATGCCCTCAAAAGAGAGAAGACCACATTATGTATATCAGGCGGCACATAATTATAGTTATGCATTTGATAGAAATATGCAAATTAATTTAGAAAGTAGACCAACCACTTCTACAGGTGCTATACCTAAACAAAACCCGAAATAAAACATTTTCGTTAAAGGTATGTATAATTTGAAGGAGTTCACTTGCTTATGCTTATTATGTGAAACTAGGCTCATAATAGTCCGACTGGCTTACATTTTCAAAAAATTATAAAACCTATACAAATGGTTAGAAATTTTTTAAAACATAAAAAAACTGGACCAAATGAGGGTTGATAATAGTTCGACCGATATCTTCTAATCCAAATTTATATTCTACCGAAATCTTTTACTTTAAGCACAATGGAAAACATCTTCGTAAAAATACAGTGCGTACAATAAAACTTACTTTACAAGACATATGGAACTGGGACAATACTTGGGACAATACTCTAACTTCTAACAGAAAAATGTGCAGGGCTTGTGGATACAATTCCTAATAGAATTAAAGCTAATATTACTAATAAAGGCGATAGTAATGTAGGTATATACTTTATTTTATTAAAAGACTGAGTATACTTATGACGTCAATCAGTGGCGTAACTAGAAATCTTACGCCCCTTTGAGAAAATTTTTTGGGCCGCCTTGATTTACAACGCTCCAAGAAAAAATTTAAAAGAAAAAAAAATATTAATTTTTACATTATACGTTGACAGTAATATTATAGTAATTTTTTTTTTACGTAATTATCAATTAAACTTTTTCATTATTGTAATCAAATTTTCTTTGTTTTAACCAAGCTTTTCTTTGTGGTAATCAAAAATATTGAGAAAAATTTTTATATAAGAACAAAGGCGGCTGATAGGTTACGATCGGCCCTGATTGCCACAGATATACAATGAACAGTTTTGAAATGAGATTTTTTTATTTTCTGAAAATTGCAATTTTCAGTAACAATTTTTAGACATTTTCAAAAATAAGTAATTATGTATATTCATTTTACAAGAATAGTTCAAAATAATATTGCCATATTAAGTATAGAATTATTGAGCATAGGACACATGGTTCATAATTTTTAGAATTTAATTTTAAATATGTTCAAAGTAGTTCCCTTCAACTTCAACAATAATACACACAACTATTCTTTCATTCCATTATTTAAAAACTTCATACCAATCTTTTTTGGAATGTTTTCAAAATAATCATGAATTGCAACATCTATCATTTCTTCATATCAAAACCGTTTATGCAGTAAAACAAGGAAATATTGTAACGTTTTTATTTATTTGGGTGAAGTATAAAATCAATTAATTATTATTTTATAAAAAATTTCAAAACTAAATTTGATGCTGACATTTGCACACAGCATTTTAAAATTAGTTTTGCAATTTCCTTCAACGAAAGCAATCGAAATTTGACTTCCGTGCTGCGCGGTGTTGTCCGTCCACTCACGCTGACTGCTGTAGTTCGACTGTTTTTAGAGGGCTAGACTAGCGCGATGGCCTCATAGTTTGACGTGACGCATTGAGCAGTGATAAGCATTCAGGTCTGTATTTTCGTGTGGCAACAACTCTTCAACACCACTGCCGAGTATCCACTTCCACTCGCTGTTACTGTCCCCATATACCTAGCTTCCCAATACTCCTCAAAACTATCGAGTATTCACTTTCACAGCTATCCCAGTATACCGATAACTTCCCGAGTATTTCACGCGACAATAAACTGCATACGCTCACCACGATATTGCTGTGCTATTCAACAATTACTATCTATGTAACTGTCCTTCTGACGGACGAACACTCTATGTGACTGTCTCCCTTCGCACACACGTACGTCGCTTATATAGTTGCTCTTAACACCTTCTCGAACATTCTCGTGACGTCTGGAACTATATAACAATGAGCGGATAATAATGCTTATCTCCCCTTGTTTACCTAACTGCCCGGCTCACGTCGCCCACCTATCGCGCGCTACACTGTGTTATCGATCGTCTGCCTAGGCTCCTCCTACCTACTATTCATAGACGTCGGTTCACACGCTCTGGCCGAGCTCGCGGACTAAATGTTGTAGGTACTCTCACGTTGCAACATGTATCACTTTGGACACACCACGCTGTATACGGAGATTAACACAACTAGTGTATTTTCTTTCTAGAAAATGCTCTCTGGTTAGTTTCATATTTTCACTGAAACGAAAATTTAAAAAATTGATTAACTAAGTTCTAACTAGCTTAACTTTCCCAACTTCAATTTCAAATGATAGATAAATAACTGTTTAAAATTATAATGCACGTTTTGTTGACCACGGCCACGGCTTACCTGATTGTATTATTCTCAATTATTCTAGTATTGGTATCTCAAATTTTTAATCTATCTATTATAATACAGTCGGTGCGCAGTGCTATACGGAATGAACGGGTAAAGTGTCAATATATATTAACTGTTTAAAGTGCCTAATTAAAAGTGAGTGCCAATACAGTTACAGACAGGTATCTTCTATGAGTATAATAAGTGGCAACTGCAATTTTTACTATCAAGTTTCTGTAACATTTGTCTGCTTATCATATTTGGTTTAAATTAAAAAGTTTCGCAATTTAAGTGCGATAAAAGAGGGCAATAAACTAAAAATTACTCTTGAAAGGTTGATTGGTGAATATTTAATGTTGAAATTTGTGTTTAAACAATTTTAATGGGGGCTAGCAATGGGGTATTCCGGTGTTATGTAATTTATGCAAAATAGTAACTTTTTTCTATGGTTTACATTTTCATATAATAAAAAGATACAATAAAACTTGTATAGGGAAAAGTTTTCATTTATAATTTGATGTTAGAAAATTGAAATTCTTAAAATGTCTAGAAACGCCCTTCAAAACTGTGACGTCATTTCGATATGCTTTTGCGTGGTTTTTGCTCATTTCAGATTGAATATATGCCGTTAGAAACACAGATGGCGCTAGTAGTTACTACGAATGAGTATTTTGTATTTGATATTTTATTCACTTTGTGTTAATTATTAGGTGTCCTTCTGATGTTTGTTTGTTTACCTACGTATTCTTCTTCAAAAGTTTTAAATAGGCAAATAGCTGTCTATGAACACGTGTGTTTAGGCATTGAAATTCGCTGCAGATGTCAATATCGGATGCTCGTCATAAGGCGCGCCACGATAAAAAATTTGAATTTCGATGAATTTTTTAAAAATTCATATCTCACATGATATATATATTTTCTTACTCAAAATTATATATTCATAATCCTACAGGACAGAACTAACGAAAAAAACTTTTAAAAAATGCCGGAATACCCCATTGTTTGAAGATAACCAAAATGCAGAAGATTTATTCTGGAACTTCTTTAATCTGACAAATTAGTGGCGCACCCTTGCACCCCCCTTGAAGTGGCGGCTCAGGGATCAGACAAGTGGGTAGGCGACAAAAGAAAAAACAAAGATAATAGGTTTGATCTCGGTAACATTCTCCGAAGGATCCCAAACTTATTCCGTACTAATTCATGTACTGAAAAGTCGTATTAGTTCCTAATTCATAGTAGTTCCATCAAACTGGTCTAATTAAATTATCACCGCGAACAAGTAAAATGAAACTGTGCATGCGTATGATGCTCTAACTCAGGGGTCGCCAACGCATCGATCGCGAGCTACCGGTAGCTCACAGGTATATCCCGAAAGAACTAAAAATAATAGAAATTTCCGTAAATTATCATCATGTTTCGTTGCACAATCAAACAGATCATCTTTGCTTTGTCCTGTCGTCATTAATAAATATTGGTAAATAAGACAAATCCGGTGAACATATTCTCTTGTCTAAAATGCTCTGTCAATTTATCTTTGTACATGAAAGGGGAAAAAGATGCAGCTTCACATCCCTTGAAAAAATGTAACTCAATTATAAGGCATTTGACCTTGAATGGAAAGAAATTCGCCTGTGCCGCCTTTTTTCCTGGATGCCTGCCTTGCCTCACCTAAGTTTTGGTGCTTCTAAAAGAAAATTAAATTTGTCTTTTTTATAGTGCACTCCCATATCCAAATTCCTGGGTGTGCCACTGTGACAAATGTTACATTTTTTCAACAAAAAACTATAATTGTCAATTTTATTTTCATATTATATTCAAGTTCAATGATTTATTTTTTTCGCGTACATTTAGATTATGAGTTTAATTTTTTGGCAAAATAATGGTATTGGGTTTGTTCGTTTCGCTACCTTGCGTCTACGGTTTACTGCCGCGCCCATATACTTTGTATAGAGGCGGCAGTAAACCGTAGACGCAAAGTAGCGAAACGAACAGACCTATTATATAGTAGATAATATGGTATATTGTTAATGAATATAAGTAGTCTTGTATTATTGTCGAATCCAATTTAATTTTAAATATTAATAAATATTTATTTATTTTTCAGATTTTACTGGGATGTTTTTAAATTTTTTCATACCGGGTGTCTACTTTTTTCCCGGATACAATGCCAAAATTTTCACATGGCTGTAATTTCTGCACTATTTATTTTAAAACAATAGTATAACTGCAAAAAGTGTTCAAAATTAAAAACAGCATCTAATAAGTCTAATATTATTGTTTACATGTGTTTCGTCTGCGACAGAGAAGCAAATTAAAAGTTGTATTTTTTATTTTAGTTATTTACTGACTGCCATTCGAAATAGAACAAAAATGTTAAACAGTTGTATTGTTTGAGTTGACATATTAAATCTGTCATAAATTTTTGATAATGATTGATTTCATTAAATAATTAATTACAAATTAATTTAATTAAATCAACAATTACTAAGACTTTATGACATACCTATGTCATCTGTCAAACTCAAATATTACAACTGTTTAACATTTTTGTTGTATTTCTCATGGCATTCTGTAAATTGTCAAAAATTACAAAAAACTCTCGAGAACGAAACGCATGTAAACAATACTTTTTGACTTATTAGATGCAGTTTTTAATTCTGAATATTTTTGTATTTAAACGTTAGTTCTAAAATAAATAGGGCAGAAATTTTAAAAATATGAATATTTTACTAATGTATTTCTTATGGACCGGAAAAAAGTAGTTACATATATCATTAGTATTACTACAATATTTTTCATTATTTTTTAGATTTTATATATTGTGATCATACTGTGTTATTTTATTTGTAATTATAATATCTATTTTCTGTTTTTATGATTTAAGTATTTTTTAGTGTAATACGGATTTAACCCATTATGTCCCAGTGATCACATATGAGATTTAAAATTTCATAATTGTTTATTAAAAAACTATGTCTTTTTTAAACAACTGAAATATTTCCGTATGTTCTATGGAACCCAATTTACTCACAAAAATAATATGAGTGTTTAAATTTAATTATCGAAAATTTAAAAAAATAATTAAAGTTTGCAATAATATTGTAGTATAACAAGCTTTCGTAAAAGTAATTTTATTTTTGCATCGTTTGTAAAAATAAAATATTTTTTAATATGATTTTATTTATAACTGTTAGACAAGTGTTCACCTAATTTTTGTTTACAATTAAATGTTATACTTCACCGTCAACCCTTGTTTGAATTTGATGATCTCATATGAGATGCACTGGGAACATTCATATTGAGTTGTAACAAGTTGAATCTCGTTTCTAGCGCTACTCTATAAATGCACGCAGTGCAGACACTTGCTTTGATTACTAGTTTACTTCATTTTGTGTGTAAAAATGAGTGCACGTGTGCAAAAGGCTTTAAGAAATAGAAGCTGTAGTCAATAATGAAGAATTTTGGAAAGATTTAGAATTAGGGTGACCATAATTATTTAGAATAAAAACGGGACGGAAAGGGGGGGGGGAGATGTTCTCAAAATCAAAATTTGTCTATATGATATTCAAGTTCAATGATTTATTTTTTCGCGATCGTACTGCAAATGAGCTGTAGACCGGAAAATTTACTGACATAGCTCGGAAAATTTTCTATAAAGGGATCGGAATAGGTATTTGTGTATTAAGAGCGCAAAATGGGACATTGTCGATTGAGAGGTTGTTGCCGCGCGACGCAGGAGCGAGGCATTCCCTCGAAATCGACAATGTGCATTTGCGCTCGAAACACACACAAGATTTTTTCTACAGTCGCCAGAATGGGGTCCTCCACCATAATAAAAATTTATTTTTTATTTATTTTTACTTATCGGTATTTTCCATTCTTCTTGAGCTATTGCTTCAATCTAATCTAAGCATTTTATACTTTCGTTTTTGTAAATGAATGTCCTATTTTATTTTCATAGCAGTGCGGCATTTTGTTTGGTTATGTAAGTGGGTAATGTGTAACTACAGTGTCATTAATTCCTGACTAAACGTTTCCATTAAGAATGTAGCCAAGTAACATTTCTCAACATTGTATAGTTAGAAATTTGAGGAGCGAGCGTTTTATCTACTTTGTCGCTCTAGAGCGGCAAAGTGACATTTTGCGTTGACAAAAGAGAGCGCAAATGGCTACTTTGTATATAGACTGTAGAAAAAGTAATTTTCCGATCCCTGCATGAATGTTTCCATGTTTATATATTTATTTCTTATTTGCTCGCAATAAAAAATAAAATAATGTATATCTAATTATTCTTTTTTCAGAACAGAGAAAAAAAATTGTACCCAACATGACCCGATAGAGGCTCGCTCTGAAATATGGAATATGCTTGCTTACCCAGTAAAGTATCAGTTTCAGATTTTATAAATTACTATTATAATTATAAAATAATTATATTGTAAACCAAACGGGACGTATGGTCACCCTATTTAGAATGGAATGCCCCAGTGAATATTGTTACTTTAGTACTTGAACCGCAAGTGAAGACGAAGCTAACAATGAAGAACTTGGTATTGTGAATGTAGCTGATGTTCAAGACACACTAGAAGTCCATTGTATCCGCAAGAAGGAGCAAGAAATAGGAGTCACCTTCAAACAAAAGAGGAAAACAAAACCTTACAGCAACTTGGAGAAGAATCAAACCTATTTACATTAAGTGGTTCTAAATTGAGCGAAAACTTGTCTACATTGAAACAAAAGTTGACAGGGAAAGCACCCGTAGAATATTTGAAAACATTATACTCTCATGTCCAAGTGGTTGTAAGGTTTTGTTTTCTTCTTTTGTTCGAAGATTACTCCTATTTCTTGTTCTTTGTAGCGGTTACAATGGACTTTTAGTGTGACTGGAACATACTCGTAAGCTACATTCACAATACAGAGTTCTTCATCGTTAGCTTCGTCTTCATCTGTTACTTCGTTCGGTTCAGGGGGTAAAGTAACAATATTCACAGGGGTATCGCACTCTAAATCTTTCCAAAATTCTTTATCATTCTATTTCATAAATAGGATGACCATAATTATTTAGAATGAAAACGGGACGGGGGGGGGGGGTGTTGTTATCAAAATCAAAATTTGTCTATATGACCAAGTTCAATAATTTATTTTTTCGCGGTCGTCCTGTCCTGAGCTGTTTCTGATTACTTTTTAGACCGAAAAATCCTTCTTTACTGACCTAGCTCGGAAAATTGTCTTTAAAGGGATCGGTAAGTAATTTGCCGATCCCTGCATGATTGTTTCCATGTTTTATATAAAAAATGAAAAAAAATTGTATCCAAACATGACCTGAAAGAGTCTACGGCTCGCTTTGGAATATGCTTGCTCACCCAGTAAAGTATCAGTTTCAGGTCTTATAAATTACTATTATAATTATAAAAATTGTAAACCAAGTTTTGTTTTATTTTTTAAACCTTTTAAAAGGAGATATTTCTTCTAAAACGGGACAAATGCGTTATTTTGACTAAAACGACGGGACCGCCGGTACATGGTAAAGAAACGGGATTGTCCCGTTTAAAACGGGACGTATCACCACCTTATTCATAAAGTCTTTTGTACACAAAATGAAGTAAACTAATAATCAAAGCACGTAGATTTTATATATTCCGATTATATTCTGTGTTATTCATAATTATAATTTCTTTTTCCTGTTTTTTATACTTTAAGCAAGCTTGTTTTTCGATTAACTTATAGTACGAATTTTAGTATAATTATTTTGAGAATATCAATTGCTAACTTATCGTACTTATTTGATTATTTTTCATTATTTCTTAGATTTTATATATTGTGATCATACTGTGTGTTATTGATAATTTATTTTTCTGATTTTTATAATGTAAACAAGCTTGTTTTTCAATTTAATATTTACTATTATAGTACGAATTTAAGTATAACTATGTTAAGATTATCTACTGCAAATTTATAATATATTCATTACTTCTTGTACCTGATAAAAAATATACTTTATTTTTCTACCAAATACTAATTATTTTGAATTCTTTGAATCTCAAGTAAAACAAAATAGAAGAATTTTGTCTTTCGGTAAGTATTTTACAGATATTTCTATTTGAATTATAAATTTATTTTTGGATATATTAGCGAGAAAACAAATTTATATTCTTTAAAATTATACAAAATCAAAACTGTATACAAATGTTAACGCCACCATATGTGTAATATTTTATTTAAACTACTATTTCAACTATATTATCAAATTTAAAAATTTAATGCTATTCGTATTTCCCGCACTGTTGAAACTATAGTTTTGAAAATTCACACCAGAGGATATTTATTATGACCTTCAACCTATGACATACGATCCGGCGTTTGCAAGTTGCAGTCTTGCAGTTGCAACTGCAAAACTGCAAGCGACGGTGTTAGATCGTCAGTCAGTGCTAAGATATATTGTCATATTTAAATTATTTTTGTGTGGCTGTAGGTACGTTTTATATTTGTTTATGCTCTATCATTGTATACTAACAAATGCTACATGTATGCATATACAAACAACTGACAATTGCTGCATCAACAAATAGTCGTAGAAATCAAAATTGTCGCATGGCGCATGGTTATACCGTTTATTATTTAAAACTAACTTACAATTAATTAACATTGAATATTGTATTATGTAAACTAATTATAACAGCATGAGCATGTCCAGGAAAACTTGTCTAATGTTAATAATAAAAAATGTATGGTTCACTAGATGTAAGCAAAAATGTATTTTTTCCCATTTTTTTAAAGTGTAAGTTATTGTCTAATGTGAATTCAAATAAAAAGTTTATAAGGGAAAACGAAAATAGGAATTTTTCTTTTTTATCTATATCTAGTGGCCTTTTTTCGGAAAAATAAATATAATGGGGCCAAATATAAGGTTATCTTACGAAAGTATGTAATTTATAAATTTCAGTAAAATTTATGATTGTTTAGAATATTTTGTAAAACTGCTCATTTTTCGTCTCATATACATACCACCTGCTATGCACATGTTTATATTACCGTTTTGGAAGCGCTGGTATCCTACATGTAAACATTCATAACCCTGTTACCTGTAATACAATAGACCCAGGTCATTCATTGTAAAGTTGCATGCGCATTGGCAAAGTGAAGGGTAGATTATATTGTTATTGTACAGTCCTATGCATAAAGCGTAGTACCTACCAGTATCTGTCGTAAACACGAATCCGAACGAAGGGTAGCGGAGGTTGTCGAGCGGTCAATCAACTTGTTGAATGGACTGTACAAATAATTATTTACCTAGAATTCTATGATTATCTCTCTTTTTTCATAGTGCCATCGCATGTTATCTTTTGCGCAACCCAGATGAATTTGAATATTGGCTGACCTGTACGAGTGTTGCTTTTAAAATATTCCATTAAAATTTATGAAGGTTGAGGCGGTACCAAATAAAAAAATTACTTTGAAATGTATTTTTTCATGTAATACTTTTTCTGTAGCACCAAAATTTCTCAAGTAATACCTGTATTATTTAATTTACATGTAGTATATGATATAGTATAGTCCACGCTCAAATTTTCACAAATGCAAACTTGTAGAAAAAGAAAATAGCCATTACTTAGAAAGAGTTTAGGTTCATAATCGCTTGCTCTTTGAGGGGTTCAATTCGCTCGAGGGTTCACAGTTCACAGAATTGACCTGTTCAGTTTACGGCAAAAACTGTTTGGTGAAAAGTTGTACAAAATTAAAAGTTGTATGCAAAACTGTTTTTACATTTTCTATTTTGTTTTTGGTTTCATCAATTTTAAAAAGATATTTCAAATTTTCGTTTCATTTCATTAGTATCATAGTTTATAACTAGATAATGACGTCACGAAATTACTAGATTTACATAGTATACTAATTTAATTTTAAAAATGTAATGTGTGTTGCATAATTGTATTTACGTGCGTTGCTAATTTTTGCAATCTTGAAGTAAAGAAGGTAAATGAAGCAAACACCGTTTTTATCCACTTATACTTGCAGTTACCTTCTTAGTCCATAAAAATCAGTAATATTTGTTGCAATTGTCTCTAATATCAGTCACGATTGATCCCTGCAGTGCCCTCTCCACGCCAGCAATGAGTGCCTGTTAGGTGACGTCTGGTAAACGCTCACATGGTACAAGTATGTCATCATCATGATTACCGAAATCCGTGTACAAAGCAGATTGCCACACCCAGTATTGGGTAATATGCCGTGATGATATATTTATTTAAATAATATTCCAAATTAAATTTTTTTTAACTATGCTCGTATTTTGCGCGCTAAGTTCCTAGTTTTGCAAATGACCACCAGTCACAAGTTTATCGGACAGCGCTATCTACATTAGCTTTTCATTTTCTTTGGTTATGTTTTGTCATGTGATTTCCTGTGAGCGCGCCTGTGGTGTAGCTGCGCAAAGCAAATGCGCCTTAGTACATCGTCACCATGCACTGTTTTTATAAGTTTAGTGTGAAGTGCTAAGATCTGTCGCTGCTCGAGCTCAAGTGTCATTCAGTTACCTGTTATTTCTCAACATTTCTTAATACAGATCATTTGGATTTTGGTACGTTTCTTATTTGTTTATACTCTGTATTATTGTATATTAATGTTTAAAAAAATGTGATATTCCTTTTTTCTTGAAATTGAATCAAACCAACAATAACCTCATCCGCAAAATTAATTCTTGGAAAACTAGGGGTGAGTTTTGTGCAATAGGTGAGGTTATTATTGTTATATTTAGTTAAATTGCAAGCGAAAACAATTTCAAGCGAATCCTATGTACATTTACTGTAACATATACAAACTATATAGATAACAAAATTGTTGAATCGACAAAATTTCAATTTAATTTCAAATTCAAAATAACTATTATTTACATATAAAGTACTAAATGACTAGTAATATATGTTAAATATGTTATATTTTGTAATTATTATTATCATCATCTAAATTTCAATAAATTGTGATAAATAAATATATCATCACGGCATATTACCCATTGCTGGGTATGTCAATCTGTTTTGTACACCGATTTCGGTAATGATAATGACATATTTGTACTGTGCGGGCGTTTGCCAGGCATCACCTCACGGGTACTAATTGTTGGCGTGGAGAGTGCACCACAGGTGTCAATTTTATGGCATTTAATATTTGAAATATTGTGATTGTTTAAAATATTTTGTGAAACAATTTATTTTCATCTAATAATTCTTGTGTTGTATGTACATATTTTCGTACCACCGTTTTGGAAGCGTTGGATACAGATAAAATTCGTAACTATTATATTATAAATTTCTTAAGGTATACTTTTTCAGTAATACAAAAAAGCACCGAAATGATCATGTCCAACGAAAAAGATAAGACCTAAACGCTCAAATTTTTAAAATATATAAATAAAAAAAAAATATTATTCCGCCATCCCATTGCTGGGTGTGCCAATCTGCTTTGTACGCAGATATCGGTAATGATGATGACATATTTGTACCGTGCGGTCGTTTACCAGGCGTCACCTTACGGGCACTCATTGCTGACGTGGAGAGTGCACCACAGGGGTCAATTTATTGCCATTTAAAATTCGAATATTTGGCGTCGGTCGGGATCGAACCCGGTTCCCCAGATTCGCGACCATACACTCAGGCACGCGGCCACGAGACCCCATTTTAATTATAAATAATTAAGAATTGTTTAAATTAATGAATCTATCAAAATTTTAATAATTATTTAGAAGAATTTTGGAAAAAAATTAACTTAATTTTTCCTTGATAATTTAAAAATAGGTGTTACTGAATTTACATATATTTTATACAAATATGTATTTTGTATTTGGAAAAGTAATTCTAGAATCGTATGTGATTTAAATAATCGCCTAGGAATCTTGTGACTAATTGTAAACCATACTGTCTACATATTTTAAAATTATACAACATAAAATATTATTTGTAAGACAATACTCAGAAATAAAATACATCCTATTCTTCACAAAATAATAACAATATTTATTTATATTTATATCATTTGTAGGTACCGATATTTATTATATGTAATTTGATTGTCGGTAAAATACAAATGTATACTTTATAATTTGAAAATAGACATACAAAAAAGCATTTTTGAGATTATACTATACAAGGTGTTAAAAAATCAACATAGGTCTGATCTTCAATTGTTTCCGCGAAAAACGAAAAATCGTAGAAAAACTTACCAAAATTGTGATCGAACAAAATTTTGTCTTTGCCGTAAATAGACTATTAAAAAAAACAATAAAATGTTATATAAAACATTTTTCACAATTTTTAATACTTACGAAGTAATTTGAAAATTAAATATTGGCCAAGGTCGCCACAACATATAACTTAATACAATTATTTAAAAAAAACAAAAGCACATCTAAGATGATTACTGAAATATAAACAAAAAGTGTCATTTAATCGAAGTCATAACTCTTATAGTTTTCGAGATAGCAGAGGTAAACCCCGTGACATCTCATTTTTCACTGCCTTATATCTTGGAAACTATTGAAGATCGGACCCATGTTGATTAAGCTTTTTTTACTCATTTTGGTCAGTACTATATGCGCTCAAAATTTGATACCCTTTTTTTTAACACCTGTATGTATTAACACAAATTTTCGGTGTTAATTTCGAATGTTCCCTTGCTTGTTTCAGAATATAACAAATTGGAAATGCCTCTAGAAAAATGTGATAGTCCTGTGGAAACCGACGTTGATATAACTCAGGGATCTTTATCTGACCACAACTTAACTTTGGAGAATGTACGCAAACACGATGAGGAAGGACAGGCATTCAGGTACTTTTGCACATATGTATAAATACCTACATTAAACGAAATAACGCTTTAAATAATTACATAGGTAATTTAGTGATGGTACGATATTCCGGTAAAATTTTTAGTTAATTATTGTGTCTACTGCACTGTCCAGACAAACCCGCAAAAGAAAATTAGAAAACTGTTGCACACGTGCAGAAATGAACAAAGACTTGTATAAGCAGTTGGCGTGTTTTATATTTGGTGTCTCAGATTCGCGCAACCACTAATTTGATTGTTTCAAATAGGAATACAATATTTAGTAAGGTTACAGGGTCCAATGGAACTAATTTTTATCCAACATTAAATTCCAGCTCCTCCTTCATTCCAATTAAAACCACGGTTAATGTAGTTCTTGCCATCCCTGAAAAGTTAGGAATGTTATATTAAGCATCGATGGGAGCCAACACGGAGCGAAGCGGAGTCATTGACTTCCGGCGGATCGCCAGTGTAATATATCGATTACCCTATTCTGAATACCACCCACAATACCTAACTGACAATTCATAATTAGTAGACAATGGGCTTTAGATTCTGTTCGAAAAGTGGCCGCTAGATTCCGTCTGGTTTATTTCTGCGCATGTGCGACTGCTCAGTAATTTTTTTGCGTCTCTGTCTGAACAGTGCAATAGACACTCCCTAAATTATTGAGAGAAAATAAGATATTTTAAAAATATAATATAACAAAATTTTTAGAAAATGTGCGTTGTGCGTTCACTATGAACGGTACATAGAGATCGAGTAAGGCAAGGCCTATCCTACCACCCCTAGTTAAAGTAAATTAACTATTAGTTAAGAATTAAACCGAAGGTTAGAAGCGATGCGAACAACAGTTTTAATTTCCAGTTAGCTCTAACCAAAGAAGGCAAGAACAATTTTGCAACATAACCGTTGGTTAGCGTTAGCAATTAGCACTAACTGTCACTTCAACTAGAGGTGGTAGGACCGGACCTTAGAGACTTAAAAATTATTTAAATTTCATTTGGAAATTAAAGAATTTTTTTTGTTTTATTTGTTCATGGTTCATCGTTACTATTACCCGATAAACAACTTTGAAATTAATAACTTTACCTAATTCTTTTAAAATAAAATATTTTACTTAACTTTTAGACATTTTATACGAGGTTCACGCTAAAATTATTAAGATTATGACACATGGTTAATATTTTTAGAATTTTATTTCAAATACGCTCAAACTAGTTTCCGTTAACAATAATACGCTTCATCAATTACCACGTTTACATGTAGTTTTGAAAATGGTTTCAGTTTTCAGTCAAAATTACGTGAAACTGTTTACATGCAATTTTCAAAACAGGTCTACAGATGATTTGAAAACAGTTTCGACGCATGCGCATTTGTCTGATATTTTTCTAAGGCATTCGATACTATAAATCATAATGTCCTCTTAAATAAGCTAGATAAAAAATATAATTTTTCTCCCAATTTGATTAATTTTTTTTCAACATATTTAAAAGAACGACAAATGTCTGTGCGCTACAATAACTTCAAATCTGACCCCTATGTTCCCACTTCTGGTATCCCACAAGGTTCCAATCTGGGTCCCCTATTATCCAATCTCTTTATAAACGACATTGTAGATGTAGTTCAGCATTCAAATGTATTGCTTTATGCAGATGATTTGAAAATATTCAGAAGAGTAAACTCTGTCTACGACTGTATTCTACTCCAAAAAGATATAGACAAAATTCTCGCTTGGTCTCAATCTTCTAAACTATTTTTTAATTTCAGCAAATGTAAGATAATGAGCTACTTTGTAAAAAAATTTGTTTATACTTTTCGGTATAACATGGAAAATATTGAGCTTGAGAGAGTTACACAGTTTAAAGATCTTGGTGTATTATTTGACGACAAATTTACTTTTAATTCACACATCAACAATATTGTAAAGGCATCTTATAGAAGCCTGGGATTTGTAATTCGTAATTCACAATCTTTTCATAAACTCTCAACTCTGAAAAGATTATATTTTGTTTTCATTCGATCCAAACTGGAATATTGTTCTCAGATTTGGAACCCTATCTATAACAAATACAATTACCTTCTAGAATCATTGCAAAAAAAATTCATAAAATATTGCTATTACAAAATTAACAGGCATTATCCCAGTTTTGATCATAATTATAATAATTTGTTGTCTCAGTTTAATATGGTGACTCTACATAATCGCAGAAAAATTCAGTCTTGTTTATATTTATTTAAATTACTCAACGGTTATATAGATGATCCATGTTGTCTAGAACTAATAATGCTGAACGTACCACGTATAACATCTAGAAATAAAATTACTTTCAACTGTACTATGGCAAGAACAAATTATGAAATGAAATCTCCAATACGACGACTGTGCACTATCTTTAATAGTATATCATGCAATATTGACATATTCGGCGACTCCCGCACCAAATTTAAACAAATATTATGTAAACACTTTGTGGTTTTACCAGCAAATTTGTGAAATTAGTTACTATTTATTATAATATGTATATCTGTTTAATTAAGTTAATTTCTTATGGCGAATTTCAATTCAATTTGTCTTATTTCTTTGTGTTTCTTATTATTGTAATGTTTACTGATGGCCCATACGATTATTTAATATTTTGTAATAAATAATCGTCCTGTAATTGGGATCTAGTATCCTTTTGGAACGATTAATTAATAAATAAATAAATAAATAAGTGACAGTTCCTCTTCATCCTAAATTGTTCGTTTTGCCATTATTTTAATTAATTTTTCTACTTTGTACCACCATGCGCTAAAACTACACAACTGTCAGTTTATTTGAACGTTAGTAACACCAAGTAACACAAAGCGACAGAAATGTTATGCTGTGTACGCATGCGCAATATCGAAACTAAATTTAAGTGTTTACATGACTAGTTTTGAAACTAGTATTCAAGTCAAACCTATGAATTTTAGTTTTGGTTTGAGATAATTCAAAACCGTTTTGACACTGTATATATGGCGTTTTCAAAATTAAAAACGTTTTGAAAACGGTTTGAAAACTGCATGTAAACTCAGTAATTCTTTCCTTCTACTTCTTTAAATTTCTCAACCATCCTTCTTTTGGAGTTTTTTCAAACAAATTTCGAGGAGACTTAAAAAAATGCCAAAGCTGTCTAATTAATTTCTGGTGACTTAAAAACTGCTGAAACTGTATTGATGAACTTAGTTCAAACTAACTTAACTTTCGCAACTTAATTTCAAATGACAGATATACAGGGTGTTATGTAATGCTTGTTGCAATCGTAAAAGCACTTTTCAAGATGGACCAATAACAATTATTTATTTGAATAACGAATTATTTAAAAATCACAGTAGTTTGAGTGAAAATAACAATACTTGAAGGATTGAAGTCAGAGGCGGAACATGGATAAGACATTTTTTATTAATGGCGCAGTTCTCCATAAACCAAATGCATGTCTGTGTATTCTTGATTAGTGAAAGTAACAAGCATTTCTAAATATCTAAATATTACGACACTTACTACAAATTTAACGTCATTTATGGCAACCAACAAATACAGTGTGTTCAAAAAAATTCATAACTCGGAGTAGGCTATGAATAGTGAACCGCGTCTGATCATTATTTAATTCAAAAGTCAAGTTGTCAAAATTGATCTTAAAATGTAATTTTAAGGAGAAAAGACCTCGGAATTTTTAAAATAAGATTCAAGAAGAAAAGCTTTGATTTCTTTAAATAACATTTTTGGTAATATATCATGTCAAATTGGCATTTAATTAAATATTTTTAAATTGACATTGGCATACGTTTCTTTGTTCAAAGCCTACTGCGAGTTAGGAATTTTTTTGAACACACTGTATTGTTTTTTGGAATAACTTAATTTTTAGATTTTAATTTATTAAAAAGCTGGTTTGTAATCGGTCGACAATCCCACAACTTTTACAACTTGACAGATTGTGTAGAGTATATTTCAGATTTTAGATTATAACTTCTTTCATTTCTTTTTATCATACCTTGAACTATGGCACATAATAACATCCTGTATAATATTTTAAAATAATAATGCAAATTTTGTTTTCCACGACCTACCTGATTTTTTTATGCTGAATATTTCTAGCGTGACCGTCGTATCGCAGAAATAATGGAATTCGTACCATCACTACTTTAAATACATACGAGTATATTCAATCTAATCTTACAAATTTTACAGTGAAATTGCATGTGCTTCTGGCAGCGACAGCGGAAGCGAAAAACAAAAAACATTCCAATTAGCTACTTCTGCGTTCCTGCGTCAAGAGCGACTCGATAAGTGGCAAGAAGATGAAGAAGATCTTCCAGAATTGGGGGAGTTTGACCAAGATGAATATCATTCTGGAGAGGATAACAATGTAGATGTAGAAACAATAGATGTGAACAAACCTAATTCATTTTCTTCGTCTACTGACTATGATAAAATACATCTTACTCATTTTAGAAACCGAGTCGCTCGGTATAGTTATTATAACAAGAAGAAAGAAAAGGAAAATGAAGAAATATTGAAGAATTCTGAAAGAAATCAACAGAAATCTCCAGAAGTGGAAGTTGTCGACATAACGAATAACAATAATATAGAAACAGGGAAAATAGAAGTGAAGATACGTCGAAATTCATTTTCCTCATCTACTGACGATGAAGAGTTACAAGTTGCCCCTTTGAGAGGCCCAGTCGTTCGGTGTAATTATTATAATGAGAAGAAAGATCAAGAAAGGAAAGAGAAAATGAAAAATTTTGAAGAAAATGAGTATCAATCCGAAGCGAATAACATAGGAACAGAAAAAATAAAAGTGACAATACGTCGGAATTCATTGTCTACTTCTACTGACGATGAAAAGATAGAAATTAATGTTTTGGATGGCGAAGTTTCTCCGTATAATTATTATAATAGCAAGCAAGGAAAAGAAAATAGAGAAGCAATGAAGAATTCTGCGATGAATCAACAAGAATTTCAGGCTAAATTGAACAAAAATGACGACAAACCGAAAAATAAAGGCAGAAAGAAGAAACGTCGGAATTCATTTTCTTCGACTACTGACGATGAAGAAATGCAACATTCTCTTTTGCGAAGCCGAATCGCTCGTTATAATTATTACAATAAGAAGAAAGAAAATGAAGAGAAAATGAAGAATTATGATAGGAATCAGCAGGAACTTCAGCCGGAATCGAGCATAAATTACAACCCGTCAAAAAATAAAGAAACAAAAAAGAAACTTCCGATATTGTTAACATCGTCGGAAGATGAAAAACTTTCTTTTTTCAGTAATCGAATCGCTCGGTATAGGTATTATAATAAGAAAAAAGAAAATGAAGGAAAAAGCAATAATTCTGAGATAAATCAATGGGAACCTCAGGCTGTATCGAACAAAAATGACAACAGATCGAAAAATAAAGAAGGAAAGAAGGAACGCCCGAATTTGTCATCATCTTCTGACGATGACGACATCCCACTTGGTGTTTTGAGCAATCGAGTTTCTTGGCAGAGCAAAAATCTTCCAGGAATCTCAGACAAAAATAAAAAAAAATATACCGCCAAATCAGACAAAAATTATGACAAAAAAAATAAGATCATAAAAAAACGTCCGATATCTTTATCACCTTTAACATCATCGACGGACGATGATGTCCAAGTTACTCCTTTAAGCAGCCGAATCCCTCGGCATAGACATTGCAAATGGAAGAGACATGATAAAGATCGTCCCGAAATAAATAACTCTGACACAAATAAAAAAAATGGATCGATGAAAAGTGACAACAAGACAAACAGTGAAAAAGGAAGAAAGAAACGTCGAAAATCTTCATCATCTTCTGAGGATGAAAGAGTCCAACTTTCTCTTTTAAATAGCCGAGTAGCTCGTTATAGACAACCCAATTCTGAATGTTCAACGTCCTACTATTCATATAAACACTGCTCGATTACCGAAATGAACGCGAGAAAACATTTTCAAGACGATGGTTTCTTTCGATACAAACCACCATTCCCAATGTTAACCGAAGATCCGAAACAAACTAAAACGAAATCGGTGAAATTCAGTCCAAATATCAGACTCTTGGAGGAGAATGTTGACAGAATTCACGCCCTCGCAAACGGGGTAAGAGGTAGGAGAAAGGTAGGAGGGAGGAGATGGGTAAGAGGATTTGGAAGGACAAGAGGAACATATATGGTGAAAATAAAACTTATAGTGAAGGAAGGCCGGATTGAAGTGGAGGAAGAAATTGAGGAAATAGAAGATGAAGAATAATACCTTGTCTTTTTAATCTTACATTAATTCTTATGCCTTTCAACTCTTTTGAGTGTAAGGCGTGGTGGGCAATTTTTTCAGTGAATATTATTTTTCAATATTAAGAGATTTTTTTATTTGTATTCTAAATACATATATTTTTTTTTGTTTTTGCACTTTCAAGTTATTAATTTTTATTTAAAAAATTTTTTCTTTACTATTCTATACATGTTTTCTGTTTATTAAGTATTAAGAATTTAGTTCTTGGCAAAAAATATAATACAGTGTCTTGTTTTACATGAGGCACATAAAAAAATGTTTTTGTTTACATTTCATCAGTATTAATTTTTACTTAATATAATAATATTTGGTTTATATTTTTATGTCGAGTGTGCTTGAAATCTGTTTTACGGGAGTTTTTTTTTTTTATCAGAAAAACATGGGCGTATGTCATTACCATAGTTACTTTTAAAATGATTGGCAGCAATGTATTAACGTGTTGTTGTTTTAAAAAAAAATTATGAGTGAAAAAAGGGAATGTATTATAGTTGTGTCGTGGAACTGTCATTTTTCAATTTTAGAAATTCTTTTTCTTGAAAGGGTATTGTCATTTCATTTATCTGTAATGATTTCATGTTTCTTGTTATTAATTACCGTACTTGTTCTGATTGTATTTTTGCAGTTCTATAATTATTATAGATAGTTGCTGGACTGGGTCGCTTATTAAAATAAATCGGAAACTTATATTTGACTCATATTGGAATTATACCATGTTGTGATTTGCACTTTTTCGTCAATTGTATATATAATTTTGAAAGATGACAGTTTGATGACTGACAACTATAATACATTCCCTATATTCACTTATAAATAAGGCCATAATACATTGCTGTCAAGCATTTTAAATGTAACTTAAAAAAAAACTCTCAGTGTAGGTAATACAATGTTATTTTTTTATTTTCTTGCAGTTACTTACCTATTACTTGTAGAGGGAAGTTGTATATACAAAACTACACAGCATTTTTTTTTTACTTTACGATAAAATGTACAGTTCAGATTGCCATGGAACTTGTAATTATTATCTACTGTTTGTTTGACAAATCTCATAATTAAATTGTTCTATGCACTCTGAAATATGCTTTAAATTTGGAATGTCATTTTGTTTTCTTTCGTAAAATAAAAAATTGTGATTGATTTTAGTTTCATAGTGTGTAGATTTTCATTTTGAACAAGTTTTGTAATTATAATTTCTCTTAAAATTGGTAGTTAACTATAGAAAATTTTAAAAAATATTATATTTCCTAAGTAACAGTATTTAAGAGGCACTGTATAACGGATTATGGTTACAATCCGTCTAATATATTAAATAACCACTGTGATTCACCGAAACAGTGATAAATATCTGTAAGGTGATGACTGAGTTCACACAAAAAAATTGTGATTTAAACAATATTTACAAAAGTACGAATATTGTGCCAAAGATAGATATTATACATATCAGATTTTCTATTTTCTTAATTATAGATATATCATTACTGTAATTATGTATGTGTATTATTAATTAAAACACGTTAAAAATATTTTATTTATTTTTTTCAGGACGTCCAATAGGGTTATTTCAAAACAGACACCTACATATTTAATTTGACCTTTCAAGAAAAAATAAATCAGAAAATATGAAATGGCCCCATTATCATTATTAGCTATTTCTTGATAAACTAATTCAGTTGAAAAAATAAATAATAACTGTTGTTATTTATTTATTAATATTTTGCATACAAACAGTCTATTGAAACATCTTTTCGCATAAAATAAATAAGAGTAAAATAAACATAACTACGAAAGATTATTTTTATTATAGATATTTTATATTTTCATATCTATGCACAAATATTTTCATTATTTTTGCTACACTATATAATATTATTATATATACATAATGCTTCAATTGCATGCTAATCATATAAGAAACTTGGTACATTTATCAAGCTACGTTTAAAAGATCTGGAAATTAACATTCAAAATAGGTATAGCTATAGGAGATGTAAGGTAAGTATAACGTTTATATTCTATGAATTTTAAGCATGGAAGAACTAACTTAAATTATACATTTCTTCAAGATTTGAAAGAACATTGGGGTAGATTTTTTCGATTTTTAAATTATATATATATATATATATATATATACAGGGTGTTTCCTTTAAAACAACCAGCGCTTTTTGGGCGAACTAACAACTTTAGAGAAAAATGTTTTATATAAAAAATGATCAAGAATAAGGGTATAATGTATAAATGGTAACAAACCGAATATTTAACCAGTGGTTCTCAAACGGTAGAACAAAATTATATTTTTTTTAAATGGCATCCTATATAATTTTTTAGCCCTTTAAATAGAATATTATTTTCTGATTTCAACGATATAAATATAGCATACGGTTGTATTTCGAGAAAAATGGTATTAAAAACTAGAAATAATGTAATAAAAATGGGTTTACTACTGGCGTAACTAGACAACAGACGTATCAATACCTGTGTATTGCATAGCCTATTATAACATTATTTTTAATACCATTTTTCTCGAAATAATTGTTATACAACCCTATACCATATTTATATCGTTGAAATAAAAAAAAAAAATCTATCTAAGGGGCTAAAAAATTATATAGGATACCATTTACAAAAAAATTTTGTTCTGCCGATTGAGAACCTCTGATCGAATTTTCGATTTGTTGTTATTTATAAATTAGCCCCTTATCCTTGATCATTTTTTGTATATAACATTTTTTTCTAGTCATTAGTTCGCCCAAAAAAGCGCTGGTTGTTTTAAAGGAAACATCCTGTATAAATATATACTGCGATAATTATGTGATTAGTGCAAGAACAACCATTGTTTTTTTTTTCAAAATTAGTTTGTGCAATCGGCTAAAAAGTGTTAAATTTTTATGTACAGGAACACCCAGTTTAACTGTAAAAGAATCTGACATCAAGGTCATATCATAAAACAAAAAATACTTGTTGCAGTAATAATCAAAATAGACATTTGAAAGGCTTTAGTGTTATAGACAGTTTAAAGTTTCAAATTTATAACAAAAATATATTTTTTGTCCCAACTGCCCACGAACTAAACATTTCGCAGACGCAAAACAGTCTGCGAAATTTAATTCCGCGGCCGGTGTTATGGTAACGGCCACGAAATTGTTTGTATTTAATCTCTTTCCAACAATTTTTTTTTACAAAACTGCCTGTTTTGTTGATTAAATATCAATCGGCCTCGGCGAGAATTTTTCTCTCGGTACGTTAAAGAGAGATTTCGCGACCTTGATATACAAATAACTATTTTCCAAGTTACTTTATATGCAAATAACCAATGGGGACTTATGATTTTAGAATTTTACTGTTGCCATCTACTGAGTTCTGAAGTAACCTTTTAGACAAAGACAAGCTCGAAGAAAGAGACAGCAAAGTACTACCATGACCTCTCAAATATATTCTAAAACAGTATTTAAATGTGTTGAATAATTTTGTGTTTCGGTATTATTATTTTTTTAGAATTTATCTTCAGCTAACAAATCATTATTATAACAAAACTGATTACTCATACATACGTCAAACGCCACCGCAAAATAAAACAGCAAATATCAAATCGGATTAGGACAACACGTTCGGAAGAGAAGAGCCGCCATGGTATAGGTCTTTCCATCTGAAGAGACACCTGGCCTGCGTGAAGAGGCGGTGCTTATATGATATACTACACAACCTACCAAAGCGGTGCGAGCATTGAAGGACCTATATTGCAATCCATCCGTTAAATACAGTGTATATACGCAATTTCATTCATAAATGAATAGTTTTTAGTTTATTATTTTCTAAATGTAAGCGTTATTAAAATATTAATAAATTTTAATTGTTATTAACAGTATTATTTAAATATTCATGAAAATGCAAAAAAGTTGAAATATATTTTATTAAGGGCCGGTATTTTCATCTCCCAATAAAGTACAAAAAGCATAAATGAGGTAAATAGTATAGAATGTCATTTTTTGATGCGATATTGTTCATTTATTCGACAGATGTTATCCAGCACTTTATCCGAAGATGGAAATACCGGCCCTAAATCGATAAATTATATATTACAAACAAACAAGAAACAATAACAGAAACAAATATACCGCGAAAACAAACAAAAAACAATAACAATGTGAATATACCATGCAAACATACAAACAAGTAACAAAGCAAGTAGGTCAAATGTCAAAATGCAGAACTGAGCGCGATGTGAAACCAAGCGATGTCAACATCAGAATGAGGAAAATTGAAACTGATGTTACGCAGAACAGAGAGTAGCGTAGTATTCCTTGTTACTCATATTTGCCTCTCTTTTTAAGACGCAAATGCGTACTTGGCGCAGGTGTCTCTTCAAATGGAAAGACCTATAACACAAAACTATCTCTTCGAGTCTGGCGTCTTTTTCTAAAAACATGTAGTACTGAAGGGGAGAATACGTGTTGTGTGACGTCAATTGAGGAGACTCTGGCAAAAACAATCATAGTCCAAATTTTGGAAATTTGAGTTATACAGTTTGTCACACTTACAGCTGCCACCATTGGGATCTATAAGATACAATGTCGGTTAAATGGAACTTTTTGTGCACCTATAGGAGGCCATCTCAGATGTGCTTTTATTTTTCCAAAATTTCTCACAGGGCACTAGATAATGACCAAAAACTGAATTTTGATTTTTTCTTTTTCAAATAACTTCTAAATTATTAATAATCGAAAGAAATGTTCCAAATAAAGAAGTTAGATATTTTTATTGCCTAGCCAGTGATGTACGAAATAAATTTTTATATTTTTAAATTTCCGTGACATAACACAAAGTTATATTTTTTTAAATGCAACCGATATCTCATTTTAGTCTCAAAAAATACTTAATTCAGAAAAAAATACTCTATCGAATGGGGGTAAAAAATATTTACCATCCCATTTAAAAAAAATGTAACTTTGTGTTGTAGCTTGAGAACCACTGGTTTAAAAAAATATTTTATCCTGATTCTTCCCTGGTCTTTTATAAAATTGTCTCAAAGTATTTTATTGTATCTTCAATAATATAGAAATTATTTGAGGTAGCTCGTTTAGCTGTTACACTTGTATATATAATCTCAATAAAAATACTACTAATTTCAATATAAATTATGAATATACTGTTTCTGTACTGGACATACAGCTTTTAGAATTAATTGTTGGATTAAAATTCGAATTTATGATTTTTATGCCTCAAATATTGTAAATACACACGTAAAAGTCTTATCCCCATGTTCTACATAACAATATAATTAATACATACTATGAAACACATATTTGAACAGTACTATGAATGAAAATATACATACACAACAATTATGAATGTTCTTCCATGCTTTCTTGTATTATAACTTCAAAATCGTAAAGATATACTCACAAATGTCAATAATATTTGGAACATTGGAACCAAGGACACCAAATTCGCCTACATACTTCAAATCTTCTTCAAATAATATTTTTACACATCACCAACAATTTAAAATAATAACAATAGTTTTACTACTGTTCATGACATTTAAAATAATAATTTTATGTATTAAACATTCGAAATAATTTTGAAACACTGTAAAACAAATCATGCCTATTTCTCCATTCTTAACTCGACAATAGCTAACTAATTAATTAGTGTTTATTCCTGTTTCGTAATGTCAGTGGTTCTCAAATTTTACTGTAGATGATGATAGGAATATTTTTAACGATTTTGATAGTTAAAATTGAAAACATTTTTGACATATACACAACAAACAAACAGTAAAATACAATTGGGCAAAAAATAAGCTAATTATTTCAATAACTATGTATTTGAAATATAATTCTATAGGTGTTATAAAATATCGTTCCAAAACTTTAGAAGCGTAAAGTATGGTCCAAAATGAGTAAACATGGGTCTGCAAATTAATTATTTCAGAGATATGAACTGTTTTTAATATTTACAAGTGTAGATCTTTAAAATTTATTTGCGATTTATCAAGTTTGCTATGTTAAAACCTAAAAAAAACTTATTGCGATCTCGTGAAAAAAATATTGAAACATTTACACATTGTTGGGCTTACTAGTATAGCGGGTGGTGGCGTTTCGGGGTAAATATAAGGATTTATATAACATTCAATATTAGATTTATATAATTTTCTGCTCTTCTGTTTATTTTATGACAAAAACTATGGGGAGCAAAGTCTTTACATTTTTTAATTATATTTCTAGTTTCTTCACAATTTTGAAAAGAAATTTCAAAATTTCTGTTAATTCGTAGCAATAGCAAGTCATAAATCTTGTTTTCTTTTTTCTGGTTCTCATAAATTATATATTAACGTCAAACATCAATATAACTTATGGAAAATAAATTCCGGATTCTTTGATAACTAATTCCACCATAATAATTCTTTATAAGAAATACACGTTCCTCAATCGAATAAACATTCATTATTTAATTTACTTTTTATAAAAATGAAATGCCTGAATATGAATAAAATAATATTGTTTTCTATAATGTCATAAATCATGGCCGTTGCTACTAATTAATTGCTTTAGAAATTTCTTTTTAAAATTATAAAGAAACCAAAAACATAATAAAAAATGCAGAAACAGTTTTGTGCAATTTGCACATAGGGCATCTAGCGGCACTGCTCAGAAGTAATGGTTGCTAAGGTTACGGCAATACAAACTGTCAGCCATTCACAGTACCTGACTGATTAAAAAGACAACGGGAGGGGGTTTGTTTGTATCAAGTTGTTATATCTATCTCTTGCGTGTGACGTAATTCTGTAAGTGTCCATTCTGTACAACTTTGCACTTAACAGTTTTTGCCGTAGGATGAACAAGAGAGCAGGAAATTGTATAAAACTAATATCGCTATATGTTTCGATTACTTATTATTTTGTTTCTTTTTCTCCAGAAGTAGTACGAAAAATAAGTATTTTAATAATAAAGAATCGTTCATATCTCTAAAACGGTTAGTTTGCACACTTTACTTTATGCTCCTCAATTTTTTCACGTTTTTTAACACCCTGTTAATGAAGTAAATGAAACAATGAATTATGTTTAATTTTTTGCCCCATTGTACAGTGTGTAAGAGACAGTAACACTGAACAATTAATTTAGAATACTATACTAAGACAATTATCTGTTTTGGGATACATTAATAAACAACATAAAACATTACACTGTTTCTGTTTAACAATTAACAATTAACATTGATATGTAATATATTGTCCCGTATACATATGTACGAATAGATATAAACTCTGTAGATCAAATATACAATGGCACAAAAAATACCCAGACTGACAAATTTATTATTTTAGTCTATAACTCAGTCCGAGTATTTTTTATCTCCTCGTATAATTAACAACATACTGTTAACATGAAAGAGAAGCATATTGTATATACAAGCATCTCATAATATTTGATTTCTGATATAAATGTAAAAAAATTCATTTCTGAAATAATTTCATAAATTAATCTACGGAAAAACTAAATACATCAGTACGTATTTCAAAAGATGTCTTTTCAAGTATAAATAATCAAAATAATCCTTGAAGAGATATCTTGAAATTGAAACTACAAAGTAAAATACTAGATTTTTGCCGTGGCACAGCATTTACATATTCACAGGCATTCACACATCTATATACATAAATAAATATAAACGCACAATATATTTATAGCCGACTGTCTGAAACCTAATCGCCGAAAAAGAAAGATAATGACGTCATAGTAAACTCGCAAACTTGACAAATAATTTTTGTTCACTGCTCGTGTGCCAGTTTTGCACATATTTAGGTAACAACAAAATATTTGTTACCAGATGTCACCTCAGAGTGGAAAGTGCACCTCAAATAATTAATATTGGTCGGATTTAAATTTTTATTTAATTATTATTTTATAATATAATTATTACTAAATATTCATAAGATTAAACAGCATTTGTTATAAATAAGTAATCCCTGTGACTGCAAAACACTCTTTGAGGTGACGCCTCTAATAGGAAATTCATTTAAACAAACTTTACAATTTCGGTTATATTAACTGAAACTAAGATGCACAAGTTACAAAAAATGAATTTTGTAATGAAAATTATTTTTGTAATAAATATTAAATTACAATACGTTATAATACACATTAAAACGAACATTGTTAGCTAAGAATGTTTGCTAACATGTTCGCTAAAATTTGTTAGCAGACAAGCTTACGCTATCGTTATTTTAAAAACTATTCAATATTATTTTACGAAATTTGGTAACTAGGGGGTTTTCCGACCTGCTCGTTTCAGCTAAAATATTTTCAAAACAGTAGCACTTCCGGTTTAACCGGAAGTAGACCCTAACTTTGTTATTTTAAGTAGAATACTATATTTTTTATATTACCATTGAATTCAGCGGAAAATTTTACATATGAAACCATAAAAAAATTTTGCTCATGATCAACCACTTCCGGCGTAATTAAACTTTTTTGATTTTTTCACTAATAACGGCGACTTTTTTATCACTCTATATCTCGAGAATGGAAACGAATTTCTATAATATGTAAAAATAGTTTTATAAAGAAAGCTTTTGTTCACCATAATATAAATCGACAGTTTTTGAAAATTGTAATTTCTACGTGAACGTAAATTTGAAGTTCACAAAATTCAAAAAACTCAATTTTTTAAATGGAACACCCCATTTTTATTATGTAAATGAATTCTTCGTTAAAAAATAAGGGTAGGCTGTGTAACATGTCCTATGTTGAAAGTTGATAGATTTTTAGTAAAACGGAATATCTAAATTGCATCCGTTAGTATTTGTTTATAAGTCGAGTTTTAGTTGGCTATGAACATTTTGTTTTAGCTTCATGTTAAATTTTCTATTTCTGTTTACTTCGTATTTTACATTTAATATGATAGTAATACATAAAAATTCATTAAAATAAAAAAAAAATAGGGTACTAAACATAATTTTTTTCATTTTCCACCATGGCCCACTTAAATTAAATTTAATAACTAATGTAAATAAATGCAATTTAAATATTTCCCATTTTACTAAAAAGTCCATCAACTTTCAACATAGTTCATGTTACACAAACTACCCTTATTTTTTAACGAAGAATTCATTATTTTGTATTTTCGCCGAGAACATACGTTCTAGAGTTGAGTGAGAAAGATATATGACAAACGCGCTGGGTACGTCGTCTCGTGTCACGTCAAACCAAGCGCGAACATGGCGGAGGCAATATATGCCCTTGGCTTGCGCGTTCGAACAGCCATTAGCCGAATAGCATTTGCCAGTGCCCAGCACGTCACAAAAATATGGTTGACCCTGAATTTTATGAACTCGATTTAAATGCATTAAAGTTTCATTTTGATATTAGGATAATAAAAATTAGAAAATTAACGATTATATTCACCTTCATATTACTTATACATGATGAACAATAAGTATTTTTTAAAAACCTATAGATTTGGGAACCCTTATTATAGAAATACTTTTTCTGGAAATTAGTGCCCTGGCGAGGAAGTTTGGATCCAATTAGATTTAATAAATATGAAAAATTTGATGGTGATATTCTCATAAAAACTTTAAAGCCACTATCTTCGATTTGCAATCTAACTAAGAGAAAACTTCTCTTCCATTTCTTAAAACTGTGGCCAACGTATTTTGTTGTTGTAGTGTGGACTTTTTATCATTTTAAAACTTTATAATTATAATGACAATCTAACGTCCAAAATAAATAATAAATATAATATTTTACCTACCTACATGATACAAATATATCGCATTACCGAAATTTGTTTAAAAAATTGACTCATTCATCAACAATGGACAAATAATTACTAAAAGTCTATACTTTTTTTTACAACATTTAGTTTCCTTGACGTCACAATCTTTATTTTTCGCGAGTGTCCTATCCTACAAAAACGCAAAAAGTCTTAAAGAAGACACAACAAATTTATTCTTTTTGCGCTTTTGTGCCCATTTTACAAAAAGAAACAGTTAAGTTTAAGATTTGAGACAGTTCATCGGTACCTACCTACATCTGTTGACCAGACAAGCAAACAACAGTTTGGCAACCTTAGGTACCTATTCTATCATGCTTAACAGGATAAGAAAGCTTGGATAAGCCATGAAGATCATGATTGATTCAGATATCATTGTCGTAACAGTAGTGGAGCACAGAGTCATCGTGAGTTCGAGAGAGATTGAGGGATTTCACGTTGATGTGCAAATGTTTGATGCAACCCTGAAAGCCTTTGTAGTACGCTGCTGGAAAGCCGTCTGGCAGATTCGGAGAACCTCCTGAGAAAAAAGATAAACACCTTTACCACTAAGAAGTCAGTTGAGATGGTTAGGACATGTGCAGAGAATGACGAGTGAACGACTTGTAAAGCGTATATACACAGTGTGGCTATAGTTTTAGAACGTTTCTTATAAATAAGACAAAAGCCGTTATATAATCAAAGTCACAATTTATTCTTCAATATGCATTCCTTTTAAATCCACACAGCGCTTGGCGCGGTCCTCTAGTTCATTCACGGCTTTCTGGAAGACTAAGACTGGGATACTGTTCAATACTTTCGTCACGATGGTTTAAGTGTGAGCTTTCAGCTTCAATTTTTGTTTAGGGAAGAAGTAAAACCAGCCGAGGCCAAACCAGAAGTATACGGAGGATGATGCAACACAGTGACATTTTTGGAGGACATAAATTGACGCACCACTGTTACTTTACAGGCCAATGCGTTATCGTGCGCGCGCTCAACTTTTGTTTTTCTTTAAAACTTCGACGATAGTCGATACAGGTGTTTCTTTATCGATGTTCAACTCTACAACTATCTTAACTGTAACACGTCGATCGAAAACCAACAGTTGTTGAACTACTTCGATGTTTTCGGCATTTCTGCTTGATGCGGGGCGGTCACTCTTTGGGTCATTGTTGTTTTCATCTCGTCCATCGCCAAACGCTTTTTAGATCAAAGTAAGCGATTAGGATGGTTCTTTGCACAAACAAGGCGCTGATCGACGGATTTCAGAGGTCAACAAATAAGGTCCATACGAGAGCTGTACTGAACCAATATTAATTTAAGGGAGATTAGTCAACAATAGTTTACTTGCCAATTCATAGATGGCGCTGTTATTTGGCGCTACAGAAAATCTGTTCTAAATCTTTATAGCCACACTGTGTATGTTGGCGAAGTTGAGGGTGTTCGATCGCGTGGCCGTCCAGTGTGTAGTGGATGAATATGGTTCATAATGTGCTAATGGAGAAAAAAATTCCGAGTGGAAAGGATGAAAGGTATGAATGCGATTATGAATATGGTCGAGGCGAAAGAAGTGTACTTAAACAGAAATGTGCGGCGAAGGATGATTGTATCGTAATTATTATTGTGGTCTGGATGCGGTATTTCGCTACCGAAAATCAGTCACTTTAATATCTAAGGAGTGAGGAATATTTGCTGTATGAAGATGTACGGTTTGTAAGAATGTTGTTAAGAGAGTGGAGTGAATGAGTTGAGCTTTTATTGTTATTTATTATTATTTTCGGGTTTATGCTAACCCATTAAGTGGGATATGTATGAATATTAATTATTTTACTTTTATACATCAAACTGTTTTGCACTAATAAGATGGTATAATTTTGAACTTACCTATCCAAAGTTTGTTGTTGGTATTAAGAATAATGGACCCTGGATACGACAAACCTCTCACAGGCAAACTGTTATCAACAGAAATAAAACCAACTCTTTTTCTTCTTCGCACGTAGAGTGTGTGCCATTTTCCATCGTTTACTCGGACGGGGGACCTGCAAATAATCATAAAATAGAAACAAATAAATTTGTTTGTAAAGATTATTTCACGTACCTTATTGCCCAAAATGAATCTTGCTTTCCTAAATTATAACTAAGTTCAGGGTAGCCGTCTACAATGGCCACAGAAAGATATTCACTCTTAAATGTTTTGTTTTTACTTCGCCAGAGCAACAAGCCGTTTAGAGATGTTGTTCTAAACATTATTTCGTATTTTACTGCACGTTCACTCTTACGTCTATAACAATAAATAAATTAACAAATGTTTTAATTGTTCATATAAAATTAAACAGTTTTTTTATTAACCTTTTAAAACCCCAATTATTATATGTTACAAATTTAAATAATTTGTAATAAAATTAATACAAAATACCTTGGGAATTTAAGGAGATACGAGGCTTGTCTAAAAAGAATCCGACCTTCGACTGGGAAAAAAATTGGGTAGCTGACGGGGTTCGGACCCTAACTCCTTCAAAGTAGACCCCTTGCGCCTCCACATATTTAGCCCATTGATCCTTCCACTGCTGGAAACACCTCTTGAAGCCTTCTTTTCGAATGGTCTAAAGCTATGCCGTTGCGTTCCGCGTTATATCTTTTCTACTCTCAAAACGGGATCCTTTCAGTAGCCTCTTTAATTTCGGAAACAACCAGAAGTCGCAAGGGGCCATGTCTGGAGAGTAGAAAGCTTGGCGAACGACTGGATTTCTATTTTTCATCAAGAAAGTCTGGATCAGGTGCGATGAATGATCTGGAGCATTTTTATAGTGCAGCTGCTAATTTTTCGCGTCGAACTGCATCGAATTTATTGATAGTACTCTTTCGTTGTTTGTCATTCCCGAGCGTATTCGTGACGCACAATTCCACGGCTATCAAAAAAGACAGTCAGCATCACCTATCGCGCTTTTTTGGCGTTGAGGACGAGGGATGCATCCATTGCGATGACTGTTCTTTTGTTTCCGTGTCGTACCCGTATACCCATGACTCATCTCCAGTTATTAGGGTGTTAAGAAACTCAAAAGATGCAGTATCTTTGCTCAACACGTTCATTCATTTCGAGCGAATCCGATGAATACTTGGAACACCTCAAACAGCAGCTACCAAGCAGCGAATGACGAACCCCATTGCGAAACGAAAATTCAGACATGCCTATGTAGGTGCCCTCCGTTACTATGGAAACTGGCGCCGACCTACCGTCATTATTTTGCGTGGGAAAATTGAAGGTCGGATTATTTTTAGACACGCCCCTTATTAACGCCTATATACTCCATGACTAAAAAATAACTGAGGTCTGACAACAAACAGAGATTCCACACTCGAAATTGTGAGTGTTGATACATTTATTTTGTTAGTTATTAGTGGTTTAGTCGTACCCAAAAGAATTAAAACTATTTATGTCATCGTTGTAGTAACTATCTTCGTAATCTACGTATGAATTCTCATCAAATTCATTAGATCCTTCAACAAAAGTAGAATTGGCTTCATCATCTGCTGCCGTCATAAAATAGTTGCCAAATGTGTTGTTAGTACTGTGTTAAAAACATTGTTAATCATTATTAAAAACAATTAATGAGGGTAATATTATTTCTTACTTTTTTGCTCCTCTTGTTCTGTACAGAAGGAAGGTTTTTCCTGTGAATTTTACAGGCCAACTGCCATCTTGCACAACTAGAAAAAATAAGTAAAAATTAACAACGATTTAATAATTATTCAAAATTTAATATTATCCAAGACAGATAGATACTGTTTATAAAAAAAATCAATCTAATTTGGTTTGATCTATTAATAAACACTCTTTTCGAGCTTTTTTCCCTTTTTTCAGACTTGATATTTTGTGGTCCCAATCGGGATTTGCATGATTTTTTAAAATGTTAATATTATATGTTTTTATTTTTCCTATATAAGAGAAAAAAATAATAAAGTTGTTGAATTTTTTTTGTCGCCACAATGGGGTCCTCTACCATAACAAAAATTTATTTGTTACAAGTACATTAAACTATTGCAGTGAAAAAGTGGATATCCGTTGAGAGAATTCACGCCAAACTGTTGCAGGTGGCAGCACAACTATTCACACAATTTATTTTATATTTAATTTTAATTTATCGTTATTTTCCATTTTTCTTGAGCTATTGCTTCAATCTAATCTTAAGCATTTTTTATACTTTCGTTTTTTGTAAATAAATGCTCTATTTTGTTTTCACAGCAATTCGGCATTTTGTTTGGTTATGTAATATACCGACAGAGCAGTTATTTGTCAGATTAACTTGTGAAGGTGGTAAATGTCTAACTACAGTGCCATTAGTTCCTGACTAAACGTTTCCATTAAGAATGTAGACAAGTGACATTTCTCAACACTGTATAGTTAGAAATTTGGACAGCGAGCGTTTTTTCTACTTTGTCGCGCATGAGCGGCAAAGTGACATTTTGCGTTGACAAAAGAGAGCGCAAATGGCTACTTTGTATATAGACTGTAGAAAAACTTCATTTTTTGTATTTTTATTTGTAGAAAGCGCAAAATTCTAAATTTGAACCAAACGTACAGATCGGCCAATAGTGTAACGCACCTGGGTTGCGCAAAAGGTAACATGCGATAACAATATGAAAAGAAAGAGATTATCACAGAATTATAGGTAAATGATTATTTGTACAGTCCGTGCAACAAGATGAATGACAGCTCGGTAACCTCCGTTTCTCTTCGCTTGAATTCGTGCTTACAAAAGATATTGGTAGGTACTATGCTACTTGAAATGAGTTCCAATATTGGCTGATTTGTAGTAGGTAAGCAGATAAATGTTACATTAACTTGGCAACAAAAAATTACGATCGCTCGTCATTTGTCATTTGTTGTACAAGCCATTGCACGTCAATACGCAAAATAAAAACAAAATTTATTAACTATCTTATAAACTGTTTGTAGATATTTGTATAATATTCAGTACCGTGAACTACTGAAGACAGGAAAAAAAAATCACTAATTTCACGGAATTTTGTAGCTCCGTTGGCAGAGTACTTATCCTACTAGAAACAGGAAGGTCCTGGATTCAAATCCCGGCGAAGATCATTAATTTTTCAAGAAAATCTTTTTTCGTTTCAAAATTTATATTGAATTTAGGATGCCTGCGCCCTTGCCTTGAAAAAGCTAAATTGTAGCCGGTGCCGGTTGCTTTAATGTAACTCAATCGCGGCTGTAATAATTTGCTTTTAATGATAATATTTTAGTTTCGCTGTATCTTTTTTAAAACAGTCTAAGTATAAAAAAAATCAATTAATTTTTTTCTTACCTGTTTCGCAGTTTGTCCCTTTATGCGTGTTAGGACACTGGCAACTATACGTATTTAAATGTGGCACACAAATTCCAGAATTCAAACAAGGGTTGTCCATTTCTGGACACGGTTGACCCTTGTATGTTTCGACTCCCAACATACACATTTCAGTATCTGATGTTTTTGCTGTACATTTATGCAGTTTGTGCATTACTGGAAAGGGTTCACCGTTTAGGGCAATACGTTGAATTGCGCCTTTGAAACCTTTCGATGCTCCTGTTAGTCGATGGATTTCAGTCCAGCTCCTAAAAAGATAGAACACAATATTTAGAGAAAGTTCGAAACAGTAGTTTTTACATAATGTCAAAATGGATAGCGTGAACGTTAAATTTCCAGATAACGTGAACGTTAATAATAGAGTTTCCACATAATAGAGAGTTATTGCAGCTTCAACGCAAAAATAATGCGGACTAATTAGGTTTACGTTAAATGCATAAGGTGATACGCTGTGTGCGATGAAATAGCAAGCGTTTAACGTCACACGTTCTGTATGTGTTGAGGTTATGTTTCGGTGAAAAGTGCGGCTGTAACTTCGTTTGTGTTGCTTTTAGTGTTAACGATAACGTAGATACACTAATTAAATGCGGTAAACATGTTAAAAATAAGATGTTTTCTATATAACGTTAACATTTACGTTCTTTCATGTTAGAAGTTGCAATAACTCCCTAATATCAAAATAGATAGCGTGAACGTAAAAATTACAGATAAAGTGATTACATACCGTGCACGATATTTTATCATACAGTTGCGCAAAATAAAATGTAACTAAAACGTTACAGCTATGTTTCTCTAAAAGTTAGGTTATGTCTGCAATTACGTCAAATATAAAGTAATTTTCAACCGACGCTATTTTTGGATAAATAAGGTTGCACGCTATATACATACCGTAAAAATTTATGTACGCATGCGTATTGAAGCGAAAATAAGCTTCAACGTTCACGATATTTATTATAACGTTATGTTAACCCTCTCTATGTACATCAAAATATGTTTTCATATACTGTACACGCGATTTTATCTATCAAGCAAGGAAAATGGAAGCCGAATTAGCAAATCTTATTCTAAAAGTTAGGTTAAGTCTGCTTTAACGTGAAATATGAAGTAGTTTTCGACAGATTGGACAAATAAAGTTAAACGCTATATACATACCGTAAAAATTTATGTACGCATGCGCATAGAAGCCAAAGTGAGCTTTATCGTTAAAGCTATTTATTGTGACGTTATGTGCAAAATCGCAAAATTAAATAAAAATTATTAGTGTTTTATACTTACGGTACGGAGCCAATAAAAAACGGAAGTTCTAGGTTCAGTTCTGTTAAAGGTGTACCAGAATGCCCTAAAACTGGTGTAGAATGATCGAATTCTAAACTACCATGTCTACCATTTCTGTGGATTTTTACCCAATGCCATTTTCCAAATTTAATTGAGTCTTTAGTTCTAAAAAATAATTTAAACGTTAAATTGTGCTTTCACGTTGAATAATGTGTCTCAACTTACGTAATATTTGCGATACCACTTCCTAAGTTATACCTAAACTGTACATGACCATTTACAAGTAGTAAGGAAATAAAATCACCCTGGCCATTTTTCATTTGGCCATTGTATAAAATTAGGCCATTGCCCGTTCGAGCCATAAACCATATATCTATTGTAAAAGATTTTCCTACGTTTTGTAGTTGAGGAAGTTGGATATATGACATCCCTGAAAATTCTGGTACGTATGTATCAGAAATATTACTATTTACTAAAAAGAATAAATTTTTATTAGATATTTTACAATATTTTATTTAAAATCATTGACCGTTAGCATGAACCCGTTAACCCTAACTGTTGTACCCTGTGGCTGGGCCTGAGATGTTTTGTTTGTGAAATTTAACTACTTTTTCTAAAATATATTACTCATTGTAGCGTTACATAAAAATATTGACCAACTACTACCAGTTTGAAGATACAGAGGAAGCTCGCGGTTGCCACGGACGGGTCTATGAGGCCCATATATTGTTGTTTTTGTATGTTTGCCAGTGCAAACTTGTGTTATATGTTTTTATAGGTTTGTTTCAACAAAAGTTCAGAACCGTTCAGAACTTTACTGAGTTTACGCAAAGCCATTTTATCGTTTCGACAAATCGAATTCAAAATTCAGAACTTATAGTGCAATGTTCCAAGAACAAGTGAATTGTGTTCCCAACCGATTCTGAACCGTTCTTAAAGTTCCAGGATTTTACCAGAATTTTTAATTCTGAATAAGTTTGACGTGCTATCTAACCTGACTTATTTTGTTTTTGTTATTAATGAAATTAGCAATGGAAGGAAGAAGACTGCGATTTTTCCGAATTGTCAGAATTTTCTAGCGAAAGTGATGGAGAATTCTTGGACGATGTTATGGAAATAAGGCAAGACAATGAAAATTACCTAGGGATGATAGTGCCTCAATACAGTGATCAAGTTTTTTTGCAACATTTTCGAATTATATACGTCTATTATATTTTAATCATGAACTAACCTTCCATTTCTTCAGTTTAAATATATTATGCCTAATCAGAAGCACAATGTTTTCTGACAGGTGTAATTTTATAGGTTAGGGTATACAAACAAAATTCTCAACCGGTTCTAAATCGTTCCAACACTAGTCAAGTCAGTTCTAGAACTATAAGTTCGCGCATGGATTCTAAGTAGTTATGAATCACGTTCTGGACGGTTCTGAACTTTCTGTTGGAACAAACTTTATATTTCCTTTCTGTAGTTGGAAGCACAGAACACTAACTTGGAAGTTGCACATAAGTAACGAGCTATCATTGATTGTTATTTCTACGTGTCTATGGTATTTTCGTATCTGTAACATCGTAGTTCGTTTTACTCGTACTTCAGTCGTTGAATCTTCTAAAAAAAATCCCAAAAGAGGCCTTACAATGGCCTTACTGACAAAAAGTTCTGATAAACCTTCTTGGGAATAACATTTATTCAAATACGAGTTTATGAAACAAATAATTTCAGTCCATCGAAGTAGTGGAAAAAGAGGACGCGACCCAAGCTCAAAGTAAAAAGTAATGGATGTTGAGCCCTCTAAGAGTAGAAAATAACATATTATAGACGTTTCTGTTGAATCAGATTTATTATTTTCCAGAAACGGAAATAAAATTTAGACAGCCGTTCTTGTCTGTGCCTTCTGGAAAATGTAGTAAAAAGGACGTATTGAATAAAGATAAAGATCCTTTGCGCTTTGAATTTAGAACCTGCGAGGACAAAATATCTTGCTTCATTTTCTTATTTCATCTAAAATCTTAGAAAATGTAATAATACAGTCATTTTATATAAATAACCATTAAAACATCATAAAAGCCTGAGAGGCCCAACCAGTGACAAACATATGCAGTCATTTCCAGTTCCCGCAATAATAGGGTTAAGGGTGGTTAGTGAGCAGTTGACTAGCATGGATTTTTCTCTGTCAATCGTTTATAGATTATTTTAGAGAAAAATACTTCAAATACTTAATCAGTTGTTCATACTAACGGTTTTTGTATTTTATAACTTACTTTTTTCGCAAAACGTCCCAGTATAAGGTGGACTACATTTACAAGTAAACAATTCCTTCTGTACAACATAACATGATCCTCCGTTTTGACAAGGCATAGCTAAGCAAGGATCTGTATTACATTCCTGTATTCCTTGAGTATGTATAATTAGATCATCTAAATTTTCGTGGAGATCTACTGTGCGACGACCTATTTTAAATTTTCTAACACATCCCACGAAACCCTGATTTATTCCGATATTGTCGTATACTCTAAAATATCAACATAATAAGAACAGAAATTTTGACAATATGGTCCTTGAGACTGGGCCAAACATACGCAAACACAACCAATAAGAATCTTTTTATATTTTTTTTTGCAACACTCTTCTGGTGTTCGCAGGCCTGGTTGTTTAATCTTGGAACATCCTGCATAATGGGGTCATTTAAAAAATTGTTGTTTTTTTAAAATAAAATCGTGATATCCGTCTCATTTAATAAATATAGTAATAAAAAATAATTTGAAATATGCGACTTGTCATTTATAAATTTGCTAATAAACTTCCGCGGCTGTAAACGCGGAATAAATACGTGACGTCACAGCTTCATACTCATACAAAGACATTACTCTCTCTCTCTCTCACACACATACACACACACGCACATATACATTTACGCTACATTTGATTTCTGTTTTAACCATTGCAAACACAAAACAGCAATCTAACCTAAAATTGTGACACCAGAGTACACAAAAGATGATTATTATTATGTATTTGTTTCAAAGTATTAGTGCAGTAGAAGGTATGTAAATAAAACATTTATAAAAATAATTATCAAACCAAACAATCATAGTTCCTAACTAAACCGGTAGAGCTCGACTGCTGACTGCCGTATCCGTGAAGCTGTGACGTTAGCGTTGAAATATTTGAAATTAAAGGCAACTATAAAAAATCATATCTCTCCCATTTATCTTAAGTAATATAAAATGTCATATCTTGAATGTCAGGTGGAGAGTTGTATCGATTCAAATGTTCGGTAAATAGGCGGCTATCGCTTCATTGCGACTTCACAGAATCAAAAGAAATTCATTTTTGCAGTTATCTTTTTCTATTTATCATCCGATGAAATATTAGGGGAATTTATAAATCAAGTATTCTATTTCGGTAAATACGTGAAACTGTCACATCTGACAACAGATGTCAATTATAATTTAATGGCGTTTACCGTACCAATAAATAAATAATCAAGATTAGAAATAATTTTGCGATGAGCAACGTGGCAATTTGGAAACGTCCCTCCAGCTGTTGCCACCAAATTCACCACAGATAAGACGCATGTCAGATAGATTCGGCCATTTGTCATATTTGAACAGACCATATTACTATCTCAATGCGCATGCTCATATGCTTGGGAGTACAGCGGAAATGAAACCAATGTTATTTTATGGAAAAAATGTATTTTTAAAGCAAAATATTATTGTATGTAGACGTAAATGAATGATAATTTTTTCTTGCAAGTTTCATTCATGTTTAAATACTGGATTCTGCCATTATAATATATAAATAATCAATAAAATAAACATTAAAATTTAAAAAAATTAAGCGCCTGTTTATGGGGTTATCACACGTACGCACGTATCTGCAACATGTCAAATATTTTCTGCAACTTCAAGCGTTTCGGCAACTTTTGACGTGTGATAGTGCGACAATTTTCCTGCAACTAGTTTTACATCTTGTTCGAAAACTAGTCGCACGTATCTGCAACTATCAAGATACGCATGCGTAGTAAAGGGGCTTAGGGAGTAAAAATCCCTAAACTGTTTGACATTTGTTAGTAAAGAGCTAGTAAACAGTACGAAATATTTAAAAATGGCTGGAGAAGCTGGAGTTGAAATAAAATCAGACGAATTTTTTAAAACTCTGATTGATCTCGTAAGACAAGAAGAAACTCTGTGGAATAGGGGATTCCGATCGTGACGTCACAAAGTGCGCCACTTGCGGTAAAATCTTGAACTTTGTGGGCAAACAGACATTTTCTGTTTTCAGTTAGTGATGAAAATGATTTTTTTAAGTGCAGAGTTAGTGCCAGGGGTGAAATTTAATAAGAAAAATATTGATCATTCAGTGAATGAACTCAAAAGATGATTAGAGTGTTGTGATCTGAGATTTTATTTTAAGGTTAGTTCAGGTTGGTTACTGGGTATTAAAATGTTTTCATAATTCAAAATTGTATAAATGCGGTTCGCACTAATAATATATTACCCAACATTGATGGTGGTAAATGGGTATCTAAGTCAGTTTCATGTAATACGTGTGTTGTAATTGATACAAATATAAAGTGGAGCTATTTTCCATCCCAAAATGTATCAAACTTATTTAACTAAGGACCACTACTTCCACGAAACCATTCAGTTTGTTGTAGTTACGGATAAACTGTGAGAGCGGCTTGGGAAATGAAATAAAATTAACCCCTTTCATATTTATTTATATTTATTCCTGTAATCACTCTTACAGAAGCCATACGCGAACCTAGTACCCATATTTTTAATATAAAACACAAATTTCATAAGGCTATTAACGTGACAGCACGATGGCAGTTACTTGTTTGTCCATATAGTTCACAAAAATAACGCGACGGGGCGCTTAAAATTCGCTTAATCGGAATCCCCTATACGAGTCATGCATATTTTAAATAACGTAGTAGCAGCTAATAATTTGTTGTTCATTTCTGATATTATTCGTCTAAATACAAATAAATGATTCAAACTTTAAAAAATGACAATAGGAATTAAATATCATGTGTACCAACGTCGAGAGTCGAGACTAAAAGAATTCTATATTTCTTGCAACTTTGCGTACGTCTGATAACGTAGGTTGCAAGTTGCAGCAACTGTTGTCAAAACAGTTGCAGATACGTGCATACGTCTGATACTCCCTTGATAATGTAGGTTGCAAGTTGCAGCAACTGTTGTCAAAACAGTTGCAAATACGTGCATACGTCTGATACCCCCTTTACTCTTCTGTCACTGTCAGATAACCCCAAACTAATGTTTTGTTGTTGTGATTCTTTTTTAAAGTGCGAAATATACATTTTTTAATTATGCCTGTTTACTATTGTTTCTTTCCGGATTGTGATTTGAATCCATTAATTAGAAAGGAATATCTTTTCCTTTTTTTCCTAATAGTAAAGAGAAAAAAGTTAGTATTGCCAACTTAATTGGGAAAATTAAAAAATAGTTTGTCACCCTGGCACGCTTTTTTCATTTCATAAATCTGCCGGCAGAGGCGCTATAATAAATAATATGGTCTATTCTAAACACTGTGAACGAATGCTACTGCTTTCATTCAATCAAACTTATCACAGTGACAGCAACAATTAATTATTTTTCTTAAATCACTTGGATCCATAACTACAACTCGACCTAAAGTTCGATTGGGTAACTTTGGGGACCTATAGTTTCTATAGGAGGCCAATCTGGGTAAATTTAACAGTAAATTTTGATTAATAGTCACCTTTACCATTCCTCAAGAGAGAGCCAAAATTAAGAAATTCAATTTTTTTATTCTTATAGGAAACATTTACGTATGCCTATGCCCAATTATGTAAATAACACTCACTTTGATACATTAGTAGGTACATTTCCAATAAAAGCATCTTCGCTAAGATCCAACGCCTTTAGATTACCTTGAGATTGTCCTACTACATCTTCACCATCATCTAATTTAAGCATCCCATCCTTATGATATCTCTTAATAACTATTTTATGAACTTGTTTTATTTTGATTTTATCCAATGATCTTATAACAACGATCCCATTTCCTAAATTATATCTAAATTCAACCCAACCTTTGACAATAGCCAGGGAGACGAAATCTCCCGAGCCGTCGGATTTTTGTTGGTTGTACAACAAAATTCCATCATTGGCATAAGATTTAAACTCCATTTCCACGCTGAATTTATGGTACGCTCTAAATGCGTGTAGTCTCATATAGGAGTTTCCATTGAAAGATGGTATGTCATATTCTCTATTAATTATTTCTGTTTCACATAATGGTCCAGTACTATTACTACTACATATACAAGTGAATGTATTTGTGGGTAAATCTAAACAAGTACTGCCCAAAGAACAGGGAGACGATGAACAAGCCTTATAGCTGTGATTTGACATGGAGATATTGTAGTTTATGCATTCTTGTCTATCAGGAGATTCCAAAAATTCTGATAGACAAACACAGGCTCCACCAATACAGGTACTATATAATATAGTACAATCAGAGTGTTCTGAACATAAGTCTCCTAATAATGCAGTCACCATATGAACTGTTGCTGGTGTTGGTCGGTAGGCAGCAGCATAATTTTCGCCTAAAATAAGTTTTTTATAGTTGCCACTTGCTGGAAAACAAATTAAATGTATATAACAAAAGTTTTGACAAAAAAATCATCACTTAATTACTTGTCTGTTAAATGAATTTATCAAGTCACTACAGAAAACAAATAAATGCATTTTTATTATTCTTTCATTTATATGCCAGTTTTTGTCAATAAGTTCACAAATAAAGTCGCACAAGTTAAATTTAAGAAAAGGTATTTACAATTTAGTGGATAAATGCCCAAACGAGATATTAGAATATTTATGAGAATCAAAATAGTTCTATTAGAACAATACCGGATGTTTTACAACATCAGGTACAGAAAGTGATCGAAATTTTTTTTATCTATGCCAGTAAATAGACTATAAAAATATAATAAAATTTAATAAGAAACATTTTTCTCAATTTCTAATAGTTAAGAAATTATTTGAAAATTAAATATTGGTGAATGTCGCCACATTTAACTAATAGTGTATTCTGAAATTAAACCACGGTAACCACTGAAAATGGTTACGGTTTAACCGCGGTTACAATGTTACCGACATTGGACTAGAAAAATGGACCAGTTAACAGCTAACTTAATTTTGACTAATTTAAAATAGTTAAAAGTTCATTTGTCATGCATCAAAATGTAACCACACTACAACCGCCGATCTAGCGCGGTTACTGTGGTTACAGAAAAGTTACCAGCTTTCAGTAATCGCGTTCCGAAAACACAAACGGTTACTGAAAATGTAACCGCGGTTAACTTGGTTCAATTTCGGAATACACTATTAGTACAATTATTTTATTTTTTTGGAAAAACAAAAGCACAACTAAGATGACCTCTCGAAGGTAAACAAAAAGTCTCATTTAATCTTAAATCTTATAGATTTTGAGATAGCAGATGTAAACCTCGTAAAAACTCATTTTTCATTGCCTTATATCTCGGAAACTATTGAAGATCGGAGCTATGTTGATGAAGCTTTTTTACTCATTTTGGTCAGTACTATATGCCGTTAAAGTTTATACCCGAAGTTATGAAACACGCTAATATTGAATTATAAAGGATTGTGGAGAAGGTATTTCATGTCTTTTGTTTTTTTTAAAAAGGGTCGACCTCTGGTTTTGACTATTACAAATGCCCTTAGAATGGTTTTGAAAAACAAGATTGGAACATCTGGTAAATTAGGTTGCAGATTCCATGTATCACACACGATTACTAGCCAGAAATATTCTAAATTACCGAAAAACATAAAAATGTCACAAATATATAGCTGCGCTACTTGAAAGAATATAGAGGTATTGCAGAGGTCTTAAGCGTCGACATTTTTCAGTCATTATAATGGATGATGAAAAATACTTCACTCTTCTTAATTATTAAAATTTAATTTTTTGGGTAGGTACTGTTAAGCAATACAAAAAATTGAAAAAAAAAATTGGAAAGCATAAAATGATGAGTATTTGCGAAGAAGAATTTACTTAAAACTTCGCGAAATTGATGTATTCACCATCCAGCATCTTGTACTGCGTACCAAACTTTCGTTTCTGACCGTGAAACGTTCAAATTTTGTGCAAAAAAAGTGTTCTTCATAACATGTCTCCAAATCGCTTCAGAAGTCGTTTTCTAGGCGAACTATATGGTTTTAGAGTGTTTTCGCTAAAAGGGCACTTCAGCTTCGTGGCTGCTAGGGCCCCTAAGAAGTTTGTATACACTCAAACACAGTATTATTTATCATATTATGCCTCTTGCCATTGATAGAATTGGACCTTTACAATGTAACTTTCATAATATCAAAAATACTTTTCATAAGAAATGTTTTCGGCCATCTGTGGTCATGTGGTCTAGAGAGCTCGCCTGGCTTCACAAGGTTTGTGCGAATCTTTTAAAAAAAAACCGACACGCCCAGATGAGTCCTAGTGGCAGCATAGGTCATATAAGCTACTCTGAATGTAATGAGGGTGCCAACAGAGGGCACTAAAAATGTCGCTGTATATATATCAACTGTGAATTGTAGGTATATGTAAATTGTAATAATTTGTATAGGTCAAATTACCTTATAACAAATAAATATATTATTATTATTATTAATTTGTACCAAAACTTTTGTTACATACCCATACGTTATTTTCTGAGTGTCTATATGCCATTTTTAAGATCAAAATTTATTAATAGTATTAGCGAAATCACGGCTTAAAATATGTTGCTTCTATTCTTATACCAAATTAGATGCAGATAAATATAACTATAACAAAAAAATCGTCTTACCTTTGGTGTGGAATAAAAGCGGTACCCTGTTCATCTTTGGCGAAGCAATATTGTTGAATTCTCTAAATCCTTCCAGAGGTGGCGCTCGAACTAACGAACTACCCCTTTCGTAGTAGAATCTTGGATCAGGAGAGAGTAAATGTCGGGTTGATTTGGACAACGGTGAATTGGAATCGTCTGGTTGCGTGAAATGCATGGGTGTGTAGCGACGAATTGGCCAATCGGTCCCCACATAAATATCTTCTGGAAAGAATAGTGGATGAAGAAAAGCTATATTTTTAATGCAATAACGTCGTTTACTAATGTGAAAACTTCAATAATTTTACTGAATGTGTTAATTAAAATTATTAATAATTAAGTTACAATTATGGGATCTCGTGACCGTGTGCCCGACCGATGCCAAATATTTCAAATTTTAAATGGCACATAAGTAACCCCTGTGGTGCACTCTTTACGCCAGCAACTTGCGTTTTTCGAATTAATTTGAAACAGTAAAAGAGTGACAAGTATTGTGACGTCAAACATTTAACATTCAAAAATAAAGGCTGCCTACTTGCTGTATGTTTTTGACGTCACGAATTCAAGCGTTTTTTAATAGGAATATTTTGAAAATAATAAAATTTCTAAAGTGTGAATATTGTTAACAATTTGACATTTGACTATGGTTTATAAATATGTTGATGTATACCTTTGCAAGTTCCGAAAGCCTGTACAACAATATCTTTCTGTGTTCTGCATGCGACCATTTTTAATCTGCATTCTGAAATATACGTTTGTCCATCACTTCCGCAAACTTTCTGGGCGTCCGGTTCTTCTCCACACTCCACATTGCATTCACAAATGGCATAACCACCGCGTTCGATACAAATAGCGCCGAAATAGCAGTTTAGGTCTTTACAACTCGTTGGTGGTGGTGTACTGGCATCAACTACAAAATTATATTTAATATTTTGCAAAATAAAGAATGTATGTTGAAAGTACCTGATACGCAACCATTTGGACCGAGCGCTTTGTTAAGACTGGTACAAATGGTACATTTTTGACCTTGAATACCCGGTTTGCATACGCATCGACCTGTCATTTGTTCACAGTCTTCGCGAACTGAACCGAACATGGAACACCCGCAAGCTAAAAAGATTTCAATAAAATAATCCCAAATTATGGTTTACATTACAGGTTTTATATTTGTCCTAAATTATGGTATACAAAACTCTCAAACTGATTTTGTTTTTTTTACTTACGTATGCATCCCTGATGTCCAAACGAAATTTTGGGCAGCCCCCAATACCCAGGTTCACATCGATCGCATTTTAATCCCCCCACTCCTGGTCTACAATGGCACTGCTGTGTCAATGGGTCACAACTATCCGTATAAGACCCCAGTTTGTTACACCCACAAACCGATGGACACCCAGCATGGTTTACTCCTTGAGCAACCGTCTTACCATCTGGGCAACAACCATACCAAGAATCCTCACACGCGCTTTTTACCAAATTGGTGTCAACGGCAGTATGGAGACGAGACTCGTAGGGGATGTCTTCGACAGGTTTGGACTTGCGGAAGTTGGCCTTTTGGCAACATTTGGCAAAGCGGGTAGTTTGATGGCAATAGCTATGCGTTGGGCAATCTTTACGGGATGGGCCATTTCCACAGTCGAGTTCTTTGCCAGTGTCTGTATCTATTAAGGGTTGTTCGCCGTTGCAGGGTTTGACTTCCATTCCTGAAGTGAAGAAAAGAGGAAAATACAGTGTCCAGGATAATGTGACCAGAAGTTGGTTAACTTAGACAAAAGTTGTCCCATTAGGAAGCCATTTATCGGTGTATTATTTATTCAGAATAAAATTCAGATTTAGGGACATGGAAGTCTTTGTACGAGGGGGTACCCAAAAATAACGAGAATTATTTTCTGGTGAGTGGTAGGGTGCTAGTTCCGACTTATCGCGCTAGGTGTCTGCAGTAGACACCCTTTTGGAGCTGTTGCCCACGCATCATCCTTGGGGAAACATTTGAGCGGTTAATATATATTTTTTTGTAAGTGCTGTTTGACGTGTTCTGCTATTTTGCATTAGCAGACATTAAAGTTTTGTTTCCTGTCTCAACGTTTCGGAGGGCTTACTGGGAAGAAGCTTTGATCCAAGCGAGGCTTTTCTTTTTAAAAGTGGTCGAATATCAACTGAAAATGACCTTCAACCGAGACGTCCCTCGACTTCCATAACGTATGAAAGCAATGTAAAATCCGTGATGCGATTATGTCTGATCGTCGTAGAACAATCAATGAATTGGGGGAGCTTACTGTAATATCCTTGAGCTTATGTTAACTAATTTTGATTGAAAATTTAGACTAAAACGTGGCGCAGCAAAACTTGTTCCAGATTTGATTTTCAACGACTAGATCAAAGAGTCAACGATTTGAGTATGTGTTAGCAATGGGGACTTATGATCCTTGAATTTTACTGTTGCCATCTACTGAGTTCTGAAGTAACCTTTTAGACAAAGACGACAAGCTCGAAGAAAGAGACAGCAAAACACTACCATGACCTCTTAGATAGAATCTAAAACAGTATTTAAATGTGTTGAATAATTTTGTGGTATTATTATTTTTTCTAAAAATAAAACAGCAAATATCAAATCGGATTAGGACATGTTGAGAAGAGAAGAGAGGCCATGGTAATACAAAACTATCTCTTTCTTCGAGCCTGCAGTCTATTTTCTAAAGTCATGTAGTACTGGAGGGGAAAATGTGTGTTGTGTGACGTCAATTTCATAAGTCAACAGTCAAAAATTGATTCGGAATTTTTGTAAGCTATTCCAAGTATTGCTACTGATTTCCCTAACAGGAAACAACTTGATGTTAACACGTTGCTTTTTAATGTCGGCCATTTCAAAATCGCTCAGATGGTTCCTCAAGGATGGCGCTTGGGCAACAGATCCAAAAGGTGTGTAGTAAAAATATCTAGCGGGAGAAGTTGGAACTAGAACCCTACCACCCGCCAGAAAATAATGGGGTCCTGCACTCTGATTTTTTAAATTATTTTAAATGAAGTTGTTTTAATTTTGAAGCAATTTGTTGTATTAAAAAGTATTAATTGTTTTTAGTTTAACTGCATTTGATTTTTAATGTCAACATGACGTCACGCCGACACGTATTGCCGCTTTCGTTCGGACTGTGATTCGTGATTAAATTAAACGAAGTGAACATGATCAAGAAGAATTATGTTTCTTCGTTCGTTATTCGTTATCCCCACTCTTTCATTTTATGATCACTACATGCCCCCTTCAGAATCAGTCTTTCTTCGTGATTACTGTTATTAAAATCACAGAAGACTGAAAAATGGCGAAACAAACAATTATAAGAAGATTGTTTATATTTCAAATGAATTATGAGAAGTACCAATACCAATAATTCGTTGTGTAATGTATAGTATTTCTATTCATTTGAAAGTGACATTCAAATTCTTCCGAATAGTTACGTATAACAGTTTTAACATAATTATTTATACAAATTCTTCTGTTCCGAAAATTCACGTCTACATTAGAATCAAAACTACTAGAACTTGAGTCAGTAGATTCAACATTCATCGCTATTGGTTTCGAATTTTTTATTTAAATAATAACCAACACAATAATTTTTATTATTCAAGAACAACTGACTTGCAAGTTTGTGAATTTGTCATTTGACGCTAGTACGTTCGACGTCGTGTAGGTTTCGCGTCGATCGGGTTAGTTTTATTGTTCGTTCGAACGAATCACTTATTAAAAAATCACAATCATTTCACAGTCCGAACGAAAGCGTCTTTTCTCTCGCACAAGCTATATAGTAAGCAGCAAGAGAAACGTTGCACTAATGTGACGTTACAGTAACACTGACAAAAAACCTCAAATATCTCGAAAAATAATTATTAAAAAATTATTGTTTTCATCTTAATCGCTATTTATTGAGTAATACTTTGAGTATATAGTGTACATTTTATTATTTTTTGTTATGGTGCAGGACCCCATCTCGTAGTTTTTGGGTACATATAAAATATTAAAATCTCTCTCCCTCGATCTCTCCTTACCTTGGCAAAGGTCCAGGGGCCTCAATCTCAATTCTTCTTGTCTCTGGCAAGCCTCCATCTTCATAGCACAAAGAGACGGGTATATTCTCATATCGGAAGCGCAAACTGGCTTGCTATTGGCCACTACTGCTGGACTGCTGCAGTCAAACTGACACGTACATCGTGGGAAATTGTCTGGACCTAGTTCACAAGTTGCTTCGTAGTCGCAATGGATGTCCCTACATGCTTCACGCTCTGGGACAGTTATAGAATCAGTTACAGAGTCCAATTCTAACGGACTCACGTGGATATCTGGGTGGGAAGTGTCGGGGAGCATCGTCGCTGAAAAGAAAAAAAGCATTGATAACAAACTACCTTTTAGGTAGATACCGAGCCATGAGTGACTACAGAAAAGTCACGCGTGTGCACGCCTGCAGTACAACACTATACAAGGCCTATTTAAAAAGAATCCGATCTTTGGCTGGAAAAAATATTCCGTACCTGACGTAGATCCTAATCCACTTCAAAGTAGCGTCTCCACACATTTAGTCCACAGACCCTTTCACTGCTGTTCTCTACTTTCAAAACGGGTGGCCTATTTAATTTTGAAAACAACCAGAAGTCGTAAGGAGCCATGTCTGGAGAGTAGGGAGCTTGGCGAACGAGTGGAATTCCATTTTTTACCAAGAAAGTCTGGATCAGTTACTATGTATAAGCTGGAGCATTGTCAATGAGGTCTGATCTTTTGTACTTTTTCGTCACTGTTCGTTCTTCTGGTGTGTATTTGTGATGCACAATTCCACGACTATCAAAGAAGACAGTCAGCAACACCTTGATTTTGCTTTGCAGCTGTCGCGCTTTTTCAGCCTTGGAGACGAGGAATGCTTCCATTGCGATGACTGCTTTTGTTTCCCGGTTTCGTTTTGAGAATCACCAAGCTTTTGACAAAACTTGATGCAGCATTTTTGCTTAACACGTTCAGTCATTTCGAGTAAATCGGAAATCCGAAGAATATTTGGAGCAACACCTCACACAGCAGCTACCAAGCAGCGAATGACGTACCCGATGACGAAGCGAAAATTCAGGCATGCGCATGAAGCTGGTCCCCTCCACTGTGGAAAGTGGTGCCACCCTACCGTCATTATTTTGCGCGGAAAAATTGAAGGTCGGATTCTCTTTAGACAGGTGTCGTATACAATATATTTAACTTCTTCTTACCTGTTACAGGGAATCTCTCTCTGCAATCTCCGTAGAAAATAACGCTAAGAGGTTGAGCGTCGGGTGGTAATAAACAAGCAGTCTTCTGCAACTCGCATTCGTTGGGAAAAGTAACCATTGTTGAACCGCAAACAGGTTCCGTACCAGAACCTTCGCAATTTGTTGGACATACACATTCACCTGCTTCACAACGGGCGCCGAATTTGCATTGGACGCTTTGACATAAATCTAGAAGAAATGGAACAACGTTTGTTTTCTGTATTAGACAGAATATTATCATCACTGGAACAACAATCAATGTTTTCATTGTCTTTGTTAATTTAATTTAGTTTCAATTTTGAACTAGCTGTAGAAATAATAATATTATAATGATAAGACTGAACAATTTTTTAACAAGAAGCTCATTATTTTCCCTTACTAAAATTACAATGTGACACCAATTCATGAGAATGTCAATATCTCTTTGCAAAAGAATGCAATCATGAAATGAATTGATGGTTCTAAAAATCTTTAAGGCTATACAGATTATAGACTGTAGAGTAATATTTCAGTATGTTTGACTGAATCGACAATATCATTAATGAAAAGTAGGAATAGTAAAGGGCCTGAGTTAGAGCCTTGAGGTACTCCTGATGTTGCAAAGTATGAATTAGAGTTAAAGTTATTAAAATGAACACGCATCTCGCTAGATTTTAAATAACTAAATGAGATTTGATGAAAAATGGAAATTAGAGTTAAGAAAAATTTATTAAATAAGTTGTAGTTGATTTCTCTCAAACAATATTTTAGTCACAAGTTATTACATTTTACAGTTTGAGCGTTTCTACAAAAACGTCTAATGTAACTGCTCATCAGTGTTCATTTTTTTATTTCTTATCATCCAGTAATAATATTCTAATATTTAAACATGAACCAGAGTTAAATTAAGTTTAATATTTTCGACCAAAGCTGCCACTGTGATCAAACGCCTGTATTTTGTCGTTCAAACATACTGACCACATTTCCAATTATAATCTTCAGTGTCCTAGAGCTGCATTGCGCATGTAAGCTTTGTTATATATTTTATTATATTCTGTGATAGTTTTGATGTCACACAAATAATAATGCCCATATTCGATTCTAGTATCTTTGTATTGTGTGTAGAAACGTTTAATAATTCCACTTACCACAGTTCCCTTTGTAGGCCACATGAACTAGCTGTTTCATTTTGCAAGAGGCTACTCGTAAATGGCATTCGCTCGCATATGTAATACCATTTGATCCGCATACACTTGCCTCTGTGTCCTGTTTCAATAAAATATCCTTTCGTTAATTAAATATTGTTACAGGACTAATTCACTTTCTAAATACGATGGTCAGACTATAATTACTGAGAAGAAAATCAGGTAGACCGTGGAAAATAAATTTTGCACCTTCATTTTAAAAATTTACTTATTTTTGAAATTATGTTGCAAAAATTCTTAGAACTTACCTAATCAATTTTCATAAAGTTTTGTTGTGAATGAAAATATGGTAATAACTAGAACGCAATTTGTTCAGTTTATAGCGAAAAAAATATTAAAAGTTAGAGAACATTTAATATTGACTGGGTAGAAGGTTTTCGCATGAAGAAGAGAGTAATGATTGATTCATGACTCTTTTGAAAGCATTACAAAAAAAGATTTTTTTTAAAACATTTAAAATAAAATTCAAAAAAATATGGACCATCTTTCTTATTCTCAATAATTTTAATGTGACTCTCGTATAAATATTTATGAAAATTTGAAACAATTATTGTTTATTTAAGTATGTATCATTTGAAATTAAGTTGCAAAATTTAAGTTAGTTAGAACTTATCTTAGTGGTAATGTAAAATTTATTAGGTAGCAGGTTTTCGTATGAAGAAGAGATTAATGCTGCAATAATGTAATTCATGATAAATTTGAAAGTATTCCAAAAAAAATTGTTTGGGAGCTTTTAAGAAATAGAAGGAAAGAATGCTGAAATGTATTATTGTTGAAGCGAATTACTTGGAACATATTTAAAATAAAATTCTAATTATTTCTAATAAGCGTGAACCTCATTGAAAATTTTAATTTAACGTCTTTGTAATTAACTTTAAAAATAATGTTTAATAACTAAATTCACGGACAAAAAAAAATAACTTGTAGCAAACCAAATTTGAATTTGTTAATGTTTTGTTTTGTTAAACCACGATAAATTGTCTATAAAGTAATATTAAAAAATGTAAAAAAGCCGTAAATTAAAAAAAAAATAATACAGTAAATAGTTGTTTGGGGCATAATATGACATATAACACAGTTTTGAGTGTATGCTTGTTTCTTGGGGGGTCCTCGTATTAGAATATTTCAAAATTAATAATAATACAGTGCGTTCAAAAAAATCCTAACTCGGAGTAGGATATGAACAAAGAAACATATGTTTTATTTTAAAACTATTTAATTAAATGTTAATTTGACACGAGAAATTGTCAAAAATGTTATCTAAAGAAATCAAAGTTTTTCGTCTTGAATCTTATTTTAGAAATGGAAATAAATTAGAAAACGGGGAGAGGCAATATACTGTATCCTTCATTAATATCTTTTTTCCTTAAAATTACATTTCAAGATCAATTTTAACTATCTGACTTTTGAACTGAATAATGGTGAGACATATGTTCATAGCCTACCCCGAGTTAGGAATTTTTCTGAACACACTGTTATAATAATGAAATCGTTATGGTACGTTTTCCGATCCCATGCACCACCCTATATAGTTATTAAACATTATTTTTAAAATTGAGGCTAATTATATTATATTTTTGATTTGTTTATAATTTTAAAGTTGGACTTCTATTTAGATTTTAATTATTAACGTGTTTATAATTACCTGCATTTCATCGCAGGTTTCAGGACATACGCAGTGCCCTTCGGCCGTGCCTTCGCTCTCGCACGTAGAGTAGAATTCGCATTTTTTATTTTCACAGCCACCTGCAAATAAAAAGGATGCTATATCTTTTTATTGCTAATTAAAAACTACTGTTCGTTATTTATTTATAAAAGGTTGAATCACAGTTGTGCAGTAAAATTGCACCTGGACGTTGCTTTATGCTTTTTTTTTTTAGGAATATTTGCTTTTGAACACATACAAAAAAGAGAAAATAGAAAAAGACAATTAATTTAAGATAAATATATCATCTGACACTCATACTTTTTTCTTTTATGAGGATCAAAACATATTTTTACTCATTGAAAAAAAAATCAATATAAAGCAAAATGAATACCGCCTATACTTTTAGGTGTCTTTGTAAATATGAAATACATACACATACACAGTAATTCAAAAACTACATCCTAAATAAATACACCACTTTTGAAAGCATATGTAAAGTAAAATAATACCAAGAGGTTTTCTTCAATAAATAAAGAAATTTGTGTAATTTTTTTTAGTGATCAAAAAAATAATTTATTTTTAACTAATCAATCGCCTGAGTTTTAGTATATACAAAAAGAATAGTAAATAATTAAAAATTTCAAAATATATTGTGTCATAGAATGAACACTTAACTTCATGTGCGTTTTTATCCTATGGTTAATTTAATTTGCTGCGATTTAATGAAACTCGTACAATATTGGCGCATTAATCCGAACGTTAACGTTAATATGAGGGTCACGCTAGAATTATTGAGAATAAGACACATGGTTGCATGATTCATATTTTCTAAAATCTAATTTTAGGGCGACTTAAAAACTGTCGAAACTGTCAAACTTTATTATTGAGGAACTTGAAAACTGTCGAATTAATTTCAGTTTGACTTAAGAACTATGAAATTATAAATCATGATTCAAAAATGATCTCTGGTTAATTTCAAATTTTCATTCTCCATCAAGATACTTTAAAAAATTGATTAACTAAATTCTAATTAATTTAACGTTCGCAACTTAATTTCAAATGAGATAAATAACTGTTTAAAATGATAGTGCAAATTTTGTTTTCACAGCCCTACTTGATTTTCTTATTCTCAATAACTTTAGCGTAACCATTGTATTACTATATAATTTGTGACAAATGGTTCTCTGATAAGATTATATTAATAAAATAATAACTTTAACTTTACTTTTTACTTTGTCATTTTGTCTCAGCAAGTAATATCTTTCTCTTGTAGGTTTATGACGTCACACTTGACAGGCGTTTCTCAAAAATTTTATTATGTTTTGCACGAGCGTGGGTTTTCAATGCTTGCCGATAGTGTTACTAGTCGGTAAGTGATATGAATCATTTACTTTAACTTTAATAATGAGAAGTAATTTTTTTTTAATATGCTAAAATAATTTTCTATTTTTTTTTATATTTTGCCTCGATCGTGCAAAAATTAATATACTATTTTTGCACCTCTGTTACCTACTAATATGAAAAATAAAAAATAGCGATCTAATATTTTTTTATCAAATTAAAATATAAAAGAATTTAAAAATTGTGGAAATCCCCGTTTGTTGTAAGGTGTGATAATATATTTAACAAAACAAAATCAAACTCACATGCAAAATAAAAACAAAACAACAAACTTACTGCCATGTAACTTACTGCATGGTCCATTGTACAATATCCTAATCTCCCGTCGGTGTTTACACGCTTCTAGTCTGAGCTTACACTCATTCCCATACGAAATACCATCACTTCCACAGACGGGGCTAAATTCTGCTGGGCATATGGGGCACTCACAGCTCGGTTGCCCAGATCTCTCCACGCAGAGGGCCCCGTAATGGCAGGTGTGCTCACTGCAAGCCGAACGCTGACCACAAACCCCCGCGTGTTGCAACTGGACGTGGGTACGCGATAGGCAAGCAGATCGTTGCATTTCGCATTCGGAGGTGAATGATCGGCCATCCGTTGAACATACAGGGCGCATAATAGGCTCGCAATCGGGAAGGCATTCGCAACGGGCAATGCCGAATTTGTCGATGACGCATTCTTCGCCCATGGTGCAGTGGACGCTCAAGCAGGGGTTCACACCTAGAAGAAGAGAAGTTTTAGGCAATGAGGACTTATGATTTTAACATTTTAATCTTGCCATCTACAGAGTTCTGAAGTAACCTATTTAGAAAAAGACGGCAAGCTCGAAGAGAGAGACAATAAAACACTACCATAACCTTAAAACAGTATTTAAATATGTTGATGGATAATTTTGTGTGTTTTTTTAGAATTGATCAACACCTAATAAATCATTGTTATAACAAAACTGATCACTCATACATACGTCAACACCACGGTAAAATAAAACAGAGCAAATATCAAATCGGATTAGGACATTAAGTTCAGAATAGAAAAGAGGCCATAAGATGAGGCCATGGTAATACAAAACTATCTATCTCTTCGAGTTTGCTGTCTTCCTCTAAAGATATGTAGTACTGGAGGGGAGGATGTATGTTGTGCGACGTCAATGAGGCGCGGGCGGACACGTGTACTTTGCCTTTTGCCTGTGTTGCCAAATCAGTTTAAGAGTAAAATTAATAAATAAAATTGTAAAACTAGTTATTATTAATGAATATCTTGTTGTTTTATTTTCTGACACATTAAACTTAATTTTTAAATTACTTTTTGTAAAAATAGAGCGTTCAACATGATCTCAATGGTTTCCTCAAATTTAGCGCGTCAAAAATATTTGCATCGTAGATGGCAGCGCTAATCGCTCTATTTTTAAAAAAATATTTAAAAATTAAGTTTATGTGTCAGAAAATAAAACAACATGATATTCATTAATAACTAATTTTACAATTTTATTTATTAATTTTACGCTTAAATTAATTTGGCAACACAGGCAAGGTACACAAGCTATATATTTGGCAACCTTGTGGGGCCCTACAAGCACTTGTCAAAGTCACGTGTCCGCCCGCGCTCCATGGCCTATTGTTTTCCAAGCGATGCAAAATAGAGTTATATAAAGGAAGCTCTACAATGTATTTCTTTTTTTCAATAATTATAAGAATGAGAAAAAGATACAGATCACTTTTAGACAATTGCCTATTGTTTTCTAATATTTCATGTACAACTGAAATACATCAGTTAAAAAGAATCTAAGTGCCATAAAATTTAAGACACAAAAAAGGGGCCATAAGCGCCAAACATGAGAAAACACTTTATTCTTGCGCAAAACTTATTAATTTTAGACAATATTTGAAATAAAAGTTGTAGTAAGTTAAAACTATAGTACTGTTGATTTTCAAAAAAAATGGAATACGAAAATTCAGTTGAAAAAAATTTGAAATTCGGAAATTTGAATTTTAATCAAAATTTCGAATTTTTGTCAAAATTCGAATCTCATACACAATCAAAATTTCAATTTCGAGTATTTACAAAATTAGGATGACTCATTTTCAAGTCTAAGTTGTCATTTATTACACTTTGCTTTGTTATTATAAATTTCAGAAAAAATATTTCCAAATTATACTTCGCGGTGACATGTTAATTAAGAATATTTTAGTTTCAACAAATAAGCGACAAGCTCGGCAACAAGTCTCGGCGTTTGGACTCAAAGAGCAGGATTAAACAAGTCATATCATTGTAAAATACGAATAAATAGAAGGCGGCATCAACTATCGAATTTCAAAATTCGAAAAATATTCCGAATTTTGACTTCTAAATTCGTAATTCGAAAAAAGTATAAAGCTTATTTTTCGAATTTTGAAATATTCGAAATTCGAGTTATGTCAACAGGACTAAATTCTACATCGAATTCAATAATCACATTCTATTTTGCACGTTTTGTAACCGAGAAATATAATTTTATACTATTTGTCATGGAATTTCGAAAATTTTGACGATTTTGGAGAAAATGAGTGTATTTAGGTTTTGAAGGATATAGCCTCGCACTGGTACAAAGGCTGAAAGTATCTATAATACATTTTCATTGGGCTGGGCATTTTCAACACTTGCCTGGGACATATACGACCCATTGAGACTCAAAACTCAAAGGACTAAGACACTAATATTAAAAAAACCGTTTGTAGACGCCCACTGATATTATGTTAATATATTGAAATGTTAAATATTTTATGATTGGTACGCTTTTGTTAATCAGCCAGTTAAGCAGTTAGAGCCTCTCCTCTTCTTTATTAAACTAAATAAACGAAAACTGAACTATTTGAAAATATCTCTCTTATGCCCTTATACACGACGAAAATTATCATTAACAGCTAATACTTAATTTACTTACTATGTGTCAGTGATCATTTTTGTAATGGTAATTTCAAACTACATTACGTTTTAAAACGTATGATCGCAAGCTTTTAGAAGTCATTGCTTACAAAACTGAAATCGAATGACAGTTGACTTGTCACTTGCTGCTTTGGATCTTGGAGGTTAAGCGACAGTTTCACATAGCAGTTGAGTGCTATAGCAGCAACAGTTTGGTGGGCGTGGTTATACTGTCAGCAGAATTTTGTTTGTGAAACATTCTACTGCGATAGCAGTTCACTGTTATCGCAATAGAATTAGAATATTTCGTTATTCACTAACAAAAAACTGTTAACAGTATAAATATAACTACGCCCGCCAAACAGTCGCTGCTAGAGCACTCAGCTGCTTTCTGAAACTGTCGCTTTACAGCATAACCAAAAAACCAAACGTTAGCTAAACTGCCGCTAAAATTATTCAATTTGTTCTGTACTTTTCTCTTGTTGACAAAAGAATTCAAAGTTATATCCATTTTGGCGTACATATAAGAATTGGTTTTTTGTTTTCTTAAATTTCCGATATTTGACTCTCAAATATCAAATTTTCCAAATCCAGAGTCCATTTAAATCTCTTTTGTGGCATATTTCTGTACTAGCAAATACTTTTGACCAAGGAGGCTTTTGACTGTCACACAACTAGGGCTTTGCGATCTTAGAAATATGAAATCGATTTGATAAAATCGATTTGTCGCGATTGATGAAATTTCTTATACGCATACGCACAGTGGCGCACCCAGAAATTTGGATATGGGGGTGCATTATAAAAAAGACAAATTTAATGCTCTTTTATAAGCACCAAAACTTGGGTGAGGCAAGGCATCCAGGAAAAAAGGCGCAGCAGGCGAATTTTTTTTCCATTCAAGATTAAATGCCTTATAATTGAAAGTTACATTTTTTCAAGGGATGTGAAGCTGCATGTTTTTCCCCTTTCATGTACAAAAATAAATTGCCACAACACAGAACATTTTAGACAAGAGAATATGTTTAACGAATTTGGCTCCTTTACCAATATTTATTAATGATGTACCAAGATCAGGACAAAGCAAAGATGGTTAGTTTTTTTGGGATATACCTGTGAGCTACCGGAAGTATCCACGCGAGCTATCGGTAGCTCGCGATCGATGGGTTGGCGACCCCTGAGTTAGCGCATCATGCACACATGCATAGTTTCATTTTACTTATTCGCGATACGACTCCGACTAATAATTTCGTGTTTGTGGAACAATATGGACTGATACATGATTGGTCACGTACTTATCAGACCAGTCCGAAGATTGAAGGAACTTTTCAGTACATGAATTAGTGCGGAATAAGTTTGGGGATCCGTCGGAGAATTTTACCGCGAACAAACCTATTATCTTTGTTTTTTCTTTTTTCGCGTACCCAGTTGTCTGATACCTGAGCCGCTACTTCAAGGGGGGTGCAGGTGCAACCTTGCACCCCCCCCCCCCCCGGGTGCGCCACTGCATTCGCACATCAAATTACGAAAAAATACACCTAAAGTGCGTGAAACGCCAAATGCTGGTGAAATCAAGAGATTTTTTCATCTATCTTGGAATAAATATTATTTTAAAAAACCAATTTTTCAGAATCTAGAAGATCGATATCTTTTAGAAAGATCGATTTTCCGGAATTCGGATTTTTCAATTGATTAATTGATTTTTTCGATTGATCAATCATTTTAAAATAAAAGGTCAATCCGATTTTTACAATAAAGACCGTTCAAGATCGATCAATTGATCTTTTTCGCAGCCCTACACACATCACAAGCACATGGAAACTGACAACAAACATTGCAATGTGCACATGCACATGAAGTTTCAACGAACGTCCATGTGTCTACGTATTTTTCTAAGCCTTAATTTCAATTAAGGATTTAGTTAATGGTCATTATAAGTACCATGTGTCTCTGGTAGGACGCCAAATTAAATATTATGTGCTTCAGGCGCCAAAATACCACCACACGGCCCCGAGTATACAAGAGTGACTGCTGTGGAAATGAGATATATGCATGCTGGACAAACAAAGAATGTATGGTAATGAATTTCTTGCTACCTGAACTGCATTTTCCTCTGTAGATGATCCTAAGCTGCCTTCTCGCCCTGCAAGATTCCTGTCTTAAGGAGCATTCATTGGAATAGGTCTTTCCATCAGATCCACAGACTGGCGTGAATTCTAATGGACAGGCGTCACCACAACGACAAACCGGCTCCCTGTTGTCGTCCAGTTGGCAGATTTCAGGTTCGGGACATTCTACTCCTGCACATGGATCTGAAAAGAAGAAACAAACAATTAGGATAAATCGTAATCCAAAATTGTGTTGATATTTATAATACTAATAAAAGATCGAAGATTTGTTATTCGTAATTGACAAAGTTGGACAAAGTTCTGTTATTCGGGATTCACTCGACCTCGATCTTTGGTCCGGCTCGACCTAAGGTTCGGACCGGATCAACGCACGAAAAAGAGTCAAGCAGATTATTTGGAAAAGGTGAGTCGAGACGAGATTACGATCTTGAATCAGACTGAGGAATCAAGCTCTTCGGATCGGCCCGGAAAAAAAAGTTAAATCAAAGGCACAGTTTACTTAATTAGTGTTTAAAAAAAATGAATGGTTTTAAACAGAATCAAAATGATTTAATAACAATATCCTTTACATCTCAGCAGAAAAGAAAAGAGTATCAAATTAGTTTAGATTATATGTAGAATATACCCTAATGTAAAAGATCGTTCAAGATTTGTTAAAAAAGTATCAAATTTCGTACTTCTTCAGTAACAAGATGCCCAATACTTTTACGTCTATAATTTTTATAAGGAAAAATTTCTTGATCAAAATATTAGACTATAAGCGTATTATGTAAACAACTTTGTTAACCAATGTTGCTATACAAGCATTAACAATGTTGTACTAAGTTTGCAGTGTTATACACTATAAAACTGACACAATAAAGTTAACATTTCGCCTCATATCAAAATTAGGGATGCCGGATGTATTCAAACTCGAACTTTGGTCCGGCCAGTCTTTGAGTCGGGCTGGTTTACTTTTTACGAATCGATCTTCGAGTCGAATCAAATCTCTAAGCTCACACGGTTGTAATTAGGACGGTCAGAGTTCGATTCTGACTGAACACTGAAAAAGAGAATTATGTAAAATTTTAATAAAATTCTTATTTGTTTAAAATATATGACTCATAATAAGATATACTGTAATAAAAGTCGCCGTTTATTGTAAATATTTCAAGAAGGCTATTTAAAAAATAACATGACTCAAATCGACTTCTAGTTCGTGACGTCATGTAGGCTTACTAAAATCACCAATGTGCTAATGTTGTATTATTGCGATGGGATGCGAAATGTGAAAGTGACATTTTATACCTGACAATAAAATAATTAGAAATATTTATTAATTATTGTAATTCTTATCACACAAAACGTCGTAACAACCTCGCTAGATTCCAGTGTCGTCTCGTGACATATGTCGGAGGGGAGGGGAGGAGGGGGTGTTGAAATTGTTCAAAAAATACCTTTAAAAAATAAAAATAACCTACTGAATATGTACACTGTACTGCAGTAACTATAACTCTGTACCGGAAGCCGTGTTTAGCAGCAGCGACCACGAATCATGCCGAGCATTTACGAAGACCAAGGAAAGGCAGCCTTCTGTGCTAACTTAAAGATTAAGGGGTAATTTTATTAGTTTTAGTTAAACGCTGGTATAATGTGGCATGCTGGCTTGATTCACGTATCGTGTATGCAGCACGAGTATGGAGCCTTTACGAATTATACTTTTAAGGTGTGCATAGGGGCTTAGCCTCCGCTGTATGCACAACGGTCTAATAAATAGGGATAACATGATTAATGCAGAAAAATTATGCATTCAGATCATCGTCAAGAAGAATAAGCATGAAAGAAAATGATTTGAAAATGTTTTTGAGAGAGTTTTTATCCTGATAAGTTATAAGGATGCTTAACCTCTCTTGCCTCCCCTGACGAGCCGTCACTGCTAGATTCAAAATCTTTGACATACATTTAAATTTAAAAATTCTTTCATGTATTAAAAAATCAAAATGGGCGATAACTACCCCATTATTTTCTATACAAAGTGACCCTTGTGTTCCTCTCTCCACGACAGCTTTAAGATTTGCGAATAAAAATAGATTGAAACACCCAGCAATGGATAATAAGGTGTAATGATTTATTTATTTATAAGTATATGCATTTCTAAACGAAGTCCACTGTTTGTAAGTACAAGTATTAATGTTATTAAAGATCAAATTCTATTCGTAAACACATAATGTATTACTCGATATTTATTTATTTAATTTTGAGGGAACAATACAGTCGAAGACCAAAGACAGTTCCACATATACATAAAAAAGTTATAAAAAATTATATAAAGACATTTGTATAGACATAATTAATGACGTAATAGAAACGTAAATTTGCGATAACAAAAAATATCACTTATTCACGAAATTCACCAATCAGTAAGTTACGCAGTTGATTCAATGTCAAGTGAAAAATATTAAGGCGTTGAAATTTGTCGTTATGTTTGCATCACTCTACTGATAGGGGGAATTTTTGAGCTGGTTAGATTTACATGTAGGTACAATAAATAGATTTTTTGACCTAGTATTCTTAGCTGACAAATTGAAAAAATAAACAAAAAGTTCTCCAATAATATTAAATTTAGTTGATGTAATATTTGGTGATAATTAGTAGAAGCAATATTAAACCTTCTGTACAGAATGACAATGAACTTTTTTTGAACCGATTCTATTAGTTTGACATGCACATCATAAAATGGATTCCATATACAAGTCATATATTCCAGTTGTGATCGTACAATAGCATTGAAAGTAATATACAGATTCGATTTTTAAAAAATGATATGTCGTTCTAATTATTATATATTGCACAATAAATCGAATTCTATTAGAAATTTTAATAAAGTTTAATTTTTAATTTTTAAAGTGCGTATTATACACGAAATAATGCGGTATTTATCGTAGAGAGCAATAAAACAAATCCAAGTGAAGGAAGTTTTCGATTGGTTCTAGTCGTGTCTTGAACTAATGAAATACTGCACTGGGAAAAATATAAGTAATAAGTTGTCGGGATGCGAATGCGAATAGTACCCGCACTTATAAATAATTTGAAAGCGAGAGAGTTGGATGGCTTGCTTGGCCACTATCAGGAGTACACCGTTAGGATATTAAGTTGAACAAACTTTTTGATGACAACTTCGCAATCATTTAGAAATTCCAATAACTTTTTAATTTAACTTTCTCAACCACTTGGCAGAGTTGTGCGAGCGAATGCACACTGCTCTCTAAGTTCTGAAATGACGAGATAAAAATGAGACAACTATAGCAAGCCAAACATCTAGAAAACCTTCCTTCTACAATCATACAATAAAAAAAATCGATTTGATATAATAGATAACATAACATACTCTATTACCTTCAACATTGCTGTACAAACATTAAATAATGTTACAAGTTACAAGTATATCTCTCCTTTTTTTCCAATTTATTAGTAAGAGTAATGGATGAATTTAAAATAAAAAAGATCTATATGCTCTTTCTATGTTATAAATCTTTTTATATTTTGTGTAAAGTAAATAATTTTCGTATTTTATTTACTTTAAATATTATAGAGCCAGAGCCGGCTCTAGGCAACTTGCGCCCCGATGCAAATTTAAATTGAACTCCCTTTAATTTTCCTCGTATTTAATTAATGAGACCTTTAGCGCAAAGCTTAGCGTAGATTGCAGCATATGGATAATCTCCTAAGTACGTATTACAATGTATAGACTTTTGTAAGAATTCGCAGATATTATTGTGTGTAATCGTGGTTGTGGCACATTATATAAACACAAAATACAGAATAATATACAATAGGTGCAATAAAACAAACGTTTTTTAACAAATACGTAATCTAAATTTATTATTTTTATTTTTATTAATAGTTATGTTTGATGCTCGTTTGACGTTTCAAAGTCTTTTGAAGGTTAAAGTAACTAGCCCAGTAGCGAACCTACCGGGAGAAATATTGTGCTAAGGCTCTCATTGAATACTTCATGGTTTTGAATGTGAAAATAAAGAGAAAAATTCAAAACATACTTTAATGTAGCATTCTGAACATTCGGTAGGTATTAACACACAATAACAAAAAAAGCAAAATATTTTAAAAAATCACATAGACTAGAGACTATAGCTATAGACTTATAGCAGGTAGGTATGTAACATGTCATATGTTTTCTATTGGACATGGACAATGTAATTTGTAGTTGAATATACGTAAAAAGTTTACATTCATAGTTTTTATTTATTATTTTATTTAGTTGCTATCGAATCTAAAATTATGAGCCAACGCAAATGTTTAATTTTTTGAAAAATTAGTATAGTTGAAGTTTGGCGTTTGTAAACTAAACACTTAACTTTATCCACTAGTTTTAAGTGAGCACGTCAGCAATTCAATAATTTACATCCATTCTTGAGAGAATGCAGGACCGCTCCTTGCAGGTAGGCAGATCTTTGAGGTTATGCCCCGCATAAAGGCGCCTATGAGGGGAGTCATTTCAAGTACATAATAGTAATTTTTTATAAAATGCTCTTATTCTTAAAGATAAAAATACTGTATAACTTACACAGAAACGTGATAGAAGTGAACAATATTTTTAAAATTTGTTTGCAATAATTAGGTATGCTATCAAAAGGATATTTTTTTAGCTTGTTTATTGATATGTAGAAAAGTGAATTAGAACAAAAAATATTTTGATTATAGCTCAAGCATACTGATTAAAATAATGAATCCGACAATGAATCCAATATTGAAATGCTAGCATTTTGCGAAGAGTCATAATGCTTATGATTTACAATAATTCTGAAATCTTAAACAACAAACAAATTTGCAAGGAACAAATTGCATTAATATTTTAAATCTAGCATATCTCGAAGAATCAACTTTAAAGCGTGTGTTAATTTGTAAATTATACATTGTGAGGGGTGCTGAAATATAACTTGGCACAAAGGCGCCTTTTACTCATGAAGCGACACTGCTAGAGAATAAATTTCCCGCGAATTTTTGTACATGTAACTATTTAATTAATATTACAACGTATTTAGTCCATACAAGTATATTTGTTTATTTGTCAATATTAAATTGTAATTTTTTTCCCTCACTTCAGCGCCCCTTGAGGTAGGCCCCCCAATGCAACGCATCGTCTGCTTACCGCCTGGAGCCGGCACTGTATAGAGCTACCACCATCAATACACATGTGGGATTTTAGTTGTCTTACCTAAATTTACTTTTTCTATGCATCCATGTTGGTATATGATTAGCGAATGAAAGTTGACGTTTAAATTATTTATTAGATGTGGTTTCTTTTCAAAACCTAGATAAGAATAGAATTGTACGAAATATTCAGGTATGAGGATTTTTTCATGAATCCATTTAAATACTGGATTAGGAAATCACAGGAATACATTACTGTCTTGCTTCAAATAGATGGGCGACTACGGTACCTGAATAACACAACAGGTGTGCATTTAAAATATTTGAAACATTTTTCGTATATTTTGATTATAACAAAATATTTTGACCTTTAAAAACTATTTAGTTTGGCAATTCTATGAAATAGGATTATTTTTAATTTCCTCTGATTAGAGGTAATAAAATGTTTAAATACATCCTTGAATCCTGTTGCTAAGGTCATTTTAAATGCCTCCTAGTATTTCAGTGGTATTGAGTACAACTCTAATCTTTTATAACGGAATACATAAGGGTCAGTTTCTTTTCAAATCAAATATAGGGAAAAGTTTTCAAAAGAAAGCACATCTATTAAATAATTTAAACGTCAACTTTCATTCGCTAGTCATATTATAGTACTGCAGTATTCAACTGCAAATCTGTTATCTGTCAAATGTGAACTCAGTATTTAGTATGTTTAAATTGTCGTCTGCTCGTCTGTCAAAATTTCTAATTTGTTTCAGGAATGTTATAAAAATCTTGTATGCAACTAAAGTGTAAACAAGCTTTATAACATTCAGTCAATAATTTTCGTTCACGAAATACTTGACCTCATGTCATAAAGCTAATGTTTACACTATTGTTGCATAAATAACTACTTGGTACTTATATTTATTTAAAAAAAACCTGCATAATTTATTGGTTTTTAATCGAGGGTTTTATTGAACAATAAGTATAGTTGTGTCAAGATAAATGCACATTGACTTCGACTTCTTCATCTGGTCCAACCCATCACTCCGGGGTATTTTGTTACCTAAGCGATCAGAAGTGGATCACCAGCTTTCAAAATTATTGTTGATTGTAAATTTATGTACATATTTTTAATATTTGTAAACTGTAAAAAATATAATCATATTATTGAATGATAAATTGCCGTTACTTCATTAAGAATTTTAATACCAAATTTATGCTTATTGTTTTAAATTTGATAAATGGAAAAAAAATGTGAATACCTCTCTGTGCTTAAACCCTTGCAAATAGTTTAAGCAAATACATTATTTTAAATAATTGTAAGTTACTGTCAAATGCAGAAGCTTTTAGCAAAAAAAACTTGCCCATTTTTTTGAATTTGAAATAGGTAATCAAAAAATTACTTTCTAACTTCTTTACTGTTAAAGCTTTCTGTAATTTACTCTAACTCAGGACCATGTTAGAAAATTATTTATTGCATGTTAGGTAATAAAAAAATAAACATTGATGAGCAATTGCATACGAATTCATCATTTTTATAGGACGTTTTTATAGAAACGCTCACTTTAAAATATAATAACTTGTGAAGTACTTTTTGTGAGAAACCGCTTTAAAAAACTGTTTGGCATCCTTGAAAGTAGATGTCACTATATGTAACTCATATTTACAATATTTGAACTATGGCTGTTTTTTCCAAAAGCTCCTAAATCCTAAATTGTAATATTAATTTTTATTATTGGCTTAAATATTTACTTTGATATTGAAAACGTATTGTTTGTTTAATAATTATTAGCTTATATTTAATAAATTGTGATTACTTTGCATTTTATAGTTTTTTTTTTTTTTGAACCTAATTAGTTATTTTATGGGTTCTTTTTAGTCCTGATATAGACATAAATGCTTCAATCTTCAATCCTTCAATTATTGGAAGTATAGGTATAGTAAAAGCGTTTGTAATCTATGAAGAGTGGCTGTAATACTCGTACATTTGTGCAAATTTTACTAGTTTATAAAATTTTCCATTGTAGACACTGAAATTTATGATGATGTGAGGAAAAGCTTGTTGTATATTGTATAGAAAAATCGGTAGATGGTATGTAGAATTCATAATTTAAACAAGTTATAATAAATTATTGTAACTTTTCATATTCATATTTTATATCTCTTTGTTATTTTCATTTTTATTTAGGTAACTTTAATATTTTATGCTTTTAAATTATAAAGTGAACACGAGAATTCGTGAATTTTTTAGTGTGATTTTTTTTTAATTTACAACTTTAGAGACCGATTGAATTTGAGTGTCGACTAATTAATTGCCAAATACTTATTTTTTGACGTGTTACGTGATTTGACAGTTTATTCAACTTATTTTGATTGCTGAGTTAGCAAATTTAAGTAAGAAAGATTTCAACGATGGTTCGAGCTAAATGTCCGGATCTCAATCCTTTGGACTACCGCTTGTGGAATGTATTAGACAAGAGAAGGCGAGCTCCAAACCTTATCGCAATATTTAAGCATTGAGAGAACTATTAATATTTTTAAAAAATTAACATTAGACGAACTGATATGAACCTGCATTTTAAAAAAAGTTTTATTGAAAACTATTAAGGTGAATTCACAAATGAAAATTAGGTTTATGGTTTATGTTTAGGTTTAAGTAAGTCATTCATAAATGTAAGTTTAAATTACCTGAAAATTAGTTTTGATATGTACAGACATCTATGTAAATGCTTCAAAAACAAGATTAAAATATCAGTAGAACAGTACTCAACAAGTCATCTGTGCGCCGTGAAACTGATTCGCTTGGCATTATTGGTTTTCAGCAATCTTCTCGCATCTGTTTAAAAAGCCAAATCCACTAAGTGGATGCTAAATAAAGATGGGTGTATATATCCATATCATTTCAGACTCGTTCTCATTGGTGAAGTTTGTGACGTCAAACTAAATCATAAACCTAAAGTTTGGACCTTGCGATGTTTAGCATTATGATTTGGATTTAGGGACCCTAAATTCTGAAGTGTGAATGGAGTCATAACATAATATGCGGCCAAAGTCTTTAAATCTAAAGTATAAACCATAAATCTAAACCTAATTTTCATTTGTGAATGTACCTTTAGTATTTGACTTTTATTTTATGAGGAAAACGGCATTTCTCGTTTTTCCTACAAAATCAAGATCAAATACTAATAGATTTCAATAATACTTTTTTTTTAAATGCAGGTTCGTATTAGAAGTATGTTCGTCTAATGTTGAATTTCTAAAAATATTAATAGTTCTAGTAGAGGAACAATTTATTTGAATTTTCGCTTCATGTCTAGCACGCAGGGGTTCCATTCCTCTTAAAGGCTGATTTGGTGAAGGCAGCAGCTTTCATACCACTGGAAGTGGTTGCGTGCTGCAATAGATGAGTGGTCAGAACGTTTGGAGAAGTGTGTGAAAGAAGAAGGCAGTCATTTTGAATTATTTAATTTTTTGAAGATTAGTACTATGTAACAATTAAATTTATCAGATTTGTTTTGTTCATGTAGATGTAGAATAAGCCACTCTTGTATGAGGGACAGTATTTATAGCATTACTACGTACATACCATCAAAATTGACGTACGCATGCGCATTAAATTCAGAATGAGCTTTAACGACTTATTTATTTTGACGTTATGTGAAAACTCTTTAATATCAATTACACACCGGGACCGGGGGCTAGTGCTACGTGAAAAATGAAAAATGTATCATGGTATTCCAAATACTGGTACTCACTTTAAATACCTTGGCAAACGATTTGCTGTCTTCCCCGGAAAAAAAGACGATCCGGAACCTAGCTGTGGATCATGACCCAAAACTGTTTAAAAAAAAAATGATACTTTAAAATCTAGGTATTTTCAGTATGGGACCTGCATAAAATGACATCATGGATATGTAACTGGTAGCTAAAGACTTTTATTGCTGTGTATTTTATGTATAAGAAATTGTTAATGCCATTCCATCCGGACTTTAGTCAACGGACAATTTTTACTCTAAAAGACAACAAAAATATGTAGATCTGATATAGAATACCTAGAATCTAAAATATCATTTTTCAAAACAAATTTGGGTCATGACACTATGAGCCACAGCTGGGTAGATCTTTTTTTTTTTCGAGAAAGACAGCAAATCGTTCTCCAGGGTATTTGAAGTGAGCATCAAGGGTCAGTATTTGGAATACCATGATACATTTTTCTTGTAGCACTAGCCCCAGGTCTATTATGTACTGACCGCAGCAGAATTTTTTGAAAATAGATTCTTTAATATGGAACATTTCTGTGGTGCACTCTCCACGCCAGCAATGACTGCACACCTGATAAACGCCCGCACGATATGAATATGTCATCATTACCGATATTTGCGTATAATGCAGATTAGAACATCCAGCAATGAGTAATATGCCGTCATGATATATTAATTTCTGTTAACATAATTATATATGTATAAAAAATATGTAAAAAGCGATGTGAATACAAGGCAAATTTATCTTTTGATGTCATATTAGTGGTGTTATTTAATTATAAATTAATTAGAGCAACATGGTGGTATTAAGGTAACGCATATAGAAGCGAATTGCCTAAGGCGAGTAGCAGAGACATCCTTATAGTTGTAACTGAATGCTGAATGCGGAAAGTATCCCTCCGAACTGTAGGTATACATTTGCTCCAAATAGATTTCCAACTCGAAGCGTGGGAGATTCCATTAAGAAGAACTGAGTTTTGGAAATAATTTCACCAAGAATTGTCCAACATCTAGCTGATAGTTCGGCGAAATTCAATCACAAATTACAACTTTATTTAGGGAACTTTCCTTAAGTGTTTTTTCTTCTAATGGACTTATAAATAAATATGTCATCACGTTTCTACTCTGATTTCGAGGCGAAAGCTACATCAAACCTACTACGAGTACGATACTTTAAATTTAATCAAGAATTTACCGTATTAGTTCGCATACTAGTAAATACTACCACATATACAGAATGTCCCAAAATGTACCGTCAATATTTCAAAGATTAATTCCAAACTTATTTAGAGTCGAAAAGTCGATATAAACACGTGTCCTAAACCGTTAACGAGTTATTGTTTATTTCATAATTTATGTAGCTAAATATAAGTTCAACAAATTTTATAAAATAAATCTTTTTTAATACATTTTTATTATTTTATTTACTCTAAATGTTCAAAATTATCTCCATTGTGTTCGACACACAAAGCCGCATGTCGCAGACGAGATCGTTGCCTTCTTAATATGATTGGTGGGTTATTCCTCGGCAGCCTGCTGTATTCTTTAGCGTAATTCTTCTATCGTATGCATTTCAGTTGCATAAACAATCTGATCATCCCAAAGATAAAATCTAATAGTCAGGTCAAGTTACAAATAATAATTAGTTAAAAACGATAAAACACGATCATGGCATCTAGATCAGTATTTCAGAGATCCGTTGAACTAAAATTTTGGACACATAAATTATGAAATAAACAATAACTCGTTAAAGGTTATGTTTAGGCAGTGTTGTGGCAGATCAATTTATAAAGGATCTAGATCAAGATCTTCGCAATTGTTCTAGATCAGATCATAGATCAATTTCTGCGATAGGATCTTTTTTTCAGATTAGATCAGGAATTTGGGATCTGTTTTTCTTAGATCATAAAAAAGATCAGTAACGATTTTATTTCCTATTAATTAAATATGAATACAAACAGTAAATTAATTACATATATATATATATATATATATATATATATATATATATATATATATATATATATATATATATATATATATAACTTCAACAAAACGTAAGTTTCTTTAAATCAAATTATTTTATACATTGTAAAATTATTTGTATTTCAACTTCAGTGTCCTGATGAAGTGTACAATCCAAGTACACGAAAGCTTGACAGATTTTAAAAGAATCTTACTAAAATAAATTTAAGCCCAGAAAACATTCCACTGATATACCCACTAAAATGTATCTCCTTATATATATATATATATATATATATATATATATATATATATATATATATATATATATATATATATATATACTTAGCCGTATGCCTTCCACATGGGAAGAAAATTAGATACATATGTACTTAGTGTTGTTAATGCTGAATTAATGAATACAATAAAAACAGAAACAACATTAATAATCCTAAACATTAGATTGTTGAAATGTAATAAATTAAGACAGGTCATATCAAATGGACAGACTATCATTATATGTCATTGAATTTTTTAAGTGAGTTAAGTAAATTACAACCGACTTGTATTTAATTTGTTTTTGGATTTTCTGGTTTAAAATTTTTGTATTTGTTTTCTCATTTGACATGGCTTAAACTGTTTTTCTTATATTCCCGTATATTTGATCTTTTTTAAGATCATAGATTATATAGTTTTTAGATCTAGATCCTGAACAAGATCTGAATACATAAAAGGATCTAGATCAGATCAAAACCGATACTAAATGAACTAGATCAGTGATTTAGATCAAATGATCTACATCAGTAACAACACTGTGTTTAGGACATATCTTTATATGGACTTTTCGACTCTAAATAAGTTCTGGGATTCATTCTGGAAATATTGCCAGTACATTTTGGGACACTCTGTATAATAGTAGAATTTATGTAGATTATTATATGTATTGCATTGTATGAAGTAAGTACCTACAGACAAACGCGTAACGAAGTTTTTTTTTTAAAAAAAGTATAGGATGTAGCAGAAATGAGTATATTAAATTTAACCAATGTCAGAACTCATTAAGAACAACAATATTTCTTACTAACTTTTTTTGTAAACCATCTTAGATATTGTGCTAAAATTCTTCAAAGTTTTGTCACAAATTTCATTACTTACCTGTAGAATCCATGGCCGACTAATAAACGGTTAAATTATATTTTGTTATAATTTAATTAATCAAAATTACTTCGGTTGCAGTTTGTTACTACCTCTTTAGATCAAAAATTATTGATCAATTTATTTATTATTGTCAAAATTTATTTGAAAACGTTGACAACTGCCATTTGTCTAAATTTATATTGCGAGTGGATCAAATTGTAATAAAAAAATGCATAAACGACTTGTCAATTTATTTCTAAAATTATTTTTTAAAAAATTGAGATTCAGAAGAAAAGTTACTACTTATTCGACGAATTATGTCATTGCTAAAATTCATTGTACTTATTTATGTTTCATGCTGTGTATTAAATAGGGTACTATACCATAATCAAATTTTAACTACCTTAAATAAGAAGATAAAAATATACATAAATTAATGAGTATTAGTGAAAAATTTTGTTTTAATATTGATTAGGTCGCAAACTACAAGCGATTAAAGTTGATTACTAATTAGGTATGACGCGTTATGTCCTTAGAATTTGATTGGTCGCCTGATTTTAAAAACAAGATTCGCGCGTCTGCTGCGGTCACCTTTGAAAGATTATGAACTGTTATGTTGTTGTTTAACCTAACAAAAAAAATATATAATTTTATGTTTTATGAATTTGTTTAATTATAATATCCAGTAATATTAACAATAATTATGTATTTATAATTAAATCTATTTATAATTTGTATTAATTAAATTAATAATAATATTAATTAATCAAAACAAACAAACACAAGCGCCATCTGCCGTCATACTATGTGTCATAATATTGTCAAGCTGTTTTAATGTTCTATAATTTATTAAGAACAAAATGCTTATTATTTGTTATTTATGCTTAATAATAATTTCTTCGTGAATATAACGTATAAGTTTTTATATAAACATATTTCAGCTATGCAAACATGAAAAAATCTGTTCTCTCTAGAACTAACAGTTTGTCGACCACTGGAAGCTACGTCACGCAAGAAATTCTTAACTTAAAAAAATTCATATCTCGCTTATTACGTAAAATTTTTAAGTCGCGTTCGCACTAAAATTCTTATTTCATCCTGTTCTTACAGAAAACAATTAAAACAAAAATGGTATAGGACCCTATTTACAACTTCAATTTCAATAAATAAATTAAATATAATTTATATAAAATATCTACTTTTCATTAATAAATAATTAAGTTGACATATGAATGTTTGTTATCTATTTTCATTAATAGAAATAAGCACATATGTTCAATTTAATGAAATAATCATTTAAAGAAAAACCAATATTTTTCATTAGAAAATTAAATTATCGTTGTCAGCAAAATATGAATTAATATTTTTATCGTATAAGATCACAAATATACATTCAAAAATGGGTAATAAGCCGTAATGATAAAATTTATTATTTCTGCCACTATTTTGTCGTTGATTTTGAGAGTAAAGTGATGTGTACGTGCTTTTTATGAATTTTTTGTACGATATAAAACTGAATGTAAAGTACGAATGTATTTCAAATACATGAGATGTAATATTTTGTAAGATCTTACTTACCCAGAAGAAGGTGCAAGAGTGCACTGAAGCGTCTGTGTTGTAAGAAAATAAATGCTGTTTGATTGAAATCAGTTTTAGAAAACTGACAAAACATTTGGAAATCATGTTTTACAAAAAATAATACAAAGAATGCCTAGATTTTTTCAAGAAGTTACCAAAGCCAGGGGATTTTTTTTCCGAAAAATCGGAAATTTAAATTCACTAAAATAATTTGTTTAATATTCCTGTAATTATCAGGTGACATGGGCGCCCATAGGGGGGAGGGAGGCAATAGGGGTACTTGCCTTTTCTCTAATTTTAAGAATTTTAAAAGCAAAGCTACCATTTTTAATTGTTTTATCATGGCTACTTATGTCGCATCCTAATGTCCTTACATCGCCCTGTAGTTTTTTTCTTTCGTTCTGTTTCCTAACGTTCAAATCTTCATCATGAAGTTAGCGTAGATAAGCTTCGCGCGCACACAATTTAAAAGATACATCCGCAGTACAAATTATAAATAAAAATATTACCAATACCATAGCTCAACCTATTCCGATTCAATAAATTACTTGGATTCCTTAATTAGTTCTTTAAATTCTCGTTTTTCGAAATATAACAATGTTTCCTTTTTGCTCTATAATTTGCATCCGATTAATTTAAAACAAATAAACTATAATAATTTTACTAAACTAGCTCAAGAGATTCGTTCATATTATAAAATTGACAATTTTTTAGAAGAAGCTTTAACATAGCACGAATATTGGGTTTCAAATAAAGAAATGATTATTACTAAAGAAACTCCTGTAATAGAACTATTACAACATTGTACATTTTACCCAGCAATCTCCGAAGATTTAGAAATTTTAATTTGTCTTCCTCCAACTACATGCACTGTGGAAAGATTTTTTAGCACTCTAAGAAGAGTGAAAACATGGATTAAATCTACTATTAGCGAAGATCGGCTAGACGGTTTATGTATGATGAGCCTCCATCGCGATTACATAAGCGAAAATAAACAAAAATATATAGACGAAGTTCTAAATGAATTTACCAAAGATGCAAGAAATTTAAAATTTGCATTTTTGGAAAAAGAATAAGTAGGTTATGTTGTTTAATCGGTTGGTAATACAACGATTTCTGACTTTCAAAAAGTTGGGAAGTTAGTTATTATTAACCTACGCGCCTTGGTAACCTATCTTCGCCCTCGACAGTAATGAAACACTTTCCACCTCGGTTAGCAATGTACTATTACTGTACTGTATTTTTTTTCCATAAATATTTATGTTGTTTTATATTTTTAAGAATATACTTATTTTTAGTATATTATATTTTTGTATTCTTGACTTTGCCCCCCCCCCCCTGAACAACATTGTATGGGCGCCCATGTCAGGTGAACCATATATTTTTTGACAGTACTGCAACTCTAGTGCAAAATCGCTGTATGAAATGTTTCGTATTCGTAGTATAATTTTCCGAAGAAGACTTTTACAAATTCAGTAGATTAAAAGTTGGAAAATATCTACGCGCAAATTTAGCCGAATGACCGCAGTCGAGAATATATGAATAATATTTCATCCCTCGTAACCATTACAAATGGTAGTAAGACGATGTAGGTTGAGAAAGACAAAGTACATACTATAATTTAGTATGTTGGCGGCTGCTAGCCAGCAGTAATACTTTAATCCGACTCCAGATATCGACGATAGTAATGCCCCAGACATTATACGTAGCCTGCCCGAAGCTAACCAGTAGCATATTCGATAGTCAATACTTAAAATCGAACGAATATCAAAGACAAGCTACTATTTATCGGCGAACAAAAATTTCTTTACTTCGTTTGAGTAAATAATGCAGATTATTTTAAAAATGAGTATTTGTTCACATATTACCTTCCAAAAATATTGGTGCACCTGATAATTATGGGAATTGTAGGAAATAAAAAGCAGCTATAGGAAAATTATAAATTAGAAATGAATAAGTTTATATTAACAAAATTAATTTAAATTAATAAACCCTACACATTTTTTGTACTAGTTTTTGTAAAAAAATCATATTGATTTCCAAAATTGTACCACAACTGATTATCATATTGGTTCATTTACTAGTAATTTTATAACTTATCATTTTTATTCTCATAGAAGTTCGAAAGAAAGCATAGGTAAATAGTGGCAAAAATAATATAAGATGTTCAGTTTTATTGTGTTTTGCAACATTTTTACAAATCAGCCAGTGTACCCATATTTTGGAATATTACTATATTTTATGGAAAATAAATATACAGAGAACCGATAATGTAATTTTAATAGAAAAAATCGTGACGTCATCTAATGGACACATAAACATTATTATTATTTTATTTCATAAAAATGAATATAATATACTTGTAAGAGTATTATAGAAAATGCGATGTAAAATTCCTTTTCATAAGCGAAATCGAAATATGAATTCTTTAAATTCAGACTGCGAGTGACCACACATACTTTTTCCAGGGATATCTAAATACCATAAAAACGTATATTTCAAGATAAAAGTTCCATAAGCAAAGTCTAAAGTTCTAGAATTGATACAAGTGTCAAATGTGTTATAAATTAACGTGCACGATAAAAATTAACGTGCATGGTGTAAATTTTGTACGGAATTATAAAGGTATACGTTAAATGCCTACGACATATGCGATGATGAAATTTTATTGAACATACCTACATATAGTGATGTGCTACTAAAAAATTCCCACAAGGAATTTTGTTTTTTCGCGGGAAAATTCCCGGAAATTCCTGCAACTACGATTTGCAGGGAAAAATATCTTGACTTTTTTCCCGGATTTTTTTTGAAATTTTATTTTAGATAATATTATACCTTGACACCTATTACTTTGCTTTGCATGTTTGTGACTTATGCCTGCCTGTTACCTACTTTTACTCTGTCAATAAATATTGTGGAGCTACGAAAAACTTAAAAAAAAATCCTGAAAATTTCCCTGGGAATTTTTCTTCATCATTCAATTTCGGGAATTGACCCATCACTACCTACATATCATATTAGGTACAGAGCCAGCCTTAATAAAAATATTTAAAGATTTTCATATTGACAAATGATTTGTGAATATTGTCAAAATATGGTTTAGTATTATCACAGAACAGATAAACTAATATTATTATTAATTATTAGTTTATGTGTTTTGTGGTATTATTACATAATAAAAGTATATCATCTAGCAACAATATCTAACATTGGTACCAATTTGGATCAAAGTATTCAGATATATTTATTAAAATCCTGTTAAAAATTCCTGTGAAATTTTCGATTAAATGAATCTACTTTATATTCTAAGAAGAACAATATTGAAATCAGCCAGGTTGAATTTAATTTGGAGACGTATTGTAGTGAATGAGATTGATTTTGCGAAGCATAATAGTGATCCGATTAATCGCACTGAAAATTCGAAACCTTCCATTGGATAACAAAATGGAATTCAAAGTTTGAACGTAGAAGATTTGAAATATTCATTTAGTTCGACTCTGACATTTGTACGAGAACGAGTAGAGAGCATTTTAATTATAACCTACAATGAAACCAGAAGAGATTTTATATTTCGCATTTTTTTAATTAGTATGTTATATTAGTTACATAGATATAACGAATATAGAATATTTCATTGGATTAATAAACATGCACATCATAATACACATTCATCAAAATAATTCCTGTAGTTCCACAGGGTGAACACTAGAAACCGTGACATAGGCGTTTAATATGGGAAACAGTTTTTCTTTAATATTAACGTTATGTAGTGATTTAAAATAGAGATTTAGAGAATAAAATTCTGAATGGGGATCAAAATTTTTAAATTTACACTTTTGATGCCCGAGTAAATTTAATTTAAAGACGTGGTAAAAATAGATATAGTATGCGTTATTTCAAGAAATGAGCGTTGATGAACTGTCAGATACCTATTTTTGACGGGTTAATTGATTTGGCAGTTTGCACGACGTACAATTTTTGAAATACACGCATACGTATTTAAAATAAGTTTACTCGGGCACCAAAGTAGCATATAGCATCCAAAAAATTCGAATTTTATTTTTTAAAGATTTATATACCGTCTGTTTGTCTTAAAGGTGTACATAGGAGATCAACATGGGAAATCAGTTTTTGCAATTTCCTGTTCGCCTAATTATTTTAAGCAAAAACGCGTCAAATAAAAGTTTTAGGGCATAAAATTCTGCATCTAAATCGATAAACAGATTTTCCCTTGCATGCTTTGTAACGACAGAAATTAAATATGAAAATGTCGAAAAATACGTTGAAAATATATATGGAATTGAAAAAAAAAAAAATGCTTGACGTTATACCTGCACAACGTAAGTTAACTTATTTGATGTTTCTGACTCTGGCGTCTCTAGTTTTATTGTCTCAAATATAATAAAAAATGAATATTTATACTAATGAAGAGCGTGTTTGAAAAGACACGTGAACCGCGTAATCAGAATATAGGACGAGCAGAACATGCGTAACTAGAAGAAAGAGTGTTCTAAATGATAAGTGTAAACCCCTTCTGTAGATGTATTGGAAATGAGTTGAGAGTACATCACAGCATCATACATAATTTTACGCAATGTTGAATTTTTAATAAATTCATATTATTTAAACAAAACTGTATTTTATAACTTTATTAATCTAATATAATATTTCTATTATTGTCATAATTAACGATAATTGTTCAAATAAAATTCTCAGAAACGTCAAATAAGTTAACTTCCGTTGTGACAGATAAAACGTCAAGCATTTATTTATTTATTTTCGACATTATTATATTTAATTTCTGTCGTTACAAAGCATGGAAAGGTAATTCTGTTTATCTTTTATTTTATTTGACGTGTTTTTGCTTAAAATAATTAGGCGAGCAAGAAATTGTAAAAAACTAATTCCCATCTTAATCTCCTATGTACACCTTTTAGACAGACACATGGTATAAAGAACTACATAATGTTTTCTGAGACATAGAATATATGAAAAAAACTGTTTTTTCGTGTAAACGCCTTTGTCACGGTTTCTCGTGTGTACCTTATACAGGATGGTATGTTATGCCCGTATCACACAAGCGGGTTTTGAAGCGGTTGGCGGGTGCGGGTGCGTGTGCGGGTGACTCCTCGACCAATAGGAGTGCGGCAGCTAGCGGCTGCGGTTGCTCCTATTGGTCGATAAGTCAACGACACACGCACGCGCACCCGCCAACCGCTTCAAAACCCGCTAGTGTGATACGGGCATAAGTAAACGTACATAGCTTAATTGAATGTTATGATGTCTGCATGAAACATAAATCTGCAGTAATTCGATATTTAACTCTTTTCATATAGCAGAAGAAGAAATTTGAGGTGGACCAATGGACTATAATTCCGATTTCATTAAAATTGATTGAAATCGAAGTTGCCTGACTAGAAACAGAACTGTCATAATTCACATAATAGCAGATAATAGGTATTTGAGACTTTTGCAATGAAAAACTGTATGTTTATCATTAAGGTAATTGGCATTTTGATATTCAATATACCGAATATAAATCGTACGCCATTGCAAAAAAGCGTTTCACATCAGTTTTGACAATCAATATTTTTTTTTCAAAGAACACATTGGCTGGTACCGCAACCTTGTTTTAACTAAAACGCTGTTTTAAGAAATATCAAATTCAAATTTCAATATTTAATTACACCCTTATATTTCATGAACGAGTTTAAAAAAATATTTGTTTGAATACAAATATATATTTTATTAGATAGTGTTAAATAATGATATTTGACATATCTTACAGTTCTAATAGAAAGCATGTAAAACAAAACTTATTGCCAGATTTACTATGTAGTAAGTCCTATCATCTGTTAAACGTTGTACCTAAATAAGATCCTGTAAAGTAAAAGTAATACCTACTTTTACTTAAAGAGACCAGATCTCTTTGACGTCAATGCTGGACACTCTATTAGACGAAAAAAAAAATTATATTTGTATAATTAGACTTAACACTAATAAGTCGGATAAATTAGACCAATGTTTCCCCATTACAAGACCATTTTATAGGTGTATCGTTATTTGAGAAAAAATTAATGTCATTATCATTAAATATAGGCGAAAATGTAAATATTAGTTTTTTATTTTTGCGACTTCCAAATATAAAAGAATACTGCATTTTGGTTTGCACATCTTTAGGGCACCTTTTTATATTCTTTCGAAAGGTGATGCTCAAGATTTTTTATCACTGCTGAATTTCGCATAAGTTTTAATTTTTATATGAACGCCATATTGAAAAGTTGAACCATTGAAAAATTTTTTTTTAGCTTTCCAAGTATGTGTCCACTAAGATCCTTTGTTATAAATATCAAGAATTAAACAATTATTAAATTCATAGATTAAAAACAATGATTAACGAAACAATAAAAAAATAGAATTAAAGATAATAATTCAGTTATTTTTAAGTTTATTTTCTTCATTCTCATTAATATTTCTCAAATAAGTCATAACATTTTTAAAATTTCGTTTTAAATATGCCTTTAGCTACTTTGACGTCCATATAAAAATATTACATTTAATTAACACACACAAAACTTCATACAATAATTTTGAGAAATAAATTAGAACATTAGCACTGCAGAAACTTGAAACTATTGAAACTCTTAAAAATAGGCAGTTATACCAACTAATTTTCTAAAACATTATTTTGTTCCTTTAAAAAAAAATTAATGGAAAAAATAACGAGAACATATCAATGACAGACACTATCATTGCTGAACAAGTCATGCAAGTGCTGGATAGTCCAGTCTCTTTTTCAAATATTTTAGAATAAATTAAAAAATGTTGGCCTTTAAAAAGTCAGAACAATGTTCTCGTCCTCAGTAATAAAATTTTACGAGAAATCATATTAAAAAGGGTATAGATAAATTCACTATTCAACATGTACTATATATGACAACGGTCCTAAGAACCCTTTTTTGTCAGAAAGTTGTTAAGATTACACAACATGTAAACCATACTAGAGCTCCGACCAGCTTTTATTTTCTTAGAAAGTGATTAAGTTTACTCAACATGCCAGAGGTCTTAACAATTCTAATAATGTCAATATTTTAGAAAGAGCTAACAAAGCTATTTATTTTTCTGTATGACACTTTCGTTTACTCATTATTTTTTTGCGTTCATTAACAATATAAATAAATAAATATATCATAACGGAATATTACCCATTGCTGGATGTGCCACTCTGCTTTGTACACAGATGTCGGTAAAGATGAAATATTTATACCGTGCGGGCGTTTACCAGGTTTCACCTCACGGGCACTAATTTCTGGCGTGGAGAGTGCACCACAGGGGTCAATTTTCTGCCATTTAAAATTCGAAATAGAATAACATCAAATACAACATCGATTTGTGGCGAAATATTTATAAATGTGCAAATGTTTTTTCATGCCCTGAGCCTGAGCATAATGTATAATTGATTTTTATTATTATTGTAAATAAAATAAAACATTTTGCTCGTAAAATTTATTTAAAATCATTTAGGAATGAATAATTTAAAGTTCATGTGAAATATTATTGTTTGAAACAGCATAGGTAGAATAATTCACTTGCTATGTATAATCTAGGATGTAAGCGATTTGATATATCTATTTTAAATGAGTTCATTTCAGTTTTTCACACAAAACCCTATACAATATTTTTTATTTGGAATAACAATTAAAGTTTGTGCAATTTATAGAGCTACGTTGTTGCAAATAAAATATCAGTAGGCGAATTCAAATACGAATTTTATATGAATATGAATAGGGAATGCTGGTTACATTTAAATATTTTATTATATGTATATGTAATTATATGTAAATGGTTGGTCCTATGCTTGTAACGGGTGTGTCACTGTACATCTGCTGGTTAGAATTATGTCCGTGCAAACCATATGTATGTTGTTTATTTCATTTTCACTCGTTACTTGTTTTATTTTGATATATTTATTACTATTCACATACAATAACATTAAACTATTACCCTGTAAATAGTATAATTATCAGCCAATTGGTATTACGCGATTGTACTGTAAATTTAAATCCTGAATATATTATAATGAAAAGTATTTATCGTTTTATTTAAATACTTTAAATTATCATCATAGTTTAGATATGGAACACCAGTCCTTCTAATGCATCAAGTATAATTATTTGTTTCATAACACATCCATATTAATGCAGTCAGTTTTTATGATGGTTTTTCTTAATCAAAAGTACGAGGGTGGGATGATAAGTAGTTATTCTTTATGTAGCTCAATCTTTTAGTAGTCAATACTGAAAATACGACATCCAGTGGCGGATTTAAACTGATCTAGGCCCCTGGCGGCAGCAGAAAATGAGGCCTCTTTATCCATTTTAAGTTTGGGTACTATTTTCTTGTATCAACAAACGTTTTAAAAATGTTTGTTTAGTAAAAACAACTATTTCAAAAAACAAATAATTCAGGGTGGGGCCTAGAAACTTCCTTTTTTGAAGGCGAATAACATAAAAAGTATTGCTGATAAACAAAATTTATTTTTGGAAAATAAAAGAAAATATTTGCAAGTTTTAAATCATGCAGTATTAAACAAAACAACTTGAAGGTGCTGACCGATTTCTAATGATCCTCTCTACATGTTCCAACATTAAAGCTATTGCCCAGTGCCGTAACTAGGACGTGGAAAAGGTAGCACACGCCACGGGCGCAAAATTCTTAGGGGCGCAAAATTTTAATCATTTGTATGGTTTCAGAACAAATATTTCTAAAATCTATTTACTAAATTTAACAAATAATTCTACAGATAGGCCAGTCGGAAAGGTGTTTATAGTGGAAATAATTGGTGACAAGCTGGCCTAAATTTTTTTATTCTCTTTACTGGGATCTCCAAAAAGACATACTAATTTTGCACCATCTAGCGACCCCGGATTTTGCCGCCATCTTGGGTCAAAGGTGCAAAAAATAAGTTTTTTTTAAACAGTGGCCCGTATCAAAATTTTACAATAATACCAAATTAAAGCTCGCATTTTCCTGTACATAAAAGGGTTCTTACATTTTTTTCCTAGGATGAATTCTCAAAGAATTGTGTAAAAAATAGTTAACCACAATAACAATTTATTATAGAAATTTAAATTTAAATAAACAATATTAGGTATTTAATACTTAGTATATATTTTGTTCCATTTAAGCCGTTCAGTATTGTAGAAGAATTGGCGATAGTGAATTCTCTGATTGGCTGAAATTGAAGACAAGAGACGCGTTTACCCAATGTAATTTCGAATACTTAAAACTGGCGCTGATGTCAGCGCCATCTACTGAATGGCTTAAATGGAACAGTGTGTAATAGGTTTTACTATTTATAACAGTTTATTATTGATGATTTTTGAATATTTTTTTCAACTCTTTCCCATAAATTTATCCACAACTCTGACCCGGTTAAAGATACGATAACGTGGTTTGAATATTTGAATTCAGCATGAAATTCTCCTTCATGTTATGTATTATAGTTTGTTTCATTTTAGTCATTCAGTATTGTAGAGAATAGGGAATAGTTTTAACCTCTCTCATTGGCTGAAGTTAGAGACAAGAAACAAGTTTACCCAACGTAGTTTCGGCTTCTTAAAACTGGCGCCGATGCGAGCGCCATCTGCTGAGTGGCTTAAATGGAAAAGAGTATAGACTATTTTTGCTGATGAGCAGTTCGCGAGTTACTAACAACTTAAACTTATATGAAATTCCTCTAAAATTTTAAATATCTGCAAATCGATTTAGATTATTAGATTACATTTCATTTGAAATTTCGACACGTATTACATACGTAATATTGTTTATTTTTAATCGTCACAATTTTAGATGAAAATATGAGAACTAAGCCCATTTGCAGATGTTTTAAATTTTAGAAAATGTTCATATAAGTTTAAGCTGTTAGTAAACTTGCGAACCGCCCATCAGAAGTTTATTTTGTTTTTAGTTTCTTGATATGTAGGGGCGCAAATAATTTTTTTGCCACAGGCGCTTAAAATCCTAGTTACGGCTCTGCTATTGCCTGCCGAATAATATTCTGCAGCTGAAGCAGGGTTGTAGGGCGGTGTTTGTAAACCTCTGCCTTTAGATATCCTTATAAAAAAATCACATGACGTTAGATCGGGCAAGCGCGCCGCACACGTGATGTCACCTGATGGAATCCAGATGTGCCGTCAGGGGAACATTGTTTTCATAACTCTAAAGCCATGTGATTTTTTATGGGGATATCTTAAGGTAGAGGATTAAAAACATCGTCCTACAACCCTGCTTATGCTGAAGAATCTTATTCGGCAGGAAATAGTCCGAATGTTGGAAAGTGTAGAGAGGAGCTTCAGAAATCGGCTGCATCGGTACATAAAGAACGATCGTCATCATCTTCAAGATATTTTATTAAAAATTGCAAGATTTAAAACTTGAAATTATATTCATTCATTATGCAAAAATAATTTTTGTCTATCAGCAATACAGTAACAATTATATTAGCATTCCGCGGCAAGAGATGTGGCTATAGTGGCTACAATCTCAAGTATTTTTTTGCGTCCATATCGTTAGGTACGTTAGAATTGTTAGGAGTCTATAGAGTGAGATTAATCTTTGATGGTATACACAAATATACGAAATATTATTCATTCAAATTTTGAAAATATCAGTATTTTTGTATGTTTTCGAGGCCCCACTAAGCCCGAGGCCCCTGGCTTCTGCCAGATGCGACACCCCTTAAATCCGCTACTGGCGACATCCAATAGTTTGGTATTAGTTATTCTTCAAAGAAAACGAGTTTCTATCTGTGTTAAATGGAAGATCTTGAACATCGCGCCGTTATTAAATATTTCTATTTAATAGTATTTTATATTTCAAGTGGCTAAACAGTGCCGGGATATAATATTATCCTCAGCAGTTATACGACTTTAAAAGTGAAAAATTCTTCAGCCATCGAGAGGAGAGCAGCCTATAGCTTAGTTGGTAGAGCACTATCCCGGCAAGGTAGGTGATTCGGGTTCGAATCCTGATAGCTGACAATTTTTCACAATTTATTTGAAATATACAAACTGTTAACTCATTGTTAATATTAGAATTTGGTCTGGTATAGGGCCTTGAGTAAATTATGACTCGTTCAGCAGATGTTTAAATGCAGTGGTAGCTTCTCACATCTAATTATGTGACGATTAATAATATCCTCAGCAGTTATACGACTTTAAAAATAAAAAATTGTTTAGCCATCGAGAGAAGGGCAGCCAATAGCTTAGTTGGTAGAGTACTACTTCAGCAAGGTAGGTGTCTCGTGTTCGAATCCCGATGGCTGACAATTTTTCACAATTTATTTCAAAATTTTTTATTATTAGGCTAAATACTTTTCATCCTGCTCTCGTAAAAAGAAAAAATTTTGCTTACCGCATTTGCCGTAAAACTTGACGGTGACATTAACACTACTACTGCAAGCTTGCTGTCTCAACTTGCATTCATCTTCGTAGTCTCTACCATCTGACCCACATACTGGACCAGATTTCGAGTGGTCCCCGTAATTGGCACACCGTTCTGGACACTGGCAAGTTGCATTTTTGCCGTCTGGAGATGGCACGCAACGCGCCCCGAAGTTGCATTGCACACCTTTGCAGGGATCTATCAGTTCTGGAAAGAAAAAAGAATTAGGATTAAACACTGTTAAGAAATGTGAGATAATAGTTATTTAAGCTACAAGGAATGTAAGTATATCTTAACATTCCAGGAAGCCGAGGCCTAGTAACTTTCAAAGTGTGTGTGTACACTCCGTGTTGTTTATTATATTTTTCGCGCTACTGGCAAATTACACCTATTACGAAACTGTCTTTTTCTGCATCAAGGAACTCACATGGAAAAGACCATTATTCTAGCCCTTTTCGATAATTTTTTATGGTATTATTGATAAATTACGTATATCAACCTGAGACACAAAAATGCTAAAATGGCGGCGTTGCTGTCGTTGGTGGACGAAAGTCAGATATAGGGTTTCCAGGTGTTCGGGTTTTGATGTACATTGTTCGGTGTCCGGGGAAAGCCCTAAAATGTTCGGATTTAAACGAGGTGCGATTATGCAAAACTGGATAAAACCACTTTTCGGAGAAAAAATTGTTAGATGCAGAATATGGTTCTACAGTGAAAGATAAATCTTTATTGTAAATAAAAATTAAGCAAAGTTGGTGTTTTCCTTGTATAAAATTCATGCAAAATACAGCAGTTGGAGCAAAATTAGTTAAATCCACTTATTTTTACTATATTTACTGTGTTAAATTACAAGGACATATCTTATTTTGTTACTGCATCAGGACATGAATAAGTTTCTAATTTTGTCATATGATTGGAATACGCCCAAAGCTAGGCGTTGATCAGCGAAAAAAATCCCTAAAGTCGAAACAAAAACCGCTAAAAGTGTGTCAGTTTTTTTTTTGTGATGTTTCAGGAACGAATTAAATTGTTTATGCCCAGTTGCATCAACAATGTTTAAATTTTAACCGTCCGTTAAACAAAAAAATGCAAAATTTGACAGCAATGCATTAATGGGGACTTATGAAATTGACGTCACCCAACACACATTCTCCCCTCCAGCACTACCTGTCTTCAGAAGAAGACGGCAGGCTCGAAGAAAGAGATAGTTATGTATTACCATGACCTCTCTTCTCTTCTCAACGTTTTGTCCTAATCCGAGTTGATATTTGCTGTTTTATTTTGTGGTGGTGTTTGACATATATATGAGTAATCAGTTTTATTATAATAATGATTTGTTAGCTGATGATAAATTCTAAAAAAAAGAAAAAGTACCGTTGCCCCCTGTTTTTTTCCGGCAATGGTTGTGGTGTCAATACAAAGATAAAAAAAATTCCCGTCCGAAAATACCAAAATTGGCACACATCCAATATTTTAGGCCCATAAATTAATTTAAAAAAATTTTCATTTTCGTATTAATGGTAATAGCCATGCCAAATTTGAACAAAAAGATAAACAAATGCGTAACATTTTATCTGTCAGAATAGGTTAATGTCTGTTGACAATGTCAATTAGCTTATTCTGACACATAAAATGTGAAACATTTGTTTATCTTTTTGTTCAAATTTGGAATGGCTATTGCTATTAATAGGAAAATGAATAATTTTTAAAATAAATTTCTGGGCCTAAAATATTGAATAATTTCCATGTATTTGGTATTTTCGGACGGGGATATTTTTTATCTTTGTATTGACACCACAACCATTGGCGTAAGTTAAAACGAGGGCAAAGGTTGGCAAAAAACTGATTTCCCATGTTAATCTCCCATGTACGCCTTGAATAAAAATCACCCTGTATATTATCCTCGACTTCAAAAATTTAAGGAGTTAATAACAATAATAAAATGTTCCGGTCAAATAAAATTTGGCAACCCTAGTCAGACACCGAATGACAGCTGATGTTGTTTTGTGGTTTTATTTGTCAAACATGAAGAGAAAATTTATTTTATATCGCGAAATTTTAATTTTTTTGAGAAATACAACCGAATTTTAAAAATATCATAAACTTGGTATGTCTTTCACTAGTTCTAATTTTTCCGCTAGACGTCTCATGCTTAATTTGAGTTGCCAATATGAACTATGTTCCAAGCTACGACATACATAGCAAAAAATTAATTTGGTTACGTATGTCTTCAACAATGATACTTTTTATTGCGTAATGCCATTCTTATGTGAAGAACACTATAAGCTTAATATTTATAAAATACGGGCTGTTTGACATATGTCAAAAGAATGATTCATATATTATTATTTTCTTTCAATCTAAGTTACCTATTTGTTGCGATATTACTGAAAAAGTGAACATCGTGAAGTAAAAATATAACCAAACAATACTTTTAGACATCTGACAAAAGAATGATTCATATGTTATTTTCTTATCTTTATTGCTATGTTACCGAAAAAGTAAAAACAGGGAAGTAAAAATATAACCAAATAATACAATTAATATTTATAATTTATTAAGTATTTTCTGACAATTATCTAGAATTTTGAGCTTTATTTGTGTATTGTATAAAGAAAATGGGTATTGATGAAGCCGAAAGAGTTATTGCTTAGAGAGTTTTCACATAACATCAAAGTAGATAATAGCGTGAACCTTAAAATTGCAGGTAAAGTGATTTGTTACTTTGTACATGAAAATACGTTTTCACATACCGTACACGTTATTTTATCTGTCACACAAGGAAAATGGAAGGCGAATTAGACAGCCTTATTTTGATTGCTGAGTTAGTAAATTTAAGTGAGAAAGATTTCACCGATGTCTGAAGGGCGCGATAAAATGATGCTTTTGTATAACTTCCTACAAATTTTAATATATATGAATAATTTATTACAAAATTATATATTAATTTAAAGGTAAACATATGGAGATTGACATAAAGGTTTTAGTTTTTTATATAATTAATATATTATTAGTAAATTAAAGAAAATTATAAATGCAATTTTAACCGGAATTTTACCTTCATGTCCTAGGGATATATGAATACTTTAGTATTATTTAAAATTTATAAGTGAATTTGGTCCAGATTTTCTTATTTGTAGGAAATTTTATATCGTCCATAGGCTTGCAATGCTATTTTAGTTCAGCATTTTGCCGCTCACAACTGTGGTGCTTCTGTGTTCTCAAAACTATTTTCCTTTTTGGAGAGATAGAGACGGACAGAGAAACTGACAGAGATTGAAATAAGGCCGAGAGCATATTTTTCCAGGTATATCGGCAAATCAAAAAAACTTGACGCAGCACAATAAAAATTTTACTCAAGATAATTATGACAATATCAATTATATATGTGGCGCCGTTTGTTCCATTAACAAAACTGTAGTATATAATATATTAATATTATTTACATTTTGATATATAGTACTTTTTATAAATTGTAATTATATTATTTACATTATTGCTATTTTATTTGAAATAAATTAATCTAAATAAGTTTAATAAGGATGGCATACTCCAAAGAACAGCTTTACAAACATTGGAAATTTATAATCTGTCGGTTATTTTTGAGGTAAGAAATTGAAAGGGAAAACACAGGGGTCACTTGCCGGACAAACAATTCTTTTATCTGTAAAATTCGTTTTTCTCGTTTACCTGTAATCTGTGACTAATGACACCAATGTTTTCCCATCAAGTTCATATTGTGCTATACTCGGATTACTAGGCTTAGGATTATAAAATTCAGATATTGGAAAACCAAAAGCCGCATCTCTCTATCTCAAAACAGTAAAATCCGAGTCCGAGGTAAAATCTTACGTTACAAGGGATGTTAGTTATGTTTTCAATGTCATATTGCAAGTTCAATTTTGGCTCCGCCCAAAAGGAAATAAGGTTTGGTACTCGATTTATTTCCATGCAAAATCTAGAAAAAGACTAGGAGCGCCTTCAAAGAGCGTACGACGGTTGTTATCATAAGTTAGGCTTTTAACCGTACTGTTAATAAATTGTCACACAAACAACATTTTAAATAGAAATATTAATTACAGTCTTGCAACGTCTACATACAGTTGCGCAAAATGAAATGTAACTAATACGTAGCAGCTATCTTCCTTTAAAAGTTTGGTTATGTTAGCATTAACTTCAAATATAAGGTAATTTTCGACGGACACTATTTCTGGACAAATAAAGTTAAACGCTAAGTACATACCGTAAAAATTTTACGTAAGCATGCGAATTGAAGTCAAAATGAGCTATAGTGTTCACGCTATTTATTTTGACGTTATGTGAAAACTCTCTATTGCTTCGAATTTATTATTATTCATTTATTACCTTATCGAGGAATGTAAGTGAAATATTAAGTTCCGTCGTCAAGGAAAAGTAGTAAGCAAATATTAAAGACCACTTACATGTTTAGTTACTATGGATGAAATATATAGTTACAAGTATCGTGAAATATATAATAAACTTGATATTCACGTTAACACTTTAAATTTAAATTAAAGTTGTTTTCGTTTTCATAATATAATTTTAGCACTTTAGCGAGCACTGTAGCATTACTTAATAAAGATGAAATTTTAAAGCAATTTTAATTAAAGTCTTAAAGTGAGCTTGATTATGAAAACGGACCTTATTTCTGTTATACCCTGTATGCTAAAAACTTTCGACCCTTCAACATAGGAGTGAAAATATTTTAGTACTTTAGTATTTGTTTTCATGAAAAAATTGTATTTAATATTATGTTGACCCTTAGGGAATGTTGAACTAAATGTTTTAATTTATCATCCCTTTGCGGAGTTTGTGGATTCATTCTAAATTGAAAAGGTGTCCCCCTTCTCTTCTAAATTTAAATGAAGTGTGTTTGAATAAATATTGGTAGGAATAGAAGATATATGAACGGAATCAACAAGGATAGATTACAGAAGGGCAAGCTAGCCCTAGCCCTAGCCCTTGCCACATACTAGCTAATAAATCAGACATGTGCGTGTCAAATGAAAATTAAGGGTTCAGATACTAAAACATGTGTATAAATTAATGAATACCAATGTTTAAATTTTTGCCAGAACGTGAACACGAAGAATATATGGAGCCATTTTTCATCTAAAAGTCAATTAGTATAATTAGGGTTTTATATGAGTATTGTTATTTATATTTGAATACAACTCGTAAAAATGCGATTTGAATTAAAGATACGGCGATGTGAATAAAATGCTATATTAGCAATTAACAAATTGTATATAAAAAATCAGTAATACAATATAAAAAATTAAAACTGCTGTATAATGAATTAATAAATTACGAATTAGAAAATAATTAATGTCATAATGAAATTTTTAAATTGACAGTTATCAATTCCGAAATGTACTATTAGAATACATAAAAAAGAATTATTAGAAAGAAAATAATGTTAGTATTTTATCAAGATTTCCTTAGAGTACCTACTTCAGTTCTATTGTATATATGAAAGAAAAATGGAAGCAATGCAAAACAAAACAATACAGAGATATTGACTGACGTTAACAATAACAACATACGCATAGGCGCCGGAACCATGGGTGCTCTGGGTGCTTGCGCTTTTCCCAAGGGTGCGGTTTTTTTTTATAATTTCGGGTTTGATTCCGGCCGACGCCAAATATTTCCAATTTTAAATGCCACAAAATTGACCCCTGTGGTGCACTCTCCACACCAGCAATGAGTGCCCGTGAGGGGACGCCTGGTAAGCGCCCGCACGGTACAAATATTTCATCATTACCGATATCGTGTACAATGCAGATTGGCACACCCAGTAATGGGTAATAAGCCGTGATGATATATTTATTTATTTTAATAATTGAGTATTAAACAGTTACAATAATCGTATAACTTTGTTCGTTTCAATAATTTTTTTTTGAAAAATTCTATCATAATGAATACAACTAAAACGGATACTGAAAATTGTGTAGGTCGGTCACCGCTTGACTACCTTAGTAGACTAGCGAATGAAAGTTGACGTTTAAATTATTTAATAGATGTGGTTTCTTTTGATAACATTTCCCTATATTTGATTTGAAAGGAAAATAACCCTTATGTATACCGTTACAGAATATTAGAATTGTACTCAATATCAGGATGCATTTAAAATGACCTTAGCAACAGGATTCAGGGATGTATTTAAAAAATTTAATACCGCAAATTCTAGTTCGTTCGTCTCAGGTGTAAGCAACCCTCGAGCCGGAATTACTATTAGAGAAAATTAAAAATAATCCTATTTTATAAAATTGGCAAACTAAATAGTTTGAAGATTAAAATATTTTGTTATAATCAACATAACGAAAAATGTTTAAAATATTTTAAACGCGCCCCTGTTTTGATATTCAGTTATCTTAGTCGACCATCTATTTTCAGCCAGATATAGTAATGTATTTCTGTGCTTTCCTAGTCTAGTATTTAAATGGGTTCATGCTTGTATAATTGAGAATAAGACGCAGGGCAGGATTAAATTTATTTATTTTAAATATGTTTCTCTCAACAATAACATACTTCACTGTTCTTTCATTCCACTTCTAAAAACTCCCACTCAATCTTCTTTTGTAATCCTTTAAAAAAATCACAAATTACAGAATTAATCTGTTCTCTACATAATATTTTGTTGTAGCGCATTGTAAATTATCATCACGTAACAAAATTTTGAAAAAAATGGTGTCCACCTCTATTTAAGTTTTATATTTTTGCACTTTTTGGAAATCAGAAAGTAAATGTAGCACAAAACAACAACATGTTCATATTAATAGTTGACAGTCCACTTTTCAGTCGATGCACTATTACCGTTTAAGTAGCTCTATTGTCTTCTTCGATTAAGTTGTGGGACACCCTGCTCCTTTTTGGTGTTAAACAGCGATAAACAGAATAAATTATAAGCAAAGAAAGCAAAAAAATAAACTGAATCTAAACATTATTTTCAGTCATATGCACTTAAACGATACCTTTTATGAAATCATAATAAATCATGATTCGAAAATGTTCTCTGGTTAATTTCATATATTCACTCACAACGATATTTAAAAAAAAAAAATGATTAATGATGTCCTATTTTCTATCTAACTTAAACAAAATAAATAAATATATCATCACGGCTTATTACCCATTGCTGGGTGTGCCAATCTGCCTTGTACACAGATATCGGTAATGATGAAATATTTGCACCGTGCGGGCGCTTACCAGGCCTCACCTCACGGGCACTCATAACTTTATAACTTAATTTCAAATGACATAAATAAGTGTTTAAAATGATAGTGCAAATTTTGTTTTCCACAGTCTACCTGATGTTCTTATTCTTAATCATTTTAGCATGACCTCGTATTCGTTGCAAAATTATAGTTTTTACACATTAAAAATTGCCGAATTCACTTCGTTCACTTTTAGTACGGAAAACATCATCATTTTGTAACTAAACTCATAAATAGCTGTTTATTATAGTTTTTATTTTATTTGAAACCCGGGCACCCAAACCAAATTTTAAAGTTTCGGCGCTTATGATAATACGTAATTTAATGAAAAATAGACCTCTTACCAAAAGTTTTTTAAATGAAATTTGAAAAGGTTATTGTAGATTAGCATAATATACAAGTACATACTCTCGATTTTATTAACATTGAAATTATGTTGTTGATTTTTAATGACTCTTTCCCAATATTACTAAATATTGAAATTAGTTGTACTTGCATTACGCCGCAAATTTATTTGGACTAACAGTCGACATTTCATAAAAAATAAACCATTTAAACATTTTGTAATTTTAATAAATAAAATTCAGTAAAATCGTGCATTTGTGCTATTCAAGGCGCGTTAATATTAAGGTGTAGCAGACTTGTGTAAAGTTCTATTTTCAGAATGTTATTCGTTGTTTCAAGTCGAAGTAAATTTGTTTTATTTGGTCTGGAATATATTTTTATAGAATTAATACGCCAGGAAACGAAACTCAGCGGGAATTTCAAACAATTTTTGATTATAAAACAATTATAATATGGAAATATTAGCTTAGAAATGATCACTAGATGGCACCAGAAGTTTCGCTTTGATTGAGAAATAGCTGTACAATTTTTGTATTTGAGAATATAAATTAGTTGAATATTATCCGAATTTATGAAATTAGATTATTTCTTTAATTGTGTCAGCTCTTACATGGTGAAACTTATTATTCATTTTAATTATTTCGTTTATATTTATTTAATATAATTTAGACATATTTATATATTTACTATTTTACGTTAAGGAAGATCTGATGATGCTAATGTTGTAGCGAAACTGGTAATCAAAATAAAATAATTGTGAAACTTAAAACCACGTATTTTCAATAATTAAAATTTAAAATTAGATTATATTAAAAATGTACACTATGAAAATAGGGATTCGGAAGCAATGAGAAATTGGAGAATTGAATTGCTGGTCCCTACCTGTTTTTGAGTTATGCCCCCAAAACTCATATACGCCCACTTTTCAACTTCAACACTTATCCGGGATATATATGACCCATTGGGACTCAAAGGGTTAAGCAGAAAACTTACTTAGACAGACGAAATATTGTCGAGCTCAAGAGAGCTTTACTGTAGTATCAATTTATTAATGTAGGAAAAAACAATGAAAGCAAGTGATTGCTGACTAACCGGATGTAGTACTTGACCGATGATAAAATGGGTATTCCTGGTTATTTATATTTTAAAAACTATTGGTACTAACCTTTCGGGAAAACATAGCAAGCCCAAATAATTTTTGTTAGAAAACACACATATATAAACACTAAAATCATATATCGATAACACACCATCTTAAGTAATTAATTTTAAGTAACTGAACACAAAATAATCATGAACACTTGATATTAACATACACTAACACTTCCATATTAATAAACATAATATAAAAGATAAAAAGCATTTGGTTCGTTTCATATTTTTCATATTTAAAAACAAACGCATGTTTATAGAACCGTATTAAAAAAGGACTACAGTTGCTAGCACATTATAATATAACAAGTTTTTGCTGCTGCACTCTACAGCAGACAAACAGTCGAATGAATTGTGACATTAGGCTGTCAATTGCCCCTCATGAAACACTTGCCGAGGTGTCAGTGTTATAATAAAATAATTGTAAAATTTAATAATTAAGTGCAAAAAGAGCAAATGTCAAGAGGATTACGAGAGAGAGAGAGATTTATTTTGATATAAACCGGCGGTGTTTTAAATTTGTGGAGAAGATTATCTAAAGAGGAATTTATTTTAATTTTGTTGTGTGAATAAATTGGCATTCATATGGTAAATAAAATTTTTAAATGGTTTTAAAGCCCGCATAACACACAAAGCAGAATATTGCAATATAAAATTTCACAAACTTGTATAAACATATTTTATATAACTTTGAATTTTAAAATATCCATTTGAAAAATTGTTTTATTGTTTTTCAATACAAATAAATGGTTTATTACTTCTTCTGTTTACATATGTAACAATATATTTCTAGAATCTCTTTATGACATTACCTATAGCATATATCTGTATCTTAATGCAAAAACAACCAATGAGTGATTTAAAATGAATACGAAACATTCATTGTTATATGGAAGGCTTGACATTTTGCATTATTAATATTGAATATAAATGTTCTATGATTTAAACTGTCTATAGCATCTTAGTATTATTATTTTTGTCACCGCAACCTGTAAGATCTAGTGTATATGGCCCTAACTTAGTTTTCTGGAAGTAGTCCCAGAGAGTTCTCATGAAGCCAGTTACTTATGCAGGAGTCAGTTTTATTTGCCGAGAAGTACCTTTTACCTAGATGGTTAAATCCACTTACGGCCACATTTGTATATAGCATTAAAGAACCTTTCAAGATTTTACTGACATGTATATTGGTTATAATTACAATAAGTATTTTTTTGTTTTATAAAATAATATGAGTTCAATGGATGCAGCACCGAATTTATACTTAGCACTTATATTTATGTATAATTCTTTGTATCCAATCAGAATAAGACACGGGTAATCACTTGACTTATTTGTTCACCTTGGCAAGCAGAAATGTCACAACGAACTTTTATATAACCGAGAAATTTAACTTGCTTTTTATTACTTAATTGTATACAGGGTGTTATGTAAATAATGCGCCATAGTTCATGGTATGATAAAGAGAACTGAAAGAAGTTATAATCTGAAATGTGTATATTCTGCACAATCTGTCAAGTGTAAAAGTTTTGGGACTGTAAAGTCGATCAATTACGAACCAGTTTCTAAATAAATTGAAATCTAAAAATCAAGTTGTTCTAAAGACAATATTTGTTTGTTGTTATAAATGATTTGCAATAAGTGGCGTAGTACTTATATATTTAAAAATGTCTGTTGCTTTCACTAATCAAGAATACACCGACATGCATTTACTTTACAAAGAAGTGCGCCAAAACAGTCGCCATTAATAAAATGTGTCTTATCCATGTTCTGACTCTGATTTCAAACCTTCAAAAATTATAAGTGTTGTTATTTTCACTCAAACTACTGATTTTTTAATAATTCTTTTTTCAAATAAATAAGTGTTATTGGTCCATCTTGAAGTGCTTTTACGACTGCACCAAGCACATTAGAAAAGAAATTATTGCAACATTGTAATCTTGTTTATTAAGTGGTAACGTATGGCACGTTACTTACATAACATTCTGTATAAGCGGGGATGTTATAGGAATGAAGCAGATTTCGTACACATTATTATGTATTATTATTATTATTATAATTATAATTTCTGCATTACTTTGATAGGGATGAGATAATAAAGACGTATACACAAATAACCATACCTTACCCGGGATTCGAACCCAGGAACTTTGGATAGTGTCGTGAGTCGGCTACGTTGCCCACTACACTACCGCGGGGTCGGTATAAATATAATAATATTTCACTCAAAAATTTTTGATATTCCGATATAAGTAAAAAAAATGGTTACAAGAACGTATATAAAGTGCGTAATCAAAAAAGTCATACAAAAACACTACTAAAAACGAACTAATTTTAAGTATAAATACTGTCGGTTATAAGAACAATGTAGTAAGGTGGCTTTAGACGATCAAATAAATTGAACTTTCATTGAACAAATATTTCCAACATAATTTTTGATCAAATGGGTACGCTTTACACGTTCACAGTATATGAACATTATTTTTGCTTATAAGTGGGCTACATAATTACCTTTTATTTTGGTTTGACATGACATTTGCGCGTTTGTTGTTTACCTTGTCTCTAGTGTGAGTTTTAATAATGCGCGTTCATTTTTCTTTACTGAAAATACTATGAAATGTAGTCAAAACAAAAACAAATCTGACATTTATCAAAAAATCTTTATGCCAACATTTCAAAATACAGTGTATGTATCTATGATCAAATAATCCCTCGAAATAACTGAAATTTGAAGTAAATGACCTTGATATTTAGAAGATGCCCTAAGTTGGATTTTTTTGATCAAATGGTTTGGACATCGAACGTTTAAATTTCTTTGAACGTGTAAAGCTCCAGAATCTTATAGTTCAATACGAAGTTGTAAAAATTAATGTAAATATTTGATCGTTTAAAGCCAGCTGTATTGAAAAATTGGCACATCACATGTGTAAATTTTACAACTTATGCTACTATATCAATGGCGAGTTTTACTTTTTACTGACAGTGAAGTTAACAGACTGTTTAACCGGAGATAAAAATACTGGCCCTAAATATTATTTTGATTTCTACTTGATAAAAGTTTTAAGACGGTTAATCATAACTATAATTATTTATAAAATAAATCTAAATACGTACTGTACTAATTATAATTTCGTTGCTTTGAATGGGCCTTACATTTCGACTTTGGTTGTTCTTGTATATAAAAAATATAGTGTTTCTTAAGTTCTTCTTCTTTGGTCAAAAATTGACTTGACATTGGTTGCGGTTATTAACTTTTCTAAAATAATTTACAACTTTTCTTTTGAAGTATGCAAAGTCAAAACAAATTTTATTCTATTTTACTGAAATTTTTAGTTTGCTTGCCCTACAGCATCAGAATCTGAACGCCCAGGAAATTCTTAATGACTTGTAATAAATCCTATAATTACCAGCGTACACACAACATACATTCATTGTATAATTGTTTTCCGGTGTTCATTTAGCTTGGAGCATTAAATAAACGCAAAACGTATGCGAGAGTACTACTCTGTTTAACAATAGCAACAATGAAGAACTGTATTTCTCGCTTCCACAATGACATATGACAATTAGCAAAAATGGAGAAACAGTACCACTTATTTTTGTGGAATAGGTTATTAGCAGATTTTAGTAATAACAGTATATCTGTACTTCTGTAATTTACGTTAATTAGAGCAAAATTCATTTGTGGTGACACAATGGTCTCGCTTGGCCTCCAGCTTTTAAAATTGTCCAATACGGCCGTGTGAGACCAACGTGACGCCTCACCATTTCATGTCTGAACCATGTTCATAACTCCCATAGTAATATTTGACTAAATGTATTTTATACGTGTATATTAAATACATTTCTCACAAAATATGAACAAATATACTTCCAAAATTATTATCTGTATAATCCTGAAGTTATGGCCGCGAGAAGTCATATGGGTTTCACAAAACCAGTAGGCCTAATACTGTTTATGACACGTCAGGCCACACGCTACCCTCTAACATAAGTTCTAGACCAGTGCGGCACTACGCAGCCGAACATGTAATTTGACATTATGAGTCCACATAGGTCTCACGCGGCCAGAACGGTAAAAAAAGCGTGATACCCCGTTGGTACCACATAGCACAGTAGCATAGTTAAAGTTATTCAACAGAAGCATTTTTTTACGAAACAATAACAATAGTTGAAACTTTTTTTTTGTTAATATTCTTAGTCGTATTTTTCAAATACACGATAAAATATACGAACTTCCATATAAAAACACAATTAGGCAGTTAACGCATTGTTCTATGTTCTATAATGTAATCAGGACCTTTCTATTGCTAGTAGGATGCTGTGCTATGAGCATTGAAGCGTTGAAGCAATGAATTTTTCAATTTTCTTAAAAAGTAAACGAGTATACCCTCCTCCCTAGGTTCAAATCCCGGTGAAATTAATGAATTTTTCACAAAAATCTTTGTTTGTACACAGTGGCAGATTTACGCATAGGCACAGAAGGCACGTGCCTACGGCGGGGGTGGCAAATTTTTTAGAAATGTAAAATTTAATAAATATTCGCCGATCAAAAAGAGCGACGGAAACATTTTCTGATGGTAAATTCATATAAAGTACGGTTTTTTAAATACTTTTTAGTATTCTATTCTATTCTAATTTGTAATTACCGTGTTTTTCAGGGACTTCGGTGATGGAATATGTGCTCTATTTTCAACAAATATCCAAATAATTGAAGTCATGTTTCATATCAGGGCAGGTGCGAATGGTGTAACTGTAACGCAACCGCACCAGGCTCCAGCTTTCGAAGGAAAAGGGTCCCGCGATTTGTAAACAATTCATATTTATTTACTACTAATTAGTTCAATATTTTTGTCTTCTTTAAAATTTTAATCTTACAACTCTTCTGTTTGAAAAGAAAAATTTGATTACAACAATAAAAGTATTGATTACAATAATGACTAATTACATATTATATATTTTAGTTTTTAAATTTTTCACACCCTTCTTAATTTGCCGTCCATAGTAAATGTCTAAGCAGCGTAATGCCTAGGCGGTCATTCAATGTCTAAATCTTATGTACCTAACATAAAATGAAAATGGCAAGAAGTAAAGTGCTAGTCACAACAATTTTTTTATATGAGATTAAAAAAGCTGTCAATCTGATGGTGCAGGTCTTAGATGTTTAGCCGGTTTATAATTGATTGACTCTCATGTATTTCTGTTATTTTCAAAGGCCCCACGGTAAAAATCTTGCACACTGCCCTGCAAAATATCAAGCCGGCCCTGTCGGTAATTGTAACGTATCTTTAATTTTACATTCATTGAGTTATTCAAAATTAAAACTCTTTTTAATTTAATCAGTAGTATATCAAAAGCGAAAAGTGGAAACATTGAAAAAAATAATATTACACCATTTCCATTATAATTTTTGGTTAATATTTAAAAATTAATTTTATTTCGTCTGTTAAAAAAATGCACTTTCTCATTAAAATGGATTCATAAAGTATGTAGGAATTTTTCAACATAATGAGAGCATAAATAAAGGTACATTTTTTAAAAGCAAACGGGTGAAAAAATCGAATGCTATGGCAATTTTTTGTTCACACTTATATTGTAAACGAAAAAAAAAAAATTGTATGCAACTAGAGTAAAACGTACTGCTCGTGTGGTCAAACTTCCTATTCGTGAAAGAAGTCTATACTTTTAATATTCTAAAAAGCTTTCAATTTTCTGGGTGCCTACGAGCGGCAAAATTCTTAATCCGCCCCTGTTCGTAATTAATTGAATCATTTATGATTCTGAATGTTGCAATAATAAAAACAGCTTAATATACGTATACTATTTCATATTTGTTATTTTCGTGTGAAAGAGGAAGAAAATAAAGAAATAAAGAAGATGAGAGATCGGTGGTCAGTAAAACGTAAAATAGTATGGTATTGTATTGTATGTGGAAATGCAATTTATTTGATATTAGTTCATGGGTTACGGGTAATATTTGACGTTGTGTATTACCCGTCGTATTTCGCGCAAAAAATCCCTTTGGCGGTTTTTTAAAGCAGAATTGCTTTACCGATCGGAAGCATATTTTTCTCACTGGCTTTTGCTTTTGAGCTATTCACCTTGGAATGCGGGGAATGTGATAGAATTCGCCAAAGATAGAAAAATTTTACACGCGGGGTCCAACGGATACGAAATTTGAGGAAATGGCTTTACACGTTGTTTCTTTATATGCATTTGACACGAAATTTATTTTTAGATCTTAAATAAAGGGAAAGACGCGGTTGCCAGAGCAGAGAATGACAGCTAAATAACTCCATTCACAAATACAACACACAAATCCGATACGACTGCCAAACGGAAAATAATTTACAACTTAATAAGACTATTTCTTGTGATCGTGACCATAACAAAGTGTTCTTCACGACAGTTATGAGTGCCCGTAAATGCTCTATCAATCAATATTAATTATATTATTAAACTTCAGGTCACTGACATCACAATTTTTCGTCCCAAACAACAATGGGGTATGGGGTCCATTTATATTAAAACTAGACCGTAAAACTACATGGCAAGGTCTATCAGTTTAAAAAAATTATTAATTTTTAAAATATGCGAGAGTTTAATGCCCTTCATATCAATCACACATCTACTGTATTCTAGATTATTAATTAGGTACTTTCAAGCCTTTCTGCTATCGCCTTTTTGGAATCCGAAATCCATTTTCAAGTAAATGAGTGCAGAAAATTACGAAAAAACGAAATATTTGTTTGAATTTATATAGCCACGCCAGACAAAAATCACTTGCATTGGTATGAAAATGAAAGATACAGTTCGGCCTAACGATGTGCAAATTTCGGAAACTTATATTTTTGACAGTTTCACTGAAAAATTTATTGAAAGTTTCACTAAATGTTTCACTATGAATTTCAATGAAAACTTAACATTTGTCAGTTGAATTTAAAATATTTGGATTCAAGTTAACTAATTTGAAAATAAATAATAAAAACAAAAGCTTCAAAACAAAATAAAAAAAAAAATTTGTTATTTAAAATATAATACAATTTTTTTTTTAATTTTAAGTTATTTATGTAACAAGTGTGTAAAGTAGTACTTTTTTGGTCGAGTGCGATTGTGGAAATTGTAGCAAGAGACAAAAAATACTATTTTACACACGTGTTGCATACAACATTTTTCCTACAATCGAAATGATATTGATGTTCTCATAATACTGAGTGTACAGGCATACAGCAGCATCAAATACTGTTAGTACTCTTTAACACTGTACAAAATGTAACTTAAACACCTGGAAGAATCTCAGACAGACGATGATTAGTCTTTTATAATGTACAAATTGTACATTTAATATTAATATTAAAAATTAGGTTAGGTTAGAATACATGTCAAAAAATGTTAATGTTCTTAAAAATTAGATTAGTACTCAATCTGTTAAAAAAATATTAGATTTGTTTCATTTACAATGTATATTCATATTTCTCAATAAATTTTATTACTTTCATTATTATTTACTACCTAATTATATACTTTACAGATAAATTGACCGAATTTTAATGTTGCCTAGCATTGCTTGAAAAGTGACACTTTACACACTGTAACTTTTCACGCACGGTTGTAGGAAAACTATTTAAAATAGAAAGTATCTTGTTTTTTATATTTATTTCATTGAAATATCGCCAAATTCTACCTTTAATTTTCACCATACTTAAACTGTACTGAATACTGAATTTTATACTCGAAAAATATGCAAGTTCCAGCATGTAGAATGATCAAACATAATTTGCACGTAGGTAAGTGCAGGCGCATGAATGCCTTCTGCGCAAGTCTATTGCAGAGAGTTGGGCGGCGCATGCGCAGTGTAGCTTATGAAACTTTCATTTTAGAAATTTTTCAACTGAAACTTTCAATATGAAACTTTCAAATGGCACATCATTAGTTCGGCCACTATTCGAACTCATATGGGTTGCGCAAAAGATAACATGCGATAACACGATGAAACAAGAGAGATAATCATAGAATTCTAGGTAACTGATTATTTGTACAGTCCGTGCAACAAGATGAATGAACCTCTCCGCTCACCTTCGTTCGGATTCGTGTTTACGAACGAAGTGTACCTGTACAATGCAATTTCCTTTTCACTTTGTCACAGCGCATGCAACCTTGAAATGAGTTCCTATCCTGGCACTACTGTATGTTGAATGACAGAGTGCCGGTAACAATCGAAACTTATTTATTGTTTATTATCTATTCATATTTTCATTATTTTATTTATGAATACGACATAAGACAATATTCCAAAGATATTAACGCGTATACTACATTGCCCAATATTTTTATTTATATTGTATTGTTACGTGCGAGCACCGTAGCGCTGAGCAAGCGTTTAAGTTAGTCGATGACGTAATTGTCGCGAGCAAGTGGCGAAGTAAACAAACGAGTCTCAATCTGTTTAATTACTTCCAATCGCCTGAAGCTAATGGGCAGCTATATAAGAGTGAGGGAGCTCTGCCCGAGAGTTAGTTCAGTTGAGTCCCTGATCACATAACATTAGTTATGTAATTTGGGGTTGAGGATACAGAGACTGTGGAGGCCTGTTAGTAGTGGAAGTTAGTGAGTTTAGTAGCACAGCAGTATCGTGGTGAACGTATGCAGCATAGTGTCGGGTGGAGTACTCGGGAAGTTACTGGAATAGCGGATAGCTGTGGAAGTGAATACTTGGTCATTTTGAGGAGTATTGGGAAGCTAGAGTACACAGTAACGGCGAGTGGAAATACAGGGTGGGGCAGAAAAACCTATCCGATTTCAAAACGTTATAAAATTAAAACCACTCAACTTGTCAAAAAATTTTTTTATTAACATATCGCAAATTTTATGCCATTTTTAAATTTAAGTTTTGAAAAGCACATCACTCAAATGTCGTCCTTGGGAGCGGATACACTGATTGAGGCGCTCGCGGTAGCTTTCCATGACTTTCACCGTCATTTCCACAGGAATTTCTTCAATTGCCCGAGCAATTTCCCTTCGTAAAGCAAGAAGGGTCCTTGGTCGATGCTGGTAAACCTTCGATTTGAGGTAACCCCAAAGGAAGAAGTCACATGGAGTGAGATCCGGTGAGCGCGGCGGCCAGCCAAGATCACCTCTCAGGGAAATGAGGCGACCGGGAAACAGTTCCCTGAGAATGTCCATTGATCGTCGCGATGTGTGGGCGGTTGCACCATCCTGTTGAAACCACACATTTTCCACGCCATTTTCTTCCATTTTGGGTCTAAGAAAATTTTCCAGCATGAAACAATAGCGCTCGCTGTTGACCGTTACGGTTTGCCCATTTTCTTCAAAAAAGTAAGGCCCCCAGACGCCTAGGCGGCAAAGAGCACACCACACAGTCACTTTTGGGCTATGGAGGGGTTCCTGATGGATTTCTCGAGGATTTTCGTCACTCCAATATCGAAAATTCTGCCTGTTAACGGCACCACAAAGGTGAAAATGGGTTTCGTCCGTGAAGAGCACAACATCGTCGTTTGGGAGTTCTCGGAGATCGCGACACAGGTTCGTACGGGTTTCAAAATCCCTTTCACTTAATTCCTGTGCAACAACCATTTTGTAGGGATGCATTTTGAGGTCCCGGTGCAAAATGCGCCGAATACTGCGGTTGGAAATCGCCAAAGCGAGCGAATGTTTTCGCGCCGAACGACGCGGGGAACGTTCAATCGCGGCTCTCACATTGGCCACGTTTTCAGGTCCTGTTGCTGTCCTGGGACGTCCAGGCGACTTCTTTTTCAATGCTGAACTCGTCTGTCTAAAATTTGACACCCACACTTTAATCGTAGCGTGATGTGGAACAGGATCATGACGCCCGAGTCCGAAATGAATTCGAAAAGCACGTTGTGTAGCAATTATCGAACCGCCGCATTCGATAAACCGCTCAATAACAAAAGCACGATGTTCACCAGACCAAGGCATGTTGACTACTGACAAATGGCATAAAACCGGCTTTCTAACGGTTTTTACCCCACTACTCTACCTGCTCCCTCTTCTGGGAAAAAGGGATTTGAAATCGGATAGGTTTTTCTGCCCCACCCTGTAGATACTCGGCAGTGGTGTTGAAGAGTTGTGGCATACGAGCAGTTGGTGATACTGGATCGGAAGTAAGTCAGCTAGTAAAGTTGAAGAGAGTTCAGAAAGAGAGTCAAAAGGAGTGAATTCTGTCCGAGTAGTTGAGTATACAAACGCTGTGGAAGTCAGTTGAGTATACAGACGCTGTGGAAGTAGGAGGTCAGACAGTTGAATGTGATATAAATAAATAGTGACATAAATAGCGTAAAAATAAATAGTCGTGTTAATTGTAATAAATAAATAATCTTAGTGTTTAAGTAATTATTTATGTTTTTAATCTTAAATTAGTATTTAATTTTTGTTTAATCAAAGTAATAGTCATTGTTATTATTTTTTAATATTTATTTATCGTTTTAATAAATATCTATTTTAATTCATAATAATTTGCTGATTTCTACACTTCACCCAAATAAATAAAACGTTACAATATGTTGTGTTTGTAGTATATTTTTTCTACTTTCTCATCGGCTTTTGTGAAATAACCCCGTATATAATTGTGTTTGTTGACAAACTATCTTTCAATTAAGTTATTAGAACCACGTGTTGTGCATTTAACAAGCTACAATTCTCAGATCAATTTACTGTATTTAAGATTGAATTAACTCCAAGCTTTCGTGATTTCTCCTTTCTGTTTCATGTTGGTCTACCTTGTTATTTGCTCATTTGTACTTTCCATTTTTTACCAATTAAGAATAGCTTTTTAAGATAAAAAACTGACGCCGTATCACTATTTTCTGAAGGATTATTAATTTGATTTTGGATTGATATTTATTGATCAGTTTTATATCATTGGGGGCCTAAAGGAGCTATTCATTTTGGACCCGAAACAATAGAATTAAATTGACCATTTTGAAAAGGGGCCATTAGTTTAGATAATTTTATAAAAAATAACTCCAGTGCTTTGCTTTTTAAGAAAAAGTGACCAATTTTTAAAATGATTCAATAATTGGTAACAAAAATATGCGCCTCGTGAATATTAAAAATCAATCACAATATTAATTATGTTTCATAAGTTACTTCAATAATGCTGATTGAAACAAAATCATGAGTTTATCTTGATGCTATGAATTCGACCAATAAACATTTAGTACTTATTTTTTTTCTGAGTAAACTGTCTACAATAACATTTCAACAAGTACATTTCTCTAGCAATTGCTTTGGGTATTCAAAATTCCCAATGCATCCATAATGTAGACTTGTAGACCTCGTTGTAGACCATATCGACTGAATGCAGGTTTCAAATAATGCGTTTTTTTTTTTTAATAATTAAGAACCGAAATGTAGGTACTTGATGTTATTTGAAAATTAAAAAACAGTGTAATTTTAAATAGTAATAAATATTACTTACTTAAAAAATGTAATTATTGGGTATGTTAATTTGCTGTTATTCCAGTGACGATTTATAAATATACCGGGAGTTTCTTTCTATCAGCAAATATCGGCGTATGTTATTACCATAGTTACATTAAAATAATTGACAATAATCGCGTTTTCTTTTAATATAAGTGAACATACAGTGGTGTCAGTTATCCAACTGTCAATTTCAAAAATTCATTTGTTCGAACGGTATTGTTATTTTCATGTAGCTATATAATTTAAAGTTTCTTATTATTAATTACCTTACTTGTTCTGATTTTCTTTTAATGTTGTCCATTGACGCATTCTGTAGTTTTATAATTTTTACAGATTTTTCTAATAGTTGCTGGAATGTGTCGCTTATTAAAAGTAGCAGCAAATAAATCGGAAACTTGTATTAGACCCATATTGGAATTATACCATTTTATGATTACTACTTTTTCTTTATTCGTATATGTCGAATCCATAAGATGTAATTGTGCATATCATGAAATGGACATCAATTTCATGAACAAATATCTCATCCATTTCATGTAACTATTTACTTACTTTAAAAAATAAATACTAACAATAACATCACCTAACGCATAGAACTTATCAACAATAAACTCCCCGAGTTTTCTTAAACCGAGTTCTGTGCGTTAGGTGACGTTATTGTTGGTATTTTTTGTTTAGATGGTAGACAACTTTGAAATTACACTATGAGTAGCCGCTTCATGAAGTGGATGTCCTTTTCATGAAATGGATCTTTTTCATTACGGATTCGACATAGACTACGTTTATCTCGATGTTTGAAGCCGCTTGAATTTAGTAAATCCCTTTTCAATCTTCGATAAAAACGATCAAGATTAATATTTCAAGCCGCTTGAAAATGTCAAGTCAAGCTTGGACTTGTGAAGCGGCTTGACTTCTGCCGAAATAAACAGTGAAGCTTCAAATAATGGAATTACGCATGCGCACATCCGAAATATGTTGGAGTGTTACTAAATTCATATCATTTGTTGGTTGTTTGCATTTTACCTCATTTTATAAAAGTCGCGACATAAATTTATCGAAAAGCGATATATTTGGAGTAATAAAGAAATAAATATTTTTTTAATGTTTTTGAAAGAGAAGATACAATCGAGTATTTAACTATCTTTCTTTAGTCGATACGAATTTAAAGAAGATTGAAAATAACTCAATCCTATTTTCAATCCGCTAAGATAAACCAATAGGATTTTTCAAGTCATAATATACTTGAAGCTGCTTGAATTATCGAGATAAACGTAGGCATGTACACCTTTTGAAAGATGACAGTTTGGTGACTTTGACAACTATAATACATTACCTATGTTCACTTATATGGGGTCTCGTGGCCGTGTGCCTGAGTGTCTGGTCGCGAATCTGGTGAAATGGGTTCGAACCCGACCGACGCTAAATATTTCGAATTTTAAATGGCACAAAACTGACTCCTGTGGTGCACTCTCCACGCCAGCAATGAGTGTCTGTGAAGTGACGCCTGGTAAACACCCGCGCGGTACAAATATGTCATCATCATTACCGAAATCTGTGTACAAAGCAGATTGGCACACCCAGCAATGGGCAAAATGCCGAGATGATTTATTTATTTATGTTCACTTATATAAAAAAAGCGATAATACATTGCTGCCAATCAGTTTAAATGTATCTATATTCATGATATACGCCTATGTTTACTGACAAAAAAAATCCGGCATTCAAAGTTATCGTGGAGAGTACACCACAGGGATCACTTTTATGCTATTTGAAAATTTCGTATTGTATAAGGTTAAATTTAAAAACCAGATGGCGGGATAGTATAGTGGTAGATAGGGTACTTTTATAACCAGGGTAGGGCCATGGGCCAAGATCGCCACCATTGTCGGTAATTGATCTTCCTTTTTATTTGTAATAAATGTGATATTATATTATAAAATAATATTAAATAATCACACTGCGAATTTATAAAGGTAATAAAAATTAATTTATTTAAGATATATACAATTATTATTAAGACATATATTTATAGGTTATGTAGAATATATGTTATGTGTTGTTATTATCACATCTAATTTAATATCACTAGTTCTTAATTACATAATAATTATATATTCAAAACTTACCTTTTAAAAATTTAAATGATTGTGCTTAATATTGGTAATTTTTAGTTGTTTTCAATATGTCAGTAATCGTGATAAGATCTTAACAAACTACACAAGTAAATAAAATAAAAATATTACTTACACTTTAAATACATATTAAAATGATATATAAATGCGTTTTTCATCAAAATAAAACAAATAGCCACGAAAATACATAATAATTTGCGCAAGAACAACACATATAACAGATTGGCCGGCAATGGCGGACGAAAAGTGAGCCACGTCATGGCCATACCCTGGTTATAAAGGTACCCTAGTGGTAGAGTGCTAGCCTCTGGACTCAGAGACCGTGGATCCAAATTTTTCGAGGAATATTTCTCGTTTGGCCTTGATCGATACCTACTCACCTTTACAAGTTGGGATACAATTAACTAACTACAAAGCTATTTGGCACCGGATTGTGGCTGTACCAAGGGCTTGCTTCGGGCGGGCAACGCACATGACATCTATGTACGATACATTATAGCAAAATGTAAAAGTAATAGATGTTGCGTGTTTAAGCCACCCTAGGGACATAACCCATAGAGGTTGTTAATCCCGAAATACTATACAAATACAAATTTAAAAATCATTTTTCTTAGAACTATTATAATGTAACTTGTGTACCTACTTTAAAAATACAACGGTCTATAAATTATATCGCTGCAGAATATAAAATATAGCAGCATCTATTTATATCCTGTAAAATTATAGCCGCATATCTGTTTCACATACGAGGGCATTAAGTCCTAAATTCATTAGTTAATTTTGCATGCACTAATTGTGCTGATCTGTTGCTTCGTAATTACATATATTGCTCGGTCAAACGCCGATAAAATTTAGAAATATGGTTGTTCTCATATTTCATGATAGCTACTGGCACATAAATTACTCTAATGCTAATTTTATCTCTCGATCACCTAGTTGCATCTAAAATTTATCTACGGCATTTTAATTACTCGGCAGTTTATATAATGACGGTGATATTAAATCATAAAGAATAGATCATTTTAGCTAGGTGCCAATATAAGCTAAAGATACAAAATTAAATTCAAGGATGTGTACGTGGTTTCAAAATATTTGAGCAGCTAAAAAATTCCACACGTGTTTTACGCTTATGAGACATTTATGAACTTAAAAAACTAATAGAGATAGCGGTTTGAAGTATGCAAAATTGAATTCCACGGGTGGAATTCAGTTGTAATTTTGAAAATCGTTTCAGAAAAAAGAAAGAAAGGGATCAAATAAAGAAAAAAATTATTCATAAAAGTAACGAAGCCACATAATTATGATAAAATATGACAAATGTCAAAACTGATCAAAACGTTAAGCTTTATAAAGCTGGCTATGAATAAATTTTAATACAAAGTTTAAAACAATGATCCAGTGAGTTTGTTTATTTCAATACAGGGTGCGACAGAACAATCTCCCTAGATTTGAAAGTGAATTAAAAAATAAATACTGGAGTTAAAAAATAGTTATTTATGTACCTACGACAAAAAAATGCATATTATAGTCTCGCTTGTTTGCAAACTCAAGCTCTGCTATAATATGCATTTTTTGCAGAGGTGCATATTACATTTTTCTGTCTACCTTACTAATAATAGATCTAGAAGGGTAGTACACACAATTAAAATAATTATTAAATCGTAGTAGGCTTTGCGGACGAAAAGTGATGGCTTAGCGTAGGAAAAAGGCTCGGAAAAAGGTATGTGGACGAATAAGGTTTGCGGACGAAAAAAGTTTGCGGACAAAAAGTGTCATCTTTCGTCCGAAAAAAAGTTCGTAAATTATCACTTTTCGTACAGGTAGACAGAAAAAATATTTTTGAATTCTCATCTTAAAACATGAGAAGTTTTATCTCATGTAGTTTTGAAAATAATATCGGCTAAGTGGTGTGCGTCATTGTCCAAAGACTGTTGCGACTTGCGAAGTTTCGCATAAATCTTTCGAACATTTCTTTAGGGTTTGCAGGTTCCTCGGCATTGATATTACCCAACAGATATAAGTCGCACAGTGTTAAATCTGGCGAATTCGCGGGACGAGGAATATCGTCTCTCGGAGAAATCAAGCGCCTGGAGAACATTTTCACGAAACCTGCATTGATGCGCGCACTGTGTGGGCCGTGGCTCTATCCTGGTAAAATTAGACATTCTCCAGGCAAAGTTCTTTAATAACTGGGACAAAAAAATTCTGGAGCAGGCTTACACACCATCTGAATTATGGGAACCGGCCCGATTTTCCTGCGTTGATGTTTTCGGATGTTCGAGCAGTCCATTGTTGTCCACATCTTTTCCTGACAACAAATCATGTTTTTATAGTTTTTTACGAACAACGTAATTGATTTTAGGAACTGAGTACAAAACGCGCGTTGGACGGAGGCTACAGACCCGTTTTCGCGGATGTAGCCTTCCACGGCAAAAGCTTGTTGCTCGTTCGTCCATATTCCTCATAAGGACTTGGGAGTTATATTTGATCCCAGATTACATTTCGGTCTTCATTATGATTATTTAGTGAATACATCGTATAAAACATTAGGTTTCATTATTAGAAATTCACGTAACTTCACTATAATCACAACTCTCAAGTCCTTATACTTTTCTCTAGTTAGATCCAAGCTTGAGTATTGCCTGATTATCTGGAATCCCATGTATCATACTCATAGTATCAAAATTGAATGGGTACAAAGAAAGTTTGTACGATATTGCGCGATAAAATCCTTTCCTCTTTTTAATTCAGGTACTTACAGTTACTCCACGACTTTATCAAATTTAAATATGCAAACATTTGATTCTAGACGTAAGATTCGCTCATGCTTATATTTTTTATATATATTTACATGGGTTATTGCGAAATGTTATAGATGCCGTTAATTCAATGAGCCATATAGAAATAAATATTCCTCGGTTAGCATCTAGGTCTTATATAACGTTTTGCTCTAGGCTATGTAGAAAAAATTATGAAGCTAGAGATCCAGTTAGACGATTATGTATGATAAAATGGATATTTCAGTCTTAGCTACTGTCAATTCAGAAATATTTTATGTAAAAATTTATTGTAATGTTCTAAAATCAATTTCTACTTTTGTTGTACTTGGTTGTTTTTTATTGTATAGAATGTATATTTTTGCATAATGTGTGTCTGTTCATGTTGTTATTGTGATGTATTGGTGTATCCAACCCCCTTGTTATTGGGATAATTTGTATCCTGTTGGGAGGTTGTAAATAAATAAATAAATAAATAAATGTTTACGATTGAATTTTTTTGTAACAGAAATTTCCCATCCACTTGCCACCTACGTCTATAGACACCACCCCCACCTTTTTACGACCTGTACTCCCCTCACAATGCTATAGTAAAACTAGGGAGGCCGCTCTGGTGCACCCTGTATATTCATAAACAAAATCAGTAACTAAAACATTTCCTTAACAAAGGATTTGAGTTGTTTTAAAGATTTGTATTTAATGACATTTGCCATATTTTTCACCTAAATTTGCATTGATGGTTTTCCTTTCTTTTACTTCTTCTACCGGCAATAATGCTTGCCCATTTGATTTGTTTTTCTTTATAATATTTCCAAATTATAACTGAATCTTATTTGACATTATTTGACGCATAAAATTATACACATTGGCATAGCTAGACACATGTATCTATTAACGTATTATCTGTGTAACACTTTGTTACAGTTCATACATTGAGAATATTTTTCCAATTTAGCACCTGTGAGATTAGGCCGTCTAAACTCTACGTCGCTAATGTAAGGGATTGACATTGGGGTCATACCGAAACGAAAAAATTTTGATTTTTCTTTCATAAATGAAAAATTTACCTAATATTATGCATATATGCATCAAAAATATTTAGTATTATTATACTTTTCATTCATGATTTTCTTTATAAAGATTCTGAGTTTGGTTTTATGACGTCACAGTTTTGTACACTAATACACGATAGTGAGGCACACCCGTACTCGTGCTTTTACTGTACATGAACAGATCTGTCACTTTTTTCTAACATAACTTTATACAGGGTGAGTCTGGGAAGACGCCCTCCCCCCCCCCTTTAACTTTTTTTATTATAATAGAAAAAAATGGCTCATATAAAAGTTTTATTATTTTACATATACTATTTGATGGAAGATGTAGATCTTTTTTATAAAGTCAGGTTTACAAGATACGACTATCAACTTTTATTTTTCAAATGGCAACCTATAATTATTTTAATAAAATAGAAACTGCCATTTTTTCTCTTTTCCACGATGTATTATTTTTTATTAATGTATTTGAAAAATTTCAAGAAAAATGAGTTAATTTCGAAATATTAGAAATAATTTTTAATCAAATATAGTTGGCTATGTGAAAATAAACAAAACGTAACAGTGTTATACAACGTAGCAAACTAAAACAACAAATAAAGTAACAAAAACAACTTAAAACAAATGTTCAACATTACGACCATGTCTAGGAAACCACTTTCGGTAAATTATTTTTGCTCTTCGTATGATTCCAGTTGATTCACGAATTATTAGTATCATATCAATTAATTCGTTCTTCGTAAACATTTCAAAATGTTTTTTTTGTTTACAAAATAAGTTAAATTAAGTAACAAACAAATGTATACTTTTTTGACATTAATTTAATTGTTTTACATTGTTACGTTTTGTTTATTTTCACATAGCCACCTATAATATTTGTTTAAAAATTATTTCTAATATTTCTAAATTCTCATTTTTCTCGAAATTTTTCAAATACATTAATAAAAAGTAATACATCGTTGAAAAGAGAAAAAAATGGCGGTTTCAATTTTATTAAAATAATTATAGGTTGCCATTTGAAAAATAAAAGTTGATAGTCGTATCTTGTAAATCTGACTTTATAAAAAATATCTACATCTGCCATCAAATAGTACATGTAAAATAATAAAACTTTTATATGAGCCATTTTTTTCTATTACTTATAATAAAAAAGTTAAGGGGGGGGGGCGTCTTCCCAGACTCATCCTGTATAACCAATATTTTGAAAGTAACGTCAACATCCTTGCAACAAGTTGTTTTTTTAAAAAGTAGTACAAATAACGAAATATACTAAATTAAAATTATAAATAAATACAATTTATGTTTGATTTAGATATTACAATGGTTGTACAATATTGTTCGCTGTCGTCCTACGAGAATAACTCTTTGAGAAGTAAAAATAATTTTTTTGTTTGTATTCTTATGGCTCAAGATGTAAGGGAAAAATGGTATAAGCAGTAAAAATAAAAGTTTTGAAGACTATACGTTTGGTTTCAAGCGTGGTTTCAAAACACAATGACATAAATGTCAAAAGTAGTTCAATTTTTGCTCGGTAGACGTCACTACGGCCGCAAAACTGTGACGTCATTCGAAATTTTATATAAATTTTAAAAAATTATTACCGTAAAACTAGAAACTTATGTGTCATAAAATATATATTTTCGTAAGTAGTTTTAAATGTACTTTCAGAAAAAAAATAAATAAATTGGAAAATGTGGTATGACCCCATTGTAGGATTATAACGCTTGGCATGTTTTGTAAGCTACATACAAATTCCTAATTGAACTATATGAAAATAAATAGAAAGAATAAACTTGTACAACAGATCATGCATTAACAACCCTCATACCACATTCTCCCTGATGCAAGACCCTGGTATTTCTCTTCCTTTGACAGGACGCCACTTTGAGCTGACAATGATTGGCGTAAGTCCTCCGATCTGATCCACAGACCGGCGCAGTAACCGCTGGACAATCTGTAGGACACGTGCAATGTGCCCTGCCGTCTTGTTGGTTCACGCATGTTGCTCCCCAAGCGCAGAAGGTCTTCACGCAGGGCTCTGCAAGATGTTGGTGAGAGAAGAGTTAGTAGAGAATGGTTAGTAAATAGATTATGTTAGAGTTCAATTGAATGGTAAAAATAATGATTGGCTACTTGCTCATTTAGTATATTAGTTAAGTTAGATTAGTTTAGGTTAAGATTACTCTAATTTTAGATAATAGTAGGAGGTTCACGCTAAAATTGTTGACAATAATATATAACATATGGTTCATGTTTTGCAGAATTTTGTTTTAAGTATGTTCAAAGTAGTTTCCTTCAACAATAATACACTTCACGATTCTTTCTCTCCAATTCTTAAAAGTTCCCAATTAATCTTCTTTAGTGCAATACTTTCAAATTAGTTTCTGAAAGAGTTAAAAACTGTCAAAGCGATCAAATTAATTTTTGGTGACTTAAAAACTGCTAAAGCTATCAAACTAATTAGAGAAGGAATTAAAAATTATTAAATTAATACAAGACTAATTTAAAAAAGTGTCAAAGCTATCAAATATAAATCATGATTTAAAAGTGCTCTTCACTTTTAAGCGAATTCTAATCAAACCAAATTTGAGTTTGATTATGCATGGAAATAAACATACAGGTGCCCATTTTATATGTTCCCGCCTGAAATTTTAAGAATAGGCAAAACAGAATACGTTTCATAAGCCACTTGGTGAATGTTAATACTTTAAAACGAATAATCACAGTAAAGAGCAAAACAAAATTTTAAAAACCAAGACACTTATGAAATGTATCATGGATTGCCTATTCAAGAATTTTCAGGCGGGAACTTTTAAAATGGGCACCTTGTATAACATTAATAAAAGAAGAAGATTTCGTTTTCTTAAACAATTCTAAAACTGAATATTGGCATCATTTAGAATTTAAAATTTGTATTTCAATAACAAAAGCACAATAGCGAACTCTAGGTGAAACAATGTATAATAAAGAATCATCAGAAAAAACACTCGCCATGTTTCACAAGATTTCAGCATCTGAATCAACCTCTCGGTCATTTTTCAGATGCTGGCCGAGCCCAGTTAGTAACCTAGTAACCACAGACGCGTTTCGCTCTTATGCAGAGACAGTAACTTGGCTCAGCATGAGGGTTGATTCAGATGCTGAAATTTTGTGAATCATGGGGAGTGTTTCTCTAATAGGGGATTCCACCATTTTTTAAATATATATATAATTTCATCTGAACGTATAAGTAAAACAAAACTGTCGGTGAAAAAATTCCTATTAATAAGCGAGTTACAGACCTCCGAAATTTGAAAATATATACGTATATAAGTTTTTATATCAAACTATTTTCTTCGTGGACCTAAATGTTTTTAATATATAAGCTATTTCTAAATTATATTTATAAAAAATAAACGAATATTATTATACTGTACAAGTCGGCATGATTTATAATTGGAAATGTATTTAAATTATTAAGTTTAATGCAAAATATTTATATTCAAATAAAAACTGTTTGAGAATTGTACTACTGGACTAATAGCCACGCCTCCGCTATTTGAATGTCTCTACTTCCATTGGTAGTAGGCTCCGCCCCTAACGCTGTATTCCTTATATATTGGTCTTTGAGTCGCCAATCAAAATAATATATATGGAATTCATATGAGTGACGAGCTGCTAAAACAAAAACCCCCTTATTTCCGAAGTATTTCAATTATATCATTTTATTTCTTTATTAATATACATTATTAAGCATATACTTTCACTATTTTTTACTAATTTCTCTTAATTCGATTGAGCTGTAATCCCCTATTCTTTATATAAATATTTCAATTAAGGTCCAAATTTTTTTAGGAAAGAACTAATATTTTCTCATTTTTAAACCGTTCATTGCATGACTGTAGCAATTTTTCTTGGCATAAACATAAAAGCAAGGCCAAGTTTTAGTTTGAAATTTTATTTTGCTAATTCATCATTTATTTTAAAAAGTAGGATTTTGTAGAAATTTTGCTTGAAATAAAATAAAAAAATGAAGAAAGAAAAATAAAATTAGTTAAAATTAGGTTTCCTTTGGTTTTTGCCAGAAACAGGCAGGACGCGTGAACTAATTTGGTTCTAGTGGAATTATAAATTCATGCGTTTATATTTTTCGTGTTTTGTTTGGTATGTACCAGAAGCTTGTCGCTCATAATGTGTCCCGTCAATATTATCAAATAATTTGTCACTATCTTTTGTAATCTGTAATTAATTATTAAACAATAGGAAAGTACATTTAACTTTAAAGAAGAATTATTCTAATAAAAGAAGCTCATCTCCCGGTTGTCTATTTTCCTAGTCTAAGCGTCTCCTAAAGATTATGAAGAATTTGGCCTTGTGAACTCTAGGGAACAATATGCAGAGTAAAATTCCAGGATGAAATGAAATGAGTGAAGTAAAATGCATGTGACAGTAACGCGAAATGTAGGTATTCACGTATTCCGTTTGTCAAAGGCAGAAATAAAAGTCACATTTAGTTGGTTTTTATTTCAAGTGCTTCTACCGACAAATGTAGGACAAAGTAACTGATTTTTCACTAAATTTAATTTTACTTTAATTAGGTCTTACCTTTTTAATAATATAAAGTTATGGAAATATGCAATTTATATTGAAACTGTCTACCAACTTTTTAAATTATTCAAACAATAATAAGTTTTCTAGGTTAATTTCTCACATTATATTCTTTATAACAAAAGATAAAATAAGTAGAATAGTCTACACTATATTAACTAAATTATCCAATTATTATAATAATAAACACATGATAGTGAAATAAATTAGCAATTAAAAATTATAATCTAAAGAGTAACAATAAGGTCCTCCAATGTAGTAAAAAATTAGAAAATTTATCATTTCTATTAAAATTTGACCTTAAAACTATGTATATGAAAACGGTTCATCGAAGTTTGAAAAAGTAATTAGTTTTTAAAATATTCGAGTTTATAATGTTCTTAACCAGGGACCTGAAGCTGAAGCCGAACAAAACCTTTGTTTGTCTTGATACGAAATAATAAATCTGAACCAAATTTAAACCGTTTTAAATTTACATTCGGTTTAGATTTGCTAAATATATTACCTAATTAAAAATTATGAATTCAAATTAAATTATTAATATGATTTTAAAAATAATAAATATTATCATCTTCTTGTGCTTGTGCTCTGAAACGAAATTCAAACTCGAATCCAAAATTGATGAACCGATATAATTTTATTTTTCTTAAACTGAAACTAAATCTGAATCGACATTTATTTCTTGAACCTGAACCAAACCTGACGCCTAGGTTCAGGTCGCTGTTCAACACCTATGTTACACATCTACTCTATTTTCAAGTAAATGAATGCGGAAAATAACGAAACTATGAAAGTAAACCAAATAATACTTGTTTGAAATTATGATGCCACGATAGATAGAAACCATATGCGTTTTTTTGAATGTGATTGATATGTTGAATGATTATACGATACGTATATAGTTTTTTAATTAATTATTTTATAAATTGCTTATTATCAACGCATATTTTCAATTATTCACCACTCCAATTATTAGCGAACTTCATTGTTTGAGCACAATATAAGCTTGAAGTCATAGATATTTTTTAATAAAATTATTACGGCTTAAGCCTCATTCACAAATCGAAATTAGTTTTGGTTTTAACAAATTTGTCGCATGCTTTCATTTATAACCGTTCACAAAACTGTGTTTGGTGTTTATTTTAACACAAAAGTTTGGAAACTCCAATTTTATGTTTTGGTTTTACGTTTTATGCTTAGGAATCGACCAATAGGTGGAAGCGTAAAAAAATGTAGCGATAGATAGGTCTCTCTAATAGCTGTCAAGTCCAGGGACGTAACTAGGATTATTTTCTGGGTGGGCCATAGATGGGCCAATGAAAAATCTGAGTGGGCCATACTTTTATCAGAAGGACTGTATTACAATAAAACTAAATTACATATCACCATAATACATGGATTATAGATAGCAGCATAGAAACGGTAAAACAAAATAAACAAAAATTACTAATAGGTACTTCTAAGTAATAACTAAAATTTGAAAACAGAAATTGCACTGAAAATTCGAATTGTTAATGCAATGACAATTAATTTAAAATTCCCGGAGAATATAATTTATAAATATGTTATAAAACTAGTAGGGCCATTATTGTTTTAATTATAGTTTTACATTAATTATTGTAAAATTTTATTGTGTTGAGAAGTAAATGATATTCTGCGGCTAGCCTATCAATTTGTGTAATGCTTAGCAAAAGGAAACATTTTCTATAACTAATGTTAAATGTGCGTTACAAAAATTATCATCTTCTTTACTTTTTGACATATTAATATGAAGACATCTCCTCATTGAATTACGGTACTCTATGCTTATTTCATAAATACTTTAATTCAACAATTTAAAAATATCAAACTAATCTTTATTGAAGTGTAGTAACCGATTTCCAAATTTTGGTTTTAGATACGAGCATTTCGTCATAATAGTTCGTCCTTGCTTAGAACAAAAATAATTATTTTTTATATAATTTAATCTTATTTCAATGTTGATAAATAATGTAATAAGGAATTATCAATTTACTATATTCCATGTAAAATTTGTCGTAAACGCTAATTAATCAAATTTTAATTTTTGTAAAATTATTTCAGTTTTGTGAATTCATCAGAAATAGTTGGTATAATGTCTATTATTAGCCCAGATACTTTTCTTATACACTTCTATATTACAAATATCTCTGGCATGTCCAGTATGGTATCATCCGCTAAATTAATTAGCTACATATTAATCAACATTCATGTCAATTCTGTACGAAAGTTGTTAAATACTAGCAACATTGTTGAAAATTCTAATCAATTTCAATAGAAACAAATGTAACGTGTCATATTTTATTGAGTGTTTCCAATTATTATTGATTACATGCTATAGCAATGTTGATAAGAAAGAATAATTTTGCTACAGAATTGGGGCGATTTCAATTTTTTTCCACGGATAGACATTTTTGGCAATAGGCTTACAATGTAAAATGTTTATTCTGCAATATGTACGTTTTACATCCACACGAATTGTATTACACGTTCTAAAATTATTTCTTTTACAAAATAAACTAAATATCTTTAAATTTTTTGGGTGGGCCAGCGGGTGGGCCAACACATCAATGAGGTGGGCCGTGGACCACCCAGGCCCCCCCTTAATTACGTTCCTGGTCAAGTCAGTCATAACCAAATTCAGTTTTGTAGTTACTATACTTCCAAAATACTAGAAAGATTTTATTACGTACCTCCACAACTTTATTAATAAAATTGTTCCATGATATTTGATTTCAACTTAACAGCAAAAACATATTAACATTATGTCACGATTTCTGGTATCTGATTTACCGATATTGTTCATTAATTTTTCACTAGATGTCACTACTAACTAAAACCGAATACTAAACTTTATTTTTGGGAATGCTTCTCCAAGTAGCTGTAAAATATAAAACCTAACACAAGAACTAATTTAGATTTGTGAACGAGGTTTTAACGAATAACAAGTAAGACCGTGTGCCTGAGTGACTGGTCGCGAATCTGGGGACCCGAGTTTAATCCCGGCCGATGCCAAAACTATTTTGAATTTTAAAAGGCACAAAATTGACCCCTGTGGTGCACTCTCCACGCCAGCAATGAATGTCCGTGTGGTGACGCTTGTTAAACACCCGCACGGTATGAATATGGAATGATTATTACCGATATCTGATGCGTAAAGTAGATTGGCACACTCAGAAATGGGAAATATGCCGTGATAATATACGAGCCCCCTCTCAACGAAGTTGGCCCACCCGCTTTAATTTCATTTTATTTAGTTAAATTATGATACAAATAATAACCAATAGTGGTGAATTTTTAGTCCTTTATTTTTTTAAATGTCAATTTCGAAAAATAATATTGGCTAAGGGGCCCCTACCCGCTATGTAAAATCAAGCTCTTTACTTTCCATCACATTTCGGCCGGTAGAATTTAAATTTCTTGGAAAATATTTTCCTGCAACTGATCCAGAGTTGTCCTTTAAAATAACCCCATAAAAAGAAGTTTGGGGCTGTCAAATCAAGACACTTGGCGGCCAATGTGTATTACCAAAACGTGGGATTAAATAACGATAAGAGAATGATTTTCGTAAAATTGCTATTATTTAGACTGTATTATACTGATCCATCTTGCTAATACCATATTTTGTCGCATCCAAGTTCTTTCATTTGGGATACCAAAAATGTATGAATCAATTCCCTTCCACTTTCACCAGTGGACTGTGCCACCAATTTCATAAAAAAAAATACGGGCCATTTACATTTTCATAGTAAATGCCACATCATACAATGACTTTGGTGGGATGTAAAAGTGCCTAATCTTGGATTTTCAGGCCTCCAATATTGGTTATTTTGCTTCTTAATATATCAACTCAGATGAACGTGAGACTAGTTACAATTTCCATAAGTTTGGTATGTAGTTCTTCATGATAAACGCTACAATTAAAAACGGGCCCCAAAAAGTTTTGGCAGGCGGCTCCCTGAACTCTTAGTTATGCCATTACCTAGCGATCATGTTTTAAACCATATGCAAGTTTGCTCTCTTCTGACGAGATAAAGATAGAATCTAATCTGAACCCTATATTTGTGAAAATTAAAACTTCTTCGCTTGAAAATTTTCAAAAAATACTTTAGTCTAACGGTAACCTATCGCACAGAACTCAATTTGACGAAATTCGGCTATATAATGTAATGTAAATAGATATGTTATCTCTGTCGGATGGTTTGCACGCATTTACCGATAAATTGATATTAGTTTTTAGGCTGTATATGTGAAAAATGTGACATTTTTGCTTGCAAATTTTCAAAAATACTTTAATGTTACGCCTTTTAATTTATAGAAATTTAACTCTACTTAAAAAAGCCAAAATTAGTATAAATTTGCTTTCCGTTCTAATTTTTGTGGAAATTAAAATGTTCATGGTTTTGCAACTGTATGTATATAATCTTCAAAATAAAATTCTTGAAGGGTGTATATTCCAGACTACGTTAAAATTCAAATATATTTTTGTTGTATTTTTTATTAACGAACTCTATTTTCAAATAAATTGTATATGTATTTGTATTATTATTTTTTATTAATAATCTAGAGTGCACTATAATGGTATTGGAAATATTTAGTGAGGGGGGGGGGGCTCAAAATTTATTTGCGCATGGGGCCTCTGAAGTGCTAAATCCGCTACTGATAACTAACGTAAATTAACCATATTATTTTTTAATGTAAAATGATATAATAGTTACTTTTGCCAACAATTCAAAAAAACTGAAAAAATTTAAACTAATTTAAGTCGTAAGGATGTTAGGTTTTATTAAATAAAATGTCTAAAAAAATTACATTAGTAATTTATAATAAAAGCGATGTTACCCAATATTGACAAATAATATGAAAACAGTATATCGATTTGTATTACAGTTATATCGTTAAATTTTTAATCTTTAGCTAAAGTTTTAATTTAAAATTAAAAAGATTTATTTAATTATTATTAATATTATTTTAGTTAAGTCATGATAAATGATTTTTTTAGAATTGGGCCAACTTCATCGGGACGGGGCTCGTATATATTTTTTTTAAAACTACATATCGCTTTCAATTTATCTGAGGTTTCAGAAAATATTTTGAAAAACAGTCAATGCAATTTTCAAAATTGTTTCAATAAAACGTAAACGAAAAAAGTTTGTTTTATTTATGACTCATAAGAGAACTTAATTCGTTAGTGATATGTGTTTCACGATTCTAATTAGAATATTCGACGATTTGCCAAGTTGTAAGAGATTAAACCTATAGCGACTCCAATTAACTGGACTAGTATAACAAGCTCATAAGATGTCACTTAGTAAATGTTCCTTGATTACATTACGTGGAGTGAGTGTGTGTGTGTGTTAACAAAGATGACATATTCAAATTTAGAGCAAAGACCAGGACAATATTTAGTAATATGAGATAATGCTTTACTCTCCATCCATGTATGTACCTACGTTACTACTAAAGTTCAATGGAATTTCAAAGATAATATTAGCAATGTTTTGACATCATTTCAAAATATTTTCTAAATAAAAGTGAATATGAAAAATCTGTGATACAGATGTTTAACATGGGAAAGTATTTTTTTTATATAATTTCTGTCCAGGAATTGCATGAACACCCTTAAACGGCGGACCAAATACAACCACACGACCATACGTCACATTGTGGTGGGTACGGGGACATTAAAGAGTTCTACGCAATGAAAAAGCAGATGAGCTTGCTAAAAAGGGAGCCAAATTAACGTTTTACCGGCCTATATGTATATATATATATATATATATATATATATATATATATATATATATATATATATATATATATATAAATACAAGGTGTATCTGGGAAGACGAACCCACCCCCCCTTAACTTTTTTTTTATAAGGAACAGAAAATTTTATTTTTATTATAGTAAATATACTATTTGATGACAGGTAGATAATTTTTTTATAAAGTCAGGTTTACATGATACGACTAACAACTTTTATTTTTCAAACGGGAAGCTAAAATTGTTTTACTAAAATAAAAATCGCCATTTTTTTCTCTTTTCAACGATGTATTAGTTTTTATTAATGTATTTGAAAAAAATCGAGAAAAATAAGAAAATTGAGAAATATCAGAAACTATTTTCATTCAAATGTTCTAGGTAGGCTATGCGAAATTAAACAAAATGTAACCAGGTAAAATAACTTCACAACGTAAATTAATAGATGTAATAAGGTAAAATAACTTAAAATAAATGCTCGAAATTACGAGGGTTCTTCTGAGTGTTTATAAACTTGGTTGTCGACGCTCAAGGTACATTTGATTCACCGATTATTAAAATTATATCAATCAATTCATCCTTTGCAAACATTTCAAAAATTACTTTACAAAGCACGTGAAACAGGTAATAAACAAATGTATACTTTTTTGACATTAATTTAATTGTTTTACAATGTTACAGTTTGTTTATTTTTACATAGCCATCTATAATATTTGTATAAATATTATTGCTAATATTTCTCAATTTTCTTATTTTACTCGATTTTTTTCAAATACATTAATAAAAATTAAAACATCGTTCAAAAGAGAGAAAAGTGGCGGTTTTTATTTTAGTAAAATAATTTCTATATAAAGAAATTTTTTCTATTCCTTATAATAAAAAAGTTAAGGAGTACATAGGGTGTATTTGGGAAGAAGATATATATATATACAGGGTGTTTCATCGATCTGTCCTCTCTTTATAACTCTTTTATTTTAAGTCATATAGAAAAACTCTTCAAATATAATTTATATGATATATTATTGTCTATCTCCGTACCATATGCATTTGTATACAGGTGCTACGTTTAAGCGCAACAATATGTAACTTTATATTTCTTAATGGAACACCCTATATTTATTTATTTATTTTGATAGTAAATTAGATTCCCTTTAAAAAAGTATTAAGTAATAAGGGGTCTAAAATTATAAACTAAGAAGTTATTTACGTTCATAAAAAATAGTAGTTCAGAGTGGAAAAAACCATAATATAATACAAAATTTTGATCCTTTTTTATTAATACTTATTATAAACACTACACTAATTCTGAAGAAGCTATTAAAATTTAGTGACAGACTAAATAATGCAAAATTATAATAAATGCTCGAAAACTTGTCCTTCAACTTCAATAGATTTTTCTATTATAAATATTATACTAACCATCTCATCTTTATTAAAATTTGTATTATTCATTTTCACATCAACAATGATAAACTAAGAGTATTTGGACAACTTGTTTGTTCAAATTCGAAACAATTGATCAAATTATCCACAGCTTACTTTGTTAATAAATAACATGATATATATATATATATATATATATATATATATATATATATATATATATATATATATATATATATATATATATATATATATATACCGCTCAGATCGGACAAGCAGCCAATGCACGTTTTGACGAGAACATGAATAATTAACGATTAAATTAAATTAAATAATAAGCAGTAACGTCCTTTAGTTATGTGCGCATTATCTAATTAATTTAAATCGCTAATTAGTCAAATTCTCGTCATGATGTGCACTGGCTGGACTACATTCGAAAATTAACCCTTAGTTAAATCTACACGTTCGAAAATTCTAGAGTTCACTCCATCTTTACTTGCGTTCGAGAATTAAAATTACTCTACTCGAAGTTAAATATTTCAACTTACCTCCGTTAAGTTAATCCGTTCTGTCATATTTTTTTTATAATGGGTTAGTTTTATTTAAAGATGAATTTATTTTATTTTAAATATTCTTACTCGAACTGAACTCCAGTTGGCAACACCCTTTACTTAACTCTTACCTCGGTGTTAATTTTCGAACGTAGTTCTGCTTATCCGATTTGAGTATAGATCTATTTTACAACGATTTTAATTTACGTTTTGGTATTTAATATTTCAAGTTTTCAAAACATAATACTAGGGTATTTTTTACGCTTAGTTAATATATTTCTGGTAGCAGCGATATAGTGCTCATTTATTATTTATGGTGGTCAAGTAATTTTTTGGTAACCAATACTTACAGTTGTCAGAAAACAAATGGTGTTTAAAAATTATATTGGTATTCATTTAAATTACATCCAGATTAAATTAATCTATTCCGCAAATATAAATTAATAACACAACAATTATTTACCTATAAAGGATTACATTGTTTTACTCATATTGACAGTTTATAATTGATACAATATACTATCGATTCTTCAACTATTAACAAAAACTTGAATATGAAGAATTTATTTGTATAAAAGCTTCGAACGTTGTAAGTATTTATTGTTAAAGTTATACATATAGACGACGCTCGGCACATGGTTATGGCCATTTTCAAGTTACAAAAATAAATATAAATAGTAGTAAAATAATATTATAATAGATTATAAATACACTTATCAAATAGAAGTTAAGTTACATTAAGTCAATTAATTTGTTACAATATAAAATAAATATTTCAAAAACATGTTCAAAGAATATTGTCCAACCTGCACAAGTTGGAGAGTTAACTGTAAAAAGTACAGAGGATATCTAATGAGAAAACTAGAAACTGAATAACACATTCAAGTATACTTCACAGCTTCAAAAATATCACATCAAATGTTAACAAAAACAATTTCTTTTAATATTTTACCAATTTAAATAATATAATAAATATATGATTTCGGCTTATTACCCATTTCTGGGCGTGCCAATCTTCTGCAACATTCTGCACATAAACCAGGACCGTATCCAGGATTTCATTATGGGGGGGGGGCTTATTGTTATATATATATATATATATATATATATATATATATATATATATATATATATATATATATAACTTTCAGCCATATTTTGGCATTTGCCTATATATCTTTATTTAAGTATAAAAAATAATAAATATATATCTCTTCCATGATAAAAATAAAAAGGAACTTTGGTATTTTAAATATTTAAACTTTATATAAGGGGAGGGGGGATCTTGCTTTTAACGAAAACATATCTAGAACATCTTCATTGGAAATGTTTCTTTCCCGTTGTATATTCACAAGTGCTATGCTAGCATCTTGGTTAGACCACTTATAATTTTTGTATTTTATTTTACATTTCAGAGGGGGTTTGAACCCCCAGATCCCCCCCTGGATACGGCCTTGATATAAACCCTGTGATAGACGATTATTTTGGCGCTGTTTGCCAGCTTTAGAATGGCATAATTGAATGATGTGATGTCACGTCAGTTATTTCAATCAAACTTTCTAACTGTTTCTATTTCTGTTAATAAAAACGATCATTCTTCTTTTGACGTGTGGTTATTGAAAATATGTTACAATTTGTTATATAAGAATATAGGATTGCGTAGCTAAAAACGTTATGTGATCGGTTGTCTGACGACCTGAATTCAAATCCAACAATCACAAAAATCTGTTCCATATGGGGTTCTTTCTTCAACAGCTTTGAGACTCGTGAGGGAATACCTGAGCAACCTGAGTAACAGATACTCTGTTTTGAATGTAGTGATCCTCACGTCATTCGTTTCTGGGTTGGGAATGTACAGTCATGTTTGTGTCTGCCTTTGTCATTCTGAATGTGAGTGACTGTCAGGCATGGGCATGGTTGTTGGTTCTTGGTTCGGGGGCTGATGACGTGAGGATCAAAACATTTAAAACATAGAGTACATCATCGTTACAGAAATCTGCGAATAAAACGAGATTGACACACCTAAAATAACGCTAAGTCAACAAAGATTTGACAATCTGGCCATGTTTTATAAAATGCCTAGACGTTTTAAGAAAAGACGGATTCTACAATCTGGTTACGACATATAATCATGTAACGCGTTTTTACAATCAATTCTGTATCAATAATATAATATATATATTTTTTTATACTCCAATGAGTAAACTTCGTACTTTACACATTGCAAACAGTGTTATAAAGTAAACGATTTTCGAATTTTATTTACTTCACACATTACAGAGCTACCACCATCAATACACATGTGGCATTTAAGTTGTCTTACTTAAATTTAGTTTTTTTCTGTATATTCATGTTGGTAATACGTCTAAGTAAAAAATTCAAAACATATTTTAATTAATGTAGAATTGTGTACATCAGATAGGTATTAACAAACATACTAACAACAAAGCAAAATATATAAAAGTTCACATATAGACTATTATTATAGATACACAATATTATGTCCACTATGGACCTTTTCAATTTAACGGCTATCTATTTCTATCGCTGCAAATAGTAAGAAAATGGCGCGAACAACTGCCAATTGGGCTGTCAAACGTAACGTCAAAAATATTGCAGTCATTAAAATACCTGTATTCTCAGTGAAAATTTGCATCGTTAGACATTTTAGCTTCAATAAAAGCTTTTGTAACTTATTTCGATAAGATTTTTTAAAGTTATCTCAGATATTCTCACATTTTACGACTAAATTTTTTTAGAAACAAACGCCATAGATCTCAATTGTTCTTACTATGCGCAGATTTCCATTGCGCATATCTTCTATCTCTTTAAATTCAAAAGGTCCATTGGACATGAAGAATATGATTTGTAGTTGAATTTACGAAAGAAGGAAGAAGATTTCATTCATGGTTTATTTATTATTTTATTTGGTTGCTATCGAATTTCAAATTATGCGTCTTCGCTAATACCTATTTCATTTTTTGAAATATTAGTAAAGTTGAAGTTTGGCGTTTGTAAACTAAATTTTTAACTTTAGCCACTAAATTTAAATGAACATGTCTGCAATGCAATAATTTACATCCATTCTTGGCAGGTTATGCCCCACACAAAGGCGCCTGACCAGGGGCGACATTTCAAAACAGTAAATAGTAGTAAATAAAAGTAAAAAAAAAAAATACTAAAAATAATAATTTATACAATAAGGGGATAGAAGTGAACAATATTTAATTGTTTTTACATTAATTATTCTACCAAAAGGATATTTTTCTACCATTGTTATATTGACCTGTGAAGGTGTTGATTACAACAATGAATATTTTCATTATAGCTCAAGCATATTGATTACAGGAATGAATCCGACAATGAATCAAATATTTAAATACTAGCATTTTGCGATGAATTAAATGCTTATGATTTACAATTCTGAAATGTTGAGATAATTTTATTTTTCTTTTCTGCCGATTGCCGACATTAAATTCCCATATCTATTTAGGTACTATTCAAATTTAGAAGAAAGAAAGTAAAAAAAAATCTTGCCAAATAGATAATTTTCTGGCACTGTTATATTGCAAACTATAAATTATAACTGTAAAATTGTTGATTACAACAAACGATTTTGATTATACGAGTAACCAAATAATATTGATTAAAACTACGGAATTTCATTAATATTTTTAATCGAGCATTTTACGAAGAATCAAAAGTATAGTTTAGATTTTAAAGCGTGTGTTAATTTGTAAATTATACATTGTGGGGAGTGCTGAAATATAACTTTGGACAAAGGCGCCTTTTACTCACGACATGAAGTGACACTGCTAGAATGAATTACTCGTGAATTTTTACATATAAGTATGTAACTTATTTAGTCCATATATTTGTTTAATATTTGTCAATATTAAATTGTATTTTTTTCCTCACTTCGGCGCCCCTTAAGGAAGGCGCCCCTTAAGGAAGGCGCCCCGATGCAACGCATCATCTGCTTACCGCCTGGAGCCGGCACTGGTTATCTGTCAAATGTGAACTCGGTATTTGGTGTGTTCAGTATGTCGTCTGCTCGTCTGTCAAATTTCTAATTTGTTTCAGGAATATTATTTAAGGTCGTATTAAAAAACTTGTATGCAACTCAAATGTAAACAAGGTTTATGACATTCGGTTAATAATTTTCGTGGCCTCATGTTATAAAGCTTGTGTTTACACTCTTGTTGCATAAATAACTATTATGGGCTGGATTGCAGTTTATCCAGAATAGTAGAAATTGCAATTTTTTTGTTGTAATGTCTTATTTTAGCTAAAATATAATAAAGAAACATAAAATTGGAGTGCGGAAACGGGTATTTATATATGTTTTTGGAAAAATATATTTTTTAAAAAATCCTAACAAAAACAATACCTAACGCACAGTAATGTTTTAAGAATTTTTTAAAAAAAATTCTGGCAAAAACAATACCTAACGCACACGTATTTTTTAGGAAATTTAAAAAAATCCTGACAAAAACAATACCTATCGCACACCAGGCACACACATTCGACATCGCTCGGCCCACTATCATCATGCTAGTTTACAATAGTTTGACAAATGAACGCAAAATTATAAATAAAAAATATTATAAAACGTAGGATAAGAAGGAAAATAAGACATAATTTTACAAGTATACATTAATTGAAACAGTATTATTCGTATGAAAGCGTAAGTACCTACTTAAACATGGAAATATATGTAGTTCATCTAACCTTATTTTTTTTTCTGAAAAAATGCCAAAATCTCTATAAATATAACTTTCCGCATCCAATTTTTAGCGGTATTTAGTGTTTTTAATGGTTTACCAAGTATATATAACCATTAATATAAAATTCTTGAATTCCGGATAAACTGCAATTTAGCCCTATTATGTACTAAGGCATTAAAGTTCATTTCTTGTCATAGATTTGATCTGTTACTGTAAATGTTTTGCCTTTTGTTGTCTTAGAATCAGCTGTTGTAATTATAAATATATTTCTAATCATCTAAGGTCACTTTAAAACTTGTCCAATTCTCATAAAATTATAAAACGATATCTGGATATTTTAACAACAATTTCAGAAAGTTATTATTATTCTTTAATAAATATTTTTAAAGATGATCCTATCTTGGAAACAACGATATTTTATTTCGAACAAACTGGTGATGTTTCCTTTGTGATTTATCTAGTAAGACAAATCGATTAGGTGGATTAAACATCAAAAAAGAGAATTATACGGTTGAATTTGAAAGTGCACGAAGCTGAAAAACAAAAATGTCACGTTATAAAAGAAAAAAAGATTTACGAGTTGTACGCCCTGACAATGTGGCAGCGCTGCCACTCCCTTCGTAATTGCATAATGCTAGCACCGCGCTAGGGTGCTAACATCTACTTACATTTTATTTCACTCCACCTGCAAACCTTGTTAGTATACTCGTATACTACTAGATGCAACATACTCCTTTTATTCACTATCTTTCACCACGGAATACTCCTCAAACACTGCATGGATTCCAAACTTAAACTTTAACCTAAAAAGAAGAATGGACTACTAATGCAAATATATTAGAGTAATACATCTTTTAGAATTTTTATTGCAAGATGAATATGTATATATATATATATATATATATATATATATATATATATCACGCCTTATTATCTATTTCTGGGTGCACCAATCCGTTTCTAATCATCTAATCACAAACAAAGGTATAACTATAACTTTTTATAGATTTTGTTTTCAGTTCATTTATGCAAGGATGCGAATAAAATGCTATATAGGAAAAAGGAAATTAACTAATAATATAACAAAATTATAAATACCTATATAAGAAAATTAAAACTGCTATTTAAGAAATGAATAAATGACAAATTAGAAAATGATAATAATTAAAATTGCTAAATATGTCGTATAAAAATAATGGATTTTTGTTATACATACAGAAAATAGGAGATTACAGATCAATCTAATTAAGAAAAAATAGTAAAAATTAGCGAAAGTATATGCTTAATATTGAATATTAATAAATAAATAAAATCATATAATTGAAATACTTCGGAAATAAGGGGGTTTTTGTTTTAGCAGCTCGTCACTCAGATGAAATCCATATATATTATTTTGATTGGCGACTCAAAGATCACCTATAAATATATAACGAATACCAAGTTAGGGGCGCAGCCTACTACCCAGAGCCGTAACTAGGGCTTTGCGCCTGTGGCAAAAAAAATTGCGCCCCTATATCAAGAAAATAAAAACAAAATAAAGTTCTGATGGGTGGTTCGCGAATTACTAACAACTTATACTTACATTAACATTTTCTAAAATTTAAAACATCTGCAAATCGGCTTAGTTCTCATATTTTCATTTAAAATTTTGACACGATTAAATATATTGAACAGATGGCGCTCGCATCAGTATCAATTTTAAGTAGTCGAAATTACATTGGGTAAACGTGTCTCATGTCTCCAATTTCAGCCAATCAGAGAATTCAAAACTATGACCAATTCTGTACAATACTGAATGGCTTATATGGAACAAGATATATACTAAGTTTTAAATACCTAATATTGTTTATTTAAATTTTAAATTTTTGTTTTAAATTGTTATTCTGGTTAACTATATTTTAACATAACTCTTTCAGAGCTCATCCTAGGTAAAAAAATGTAAGAATCCTTTTATGTAGGTACAGGAAATTACGAGCTTTAATTTTGTATTCTTGAAAAATTTTGATACGGGTCACTGTTTTCAAGAAAATGACCAAAAACTCATTTTTTTCACCTTTGACCCAAGATGGCGGCAAAATCCGGGGTCGCTAGAGGATGCAAATTTTTTGGAGGTCCCAATAAAGAGAAAAAAATTCACACCAATTATTTCCACAATAAACACCTTGCTGACTGGCCTACCTGTAGATAATTATTTGTTAAATTTAGAAAATAGGTTTTAGAAATATTTGATGTAAAACCATGCAAATGATTAAAATTTTGCGCCCCTAAGAATTTTGCGCCCGTGGCGTGCGCCACCTTTGCCACGCCCTAGTTACGGCACTGCTACTACCAATGGAAGTAGAGAAATTCAAATAACGGAGGCGTGACTATCAGTCCAGTAGTGCAATTCTCAAACAGTTTTTATTTGAATATAAATATTTTACATTAAACTTAATAATTTAAATACATTTCCAATTATAAACCATGTCGACTTGTACAGTAATAATATTTATTTATTTTTTATAAATATAATAAAGAAATAGCATATATTTCAAAAACATTTAGGTCCACGAAGAAAATAGATCCTTCCAAGCCGTCGTAAAATATAATGAAAAGAATTTGAAATGAAGTTTATTTTAAATTAAAATGTCTGCAGTATAGGTTTTTCTACAGGATGTTTCATTACTACGCAATGATATGTAACTTTATATTTTCAAGTGAAACACCGTATTATACATTTATTCAAATTTGAAAAGTACATGTAACTTACTATCCGGTAGTATAAAAACAATCATGTGTTATATTTTTTAAAAAATACAATGACGAATGATTTAAATATTACACTTTTATTAGATACAGAAGGCTTTGCATTTCATTATTTTTACATTACACTTTTCAAATTTAAAGAAAATAAATAAATAAAATATTTAATCTATTTCATTATTACACCTGATTTAATATTATCAGATGTCTAATTCAAAAAAATAGTATTGCAAAGCCTTCTGTATTGCCTAAAAATGTAATATTTAAATCATTCGTTATTGTATTTATTTTTTAATATAAATATAAATAAATATATCACCACGGCTTATCACCCATTGTTGGTTGTATCAATTTGCTTCTAATTACATGTGGGTACGACGACATATTTGTACTGTTGATGGCGTTTACCAGGTGTCATCTCACGGACGACGAAGTTATAATAAATAATAATTTTCATATTTCAAGTCAGAATCGAACCCGGGCTGTTCAAAACACAACCGATTACTTAACGCAGACATCCATGTAATATATAATAAAGTTAATTACTTATAAGGATCAATTTGAATCTTTATAATTTCTTTTTGGGAAGAAATCTGGGCGTCTGTGATTACTCTTACTTCTTGTGTGTGTAGTGAAGTGCTGACTAAAGCACCGATTCAGTTATTGATCTGAGTGTTATCTGCTGATGTCCCAAACTATCCATATTTTCCCTTACTTACCCTAGACGCTAGAGTCTTAGACAAAATATACATTGTTTATTTTTCACTATTTCCATTTACTAATAGCTATTAACTTAATTAAACCCAAGGAGAATTTACTACCGTTAATATAACTTACACTTCTACTTTAAAATTAAATTACTTTTAATGATGGAAGTGATAAAATTATACATTTATAAATGTAGAGTAAAATGTCATAGAGTGCGTGATCGCATATATTTTTATGCGAGTACATAAAAAGGAAAACATAATTAATTATGTTCACATGTTTCTATTTTTCAATGTTGAAATGTTTTTGCATTTTCTCTATGTACTACACACTTTGATAAAGTGCATTTTAATATTTATATAGTTTTATGAAAAACTTGTTAAGATACAGAAAAATAAAACAGATATTTGATTCATAAAAACATGTTCACTGAAACGAAAAATATATATGTTTTAAATTGGTTGTTTTAATACATTAGGACAGGTGACATATTTATATATTTATTTATTAAAATAATGATTTATATTATAACAAATATATTTTCATAAATTTGTTTTTCAAATATGAAATATTAAATAAAGCTGATTATTATTAATTATTAAACGTTTTCTTCATTATTAATATTAAATTCTAACGGTTTGGGTCCTGGGTTTCAATCCAACCGTCGTCCAATATCCAATTTTCAGACAGGATTAAAGCTTTCATCAAGCTAGGCTTGGCTTGGTCAAGCCTAGCATTTTTATAAGCTTAAAATATCAAGCCAAGCAAATCTTTCGACCAAGTAGGTAGGTTGGTTGTGAAAAAGCTTTTTCTATCCTACACGAATTGAAAATAACATTTTACTGCATGTGAGCGCGCATGAAAGTGGACATTTGCGTACCTAGCGAGGACGTTAACGTTAACGTCCTTGGTATAGTATGATTAGCGAATGAAAATTTAATAGATGTGGATTCTTTTGAAAACTTTTCTCAATATTCGGTTTGAAAGGAAACTGACCTTTGTGTATTGCATTACAGAAGATTAGAATTGTACTCAGTACCACTGGAATACTAGAAGGCATATAAAATGACCTTAGCAACAGGATTGAGAGATGTATTTAAAAACTTTAATACCGCAAATTCTGGTTCGTTCGTCTCAGATGTAAGCAACCCTCGAGTCGGAATTACTGTTGAGGAAATTAAAAATAATCCTATTTCATAGAATTGCCAAACTAAATAGTTTATAGGTCAAAATAATTTGTTATAATCAAAATAAACGAAAAATGTTTAAAATATTTTAAACGCACCCCTGTTTTGGTATTCAAGTACCGTAGTCGGCCATCTATTTTAAGCAAGACCTAGTAATGTATTTCTGTGATTTCCTAGTCCAGTATTTAAATGGGTTCTTGCAAAAATCCTCACATCAGAATATTTCCTAGAATACTATTCTTCTCTAGGGTTTGAGAAGAAACCACATCTATTAAATATTTTAAACGTCAACTTTCATTCGTTAGTCATACCTTTGATTATATACTACATGGTACTATATAATCAAAGGTCAACTATACCTAGGGCAGAAAAAATAGTTCGTGCTCGGATTAACAGATGACGTCTACAGCGCTAAATATAAGAACCAGTATAAAATATGTCAACGTGCTTTTAAAATATTTTAACTTTAGATAATTAATAGAACAATTTTGCTAAGCTTGTTAATATTGCAAAATAAAATGTTTATCTTTTTGTTGTTATTCTATTTCTAACGTTGGTAATCAATTTCACAAATTTTATTGATATTCACAGAGCAAGAAACAACATTAGTTTGATTTGAACAATTAAATCTCCTTGAATTGAATTTTGAATAGTTTAAATTGAATATGGATTCTTTAAATAATAAAGACTTAGATGAGAATAAACTCTTTATAACTCGAAAAGAAGTAAAACAGACCGCCCTGGAAGTATCCTTAAATTTGTTGCCAAATAAATCAAGACGGATGAATGAAATACAGTAAAAATTATTTATGGATTGCTTGTTTAAAGCATAAATCTGACATTTTTTGTTGTTGTTGTTTGTATAACTCTAGTAGCAGTTCTTTTTCGATACCTGATTTAAGTTGAGGTTAAATTAAAAGTCAAAATTTTCAGTCTTCTTTTTATTATTGTGTGCAGGTGTGCGCGTGTGCGTGCGTGCGCGCGTGCGTTCGTGTGCGAGTGTGTGTATGTGTGCGTGTGTGCGTGCGCGCGTGCTTGTGTGTGTGTATGTGTGTGTGTGTGTGTGTGTGTGTGTGTGTGTGTATGTGTGTGTGTGCGTGTATGTGTGTGTGTATGTGTGTGTGTGCGTGTATGTGTGTGTGTATGTGTGTGTGGGTGGTGTGGGTGTGTGGGTGTACGTGCGTGCGTGCGTGCGTGTCAGATGGAGCATGGGCCCCCAATTCAACGATGCTCCATCTGACTACGTAGAGTATAATTTTCATGTAATTTTTACAACTATCGCTGATGTACAACATTGTAATTCTGCTTCATCATTGTACGTATTTACTTTTAATTCTCAACTTGAATTTTATAGTTGCTGAAGATGAGCAGATTTTGCTCGAAACGTCCTAAATAAATTTAACCAAATAATAGTGGAACTTGAAGGCCTTATATTTATTAATGCACATTATCAACATGGTTCCCTCACACAACATTTAAATTCAACAGTAGTGAAAAATGGGTTTTTACGGAGTTTACCTTTGCTACCTCGAAAACTATAAAACCATTTCGGGTGGTAACTTAAACCTAAAAAACTCATTAATTAAGCTATTAAAATTATTTTTGTAACTCACTTACCAAGCAAATAACGAAATACACTAATAAGAGTCTTGAAAAAGACTGCATGTAATAAAGACGGTAAAAATAAACAGAGAGCATAACGAATATTTGAACAGATATTTGACAGATTGACAGAACAATACACGCCTGTGAATTGCACGCAACTGTTAATATATATTTCCGCGGAATAAAATATTGAGAACTCCTCAGGTCACGTGACTATCAGATGGTTTTGATCACTTTGTTTATTTTGCAACAGGACAATTTATTTTTGCGAATATCATGTGCAAACAGAAAAGTGGCATATTTAATTTTGCTATGTATGTAACAACAGATTTATACTCCTTAAGTAATAATAATATCAAAATTTGATTTCATGAAAAATAAATTGTTTTTCGACTTGTCTGTGATGCATATTGCTTTCAGGATTGGCTATACTATAATTGAAAGAGAAGTGAGTTTCCTAATTAGTGGTGTGGATATAACGGTTTGGGAGAAATTGTGCGGAATCGACTGGGCGCATGTGCAATTTTTTTTTCGTAGAGGAGCGATCGTAATAATTTGTTTGGTAGGGTTTACGCACATGGAATCCAACTGCTGTTTGTGGAGACAATTAGTCAATGTCATTATGGCCCTTGCACAGAAACGAAGCTTATGACAAATGCCTTTTCTGCGACAAACACGACATTGCCTCTCTCGTCTCTCAGCTCAACTCGGGAAAGGCTTTCCTCATCCACTTGTCACGGGAAATTAAAACATGTAACCTGTAACTTCACCCTGACAATCTCGCTTAAGCGGACATACTTCAAACATTCTACATTTACAACACATTCAAAATAATTATTCATTTTTATTTCCTAACAGAGAATACTGTACTTTTATATTCTTCTAAAAAAATTCTGTTTGATGTTATACGAGAAAAGATGTCCAACATGAGAATTTCGAGAATTATACTCGTAAGAGATACGAGGTCGGTTAATAAGACAAAAATTGACTCAAAATATGCATAGGTCGCTAAATATAAACGAATATCTAGATTTTGTTTATTTGTTTCAAGCAGAAAAAATGCAACAATTATTAAATTTGTATGGTCAAAACAATGGCTGTGACAATAAAACAAATGAAATAATCAGTTCAGTATCATCAAATGTTTGAAGCAAATAGATAAATTGAGGAGCTTCTGGCAAAAACAACCATAGTTCAAATTTAGTAAATTTGAGTTATACTTGGTGTCATAGTTATACGAGCTAGCTCAAATAATTTTTATATTATTAAAGATACAATAAAATATTATTAGACAATCATATATAGGACGAAGTGGTGTACTCGAATAGACAAGAAAATATTTTTTTCTACAGTCTATATACTAGGTAGCCATTTGCGCTCTCTTTTGTCAACGCAAAATGTCACTTTGCCGCTCTAGAGCGACAAAGTAGAAAAAACGCTCGCTTCTCAAATTTCTAACTATACAATGTTCAGAAATGTTACTTGGCTACATTCTTAATGGAAACGTTTAGTCAGGAATTAATGACATTGTAGTTACACATTACCCACTTAACAAGTCAATCTGACATATAACTGTTCTCTCGGTATGTTACATAACCAAACAAAATGTCGCATTGCTGTGAAAATAAAATAGGGCATTCATTTACAAAAACGAAAGTATAAAATGCTTAGATTAGATTGAAGCAATAGCTCAAGAAGAATGGAAAATACCGATAAGTAAAAATAAATAAAAAATAAATTTTTGTTATGGTGGAGGACCCCATTGTGGCGACTGTAGAAAAAATCTTGTGTGTGTTTCGAGCGCAAATGGACATTGTCGATTTCGAGAGAATGCCTCGCTCCTGCGTCGCTCGGCAACAACGTCTCAATCGACAATGTCCCATTTTGCGCTCTTAATACACAAATAGCTATTTTAAACCAGTGGTTCTCAAGTTATAATAAAAAGTTAGTTTTATTTAAATGGTATGGTATATATTTTTTAGACCTATTTGATAGAGTATTTTTCTGGATTCAGCCATGTAATCATTTTATTATATCCTTATATTGCTAGTTTTTGCGGACGGTTTTTCCTCTGGCATGAAGAAGAGAATCTTCGGAGAAGATGCATCCTCTCCGTCCTAGTTAATGCCGGGCAATGCATAAGGCCTATTTCGATAATTTCCAAATTTGACTATTTATATGGTTATAACAACAAGCTCAGCTAACTCACTCCATGTGGTCCGGATTCGGTATTTCGCTACCGAAAATCGGTCACATCAGTATCTAAGCAGTGAGAAATATTTGTTGTAATGTTTTATATATTTATTGTGTATTAATTATTTATATTATGTATATGGTTTGGATACGAATAATAATATCCTTATATCACAAATATTGAGAAAAATTTAATTAAAAATTAAATAAATATGATTTTCATAGTTATTTTTCAGTATGCTATTTATAAAAACAATTATTGAGCTTAAATTAAAACGAAATGTAAATATTTGTTAATAACTTAATAAATAGAGTTCTATTTGATTTCCATCCTAAATAATTTAAATTTATAAATAGCAATTTCATATATAGTAATAAATTTATTTAATTTGTATTGAATTTTTCTCAATATTTTTATTATGTAAAGATACAAAATTATTACATGGTTGAATGCAGAAAAAAAATACCCTGTCGAATGAGCCGAAAACTTTATATACCATCCCATTTAAAAAATATTACTGTGTAATAATATAGAAATTATTTGAGGTAGCTCGTGTAGATGTTACACGTGTATACAACGACATCTACTTTCAAAGATATCTAACATTTTTCTCAAAAAGTATTTAAGTCACAAGTTACACTGCAAAGTCCTATAAAAATTGTTAATAATAGATAATTGCTCATTATTGTTTAATTTCTGTTACTATTTAATCATGAACTTCAGTTAAATTTAATTACAAAAATCATTAACCGTAAGGAGGTAAAGTTCTTTATTTTTTTTTCATTATTTATCTCAGATTCAAATTTTTTTAGAAGCTACTCAATTATATATCATTGGAAATCTAAAAAATTTTCTTTTCACCATTCGAAATAGCTTAAAAAAGTGCCGTAAAGAAGTACAACCAAAATCTAATGTTATTAAGATCAACATAACCTCATTTATTTAACGTACACTTTTGGGTATTTTAGGCGCAATAAAAAGCTGGAATTATAAGTTGCACAGCGCACAGAAATAATTTAGCATAGCATAGCACAGAATTTGAACATATGGAAATACGTACATCCATTTATAACTCGCACAGCGGCGCATAGAAAATAATATAGCACAGTATAGGAATTGACCAATGTTCATTTTTCTGCGTTATGTGTGTGTCGGGTATTTTCGTGGTATTTCGTGATAGTCCGGCTTAGTATTTGAAATAAGCGCCACGAGAGCGTTGAACATTGAGCATTAAATAATTAATATATTACTTATTAAGTGAAATTAGGGTTAATTTTACAATCCCTAGTTAAAATTTCAACTTACAGGTAAATGAACAATACATCAAATTATTGATTGTATAAATTTGTTATTTGACAATTTATTTCGTTTCAGTGTTGTTTATTTAATTGGAAGTTTATATTGCAATAACGAGTGATTATAAGATTGGCCCTTAGTAAAATTTCTTCGTCTATTAACAATTTTACAAACAAAAATATCAACAAATGTGTATAACCAACAACTTCATTACTCAGTTTTTATGCGATTTATAAATCCCCCAAATAAATGCTGTGGTATGCTGTGTTATGCTATGCTATGCTAAATTATTTCTGTGCGCTGTGCCACTTATGAATCCAGCTTTAGTCAGTGCACGTTAGATGGCTACATCATAAGCAGTGATGACGTTTTAACGTTTACCTAAAGTTCATATTAAGTACACAATAACGTATCCCTAGACAGTTCCTATTAAAATGAGTCTTTTAGAATAAATGAAAATCTTTTCTATGTACCTCTTCTTCGTGTCTTGAAAATTAGAATGTGCAGAAGTTATATTTATTTCGATATTTGGTGTTGTAATGAGTTGGTGTTGTGTGCATATGCTGCCGATGTGTAGTTCAATATATTTTTGAAGGATTTGAGAGGCACGAGTAGATATTTTCACGTCCTCCGTCTGCGTGGCAGGACACAGCTGTGCACAGCCTTGTAAACCAACTTTGTTGTCAACTTCTCAGACCTCATATGAAATTTCTCCATGTGAACACATTTTTTTTTCTTTTCGCTAATAACACGTGGAGCAATCCTATATATTTTACAACGGAATCACTCTCTGAATATAAAACTGGGAATACATCCCTCCCTTTTAATACATATATGCATAATTCTTTTTTAAAAATGATAAAATAAATAAAAATATATCATCATGGTTTATTACCCATGTGTGTGCCAATCTGCTTTTTACTCACAGAAGTTGTCGTGGATCTTAGAACATAAAATTAAGAAATTTTTTAATACACGCTTTTAGTAATCGAGGAGACTTAGTTGATCAACGTATTAAATAAATAAATAAATAAATAAATATAAATATATCATCACGGCTTATTACCCATTGCTGGGTGTGCCAATCTGCTTGTACACAGATTTCGGTAATGATGAAATATTTTCACCGTGCGTCACCTCACGGGCACTCATTGCTGGCGTGGAGAGTGCACCACAGGGGTTAATTTTGTACCATTTAAAATTGGAAATATTTGGCGTCGGTCGGGATCGAACCCGGGTCCCCGGATTCGCGACCTGACGCTCAGGCACGCGGCCACAAAACCCCATCAACGTATTAAAAGTATGTGTTATTTAAAAAAAATAACATCAGGTAATTTTCTCAAGGGAACAAATATTATTTCGAATTTTATTAATATTATTGTTTTTTTTGTATATTTAAATTCATAGTTCTACAAAGAATTAATTATTATTCATGAAGCCATAATAGTTATTTATGCAACAAGTATATAAACACAAGCTTTATGAGACGAGGTCAAGTATTGACCGAATGTTATAAGGTTTGTTTACACTTGAGTTGCATATAAGATTTTTTTATATGACCTTGAACAACGTTCTTGAAACAAATTAGAAGTTTGACAGACGACTAGACGACAATTTGAACACACCAAAAAATATCGAGTTCACATTTGACAGATAACAGATCTAAAGTTGAATACTGCAGTACTCAGTGAGTATTATCAACATGAATGTACAGAAAAAACTAAAGTAAAGTAAGGCAACTTAAATGCTACACGTGTATTGATGGTGGTAGCTCTGTAATGTGCAAAGTAAATAAAATACGAAAACTGTTGTTACTTTACACATCGGAGTATAAAAATATATTTTTAATAATTTATTAGACGTACATGTTCATTTTAATTTATTCTTAAACAATGGATCACTAATAATTTGAGTCACTTAAATTGATTAATTTATACAGTTTAAAGCCGGGTTTATGCAGCAATATCATAGTCATTGTCATAGATGTAGTCGTCTTAAGAATTAAAATATGTTTTTATAATAGATCTGTTTACGCAACATTGTCATAGTCATAGTCGGTATCATGAACATAAGCATAATCACAGAATTGGATTAATTTTAATTTTAAGACTATGACTGTGACGACTTACACACTGCGCATGCCCGAGAACTGTCAGAAATAGAAAATAACCTCTATTTTAAATGTGATGTTGTTTATTACGAACAAACTAGCAACAAATAATTTTTCTCTACTATTTGTTAACAATTAACATATGTATTAATTCGGTAAATATATTATTTAAGTAATTGAGATTAGAAAGTAACAAATTAATAGTCACAACAAAAACGCTGCATAAACGGCCAACTATGTTAAGATTGTTCTTATGACTATAACTTAAGACTATGATTGTCATAGTTAGTTAGTTACATAGTTAGTTAGTTACATGGAGAGACATATAGAGACATTCACATGGAGTGTTAGAGAGTAGTGAGTTTGAGAAGCACAGCAGTATCGTGGTGAGCGTATGCAGTATAGTGTCGAGTGGAGGACTCGGGAAGTTACTGGTTAACTGGGATAGCTATGGATGTGAATACTCGTTAGTGTTGACGAGTATTGGGAAGCTATAGTATATAAGGACAGTAACGGCGAGTCGGGAAGTTACTGGTATACCGGGATAACTGTGAAAGTGAATACTTTGTAGTATTGAAGAGTATTGGGAAGCTAGGTATACGAAGAGAGTAACGGCAAGTGAAAGTGGATACTCGGCAGTGGTGTTGAAGAATTGTGGAATACGGACAGTCGGTGATACTGAGGCTGTGGAAGTAAGAGAGTTACATAAATAGACAGATAGTGAGGTGAAAGGTGTGACTTCTATCCGAGCAGTTGAATATACAGACGCTGTTGAGTCAGTTGAGTTTATAGACTCTGTGGAGCTCAGTAGGCGGACAGTTGAACGTGATATAAGTATATAGTGATATAAATATCGCGTAAACAGTCTACAAGAGTCTGCAACACCGGCAGTCTAAGATTGGAACGCATATTGGAAATAAATAATTAGTAATACCGTGGAAATAAATAGTAGTGTTAATTGTTAAATAAATAAATAGTGTTAGTGTTATCTAGTTAATTAAAGTTTTAGTCTTAATTCGTTTTTTTAAATAATTGTTTAATATTAGTAATAGTCATTATCATTATAGTTTAATAAATTCTTATTTTAGTTAATAATAATTGTCTAATATTTACACTTCACCCAAATAAATTATATAAAATAAAAACGTTACAATATTTTCATTATGTACACTTATATTGCCTGTTGAGTGTTTTAAAATAAATAGATTCATGAATGTTTACGTGAAAAAGGTAAACATATTCTGGAACAAACGCATCTTAATTGAATGTGAATGCAAAACATTGCACCATATTCATTTAATACAATTTTACCTTATAAAATCACATTAACATTCATGTAGAGAAATTAGTAGAATGTTCGTAATATTTGAACATGAACAAATATGTAACAATTGTGTTAATAACACACTGTGCAACACGTGATATTCACTGCACTTTAAATTACTATTACTACACAACATTTCTATATTTTGTTAATGAAAAATTCCTCTTCATTATTTTCAATTATGAACTATATTTACATGAAGTAATTGCATGAATAAAAAGCAATATTAATTTTATTTTCGCTAATACAACATATGAAACTTGGGTAATAAAGTTTGTGTTATTTGTGCGCAAATAAATGTCATTCGAATGTATTTATTATTCATTAAAAGCAATTAAAATAAATAAAGTAAAATTGATTAATAATATTACTCGTACAAAAAGGATTCAAGTATAAAGTGAAAAATTGTTTCCCAGGCGTTAAATATTCTGTAGGTGCATCCACATAAAACATTATTGAAAAGTTTCAAGCTTGCAGCTTACGTAAAAAGTGAAATTTCAAACTGGAATTATAGTTGTGAACATCTGTTATAGGAAATGACATATAAAGATTGTTCTATAACAGTAATTTTTTTATGAGTTTGCTCTCGAAATAAAACTTTGGTCAAAATTATCTGGCACGCTTTAATGCAATTGACGAGAACTTTATTTTAAAACCGTACATACAGGGTGTTAATTAAAAGCGGTCATAGACGTTTAACACGGGAAATCAGTTTTTCCTTGCGTAAAAGTTCCCAATTAAGGTAAAAGTACGGTAGTTGATATAGCAATAGTATTGATACTGGATTTAAATTACAATAAAATAAACAAATTTGACTGGTTTTAATATTCAGTTTGCTGCTAGCAGAACTGGGCAATACTTGCAAGAAATAGTTATTTATGTAACAAGTGTGTCAAGTAGTACTTTTTTGGTCGAGTGCGATGTTTTGCGGTAATTCTAGCACGAGAGAAAAAAATACTATTTTACACATACAACATTTTTCCTACAACCGAAATGGTATTGATGTTTCTCATAATACTGAGTGTATAGGCACTCAGGAGCTTCAAATACTGTTAGTGCTCTTTCCCATAACACTGTACAAAATGTAACTTAAACACTTGGAAGAATCACAGACAGACGATGATTAGTCTTTTATAATGTACAAATTGTACATTTAATATCAATATTAAAAATTAGGTTAGGTTAGAATACATGTCAAAAAAATGTTAATGTTCTTAAAAATTAGATTAGTACTCAATCTGTTAAAAAAATATTAGATTTGTTTCATTTATATGTATATTCATATTTCTCAATAAATTTTATTACTTTCATTATTATTTACTACCTATACTTGACAGGTAAATTAACCAAATTTTAATGTTGCCTAACAACACCTATTTACTTTTCACACTGTAATGAGTGCGTGGAAAGTACTTTTCACGCACGGTTGTAGGAAAAGTACTTTATTAGGCTTGCAAGTACTTTCTATTTATAGTACTTTGTACTTGACAAAGTAAGTCTATTCACATGTACATGGTACTTAATACTTGGAAAAATACATGTACAAAGAAAAGTACTTGAAGTATTTTTAAATACCTGAAATACTTTGAATGTACTTGAAGCATTTTAAATGTACTTAAAGTATTTTAAATGTACTTGAATTACTTTAAATGTACTTAAATTAATTTAATGTACTTGAAGTTCGATGAATAATTTAAAAGTAGTTCATAATCATATGAATTTAATTAATAAATATATTTTCAGCGATAATATGAAAGTAAAGATATGTTTGTAAATTTTTTGGCATAAATAAATTAATTCTAATCTGCATATTGGATATACATATAATGTTTGTATTACCTAACTACAGTGTTGGGACTTTGCCGTATCGCCTGGCGAATGCATGACGTAAAAATGACGTCATTTTAATATCTCGGTCGGTACAGCTTCTCGTATCGCTTGGCGATCATATGACGTCAATTTTATGTCATGAGATAGATAGGTGATACGGCAGTCCCAACGAGGAACTCTTGTTTTAAATAACCAAATAAATATCGCATATTGAAATTTTTGTCAATAATCACCTTTTAAGGACCTTAAAAGTACCAAGTACTACTTTCCGGTACTTTGCCCAGCTCTGGCTGCTAGTATACTAGTATAACCATCTGTGTTGAAAATGTGTAACATTAGTTCATGCCAAAACCATCACATTGTATAAAAACAAAAGTAGAGTTTCATTGAACAGAGGGAGTTTTTTGTACCCTACTTGCAGAATTGTTGCGTAAATCCTTAAGAAGTTTATAAATATGTTGTAGTAAATCATTAATTGTATTTTAAATTTTACTGTTGATAATGGATTTAATATTAAGTGACATTATAATATTATATAAAATATTAGTGATTTTAGCTCATGTTGCAGCTTTTTGTGTGGTGTTAAATACTCATACACATTTTTGGCATTTTTTTATTAGTTAACACTCACTGGCAATATCTATTTGGGATTTTTAAGTATCAAGAGATGGCGCTGATGGCATTAAACAATGGTACACTTTTTGTTGACATTTGTAAGCGTAGCATTGCTGTCAATTGTGTTTCTTTAGTTTCCGTATCATTTTCTCATTTATTAGTATTTTTTTATTTATAATTCAAGTATGTATAATAGAGTTTTTGTAGTCATATAGTTGTAGTTTCATATAAATGTCAAATGTGCACCACTGTTTGTAGTTCTAATATTCGCCGCTAGTTAGTGTTTTCTTATTTGAAAATCCCAATACACGGCATTTAAAAAAATATATTATAGTTTTTACATTATTTGATTTCCCATAAATGCAGCTACATGTATATTTTATTTTTATAGGCATATTACTTCCTAAGACTTAAATGTAGGGGCGGACTTAGGTATGGGCTTTTTGAGCTGCAGCCCAGGGCCCACAGATAAAAAGGGCCCCTCACTGCTGCGGAAATCGGTATAACCCATGCAACAGTCAGCGACAGTCCGACAATGCGACATATTGTATTAAGATCCTGCATCGATGATCAAATTAATTTGTTTTTTGTTTTTCCTTTTCTTTTTAGTATATATTCTTCACTTAAGAATTTGATTATTAAAGATAATACATACAGTCTTTGTAGATACGACAATAGTTTCAATCTATTTTAGAAAAAATAAGTCTAAAATCCAATTTAATTCATTTTTTACCCGAAATGAAAAGCAATACGTTACGTTTTATACAGAGAAAAAAACAAATAGAGTTATTTTTTGAGGTAAACATTGAAATTTTCCTAATTTTCTGACAAAAAAAGTCTCCATACGATAATCAAAATTATAAACTGTTTATAGGTATATGTTTTATAAAGAAATATATTTTGTTGGGTTTCCTTTCGTTTTTATAACAGCAACTAAATAACGAGCCATTGAATCTACCAAATTTTTGGTCCCCGATGGCGTTATAATCTATCTGGGTAATTGATAAATATTATACAATAGCCATTCTCAGGGCTGGATTGGGAATATGTTTTGTACCGGGAAATTCGGATGGGTTCGGGCCAGGCCAGTCATTTGAAGCGATTTTTTAAAATAATTTCAATCATAATATTTTGTTTAATAATTTACTTTTTACCTCCCGTTACCATTGGTAAAGGATGTATAGGGATCGTGCTAAAAATAGCATATCGAGATTATGGTAAATGACCACGTTTTAAGGCCCTTAAAATACAATTTTTCAATTTTCACAATGATGTCTCCACTCTAACTCAAATACTATCATTCAGAAAATTTTGAAACCTTGTATTGCTACCTTATTTTCTAATATGAAATGAGCCATTAGATTTTTGTGTAAATCAGATAACCGGAAATGGTACTTTATTTAAAGCTCAAAATAGATTTTCTTCAAAAAATACCTTTAAATGTTTTCGCAATTTATATTATAAAAATTAAAGATTATTGAATTTTCTATAGGTTTGCATTAATACTTTTTATATATATTTTATTGATAAATTTATAAAATAATATACAATTTAAATCCCGGAGCCTACGATTAAAACAAAACTCCTTCTCTTAAATGTATGTAACTGTCAGATAACTGTCACTGTCAAAATACTAATCATTTCAATTTAATAGTGGTAACGTTTTGAAAAGAAAATATTAAACTGAACATAAGTTATATGGAAAAGAACTAAATGTAGTTTACAACATAAGTAAATATGTAAGTAACTATAGTTATAGTTACACATCACATATATATGTTTATATTAATAAAAATTAAATGGTAGGAGGTATTGTGTTGGCCATATCAGATTTTTTCTTTCAAAACGTCTATGATTTGCTCATGTCTGATATTCTTTGTGTTGATAACAATGTGACAATAAATTTGTACATTGAAAATAAATTTTAATATGCTAACGTATGTAATAGTTATTTATGCAACAAGATTGTAAACAGAAGCTTTATACCATGAGGTCAAGTATTTCGTGACGAAGCTCACCGAGTCACGAAAATTATTGACCGAATATCATACGTATTTATATTTTTGTCAATTTTTTTATTAATTAAATCAATTATTATATGAAAAGGTGTAGCAGGTATGTTATTATTTATAATTTGATAAAAGTTATTGGGATCTAAATAAAATACATCCTTATATAAATGATCATTTCATGTGTATGATGTCGGTAATACAAAAAATAAGTATGTATTTAACAATTGGTTGTCAAAAAAAAAATAGCTATAAATATTGGCGCACATGGAAGGGCAGAAGGGAATTATTTCAAAATCAAGAATTTTTGTTATTTTTGTATCGATTTATTTATTTTTTCAACTTTAAATCTTTATAATTTATTTTTTAAGTTCATCAGGCCACGAGCCGTCACGGGCCACCGGGAAATTCCCGGTATCCCAAAGTATACCATGCTGCATTAAAAAACATTATAAAGTATTTTTGAGATACTGGCGGTTAGATGGTTAATTAGTAACCCCCCCCCCCAACAGTAATAGTCAGGGCCTTCAGACAGTATTGGCCCAGGGCCCCCAGACAGTATTAGCCCAGAGCCCACAAAGTTTACGGTCCGCCCCTGCTTAAATGCATGCGAATAATTGTTTGTATTTTTGCTAAACATTAAACCATGTTTGTAATCATAAAAATATTACACATTTTAATTTCAAAGTGTCAACTACCGGTACTTTTACCTTAATTTTAGATAAAAATGTATCAAATAAATGTTATAAATTATTAAATTCTAAGTCTGTCACTAAACAGATTTTATTTCGCACGTATGGTAAATAACTATTAGTATTATTTTTTTTTTCAAATTTTATGACCTAGTGCGACTTTCGGTTTTGTTAAATATGAATTGAAATTAGTTTAAAATTGCCGCATTTAGTATTGATGAAAATATTTTAACCAGATTAATTCATATAAGTTAACTATATAGAAATTTGCAAAGCCTACTTAATAATTAAACATGGAATCATAAAATGTGCGACGAAGTATAGATTTAACTCAAGATGTATGTTTAGGAAACTACTTTAATATTTATAGCAGCATATCGAACGTTGTATAAGCCCCAGGTCCTAGATAAACATTTCACTTAACTGCCAACAAAAAATGTACTATTAATATTCTATGCATCAATTTGCTCGTAATTGCAAAAAAGACCAACGGAGCATAATTAAAAATGGACACAATTATCGCTTTTTGTTTATGAGGATGTCAGCACTATTTACATATTAAATAAATTAAGTTTTATTTGAAAAAGATAAGCATTAAGTGAGTTGAATGTATATAATTTTCAAGCATAAACATTATCTTTTCTACTATAAATTATTGTAGTAAAGATAACAATAATTATAAATTTTTTCTAGTGGAACATGGAGTAGACATTTCATCTGTTTGCTTTACAAATTTATATATTTTTTAACAGTACAGATTTTAAACACTGGTGTGTACTTTATTTAATATATATTAATAAGTTTTACTTTAATTTTGACTGTACAACAGTTTCTGCAAAAAGCCTATATACCATGTATGTACCGGATGTGCACCGAAAACTGGAATATAAGATATTCACGTGGGATCTGAAATGAGTGCGTATATTCCTGTAACTTTTAGAGTATAAGAATAAAAAGTTAGAATTAAATTTTACATTTAATAAAAAAAGGAGAGTCAATATTCATACTTAGTGATGTGCATTTTTTTTAAAGTTTCACTGAAAATTTTATTTAATGTTTAACAAAATGTTTCACTATAAGTTTCAATGAAAATTTCATATAAATTTCAATGAAAGTTTAATTTAAATTTCGAGAAACTTAACATTTGTCAGTTGAATTTGAAATATTTGGATCTCAAATTAATTTATTTGAAAATAAATAAGAGAAACAAAAGCGTCAAAACAAAATAAAAATTTATTATCCAAAATGTAATATAAAAATTTAAAAAATAAGTATTAAATTATTTAAAACAGAAAATATCTTATTGTCTTTTGTAATTTCATTGAAATATCGCCAAATTCTACCTTTAATATTCACCATACTTAAACTGTATCTACTATATAAATCCTGAATTTTATATTCGAGGAAAGGGGACTACAGCGCAATTGAATTAAGAGACATTAGAAAAAAATATTAAAAGTATATGCTTAATAATGAATATTAATAAAAAATAAAACGATATAATTGAAATACTCCGGAAATAAGGGGGTTTTTGTTATAGCAGCTCGTCACTCATATGAATTCCATATATATTATTTTGATTGGCGGCTCAAAGACGGCCTATAAATATATAACGAATACCAAGTTAGGGGAGGAGCCTACAGCCAATGGAAGTAGAGAAATATAAATATCGGAGGCGTGGCTATCAGTCCAGTACTGCAATTCTCAAACAGTTTTTATTTGAATATAAATGTTTTGCATTAAACTTAATAATTTAAAAACACTTCCAATTATAAATCATGTAGACTTGTACAGTATAATAATAGTCATTTATTTTTATAAATATAATTTAGAAATAGCATATATTTGAAGAACATTTAGGACCATGAAGAAAACAGTTTGATATAAATCTTATATTCGTGACGTCACATCTATATTTTCAAATTTCGGGGAACCATAACTCGCTTATTAATAGGATTTTTTTAACGGATTTTCACCGACAGTTTTAGTTGAACTTATACGTTCAGATGAAATTATATAAAAAAAATGATGGAATCCCCTATTATACAAATTCCAGCATGTAGATTTACCAAATATAACTTGCAAGTACATAGATAAGTGCAGGCGTATGTATTTGTGTATGTCTATTGCAGAGAGTTGGGCGGCGCATGCGCAGTGTAGCTTATGAAAGTTTAATGAAATTTAAGGCTTGAAATTTTCAATTGAAACTTTCAATGTGAAACTTTCACATGGCTCATCACTATCCATACTTATTTAAAATCCCATGGTAAACTTCTATATTCGGGGTTTCGGTGCACCCCCTGTATAGTATTCACCATAAAAATGGCCGCGTGCTTGAGTGTCTGGTCGCGAATCTGGGGAACCGGGTTCGATCCCGACTGACTTTTTGAATTATTTCCAATTTTAAATGGCACAAAATTGATCCCTGTGGTGCACTCTCCACGCCAGCAATGAGTGCCCGTGAGGTGACGCCTGGTAAACGCCCGCACGGCACAATTATGTCATCATCAATACCGAGATTGGCACACCCAGCAATGGATAATATGCCGTGATGATATATTTATTTATTATTTATTTATAAAGATAAAAAATTTCAATTACTTTCTAAGTAAAGTAGAGGAATTTTAGATATTACAAGTATTATAAAATGTTCAATATAGCTTTACTTCGAAAACGGCTTTATTATACGCGATACTATGGGCTTATGTAAATTAAATATTTTCGATATATCATTTTGTGAAGTACCATTTTTACGCGATAGGATTATTAATTTTCGAATCTCACTAAATACGGCGTTATTACGACTCATGATTTACAAATATTTTGACAAATACTAATTCATATTTGACAAAAACAACCTTATAAAAAACTTTCTAGCTTCCTCAGTGTTAAGGATTTCTGTAACTTAATTTAATTCATTGTTATGTTTAAATATTAGAAAATTATCCACTGGATGTTTGACAGTAGAAAAATGAACATTGATAGGCAATAATTACATAATAACTGATCATTTTTATAGGACGTTTTGTAAAAACGCTTAAATTTTTAAATGTAATAACTTGTGACTATAATACTTTTTGCGAGACACAGTTTTGTCAAACTGTTTGGCATCCTTGAAAGAGATGTTGCTATATTTTTACAATATTTGGCTCCTCATTTCTCATTGCATATTCGATTATTAATACATTTTCTAATAATCTGTTAATCGAGAGTGTATGTACTATTTTGAGAAGAAAGTAAAGTGGAAATAGTCCATCGGAATATTTTGCTGGATTAAATCAGGGAATGTTCAAAACAAACAGCATTAAAAATGAATGATTTGATTTATTGGAATGGAGGGTGTAATTTAGTAGGCTAATTGAACAGGAACTCCCGTCAATCGAGGGGACAGGACAGAGAGAATCTACGCGGCTTTCTTTGCGTTGCGGCTCCAACCTCGAACTTTCCAAATTTCATTTCGACTTCGATTACACGCTAACCAATCAGTTTATTTTGCTCACGCCCTGAGCTTAGCGCGCCTTCATCTTCATACGCCTTGCTTTTATACTTTATACTGCACTGCATACTGGGTAGAGAAGAGATAGAATTCTATCACTTTACGATGTGGCGAACGGAGTGCACAAAAAGATTATTTGTATATTCAAAGCGCTACTTGTTTTACACCCAAACAACGGCTTCTTTTCAGCTACCTCTATGAGGTTATATCCATCTACACGTAAAGAATATAATCATACGGGAAACCATATAAGAAACGTTATCGTTTTCTCTATTCAACCTTTTGCATTTCAGTTTCGTAACGTATCGAATGTGGATGTTTAACCCTATAAAGCTTCAATTGTACAGAGTGTTAATTAAAAAGCGGGCCATAGGCGTTTAACATGGGAAATCATTTTCCCTTGCGCAAAAGTTCCCAATTACTTTCAGACAAAAATATTTCAAATAAAAGCTGTAGATAATTTAATTCTACGCCTAAATCACTAACGGCCAGTTTCATAATCAACAGCTTAAAGGAGCTTTCGCTGAAGTGAACTTTAAGCAAAAGTGGATTTTAATGCCTCTTTAAAATTTGTCGGTTTCAAAATCAAATCGAACGTCAACTTTAGTAAAAGTGCAATTTGTGTGTATCGAGGGCGGTTGGCTACACTGGAGCGTTGTCTTTTGGCGGTTTAGCTAGGTTATGTTGGGTTAGTTGCTGTTAAGTTGTTGTAGTTTTGTGAGTTTACAAGCAGAATAAATATTCAAATAGGTAAAAATGAGTTCTTCAAAATATTGTCGCGGCACCAATTTCACAACTGAGGAAGAAATTATGTTATTAGAGGAAATTGCAAAAAAAACATACAATTGAATGCAAAACAACGAATAAATTTTCTAATGAAGAAAAAATAAGACTCCGACAAAATGTCCAGCCGTGATCAACATGGTTCCAGTTGAATAAAATCGAAGTGTTAATAATAACTGAATGTCTGGCTGGATGCCTGAAATAATTTTAAATATAGTTGTCAATAGTTATGCATGTTTAATATAATCTAATTTATTTTACCTATTTGTTTGTAACCGAATCATGTGTTCAATTTGCTGCAGTAAGAACTGGGTCGTAGCTTTTCTTAACCTAAATCTGTCGAAAAAATCCTGCTCATCATATAATTCGAAATAATTTTTTCTATTTCTATAAATTTTTGGACACCCAGCACAATTTTTTCTTCATCTTCCGATGAGCTACTCGATGAAGTAAAATTGTTGAGATGATACATTATGAACACTGATTGACACTGATCTACTTCAAATACAAATCTATTAAACATCAAAAGTGAGGTTATGTTCGTACTAAAGCTACTTTTAAAAAAAAAAAAACTCTCAACAGGATTAAATCCCAATTACAGAGAGGTTTACATATACAAACATCCATGCCTTGGTGGGATTCGAACCCAGAACCCTAGCGTACTCATGACTAGGAGCTGTTGCTCTAACCATTGAGCCACCGGAGCCGACAATACGTTAAAGCTTGGAAAATGGCTCTTTAAGTCCGCTTTAAAGGTTAAAAAAGTGTTATGAAATGCTTTTTGCAAATTAAAGTAGACTTTTAAATTTTAAGTCACTTTAAATTGATTATGAAATCGGCCGTAAGGCCCGCTTCTACCACCTTTAGTTAAAGTGACAGTGTTAACCAAATGTTATATTGCAAAATTGTTCTTATCACCTTTGGTTAGAGCTAACTGGAAGTTAGAACTGTTGTTTGCATCTAACCTTCAGTTTAATTCTTAACTAATAGTTAATGAACAGTCACTTTAACTAGAGGTAGTAGGATCGGGTCTAAACAGATTTTATTAGGCTTGTTTGGTAATCTGTAATTCCTGTCCATACATTGTGGATATTGTGTGCTAGTAAATAAAACGTCGTGGGAATTCTCAGTGCCCAAATTCTCTAATTCTGAATATTTGGCTTATTATGCAGCGTAAATGTACAATCGTCAGTGAAGTAAATATTTCTTACAAACTCGCAATCTTAATTTGCCTTTCCCTCATTTCAAACCAAAACGCGTTTCTCTTTTATATGTCATCTTTATGTAGTTCTTGGTGACATTGATATTTGTAAGAATGAAATTAATTTTTCATCAAAATGCATAAATACATAATGTGGTGAATTGCAAAATTATCCGCAAATTGCCTTCAAGGTATATTTGGATTTTCATTCATATAGAAGCCAATATATTAAATTCGTTTTCAATTTCGTATCGATCATTGTCTACACTTACAATACTTTAATATTGTTCCTGCATTTTCAAATTTTTATATCACTCTGTGTATTGATGTTTGACATGGAACAGGTCGATTAGGATATTTTGCGGTAAATAAAGTACAAACTTGCGAGGAACTCTTTCCACTATAAAACCACATCACTATTTCTGTTTTTCTTGAATCTTGAATGGTATATATTTGAGATGAAATAATGTTGATATTAGTAAAATTTAAACACAAAATGTAAAATATAAACAATAACTGTCGATTTGCACATTTATTTTTTGTTAATTAATAAAGTATGTATGTATATTTACAATATCTCGTTTGGGTATTTGCTCAACAAAATTGTAGAGCTGGCGCGCGTTATTTTGAGTCTGACCTTGAATGCGCAGAAGCTAAAATTGAAATGAAATAGTAATTATAATATGTTATTCTTATAACGAGGAAAAGACTTCGTCAACATCTAAAATTGATATAAAGGGAAAGGGGATTTATTTATAAGCCAAAGTATGCGCAGGTCCAATCTCAACTTAACGCGCTTCAGCTATAAATACGTTTTCATAATTTAATTTGTACGATATTGTTTGTGAACTTATTGACAAAAACTGAGAAAATGCATTTATTTTTTCCTGTGACTTAATAAATTAAATTTAGAAACAAGTAATTAAGCGATGAATTTTTACCAGAGCTTTTGTTACCCACATACGTTATACAGGGTGTTATGTAAGTAATGTGCTATAGTTAATGGTATGATAAAGAGAACTGAAATGAACTTATATTCTAAATTTTATTCTCCACAATCTGTCAAGTAAAGTTGACTAATTACGAACCAGCTCCTTAAATTAAAAGCTGAGAATCAAGTTGTTCAAAAAACAATATTTGTTGGTTGTCATAAATGACGTTGAATTTGGAATAAGTCGCGTAGTAATTAGATATTTAGAAATGTCTGTTACTTTTACTAATCTAAAATATACCGACATGCATTTGGTTTATAGACAAGGGCGCCAAAACAGTCGTTGTTCTTACTTACTCAAACTACTGCAGGGCTGGACTGGCCCGGCGGGATACCGGGAATTTCCCGGTAGCCCGCGACGGCTCGTGGCCTCATGAACTTTCGTGAGTCGGTAAGCTTCGTCACGAAATACTTAACCTCATGGCATAAAGCTTCTGTTGCATAAATAACTATTACATACGTTAGCATATTAAAATGTATTTTCAATGTACAAATTTATTGTCACATTGTTATCAACACAAAGTTTATTAAAAATTAGCAAATCATAGACGTTTTGAAAGAAAAATCTGATGTGGCCAACACAATACCTCCCACCATTTAATTTTTATTAATTTAAATACATAGTTACTTACATATTTACTCATGTTGGAAACTGTATGTAGTTCTTTTTCATATAACTATTATTCAGTTTACAATTTTCTTTACAAAACGTTACCACAATTAATTTGAAATGATTAGTATTTTGACAGTGACAGTTATCTGACATTTATATACATTTAAGAGAAGGAGTTTTGTTTTAATCGTAGCCTCTGGGATTTAAATTGTATATTATTTTATAAATTTATCCATAAAATATATATAAAAAGTATTAATGCAAACCTATAGAGAATTCAAAAATCTTTAATTTTCATAATATAAATTGCGAAAAAATAACATTTAAAGATATTTTTCGAAGAAAATCTATTTTGAGTGCCATATCCGGTCATCTGATTTACACCAAAATCGAAAGGCTCATTTCATATTAGAGAATAAGGTAGCAATACAAGGTTTCAAAATTTTCTGAATGATAGTATTTGAGTTAGAGTGGAGGATTCATACACACAAACACACAGACATCATCGTGAAAATGTTAAAATTGGATTGTAAGGGCCTTAAAAAGTGGTCATTTACCAAAATCTCGTTATGTGACTTTTAGCACGATCCCTATATCTCCTTTACCAAGGGTAACGGGAAGTAAAAAGTAAATTATTAAACAAAATATTATAATGATTGAAATTATAAAAAAATCGCTTCAAATGACTGGCCTGGACCGACCCCATTCGGATTTCCCGGTACTAAACATATTCCCAGTCCAGCCCTGAACTACTGTGATTTTTAAATAATTCTTTATTCAAATAAATAATTGTTATTTGTCTTGAAGTGCTTTTACAATTGCAACAAGCACATTAGAAAAGAAATTATTGCATATTACGATACATTGAAACTTTATTTATTAAGTGGTAACGTATGATACATTACTTACATAACAGCCTGTATAATTTAAAATTAGGTGAATTAAATAAATAATCCCAACCGACGCCAAATATTTCGAATTTTAACTTGCACAAAATTGACCCCTGTGATGCACTCTCCACGCCAGCAACAAGTGCCCGTGAGGTGACGCCTGGAAAACGCCCGCACGGTACGAATATGTCTCATCATTACCGATATCTGCGTACAAAGCAGATTGGCACACCCAGCAATGGGTAATATGCCGTGATGATATATTTATTTTAAAGAAATAATAATAATGTGGTGATTTGCCGCATTGTTAAATTATTCGTTGAAAAAGTGTTTGCTGGATTGTGGAGAAAAGATCTCGTCAACGGAAGTATCAAAAGCTTTGCAAAACTAATCCCCTGTACAAAACTAAGAGTTAGATTCCCTAGGAGGCTTGTTAAATTGGGGTTAGATGTATAATTGATTACAAGGAAACTTTCCCGAGTACCACCAACGATTTTACTGCTTTTTCTTGCTGTTTTGTACTAGAAACACAAAATTACAACATACATTTTATATATGGAACGCATTACTCATTTTTGAATCGAACTAAAAACGTATACAGGTTGGTTTATTTTTCAATATTCAGATGATATTTCGTAGACTAAATACTTGAAAGAAAATATTTTCAAATACAAGTTATTCATTATTACGTTTTCTACTTTAATGTAAATTAATAAAATTATAAAAAATTGAGAACTGGAAACGAATAACACATGAAATTAAAAAATTGTTGTTAATTTTTTATTAAACTCGTACGTAACTATACGTATGTACCTACATACAATGATATTGTAATTCATAAATAATAACAGAAAGAAAAAAAGGCTGGGATTATTGGAAACTCGGATAACCGAGACGCATATGAATTGAGCTGGGTACAAATACGAAATATGTATGACATGTGTATTGCGAGTTGGATATTTGCTGTAAGCTTTTATATTCGAAATTATAATTTGATAGGTGACCTTTAGAGTATATGGGTGTTAGGATGAAATATGTAGTTACAAAACTATTTATGTGTCTCATAAATATCAACATTAATATTTCCTTGGCTGTGACAGGCGAAATTGATGAATAAATAAACATTATAAATGAAAACTCTGTCATTCCTCTATCCCTACTCATATTGACAATTTCCTAAATTACCTTTAAATTGTGTACAAATCCAATAGCATTTTTTATTCATTCATATTGTAGCTGTTTGTAGCGCTTGTACCATTTATCTTTTGTACCTTGTAGTAATTAAATTAATAATATTACTATTGTCTGTAACAAACAGATCGTTAGATGTTTACAATTCCTTGTTAGTCAAAGGGCGGTTAAGGGCACCTTAATATTGCTTTGAACACCTGGGAACGCATACAAAGTAACTATGAGTAGTGTCAGCTTCTACAAACAAACTCCACGGATATGTTTATATCAAATTATTCTCTCTCTCTCTCTCTCTCTCTTATTATTGCTGAGTATAATTGAAGCATTCCATTAAAAAAATAACTATATATATTTTTTAAATAATGTCGCTTTATATAACGACGAACAGCTTACTTATACAGTTTTCCATTTATATGTTTAGTTTTTGCACTTAGTGCAGCTAATGACGTCATGCCCGGCACTAGTTGTTGTTACAATACATGCGTAGTGCATTTTAAATGAAACATGTTATAACATGTTATACACGTTATGTACAACCGCAACTGTTTATATATATATATATATATATATATATATATATATATATATATATATATATAAAACTTTTTAACCCGAACACCTGACACCATTTGTAACGTTTTTATTTATTTGGGTGAATTATTATTAATTAAAATAAGTGTTTATTAAACTATAATGAAAATTACTATTACTAATATTAATTACTAATTTAAAATCTAATTAAGACTAAAACTATAATTAACTAGATACATACTAACACTATTTATTTATTTAACCAATTAACACTACTATTTATTTCCACAATATTACTAATTATTTATATCAACTATTTACATCACTTTTTTATATCACGTTCAATTGTCCGCCTACCGACCTCCACTGATTATGCGATATTTATATCACTATATTTATATCACTATATACCTCCACAGCGTCTATATACTCAACTGACTCAACAGCGTCTGTATATTCAACTGTTCGGATAGAAGTCACTCTTTTCACCTCACTATCTGTCTATTTATTTAACTCTCTCACTTCCACAGCCTTAGTATCACCGACAGTCCGTATGTCACAATTCTTCAACACCACTGCCGAGTATCGACTATCACTCGCCGTTACTGTCCTCGTATACCTAGCTTCCCAATACTCGTCAACACTACCGTGTATTCACATCCACAGCTATCTCAGTTTACTAGTAACTTCCCGAGTACCTACTCTACACAAATTGCATACGCTAACTACGATACTGCTGTGTTTCTCACTAACACTTTACTCTTTAACTCCCGAGCATAGTTGCGTCCCTTTTATACAGCTGCCATTAATTTCCAGAGAGCTCTAGAATGTTCGGCCGCATATTAAAAATGAACAGAAAAGGTTCAGGCGACCGGAAGTAATTAAACACATTGCGGTTTGTTTGTTTACATAGTCCGGCTGCTAGCGCGATTGCGTCATCGCTATATTTAGACGCTTGTTCAGCGTAGCAGTGGGCTTCACATGTTACAATATATATATATATATATATATATATATATATATATATATATATATATATATATATATATATATATATATATTTACAAACGTACGTTTCTAATAATTCTTCTATTATTAATAAACTTTTTTTTTTACATCCATTGTACTTACAAGACATTTTTTACGACTCAAAATATATGAATTTTGCAAACTGCACTGGCAAGGACTGACGATCGTAGTAAATGTAAGAAGACAATCTCCTACTGAAATGCGACATGCTCCTTCATTAGTGAAGTGTCTCCATTATATCTTGAAGTATAGTATAGTATTTTATATTCAGGTGAAGGCTCTCCGAGTCTTTCTTCAAAAGACATCGTGCAGAAATTCAATAAGTATTTCCTAGAAATAGCTAGAACTAGGTTTGTTTTGAATATTCGTTACGTGTCGTTTAAATTAAATATTGTTGATATATCTTGGAATACGGAATTGATTATAAAGTTTGGGTATCTCGAAGTAAATTCGAGTGGGAATTTAGGAACGTAAGAAAAGCGAGCTGGTCGTTTTGTCGTAAATATCGGGATTTGAAATAATCTCATTTGAAGAGGCGAGCTTACTTTGACGCCTTTACCCTTGATGAAGTGAAATAAAGCGGACACGAATGAATTGAACTATAAGTGACGATCGAAGATTTGCGTACTCTTCATTTTTTAACCAATAAGATATCTATTTTCTTTGACACTTTCCATAACCTGGAGTAAGCACTAAATAAACATTTCCCATTTTCATGCTTCATTTAACACCAGTAAGAATATTTCTCATAAGCAATAGTTCAAGAGATCGCAGACGGATTTCCACAAAAAGCTATCAGAAAAGCATCTTCACGGCCTGTTTTACTAAAAAGCAGATGTAGCGTTAAAATTTGACAGTGTTACAGAATTAGGTAGACTCTGATCAGATTTAACTCGGCGTTACTCGCCAATATAAAATTTCTCATCGCTGCGAGGGTCAGGTTAGAATTATTGAGAATAAGACAAATGGTTAATAGGTATATTTTAAAATATGTTAAAAGTAATTCCCTTCAACAATATTACACTTCACCATTTTTTACTTCCACTCTTTGAAAGCTCCCAACCAATTTTCTTTTGCAATGATGAATGCTTTCAAAATAATCATGAATTGCATTATTATAGCATCAATCTCTTCTTCAAACAAAAAATAGCTAAGAGTCTCACATTGTCAAATGAGTATAGCGGATATTCTAGTATAGTTTGCGTCAAGATAAATACACAGTGACTTCGACTTCTTAAGCTCGGTTAACCCATCACTCCAGGGTATTTTCTTATCTGTGCTGCCAGGGGCGGATTACCAAATTTACAGTACAAACCGGGAAATATACAGTTAAAATCTTTTAATGTATTTTGACTATATAAATTTCGCTAAACGTTGTATCACATTATTTTTGTTTCATTTGTAAACAATTGAAGTAAAATGTGGCACGCATGGAGTGATTTTCCGGACAAAGAAAATAATCTAATATTGAAGGAGAACATATTTTTAAGATTTGTATAATGTAAAAAAATATATAAATAAATTATTGAATAATAAACTGTAGTAATTTTATTATTAATTTTTATATCTGATTTATAGTTACTGTTTTAAATTTGATAATTTGGAAAAATTGTGGATACCTCTGTGTGCTTATCCTTGCAAATCTTTTAAGCAAATACATGCTGTGATGGGCGTAAAACTCAATGTGCATTTATCTTGACACAAACTATACTTAATATTTTTTTTGTTAAAAACTAAAGAAAATTAAATTAATTCAATGGAAGAGGCTGTTGGTACTCGGTGAAACATATTTAATAATAAAAAAAAACAACTCTCGGTTAAGTTTCAAAAGAAAAAGTATATTTACTTTATTGTACAATTTCGCCAGTTACGGCATCATCAGAAGTACTGAAGAAAGAAATGACAAACACTTAATTATATTCTACGGACCAAGGAATTTGCTAAATTTTCTAGTTTTATGGTATTACAATTGGTCGGTTTGGAGAAAAGGCAGAGATCACGCAATCCAAGAATGGATGGTCGACTAAGTCCAATTGCTCGTTCATAAAAGAAATTCCCTTATGCAGATGATTCTTTATTTCTAATGATTCTAGGAGAGTTAATCTCTGGCCTTTCCTTTCTTTGTGCAGTCTATTATATGCCTATGAAAATAATAGACTGCATTTTAATTTAGCCCAACATTTGTTAAATACCAATCATACATGTAAACAAGATAACCTTAATATTCTGCACCAAGAGAGGAAAGGCCAGAGATTAACTCTCCTAGAATCATTTGAAATAAAGAAACATCTGCATAAGGTAATTTTCCTTATGAACGAGCAATTGGACTTAGTCGACCATCCATTCTTGGATTGCGTGATCTCTGCCTTTTTTCCAAACCAACCAATTGTAATACCAGAAAACTATGAAACTTTGCAAATTCCTTGGTCCATATAATATAAATAAGTGTTTGTCATTTCTTTCTTCTGTACTTCTAATGATGCCGTAACTGGCGAAATTGTGCAATAAAGTAAATATATTTTTTCTTGTGAAACTTAACCGAGAGTTTTGTTTTTTATTAAAGAAAATTCCTTTAGTTTAATTCCATATTCATCGCGATTTAAAAAAAATGATTATCTACGGTCTAACTTACTTTCGCAACTTAATTTCTAACGACATATAAATAACTTTTAAAATGTGCAAATTTTGTTTTCCATAGTCTATCTGATTTTCTTATACCCAATATTTCTAGCGTTACTTTCATAACGATTCTACAAGTTTTTTGTTTATACTCATATTACTCATCGCTAAATTATGTGTCACGAGTAATCGTGCGATGTGAGAAATTCTCATATTTACTGCATGTATCAAACTTAGTGCACATAATTTGGAAACTAGGCAGAATGTTCTGAAATGCTAAAACCATAATGCTGATTAAGGTCAGACAGGAGCATGTATTAGTATACTCGTATCTAAGACGACAAATGCCTCCGCCTCCACCAACCCTTTGATAGAGATGTACGCGTTTTTCAAAAAGTATGAGAGAAATTCTTATACAGCGGGAAGCGAGAAACGCCGGGTTAAAAGCTTCAATTTGTAAATCAAAAATAGAACTTAGATATTTTAAAATTTAAATGCTTCAATTATCTAAATTACAATTTGTAATTATAAATTTATCATCATATTTTCTTTCTTGATAGATATAGTTAATATGAAACATTTCTCGATTTCATTTCTATGTGAAAAGTGTATCATCTTGTTCGGTTTCTCCGAGTGTTTTAGTCTCGGAGGAGTTGTGTATCGTGCCCTGATGGCGGTATATCGGTAGACAAGTTGTGCAACTTTGTTTTGTCCTCTTTTCGCTCTCGGAAATATTTTAATTTGTTATTTGACTACACTTCGTCCTAAGTTTGACGTCTGTGTGCTTCTCGGTTCCGCAAATTCGCTTCGTCAGCTTTGCAATACACACGTTCAAGGATTGATTTTTTATTTTTCTTTCGTTGCAACTTTCTAAGATAATTATAGATCTTCCCAAAACGCTTTAAAGGAGAACTACGTGTTAAATTAATTTCACTAAAATGAATAAGTAAATATAAAATACAAATATATCATCACAGCTTATTACAAATTTTTAAGAGTGCCAATATGCTTTTACAAGGTTCATAAATACTAGAATTATTGAGAAAAAGACTCATAATTTATATTTTTGAAAATTTATTTTAAATATGTTCAAAGTAGTTCCCTTCGGGCAAACATTTTTTTAGTGTACCATTTATTTGTAACTCCTGATTATCCAACTCAATTGCATTTACCAGTCCCGTACATCTAAAGAATACTGCATATATTACTATTTTCATGGTTCTCTCTTTCTTGGTTATCGTTGTGTCATCTTTACGACTCTTTTGGCACAGGTTCTGGTTTTTGGAAATCTGAAAGATGATGTGGCACAAAACTATTCCATTTTGGTACTTAACAGAAATCCTTTTGTTCTTTTTAAAAATTAAAAATGTTTTGAAAGTCAGATTTGAAGCCGGCCTATCAATATCATAATAGGTTATACAATGCATCCAGCCACACAACCCCATTCCATACTTTCCCATAACTCTTGTTTATTATTATATGTGAAAAATACAATTTAAATAAGATGTCATTGCACATTGTAATACAGTGAGGTTAAACGACTTTGCCGGCTTAAGAAATTGTTTACGCGTCTAAGAGGCAATCAGTATGCAAATTAATATTGAAATCTTTTAGTACTCCAGTCAAGCATCACTAGTCCACTCTGTATCTGCGATCTCAACTAGGGTAGAAACCACTCAATATTGCCCCAACAAGTCACGTACACTGAAGACGGTTTAGATGTTATTTTACTGAAAATTGCCAACTACCCAAAGCACAAATAAACACTCTTCTTCTTTTTCTCCAACGAGTAATTGCTATTTTCATAGATTTTCCTTGTGCATATTTTAATAAATAATACACTGTTCGAAATTAGAGTACCTGTTAATATTCTTTCAAAAGAGTGTTACAAGTTTTATTCTTATAAGTGTACAATAAAACACTTTATAAAAATACTATTTCCCGAAAATGTATTCTGCAATATAGAGCAAGAGTAGAATTTTATCGACTTTTAATATCTACTTATATTTGAGTACTTTCATTTCATTTAATTTTACCCTTTAATTCATATTTTTTTCCGAGTACACTAATAAATATAATAATAACGAAAATTAGTGCACATTTTATACTTTTTGTACGCATTTCTAACTTTTTAAAAGTATATATTTAATCAAAAACACTGAAAAGAGCACAATGTGCACCATAAACGGGTAATTTCCCTCGTCCAAACATGTTCATTCCCGACTAGTTGAGATTGAGATCGAGTTGAAACGCATAAGTACGCCAGGTTTTATTATGATGACTTCAGTTAGGTGTTTTTGATTTACTGATGTGTAAGTGATTCTAAATTCGTGGTCCACGTAATACATAATGAAATAACTATCAATCATTTAAGCAAGTTTTATAACTTACATACAGTGCTCACTTAAAAAGAGGAAGTTTTAATTATTGTTACAGATGTTTCTTTGTGAAATAATTAAAGATAATTATTCGACCCAGCTTTGCTTTACGAAAATTACACGGTGACAGATTATCAAGGAATAATTTATATTTAGGTCTTAAGTAGGTACATGTTTTTTGTAAAAATTAATATATTTTTACCCAAAATCAAAATTAAATAGAATAGTTTTCGTGATATAAATAATTCCCCATTTCAGTGTAATTTTTTTTCATTATTAGGCATACAAAGCACCCTAAGTTGATTAAAAATTGTAACACAAAGTATTAAATTTTACCCGTAATAGACATTAATAAGAGTAAAAAAAGTGCTGTTAATACTGACGAATAGAAATTAATACTAAAACACAAACGATGTTTTCTATTTTTTACATATTAATATTGCATAGTATTCCAAACAGGGTATTTCATATACCGTTTTTTTATCGGTAAACATGGGCGTATATCATTACCATAATCAAAGTCATCAAACTGTCATCTCTCAATTTTTGTCGAAAGAGTATTGTTAATTTCATTTAACGGTATAATTTAATGTATCTTATTAATTACCCTACTTGTTTTGATTTTCTTTTAATGCTCCCCATTGACGCATCCTGTGGTTCTATAATTATTATAGATTTTTCTAACAGTTGCTGGACAGGGTCGTTTAAAAAGAGCAAAAATAAATTGGTAACTTGTCTACTCATATTGCAATTATACCATGTTATGATTTGTACTTTTTCTTCAATTATATACATAATTCTGAAAGATTGCAAGTTGATAATATTGACAACTATAATACATTCCATATGTTCACTCAGAAAAAAAAAACGCGATAATACATTGCTGTGAATCATTTCAAATGTAACTATAGTAATAATGACATACGCCTATAATCAGTGATAAAAAACTAACTTAACCTAACCTAACCTGAGGATATCATAATTACAAATTTAGAGTGTTTGTGTTCATTAAATATGTGTAAAGTGTTATGATTAGTGACTTTGATCAATAGGCCGGTAGGAAGTGAAAAGAATGTGTCGAAAAACGGATATTCATCAGACGGTGATTCTACAGGCGCGGGTAACAAAGGCAGGAAATGAGGTACAACATTGAGCGAATCCTGTCAACCTGCCGGCATTCATGTTCGCTCACCGGATTTAACCATGCCTTTGTTTCATTCATTCAAGCCATGAGGAATATTCACTACTTCTTACGCTTACTTTCACACTAATACTACATCACAATACTAATATTTCTCAAGGGGTTCAGCAATTCGGAAACAACTATCACAAGACGTCAACATGTTTTTTTAAAATATTTTATATTACTGTCATAGACTACGTTTATCTAGACGTTTGAAGCCGCTTGAATTTAGTTAATCTCTTTTCAATTTTCGAAATAAACGATCAAGATTAATATTTGAAGCTGCTTGAAAATGTCAAGTCAAGCCTATAATATAACAGGCTTGGACTTACGTAGCGGCTTGACTTCTGTCGAAATAAACAGTGAAGCTTATATAGGCGCCGGTTTTTGAAAATATGTGTGGGTTCTCTAACCAAGGGCGTAGATAATTATATAAAAAATTATGCAATAATGCTATAGGGTAGGAATTAGAAGAAAACCGTCTAAGGCCAAGTGACTAAGCGCCGCTGACTCTATGACTCTATTTTATTACTTACTCAATGGTGCAACTAAATCGCTGTCCAACGCGGCGCAACGCGCGATCATAGATAACCTGCGACTAAATAGGGGTTTATCGCAAATTCGTAACAAATAATGCACATGGTCATAGTAAGGTTTAAAAATAACAATTGGTATTTGAGTCGGTAAATCGGAATCTGTGTTTAAATAGTAATTTTGAATAAAAAAATATCAATAACTGAATAATTTGTACAAATTTGGTATGGGTGCTTGCGCACCCAGAGCACCCATGCATTCGGCGCCTATGGAAGCTTCAAATAATGTAACTACGCATGCGTACATCCGCAATATAAAAGTCGCTACATAAAACTTAGTAAAATTGTCGAAAAGCGAAATATTTGGAGTAATGAAGTAATAAATGTTTTTTTTTATATATCCAGAATGAAATTAGATCATATATCTCTTCCTGTCTGTCTGCATAATCGAGTATTTAACCATCTGTTTTTAGTCGATACGAATTTAAAGAAGATTGAAAATAACTCAATCCTATTTTCAATCTGCTGAGATAAACCAATAGCATTTTTCAAATCATAATATACTTGAAACCGGTTGAATTATCGAGATATACGATGTCTTATACATATACTCAAATATCTTAGATACTATTTTCGAGACCGGTTCGTACTAGTGCAGTGAAAAGTCTTGAATACGTGCGATAACTATTGAAAAAAAGTATTACTTGAGAAATATTATTATTATTATTATTATTTTTATTATTATTATTATTATTATTATTATTATCTACGACAGTCACGTACTATTTATTAAAAATAAGATACATGGTTTATATTTTATTTTATATATGTTCAAAATAGTTCCTTTTTGTACTTCTTAGAAGCTCACACCCAATCTTCTTTTGGAATTCTTTCAAACTAATTCCTGGGAGACTTAAAAACTGATAAAACTATCAAACTAATTACTGCGGGATTTAAAACTGTCAAATTAAATTCAGGCTGACTTAAAAACTGTCCAAGTTGTCAAATTATAAATCATAATTCTAAAATGTTCTCTGATTAATTAATATTTTCACCCAAACGATATTTTAAAAAAATTATTATTTAAGTTCTGATTAACTTAACTATCGGAACTTAGCTCATTTCAATTGACAGATAAATAAAGAACATCTATTATTACTGAGTTTACATGCAGTTTTAAAACCGTTTTAAAAAAGTTTTTAGTTTTGAAAACGCCATGTATACATTGTCAAAACGGTTTTGAGTTATCTCATACCAAAACTAAAATTCACTGGTTTGACTTGGAAACTAGTTTCAAAACTACTCATGTAAACACTTAAAATTCAGTTTCGATATTGCGCATGCGTACATAGCATAACGTTTCTGTCCCTTTGTGTTACTTCGTGTTACTAACCTACAAATAAACTGACAGTTGTGTAGTTTTAGAGAGCAGTGGTACAAAGTAGAAAAAATAATTAGAATAATAGCAAAACGAAGAATTTGGAGTAAAGAGCATGCGCCGAAACTGTTTTCAGATCAATCTGTAAACCTGTTTTGAAAATTGCATGTAAACAGTTTCGCGTAATTTTGACTGAAAACTGAAACCATTTTCAAAATTGCATGTAAGCGTAGTATATGATGACTTACTCAAAACTAAGCAAAAAGTCTCAATCCAAGTAGTAATTCATAGCAGCAGAGGTAAACCCCGTAAAAACTCATTTTTCACTGCTGTATATCTCGAAAACTATTGGAAATCCGAATTAATGTTGATTACACTTTTTGTACCCATTTTGGCTAGTAGGTACTATATGGCCTTAAATCTACTACCCGAAGTTGTGAAATATTTGTATAAGATATGGCTTTCATAAAAATCTATTTATTTTTATTAACATTATAGAAATCTCTGAATTAAAGCAGATTTGCACACTCAGAAATGTATAATATGCCGGGTTGATATTTTATTTATAATTATAATTTCTCTTTTACATTGTTTGGGGAAAGCGAAAAGGCTTTTTAAAATTTGGGCAATGTCCATTTGAATTTGTGTCATCACCCAACCCAGATTTTATTTAGCAAAAATTCCGGATTTCCATTTCACAACTGTATTGTTATTTTATCCCAGAAGGATTTAAAAAATATTATTTATGTGCAGAGAGCATTTCTAATTTGAGTAGATATTTACACACGGGCGCGCTTTGTAGATTTCAGGGAGTAATTCCAGTAAAACAATAGAGACGGTGGTGTTACGATACGACACCTATGGTATTTGCTGCGAAAAATAAAGATGTTTGCGCCTAAGTTTGAAACGCGAGGACTTTCAAGTGCAATCGCTACGATGATACTTATGCGGTGTACTTTCCTTTTCAAACGTTTACAAAGTATTAAATGCTTCTTTTCATACTTTAGCTAACACTCGTTTCCGATATATTAACCACTGTCAATAACTCCAGGCTTACTGTTAAAAAGCCCTTCTGAGGTAAATTCTTCTCAATATTTATTTGCTCAATACCTTCTACGGTAGATATAGGGCTGTCTCAGATAATATACGACGATTACGTTAAAATTATTGGGAATTAGAAAATCAGGTAGGCAGTGGAAAGTAAAATCATTTTAAATTCAAACAGTTATTTATTTGTCATTTGAAATTAAGTTGCGAGAATTAAGTTAGTTAGTACTTAGTTAACCATATTTTTTGTTAATTGGTTTACATATTTTCCATTTTACTTGAAATCTATCAACTTTCAATATAGGACTTTCTCTACATATAAACTACCCCTATTTATTAACGAAGAATTCAGTCAAATAATAAAAAAATGGAGTATACCATTTAAAAATTTTGAGTTTTTAAAAATATTTTGAACTTGATTTTACGATGACGTAGAAATAACATTTTTCAAAAAAATCGATTTTAAGTTTATTGTACCTAGTGTAAAAAAGTTTTTTTCTCCATTAAACTGCTTTTACAAATTATAGAAATTCGATTCAATTCATGAGATATAGAGTGATAAAGAAGTGAACGTTTTAATGAAAAAAAAAAAAAAATCATGAGTAAAATAATGATGGTTGGAGATAAATACACAATACAATATATGAATAAAAATGTTTTTATTTTTTCATATGTAAAATTTTCAGTAATATTATAACAAAAGAGTGAGAATAAATTGGAAATATTTTCTAATTTATCGAACTCTCGAATTATATTTAATTTGATTATTTTTTGATCCACAAGTTTCAAACGGCGGAATTAGGCTGTTATGCTTTTGTAAACCCATCTACTGTCGTAATTAACTAGCTTCATTCATTTACATGGCTTAGTTGGTAAGTCTGTTTTGACAACTAGAACATAGCTGTATTTTGGACAAATTCTCAGCTCATCTCAGATTACTTCAGATAAACGCAGGACACAACTGAGTTGTTCTGAGTAAACTCACTTCCCTCCTTTCCAACGGTACACTACCAGTTTACAAAACTCAAAATGATTTGAAACACTCAGTTTGCATTTTAAGGTTATAATTTTGACAGCTGTTACAGCAAATACTATCGGTAAAGAAGGAAGTGATAAACTGGAAACTTGTTCTTTTTGCACACATCACAATTTACTTCATCTCAACTCAGTTATGTACTGAGCTGAGTTTCAATTGGGTGAAAAAGAATACAGCTCATACGTTGACAATGCAAAATAAATAATCAAAAGATATAATTACTAATTATGGTATTTCTAGAAGTGGTTTCTATAATTTTTTGATTTATTTCATAATCAGAAATGGCACAAAATTGGTCTTTTTTGCTCATTTTACCTGTGTTGATTACAATCCGACATGTCAACAAAAACAAAAGCTACAGAGATTATTCCCGGGAATAATCTCTAGAGCTTTATTTTTAGTATAATAATGACAGGACTGGTTAAAACGCAGACACGTGACACAAAATGGAACATTTCATTGGTTGTAAGAAAGGTCAAAACATAATCTGCTCAATTCAATTGTAAAATAAAAAATATCCCATTCCATTTAAAATAAGAAAGTTATGGGCTATTTCCAGTTAAACCGGAAGTACTACAGCTCCGAAAATATTTGAGTTTAAATGGGCATGTCGGAAAACTAGGTACCAAATTATGTAAAATAATATTGAATAGTTTTTGAAATAAAGATAGCGTAAGCTCGTCGTGGGACACCCTGTATAACTACTTGAAAGTTACAATAGGGAACTACAGCGCAATTGATTTAAGAGAAATTAGGGAAAATATTGAAAGCATATGCTTAATAATAAATATTAATAAAGAAATAAAACGATATAATTGAAATACTTCCGAAATAGGAGGATTTTTGTTATAGCAGCTCGTCACTCATATGAATTCCATATATATATTATTTTGATTGGCGACTCAAAGACGGCCTATAGATATATAACGAATACCCAGTTAGGGGAGGAGTCTACTACCAATGGAAGTAGAGAAATTCAAATAGCGGAGGCGTAGCTGGCAGTCCAGTAGTGCAATTCTCAAACAGTTTTTATTTGAACATAAATATTTTGCATTAAACTTAATAATTTAAATACATTTCCAATTATAAATCATGTAGACTTGTAGAGTATAATAATATTTATTTATTTTTTATAAATATAATTTAGAAGTAGCATATATTTTAAGTTCATTTAGGTCCACGAAGAAAATAGTTTCATATAAAAACTTATATTCGTGACATCACATCTATATTTTCAAATTTCGGGGGACTATTACTCGATTATTAATAGAAATTTTTCACCGGATTTTCATCGACAGTTTTAGTTTTACTTATACGTTCAGATGAAATTATATTTAAAAAAATGGTGGAATCCCCTATTAACTACAACTGATGAGGTCTCGTGGCTGCGTGCTTGAGTGTCTGGTCACAAATATGGGGAACCGGGTTCGCTCCCGACCGACGCAAAAAGTCGAATTTTGACCCTGTGATGTATGTCATCGTCATTTTCTTTATCAAAGCCATTCTTCCTTTGTTTTTTATTCCGGCTTAAAACAATAATTGAGCAACAAGTTAATACTCATTGAATTCAGTTTTTAATTCTAAACATTTGTTGTATTTACATTTTAATCTAATTTAATTAAGGAAGCAACAATCACTATATTAAAAATTAACATTGTATTCCCTATCTTAGATATTTCAATTTCACAGCTAGTGTAACTCGACAGAGAGGTAACTTTCTATATAAAAAATATTCCATTTCATCGGTAAAATCTTGGTGGAAAAGTCATGTTGATGGTTGTATGTTTGATGTATATAGAAAAAATGTTAGCTGTTGTCGAATTTGGGGAAATGTTGACGTATCTCACATACAGTCGTACCTGGCCGCAATCGATACTGACAGCGAAAACCCGAGCGAAGCGAGAACGAGACCAAGAAACACAAAACGATACTTCACCAGGTCCCAACGACCTTGTTCCTTCTTCCTAGGACCACTTTCAGTCCCCATTTCAACCCCAAACGTTTTATCCCAAACGGAGAAGTCATCGGTAAGTTCTGAACGAAACGGCGAGGCAAGAATCAATAAACAAACGGAGGAAACTCCGAAATCAGGTTATTTTTATAAATTGATACAATAAATAAGCTAATTTACAGTGAACACGAGAATCCGTGACATAGGTTAAAAAGAGTTTTTTTTTTCAAATATTATATGTTCCGTTAAACTTCATAGGGTGATTTATAATTTTTGAGCGTCAAAATTTTTAAATTTAAAAGTTTGGTGCCCGAGTAAACTTAATTTAAAGACAAGGTAAAAACAAATTTAGTACGTATAATTTCAAGAAATGAGGATCAATTAATTGTCAAATACCTATTTTTTGACATGTTACTTAGTTTTACAGTTTACGACATTCATTTTTTGCAAACTAAATTTGTTTTTACAACGTCTTTAAATTAAGTTAACTCTGACACCAAAAGCGTAAATTTAAAAGTTTTGACACTTAATTCAGAATTTGATTTCTAAATCTTTTTGAATAAAGCACAAGACAGATAATATTTGAAAAAAAAATACTGTTTGTCCATGTTAAGCGCTTATGTAACAGGTTCTTGTGTCCACGCTATATGAACCATTTATGTAAAGAAAAAAATAAAAATAAAAACAAAAAAGTTTTATTTAAAATAACATAACCTAATGCACAAAACTCACATTCGTAAAACTTAGGTAGTTTTATACTCTTTTTTCAATTTGGTTTTCGTCTTTGCAAAACAAGCCCAAAGCCTGTCAAACTAAAACCGTGACGTAGGTGTTTAACATGGGAAACCAGTTTTTTTTCAAGTATTATCTGTCCTGTAAAATTTCATGAAGTGTTTTAAACTCGTAATTTAGAGAACAAAATTCTGGATTTTTGAGTGCGAAAATTTTTAATTTTACGCTTTTGGTGCCGGAGTACATTTAATTTAAAGACGTATTAAATGAATTTACTAAATCAAAAACAAAACACATACTAAATCTGTTTTTACTACGTTATTAACCTTTAATACGGGTGGACCCCAATTTGATTTTTATTTTGATACAGGCTTTATTTGTTTTTCTTTGTGGAAATAGAATAAAAACCGTCTTAAATTAAACTTATTTACCTACAAACAAAAAGTTTACGAGCTAATTGTCATTTTGTGGGCACAGAAACGGTAAAAATATAAAATAATCTAACCTAACGCACAAAATTCACGTTGGGTCGAGTATTTTTTACGTTAGGTCAGGTTATTGTTGTTACATATATTTATGTGTAAATGTAATTAATACTTTTGTGACGCACCAAAAATTTAATTTTTTCAAAAATAAAACTTCAAATTGAATATTGCGGCTATTTTATAATATGTAGAAAACTAAAACATATTAACATAAAATGAAGGAATTTATCAAACATTAAAAACGTATAAAAAGTATTTTTACAAATCACACACTTGGGTTTGAACGTACCCCTGTCTGTATTAAGGGTTAAATTAAGTTTATTTGGTCACAAAACACAAAATTTTCAAAATTGTAACAATAAAAAATTTAGTATTTTATACTCCAAAAATGTATTGTAGTGAGCACCGCCGCGTTGAGCAAGCGTCTATTCTTAGCAATGACGTAATCGTCGCGGTGTTGCGGCGTGTAAACAAACGAATCTTGACCTGTTTAATTACTACTGGTCGCTTGAAGCTTTTGTATTCGATGGAATGTTCGAGAGTTCACCAGAAGGTAATGGGCAACTATATAAAAGCAACGGAGCTCTGCCCGTCAATTAGTTCAGTTGAGTCCCTGATCACATAACATTAGTTATGTGATCGGGTTGTTGAAGTGTTCTGTTAGTAGAATGGAAAGCAATTAACCAGTTACATAGATAGTAAGTAAGGCAGTTAGTGAGTTTATTAGCTTAGCAGTATCGTGGTGAGCGTATGCAGTATAGTGTCGAGTGGAGTACTCGGGAAGTTACTGGTATACTGGGCTAGTTGTGGAAGTGAATACTTAGTAGTGTTAAGGAGTATTGGGAAGCTAGAGTATACGGGAACAGTAACGGCGAGTGGAAATAGATACTCGGCATTGGTGTTGAAGAGTGGCATACGGACAGTTGGTTATACTGGATCAAACAGTTGAATGTGATATGAATAAATAGTGATATAAATAAATAGTGACATAAATAGCGTAAAACTAATACTTGTGTTAATAATTGTTTAAATAAATAAATAAATAATCTTAGTAGTGTTTAAATAATTTATAATATTCTTAGTCTTTGAATTAGTATTATTTGTTTATAGAGTTAATTAAATTTATTTTGTTTTTATTATCTTTTTAGTATTTATTTATCATTTAATACACTTTAATTTTAATAATTAAGAATTTTTTGATTTTTATACTTCACCCAAATAAATAAAACGTTACAGTATGTTTAAATCATTCCAACGGTTTACGAGACAGATAATTAAATTTAAAAACGAAACCTGTTTCCCTATCTTATACTCCTATGTCACGGATTCTCGGGTTCACCCTATATAGCGTTTATCCATTTTACGAGGTTTGCTAGAAAAGTATCCGACCTTATTTTTTTACGAAAACCTGATGGATTTGAATCAAGCGCGCTTGCATGAGCCGACCCTGAACCTTTTTGCGCATGCGTGAATCGCCTATCGTTAGCGTCTGTTGCTGACAAGCAGTATTTGAGTGAGGTGGTGAATAGTGCTCTCGTCGGTTTTTCATTGCAAGGAAAATGACGGAACGACCGAAGCAGCGCTATTGCATCAAATTTTGCCTGAAACTGGGCGACAGCGAGGTGGAAACCATTCGGAAGATTCAGACGGCTTTTCCAGTCGTCACAGTGGAAGCATTCCACGTCACCAAGAACAAAGTAGGCCCGCCAAGTGCGCAGCAACGTCAAAGTGATGCTGACTGCTTTCGTTGACTCCCGTGATGTGGTACACCACGAGTACGCACCACAGGGTCAAACAATCACCAAAGAGTACTACAGGGATGTCCTCCGTCGCCTACGTGATGCTGTGCGGCGCAAGAGACCGGAGTTGTGGTCAACAGGAAATTGGCGCCTCTATCCCGAAAATAACCCAGCACATTCCTCGCACTTGATTCAGACTTTTTTGGCGAAGAACAAGACTCCTGTGGTTCAACAGGCTCCTTACTCTCCTGATGTGGCCCCCTGCGACTCAAGAGGCTATTGAAAAGAACGCGATTTCAGACAAGAGAGGACATTATGGCTGCAACGACAGCCGAGCTAAATTCCATTTCGAAAGAGGCCTTCTCGGAATGCTTCCAACAATGGCGGCACCGCTGGAAGAAGTGTGTGGAGTTCCAATGAGACTACTTTGAAATTGATTAGGTTTCCAACGCTCCAGGTATGCCAGTTTTTTTCCCCGGCCAAAGGTCGGATACTTTTCTAACAGACCTCGTATATAGTGTATATCCATTTTATAAAGAGTTTATCCATTCCATAGAGCGTTTAAGCATTCTGTATAGCATTTATCTCTTCTATACCGGGTGTCTTAGGCCGACCGACACATGGGAGATTAACATGTTAAATAAGTTAATTGTGAATATTATGTTCCCAGTGTAAGATATTAAGCTGAAATTTTGTACACTCATTAGAGGATATTCATTCTACGGATTACAGTTGAAATTAGTCAATTTAAATGTGTAATACTAGAAAAAATTAAGAAAATTTGTAGAATTTGCAGGATTACTGTTCGTAAACCGGATAAAATGGTTACTAAGTAATAGTACAAATGGTACAATGGTAGCATGTGCGCTTGGTAATAAACAAAGCTCGGAGGGACTGGGTCCGGAACAAGCCAGCAGCAGAATTTAATTTTTAGTTTTTACTATTCACAATAATTTTTAATTGCGTATTACCCCTATGCTATTTAAGCTGTTACTTGGTAACCATTTTTTTCCGGGATATGAACAACAATTCTAGAAATTATACAAATTTCCTAATTTTTTTCTGATACTACACTTTAAAATTTACTAATTTGGACTGGAATCCATAGAATTAGTATCCCCCAATACAAATTTTCAACTTAATATCTTGCTCTGGGGAGATACTATTCACAATTAACTTCATATGTTAATCTCCAATGTGTCGATCGGCCTAAGACACCCGGTATAGCGTTTATCCATTGTATATACCAGTTATCCATTCTATACTCGAAAATAATTATAGTATAATGCTATATATATATATATATATATATATATATATATATATATATATATATATATATATATATATATATATATATATAATTATATATGATATGGCGTTTGTATTATTAATATAGCATATAATTTATTTTCAATAAAAAGCAGACTGGCACAACCCAGAAATGGGTAATAAGCTATTGCAGTAACTTTATGTTGTCTGTGGACGAAATATAACGGTTGGAATTCGACGACCGGTGTCTCTCAAGTACTAATTGAAAGGGTCCGAAACAAAAGTGACCGTTCCATCGTTTCGTTTTCGTTGGGGCGAGAAAACGTAACAACGCTACAATTGGATTGATTGTCGTGAAAAGTTTGCCAACAGCATCGGGCCGGCGTTCTTGTTCTTAGTCTTACTCGTTCGCGATGCGAAGTGCCAGTGGCCGATATCAGAGCAAGCAAAGCAAAGCAAAGCACAGCAAGACCCCGGATGTTTAAATTTATGACACAATTTGCTCTTTTAAATTATGCAGTGTGTTATATGGAGTGCGAAATAGGATTGATCTTTGTAATAGGTTTATAACCTACGTGGTAAAGCAGTGTAAGTTATTCGTGAACTTCTCTTGTACATCTTCATTTCGAGAGTTGCTCTTTATCTAGATATATTCCCGCTGGCGAAAGGATAATCCACTGTCCTGTTTATCTCCTGCACTACAGGATACGTCACCCAGATGCTTCCTTTTTTCTCTTTTAGATTAAACGCCCAAAGTTTTATCTCATTTCACCAGCCACTACTTCTGCAAAGATTAAGATTCTGCCCTAGGTAATACGACTATTGCAGCTCTTTACTTACACGATTATTTTTTTAGATTTCGAGCAATTACTATTTCATTTCTTACGAATAGGTACTATTAACTGTTTTCCATTTGTATTAGGAGAGGATAATTTATAGTTTTAGTTTGAATCATCTATATTTTATTGGTAATGATTAAAAACATATGAGCACCAATTTATTTCTAATAGTTTTTAATATTGGTTACTGGAAATATATGTTTTATACTCCGAAGTGTAAAGATGGTACTTTACACACAACAAAAATTGTGTAAAGTAAACGATTTTCGTATTTTATTTATTTTACACATTACAGAGTTACCACCATCAAAGTTGTCTTACATAAATTTGGTTTTTTTCTGTACTGGTAATACTGACTGAGTATTGTAGTATTCAACTTAAGATCTGTTATCTGTCAAATGTGAACTCGGTATTTAGTGTGTTCGAATTGTTATCTGCTCGTCTGTCAAATTTCTAATTTGTTTCAGGAATGTTAATTAAAGTCGTATAAAAAATCTTGTATGCAACTCAAGTGTAAACAAGTTTTATGACATTCGCTCAATAATTTTAGTGATTCGGCAAGCTTGGTCACGAAATACTTAACCTCATATTATAAAGCTTGTGTTTACACTCTTGTGTATATAGTACATACTTTACGTAGTCCTTACAGTGTGTAGAGAGTCACTTTTCAAACAGTAGTGCGTGCGAGTAAATAGGCATTGCTATGCAACATACACACACACATTCGGTTCATTTACCTGTCAACAAGATAATTATGTAATAAATAATAACGAAAATAATAAAATTTATTAATAAATATTAATGTACACTACATAAACAAGTGTAATAATTTTTTAAAAAAGATTGAGTACCAATTTAATTCTTAGGAATATCAACATTGTTCTAACATGAGTTCCAATATGACCTAATTTTTAATATTAATAATAAATGTGAATTTTTACGATTCTACCTGTCTCTGTGATTCTTTCGAATGTTTAAGTTACATTTTGTACAGTATTATTAGACAGAGCACTAACAGTATTTGAAGATGTCTTTACACTTAGTATTATGAGAAACAGCACTAATATATCGGTAGTAGGAAAATGTTGTAAGCAACACGTGTGTACAGCGGCGGATTTAGGCATGGGCTTTATGGGCTGCAGCCCAGGGCCCCGCAGATACAAAGGGCCCCTTGCTGTGGGCAGTCGATATAACCCGTGCACCAATCAGCGACAGTCCGACAATTCGACACTCTGTAGTAACATCCTGCATTTATGATCAAATTAATTATTTTTAAGAATAAGTGTTATTTTTTTGTTTTTGTTTTTCTTTTTAGTATTTTTGACTTAAGAATTTGATTATCAAAAATAATACATACAGTCTTTGTACGGCATTAGTTTCAATTTATTTTAGAAGAAATAGCAATCTAAAATCCAATTTAATTCATTTTTTATTCAAAACGAAAAGCATGTTACGCCTTATTCAGAGAAAAAAAAATACAGTCATTTTATGAGGTAAACATTCAAAATATTCCTAATTTTATGACAAAAAGTATGTACGATAACCAAAAGATTAAAATTATAAACTGTTTATAGGTGTATGTTTTATAAAGAAATATATTTTGTTGGGTTTCCTTTCGTTTTTATAACAGCAATTAAATAACGAGCCATTGAATCTGCCAAATTTTGGTCCCCGATAGCGTTAAATTCTGTCATTCTTCTTGTAGTTTATTTTCTAATTCTTCTTTAGTTTTAATGTTTTCATGAATATTTTGTACTCAATTGGGTTTAAGTCCGATGACCGGGGGGTGAGTAGGTGGACGCAATGCCGGATCGTTCTTAAGTATGAAATTAAAATTCTCTACTAAGCCTTTATTTCGGCGCATAGCTTTAAAGTTGCTTTTGAAGTATCAAAGTAATCTTCGTTATTCATAACTGTTGCAATAAAAGCTAATTTTCCGACTCTCTTTGACTAAATATACCCCAAAACACCATACTGCATAAAAAATACATTATAAAGTTTTTTTGACAAACTGGAGGGTTAGATAATTAATTAATTAGCCCCCCCCCCAAGTATTAGCCCAGGGGCCTTAGCCTAGGGCCCCCAAACAGTATTAGCTCTGGACCCCCAAAGTTCACCGTCCGCCCCTGCGTGTGTATGTAAAATAGTGTTTATTTTATGTAATGAGGATCTAGAGGTAATGGAAGAAGAGGTGAGAAAAGCAGTAGAAGGAATGAATAAAAGGAAGGCAGTTGGCTGTGAGAGAATACCAGTGGAAATACTATCGGCCTTTGGAGAAAATGCACTGGAAAGATTTACAAGATCAGTAAATATAATATATGTATATGATACAGGAGAATGGCTAGAATATCTGCTAAAAATTATCATGGTACCAATACTAAAGAAAAGCAGTGCAATGGATTGTAAGGACTTTAGGACTATAAGTCTTATTTCGCATGTGGGTAAAGTAATAGCTAGAATTCTTATGGAAAGAATGATGAGAATGATTGAGGAAAACCTGGGTGATGATCAGTTTGGCTTTCGTAGGGGTAGAGGAACAAGAGATGCGATCGGGTGCATGAGAATGTTAGCAGAAAGGGTGTTGGATGTAAACCGGGAGATGTTTGTCTGCTACATTGATTATGAGAACGCTTTCGACAGAGTAAGATCGGATATATTGCTGAAGATATTGAAAGACATTGGCATAGACTGGAAAGACAGGAGATTAATAAAACAGCTATACACATGCCATGAAAGTAGTAGTGAGAATTGAAAATGAGGAGTCAAAAGAAACAACGATAGGGAGGGGAGTCAGGCAAGGCTGTTGCATGTCACAAAGTTTTTTCAACGTGTATGCAGATAAGTTGATGGAGGAAGCTTTAGAAGGAACAGGTGGGATAATTGTGGGAGGAGAGAATTAAATGCATCAAATATGCTGATGATCAGTCAGTTATTGCAGAAAACGCAAAAGAATTTCAGAGGATGTTGAATAAAATATGGGTGAAATATGAAGAATTTGGAATGAAAATAAGTATACAAAAATCAAAAGTAATGAAGATAGCGAAAAAAAGAAGGGCCTGTACAAATATGGTTGAACGGCGAGAGAATAGAGCAAGTAAGTTCATTCAAATATTTGGGAAGCATGATAAATTGGAATGGAAGCTGCCAGGAAGAAATTAGAAGCAGAATATTGAAGAGGAAAGGCAGCATACTGTAAAATACAAGATTTATAAAATGTCTAATTTGGAGTATAGTACTTTATGGCTGCGAAACGTGGACCATGCGAAAGAAGGAGAAAAAGTACTTAGAAAGTTTTGAAATGTGGTTACGGCGACGGCTGGAGAAGATTAGTTGGAAGGAAAGAGATTGAGAAACGAGTAAATGTTGAGAAGAATAGGAGAAGAAAAAAGAATTTTGAAAGAAGTAAGAAAGAGGAAAGCTAACTGGATTGGACATATTTTAAGGCGGGATGGGAAACAGAAAATTATTATTGAGGGGAAAATACATGGAAGAAGGAGAAGAGGGCGAAGAAAATTTGGAATATTAACGAAAATTAAGCACGGACAAAATTACGACAGGCTGAAAAGGGACGCGCAGGACAGTATAGCTTGGAGACATCATTTCCGTTGAGAACTGTTGAAGGACAAAATTTACATAATGATGATGATGATAATTTTCGCATGAGGCACCCAAAAAAGTACTACTTCACACATTTGTTGCATAAATAACTACATTAAGCAACAAAATAAGTATTTTTTATCCTAGCAGAAGGCAGAGCACGAAACAGTTCAAATAACGGTTAACGATTAACCGAAATGAAGAACGTAAATTTTAAATCGGGTATCCAATAGAAATCAGTTTACTATTTATTAAATTCGTTTTTAAATCGGTTACAGTCAGATTAACTAGTTAAATAAACCGATTAACAAAATCATTCAGGAAACAAAAAACTATAAGTATATAAAAATAAATTGTGTTTTCTATGTCCATTAATTTTATTTCACTAATTTGAATGTAAAAAGTATTCTCTTTTTTAAAAGTTTAAAAGAATGAAAAAAGCGCACATTTGCAAAAATAAAAAACTGCAAACTTTATATTTTTACCTATACTTTGTGACAAAATGAACTGGAGTAGTAAAATCAGTCCGTCAAACATATTCCAGTGGACCGTCAATAAATGTTTGCTAAGGGATAGTCGAAAAGATTGATTTCATTTCAGTTCTTAATTAATTTTTCAAGATGAGCTGGTCACCTTACGTTGAGATAAATATAAATTATAATAAAGAACCATTATTCGAATAAATACATAACATTCACTCTAAAAACTTCTCTATATGGTTATGCAAGTCTTCATAACCGATTATCGAAAGGTTTGTTGAGTTCTTTGTATTGTAAATAAGTTATGCTAGTAAATTTTGTTTCAGGTACAAAGCGGGTGGCATTCTCTGAGCACCCTAGTAAGGTTATATCTAATTTTTTGGTCGGTTGATGTAAGTCCAATCAAATACTATTCTTGCAAATTTTGATTCATTATTCCAGCTCATTTCAAAACGAAGTATACATCTACTGACCGATTTATCTGTTCTGAATAAATAGTATACCGCCAAAATGGCCTCCTAATACGGCAACTTTTGTATAATTTAACCAACTTCGTATCTCTTAAAATTCTAGACACCTGTATAAAAAAATAATCAAAAATATCAGCATCGGTAATAACAAAGAGCTAAAAATGTGCTATACAAATGCTTATACGGTCGCCAATCTATCAATGGTTACACATAAATTTAAAAACTTGAACCTCAAAGAAAAAGGTTGCTGACAGTAAAGTGTATCTTTTTTTGTAACAGTTATAAACAACAAAAGCAATAAAACGCAAGAGATATTGTCAATAAATTAGTAAGAATTTGTGCGTTAGTGAAGACAAAAGGTAACTAATTATGACTATCAGTATTCTCGGAGTCTAATTAAAGAGAAACATCCAAGTACATAATGATAAAAGATACAAAGTTCTACGATTGTTATTGAGTGTAAAAGGCAGTATTGTTGATAATTTTATTGCATTAGAAAGTTGAGACAACACTTCCAAGTAACTTTAATTATATGAGCTACTGTAGTTGTTATATTAATTACTGTTAAGTAATTAATTAGGGATGATAATAGAGCTAAGGTAGTTTATTGCATATCAAAATACCCCATAGCCAAGAGATAATGCTAACATGATTATATTTTTTATAAAAACAATATTTTTTGTGCCTCCGTCTGGTATAACTTGATTTACATATCTCTAAATCGTCCAGAAACACTTTACTTTTTATCGTGAGGTAACGATTAATAAACGCCCTCTAAGGTACAGATATGTCGTATCGAAATATGCGAACGAACAGAAATGGGTAATAAGCCATGATGATATACGAGCTCAGGCTCATAATAATTCGGCTGGTTTACTTTTTCAACAAATTATAAAACCTTTAGAAATGGAAAGATATTTCTGGTTTATAATTCTTTCAACTGCTGTAAATATAGATTTATGCTGCAATTCTGAATAAATCTGTAAGTCTTACAGATCTGTAAATCTGTAGAAAAACGACAAAAAACGCATCTATTGTTGTTGGTAAATATAAAATTATACATAAGAGTGGCAGCTTTCGTTGCGATTTTGATCATTATTTACAGATTTACAGATCTGTAAGGCTTGCAGATTTTTTCAGAATTGCAGCATTAAAACTTATAACAAATATGGGCCCAATGTAGTGATGTGCCATTTGAAAGTTTCATATTCAAAGTTTCAATTGAAAAATTTCAAAAATGAAAGTTTCAAGCGTTCAATTTCATGAAACTTTCATAAGTTATACTGCGCATGCGCCGCCCAACTCTCTGCAATATGTTTGGTTAATCTACATGCTGGAACTTATATATTTCTCGAATATAAAATTCAGGATTCATTTATGAATGACTTAAATCTAAACAAAAACCATAAACCTAATTTTCATTTGTGAATGCAGCTTAAATCATAAACCTAAATTTGGACCTTGCAATGTTTAGCTTTATGATTTGCATTTAGAGACTCAAATTCTGAAGTGTGAATGGAGTCATTACATAATATGGGGCAAAAGTCTTTAAATCTAAAGTATAAACCATAAATCTAAACCTAATTTTCATTTGTGAATGCACCTTATGTATGGTGAAAATTAAAGGTAGAATTTGGCGATATTTCAATTAAATAAATACAAAAGACAATAAGATACTTTCCATTTTAAATAATTTAATACCATTTTTCTACATTTTTGTATTACATTTTAAATAATAATTTTTTATTTTGTTTTGAATTTTTTTTCATTTGTATTCAAATTAGTTAATTTGAGATTCAAATATGTCAAATTCGACTGACAAATGTTAAGTTTCTTGAAATTTAAATGAATCTTTCATTAAAAGTTTCAATGAAATTTTTATATGATACTGTCATTGAAATTCATAGTGAAACATTTTGTGAAACTTTCAATAAAATTTTCAGTGAAACTTTGAAAAAAAATAAGTTTCCGAAATTTGAAAATCACTAGCCCAATGACAGATGATACTGCTATGACCGGCATTTAAAGGGTCATCTTCTAGTTCAGATTCATCTTCTACCAGGACCCTTTACTTTTGGTACAATGCACAATATGAAAAATTCTTAAAAATACTGTAGAAGAAGGTGCATGGCTTGTAGTTATAATGCCTAATAGAATTAGGTTTTATAATTTTTTGTTGAAAATTAAAACCGGCCGAACTATTATGAGCCTCGGCTTGTATTTATATTTCAAGTTATTTAGGTTTTTCTCAGGGCAAAAAATTGTTTTTCCGATAAAAAATACGCTCCTAAAATGGCCTTTTAATGGAGCAACTTTTATCTAATTTAACTGGCTTCGTATCTCTTACAGTTCTCGAGATTCCCATGTTGGGCACTTTATCGAGGACATCCTGTATATTCAATCCGAAGTTTTGGTTAAAATTAAGAAAGAAGTAGCGCTGCAAACCATTGTCTCCTCTATCTGTATGAAACTAAAACTAAAATGCATAAAAGGGAAGTATAGTTGGAATTCTATTCTGTGGCAAATGTTAATGGCGTGAAATATAATTGGAGTTGGCGGTGAGAAGAAATGAAAACAGTAGACAGATCCGGTCAGTCAGACCCGGATCCGGAAAAAGTACTAACGATAACGTTCGTCCATTTCACTTAAAATAGTAACGGGTAACGTAGCGTGAATTTTCAAACCGTTTAACTAATGTGATTAAGGAATATAAACGACATTTGAGTGCGTGAGTAACCGCAAAAACTATGCACAGGAAATAATTTTTCATATATGCAATGCAATCATATATTAAAAATTTGTACCAACTCTTTTCGTCTATATATTTTTCCCTGGAAAGTTATCTATAATCTTATTAGAAATCTATTAAATTTAAACATATGAGCTCACTCGCAATATGGTTGATGTTATATTATCAAAAAAAGTGAAAATATTATAGTGGAAGAAGTCTAGCCGAAGAAAAAACAGCTTGCAGAAATGATTGGTACCGAGGTACAAACAAAAAAAGAAGATTTTTTCTGTCAATATACAAAGTAGCCATTTGCGCTCTCTTTTGTCAACGCAAAATGTCACTTTGCCGCTCATGCGTGACAAAGTAGAAAAAAAGCTCGCTGTCCAAATTTATAACTATACAATGTTGAGAAATGTCACTTATTTACATTCTGAATAGGAACGTTTAGTCACGAACTAATGGCACTGTAGTTACACATTTACCATCTTCACAAGTCAATTCGCCATATAACTGCTCTGTCGGTATATCACATAACCAAACAAAATGCTGCACTGCTGTGAAAATAAAACAGTGCATTTATTTACAAAAACGAAAGTATAGAATGCTTAGATTAGACTAAAGCAATAGCTCAAGAAGAATGGAAAATAGCGATAAATTAAAATTAAATATAAAATAAATTGCATGAACAGTTTTTGTGATGCCACCTGCAAAAGTTTGACGTGAACGCTCCCAATGGACATCCACTTTTTTACTGCACTAGTTTAATGTACTTGAAACAAATAAATTATACAAAAAAACTTATAATATTCATTACAAAATTGGCATTAATTTTTTGAAAAAACGAAAGCCAAAGTCATATTTGAATACGTTCCTATCTTCACTGCAAAATTATTGAGTAGTACTAAAGTGTACAATTTATTACATTTTCGATTTCTCAATCGACAATGTCCCATTTTGCGCTCTTAATACACAAATAGCTATTGTGAAAAATTTATGCACTTCACCAGGATTTGAACCTAGGACCTTGTATTGTATTGTAGAAAAACAGCTAGAAATCAGTTAATACCAACAATGCGACTAGTGAAGGTAAGCATTCACCGATTTGTCTATTTTTAATCAATAAAACTCGAACAAAGAAAATTATAATAATCTTACTTACTTATTCTGTAAACATAGCAGATTGGCACATCCAGCAATGGGTAATATGCCGTGATGATATATTTATTTATTTATATAATAAACTTTGTCTAGTTATTGCCAGCACTCACTGCTCTAGATCGGTTAAAATGTTACCTATGATAAAAAATAAAGTTATGCAAATATGTTAACATTGATTTTACCGATTTTGCCTAACCTAACCTGTAATACTTTTGCTTTTACTGGTCTTTATTAGTGAATGTTTCATTATATTAGTAACAGTTAGAATTCACTAGTGTATGTTAAGGTTTGTTATGAAGTTATTACATTTACAAGTGCAATGTGTATATTTACATTTTGGCGTTGCCAGGTGCTCAGTTCAGTAATGAGCGTTTATTGTTAAAGCAAACATAACATCTTGGATAAGAGTTTTACTGTCCAACTACGGTCCTTTTCCCTATTTGAATGGTTTCAAGCAATTTTCAACTTTCATAGACATGTAATGAAAGGAGGTTATATTTGTGTGAAACCCAAAAATTTTCACAGTAGCAATGATTAGTGTTGGTACGTAGGATTTAAAAGTCATGTGTTCCAATGATTGCTGGACGAGCTATACGAGTGAATGGTAACAGTCAATGAATTTCCTTCTTTCACTGTATGGCATGACTAGCGAAAAAAAGTTGACATTTAAATTATTTTATAGATGTGGTTTCTTTTGAAACCCTAGAGAAGAATAGAATTGTACGAAATTTTCAGGTATGAAATTTTTGCATGAACCCATTAAAATACTGGATTAGGAAAGCACAGAAATACATTACTATGTCTGGCTGAAAATAGATGGCCGACTAGGGTAACTGAATACCAAAACAGGGGTGCATTTAAAATATTATAAACATTTTTCGTTCATGTTGATGATAACAAAATATTTTGATCTTTAAACTATTTAGTTTGGAAAATCTATGAAATAGGATTATTTTTAATATCCTCTAACAGTAATTCTTACTCGAGGGTTGCTTACACCTGAGACGAACGAACTAGAATTTGCGGTATTAATTTTTTTAAATACATCCCTGAATCCTAAGGTCATTTTAAATGCCTCCTGGTACGGAGTACAATTCTAATCTTCTGTAACGGAATACATAAGGGTCTGTTTCCTTTCAAATCAAATATAGGGAAATGTTTGAAAAGAAACCATATCTATTAAATAATCTAAACGTCAACTTTCATTCGCTAGTCATACTATAACATACATATTTTAAATATCGTTTATTAACGTCTAGGGAAGTTAAAACTGAGTCCAAGATACCGAAAATACTCACGGTGCTGCAAAAACGACAGTGTGTCGAATGTCCTCGACAATGAAAATGAAGTTTTGACTAGGATTGTCACTGGAAATGAAACTTGAGTTCATAATAATTATTAGCCTAAATCGACGCAGGAGTCCATGAAGTGATGCAAAAAGGAAAAAGGGCGCACTATTTAAGAAGTTCAAAGTGTCGTAATCGACTCAGAAAATCATGACTATTATTTTTTTATAAATACAAAAGTTATGTTGCTAATTGATTACAAAGATAAATTTGTTTCAATAACTGAACAATATTATGCAGATCTGCTAAACAATTGAGAGATGCAATAAAGGAAAAAAGAAGAGGAAAATGGATCAAAGGTATGTTGTTTTTGTATGACAATGCATTCGTACCTAACAGCAATTTTATATAATGCTCTTCATGACTTTGGCTTCCAAATATAAAACATCCACCCTAAAGTCCAGATCGGACTTTGTCCGCCTATTATTTATTTGCAAACTTGAAAACAGCTTCGGGAGAATAAATTTAAGCAGGATAAAAAATGAAAGCTGCAATTTTGGACTATTTTAAATAAAAAATTATTTCGAAAGCATAAAAATATTTTTGAAAGAACTAAAAACTGGTTACAGGAAATTTATACTTCTTCCTATTTATTCCAAGAATTATTTAACTTCCCTTCGTAGATTTGGTATGCGATTATTGGTATTTGTGTTAATTCGGTTATGTTACTAAAGGAGTAAATTAAAAAATTTTGACTCAAAAAGAAAAGTGTTTTCCCGTAAACGCCTATGTTACAGAGTTTCGTGTTTACCCTATAATAAAATAAGTAGATTTTCTAAATAATTAGTATGTTGCATTGTTTTCTTTTTTTGTGTATTGCGTGGGAATATATTAGGAGATTAATATAAAACATTAATTTAATAATGTATGATAATTATAAAACATGCGATTAAATGATTTTAATGTGTAAATTATTTATTTTGGGTATTAATATTTATATGATTTTTAATTCAATATCTCATTTGCATATACATACATATAAAATTCCATTGGATATTCAGTGACTTGCCAATGTAATAGTGCACTATTTGTAGCTCGGGGCTACTAATTAAATCTCTTCTCTAATTAACGCCAAAATGGCAGGTTATTGATTAGACGTGTTCCCTCATTTTTGATCAGAAATTCAACGTGTTCGAAAACAATTAACAAAAAATCTTTGTCACCTATAAAATACGTGTTGGGCGTTCCATTTTTACTCCTCTGGGGAACATCAGCTCTGCTATAGAATTACGTTCGAATGTTTAAACGAGCGATTTCCCACGGGCTGAAATTCTCTTTCTATACTTCACACACGTTTTATTCGTATAGGCATAATATCACCATTTCTAAAATCCATAACCAAGAAATAAAAGTCTCCGATGACGCATCAACGCAAAAGCATTTCTACATTCTGGACGAAAAATTAGCGTAAAATACAATTATCAGTTTTATTTTACAATAAAAATACACAACAAGGATAAATACCATGACTACAATATTGGGCTTAGTAATTAGGGTTCTTTGAGTTTTGTACGCCAGCATTTATACGACAAAATATTTGTAGGAGTGGAAGTATTTGTACGACTATGTACTTTATACAATACATATTGTCCACAGTGATTATTCAGAATAAAATAAAAATTTAAAATATTCTTTAAAAAGTTCCATCTAATCAACAGGACAAATAGTTAAAAGTGGCGCTTTTAAACATACTTCAACATAACACAACCACATGAAACTCAGGCTCAGAAAACTTGGAACTGTTGAAAGATTTTCTCGTGTTGTGTATACTCATTCGTAAACGTAAGAATTATAAACAAGTTTATTACTAATGTCAAAATTTTATTGCAACAAATGACAGGACTGTCAACTGCTAAAACAATTTTTTTATAGCTGTTACTACTGCATTAAGTTATTAGAAAAATACGTGGAACGACTAGTCAATTTACGGGGTTGTAAAAATGCTAAAAAAATATGCGATTTCGAAAACAGTTGTTAAGAAAGTTGTAGGAGACCAAGGGGGACATCCCGTTAGAGAAGAAAATATTTTTTAAACCAGTGGTTTTCAAGTTACACCACAAAGTTATATTGTTTCAAATGGGATTATACATATTTTTTACCTATTCTATAGCTATAAAAATCAAATTTATTTAAATTTCAATCGTATTTTTTTCAATATTTTTTTTTATGTGAAGATATAAAACTAATACATGGTTGAATTCAGAAAAAAATATGCTCTCGAATAGATATAAAAAATATATATAATCCCATTTGAAATATAATTTTGTGTTGTAACTTGTGAACCACTGGTTTAAAATTTTTTTTTTCTATAATGGAATGACACCTTTAGTCTCCTACAACTCTGTTCTATAGTATTTTTTTGTAACTATAATAATAAAGAAAATAAATTCCAGCGTCTCTTTCATCTCAGTTAGAACCACGGTTAATGTAGTTCTTGCCGTCTTTGAAAAGTTAGGGATGTTACATCAAACATTTTTTAATATGTGTAACAAAATATTGGTTTTCACACAATATTAGCACCAAATTTGCACCATTTTTTAAGATATTTTTTTTGTCAATATGGCGAAAAGTGACTCTAAAACTACAAATCGTTTGCAGATTTTAGATGGTTTAATAAAAAAATAGCAGAAGACCCATTTCTGTTATACGGGCCTGAACCTTCTTGTGGACTCTTAAAAATCCATATAAAGGACCTAAGAACTATGAAAAGTATCCTTACTGGTTAATGTCCATAGGTCTTACCATCCTTTTTTACCCTGTTGTTGAGACCCCTGGCATGGTTTACATGTTGAGTAATCTTAATCAGTCCCTGAGAAAAAATCGAGCTCTGATTAGTTTTTCCAGAAACTTACAACGTAAAGCGACCAAAATCGAAAGATATAGCTCCACAACCTACAAATTTTAATAGATGCACTTGTTCGATTCTTGTGGGAATCCCACAATTTACAAAATGACAGATTTGCCTAGAAGAGAACGCCATATGTAAATTAGGTAGAAATTTGGTGGAATTCGTTTTCTTGTAAAATTATGAATGGAATTCTTGTTTAACAAGTATGAAATTGACTTGGACGTGTTGAAGCGCTTAATAGCTTAGAGTTATTAATTTCTCGTATGTAGGATGATTGTAGTTCGAGTATAAATAGCTAGTGTAAACTCGGTGGACCACAACAGTGTGTGTGTGTGTGAACTGAGCGGGCTTCGGGCTTGCAACATCCCAACGTAAATGTATCGATGCTGAAAACGCTGCTGAACAAATAGCTGTAAACTAAAACCGCACGTCAGATCAAACACTCTGACTTGTTCCCCAACTAACGTCAAATGGAATTTATTTGCTAACTTCGTGCTAAACTACTCAAATTATACCATTCTTCTTCACGCACAAGATCACACAATTTCGTTCTCTTCGTTAAAAACAAATGCGAATGCGACGTTCAAGTTTCAAATACACTCCCGAGTAATTCCACAGAAATTCTAAGATGATTACGAGAGTCGCACAAGAATTACTGGGAATAAAGTATCATTTTCACCGATTGTACTAATGCATAAGAACTACAATCATTAATAACTAAGCGCAAATCATAAAAATATTTATCATCTGGAAACGTTTACTACCATTTCCAGCTATGCATAAGGCTTAATGCTTAAGAACTACGAGCAATGCATAAGAACTGCAAACTCCAAGATTTTAGGCGTAATGCCTAAGCATAATTGTGAGACATATTATCTGTCATCTGTCTATCATAATTTCTAATCTGAATTTGTTAACTGTCAGTCTATTTCATAATTTTGTTTTCATTCTTCGGTACGGATACCTATAGATTTAAAAAAAACTATAACATTAAAAAAAGAGAATTTCTGCTACAATGACATCGGGAATATATCTATTCTACAGTTTGCTAGTGTCATCTCTGTCGAATTAGTCACTAAAGAAAGTAGCTAGAAATGAGGGGGGAGGGGATTTCAAGGAAGCCCTCCTCACCAGAAAATAACTCAGAATATCATTTTAACAATCCTGGAGGAGCTGTTTGAGGCTAGCTTCAAATGTTAAAGTGTAAAATACAATGAGTGCGTAAAGGATAAAAGTTAGGTACTTTCCACACGGCCCTGTAGAGACCGTGGCAAATTTTTGTAAGTAGGTTCACGATATCTACTAAACATTGGTGCAATATAAAATAAAATTAGACCGCTAAACCCGTATGCTAGCTTTGCGATTTCATGCGCGGTTATGGCTGCCTAACTACGCTAACTGCGTTTTTTGCAGCACTACAAGGCAGTACATATTTTTCACTTTAATTACCAGTATGTCGAAAATACGAATTAAATTACACTCAAAAGTCAAAATCAAACAAAGTATTAAGCAGTTTGCACACTAACTAGTAAGAATTCTGAAAACGAACAAAATATGTTGTTTGCAAGGAAACACAAGACAAACCAAACTTTCGAACTGACTGAACACAACAGCGCGCGATGTGACAAGTTCATATTCTGATTGGTTATCCGTTTAAAAAGACTGGCGCGAGTAATGCGTGCGCAGTTAGCGTAGTTTTCTCCATGAGATCACAAAATCGGGCGCCATTTTCATAAACTTTAGCTATCTATTTTATTTTGTATCTGTGATTTAAACATACACATAGCCTGTCTAGCATTTTTATCGTTATGTGTTTATACTCTACTTACGTGGTGTTTTTGTATTTGTATTAAGTTGTGTTTAGACTTTAGACAGTTTATCCAGGTAAGGACCGGTACTTCAATCTCCTGGTAAAGTATTAATTAATTTAACTGCCAGATAAATTAAAAATATCGCATATATATATATATATATATATATATATATATATATATATATATATATATATATATATATATATATATATAATTGACAAAATTATACACATGTCAATTATGTGATGCTTGACTATGAGGTTGAAGTACCGGTCCTAAGTCAACAATCTGTTAAATATGTTCTCTTTTCTAATGTTCTGTGATCTGGAAATTTATTTTTGTACATGAAAGAGGAAAAATATGCTGCTCCACATCCCTTGAAAAAATGTAACTTTTAATTATAAGGCATTTGACCTTGAATAATAAAAAAAATGCCACTGCCAACGACGGACTCCCCCCCAGAAAAAAATTGTAAATACGCCACTGCATTAAGTATTAAAACTGTCAAAGCTGTATAACTAATTACTATCATATTTATTAGAATTTTATTTTAAATATGTACTAAGCAAGTCCTTTCAACAATCACACACTTCACCATTCTTTCTTTCTACATTTTAAAAGCTCCCAATCGATCATCTTTTGGAATGCTGAATAATTTCAAAGTAGTCATGAATTGCAGCATCAATCTCATTTCAGACGAGAACCTTCTGCCCTGTAATTTTAATTTAAGTCCAAAAAATAGCTAAAAATCGCACATTGAACATATGGCGGGAGCTCTACTTTTTGTTTCGCCAAAAACAGAAGAAAATGCTTTCTGGTTAATTCCACATTTTTACTCAATACAATAAAAAATGATTAATTACGTTCCAACTTAGCCATGGTAGTCGTGCGGCTTGAGGCAGCGGACAGCGCTCAAAGAGTCATCATTTTCACCTCCATCAAAAGAAATCTGTACGAAAGTTATAAAATTATAAGCAGAAATGAATCACCCCCATCAAATCAATTGTAATAAGTTTGTAATTGCGTTCGTAAAGTAAATATTATTTTTTAGTCCCAACTAACTTAACTTTCGCTACTTAGGTAATTTCAAATGACAGGTAAATAAATAATTGTTTAAAATGATTTTCATTACTTCTAGCGTGACCCTCGTATATTAAAAACGGAGACAAAGAAAATAGTACTTAAAAAGACATTTTTTTATTAAACGGACATCATTCTTATGCGGTCGAAATATTGGCGACTATCAGAGCGCCCTGAAGAAAGCCATACCATTATTTTTTTTCACGTGCACTTTTTTTAAGCAGCTTTAAAAAGTAAAAACAGTACTTGGATGGTTTTCAAATTAAATGCTTGAATTAGGAGTGTTAGTATATTGAGTCTAATAAATAATAATTAAACAATAAAGTTTGCCTTAATCAAACACAGCCAATCAATAGAGTTCACGTAAAAAACACCTATTTATAACGGGCGAAAAAAGGTCATAAAGAAATAATTATTGGAAAATCCATTTAACAACAATTTTAGCACTAACAATTACATAAACAAAATTTGGCTCAAATTAAAACATGTGAAATTTACAGATTACACGCGTGATGTTTGACATTTGTCACGCTGTAATAAATAAAAATAAAATAATTATTGAATGTTTGTTATCAATTTCATTATAATTATGGGGCTATTAGTGGCCGCGGGTCATAAAGACCCCTTGGGCACGACATGTTACCAGTGCCGGATTAAACCATGTAATAAGTTTATACTATTTTACCAGCCAACAATTTTATTAAAATAATTTTATTATACAAAAAAAATATTAACTTACAGAATAAAACATGATAAGCCACACAATATGAGTGGCTTGTCATGTTTTAGCAAAAAAATCAAGTATTTCGTTTTAATTTAATTTGTGATAAGCCACATTATTTTGAAATAAATATTTTTTAAAGGCTTTTTGTTGTTTTTTTTTGCCTCTACCAAAGTATACGTGTTTTAAGTTGAAAATTATTATTACCTTATTTATACATTTATTCTTTGTCAAAACTATTAACTCTAATCTACGAATTTTTCGTTTTGTAGCATATCCGATTATTACAATAAGCCGTTCATTTATTGTAAATACAAAAATTTTATAGCATCGTTATGCGAAAGAATTATTACAAAAATCATCATAAATGCTATACACTGATATTGGTATCATAAAAATATTTACCTAAAAAACTAATACAAATTTACAACAAATATAAAATATAATACAAGTGTAAATATATCATATTTATTATAATTAGATAAAAGTTTTAATTTCAAATAGACAATAAAAGACGTATATATTTACATAAATATAGTGATCTATATTCGAATTATTGCACTAAATCACTATCCATGTAAGTATAGATAGCGCTAACAATTTATTTTATCCCATCGAGTTGTAATTTTTTTTATTATTGTAATCAAGATTCCATTATTGAAAATAAGCATTTCTTTGTTGTAATCAAAGTTTTTTTTATTTAAGGATTTCTTTGTTTGTAATAAAAAATATTACAAAATTAAATCAATATTATTTTAATCCAATATGTAGCGGGACGCAGGGCCCCTAAAAGGCTCGGGGCCCATAGGCAATTGCTTAGTCTGCCTGTTGGGTAATCCGGCACTGCATGTTACAAATATTAAAACAGTAAACGTGATCTTTTTTAGCCGAATCTGAAGTTTGCAGCCGAGGCCAGCAAATCAGATGAGGCTAAAATGTAATATTTAAGCCGAGATGCACACAACATTTCTTAGGCGATTATAACAGTTATAAATTTTTATTTAAAAATATATTTCATATGATTGATTCATGTCACATGTAGAGTGCTGTGCTGTCATCATGACAACTCAGAAAACTGATTATTTTCAAAATATTGTAACGCGAGAGTACATACAACATTTGGTTCACGAGCCCCCGACCGGTGCGTGCGTGCCGACGCCTATGAATAGAAGCATTCTAGTAGGAGGAGGAGCTTAGGTAGGTGATCGGTAACACAGTGCAGCGCGCGATAGGCGGGCGACGTGAGGCGGACAGTATGGTAAATAAGGGGAGATAAGCGTATTTACCCGCGCATTGTTATATAGTTCGAAGGTGTTAAGAGCCACTATATAAGCGACGTATGTGTGTGCGAAGACGGACAGTCACATAGAGTGTTAGTCCGTTAGAAGGACAGTTACATTGATAGTAAGAAGTACGGAGTCAGTGAGTGGAGTTTCACAGCAGTATCGTGGTGAGCGTATGCAGTTTACTGTCGAGTGAAATACTCGGGAAGTTACTGGTATACTGCGATAGCTGTGGAAGAGAATACTCGGTAGTTTTGAGGAGTATTGGAAAGCTAGTTATACGGGGATAGCAACGGCGAGTAAAAGTGGATACCCAGCAGTGGCGTTGAAGAGTTGTGGCATACAGTCGGTGATACTGAAGCTGTGGAAGTTAGAACAGTTAGTCCATCAGAAAGGCAGTTAGTTAGTTACATAAATAGACAGTGAGATGAATAGAGTGAATTCTGTCCGGGCAGTTGAATATACAAACGCTGTTAAGTCAGTTGAATATATAGACGCTGTTGAGGTCGGTAAGTCGGACAGTTGACAGTTGAATGTGATATAAATAAATAGTGATATAAATAGTCGAAATAAATAATTAGTAATATCGTGTAAATAAATATTCGTGTTAAATGTTTAAATAAATAGTGTTAGTGTTTAACTAGTTAATTAGTAAGAAGTAAGGAGTCAGTAAGTGGAGTTGCACAGCAGTATCGTGGTGAGTGTATGCAGTTCACTGTCGAGTGGAATACTCGGGAAGTTACTGGTATACTGCGATAGCTGTGGAAGAGAATCCTCGGTAGTTTTGAGGAGTATTGGGAAGCTAGTTATACGGGGACAGCAACGGCGAGTAGAAGTGGATACCCAACAGTGGTGTTGAAGAGTTGTGGCATACAGTCGGTGATACTAAAGCTGTGGAAGTTAGAACAGTTAGTCCGTCAGAAAGGCAGTTAGTTAGTTACATAAATAGACAATGAGGTGAATGAAGTGAATTCTGTCCAGGCAGTTGAATATACAAACGCTGGTAAGTCAGTTGAATATATAGACGCTGTTGAGGTCGGTAAGGCGGACAGTTGACAGTTGAATGTAATATAAATAAATAGTGATATAAATAGTTGAAATAAATAATGAGTAATATCGTGTAAATAAATATTCGTGTTAAATGTTTAAATAAATAGTGTTAGTGTTTAACTAGTTAATTGTATTCTTAGTCTTAATTAGTTTTTATTATTTGTTTGATATTAGTAATCGTCATTATGTTATCTTTTAAATATTTTTTGTCGTTTTAATAAACATCTATTTTAATTAATAATAATTATTTGATTGTTTTACATTTCATCGAAATAAATAAAAACGTTACAAAATATTACAACCTAAATCAATACAAAACGATTTTTCCCATACTTAAAATTTATGAAGCTGCATAAAATGTATTTGCTTTTTAAACAAAGGTTTGACAATTACGGCCTTAAAGTAAAAGTGACATATGTCAAAATAAAAGTGGTACTTTATGATTGCCAAAAGAATCGTAAAACAACTTGTATTTAGGTATAACCGCCTAAAAATAGATTGTGTAGTCGAAAAGTTAAATGAAGTTTTCATTGTTCATTTTTGCTAATAAAAATATATTTTTAAATAATCACATTATTTAAATGCGTCTAATGTTTGAGTTTTAGGTCAAGCTGTAGAAATGAAACACACTAGTCGAAAATTTGAAAACTAGCTAGCTAATAAAAATCACAAATTAAATTCGAATACATTTATCCGTTTGGTACGTTGTTTTACTAATTTTCGCTGAACTTTATTATGATTAAAACTGAAACGTTTTAAATGAAACAGTTTTTGTCCAAGTGGTATGGTAATAGCTCTGAGTTCATTCTGAAAAATGTATATCTACAAAAATATTTAAAGCGAAATGAAAACAAATTTAATTTGCTTGTAAATTGCGCAGGAGTTTGTATGGTTTCTTGCGAATATATTGCTGGCAATGGCAAAACATTCACGAACTTCTCGAATTGTACTATTTTTAGTTAATATATCATTGTGAATTATGTTCTATAAAATTTCTCCTAATTGAATTACGACTTCTAAAATTTGCTCATAACTTCCATTTCAGCTGAAGTTAATTTTTAATGGGTGTATATGAAATTCTGGCTTTTAATCGTAATAACAGAGATTTCTTTGTGCTGTATTTATAAAGAAATGAAAGGAAAGAACGCTTCCATTTAGAGTAGAGACATTATGATTATATGAACATATAAATAATATAAATAAATATAATATCACGGCATATTACCCATTGCTGGGTGTGCCAGTCTGTGTATAAATAATATGTTCCAGTGAAATTGTTATTTTTAGGAATTTAAGTATTTACTAATAGCGTTTTTCATTTACATATACAGGGCGTTGACCGCGATCCCGGAACATAGGACAAATAAATGTTATAGAGCATAAAATTCTACATCTGACTCAATAAGCAAAATAATAAATATATAATTTTTCATGCTTTATAACGGCACAAATTAGGTATGAAAATGTCGAAAATTTCCCCAAAAATAGCGATAGCCATGAAATTGAATCTAAAAAAAAAATTAACAAATGTTAGCGATTTATCTGTCAGTCTAGGTTATTTTTATTTTTGTTATTATTTTTAATTTCTGTTGAAGTGAATAATTATTTATTTAAATTAATAAATAATTGTTCACTTGAACAGATATTACAAATAATAACAAATAAATATATATCAACCTAACTTGAAAGGTAAAACGTAAACATTTGTTAATTTATCTGTTTCTGTTCCATGGCTATCGCTATTTTTGGGGTGATTTTCGAAATTTTCATACCTAATTTCTGCCGTTACAAAACATGTAAAATTAATTTTATTTGAAGCATTTTTACCTAAAATAATTAGGGAATAAGGAAATTACGAAAGTATGATTTTATATGTTAAAGTCTTATGTACCAGGGTCGCGGTCACCACCCTGTATATTTAGTTTTGCACATAGTCCATCTATTGACGTCATGCCTGGCACTACAGCTACTAGATAATACATAGCTGACTCGTCCGCCATACTGAAGCCAAAGTGAGCGCAGTAAATTGTGAAATAAAAGTATTTTTTTATGAGTTTATGTAGTAACAATTTTTCTTATTTAAATATAACTTCTATATTTGCCATATTATATTTATTTAAAATAATAAAATAAGAAAAAATACAGTTTGTTAATATTCTTGAGGCTAGAGAAAAATATATGTATTGCATAAGTACTTGTAAAAATTATGACCATCTCTCAAATGATTTGCAAAATTTGGAGCAGAACAACCTGTTATTGTAGATAATTTCTATGATTTATAATATTGCAACACTGATATTGAATGACGAGTCAGCTGTAATGTATCTAGTAGCTATACCTGGCACTAATTGTTGTTACAACACACGCATAGTGTATTTTGAATGAAACATGTCACAAAAGTCCAGTGCAAGTTTGTTAGCTGTTACTGTCAAATAGAAGGGTTATGTAGCAATGGATATCACTACACATTCGGAGTGTGAAGACTTAATTTTTTTTACATCCATTTTACTTACATAGATACTTTTTACAACTTAAAATAGATATATGCATTTGACAGACTGCACTGGCCAGAATTGACGATCGTAGTAAGTGTAAGAAAGTGCGTACTTAGTAAGGTTCAGTTCACTCGAAAAGTATAAAACTCAGCTAGTGCGCATTGATTATATTTATATAAATGGAAAATGCTATAAAACAAATAGGTAGGTATTTTAGGTGCTTAATTTATTCCAACCGTAATAACTGAAAAAATCGACTTCTTGGCCTTTTGTCCGGCAGTAGCTAATTTGAAGGTGAGGTTATAATAATAATTTATTACTTCAACAGGTATACAACACAAAAAAGTAAATGATACAAAAGCGGATACAAAACAAAACATACGGAATATTACGAACAGAATATATATCAGTTTCGGATGAAGACTTATGAACAGGAAGTTAAAAGCTTTGATTATATCGCGAAGAATATCTAGGTATGCGAAAGTTAAGTTTAAGAACTAGCTGGCGGTCTTCGCAACCGTGTCAATTTATGTTTTAACTACGTACAACACGATTTTAGTGTTAATATGAAAATATTTCAGATTATTCAGGAGTTAGTTATGAGCCCCGAAAAATGCATGTATACATGTTTTGTTTGTATTTCCGGTATAAAAGTGATTAAATTTTCAGTTAAAATTGTACATTTTGGCTAAAAATGTGAGAATAAAAATCGATCAGTATCTCGATTTCGGTTAAAGATAGTGTTAATCCTTGCAAAAATGAACTCTGTAGAGTCGATTTGTGTCAAAAAAGACTTAGGAATTGCAGAAAATAAAATCGAAATTTTGGAAAAATTTAGAGAAAATTTGCCTTAATAAAAATGCATTTTATTGTGATCTGAACTCTGCAACGGTTTAAATTATTTTCAAAATAACACTAAATTCGTGTTCTACGGGGTTTAAAATATAAATTACTCAATTCTAAATCTTAAAATCGACTGGACAAAGTTTTATTTAAATATTTCTAAATTTTTCGCAATTCTTCCAAAATATCAAAACTTTTATTTGATTATGAATTCGGTTGAAATTTAGGTAACACATAAAATCAAGTGAAAATCATTTATACATACTTAAAATTTGTTGAAAATGTTGATTTTTTAATGAAAATATGTGATTGACAACAGAAAAGTGTAGTTTTGACATTTTGACTCTGTTGATAAGGCCGCTCTCGAAACTAATGCCAATGCTATCCTTATGTAAACTTTGAAAATTAATTATAAAAAAACTGTGCAATATTTTGAACTCTATCAACTTCTACGACACGCCCTGAAGCTGAATGAACATATCTACAAAATTTGGTGTCGATATGTAAAACGGTGTAGATTTGCCTAACGGTTATTCTTTCACTTGTGTATATAAGATAATACTGATTAAGTAATTTATAGAAATATTCTTATTTCTGGATCTAATGGAATCAATATTAAATGTCTAAAGTAATGTATCAGTACGTGTGTATTGGTCTGGGAAGACGTGGAAATGGTTAAACCGAAGGTATTTCAGAATTTTCCTCTGTAGTCTTTCGAGTTTCAGTATTTGAATTTCGAAAATGGGAAACCATATAATTATTGAGTATTCTAACTTGGATTGCATAAACGCTAAATTAAGGATCTTAAAGCAACAATATTTGAGAAATGTTTACAGTTTCAGGTCGCGAATCTGGGGAATCGGGTTCGATCCCGACTGACGCCAAATATTTCGAATTTTAAATGACACAAAATTGATCCCTGTGGTGCACTCTCCACGCCAGAAATGAGTGCTCGTGAGGTGTCGCCGATATCGATATCTGTGTACAAAGCAGATTGGCACACCCAGCAATGGGTAATAAGCTGTGATGATATATTTATTTATTTATTTACAGTTTTTAACAATAAATCCGAACATTTTACTAGATGATGTTATAAGATGGTCTAATTTAAAAGAAAAGGACAAGTCCTGGTCAAAATAAACTCCTATGTTACGGTTTCTCATATTCACCCTGTAGTCCAATTCTATAAATTAAAAACTTGCTTGTTTTATGGTTAATACATATATTGGAAGCTGTCTGTGGGAGTAATTCAATATATTTATCGATGTGCAGAATTGAATTTTATAAGTACCTCACAGTGCCGTATTTTTCTAACTCGACAAGTAGAAAATTGAAACATGTTACACACAAGCTATTGACGACGTGGACTATTTTTATACATAAATTGCGAAAGACATCGTTATTTTCTACCGCACAAAATTTATCGATGGAACGAATATACTTACTGCAATTTATCTGATTATGATATTACGCTTCCAATTGGGTCAAACTAAAATACCTACTATCCTGCCGTAGGAAAATGAAACAGGAGACACAAGCATAAATAGATGCGCTTGCGCAATCAATTCGATGCCGACATGTATCAAAATTAAATCATATATTACATTTTGTCACCTATACCGAGTGTTTCACAACGTCAGGTACAAATTTTAAGGATATACAGGCTGTCTCACAACTGGCGCCCCAGAGCGAATGAGGAAACACGAGACTGCACTCGGATGTGTAATTTCGAAGAAAAAAAAATCTAGCTCAAAAGATATTCGAGAAAAGACGTCTTAAAATTGACCAATCCGAGACCTACACCATTAATTTTATTTATACAAATCAAATCTTCTTTAAAATGTATGGGCGACTGTAGTTTTCGAAAAATGTCAGTGTCAAATTAAATTTGACAAGGTGAATAAAAAAGGCAAATTCTTACCATGTATTCAGCCGCTGATTACTTAGAAATGATTATAATTTTCGGAGAATGTGGACGTAACTCTTGTGAATTATAAACCACCATTTGTTGTTTTAATCTCAAAGAATTCAAATGACAATAATATTTTCGTTTAATACATTTTACACAGCTGGTACAACACGTTACACTGTATGATATAGATGATGATCTCGGATGACACCTTCGCTAACCTAAATTTGTTGACAGTGAAAAGTCATCTCTAAAGTGTCAAAATTACAGTAAGTCAAACAAATTTTGTAACTCACTAGTAGTATTTTTAAAACCTAGCAACCAGTTTTATTTTGTAATAATATCATCACACCTCAAGATATTCTTCCGGGATTGGTGGATTAAAATGTCTTGTAAGTCTGTTATGCAAGCAGCCGCAAATTATTTTCTTCCATTTGTTGGCAACCTATTGTCGTCGGCAAGTGTCAGTTTCGTGTCGGGCGCGAGTTGTGAAACACCCTGTATAACGTATGTCCCATAAATTTTGACACAAATTTTAACAATTTTTTTGTAATAAAAAATGCGTTTACATAAAGTTTTGTAATATTTACAAATTAACTGTTTCATAAGTAACAAAATTATGCACTTAAATTAAATAGAGGGGGCCGTGTTCTTTCACAAGGCGCAACTTTCTGCGGACACCTAGCATTAGGTTTTGGGCGACCTTTACATCGATTTCTCGGATTTCATACTAAACACCTCTGAAATTAAGGGAAATGATGGGTTTTATACCGACAATATTGCAGAGGACCCTAATAATGTCAGATATAAACAAAAAGATAAATTCGCAGATGTGTTGGTATGGTGCTCTATTTCCACAAGGGGTGTATCCAGGCCTTATGTGGGCCGAGTGAGGAGAAGCCAATGTTTCAACAATAACAATTTATATTCTTATACCTGTATCTGCATACAGGTTGTCCGGATTTCGAAGGCCACCAATGGGATCTCGGAAACTATAAGAGACACGAGATACGACTTCGGTTAAATGAGACGCCTTTGGGGGGGGGGGGGTATTTTAAATGTGCTTTTGTTTTGACACAAATTCTCATAGGTTACTAGAAAAGAGCGGAAAACTGAATTTGGTCAATATTTTCACTTTTAAATTACTTCTAAACTATCAGTAATCGAGAAAAATGTTTCAAATAAAAAAAAAAAAATAGATATTTTTATTGTCTATCTAGTGGCGTACGAAAATAATTTTTCTGCCGGTAAATTTTCGAGATATAACAAAAACTTACATTTTTTTTTAAATGGAACCCATATTTGATTTTTGTTTCAAAAAAATGCTTATATTTTATCTTTCGATTGGTGTAAGGGTTTTTGTCTTGTAAATAATTTTTTAGATCATACCTGGTATACCTACTTACGTGAATTTAAAAATATAGAGTTAAAATGTAATTATGAAACAGGGTAGTTATGAAATAAGTCATTTAAGTAAAATAAAATACTATTTCAAAAAACTAATGAAATTACTGACGAAAATATAAGAAATATCATGAAAAAATATTGAAAAATCTAATATTTTAAAGGTAACATAAATTTGAAACCCAATATACCAATCGTAACAGAAAAATAAGTATTTTTAAAGTAAAAAATATGAGTTTTATTTTTAAAAAAATGTAATTTTGTGTTATATTTCGAAAATTTACCAATAGAAAAATTATTTTCGTACGCCACTAGATTGACAATAAAAATATCTCACTTTCATTTAAAAATGAAAATATCGACCAGATTCAGTTTTCCGCCATTTTCTAGTAACCTATGAGAATTTTTGTCAAAATAAAAGCACATCTACGATGGACCCCCGAAGGCGCAGAACATGTCCCATTTAACCGAAGTCGTATCACTTATCGTTTCTTAGATCCCAATGGTGGCCTTCGAAATCCGGACAGCCTGTGTATTCCGCAGTCTTCTGATAATAAACCTTATTTTGTGAAACTTAGCTAAGAAGAACATGTTGGGGATGATTTTATCTTCTGGCCAGACCTTGCCTCGTGTGACTATAAGACAAACTCAATTTCCGCCTAAAGAAATACGCTGTAAGTTTTGTAGGTGAGATATGTTAGAAAAGACAAATGATTTATTTTATTGTTGTGTAGTAATAAATTGTCTATCCATTTGAGTCCATCGGGAAAACTTTTGCAAAAAAAATCAGATATTTGATAAGTCTAAAAGACCTAACTTAGAAGCAGTTAATGCCATATAGTCAATGCCTGACATTTTATTGAAACTTAAAGTTAAAAATAGTAAATTTTGTAATGCAAGAAATGATGATTTATCTAAGTATGAAATTTCATTATGATCCAACCATAAGTTACGAAGTTTATTCCCGTGACCAAAACCAAGTCGGGCAGTTTCAAATATTTGAAGTTCGTTGTAGGATAAGGTTAGATTTATCAAATTTGATGAATTGCTAGTCCTTCTATTCTTTGTATTCCATTATTGTTTAAAAACAAATAATGAATAGGTGTATCGTTAAACATACCCCGTTCTATATGTTTTATTGTATTTTGTGTTATGTTGACTCGTGAAATTTGTGGTAGTTTATCAAAAAAAAAAGCCAGTAAACTCATCTGTGTAACATTAACATTGGTGTAAGGTTTTTAATTGGTAAATTGTCTTGAAGTTTTAGTGATATTTCTGGCACATATAAATTATAAATATCCAGCTGTTTCAAGAATTGATTTAGTCTATAGCGGGTATATCTGCATTTTCGGAATGTATAACCAATTTTTCTAAATTAGCCATGGTATTTTCCGTCAAATGAAGGGATCTTCTAATATCGAATAATAGGCTCGTCCCATAGAATATTTTTGGGCTCTTTTATCTCAAAAAGTTTACGATGGAGAATGGAAAGCCCAAAGTGAAGACGAACTTCAATGCAGAATATACAAGAATCAGGAATGTCCGAGAAATCTATGTAAATTTTTCCTAAAAACTAATGCTAGGTCTCCGCAGAAAGTTGTGCCTTGTGGAAGAACACGACCCTCTTTATTTAATTTGTGTTCATAATTTTGTTGTTTATGAATTAGTTAATTATAAAGTATTACAAAACTAAGTAAATGCATTTTTTTAAACAAAATTTTTTGTTGAAATTTGTGCCAAAACTTATGAGGCTTGAGGCTACTTTACAAAATGAGTAAAAAAGCTTAATCAAAATAGATCTGACCTTGACTGTTTCCAAGAAAAAGCCCATTTTGCAGTAGAATCGAAGAAAAACTGACAAAGATAGTGATGGAACAAAATTTTGCCAGTAAATAGACAATAAAAATGCAATAAATTTTCTTTATTTCTAATACATTGAATAAATGTTGAGGCCTTTAAGTTACAAATCATTTATTGTGTTAAACAAGTCGGCTACAATAATACAATGGACGTTTCGGGCGATCGGGCGTGCATCCACCCATCTTCAGAACAATTTAATTACATTAAAAAAATTGTAATAGTTAAGAAGTTATTTGAAAATTAAATATTAGTCAAGGTCGCCACAATTTACTTAGTACAATTAGTGTAATTTTTTTAGTACGGTCTGCATTATGAACAGTTTGGGACACGCGGCTAATAATGTAATACATTCTTGTTTATGATATACATCCTTTTTTTGACAATAATTAAAAATTAATGAGACTCGCATTTGTATATTTTACCTCTATACATGTTGGCAATTAAAATGATATAACAGAATTTTTCCCCTCTCATTAAAAAATAATCAAGCAAACAAACTTTTCATCTACATTTTATTTCATGTAAAATTTTCTCCGATTTATATTGAATGTTTCAGACAACGTTTTTGTTTCATTATCGTGTATTTGTTTGGTATCTATAAAAGACATGCTATAAAAATAACTTGTAAAAATAAAATTATACAAAGTTCGATTCTGTTCAGAGTTTTTTTATAAAAGTTTTCACAAAGGCCGCATAGTTTGTATAGATATCTGATACTAAATGCATTGTAAATATACATGGCTTATGGACAACTAAAAATAAACAAGAGTAAAGTTAAATATTTACTGTTTCTTTTATTTATTAATATTCTAGGAATGGATATCATTATATTATAATTGTTTCAATTTTTATTAAAATTTAATGTAGAATTCGTCTGTAATCGTATTCAAGATAAGAAAGGGCATTATCTTTTTGCTCCAATCTCAAAATAAGTTCTTTGTTCTTTTTATATTCCTTGTAAACCAGAAATGGAAGAGCAAACGTGGAACACTCAAATTGAAAACATTAGGATGTAATTGTATTTTTTCACAATGTAAAGATGATTTTGAAACGTTATGAAAAAAATTCTATTTGTTTTTTATACTTCGATGCGTAAAGTTTCTACTTTTCACACGGCAAACTGTGTAAAAAACGACAATATTTTTTTTACTTTACACCTTACAGAGTTACCAACAACAATAACGTGTGGCATTTAAGTTGTATTACCTAAATTTAGTTTTTTCTGTACATTCATTTTGGCAATACTGACTGTGTACTGCAGTATTCAACTTCAGATCTGTTATCCGTCAAATGTGAACTCGGTATGACCAGAAAAGTAAGGTTAGAATTTGCTTTTGGCGCGAGTTCATATTTTGAATTCCCCAGTATAAGTTTCTTATTGAAGTATGATTTTATTGATAAAAAAAATATATTTTTTAAAAGAAGTAAAGCAGCTATTGTTAAGAATTCGATAGTTTGTTTATTCAGTAATAGATTGTAATAGTTTAAAACCCTTTAAAAGGTAGAGTAAGAAAATTATTAATAATTAATATGTTACGTGTAGGTTAAAATGCCGTATGTCTTTGATAGACCCTCACCCGCCCGTAAATAGGTCAAGTGCAATAAAAGCTATGTTGCGTATGACTGCATACCGAAGTTATAGGACTAATCGAGACATACGTTCATTGAATTTTGCAGTGTTGTATTAATATTTAAATAATTATTATAGTTTATAATTATAAACTGTGCACAGTTCATGTGAATATTATTGTACGAATCTGGAGATAAAGGATCGGTCTAGGTGTTACATATAATGCTTTGCACAAGAGATTTACTTTTATGAGATTTCTTGGCCATTTAAAGTTAAGCCAAAATTTCCTTGCGGTATGAAATACACGGGGATTAAAATTATGTTCTCACCGTTATGAACTGAGTTTTAATTTGGGACCTAAATTTGACCGCTACACTTTTCTGGTCTATTTGGTGTATTCACACTGTCGTGTGTTCGTCTCTTGTATGCAAATCAAGTGTAAATAAGCTTTATGACATTCGGTCAATAATTTTTGTGATTTGGCAAGCCGCGTCACGAAATAATTGACCTCTTGTCATAATGCTTATGTTTACACTCTTGTTGCATAAATAATAATTTATTTAATTAACATAAAATAAATAAATATACAACATCACGACTTATTACCCACTGATGGGTGTACCAGTTTGTTTCGCACGCAGATATCCGTAAGGATGATAATATATTCGTACCGTGTGGGCGTTTACTAGGCATCACCTCACGTGCATTCATTCCTGGCGTCGGGAGTGCACCACAGGGGTCACTTTTATGCCATTTAAAATAATTTTGGCGTCTGTCCGGATCGAACCCTAGTTCAGATTCGCGACAAATGCAGAAAATGTTATTTCGAAACTCTATATAAAATTATTATGGGGTTTCATGGCCGCGTGCCTGAGTGGTCGCGAATCTGGGGAACCGGGTTCGATCCTGACCGACGCCAAATATTTCAAATTTTAAATGGTATAAAATTCACTTCTGTGGTGCACTCTACACGCCAGCAATGAGTGCTCGAGTGGTGACGCCTGGTAAACGCCCGCACGGTACAAATATGCCATCATCATTACCGAATTCTGTGTACAACGCAGATTGGCACACCCAACAATGGGTAATATGCCGTGATGATATATTTATTTATTTATATAAAATTTTAAAACTCGCTGTACTCGTTGCATTACTTTTAGAATAATAAATTTCCCGTACTTGTTACAAAATAGGTATTGCAAGTAGCGTACAATAGATAATCTGATCATGGATTTTTGACTAAAGGCACCATGATTTTTAATTTCCTTTGAGTCGATTTTGAAGGCGTAATAGTAATAAATTGCGCTGAGTATTTATGTAGTGTGTTTGTGTTTGGTCATGCAGAGATAAAGAGAAAATCAATGAGTAAATGGTTGTTGGTTCTTTCATAGGCTACTAATGAGCATCTGTAGGCCGTACGGAGCTCTTCATTACGCGAGTCATGATGGCTTCATAAACTTCTGTTGCTCTGCTCCATCGGCCTAAATGACCTGGAAGCATCGTTTCTAAACCCTACCTGTCCATTATTCCACCTTCATCTTTTATTGATGTTGTTTTGTTTGATTCTATACGGACGCAGTAGGTACGCAGTATACGCAGTTTCCAAATTTCCGCATGAATTACCGATTAATTCATTAACTTTATATCCGCATCAACCTCTAAATGGATACAATGTTTACCACAATTTTATTAAACGACCCACGCAAAACAATCAAAATATTTATTCAATTACGTGATAAATGAATGAGAAAACTTTACCGCAACCGTATAAGGTAAACATACATATGATTCTTTCGCGGGTAAGAGAAACAGTGTAAATTACCTGGAAAATTCACATTATAAACTGTTTCTACACAGTAATTTTCATAACAACACGATTGAAGTATAACTACCGAAGAAACATTTTGTGAAAAAAACAGTGGACTAACATTGTTTAACCCTTTGGATTTCAATTTATTTTTTCTTGTCGGGGGCGGTGAGAAAGTGAAGCTACCTTTTCATAAAATAAATGGCTGACGCCCACAAGTCTTTATATCATCTATTTTTGAAATATGCCCCCAAAACTCATATATGGTATGACTAGCGAATGAAAGTTGACGTTTAAATTATTTTTTCTACAGTCTATATACAAAGTAATCATTTGCGCTCTCTTTTGTCAACGCAAAATGTCACTTTGCCGCTCATGCACGACAAAGTAGAAAAGACGCTCGCTGTTCAAATTTCTAACTATACAATGTTGAGAAATGTCTATCTAACATATAACTGCACTATCGGTATATTACATAACCAAACAAAATGCCGCACTGCTGTGGAAATAAAATAGGGCATTCATTTACAAAAACGAAAGTATAAAATGTTTAGATTTGATTGAGGCAATAGCTCAATAAGAATGGAAAATAACGATAAATTGAAATTAAAAATTAAATATAAAATAAATTGTGTGAACAGTGCTGCCACCTGCAAAAGTTTAGCGTGAAGGCTCCCAATGGACATCTATTTTTTCACTGCACTAGTTTAATGTATTTGAAACAAATAAATTATAAAAAAACTTATAATGTTCATTTCAAAATTGGCATTAATTTTTTGAAAAAACGAATGCCAAAACAATATCTTGAAGTCATATTTGAATACGTTACTTCACTGCAAAACTATAAAGAATTATTGTAAGTACAAAGTGTACATTTTATTATTTTTTATTATGGTGGAAGACCCCATTGTGGCGACTATAGAAAAAATCTTGTGTGTGTATCGAGCGCAAATGGACATTGTCGATTTCGAAAGAATGCCGCGCTGCTGCGTCGTTCGGCAACAACCTCTCAATCGACAATGTCCCATTTTGCGCTCTTAATCCACAAATAGCTATTATAGATGTGGTTTCTTTTGAAACCCCAGAGAAGAATAGAATTGTACGAAATATTCAGGTATAAAATTTTTGTATGAACCCATGTAAACACTGGACTAGCAAAGCACAGAAATACATTACTATGTCTGGCTGAAAATAGATGGCTGACTAGGGTAACTGAATACCAAAACTGGGGTGCGTTTAAGATATTTTAAACATTTTTCGTTTATGTTGATTATAACAAAATATTATGATCTTTAAACTATTTAGTTTGGCAATTCTATGAAATAGGATTATTTTAATTTCCTCTAACAGTAAATCCAACTCGAGGGTTGCTTACATCTGAGACAAACGAACTAAAATTTGCGGTATTAAATTTTTAAAATACATCCCTGAATCCTGTTGCTAAGGTCATTTTAAATGCATCCTGGTATTGAGTACTATTCTAATCTTCTGTAACGGAATACATAAGGGTCAGTTTCTTTTCAAATCAAGTATAGGGAAATGTTTTCAAAAGAAACCACATCTATTAAATAATCTAAACGTCAACTTTCATCCGCTAGTCATACTATTCGAGCCCAAACTCATATTAGTTGGGTTAGTTTATATTTTCAACAAATTATAAAATCTACACAAATGGTTGGAAAATTCTACAAAATTCTTTCGGCTACTTTAAATATAGACTTAAAACTGTTGGCCCAATGACTGGTGATAATAGTTCGATCGGTATTTTAAGGGTCATCTTCTAGTCCAGATTTAGCTTCTACCGAGATCCTTTACTTTTGGCAAAATTACACCGGCCTGAAGTTAGCCCCGCCCATTATAGCACCAACGGTCTTTTTTTTCTTATTAGTTAATGCATCGTTAGTGCTTTTTAGTGCACTATAAACGAACGTTAGTGCACATCGCATTATTAAGTAAATAATAAAAATTATGGGTGGGCCAACTTCAACATAAATTTTAAGATTTATTTAATATTTACCATATCATTAGTTAGTGCATCGTTAGTGCTTTCCAATGATCCCAACAGTTTCGTTAGTGCTATTACCATACACCAGAAATTAAGAAAAAACTCTGGGTGGGCCAACTTCAAATTAAATTTTAAGATTTAATTAATAGGTACACTGTCGCTAGTTAGTGCATCGTTAGTGCTTTCTAATGAACCCAATAGTTTCGTTCATGCTATTACCATACATTCGAAATTATGAGAAAACTCTGGGTGGGCCAACTTCAAATTAAATTTTAAGATTTAATTAATACGTACACTGTCACTAGTTAGTGCATCGTTAGTGCTTTCTAATGAACCCAATAGTTTCGTTCGTGCTATTACCATACCCTAGAAATTAGGAAAAAACCCTGGGTGGGTCAACTTCAAATTAAATTTTAAGATTTAATTAATACGTACACTGTCACTAGTTAGTGCATCGTTAGTGCTTTCTAATGAACCCAATAGTTTCATTCGTTCTATTACCATACACTCGATATTAAGAAAAAAATCTATGTGAGCCAACTTAAGATTAAATTTTAAGATTTAATTAATACGTACACTGTCACTAGTTAGTGCATCGTTAGTGCTTTCTAATGAACCCAATAGTTTCGTTCGTGCTATTACCATACCCTAGAAATTAGGAAAAAACCCTGGGTGGGTCAACTTCAAATTAAATTTTAAGATTTAATTAATACGTACACTGTCACTAGTTAGTGCATCGTTAGTGCTTTCTAATGAACCCAATAGTTTCATTCGTTCTATTACCATACACTCGATATTAAGAAAAAAATCTATGTGAGCCAACTTAAGATTAAATTTTAAGATTTAATTAATACGTACACTGTCACTAGTTAGTGCATCGTTAGTGCTTTCTAATGAACCCAATAGTTTCGTTCGTGCTATTACCATACCCTAGAAATTAGGAAAAAACCCTGGGTGGGTCAACTTCAAATTAAATTTTAAGATTTAATTAATACGTACACTGTCACTAGTTAGTGCATCGTTAGTGCTTTCTAATGAACCCAATAGTTTCATTCGTTCTATTACCATACACTCGATATTAAGAAAAAAATCTATGTGAGCCAACTTAAGATTAAATTTTAAGATTTAATTAATACGTACACTGTCACTAGTTAGTGCATCGTTAGTGCTTTCTAATGAACCCAATAGTTTCGTTCGTGCTATTACCATACCCTAGAAATTAGGAAAAAACCCTGGGTGGGTCAACTTCAAATTAAATTTTAAGATTTAATTAATACGTACACTGTCACTAGTTAGTGCATCGTTAGTGCTTTCTAATGAACCCAATAGTTTCATTCGTTCTATTACCATACACTCGATATTAAGAAAAAAATCTATGTGAGCCAACTTAAGATTAAATTTTAAGATTTAATTAATACGTACACTGTCACTAGTTAGTGCATCGTTAGTGCTTTCTAATGAACCCAATAGTTTCGTTCGTGCTATTACCATACCCTAGAAATTAGGAAAAAACCCTGGGTGGGTCAACTTCAAATTAAATTTTAAGATTTAATTAATACGTACACTGTCACTAGTTAGTGCATCGTTAGTGCTTTCTAATGAACCCAATAGTTTCATTCGTTCTATTACCATACACTCGATATTAAGAAAAAAATCTATGTGAGCCAACTTAAGATTAAATTTTAAGATTTAATTAATACGTACACTGTCACTAGTTAGTGCATCGTTAGTGCTTTCTAATGAACCCAATAGTTTCGTTCGTGCTATTACCATACCCTAGAAATTAGGAAAAAACCCTGGGTGGGTCAACTTCAAATTAAATTTTAAGATTTAATTAATACGTACACTGTCACTAGTTAGTGCATCGTTAGTGCTTTCTAATGAACCCAATAGTTTCATTCGTTCTATTACCATACACTCGATATTAAGAAAAAAATCTATGTGAGCCAACTTAAGATTAAATTTTAAGATTTAATTAATACGTACACTGTCATTAGTTAGTGCATCGTTAGTGCTTTCTAATGAACCCAATAGTTTCGTTCGTGCTATTACCATACCCTAGAAATTAGGAAAAAACCCTGGGTGGGTCAACTTCAAATTAAATTTTAAGATTTAATTAATACGTACACTGTCACTAGTTAGTGCATCGTTAGTGCTTTCTAATGAACCCAATAGTTTCATTCGTTCTATTACCATACACTCGATATTAAGAAAAAAATCTATGTGAGCCAACTTAAGATTAAATTTTAAGATTTAATTAATACGTACACTGTCACTAGTTAGTGCATCGTTAGTGCTTTCTAATGAACCCAATAGTTTCGTTCGTGCTATTACCATACCCTAGAAATTAGGAAAAAACCCTGGGTGGGTCAACTTCAAATTAAATTTTAAGATTTAATTAATACGTACACTGTCACTAGTTAGTGCATCGTTAGTGCTTTCTAATGAACCCAATAGTTTCATTCGTTCTATTACCATACACTCGATATTAAGAAAAAAATCTATGTGAGCCAACTTAAGATTAAATTTTAAGATTTAATTAATACGTACACTGTCACTAGTTAGTGTATCGTTAGTGCTTTCTAATGAACTCAATAATTTCGTTCTTGCTATTATCATACACTAGAAATTAGGAAAAAACCCCGGGTGGGCCAACTTCAAATTAAATTTTAAGATATAATTACTTCGTGCACTGTCACTGGTTAGTGTATCGTTAGTGCTTTATAATGAACCCAACAGTTTCATTCGTGCTATTATCATAAACTCGAAATTAAGAAAAAAACTCTGGGTGATCCAGCTCCAAATTAAATTTTAACATTTAATTAATATGTACCTTAATTTTGTTAATATTGTGCTTATATGGCTACTTACAAAATGCAATAACTATATTATCCTGAAGACCTGTAGAACAATTTGTATGAGTTAATTTTCTGAATCGTCACTTTGCACAAATATTAAAAATTTGATAGCTTGTGATCGGCTTTTGTTTTTTTTTTTGCATAAAATCATCGCAAATATGCTGTATATAATGTCAAATGAAATCTTTTCTAATGGGTTGCCGTACCTAAATGTAATAAATTTGATAGCTCGATCTACTTCTATTTTTTGCATTGTCGTCACAAATATATAGTGTATGATGTCAATTGAAATCTTTTCTAATTGATTGCCATACCCAAATGCGAAATATTTGATAGCTCGATCTACTTTTGTTTTTTGCATTAAGTCGTCACAAATGTTTCTTAATGGACTGCCATGTGCAAAATGCTAAAAATGAAAAAACTAGATCGTCCCCGATCTGATCTGCTTCATTTTCTTGCAGTATTCGTAGCGAGAAGGTCGTGCAGTTATTTTAGGGTTTGTTTCTATTAAATTATAATATTAACATTTGCGACTGGGTTTGCCTGCAATTTTGCTTCGCACTCGATGTTTTCAGAACAGTATTACTAATGTAGTACAGCAATCTCCTCTCTCTTTCAGGCCACGCCTCCCGCGTTTACAACTGCCATGTGCTCGGGTCATGTATGATTTCTACTTGAGCAATATACCTATAAAACTAATAAACTACTGGTGGGAGTGAGATTTGTGAGATTAACATTAGACGAGTGCAGATATATATAGCTGCACTTGTCTGTAAGAATAGCTCTGCGCAAGTGCCAGATTGCTTTGATTTTATTGGTGTAATACGGGAAAGGGAAACTAACGGGAGGGAAATTCTTACACTAACTGACAAGGATAGACAATAATGTTTGTAGCAGACTCCTCTTAAATGAGAGATAGGGCATCAGCAGTATATATTTTTATAGGTATATTACTTGAACTACGGAGTATTGGCAGTGCGCATGTGTAACTTTTACAGTGTTACCAGTCTACGGTAATTTTTAATTGAAAATAAAATTAATATTTAACTTTTTCCTGCAAAAGCTTTAAAACGTGCAAAACAAGGCGTAACTAGAATTTGTATGCATTGCTTTTATAAGTTGACAATTATGGCAGTTTAGGTGACAAAATCAAAGAAACAAAGCGCCAAGCATAGCCGGCTTGATTTCGAAATCAATTGAGTTTTCCCATGTATTTTAAATGTGTGAATTGAAAAACTAGTAGAATAATATTCTGTAAAAGTGTCACTGACCATACAAATTTCCTCTAAAACTGGAATTGATACAAAATTCATACTATAATCATTTAATGAGCCCCTTTCTCTAGTTTAAGTTTGCTTATTAACGTTTTTGTATCTCTCAAAATAAACGAAATATTCTTGGCGCCAGACTTACACCAAACACCCTGTAATGCCTGTTTTATAGGTGTTTCAATAGGTGATTTAAGAAAAAAGATGTTATGGTGAAGCAATAATTTTTTTATAACAAAATAATATTTTAAATAAATATAGTGACATGCTTACTGAAAAAAAAATCTGCCGTGGCCAACACAATACCTCCCGCCATTTACAGCTCGAGTCACCAAAAAGATTAAGTTAATCCTTATTTTTGGAGTACGCTAATTTTGACAGTTTATTTCTTAAAATATAGTCTAATCTAATCCAAGTAACTACCTTTTTTAAACCCATCAACAGGAACTCAAATACTATCATTCAGAAAATTTTGAAACCTTGTATTGCGAACTTTTTCTGTAATGGAAAGAGCTCATTAGATTTTGGTGAAAATCGGATAACCGGAAATGGCACTTTACTAGAAACTCAAAATAGTTTTTCTTCGAAAAATACTTTTAAATGTTATTTTTTCAAAATTAATGTTATTACCTATAAAAATTAAAGATTATTAAATTTTCTATAGATTTGCATTAATACTTTTTCTATATATTTTATGGATAAATTTCTAAAACAAACAAAACGCAGGTATTCAAAAGAATGTAACTGACAGATAAATGTCACTATCAAAGAACTAATCATTTCAAAATAATATTAGTAACGCTTTAAAAAGAAAAAAGTAAATAGAACAATAGAAAAGGAATTCAATGCAGTATTCCAGCAAAAGTAAATATGTAGGTATGTATTTAGATTAATAAAAAATTAACGATTTACAAAATTGTTTAAGCTAATCCTCATTTTTGGATTAGTGAATTCTATTCTATCCCAGTATTTAAAATTTAATCTTCATTTTATTATAGCTCCGGTGGCGCAATGGTTAGAGCAACGCCTCATGTCATGAGTGCCCTCGGGGATCTGGGTTCGAATCCCACTAAGGAATGGATGTGTGTGAATGTGAACCCACTCTGTAATTGGGATTTAATCATGTTGAGGGGTTTTAAAAAAAAACGGTAGTTACTTGGATTAGATTAGACTATATTTTAAGAAATAAACTGTCAAAATTAGAGTAAAATTCGCTAATCCAAAAATAAGGATTAACTTAATCTTTCTTGTGACTCGGGCTGTAAATGGCGGGAGATATCGTGTTGGCCACACCAGATTTTTTATAAGAAATAATACTCCTAGGTTTTCTGACTGGGTGTGGCTGTATCCATTTAGCTATCGAATGAAACGGTTCCTTCTGACTGAAGTTGGGCAACACGGCGCAGGGCAGCACAGCACAATTTTTACCTCCCGTCCCGTCATACCGCAGGTAAGGGAGGTACCTAATGTTTTCGGTCCAAAAATTCGATAGAGTTTTCAGTGATTAAGCACGAATTAGGGACCACACAACACGTTTTTACTATTTTTACAGTGATGTCTGTTTGTGTCTCTCTGTGTGTAACGATTTTTTCCTCTACGATATATATCAACCTGATAAAAATTTCTATTTTCCGTATTTAAGGTTTTTGCATTCATACATAGAGATGATTAGATTTTGGGTATTATTGGACAACCGGAAGAGCTACTTTACTTGAAGCCTTTAACAGTTTTTAATGAAAAAACTATAGGTTGTTCATATTATTTTGTCCACTATTGCTATCTCGAGAACTATAAGAGCTACGAGGTCGCTTAAATTAGCAAATAATTTCTATTTTACTTACTAGGCTATTTTATTGGGCGTAAGATTTTTTTTTTCAACTAATGGTTTTCAAATTGTAGGTACCAACTTTGTTATTTTAACTAGGACCATAATTTTTTATTTACTTATTAGACAGAGAATTTTATTTTGAATTCAGTGATATGATATTTGCATACCCTTTGTTAACATTTTTTTTTTTTTTGAGAAAAATTCAATTAAAGTTTTATATTAACTTAATGAAACTATGGCTACTATAAGAATACCACGAATGGAAAAAATACATATTATTTTTTACATAGATCTAGAGTGCTCTGATAGAAAGCAGTGAGTAGGGTTCATTAGAAAGCACTAACGATGCGCTAACTAGTGACAGGGTACAATTCATTAATCTTAAAATTTAATTTGAAGTTGGCCCACCCAGGGTTTTTTTCCTAATTTCTAGGGTATGGTAACAGCACGAACAAAACTATTGGGTTCATTACAGAGCACTAACGATGCACTAACTACTGACAGTGTACGTATTAATTAAATCTTAAAATTTAATAAAGTTGGCCCACCCAGGGATTTTTCCTAATTTCTAGGGTATGGTAATAGCACGAACGAAACTATTGGGTTCATTAGAAAGCACTAACGATGCACTAACTAGTGACAGTGTACGTATTAATTAAATCTTGTAATTTAATTTGAAGTTGGCCCACCCAGAGTTTTTTTCATAATTTCGAGTGTATGGTAATAGCACGAACGAAACTATTGGGTTCATTAGAAAGCACTAACGATGCACTAACTAGTGACAGTGTACGTATTAATTAAATCTTAAAATTTAATTTGAAGTTAGCCCACCCGGAGGTTTTTCATAATTTCGAATGTATGGTAATAGCATGAACGAAACTATTGGGTTCATTAGAAAGCACTAACGATGCACTAACTAGCGACAGTGTACCTATTAATTAAATCTTAAAATTTAATTTGAAGTTGGCCCACCCAGAGTTTTTTCATAATTTCGAATATATGGTAATAGCACGAACGAAATTATTGGGTTCATTAGATAGCACTAACGATGCACTAACTAGCGACAGTGTACGTATTAATTAAATCTTAAAATTTAATTTGAAGTTGGCCCACCCAGAGTTTTTTCTTAATTTCAGGTGTATGGTAATAGCACTAACGAAACTGTTGGGATCATTGGAAAGCACTAACGATGCACTAACTAATGATATCGTAAATACTAAATAAATCTTAAAATTTATGTTGAAGTTGGCCCACCCATATTTTTTATAATTTACTTAATAATGCGATGTGCACTAACGTTCGTTTATAGTGCACTAAAAAGCACTAACGATGCACTAACTAATAAGATAAAAAAGACCGTTGGTGCTATAATGGGCGGGGCTAACTTCAGGCCGGTCAAAATTACATAAGTAATTTTCTATTTTTTTGAGTAATTGATACAAATACTAGAGGACAATAACTGCTATTTTCAGAAATTTCAGTTTTTTGGTTGTGCAAACTGAAATAGAACAAATTTTGTTAAAATTGATAAACTTATGTAATTTGCCTATAGAATTGAACCCATTTTTGGGTTATAATCCAGAAATGAGTCAGGTGTTAAATGCAAATATCTTGAAAACGAAAAGACATATCGACCTGCGATTTGGAAAACAGCGCGGTGAAATATATAAAAATTATATATAAAATAAATATATCATCATGGAATATTACCCATTGCTGAGTGTCAATCTGTTTTGTACGCAGATTTCGGTAATGATGATATATTTGTACCGTGCGGGCGTTTACCATGCGTCACCTCACGGGCACTCATTGCTGGCGTGGAGAGTACACCACAAGGGTCAATTTTGTGCCATTTAAAATTTGAAATATTTGGCGTCGGTCGGGATCGAACCCGGTTCCCCAGATTCACGACCAGACACTCAGGCACGCGGCCACGAGACCCCCAAATTATAATTTTGAAAATTTGAAAGTTTTTAGAGAAAATGAGTGACTTGAGTTTTGAGGGCTATAACCTGAATGGAACAACGGCTGAATTTGTCTGACATACACAGTGAATATTAGAAACCGTGACATAGGCGTTTAACATGGGAAAAAAGTTTTTCCCAAATATTGTCTGTCGTGTAAAATCTTATGTAGTGATTTAAATTTAAGATTTGGAGAATGAAATTTAAAGACGGCATAAAAACAGTTTTAGTATGCGTTATTTCAAGAAATGAGTGTTGACAAACTGTCAGGTACATATTTTTTACGGATTATTTGGTGTGACAGTTTACATGACATCCATTTTTTGAAATACTCGCACACTAAATCAATTTTTACCACGTCTTTATATATTAAGTTTATTTGGACTAGAAGTGGGCGTGTGAGTAACTTTTTGTTCATGATCACGCACACTCACGTAATTAAAAATGTAATCACGACCAATCACGCGCGACTTTTATGTTCGATTCACGATCACGCACGTTCACGATTTTATTTTGGCACTCACGCCCGATCACGCCTGGCGGGTCACGTTCGTATCACGTAATTGTTTCTATGTACATTTAAGTCTGTTTAACACAGTCATAAGTTGTTATCAGATTTTTTAACAAATTGGTAATAAGTAAGGTAATAAATTGGTTTCATTGGAAACGAATGTTTATTGACAAATAGGATGTTCTATTCCATCGCAAATATCATTATAAATTTGGTAACAAATTTGTTAACAAAAATATGATCGTGTCACACGGGCTTAAAGATATGTATATCTTTATAGTGAAATCGGCGTAACTGTGTATATACTATTTTGGGTACAACAATAACACTATTTTTATGCAAAAAATACTGTTGATGACATATTTGGACAAACTAATAATAACAAGAATATAAAGTAAAAGATGGATATTAAGACATTTTTTTGAATAAAAATAGAAGTAAACTTGTACTCACGCCCGATTAAATTTCAATCACGCCTGATCACGCACGATAATTTCTTAGTGCCTCAAAATTTAAATTATATTCACTATCACGCTAGTCACGTCCTGACCCATCGTTACCCGACAAATTTACGGTCCGCGCCCACCTCTAACTTGGGCACCAAAAGCGTAAATTTAAAAGGTTTAATATCTAAAAATTCTGAATTTTATTCTTTAAATTTTTATCTATAAAGCACTACATAATGTTTTTAGGGATAAATAATATTTGAGAAAAACTTTTTTCCCATGTTAAACATTTATGTCTCGGTTTCCCAGACTATGACTCATTGCAACTCAAAGGGTCAAAGCAAATATTTCGGTATTAATTTATACGACAGTTAATTAAATATAAGCTAAACACTCACGGTAGCCGACGTATGTATTAAATTATTTTGATATTTGTACTTCTTTTTTACCAAGATTGCTTTTTGTACAGTAATTCCAATAATTCAGTAACATACTCGTATACTGCCATTAAAAAATATAAGAAGCAAAGTAATGATATCCGATTAGATTGGTAAAGAATCTAAATAGAGTTGCAGAAAAAGTTGGAATACATGTGCAATGTTATTCCCGGGAGTAGGAAACGTCAATTTTAGATAGATCGTCAGAGAAACAAACTTTTTTAAAATATAATATTCCAAATTCAGATGGATTTAAAATATGCAGATGCCGCAGATTCTCAGATCGCTCGATCTCGATATGACGAATGAAGAAAACTCAACGTTCGAATGAAGAATGAATGTAAAAAATGAAATTAACTCAACTGTATGTATTAAAGCGGAAATTCAAACCCCTAATTAATGCATTTTTTAACTTTAAATAGTTTTGTTGCCTCATCTGCTGCAGGGAAAAGTGACAAATTTTATTAAAAATTCCGAGAATGTTAATAAAGTGGATTATTGTTCAAAAAACTATTTTAATCATAGAATATTTCTAAGATTCTTATAAATAACAATGTGGTTTTATTACGAAGAAATATGTTTTCATTAATTTTCGCTACTATAATAGTATCAACAGTTTCTTAAATTATTAAAACAAATCATTCTACAGTCTGTTATGTAAGTAAAAGTACATAGCGTAAAAGAATGTTGAGATAACTCCTTGGAATCCAAATATGCAATAATTCGATGTTTATATCTTTTCATATAGCAGTAGAAGAAGTTTGAGGTGAACCAATGAGTTAAAATTCCAATTTCATGGAAATTGATTCAAATCGAAGATGTCTGACTAAAAACACGGGGCTGTCACAATTCACATACAAGATCATTCGCGTCGCGGCAGATAATAGGTATTTGACACATTTACAATAAATAGTACATACATATTTATCATTAGGGTAATAGGCATTTTGATATATAATATTCTGAATATAAATTGTACGCCAATGCAAAAAAGTGTTTCACGTCAGTTTTGACAATCAATATTTTTTTCCAGAGAACACATTGGCTGGTGCCACAAGCACTGTTTTAACTAAATCGTTGTATTAAAGTATTGTAACGTGGAACGCCCGCCGTCGCCGCCGCTGTCGCCACCGCCATCGCAGCCGCGCCGCCGTCGCCGTAGCAATGAGCGAGTGTCTATTTATAGCGATGACGCAGTCGCGCTAGCAGCCGGGCTACGTAAACGACGTGTTTAATTACGTGCGGTCACCTGAACCTTTTGTGTCCATTGATATTATGCGGTCGAACATTCTAGAGCTTTCTAGAAGGTAATGCCAGCTGTATAAAAAAGAAGCAGCTATGCTCGAGAGTTAGTTACATAGGGAGAGTCATATAGAGACATTCACATGGAGTGTTACAGAGTAAAGTGATAAGGGAAGCACAGCAGTATCGTGGTGAGCGTATGCAGTTTGTGTCGAGTAGGTACTCGGGAAGTTACTGGTAAACTGGGATAGCTGTGGATGTGAATACTCGGTAGTGTTGACGAGTTATAGTATACGAGGATAGTAACGGCGAGTCGGAAAGTTACTGGTATACCGGGATAGCTGTGAAAGAGAATACTCGGTAGTGTTGAAGGGTATTGAGAAGCTAGGTATACGAGGACAGTAACGGCAAGTGGAAGTGGATACTCGGCAGTAGTGGTGAAGAATTGAGTCGTACGGACAGTCGGTAATACTAAAGCTGTAGAAGTTAGACAGTTAGTTACATAAATAGACTGATAGTAGGGTGAAAAGTGTAACTTCTGTCCGAGCAGTTAAATATACAGACACTGTTTAATCAGTTGAGTATATAGACGCTGTGGAGGTCGATAGGCGGACAGTTGAACGTGATATAAATAAATAGTGATATAAATAGTCGAAATAAATAATTAGTAAGATCTTGTAAATAAAAAGTCGTGTTAATTGTTAAATAAATAAATAAATAGTGGTAGTGTTATCTAGTTAATTATAGTTTTAGTCTTAATTAGTTTTTTAAATAATTGTTCAATATTAGTAATAATCATTTTCATTATAGTTTAATAAACACTTCTTTTAATTAATAATAATTGTCTAATACTTACACTTCACCCAAATATATAAAAACGTTACCAGTAGATATGTTAAATTCAAATTTAAATAATTAATTTCAACCTTATGTTCAAAGAATTTTTTAAAAAAATATGTGTTTGAATACAAATTGTTTTGCTTTAAAATCATATTTATTTATTATTATTATTATTATTATTATTATTATTATTATTATTATTATTATTATTAAATATGACATTTCTTAAAACAGCACTTTAAAACAAAGCTTGTGGTATTAGCCATTGATTTATATTTCTTACATAATTTTGAACAATGACCTAATTGGTCAGTTTTGAGGGGTCTAGTTCTTATAAAAAGTATGTAAAACAAAAATGATTGCCCGATTTACTAACTATGTGATTAGTCTTAACATCGGTTAAAGGTCGTACGCTTTCTTAAATAACACGCTGTATAGTATAGATCAAAATAAGTCGAAAATTGAGTCGAAGGACATGCTGTGTAACGCATTCAGTCCCTTAGTTATTTTTTAAATTAAAATTTGGATACAAAGTCTTAAAGTGAAGATACATTCATTTAAATTAAAAGCTTTTACATTTCATCCGAAAGTATCTATGTTGTTTTTCTCAACAAGTGGACAATGTAAATATAAAGCAGTGTGTGGATAAGAACGTGTGAAGTGTGCAACAGAACACTGAGCACTGAGCACTGGACCTAATCTAAAGCTACACTTGTTGATTTGCAATGCGAGTGCCGTACTGCCACTGGCTTGCTGCGGCTGTGTATTCCACGCATCAGCATCACCATCACAACTTCGTTGTCATTCAGAGAACAAACACAATACAAACAAGATGTATAGCATACGCTTAACTCAAATGGACGAAAAAATTGATTTCATATGTCTTTTTTACACAAGGTAATTTCCGACATTACGTTCATTTATATAAAAGCGAAATTCAAACAAGCAAAATATTAGAGATAGAAGTCAAAAAATTTCCGCGCAGAAGATTCGATTATAATATTTTTTGAATCAAATAGCCATAGTGCTATAAAATAATTTAATAATGGGTATAGTCACTATAATGAAACAATTGTTTTTGATAAACGTAAGTTGTTAACTTTTCAAATAAATTTTGACAATAACAAATAAATCAATTAATAATTATTGATGGAGACTCTTTTGGTCTAAGGGCGTAGCAACGAACTGCTAACGAAATGAATTTGATCTGATAACAATTCTCCCTGTCAAGTTTGCGTTAGCAACTTCGATTAATAAAATTAAATTATTAAAACAGAATTTCGCTGTTTTTATTAGTCGGCCATGAATTGCATAGATAGGTAACGAAATTTGTGACAAAATTTTGAAGAATTTTAACATAATATCTAGAAGGTTTACAAAAAAATTTACTAAGAAATATTGTTGCTCTCTACGAGTTCTGTCACTGGTTAATTTTATGTACTTATTTCTGTTACACCCTCTATAGAAAATTCATTACTGCTTTTTCTGTAATTATCAGGGATACATATATTTTTGAACGGTACTCTTGTAATAAGACGAGGGTAAGCGCAATAACAAATAAATAACTTTTTATAAACTCTTCTAAATTATAGTTTCGATAATCATATTTTAAACAGAGTTTGTTTATCTGTTTAAGTTATAAATGTCAAAATTCAGTTTAGAAATTCTTTTCGTATTATGATAGCCACGACATTTATTTGTTGATTTTAGTTTAGAAATTATTGGGTATACGTGCGTGACTTTGGATGATCTAGCCTATGCACCCCGTACCCCTAAGATAATCCTGTCTTGAAGATAGCGTTTTGTTTTTAAAGATAGTCGGTTTAGATACTCGTGAGAGTTAACATGTAAGAGTCGAAATCAGTTCGTCGCATCGGGTACACGTGTCTTGTTTTTGGACATGTAGTGTCTTTTAGTTTTGGGGCGACGTCCGCCCGCTGGGTTACAGAATGTAACTTATTAGTTGTGTATGTTAGGTTTAGTTTAAATATAAATAAAGTTCAGTTATTAAAACACAAGTATTTGTTCATGTCCGTAGTGTTCATCAGTGTAAAGTGTAAGTGTATGTGTGTTCAGCTCAAGATCCACCCCCCTCGTGTTACACTCTACACGGTGTTATGTAACTATGTAAATAATGTGCCATAGTTCATGATATAATAAAGAGATCTGAAAGAAGTTATAATCTGAAATATATTCTGCACAATCTGTCAAGTCGCCGTAAAAGTTGTTGGATGGTAAAGCCAACCAATTACAAACCCGGTTCTTAATAAATTAAAATCTAAAATTAAGTTGCTCCGAAATAGCTATTTGTGTATTAAGAGCGCAAAATGCGACATTGTCGATTGAGAGGTTGTTGTCGAGCGACGCAGGAGCGCGGCATTCTCTTGAAATGGATAATGTCTATGGGGTCCTCCGCCATAACAAAAAAATATTTGTTTCAAATACATTAAACTAGTGCAGTAAAAAAGTAGATGTCCATTGGCAGCGTTCACGCCAAACTTATGCATGTGGCAGTACAACTGTTCACACAATTTATTTTATATTTAATTTTTCGTTATTTTCCATTTTTTTAACTATTGCTTCAATCTAATCTAATCATTTGATACTTTCGTTATTGTAAATGAATGCCCTATTGTATTTTCACAGCAGTGCGGCATTTTGTTTGGTTATGTAATATATCGAAAAAGTAGTTATATGTCAGATTGATTTGTGAAGGTGGTAAATGTGTAATTACAGTGCCATTAGTTCCTGACTAAACGTTTCTAGTAAGAATGTAGACAAGACATTTCTCAACATTGTATGGTTAGAAATTTGGACAGCGAATTTTTTATACTTTGTCGCGCATGAGCGGCAAAGTGGCATTTTGCATTGACAAAAGAGCGCAAATTGCTACTTTGTATACAGACTGTAGAAACACTATATTTATTGGGTGTCATGAATGACGTTAGGTTTGCAATAAATGGGTTAGTACTTAGATATTTAGAAATGCCTCTTAATTTAACTAATCAAGAATACACCGACATGCATTTAGTTTACGGAGAAGTGTGTCAAAGCAGTCGCCGTTCATAAAAAGTGTCTTATCCATGTTCAGTCTCTGAAGTGTTGTTTTCACTCAAACTACTGTGATTTTTAAAGAATTTTTTATTCAAATAAATAATTGTTATTGGTCTATCTTGAAGTGATTTCACAATTGCAACAAGCACATTAAAAAAGAAATGATTGCGGATTACGATATATTGCAACCTTGTTTATTAAGTGGTAACGTATGGCACGTTACTCACATAACAACCTATACGGGTGATTCATCGGTCTGTTCTTTTTTAATAACTCGATTATTTTAAATATTACGAAAAAAAAAAATTCTAACGAAGTTTATTTTATATTAAAAGGTCTACAAATCTGCAGTATGTTCCATTTTTACGCAATGGTATGTAACTGTATTTTCAAACAGAATATCCTATATACCATGCGCCAATTTGTTCCACATACGACTTCAGATGCGCCATACACCTACAGCACTTTTCTTACGCACTTTCTTACGTTCGTAGTTGGAAAATAGGGATAGGGGTAGAATCTGTTTCGCTTAGGCAAGGAAAAGGGATAACTCAAACACGAAACTAAATTAATTAATGTACGCCTAATAAAAAGACAAATTTAATTGAACACCAATCTATAATAGTGAGAGATGATCTCTTGGATGAGGGGCGATCACGACGAACTGGTGACTAAGAAGGCAGTATGATTTGAACTGAGTGCACTCTGGTGTTGAATAGATGGAATTAACTATGGCGCCTACTTCAAACGAATAAGTAGGCGTAAGGATGTAATGCGCCACTTGTAATCATACAATGCGTCAAGTTTGGCTCATGCGCCATAGGTTGGCCACCTCTGTTATCTATGTACTAATATAAAAAATACAATGGCGAATGATTTTAATATCACTACATCTTTCAAATTTAATGAAGATTAATTAGTTAATATTTCATCTATTTCAATCCGATATTCCATTATTATACCTTATTATTTAATATTATCAGATGTCTAATTCAAAAAATAGTATTGCAAAGCCTTGTGAATTTAATAAAAATGAAATATTTAAACTATTCACCATCAGGGACGTATTACCCAATATGCAAAACTAGGCGACTGCCTAGGGGCAAAACGCTAAGGGGGCGCCGCCGTCAAGCACCAAGTATTGAGACAAAATATTAAAATAAAAATTAACGTAAACACACCGCTCAAATGAAAGGGGGTTAAAATGAATGCTAGGAAAAATTAGAAAGCATTCGATAAAATAGTTTAACATCGACATATGTAAATTTGGATATAGCTCTACGAATTTTTTTATGTATCCCAGCCAATTTATTCTGGAGAACGTTCATTTTCGACGATAAAAAGAATTAAGACCAAAGGTCTATATTGGGACAAGAGAAGCTACATTCGTTGGCAATATTAAGTATAGAAAATGATATTATTATCGATCAAATATACACGCCAGAAATTATATCAAACTTTTTAAGAATTTATTTGATCTTGTTGTTTGATTGGATAATATCGGATTATTATCAAATCTAGAAAAGCTGATGTCTAATTTGTTTGTTGATTTAATGAGATGTTGATGTGTTTTGCAGTATTTTTTGTATTTTATAAGAATTTTTGTTATAATTTTCGTTGTGAATTTGTGGGTAGTTATATAAGTTCCTATTCTTTATTACTTTGTGCTGTGATTTTATCTCATTCAAATAAACATTCAATAATTCATAACAGTTACCGTGCGAGAAAAATGTATTTTTTAAATTTTGAACCTAATATCCTACGACTACGAATTAAATAGTTTCCCTTTTTCAAGTAATTTTGCTCTGATTTTTGGGGGCATCTGAGAAAATAGCCTAGGTGTGATTCTATGCTTAATCCGGCTCTGTGCGCCATTGTATTTTTTAATAATATAACATGATTGTTTTTATACTACTGGAGAGCAAATTTCACGTACTTTTCAAATTTGAATAAATATATAGCGTGTTCCATTTGAAAATATAAAATTACATACCACTGAGTAAAAATGGAACAGCCTATATAAAAATGTGTACTGTAGATTTATAGACATTTTAATATAAACTAAACAGCGTTTGAAAAATATATTCATAATATTTAAAATAATCAAGTTATTAAAAAAGAACAGACCGATGAACCAGCCTATATATGAATGTGCCATAAATTTTTTAAAAAATTAAAAAAAATACTTCGTGAATTAAACTCAAAACTGGTAGAGGGTTGAATGTTTTAAAAATAGTATTGCTTCGAAGATAATTTTTATTATTACTTTATTTGTCTAAAATGAAATTGATGTAAAAGGTTGTATTTATCATAATCCTCGTCAACCTAATGAAAGGTTTTGGTTTTAATGGTTGGTGTATGAGTCAGGTGCAACGCAGCCTCTTCATTAGACCTTTCAAATTCTGGAAACAAGCTATTAATTACCTGTCAAGGCTTCCTCACACATGTTACCTATCCGCGAGTCTGCAACGTGATCTCGTCATTATCCTACATCTTCATATAACACAGCACATACATATTTACCGCTAATCGGTCTAATGCCTCATAATATGCTGAATCTAACTTCTTACTGCTAACTAACTCAATTATTAACAACCAACTGATTAATTTTACTTAACAAGAGCTCAAATCACGACATGACTCTTAGATTGTTTTATGCTCTTCATGAGAGCTGTCAAAAATAAATGGTTACTCTATTAACCGGTTAGCCAGCTACTGCGGTTTACAACATAGAAATAGAAAATCAGTTGAACGGTTAAGTCGGTTTCGTGTAACCAGTTGAACAACTAATCGGTAAACCGGTTTGGCGTTACCGGTTATTCAATTAATTGCACAACTGGTTATTGAGGATAACATAGTAGACATAATCAATAATCAATAGAATCTGTAATAATAGCGTGTTTACAATAACATGAAGTCGTAAAAATTCAATTCTATTTCATACGGGGTGTTTTTTTTTAAAAGTGTACATAGGAAAATAACGTGCTTATTTAGTTTTTGCAGACTGTTGTCCCCCGTTTTGGCTGACAATGGTTGTGGTATCAATAGCAATATAAAAATTCTAAGTCAAATGACACCAAATACATGTGAATTATGTAATATTTTAGTCCCATAATTTAGTTATTAAATTTATTCAATTTCTTATTAATAGCGATAGCCATGGCATTTGAGGGTTATACAGAGGCATATTTTCATGCTGCCGTCTATTGATATTTTCTTTGAACTTTGTTGAAATACACGTGTGACTCAGGTTACTCAGTTGCTATATTAGGTTTGTTCGCGGTAGCAATCCCGGACTAGTTTGAGCATAATACGCATGCGCAGTTTCATTTTAGTTGTTCGCGATACGACTCCGACTGACATATGATTGGCCACTGATGGTCAAGTGCTAATCAGACCAGTCCAGGTGATGCTCAAACTAGTCCGGGATCGCTACTGCGAAAAACCTAATACAAACAAATCGCTGTCATGATGACAGTTGCAAGATGGTGTCAAATATGAAGTGAGTGTATAGTCTTTGCAACAGTGGCTTCCGCTACAATTATAAAGAATACATGACAAATATGAAATTATTTAAGTTGCCATAGCCATCCGAAGACATTGAATTATGTAAAACTCAAATGACAACAAGTGATAGAAGACAGAGCTTTAAAATGGCGATGGGTTGTTTGTATTATGATCTTCCATCTCAACTTTTAACTCAACTGTCTCTGTCTTGCGTGTGACGTCAAAATCAACCCTCCATTGTCAAGTTTTGTTCCAGATATAAAGTGGGCGGCATTTTATGACCACCCTAGTAAAGTTACCTATGTCTAATTTTTTTGGTGGGTATATTTGCCGAATCCCTGACAAAAATCCAATACTATTCTTGAAATTTTTGATTTATTACTGAAGATCATTTTAAATCGAAGCATTTAAAAAAAATTGTTCTGCCGTTTGAGAATCACTGGTCGAATTTTCGGTTTGTTATTATTAATAAATTAGCCCCTTATTTTTGATCATTTCTTGTATATAACATTTTTTTCTAAAGTCATTAGTTCGCCCAAAAAAGCGCTGGTTGTTTTAAAGGGAACATCCTGTATATATATATATATATATATATATATATATATATATATATATATATATATATATATATATATCTTTATGATTTTGCGAAAACTTTGTGCGATGAAACAGCAAAATTCTTTCATGTTTATATAATCCTGGTAAATATTTAAAAAAATATTCTCTCGCTTGTTTTTTAAGGACCCAAGTTCAATTATTCTAACCCAAAGGTACGTTCAGGTTTTATCTTCCTCAAGTGTGCTATTACCTACGATAAAGCATCACTTTGGGTAATCTTTTCAAAAATGCTTTATGTACGAATGAGCACAGCACACGATTTAAATCTTTAACTACGACTACGAGTATAAGCTTTTTAATGTTCGTTGGTTATTTTTTGGCAAATTAGAAACTGGTAGATTTAATTATAGGGAATTGCAGTGGCATGTACGCAGTGCATTGCAGGCGCATTCCAATTGCATTGGTACATTACAGTGCACTGAACTGCATTCTCGCGTGTTTTCATCAAAATTATTTAGAATTGTTTCTAAATATACCGACTCATCTAATCTGCCATACACATTTATTATAACAATTTGCTAATTACATGTATCAACAGGGACATAAATAATAAATGTACAAACTACACGATACTTGGTGGAACTGTTTTAATGTAATGTTTAAAATTCATACTTGACACCTTTCACAAGATTTCAGTCTTTCAATCAACCTCTCGGTCATTTTTCAGAGAGTGGGCCAGTCTCTGATAAATGACAGATTTAGAAAATATGACCGACCAAATTTTTGAATTTCGTAAAATCGAATATTGATTGATGATACCTGTTTTTGAATGGACATGCTAGCTTGATACAATAAAAAAAAAACATTGTTGCACACGAAATGATTTTGAAAGATCTACGAATTGGGCTGCAACATATAGCAGAGACTAAATATATCATACGAACGTGTTTTTCACATTATCCATTTTGATTTGGCTATAAGAAAATTGTTAGCTAAATGGAAACCTAAATGTCTGAATGCCTGCCAAAAACCACTGAGAGTCGAGGATTCATCTAATTTTTCATAGATCAAATGGTAACTATAGATGAAACGTGGGTCCATCATTTTGATCCAGAAACAAAGGAATAGAAATGTTGGCTCACCTCGACCCAAGAAGTTCCGCGTACAGAAATCAGCAGGAAAAGTTCTTGCTTCCATATTTGGGACAGATTACTTGAAACAGGGCAAAACAATAATTGGAGAATAGCATTCTTTATTATTAACTAAACGTCGCGATAAATTAACGGAATAACGCCGAGGAAAAGTTTTGCAAGACGCGGTTAGCTCTACAAAACATGAACGAATTGGACTTTGAAATGGTTGATCATCCCTCATGTTCCCCTGTTTTAAAACTGGTATTGGTATTGATCAAAACATTAATTACAATTTACCACACAAATTTCTGTAGCAGCTTTCAGTGTCCGTTAGGTGCTACCTGGTAAACGCATTCCAGATTTGATTTTAGTATCCTTATTGTTAATAGAGTTAAAATTAATGATACAGTCTCGAAAAAAATTGATGAGTTGTAATTGAATGAAATGTGAGTATAATCTAGTTGTGGGTGTGCGGAGATAGTTGAGTGAAATTGTGTAAATAGTAATGAATATGTCATTGTGAAAGTTTGAAGTCCCTAGGGTTAGGGTTTTTGCTTTGCGTTAGGTATAGTACGGCGCGGCAGCCTTGCGAGACGACCTGGTGTAATTTATACAACTTATTGCACCCCGTTGAGCAATAAAGCCGACACATATCTAAACGCGAAGTCCTAGCATAGTTTACAAGTTCTTTATATGCATGACCTTTATTACACCCGACACACAACCATGGTCACCGTCACCCCATACACGCACACACACACTCACACACACACACACACACACACACACTCACACACACACACACACACACACACACACACACACACACATACACACACTACTGATTTGTCACGACAGTTTAAATTTGTTTTATTGCACACATTACTCAAAAGTCTATAGTCGGTCAATTGCTAGAAAACTGCTACGTAAGCGGAAGATGATGATGATGATGATGATGAGGACAAGTAACTTCTTTCTTTGTAGAACATAAAGCAAGAATTATTAGTTTCATTGATCATACTCGTTTTTAAACTCGGAGAAATAAATTCGAAAGTCAGCTTATATTTAAGAAAAAAAAAAAAAAAAAACTGATGATTGAACTTTGTCTCAACAATGCGATATCTTACTTTTATATATTACAAGAACTGTTTGCATTAAACTATAGCACTGAAACAAACTTAATATGTATTACTTATTAAAAGAAATCTATGTACAAAGCAGATTGGCACACTCAGCAATGGGTAATAAGCCGTGATGATATATTCTTTTGTGTCAAAAACAGGGTAAAGTCTGAAAAAATCTATTCCCGTTGTTAAAATATACTACTAGTTTCTATAGACCTAACAAACAACATGTTAATCACAACTTTACTAGCCGTGCCTTCGATTGTATTGGACACGGCGTGAAGCTTGAAACCACTGATAGTTTATTCATTAAGCATGGGGTGAAGTGAGCTGTACTGACAGTTGTCATTCTGTAAGAATAACTTTGTAGTCGTAGAGAAAGTACAGTATGTGACTCGTTTTATAAACTCTTTAGGCACTCCTTAATAAAACTTGTAACATAGGTAAAATAATTAACACTTGGCTAAGTTTCATAAATTAGGATTTATCTTTATCGCGATTTCGGCTCTTACGCCATCTTCAGAAGACAGAAAATGTATATGAGAATTACATGACTATATATACAGACACAGGTATAAGAATATAAACTATTATTGTTGGTCTTGGAAATACCATCCTAAGGGATCAACAAAAATTCCCTTTCGACAATATTTCCAAAATTTCCGAGTGGAGAACAAGTGTTTGGAAATTCATTAGTTTTTCATTACGTTTAATGGCTTTGTCTATTTCAAATGCTTCCAAGATATTTAATTTCGAACCTTTCTTTTCTACGTGGAAAATTTTCAAGTTTTTAATTGAACGATCATGATTACTTTCAATAAGATGTGTGATTAGGAACCTGATTTTTAATTTTTCCAAGATCTCATAAATGTTCATTAAACCTAATGAGAAAACTTCTACCCGTTTAACCAATATATTTATATTCACATTGGATTTCATATACACCTGATTTGTTAAGAACATTTTTTGTATAAATTATATTGTTGATCAGTTTATTTAAAGTGTTATTATTGTAATATTGTTACATAATATGTTTTGTATTAATGGTTAGCCAGAATTAAGAACATAATTTTTAATTCAAAAACCTATTTACTTTTTATTAAAATGATTCTTAAATCGGTTAGATTAACTGTTTAAATAAACCAGTTAATAAAATCATTCATAAAACAAAAAAATACATAAATTTTTTTACTACGTCTGCTCAAAAAGTTTTTTTTAATTATATTTCATAGTTATTTATACAACAAGAGTGTAAACACAAGTTTTATGACATGAGGTCAAAGTACTTATTGACCGAATGTCATAAGCTTATTTATATTTGAGAAGCATAGAAGATTTTTTTATACGATCTTAAATAACATTCCTGAAACAAATTAGAAATTTGACAGACGAACACACTTCAATTTGAACACAACAAATACCGAGTTCACATTTCATATAACAGATCTGAAGTTGAATACCGCAGTACCTAGTATTATCAACATGAATGTACACAAAAAAACTAAATTTAGGTAAGACAACTTAAATGCCACACGTGTATTGATGGTGGTAGATCTGTAATGTGTAAAGTATATACAATACGAAAGTGTGCAAAGTACCAGGTTTACACATCGGAGTGTAAAAAAGAAATTTAAAAAGAGGAAAACAGTGCAGTTTTCATTTATTTTTAGAAACGGTTTAAAAAACAAGTTTAAATTTATATCGGTTAATAATTACCGGTTTAATAGAGAATAAAAATATAGGTTAACTATTTTAAATTTTGAAAAATATTTATGGATATTACATTATTTGAATGTTTACGGTTTCTGACCTACAAGATAATTGTTTCGTTATTGATCATAGCCTACTATTTTGTCATGTTAAATAAAAAATTTTTGTACTTTAAATTGAATATTTCAACTTTTTTTGTAATGTAACGATATAAAAATAATTGATGGATGAATTCAGAAAAAATATATGGAATAAACTAAAGTGATTTATAGTCACTTGAAAAAAATATAACTTTGTTTTTTATTCGTCAAAAATTTTTTTTCATTAAGTTCACGTTCTCGTACATTTTTTTGAGTTTCGTCTCGTTCTCGCACGAGATTCTCGCTACTCTTGCTATAAAAATAAGGCGCTTGCGCACTACGTATTTACGTAACAGTTTAACTACAAGAGACAAGTTCGCACCAATCGCACCGTCTTCCGTGTATTTGTAATCGTATAACTATAATAAAGAGACGAAACACTAAATTCTGGTCCCAAAATTATTTCAATACGAACATAATGTTTATTCATTTACGGCACAAGAAAATGTGATGAATTAGTAAATAATTTAATTTACCTCTAAAATATCCAGTTTATTATCAAATTGTGATCTATAAAATATTTCAATACTAACATCTGTCAATACATTCTCTCATCAGTAAAACGAATTAAACATTAAAAAAATATTTTTTGTAACTATAAGTACCTATACTTTATCATTAAATATATGCCACTATTCAAGTAAGATTTTGTCGTAAAAGATCACTACACTGGTAACCCGCCGGCAAACACGCTTCTCTCCGTGTTGGCTCCCATCGACGCTTCATATAACATCCTAATCTATTCAGCAAGAATTTTATTAACCGTGGTTTTAAATGGGGTGAATTAGGGGCTGAAATATTAGAGAAAACTAGTTCTATTGGATGTAAAACCGATTTTGTCTTTATTTTGCATTTGCTCGCTTTGGGACCTATACCAATCGACTCTAGATAGGCAAAAAATATAGTCAATTCATATAATTTTCACATTCAAGTGTTCTATGCACGAAATAGTGTTGACTCCACTCCTTGTACGGTACACTTTTCATTGAATTTATGAATCAAAGCTATAAAGTTACAAATACTTTTTATTTCAAGACTCTCGAGAGAATCTCTCGAGATTTCTCACTTTTCGCAGTTGTTATATAAATCTCGCTTCGAATTTTAAACTGCAATCTGGCTCTCGTTCTCGTCTCGCATAATGAACGAGACAAGACGAGATGTGAGAGTACTCTCGCCTCATCGTGCATCACTATTCTCGATCGTCTACAACCTTTATTTGGATATTTTTCTTCAATTTACAATAATAAAGATTAACTAAACTAATCGAGGTGTCCCGTATCCGTGAAAGACCCTGTATTGTGTATTGTATTATAGGGATAACAATTTCGCTTTAAATTTAATTTATTTTTACGTACCTCGATTGCATTCCCGTTCCAATAATACTTTTTACATTCCTGTTATGCGTAATAATTATGAACTTAAAATAATACATTAAAACACAAGTATCATAAGGCAATCTGTTAACGTACGAGTCCAAGTTTGGAAAACGAGTGCGTTAACAGGCCATATGATACATGTTTTTTATACCATTTTTTCTATTGAGGTAATTTTACAATTAGATATTTTTAAAAAAGACTTGTCAAAAATATGACAGTGTTTTTTTGTCAGTTATGTTGGTAGCGCTTCCCGCTAACAATTGAAATTTCACATTTAGACAGTTCGTGTATTGTATGATTCTGACTGATTGTTTACATTAAAACATTGTATCAAGCATTATATAATTATGGAAGAGGAAAACCAATACTTACAATGTACTCCACCGGTTTATTAATAAACCACCTGATTTGACATATTTAATAAAGGTAAATTTATCAAAAAACGAATCGGGATTGCTGGTTTGTGTTAGTTATCATCACAAACTCTTTAAATAATGAGATACTTTAATGAACAATTTATTGATCTATACTTTTACATTCCACCATCACACATCCACTGGTCACATATGTTGTATTTGTATATGGCACTTATGTCTAAATCATATTTAAAAATTTAATATTCGACAGTTCGCCTCGACGTGGAACTGGAAATAATGGATCGTAAATTTTTTATATTTACTTGCAAGTAGCCACAAATTGAGTTGACAGTGTCAACATTGCAAGTAACGTGCACCATACATTTCAAAATCTGCCTGATATAACAATACAATCAGCTGAAAAATGCAATATTACCATAAAATTAAATTGTAATTAACTTCACAGATTCTTCTTTCTGAACACAGCTATAGCTATAAATTTCTCTTATTTCTAGTCCTATCACCTGGAGAAAAGATAAAAATTAATAATTAAAAGTAATATTTCAACATAAACAAATTACCATTTTGAGGTAATATGTAATTCATCTGTCATGACTACCACCTCTAGAAAACGAAAGGCGCCAAAAACAGTACGTTTATAGATCTTCTAAACGTCGTGTTTTCAGTAATAAAAAGTGCTTTTATAGACTCATAAGAAATAGAAAAACCTTATTAGAAGACTATGTTTCATTTATAATGAAATTGAAAATAAATGTTTTAGTAAACTAGACATTTTCTTTCATACATTTACTCAGTTCAGAACTGTTCTCTACAATGAGATTAAGTGATGCATTACTTACTTTTCTGATATTCTTTTGTATACTTGTGTATTTTTTTATTATCTGTACTCTGTCTATTTTTGCCTGTTAATTTTGTGTATTTTGGTGCCTCTCTCATGTTTTTGGGATACTTACGTACTCTGTTTTGGGAGAGTATAAATAAATAAATAAATAAATAAATAAATAAATAATTTCATGACAAAATAATACCTATGTATATGTTTATTTATTTTCTAAAACAACAGTGTTATTCTTTAATTAATATATTGCTAACAATTTTGTGTGTTTTTTACTCAATAATCCACCTTACAAGACACCTGCAGTAGGGGTAGTAGATGTCAATAATGTCATATTTAGCAAGCAATATATCTGCAGCAACGAAAGCAGTAGATATAAAGGTTGAAACTTTTTGGCATGGTAATACAAACCACCAATAGACTTCGTCAGTCAACGTGTTAATTAATCAATGAGCGATCAATATGAAGTTGAATTTTTTCTTGTCTTGTCGCCGAAATTCTCCCCTTAATGGTCCGTTCCGACACTATCTCATGTTTTTTCCAGGCATTTTTTTTTCGTGCTAGTTTGTCGGGGATGAAATAATGGCGCGGCATAAGCCAAGCATGTGAGAAGTCAGTAACGACCGGCGCTCTAATCAGACTCCGGAGTCCGGAGAGTTCCGGAGCAGGAATCCGGCTAAATGAGGGGCTGACCACCCGGTTTGACAAATCAAAATCTATTCGACCTCACACTCACTACGGTTTGTCTTTTGTTGACGCTTCAATAGAGACTAGAATTCAAGGGAGATGAAATATGGCTCACGGACCAGGAGATCACAAACTAGATTACTAACTTACTGATTCAAATTTGTTATGTCATACAAATGGTAACATATTTTTGATGATAAATAATAGGTTCAGAGAAAAACTATGAACTCAGACTCATAATAGTTCGGTCGGTTTAAATTTTCAATAAATTATAAAACCTACGCAAATGGGGAGAAATTTTTACAAATTTCTTTCGACTAGTTTAAAATATAGATTTTAAACATAGAAAAACTTAATATGTATTCAAGTATTCCGCCATTTAATACTGGATTACATTGCCTTTATTACTAATACCAGCTTTCTATTAGACACTGTATCTACAAGGCTTGCACATTCTAGTTAGAGTATCGTCTCATACCGGGTGTCTTAGGCCGACCGACACATGGGAGATTAACATTTGAAATCAGTTAATTGTGAATAGTATCTCCCCAGTGTGAGATATTAAGCTGAAATTTTGTATACTCATTCGAGGATATTAATTCTATGGATTACATTTGAAATTAGTCAATTTAAAAGTGTAATATTAGAAATAAATAAAAAAATTGTAGATTGGTAAGTAACAGTACAAATAGCATAGTGGTAGCGTGTGCGCTTGGTAATAAACAAAGCTCAGAGAGAATGTGTTCGGAACCAGCCAGCAGCAAAATTTAATTTTTACTATTCAAAATAGTTTTTATTATTAATGTTTTCAATCTTTTATAGACTTTTAATAAAATATAAATATTATTTAAAGCATAAATTATACATATCTATTTCGTAAAATCTGAATCACATTGATTACAATATACAGTTAAATAATTATAGTAAATATTTATAATAAAAAAATATCGTATGCGTTTTATTAAATTTCAATAAAAATTAAAAATTTATTACCCATAAAAATTATCATGACAAGTAAAAATTAAAAATTAAATTTTGCTACTCTCTGGTTCCGAACCCAGCCTCTCCGAGCACACGCTACCACTATGCTATTTAAGCTATTACTTGGTAACAATTTTTTTCCGGGATATGAACAACAATCCTGGAAATTCTACAAATTTATTTATTTTTTTCTGATATCACACATTTAAATTTACTAATTTGGACTGTGATCCATAAAATTAGTATACTCCAATAAGTACACATATTTTCAACTTGCACTGGGGAGATACTGTTCACAATTAATTGATTTCACACGTTAATCATCTATGTGTCGGTCAGCCTAAGACACCCGGTATATTTTGCAAGGTAGGTTTCACTTACGCACTGGATTTTTTCAAAGTTGTTTTCTATTGTCCCAAAAGTAAAGGGTCTCAGTAGAAGATAAATCTGGACCAGATGATTACTCTTTAAATGCCGATCGAACTATTATCGCCCGTAATTTGGTTCACAGTTTTTTTTAAGTTTTAAGTCTATATTTACAGTATTGTGCAATTTTTAGAATTTGTTGAAAATGTAAACCATTGTGAGTTTGGGCGCGTATATGATATACTAGGTTTGCTCAAAAAGTTTTGAGAATTTTTGTATTTCATACGTTATTTATATTCGATTGAGCTCATTTTTTTATCATCTTGGTAACACAAACTGTGAAGTGCGTGTTAGGTTGCATTCTTTTATTCATATTAACATAGTAATTTGTGTTTGTGTTCGGCAACTAATAGAGAATACTTTAAATGGGACAAAATTAATATAAAAAAATCTGATGTGGTCAGCACATTACCTTCCGTCGGTTATATGAGGCATTTACGAAAATTCTACCGGTGAATTGTAACCGGTAAACAGTTGTTTGTCAGGTTATAGCTACCGGAATCGATATTTTAAGAACGCAAGTGGTAAACAGGGGTAGATCTATAACCTATAAAAAAATTGAAAATTTGAAACAGGTTAGAAATTTAATGTAGTTAACATACTGAGCAGAGTCCTACTTTGAACACATTTCCAAATTTAACGCGCACGCTTCGCTTTGCATCACTACCTTTTTTTGAGATTAGATTCTTCATGAATCCGATAGATGAATCTGGTAGATATTGTAAAATTTTCGAACACGGTAACTTTTTACCACTCGTTTCTAAATTTCTTATATGTACATTACCTTTCGACAGTTGTATGTATTTTATACAAATTCCATACAGAAAGTTTCGAGGAAAAAGATCCTATATTTCGAGTAAAATTATAACACAAATATACTACGAATATGTCAATTGACACTGACATATATATATATATATATATATATATATATATATATATATATATATATATATATGTATATATATATACAAATAGTAAAATCGTATTCTAGGGACCTTAAAACGTGCTTATTCATTAAAAACTTACCACCAAAGACAATACCTTCCTTACCTAAAGGCGACGGAAGGTAAAAAACAATAATAATACATCGTCACGGCATATTTCCTGGATGTGCCAATCTGGTTTGTACACAGATTTCGGTAATGATGATGTCATATTCGTACAGTGCGGAAGTTTAACAGGCGTCACCTCACAGGCACTCATTGCTGGCGTGTAGAATGCACGACACGGGTAATTTTTGTACCATTTAAAATTCAAAATAATTTTTGTCGTCGATCAAACCCAGTTTCCTAGATTCGCAACCAGACACAAAAAATAAATTTTTACTTTTTGAAACAAATAAATATTTGGTTTCTTTTTATCAAACCTCCTACTCTTGATTTTGTGTCTCAATTATACATTTTTATCAATGAAATAATGACTAATATAGGTGCCTTGTTGTTTCTAAATATAAACGATTGGAAACCAACATATCAAAAGTCAAAAGCAACTTACATCGGACGATACCAAATAACGTTTTTTCAAATCCGTATCAAGATTAAAATCTAAATAATCTACATGACCTAGTTCATCTGCAAAATCATTCTTATACAGAATTTCAATATCTCTATTCCGGAGTTCTTTAATAACAATGTTTATGTAAATGCTACGCGTCAGGAATTCTTCCGATCAGAAATAAACATACGACGTTCATTATTTGTTGCTAACTACATCAATCTCATTAAACATGAAAGAGATTTAAAAAAGTAAGAGAGAAACTTTATTTTTCGCTTTTAAAGCTCAACAACTGCAAAATGTTTCGCAGTAATTAAAAATATATTTCTCATAACAATAGTAATTAAATCATAAGAAAATAAGAACTTAATTGCGATTGTTTAAATTATTATTAGTGCAGCCAACAATGGCAAAGAACAACAATAAAAAACGGATTATTTGTTCCTGTACATTCTCTATTATAGCTAACCGTGCCTGTAAGTTGCTAAAATTTTTACAAGCTTTTACGGGGGGGTATTGAGTTTTTAGCCTCATATGTAGATGTCGTTGATATATAATTCAGCCATTTTAGACGCTTATATATTGTTTGAGAGTCATTTGGGTCAGCGTTTTTATAAAAATGGGAAAAATCTAAAATCGTACCTTGGTTAAATTTTTGCATTTAAAAGGCAATACATCTGCGCAAATTAATGCCGAGATGGACACTGTTTACGGCAGTGTTTCTTAGGGTGCGGTGCGAATCACGTTTTAAGTACCGATAGCGCGTTAAAAGTTGGTCCGAATCATGTTCACATTGCTCAAAGTTTGCGCTGTGAGGTGTATGACGTCAGAGGTGACGTCAATATTTCATGCTAACAGTCGTCAGCGCGCTCATTCAAATCGGACCAGCTGTGAGCGGTCTAAGTACTGTAAGCTATGATAGTATGTTTTGGACCACACTCTAAGGCGCAGTTACACGGTGCGTGATTCGTCGAACCATGGTACCGGAAAGCATTTCGCGCGTTGACTCATGTTCTGACGAACCATGGCTGACAAAACGACGAGTGGTTCGTTCAAGTTCATGACGTATTTGGCAATTTTGTGGATTTTATGTTTTCGTCTTGTGACTGCTTAATCAAAATCATGGATGATAGATAACAAATCATTGCATGTACTTCCATTTGGATTAAATAAACTGGATTCTTGATTAGAAAAAAGGTGGTGGATGGCGTCATATATGAAAAATAAATAAAAGTAAGCAAATCTGGCTTTCTAATTGAAGTTCTATGATGAATTTCAAACATTTATCTACTGGCCACGCTATAGTTCACACCATTTTTTTGAATATGTCAAAGCTTAACTACTGTGGCTTGTACAGCAAGTGGTCCGCGATAAGGCGAGCCTGCGCGAACCTGCACAAACCAACACGAATCTTACACGAATCAACGTTTTCCGCGTCTTTGGTTCGTCCCAATTTACCGATGGAACCTCGCGAACCACCGCGAACTACGCACCACGAACCGCAAGCCATAGCGAACCGTGTATGTCAAACGGTGTAAGGTTCGTGGTTCGTCGAGAAAATATCGCCGAACCACGCGCTGTGTAACTGCGCCTTTTGAAAGTGTGTGCCGCGGCACTAAAGTGTTTCGCGAAAATCTTTAATTGTGCCGCGAAATATTACAAAACTTTTGTTCAACTTTCACTAAAAAATTAGACTGAAAAATCTTGAGAACGAACTGAGAGTTAACCTGTACAAAATAAGGCCTAATATTGAAAAATTGAGTACCAAAAATTTAAAATTTATGCTTTTGGTACCCTACTAAACTTAATTTAAAGACGTGCGTTGTGTATGGTATGCCATTAATGTGATTATTTCCGGGAATGAACGTCGAGTAAACAAGCTAAAACTAAATGTTAAAAAAATAGATAAGTATTTAAATAAGGCAACTGTTTCTATCACATCTTTAAATTGAGTTTGGTCGGTAGTGTCCGTAATTTTAAACATGTATTGTCACACAAAAATTCTTATTTTTTCTGTAAAATGGTGTGTATAAATCTCACCATAAAGTTTTGCAGGGCATACTATAAAAAATGTTTTCTGATGTTAAACGTATTCACCATATGTATATAATTGTTTGTCCTGGACAGTGGACAGATATAATTGTAGGCATCAAAGAAGAACCATGTAACTTCAATTTGAAACAATTTGCAGGAAATTAAAAAAACATATATAAAAAATAGATTTAGAATTAAGTTTTTCTTTAATTTATGTAGTAGAGTACTTTTAGAGAAATATATATCCCAATTATTAAATCTCTCCGTGGCATACATCCGCTAATTTTTTTTTTCAAAATAGGAAGTTATCTGGTTTTTGATTAGTATAGCAAAAATTTTAAATATAATAATAAACAATGTCAGTCTAAAAATAAATTATAATATAGGAAAGTAGTACATAATAGGTCTGTTCGTTCGATTATTGCCAGGAGTTAGCTTGGTTCTTACACATATTAAAAATTCAGCTAATTCCAATTTTGTAGTTTCAAGCTTATATACTCACTGGAACACTGGAATTGTTTGGTTCTTTTACAGTATGTAAACCTATTTTTTTAAAGAATTTTTCAAAAATGACCCTGGAATCGAAAAAATGGAGTTACATGGTTCTTCTTTTGGACTCTTCAATTACAAGTTTTGTTGAAATTATTTGTCGTTCATTTACTTAATTTAGGCTCGATATTTTCATCACCGGTTATAGTCTGTTATCTTAACTGTCAGTTAAAAGAAAAACGTAGCATCGATATTATATCACAAATTGTAAAAATTACACATGTGTCAAATTTTCGATTCCACATTGTTTTTATAACCGACAGTTAAGTTAATAGACTGTTGAAAATATCGGGCCTTAGTTCATTTGTTTCTACTTAACCTACGAGTGCCGCGAAATTGGTTTTTTTCACAATGTGAGCGGCGAGAAGACAATGTGTGAGAAACACTGGTTTACGAGGACTCGGTTTCATTATTTACGTGAAAAGATGACCAGCTGAATTTAAACGTGGTCGTACCAGCATGGTTAATAATGAGCGTTCACCACCAAAAAGTTCACCAGATGATACTGGATAACTGCTGAATCAAAGGAGAAATAGCGGAGGTTGCGAGCATATCATATATTACATGAAGAATTGAGCATGAGAAAGGTGACTTGGCATTGGTTGCTGGACCAAAAAATGCAGTCGAATGAACGTTTGTAAGGCCCTGTTGGAGCATTTATGTAAGTGAAACAAGCAGTATTTTTGCAACGATTTTTAACTTTTGTCGTTACTTGGATCCACCACTATACTTCTGGGATGAAGGAATAATCAAAACATTGGATTACAAAGGGTGAACCTGCTCCGAAGTTTATTTTGCAGAGCAGAACAACAACTATTTTTTGGATTGGTTAAAGATGTTGGAGTACCGATGGAAAATGTGTATTATGATAACACAACGGTAAGAGCATTACCGAATAAATAACTTTTTATAAACTTTTCTAAATTATAGTTCAGGAATAATATTTCAACTTGTTATCTTTCTTAGTTAAAATTCTGTTTAGAAATAGTTATCATTTTTACTATCGAGGGTTTTAGTTTAGTCTGGATATCATCGATCTTTGACAGTTATGTGTTGATAAGTCTTGAAATTATTATGCATACGTGCGTGACTTTGGCTGCCCTACCCTATGATGCCCTTTACCCTTCATCCCCTAGCCACTCACGGAAAAGACGAGATAAGATTTCTAGTTTTTGACAGTCGGGTTAGTACTCTTCAGTAAACATGTAAAGAGTCTAGTTTAGTTTGTCACGCCGAGCAGACGTCTCTATTATTATGTAAACATGTAGAGTTTAAGGTTTGGCTCGTGTTCCGCGAACGCGAGTATTTGGCCTAAAGATTCATCAGCATCTTTAGTTTTTAGTTGATTAGTTATATTTAGTTATGTGTAATTTAATTAATAATAAGTTGTAAACATGTAAATAAATCTTTAGTCAGTAAATCCCAAAAATGTTCGTGTCCATAATGTAAGTGTTCGTCAGCATCAGTCATCAAGTTTGTGAAACTAGTCAGAATAAAGTGTGTCACCGTTGGATAACAAGTAAGAGTATTATCATCACCTTCTTCTGCACCCACCTCGTGTTACAGTATTGACTTAAAAGAAGTCTATATGTAGAAAAAATACTTGTTTCTATGTTAGGGTAAAAACTTATCAATACCCCCCCCTCCCCGTATATGAATATACGCCTTTAATAATCTAGTAAACTTATTTTTAAAATGAAGTATGTTATTTATAAAAATGAATGTCGGGTTAACCGCCAAATACAACTTGTAAAATTTTTTGGTTTTGTTAGTTGTTTTGACTTTTTTCTGGTATTTAGCTTTTTAAATAATCGCATACTTACTCACTAAATCTATTTTTACCAAGTTTTCTAATTTTGTGCATTCGGTTATTAAAGGATTAAATTTTTAAAAAAATCAGATTTTATTTCTATAATTTTATGACTAAATTACTACATAAAACTGATACAGATAATATTTGAAAAAAACTATTTCCCATGTTAATAGTCTACAATAGGTATGTATACCTATACTTATATTATTGGACAATACTTTATGTGACAGATTCTCGTATTCACGCTGTAAGAGTAAAAATAAGTGATGATGTATTCTTTATTTGTTTTGTTTGGTGAAGAAGAATGATTGAAATGAATTTAGCATCAGATTCAGAGTTCACGTCCTGAAAATATCCATTATCCTCCCACAACAAATCAATGTTTTTATCCGATTTGACCCGAAATTCGAATTCGGAACGGATCAGATCGGATTTAGATATCTGATTCCATTCCAACCAAAATAAACAAGCTGTACTACATGACATCGAAACAATGAAAACGACCTACGAACACAACACATGAAATACGAGAATTAGTTACACAAAGTTTAATAATAATTAGGAGTACAAAGTCGAAATGCTTTCCATTGTACGTCATCAAGAATTCCATGCCATTTTGTTAATTATGTTTAAAATAAACAACAATATTTCATTTAAAGCATGACATAATATCTGCCGCTAACTATTCGTGATTAAATTTGCCAAAATCAATGTTACATATATTAAAAGTGATAATAATTATTCATAGTTAAATTTATCAAAATAATAATTGAGGAGCCTCTGGCAGAAACAACCATAGTTACATACTTTTATCTGAAAAAGTATTTTAGTCACAAGTTATTACATTCTATAATTTCAGTGTTTCTATATAAATAACCATGTTTCTTTAAAGATTCAGCAAAAAAATAACCTTAGTCCCGGCGTATTGGTTGTTTTTAAAAGAAATATATAGTCAAATTTTGTCTTACCACCTTTGGATAGAGCTATGGTCGACGACAAGATATTTGGTTGATCCCTTAACCTTGGTAATGGATGCAGTTTACCATTACAACGGGTGATGGATCGTAAATATGTAGGGGTGATATTAAAAAACATTTTAGGATAGATTAGTCTCTACTTATTTTTAAATTTACAACTACAAATAGACTTGTTATATGATTTTCTTCAGTTGTAAACTTACTGACGCATATACAGTATATGCGTTAGTGTCGTGAAATTTAAAAGTAAATGTCGATAATATGGAGACTTTGGCATGGGGACTGTAAAATAGAAAATGAAGATGTGGTAGGGAATGACGAAGAAAGTATTAGTGTCCCGCGCGTGCATTCATCGAACGACCCCAAACAAATAATACTGAATGTATTTGAATCATTACAAAATGAAAATGTGAATAATGCTATAGTGAAAACAGCAGAATTAACCAAAGTGCCATACACTCAACAGTTCACAGAATTGTAAACACTGGTGTTATATGTCGAAAACAAAGATGTTGACTGTGTTTGACTACGTAGAAACCAAACGTATATCTGTATTGTTTACATGCATTAATAAATATAAGGCCTTCAAGTTCCACTATTATTTGTCTACTTTTATTTAGGACGTTTCGAGCAAAATCCGCTCATCTTCAGCAACTATAACATTCATGTTGAGAATTAAAAGTAAATACATATAATGTTGAAGCAGAATTACAATGTTGTACATCAGCGAAAGTTGTAAAATTACATGTAAATCATAATCTACGTAGTCAGATGGAGCATGGGCCCCCTATTCAACAATGCAACATGCCGCTAACACGGCCCATTAACAACTGCATTGTATTGTATATACCTATGTAAAAAATTTAAATCAATCTCTGCATTTCTGGGCAATAAGTTAAGGGATAATCCTATATTTACAGTATGCAAGTAGGGCGCGAGTAAATCCAATTCTCAATTATGTTGTCCAGTACTATAACTGGAAGTTAAAATTGTTGTTCGTGTCGCTTCTAACTTTCAGTTCAATTCTTAACTAATGGTTAATAAACTTTCACTTTAACTAGAGGTGGTAAGATAGGACCTTAATAAAAGAAAATGTTTTCTGTTTGCAAATTATTAGCTTCTTACAAAAACAACTAATGTCATACAAAATCACTAATAAATAGGTAATTTCTCATCATTGTTCAATTTTTTGTTACTTAACATCCATTTTCTAATATTTAATCAAGAACTTGATTTAAATTGAATTCCAAAAATCTTTAACGATAAGAAAGATAAAAAGTTTTTTTTTATTATCTCAGATTCGAAATAATGGAGTAAGTAAGAATGTATTTGCCAAAAATTCCTCAATTATTTAATTATTACTAATCCAAATCTGACGGGTCAGTAAGACAATTCTCCGCTGACACGGGTTTGACCGCATCAAAATGTTTCATTCGTACTACCAAATATGTTGTAAATATACCCGTTTTTTTCTGAATATGGTTTCCAGTTACATCTGGAGTTACCGGTTTAGTGATAAACCGATTTTAAAAACTGGTTACCAAAACTTGTTCATGAAGGGTAAACCAGTATGTATAAAATTATTTTTATAAGTATTAAACTATAACAAAGTACACTTGTTTAACATTAAATTGTAATTACTTTTATAACATGAAACAAAAAATGTGTAACATGCAACAAAGCTTTCACTATTCATTATACATTAAGTTAAATTTTAATTATAATTCTGTATATTTTTCTAAACAATAACGTTTCATTGTTGTGCCAGTCTTTCGAACTAATTTTTAAAAAGTTTGTACATTAATTTAATTTAAAACTCTAGTTTCTTTGTCTTTAGAAACAATTTAAAATATTGATTTACATTTGTTGTGGTTACGGGTTACCCGATTTTTAAGTAATGAAATATCGTTAGTGGTTATTCGGTTTTTTTAATCCATTTAAAATAAACGGTTCTTTACCCTGCTTTAAATTGTTTTGTAAATTGAATTGAAAACCCTTAGCAATGAATACATATACTGGGTGATGTTATTTTTTTTAAGTTTTGAGAATTCGGTATTTTACAATGCAGTTTTATCTAATTCGGAGGTTAATTTTAGTGGTATATGATCCGCCTCTGCCTGACCCTTTGGATTCCATGAAGCTATATTTTATTCATACGAGTAGCGTAAGGTCGTAGAAATAATAACAATAATAATAATAAATTAATAAATAACCCTCCACCTTTCTACAAATACTTGAATAAAAAAAATATTATATTGTATTGGGACAGACTAATGTTAACAGATAGAACAGTAGATTACAATAGACCAGACATCATAATTAACAAATGTGATAAAACAGGAATTATATTGGACATTGGATGCCCACTTACAAATAATTTGCGAAAAACCGAAATTAAAAAAAATACTAAGTATGAAAACTTTCCGTTACCTATCATTATATCTGTAACAGAAGTAATAACGAGCAATTTTTAAAGGATTCTGGAATTATTAAATCTGAAACCAAACCTTCTTACAATAATTCAAAAAACAGCTATACTGCAAACTTGCCGCATTGTGCATAAGTTTTTAAATGCTTAATGCATCAGGATGAAGTTCTTCTCCAGAAAAGCCATGGCAGACCGAAAAGATATAAATTGTATAAACTATTGTATCTTTATCGAGAAACTAAATATAATAATAATAATAATAATAATAATAATAATAATAATAATAATAATAATAATAATAATAATAATAAATAATAATAATAATAATAATAATAATAATAATAATAATAATAATAATAATAATAATAAATAATAATAATAATAATAATAATAATAATAATAAATATCATCACGGCATAATACCCATTGCTGGGTAATAATAATAATAATAAAATTAATAATAATAATAATAATAATATTTTAGTTGATGGCTTTAACCGCTAACCACTTAGTTTTGTGGAAGTAGTTCCAGAGTTCGCATGAAATCAATTACTGCCCCAGAAATCAGTTTCCCAATTTCATTTGCCTTTTACCTAGATGGTAAAATCTTCCTACGGCCACAGTAGGACATTCACATAGAATGTGTTCCGAAGTTTCTTCGTCCTCTTCGCAGAGTGGACTATACTGCTTTCAGCTACCAATCTTAATCTTACATAAATGGTATTTCGGAAGACAATGACCAGTAAAGATACGTGTCATAATTCTAAGGCTAATAGCTCTTTGGAATTTACCGATGAGGTTGAAATGAATTTCTTCGACTGACTAAGGGCCGGAATGTCTATCCCAGTAGTAGGCTATGATTGATACTTCCCAGTTTTTGTTCTCTTTCGTTATATGGCTTTTCGAGAGTCTACAAGAAGGTTCAGGCCCGTAAAATTGTAATTTGGTTCCTTTTTTAGCGAGCTCATTTACTTTTTCATTGCCTAGAACTCCCTCATGCCCCGGTACCCACCTTTAAGTGACGTGGTAGTGTTTGGCTTGCTGTTATTATTACGTATAGTTGTGAGTAAAAATCTGGAATTAACCAGGGAGCATTTTCGAATCATGATTCATAATTTGACAACTTTGATAGTTTTTCGGTCAATCTGTTATTAATTTAATAGTTTTTAAGTCTCCTAGTAACTAGTTTAACAGCTTTGGCAGTCTCCCGAAAATTAGTTTGCAAGCATTCTAAAATAAGTTTGGTTGGGAGCTTTTAAGAAGTGGAAGGAAAGAACGGAGAAATGTATTAGATTGCCTTCTGTAATGTATGTTTTAATACACTATTATAGTAATACGAAAAATAACTAGAGTTGTGAATAAAGTATAGCTACTTATTGAAAACCAAAGGGTCGAATCCCTAATATCAAATCAGATCAAACCAGCATTTCAGCGTATGAAATATACTGTAGAACTGTATGATTGTGTCAAACAACTAAAATAGCATGTACAAATGATTATTCTCCCCCTGTTAAACACTGTCGAGTATGTAAATGTTAAAATTGAAAATAAATATTTAGTATGAAAATCGGAATTATCAATGAATGACGCGAGTACATTGTTTTTAGTTTCACAGAATTTTGTTATTTTATCTGATGCAAAGAATGGTTTTTGTGCATTTGCGGTTTATACAATATACAACTTTTCTATTGAGTACATTTGTATAGAAATAATTCAATTTGCTGATAGAGATATTTTATATATCGCGGACAAGTCGTCAGTTAGGTACATGTATTTAATACCTGGGACGCTTTAATCACTTTCGTTTGCAAAAAATGCAATTACAATTACCATATGTAAATAATTGTTTTATTTTAATGGCAACAATGTTTGCGATTAAATGTACAGATAAAATTGACAGTTTATTCAGAGGATACAATCATCAAATATTTGGATGATATACGTTGTTATTTTATTTCGATTATTTAAATTATATCACATATGTATAACAGAGTAATACAAAAAGTCAACAAGAAATGGACAATATTTTTTATTATTATTGCGATTATAAAAATTTATTTATAGAAATATACCCTAGATACTTAAAAATATATGGTATAATTTTCAGTTTTTTAGTTCACCGACGATTATAAATTTAAAATTTGTGCCCTTGGATTCCATTTTTTTTTCTTATCGGGGGCGATGAGAAGTTTTCTTTTGTGCAAACTGATCTAATGGGACAAATTTTATGAAAATTAAAGAACATATATAATTTTGTCCGTAGAATCGAATGGCGAAGCCGCCAGGCACGTATCGCCATCAATTTTTAGGTCAGGACCTAGAAATGGGCGTAGTTTTAAATATAAATATCTCGAAAACGAAAACAGATATCGACCTGTGGTTTGAAAATTTGGAGTTCTGAAAATTTTGAAGATTTTGGGTGTATTTGTGTTTTGAGGAAATTTTAAAGGAATATATGTATTAATATTATGAATGTTATGATAAAAAATTCTATTACATGAAGTCATAAGACATAAAGATATTCATAATTTTTATTCAGATTATTTTGTTTTGTAGAAGTTAACCGTAACACCGGAACATAGAACTTTAACATGTAAAATCATATATTTTCTCCTACACTAATTATTTTAGGTAAAAAATTCTGCTTCTGAATCAAGAAGTAAGATTGATTTTACATGCTTTGTAACGGCAGAAATTAGGTATGAAAATGTCGAAAATCACCCCAAACAATAGCGATAGCCATGGAATTGAAACAGATAAACAAACAAATGTTTGACGTTTTATTTGTCTAGTTAGGTTAATACATTTTTATTAGGTATTATTTGTAATATCTGTTGAAGTGAACAATTATCTATTAATTGAAATAAATATTTTTTCACGTCAACATGGATTTCAAATAATAGTAAAAATAAGTTAACCTAGCTTGAAATAAATCGCTAACATTTGTTAATTTCTAGTTTCAGTTCCATGGCTATTTCAATTTTTGAGGTGATTTTTGAAATTTTCATATCTAGTTTCTGCGGGTATAGAAAATGCAAAATTAATTTAGTTTATTGTTTTTAATGTAGAATTTTATGCTCTACACTATCTGCAACATTTATTTCAAGTTTTTTTACCTAAAATAACTAAGGAAGCAGGAGATCATGAAAGTATGATTTTATATGTTAAAGTTCTTTGTTCCGGTGTCGCGGTTAACACCCTGTATAATTCGTATTTTGCCCGGTGTTGATTATTTATTTGTTTTAATTTATGGCGAAATGCGACGCCATATATTTCAAGTAACAAACTTGGTGTCTCGTTTCTCTGTCTAATCCAACACTTTTTATATTACATTTCTTAATATTCTTGTTTTGTCACCTTACCGATTTGTCATAACGTCTAAGAATTTAATTTCATTCTTTGTCGTCTTGAATACTTGAATTATTTACCAGCAGTCAAACAATAAATTATTCCATTAAAAAAAATCAATGCGGATAGTGTAGTTTCGAAAAAAATAGTTTACAACAAATATTAAATTCACAGTTTTTATTATACTCACATCTTATAAAAAATAAAATATTTATCTCATAATTAAATATAATATCAAGGCTTATTACACATATCTGGTTGTATTGGTAGGTTCGACATATAAGAAAATTTGACCAGACCTGTTTTATCAGGCGTCATTCTCATGGGCTTTCAAAGTAGTAGAGAGAGCAGCCAAAGGTCTCCTTTTCTTTTATAGTAAAATAGTAATAATTATATGTCATTACGGCATATTACTTATTGCTGGTGTGCCTATCTTTTACGCAGATAGCGATAATAATGAAATGATGATACATAAATGTTATTTGAAAATTAGTAACTCTTAGCAACATTGCTGTAGCAAATGACCAATAATAGTTGCAAACATTGAATATGCCATGAAAATGACAGGCTTTTCAGTTGGTTACAATTTTTAGCAATGTAGCTACTAGCAACTTTCTTACAGAATTGGGGTGATAATCATATTCTTATAAATTACTTTTACCCAATTTTAGTAGAATTATATCCAGTAGAATACGACGTTACAAAATCGAGGCCCAGGTAGGACAGCGTAGTGGGTATGGAACTTAGTCTTCGCTTATATCGTCTACATAAATTCATAATCAAAATTTGTCAGATGCATATGACCTCAGTGGTTGTAAAATATCAAAAGAAAAAAATCATTACGGCTTATTACCTATTTCTGGGTGTGTTAATCAGCTCATTATTCCCTGATTTCTGTAATGACTATGTATTTGTATCGTAGAGTGACTCCGATCGGGTTCAAACTATAGCTCTCTCTAAGAACAATATTTAAATCTGCTTATATTATCATCCTAAACCTTTCGAAAATTTCTTTTAATATAATGCCTCGTTGAAATCCGCTGCCCTCGGGGATTCTTGGTCTACATATCGTAGTTGCAGGTCGGTAGCCGAGCATGGCACAGCGTACGACGACACTGATCGATTTCACAGTGTGTCCTGAGCCTGAGTCACATTCGGGCCTTGGGCCTTGGGCTCTGGTCTAACAGAGCATACACTACTATCATGTAAATCACGGGAAAACATTTCCACACATCCTCAACACAAGATTAAGGAAGACAAACAGCATGAATTAATAGTAAAATGGTCATTTTCAAAATCAAAGTAGGTATGTAGAATTATTATTATAAAATATGGACTGCTGTCAAATACAGTGGAGTTCACTTATAGCGAACCCGCTTATAACGACCATAAATTCAATGCAAAGTAGTTTCATTCAACAATGATGTACTTCTTAAGATAGTTGCAAGATTGTAACGGTATTTAAATATGTTATTTTTTATGAGTTTGTACATAAGTATTCAAATTTCTAAAAAGTTTTACCATCTGTGAGCTCAGATATTTAATGCTAAAATAGTACAAAACTGCATTAGCATTATAGAAATTGTATCCTGAGGGGGATTTTTTTTCTTTATAATTCATAAAGTAAACGACAGATCTTCTTTAAAAAACTACGAAAGGACACATGACAGTTTATAAAATGAACAAAGGAAAAATGACAACTAGGTACTTTTGTAGTTATTCTCTCCGCAAGTTCGAAAATATCTCATTTTCAATAGAATTTTGGCATCTTGAATATACTTAATATATAATTATTATTATATTATACAGAATGTCTCACAACTCGCGCCCCAGAGCGAATGAGGAAACACGAGACTGTACTCGGATGTGTAATTTCGAAGACTCTAGCTTAAAAGATATTCGAGAAAAGACGTCTTAAAATTGACCAATCAGAGACCTACACCTTTAACGTGTGTTTGTCGTAATTTTACGTTACTAGGGTTTTATACAAATCAAATCTTCTTTAAAATGTGTGGGCGACTGTAGTTTTCGAAAAATGTCAGTGTCAAATTAAATTTGACAAGGTGAATAAAAAAGGCAAATTCTTACCATGTATTCAGCCGCTGATTGCTTAGAAATGATTATAATTTTTGGAGAATGTGAACGTAACGCCAGAGAGGCAGCACGAGTCTATTCGGAACGTTTTCCGGATAGAAATCTTGTGGATCATAAAGTGATATTGAGAGCCATCGCAAGGACGCATGAGAACGTCAAGTTATGCCAGATCAAATGACAATAATATTTTCGTTTAACACATTTTACACAGCTGCTACAACATGTTGCACTGTACGATATAAATGATGACCTCGGATGACATCTTCGCTAACTAAATTTGTTGACAGTGAAAAGTCAACTCTAAAGTGTCAAAATTACAGTAAGTCAAACAAATTTTGTAACTCACTAGTAATATTTTTAAAACCTAGCAACCAGTTTTATTTTGTAATAATATCATCACACCTCATGATATCCTTCCGGGATTGGTGGATTAAAAAGTCTTGTAACTCCGTTATGCAAGCAGCTGCAAATTATTTTCTTCTATTTTTTGGCAACCTATTGTCGTCGGCAAGTTACAGTTTCGTCTGGGGCGCGAGTTGTGAGACACCCTGTATTTACAACAATAATTTAATTCTCTTAATAACCCTAAGTTACTAAAAATTTAGAATACATATCTATTTTCATAAACAATGTTAAAAGGTCACAGCCAATCTATTTTTAAACTGCTATCAAACTAATTTCTGGAAGACTTAGAAAACTACCAAAGTTGTCAAACTATTTACTGGAGGAATAAAAAACTGACAAAGCTATCAAATTAAAAATTATAATTCGGAAATGCTACTCACAACTATATGTTAAAAAATAAATGAACTATGTTTTAATTAACTCGCAATTTAATTTCAAATGACAAATAAATATCTGTTTAAAATTATTGAGCAAATTGTATTTTTCACGGCCTACGTATTTTACAATTTCTCAAAATTTGTGGAAAGAAATCTTTAAATGTTATTTTCTATAAGCAGACATTTTTTTAAATTTGTGTCAAAGGAATGGTCTTGTCAAAAGTTGTTATACACAAGAACTAGCAAAAATTTGACAGTTTAATTATCCGTATAAACTTCTCAGATATATGACGTGTTTGGTGTCATGAAATAAGTATCAATATTACTTGTAATACACTGATAACTATTTTTGATGTAAGTAGTTTGTGCATTATTTTATATTTTAATATTAATATCATAGAAAAATCTTTGATGTAAAAGGTATTTACTTTACTTTAAATTTACTTTTGAAATTGTTGTTAATACCTAGAAAAATGTAATTAACTACGCTTGCATCGTTTGAGAAGCCAATTAAAAATATTCATTAATGTATGTATGTACTCTTTATACACTGTAAGCTGTAAGTCTTTCATATCCTTTTTATAATAGAATTTCAAATGAAACTGATTATGAATTAAACAAAATTCTTACTTTATGCTTCGTAAAAATGTTGGAGTAATTATATGTCATTAGTTCTACGTTAAAAGAAGTTGCAAATAAATATCTTTTCTTTGACACAATTGTAAACATTTGCACCCATTAATTCTGTTATTAATTAGAGAGAATTGAATTGTGCAAAACGCAATTACAAAAGGAAATATAAATCAATGTCAGCATTTCAATACTTAATAAATTTTAATAAGCGAAGCAAATTAACTACCTACTAAGAAAGTTTTGTTATTCATCGTATTTTACTTTATGAACTTGTATATAACTTTCAAACTAGACAAATAAGTTAAAGAACAAATGTTCTTTATTGATTTGGTTACAATTAATAAATGTGAGAGCTAACAAATAGCCAGAAGGAATTGATTACAATTTTTTTTTTACTATTTGTAAATCTTTAATGGCCATTTGCACAGCTTATAGTTAAATTTTAACTTTTGGTTACATTGACAATATCGTATCCAACCGAAATGGCAAATGAATTATTAAATATTACTATCAAAATTTCGATACGCACTTTTTTATTAACTTGTAGTAAGGAATTCAACTATAATCGGTGTAACTGGTTATAAGTGATAATGGGCCAAAAATAAAGTATCTACAATAATAATTATGGGCCATTTTCAATTTAGATGGTTTTATAAAAAAATTAAAATGATAAAACAGTATTGTTTTACGTTCGCTGTGAGTGATGTAACGGGTTAACACGAAAATCGGCTATAGACGTTTAATACGGGAAAACAGTTTTTTCCTGTGCAAAAGTGACGTATTAATTTTAGACCGTACTGCTTTAAATAAATGTCAGAGAAAAATAAATTCTGCATCTAATTCAATAATCATATTTTATTTTGCGCGTTTTGTAATAGAGGAAATTTAATATTTTATAAAAGTTACTTTAAAGCAAAGGTGGCCAATCTGTGGCGCATACACCAAGCTTGGCGCATTAAATGATTATAAGTAACGCATTGCATCCTTGCGCCTACTTATTCTTTTGAAGTAGGTGCCATAGTTAAATTCATCTATTCAACACCAGAGTGCTCTCAGTTGAATTCATCCAGCCTTCTTATGGGGTTATCACATGTACGCACGTATCTGCAACCTGTCAAATATTTTCTGCAACTTTAAGCGTTTCGTGCAACTTTTAACGTGTGATAGTGCGACAATTTTCCTGCAACTAGTTTTACATCTTGTTCGAAAACTAGTCACACTTAGGGAGTAAAATTCCCTAAACTGTTTGCCATTTGTTTGTAAACAGCTGGTAAACAGAACGAAATATATAAAAATGGCAGCAGGAGCTGGAGTTGAAATAAAATCAGACGAATTTTTTCAAACTCGGATTGATCTCGTAAGGAAAGAAGAAGCTCTGTGGAATACGAGACATCCATATTTTAAATAACGTTGTAGCAGCTAATAATTTGTTGTTCATTTCTGATATTATTCATCTAAATACAAATAAATGATTCAAACTTTAAAAAAATGACAACTGGAATTAAATATCATATGTACCAACGTCGAGATTTAAAAAATTCTATATTTCTTGCAACTTTGCGTACGTCTGATAACGTAGGTTGCAAGTTGCAGCAACTGATACCCCCTTTACTCATCAGTTTGTCGCAATCCCCCCCTCGTCCAAGAGATCATTTCTCACTGTTGTAGTTGGTGCTTCAATAAATATGCCGTTGCTTAAGTAGCAATACCGGCCATCACATTTTTTGACCCAACGAATTTTAAATAAATAAATATATCATCACGGCATATTACCCATTGCTGGGTGTGCCAATATGCTTTATATGCAGATATCGGTAATGCTGATGACATATTTGTACCGTGCGGGTGTTTACCAGGCAACACCTCACGGGCACTCATTGCTGGCGTGGAGAGTGCACCACAGGGGTCAATTTTGTGGCAATTAAAATCCGAAATATTTGGCATCGGTCGGGATCGAACCCGGTTCCTCAGATTCACGAACAGACACTCAGGCACGCGGCCACGAGACCCCATAACGAATTTTAAACCATTTATTATTCAAAATGTTGCGAAATATCGATTTTAGTTAGTCACTGTTGTAATATTTGCGATTCACGTACTTCCTGGTGTCCGGATCTGAAAACTGAGCGGCCCAATCGATTTCCTGCAAATTTTTGAATAAGAAATGGGAAAATTAATTTTGTCTAAAAATGAGATATGTGAATAAGTGTACAATAATTAATTAATTTACGTGATTAAGTTATCCCCTTTCCCTCCCTAAGCAAAGCAAAAGCATATTCTACCCCTACCCCTATTTTCCAAACCCAGCCATCAACATAAGAATTTAGAAAAAGAGCTTGAGTTGTGTGGCGCATCTGAACTTGTATGTTAAACAAGTTTACGCATTGTATATAAGAGGTTGGCCCTCACTGCTTTAAAGTATCAGCCAGCCATGGAATGGAAACAGAAAACAAATGTAATAACTTACCAATCAGAAATAATTACGAATTACAAAATATAATTTACATTAAAATAAACTAATTACTTAATAATTAATAATTATTCTTTGTATGAATAAGCCTTCATTTTCAATAATGATAAGTCAAACAAAGTGTTTCTGAAATATCAATACATTTGTTTGCAATTTTATTTCAACTCTATGGCTAACATTATAAAAAAGTAACTTTTATAAAATTTTAAATTTGATTTATTCGATTATAAAACATGCAAAATAAAATGTGATTATTAAATTGTATGCAGAATTTAATTCTTTACAACTTTTATTTGAAGCTTTTTAGACTAAAATTAATAGACTACTTTTGCGCAAGGAAAAACTGTTTCTCCATATTAAACGTATATGGCCCGCTTTTCGTGTTACACGTTACACTCGGTGACACGGTATGTATGAAATTCACTCATAAATCTCATCCTTAATTAAAAATTGAAAATAATCCAACAATGGCATATTACAAATTCAATTCTTTTATCGTTATTTTAAAGTTTTCGATTCAATGAGAATATATTAGAAATAAATTAAAGGTGTACTAACATTTGCATCGAATATAGAGTTCCTCATCTATTGAGTCATGCTACAGTGGTAATTACCACACCTAAGCTGACCGGCACTTTAAACGGTACTTTATGTCCATAATCCGCACAATGGAAATTTACCCGTTCGATTCTTTCACGAGAAAACTAATTAAATGAGGGAATTTACACTGTTTTAATTAAAGGGATCGCTAGTAACGGCAAAATTATGAAGACAAAAAACGATCAACATTTTCCAACACAAAATATAAACTTTAAAGAATAACATCTACAACCGAATTCACCATTAATCCGTTAATTAATAATCAGTTGAATAAGGCATCAAACTTTGTTTTGGTTTTTGATAGTCACTGTAATGTAATTTTATTCGTGGTAATTGTATGTTCGTTAAAAAAGTATTAATATGTAAGATTTAATTTATTTATAAAATCTATTTTATAATTTTCCTGTAATAATATTATATTTTTATTTTGATATAGGTAGAAATTACACTGATTCTAATAAATGAGAAAGATATAAATGTATATTTGAAAATTATAAAACCAATACGGTTTTAAATAAAGATAAAGAAGAAGCATACGCCAAAATTACAAATGAGTTCAACGGCCAGAATTCTGACATAAGTATAAATATCAAAATTAGGATCAAAAGATTTGATCAATGGATTCAGTTGATTTTGATTAGTAGATTAGTTTGATTTTAATGGTGAATTGGATTGACTCAGAATGAGCGTTGATCGGTGGATCAAGTATTGATTAAGAAATGGTGAATTCGGCCGTTAGTGCTTATTTGTTTTACAATTAGAAAATGAAAATAAATATCACCACTGTTCCAAAATTTAATATATACAGTGGTACTTATTCTTTTTAATTTTGTTGTTAGCAGTATTAATCTAGATTTGAGGAAGTATAGGTATCTTCTGTAAAAACAATTTGTTGGCCACGTGGGTATAATCTTTGACATCTGGTGGACATTATCAATGGTCTTTGTCTGCTATTTTTTTCTGGATTGCGATGACAGGTTCGGCGCGTGAGATATGGGGGTGTTGGCCACGTTTGCCCCTACTTATCGTTATATTTTATTTCTAGCCATTCTTCTCACTGGTTTATCGTTAGGATGTGCAAACTTACTGCAGTTTACGCCGTGTAATACCAACTACCTGATTACTGACGCAATTCGCTCGTAAATCACACATTCTGTTTTATTTTTAAACGCATACATAATGCAAGTTGCGATAGACCTTTTACAGGTATACAGCGTGTCCCAGATAACGAGGGAGATAAATCACAAACATATAATTATTGTTGAATTTTAATAAATATAAATGAATTACATAAATAATTATATATGGCTTAGGACTAGTTTTACAATCGATGGTTAACTGTGAGATTGCACTTAACAAGAAGTTAATCAACTATTATCGTTACACAAATTGTTCACTTGTTTGATATACATATAGATGGCTACTTTTTTATGTACCATAGGAAATACAATAGTAAAGTTTCCATATGGGTGTAATTTTTGCCCTATTAATTTTAGAACAAAAGTCTAAAAAAAAAATGCCCAGAATTAAAAATGCATCCAATAAGCCTAAATTTATTAAAATCATAGATTCTTGTCATGAGATAAATGTAAAATAAAATATCCATCTTTAAGCTTTTAAGCCACATAAAATTCAAATAGTCGTATTGTTTTACTGTGACAGATAAAAGTTTAAATTGATATTTAATTGTTAATATCACTTCACTGGGATTTTTGCGATGGTAAATGTATCCATGATTACTGACAAATAGTTTAATGAAATCAATAATTCTTATTTATATAACATTTTGTGCTATTTCTCATGGCACTCTGTAAATAGCTAAAAATTGCTACTTTTATACTGCCTCTCTTTCGCCAACAAAACGCATATGTAAACAAAAAAATTGTTCTTATTATATGCTATTTTTAATTCTGAACATTTTTTGTATTTACACTTTTGCTCTAAAGTTAATAGGATAGAAATTACAGCCATATGAAAATTATACCATTGTATTACCTATGGTCCATAAAAAAAATGACACCCGGTATATTTCATGGAAATAATTTTCTATGCAAAATTCCTCTTTAACGTATTTGTTTGTATATAAATGGATTGCTACTGTTTATTGTTGATACATAAGTTAATAATGTTATTACTGCGGACTATTTATCGTATTTCATTGTATAGACAAAACATAATAATATCACTGATAAATTCCAAGAACTCTGATAATAATGCAATACGAGTATGCCAATAAAGCCAACTATGATAACAACACAAAATAGTTATCTAAAATAGTTTTACGGACAATAACAGGAACTCCCGAACATAGGACTTTAACATGTAAAATCATACAATCATACTTTTGTAATTTACTGCTTCCCTAATTATTTTATGTGGAAAAAGCGTCAAATAAAAGCTGTAGAGCATAAAATTCTACATCTGAATCAAGGAGAATTAATTTTGCTTTATAGCTCCAGATATTAGGAATGAAAAATTCAAAAATCATCCCAATAATAGCAAAAATATTATTCTCAATAATTCATTCAGCATGACTTCTGTATATCATTACTATTGATATCTGCGAATAGTCGAGACGATAAACCGGGTGTTTACGGTCTTCTTATTATAATTTTTTTGAATGGATGGTACTACAGGTCAAAAGAAGGCGAAAAACGTTAAAACACATCAGTAAAAAAATTTATAATAAAAGAGATATTAATTTTTTTAGTTTTTATTTTTATGGGATCAAAAGAAAAGTAGATATTCGAAGTTATCATCCTGCTGTTGTATGCAGTCTTTCTCGGCGTACCTATGAAACAGCGTATGTTGCAAGGCCCACGCCTTTTCGAATTTACGCCGCTCTTGTTTCCATTCAGTTACGGAGATCCTTGAGATTTATAATTTCGGTGGCGTATACCATGGTCTTCATAAGCCCCCACAAATAAAAGTCCAATCGTGTTAAATCTGGTGACCGGGGAGGTCAAAGAACAGGATTTCCCGGACCAATCCACTTAATTTCAAGTGCATGGTTTAAAGGTGCATTCACAAATGAAAATTAGATTTAGATTTATGGTTTATACTTTAGATTTAAATACTTTGGTTGCATGTTATGTAATGACTCCATTCACACTTCAGAATTTAGGGTCTCTAAATACAAATCATAAAGCTAAACATTGCAAGGTCCAAACTTTAAGTTTATGGTTTAGTTTGACGTCACAAACTTCAACAATGAGAACGAGTCTGAAATGATATAGATATATACACCCATCTTTATTTAGTATCCACTTGGTGGATTCGGCTTTTTAAACAAATGCGAGAAGAACATAAAGACTGTCATAACTTAATTGCTGAAATATAACCACTAATGTCAAGCGAATGACAGTTTCACGGCGCACAGGTGTCTTGTTGAGTACTGCTCTACCGATATTTTAATCTTGTTTTTGAAGCATTTACACAGATGTCTGTACATATCAAAACTAATTTTGAGGTAACGTAAACTTACATTTATGAATGACTTACTTAAACCTAAACAAAAACCATAAACCTAATTTTCATTTGTGAATGCACCTTGTGTTAACGAACGAAACGGCTGCAATGCGCGGGTGTACCGTTTTGAAGATACCACATTTCTTGACATACATTTAATGGAACATCTAATGATATTAAAATACAACTGACAGATACACAAATAAAAAAAACAAATGTTGTTAGTTCGCAGGTTTTTACAACTTTTTCTAACATTAATTTATAAAAACAAAAAAATCTCAGTTATAGAACTTTTACTAAGGTGTTTTAAGGTGTTTCGCCTTCTTTTGATCTGTAGTATCACCCATTAAAAACCTGAATTTATTTATTTATAATAATATTATTTTCAGATAATAATATAATATTTCTGGACACACATACATTTCCATTTATCTCCACCAACTAAAGCACGCCTATCCCAAATTTGGTCCGCCCAAACCGTTCTACTATCCCATCTCCCTTTGTGAGATATATGGCTAAATAAATAACTATATCATCATCCCCACCTCGGTAGCGTTGCAGGTCATGAATTTTTTATGCAGATCTGTGCATTATATTGAGATATACTGCTACAGTAACACAGTTCCACAAATCCACTCTCTTGTACGAAAGTGACAGGGGTAATTTTGAAAAAGTATTTTTAGGTTATCCTAGTTTACACCACCTAAATAATGGATAAAATTGTATGCTGGCCCAAAATTAACTAATTCAATTATGAATCTGTGTCATGAATAATTGAGAACATTATAAGACTAATAACGCAGGAGTACCTACCGTTTGAGCTTAGCTCGTAAACAAAAAATAGCCAGAGAGGAATTTTATAATAAACTCTCTATAGCTAAAGTTGCAACGTTGCTTTTGAGAAACAACAATATTTTATATTTTATTATATTTGTAAACAGATGTGCCCTTAATAATAGATTGTGATTTTCAAATAACTATATGAAAACATGTTTTCTATACAGGGTGTTATGTAAGTAAACGTATATGGGTTAATAGAATGTTGAGATGCCTGGAACCCAAATATGCAATAATTCGATGTTTAGCTCTTTCCGTATAGCAGCAGAAGAAGTTTGAGGTGGACCAATGAGAAATAATTTCGATTTCATTGAAATTAATTAAAATCAAACTTGTCTGACTAAAACGCGGGACTGTAAGAATTGACTTATAATGTGTTGTTGCAGATAATTGGTATTTAAGACTTCTACAATGAAAAAATAGATGTTTATAATTAAGGTAATTGGCACTTTGTTATTCAATATAAATTGTACGTCACTGTAAAAAACCGTTTCACGTCAGTTTTGCAAATCAACATTTTTTTAAAGAACTCGAATTTTTATTTTCTTACAAAATTTTGAATCATAACGCAAATGGTCATTTTTAAGAGGCTCCAATTCTTAGAGAAAATTTATAAAACAATAATTATTGCCAGATTTACTATCTATGTGGTTAGTCCCACCATGGATTGGTTAAAGGATGTACGCTTATTTAAATAACATCCTGTATTGTGGTACTGTTTTTTTACGTCCGTTCAAAAACGTGTACTTTTTTCATTAAAATGGGTTCATAAAGTATGTATGTTTTACAAAATAAAAGCAAACGGGTGGAAAAATGAAACGCTATCACGCGTTTCTCACGCTTTTATTGTAGAAGTAAGAAATAGTTATTTATGTATCAAGTGAGTAAAGTATTAGAAGGATTTGCGCACTTGCCTTCGGCTCGTTCGGCAAATTTTCCTTCTCGTGAAAATAAATAAAAATAAAATAAATAAATATATCATCACGGCATATTACCCATTGGTGGGTGTGCCAGTCTGCTTTGTACGCAGATATCGATAATGATGATGACATATTTCTCGTGCAAAAAAGATATAATTTACTCACGAGTTGCACACAATTTTTTTTGTACATCTGCATTGGGAGCGTGACAAAAAGTGCCGTAGCGTTTCATTATTTCACTCCGCAGCGTTAAAAAAAGTGCACTTTTTTCACACTTTCATGTATTAAAAAAGGCATACTTTAAAACCCATTTTAATGAAAAAAGGGTACTTTTTTAACATACGTAAAAAAAGAATTGTATGTAACTAGCAAAAAGTCATATCACTTTTATAAGCTAATTTTACACTATGATAATAGATATACTGCAATATAATCAATAAATAAAAAGGAATGTGGAGCAAAATCACATCATTAAACTTCATAGTTTTTAAATTAGGCAGATGATAGATATGTAAATTTGGCGCTATGTACGGTTCACAATAAACTCTTTCAAAATGTAGTCAAGAAACCGGAAGCCAACTTTCAATATTTGTAATTCCCGCTCGATTTTGACGTCACACTATTGCAGTCTATTGTATCGACTTTAGAATTTTATCATGTTGTTCGTAGATGTCTCACCAAAATTTCAGGAATAAGTAAAAGTGGCTGTAAATGGCATCAATTTATAAGCGACACAATTTCCATTTCAAGGGTCTAAAACGATTGTGAAGGTACCTTATCAGTAGAATCAATCATTATATACAATTGGTGTGAAGATTTTATTTTTATAATCGTACTTGATATTTAATTAAATTTGACTCTTTGAATTTATTTTATCGTACTACCCATCTTGTTTAAGTAAAATGTCAAAAGTGGTAATAAAACTATCTAGTATCTAGTTCATCAGGAAATGCCATAAAATGATTATTAATGCACATAAAACTTCCTCGTGTGATTGAAGTAAGAAAATATTACGGAGCTTTTAAAGTACATAAATTTTTAATAAAGTAATAATAATATAAAATTTGTGGCTACTCACCTTCAGTTATAGTTTTCTTCGGCTTGTAAGCTGAGTCTGAAAATAAGAAAATATCTTAGTGAAGAACATACTAAAATTATAAAAGCGTAATTAATTTACGTTACTATGCGAAACATGGCGTCTTAGAATAATAATATCGTAACGCCATTTAGGTTAATTTTATAGGAGACACAATTTTGTAACATAAACATACGGGGGTGATTTAGAATGTATCTAGTCATGAAACACAGAACGAAATATTGTAATTTTTTGCTGCCTAGTTGCTTTGACACTTATCTGTTTACTTTCCACTTCTGATTCATTCATTTTTTTACCGGTCACTGTCCCCTGAAATACAATTTATTTAAGAATGGTATAACTGAAAACAGTATCATAGTCGACTCTGCGAAGAGGACGAAGAAATTTCCCAGCTGGGACCGTAAGCAGACTTATATCGTTTTCCAGGTGGGGCAGTGCAACGGGCGATTTTAAAATGACTATAAAAAAACCAACATGTCATTTTTTATAAATTTATTTATACCACCTTAAAGTACATAAAAAAACATTTAAGAAAAGTGTTATATTATACATAATATCTGCAAGATGACGTCCTTCTCTACGGAAGCTTCTTTCAACTGCGACTCTCACACATTCGATATTCTCGAGAGTTCACATTCTGTTCTTCTTTTCCGACCTTTTTTATGTTTGTTGAAGCAGCGTTTTCAAAAATTTTAACTCACACTTTAATAGCATGCGTGGAAGGTACTGGGCCATACGATTTATTGCTACATAACTACCGTTTTGATAATACGTCTTTACGGCGAACGCGCGTTGTTGGATGGTCCAACGTTCTATGGTTATTGAAATGCTTAAAGTCGAGGAATGCGACGGTGACTTCGAAAATCTCCTCCTTACATTACCTGAGCCGCCCCGCCATTTTCAAAATCGCTCGTTTCACTGCTCCAGCCTGTATATTTACTACAAACTTTTTTGCAATGAGTGCATAACGCGTTCTACATTTATACAGGGTGTAAAAGAAATAAGTACATTAAATTTAACCAGTAATATAACTTGTCGAGAGCAAAAATAATTCCTAATAACTTTTTCTCGAAATCGCATATCTTTTTAGCATTTTTTCAACTCCGTAAACTGACGAGTTGTTCCACGTACTTTTCTAATAATTTAATGCAGTAATAGTAGCTATAAAAAATTTTGTTTTAGCAAATGACAGTATTGTCAGTTGTTGCAATTAAATATTAACATTAGTAATAAATTTTTTATAAGGTAAAATTCTGGAAAAATGCTTATGTTTACGAATAGCAGATATACAGACATTGTAATTACCTATAGTGAAGTTCTCAAGGCCAACGAATTTACATGAAAATCATCCCCTTCCTAATATTCTACATTTATATTGTACAACATACAATATCTTCGATATTTTCATCAAATGAGGTGCCACATATGACAATTTGGAATATTTTAAAAGAGCAACAGTTACATCCATACCATGTGCAAATTTTTTATTGTTTCCAGCACTTCAATTTTGCGAATGAGTTGTATTGTTCACTTTTAGGGCTGGATTTATTAGAGAAAGTGTCTTTAATAATGCACAATACACTTATCTGGACACAAATTCCTCATACTGTAAGAAGGAAACAAAATTTTCAACAAAATATATCATTAATTGTTTGGGCAGGAATAAATTGATGAGTCATTGGTTCTCTTATAATCCCACATCGTCTAAATGGACAAGAGTATGTACTTACATTTTTTGAATAACGTATTTAAACTATTATGATTTCCCGTGTTCATACAAGAAAACTCATCTCATAACCAAGCTATGCTCTTTCTCTTCTTCCTCTATTCGCACAGTTCAGAAACCTGTCTTAATACACAATTTTATAATTTTGTTATCCAAAATTTAAATTTCTTTATTTTAAAAATAGTACTATTACGAATTTATTAATAATAAATGTTTTCCGTTGATCGTTTATTAATTACTATGTATGCAAGGCTGCAACTACCAGCCAACAATTTTTGTGCTGTGTTTATCGAACTTTAATTTAAACAGCAGAGGGCAGCAGCGATGCTTCTATGGGCGGGTAATCAAATTTTAAACAAATCTTTAAAGAATTTTAACTCAAAAACTAGAAGATTTGGGGGAAAAAATTACGAGTTACAACTAAACCTTACTGAGTGCGTACTTTCTTGTACTTGTACTTGTATTTACTACAATCGTCAGTTCTAGCTAGTGCAAACTGTCAATTCATATATTTTGAGTTGTAGTGGTATCTACGTAAGCTCTCTATTCGACAGTGACAGCTAACTAACTTGCACTGAAATTTTATAACATGTTTCATTATAAATGCACTACGCATGTGTTGTAACAACAACTAGTGCCGGGCACAGCGGCATTAGATGCATTAAGTGCAAAACTAAAAATATAAACGGAAAACGCTATTAATCATCAAGGTAAAAGGAACCTCACCGCAAATGAGATTGGGAAACTGACTCTAGGAGCAGTAATTGGCTTCAGAACTTTGGGGCTGCTTGCAGAAAACTAAGATAGGGCCAGGTTACAACAAATTTTACAAAAGCTTAAAGCCCTCAACTATTTAATTAATAATAATACGGCCAGGAATCGATTGAAGAAATGCTAAAGCAATAACGAAGCAAAACTTCAAAAAGGTTAATAATTTTATTTCAACAGAAGTATGAAAGTCCGGTCGCGAATCTGGGGAACAGGGTTCGATCCCGACCGACGTCAAATATTTCAAATTTTAAATGGCACAAAATTGACCTCTGTGGTGTACTCTCCACGCCAGCAATGAGTGCCCGTGAGGTTACGCCTGGTAAGCGCCCGCACGGTGCAAATATTTCATCATTACCAATATCTGTGTACAAAGCAGATTGGCACACACAGCAATGGGTAATAAGCCATGAAGATATATTTATTTATTTATTTATTTATTTATTTATTTATTTATTTATTTATTTATTTATTTATTTATTTATTTATTTATTTATTTATTTATTTATTTATTTATTTATTTATTTATTTATTTATTTATTTATTTATTTATTTATTTATTTATTTATTTATTTATTTATTTATTTATTTATTTATTTATTTATTTATTTATTTATTTATTTATTTATTTATTTATTTATTTATTTATTTATTTATTTATTTATTTATTTATTTATTTATTTATTTATTTATTTATTTATTTATTTATTTATTTATTTATTTATTTATTTATTTATTTATTTATTTATTTATTTATTTATTTATTTATTTATTTATTTATTTATTTATTTATTTATTTATTTATTTATTTATTTATTTATTTATTTATTTATTTATTTATTTATTTATTTATTTATTTATTTATTTATTTATTTATTTATTTATTTATTTATTTATTTATTTATTTATTTATTTATTTATTTATTTATTTATTTATTTATTTATTTATTTATTTATTTATTTATTTATTTATTTATTTATTTATTTATTTATTTATTTATTTATTTATTTATTTATTTATTTATTTATTTATTTATTTATTTATTTATTTATTTATTTATTTATTTATTTATTTATTTATTTATTTATTTATTTATTTATTTATTTATTTATTTATTTATTTATTTATTTATTTATTTATTTATTTATTTATTTATTTATTTATTTATTTATTTATTTATTTATTTATTTATTTATTTATTTATTTATTTATTTATTTATTTATTTATTTATTTATTTATTTATTTATTTATTTATTTATTTATTTATTTATTTATTTATTTATTTATTTATTTATTTATTTATTTATTTATTTATTTATTTATTTATTTATTTATTTATTTATTTATTTATTTATTTATTTATTTATTTATTTATTTATTTATTTATTTATTTATTTATTTATTTATTTATTTATTTATTTATTTATTTATTTATTTATTTATTTATTTATTTATTTATTTATTTATTTATTTATTTATTTATTTATTTATTTATTTATTTATTTATTTATTTATTTATTTATTTATTTATTTATTTATTTATTTATTTATTTATTTATTTATTTATTTATTTATTTAAGTATGAAGGTTTTATGATTGCAATAAAGTGGGAATTTTAGAAGCAACTAAATAAAATTTACATTGCATTAATTTACTTTTAATTTAATGGCTATATAGGTAACATTCTAATTGACGCTCATATTGTAGTATATTTTATAATTAGTAACTTCAGTATATGAATATATTTATTTTAGGTACAGAAGTTAAGATTAAATATTCAGGAACTAAAGACATTAATATCCTGTCTAAGGTAAATAGAATATGTCTCCAGGGAACACTAAAATCTGGAAAACTTGAATTTATTATTATTCTAGGAAGGCGATTTGTCTATGAAAATAGCGAGCATCAAAAAATATGAATAAAAAATGAGTCTACGTATATTTTTATGGATTACTTGAATTTCTGCTGATTCACTGTCAGTCAAAACAGACGACGAATTCATCGGATAAAAATAATTTAAAAAATACTTTAAACATAATTATTCTCCTTTAGATTCAATTGTCAGTCGAGAGAACAAAAATCGTGAAATGAATCCAACTTTTTTATAATAGTCAGTAATAATTAGAAAAGTTGGAATGCACCTATAGTGTATATATAAGATATAATAGAGTTTCTTTAATTAAATCTTACGGTAGGTGATTTGATTTCAGAAGAATATAAAGTTTAGAAAACATACAATTAAGTAGCTTTTGGCAAAAACAACTTCAGTCCATTTTTAAAAAAATTTATTTAATAAAAAAAAATACTTTCCACCTTCCTTACTATCAAAGGTTTCTGAAACTTAATTTTACTCACAATTATGTTTAAATATTAGAAAATAAATTATTGGATATTAAGTAATAGAAAAATAAACATCGGTGAGCAATTACATATTAATTAACAATTTTTATTGAACATTTTTGTAGAAACGCTCAAACTTTACTAGATATTAACTTGTGACTAAGATACGTTTTGCGAGAAACAGTACATGTCGCCATAGGCGTGCGCACCGTGGGTGCCATGGGTGCCACGGCACCCCCTAATATATTAATACGAGGACTGTTCTCTTTCAACTGAGCTTATCTAGCAGGCTATGATATTTTCAAAAAATTTGTTTGACATTTTAATCTAGTTGTTTACAAGGTTAATTATTAATTTTTATGTAATCCTTTCCCCAAAAAATCATTGAATTGAGCAAGGAGCATTATTGAGCTGTGATTTTTACAATTTCAAGCGTGTATTAAGTTATCAAGAATGACAGTTTTCGAGCTCCTAAGCCAAAAACGGCAGTTACCGAAAAGAATATTGGTCTTGTTCAGAACATGATTAAAGAGGACCGGCATGTTACTGTCAGGAATGTTCAAGTAACTTTAAAGATTGGTGTGAAAGCAATTGAAACCATTTTAGATTAACATTTCATGGTACGTAAGCTTTGTTCTCGTTGGATTCCCCACAGTTTGACTTCAGTCAAAAATACAACCGTTTCAGATGGTGTAGATCTACACTAGATCGCTTTGACAATGGATCGTTTCATTGGGTGTACAACGAGGTGTACAACTTCATTAGAGATGACGAAACATAGGTAATAATAGTACGGCAGGATTATCTTGCATCAACACAACGCTTGGTTACAGACTGCTGCTCAAACGACTGATTATTTAAATGTCCAAAACATAGAAATAATGAGTCATTCGCCGTATAGTCCAGACCTGGCACCTAATGATTTCTTTTATTTCCACGTGCAAAAGATAAGTTACGGGGTTTACGTTTTACATCGGACGAAGAAGCTGTTCACACATTTAAAAATTAAATAAAGAAACAAACGCGGGAAAATTGGAGAAAATGCTTTGGAGATAAGTTTTCACGGATGCAAAAATGTTTTGATTGTGGAGAGGAATGCCTTGAAAAATTAAAAATAAATGTGTTTTGCAGGTAAATTGTGCATTACTTTACTAGGCTCAGCGGAAATAGAACAGTCGTCGTAATATTGAAAATATTAAGTTCTGCGCACGCCTATGCATGTCGCTGTATGTAACTCATATTTACAATATTTGATCTATGGTTGTTTTTGCTAAAAGCTCCTCAATTGTATTTGATTATTTTAATGCTCAAATGTTGGGTCTCGAATAATATTTTTATATCAAAATTAAATAAACAGACTATCAGACCTCGTATAAGACTCTAGTTTTTTTTTTGGGTATCGTTATGAATAATTTGGGGCTGAAATTTTGGTGTTGAATATTACTTATGGCTAGTGGCAAACAACAAATACACATTTGGAGATAAATCAACATGACTTTAGTACTTGGTGGTTGTGGAATACAACCATTAGTAAAGTGACTATATATTGAAATAAACTATGCAAAGACGTGAAACCTTCGTGCAAGCATATTGAGTGCCATCTAGGGCAGACATCAAGCACTCAACAAATTAGTGATTATAAATCAGCACGACAGACGACATGTCACCATGAATCTAATAAAATATTTTAATATATTTGCTGGGAAATGTCACAAACAGCTATCAAGATGACGTAGACGTACTTCAGCTCAAATGACTTCTCTGATCTCGCTAATTCTGAAAAGGAAACACTTTACTTTCTATTTCACTCTTAGACGATTCAAGATGGAATTATATCTTAATATATACTTTTAGGATTGCACATTTTCACGCAAATACACTGGAAAACTTTCTATAGTTTATTTATTTTAACCCTTATAATCCCAAGTTGAAAAAATTATGTTAATATCCAATCAGGATTCAAAAGCGACTCCAATTATTATTAATTAGTTGAGGGCTTTAAAAAAAGATCATTTTTCACTGTCTTATATCTTGGAAACTATTAAAGATCGGACCCATATTGAAGTTTTTTTTTATTCAATTTGGTCAGTACTACGAGGACGAGATGAAAAGTAGTTTGCCTAATAATAAGGAAGTTGATATTTATTTTAAATAACATTTATTTTACAATATACTCCCCTAACAGTGCAGTGCATTTAGTCCAATGATGTTCCAATACACTAATCCCGTCACGAAAGATGTTTTCCCCAAGGTCTACGAAATATTCGTAAGCGTTTATAGCGTATTTGACTTCCTCATCCTCATCCCTCGAAAATCTCTGTCCTCCATAAAAAAAAATTTGGCTTAGAGAATCAATCATATGGAAACAAAATAAGTTAGGTATGGAAGCAAATCGTGCATTCTTACAATATGAAATTAATAAAAATATTAATGATTCGAATAAACTCTGGAACAATATGAAACATTTAGGTGTTAAAACCGATGTCACAAAGAATATCCCAGAAAATCTCTGTAAGCCTGATACTTATGGACAATATTTGTTAGACAAAGTCGGTAGCACAATCATAAACCCTAATACGGTAGATTACTTGAACAATATGTTTATGGAGAAATCTAATCAACCATTTAATTTTAAGTGTACAGACAGTGAGACAGTGGTTAACATTCTACAAAAACAAAAATCTAATGCTATAGGTTCAGACAATATATCTCTGAAATTAATCATAATTATTTTACCCGTAATCTAGGATTATATCACACATGTAATGAATACTTGTGTTCTTGAATGTGAGGTGCCTGATGTGTGGAAAGCTGCAATTGTAAAACCGTTAGTGAAACATAAAGATTGTTCTACTTTTGACAACATGCGCCCTATAAGCATTCTTCTTGCGTTGTCTAAGGTTCTCGAGAGAGTGTGCTATAAACAAATTTTAGAATACTGTAAGGAGAATAACATTTTGCCAGAAAATCAGTCTGGTTTTAGAACTGGACAAAGCACATATAGATGCCTGTTAAATGTAGTTAACATTATTGAAAAACTACGATGATTCTAAAATCTCCCTTTTAATACCAATAGATTTCTCAAAAGCGTTTGATATGGTGAATCATAAAATACTTCTCTCTAAACTAAAAAACTATAACTTCTTCGATGACGCAGTGGGATGGTGTCATAATTACCTTTGCAACAGAACATTCCAAGTATGCATGTCTTCAAATTTAGATATAATTAGTTCGACATTGTTTCCTCTACAGTGCGGCGAACCAGAAGGGTCTACTTTAGGGCCATTATTTTTCTTAATATATGTAGCCGACATGCCATCTACTTTCAATTTTTGCAATGTTCATCTACGCTGATGACACTCAACTCATAGCATCCATTGATCCATTTAAGTCAAATGAACAAATTAATATAGTTAACGACGAACTGGAAAAATTTGTGTTATGGGTGGACAAAACAGTTTAAGAATAAACGCTAGCAAATCATTCCTTCTTGTTAAAATTTAAAATCTCTTGCTTATGGTTCTTTCAAATATCATGTAAAAAATTTGTATAATTCATATGTTTGTAATGGCTTTCCGATTTCATAACACCTATACGACCTGTGCCTTTATTCTTTTTCTATGCGTTTTATTTTTTGTTAATTTTTGTTTAAATTTATTTTTTTTGTAAACAAAATACTTTGTTGTTATAATCATTGTTATTATTATTATTATTATTATTATTATTATTATTATTATTATTATTATTATTATTATTATTATTATTATTATTATTATTATTATTATTATTATTATTATTATTATTATTATTATTATTATTATTATTATTATTATTATTATTATTATTATTATTATTATTATTATTATTATTATTATTATTATTATTATTATTATTATTATTATTATTATTATTATTATTATTATTATTATTATTATTATTATTATTATTATTATTATTATTATTATTATTATTATTATTATTATTATTATTATTATTATTATTATTATTATTATTATTATTATTATTATTATTATTATTATTATTATTATTATTATTATTATTATTATTATTATTATTATTATTATTATTATTATTATTATTATTATTATTATTATTATTATTATTATTATTATTATTATTATTATTATTATTATTATTATTATTATTATTATTATTATTATTATTATTATTATTATTATTATTATTATTATTATTATTATTATTATTATTATTATTATTATTATTATTATTATTATTATTATTATTATTATTATTATTATTATTATTATTATTATTATTATTATTATTATTATTATTATTATTATTATTATTATTATTATTATTATTATTATTATTATTATTATTATTATTATTATTATTATTATTATTATTATTATTATTATTATTATTATTATTATTATTATTATTATTATTATTATTATTATTATTATTATTATTATTATTATTATTATTATTATTATTATTATTATTATTATTATTATTATTATTATTATTATTATTATTATTATTATTATTATTATTATTATTATTATTATTATTATTATTATTATTATTATTATTATTATTATTATTATTATTATTATTATTATTATTATTATTATTATTATTATTATTATTATTATTATTATTATTATTATTATTATTATTATTATTATTATTATTATTATTATTATTATTATTATTATTATTATTATTATTATTATTATTATTATTATTATTATTATTATTATTATTATTATTATTATTATTATTATTATTATTATTATTATTATTATTATTATTATTATTATTATTATTATTATTATTATTATTATTATTATTATTATTATTATTATTATTATTATTATTATTATTATTATTATTATTATTATTATTATTATTATTATTATTATTATTATTATTATTATTATTATTATTATTATTATTATTATTATTATTATTATTATTATTATTATTATTATTATTATTATTATTATTATTATTATTATTATTATTATTATTATTATTATTATTATTATTATTATTATTATTATTATTATTATTATTATTATTATTATTATTATTATTATTATTATTATTATTATTATTATTATTATTATTATTATTATTATTATTATTATTATTATTATTATTATTATTATTATTATTATTATTATTATTATTATTATTATTATTATTATTATTATTATTATTATTATTATTATTATTATTATTATTATTATTATTATTATTATTATTATTATTATTATTATTATTATTATTATTATTATTATTATTATTATTATTATTATTATTATTATTATTATTATTATTATTATTATTATTATTATTATTATTATTATTATTATTATTATTATTATTATTATTATTATTATTATTATTATTATTATTATTATTATTATTATTATTATTATTATTATTATTATTATTATTATTATTATTATTATTATTATTATTATTATTATTATTATTATTATTATTATTATTATTATTATTATTATTATTATTATTATTATTATTATTATTATTATTATTATTATTATTATTATTATTATTATTATTATTATTATTATTATTATTATTATTGCTGTAACACTAGTGTGAGACCATGCATTATTTTGAAGCGGCACCCACCTTGTCGATAGCTTTTTTATGCCAAATTCTTCGGTTAAAATATGGTGAAACCGCTCTTTCGAGAAGTTTGCACTATTTTCTACTTCACTCAATTTCAATCTATCTTTTAACACCATATTGTGAATTTTGGCTACCACTTCTATTGTTGTAACACTTTTTGGGCGTCCAGAGCAATGTTTGATTTGGATGCTTGTACAGCCTCATTTAAACTCAGCTACTGTCGCGTATAATAAAGCGTTTTTACCCAATGCACTTTTCATCTCTTCAAAAATTCCTGAACCATTAAAACTTTTGAAATATTTAATAACTGCGGAATGATCAAGATCTTCTATTGTGACGCAGATAGAATTTTTTTTAAGAATAAATAATATCAAACTATTGAATAGATCGCTGTCATATTTATATATTTTCAGTATTGACTAATAAAAGATAGAAGTTTCAGAGGAAGATAAAATATTTGACCTATCAAAGCCAACTACATGAAGGATAATTTTTATCATCCCGCTTTTGTATATGCCCTTAAAGTTTGTAGCCCAAGTTGTGAAATACACTGTATAAATATTTTTTTCTTTGGAAAAAATATATGCAAATTTTATTATTATATGTACAAATTCTAAGACTATTTACAACAAATTCCAATGTAAATCTTATTAAAAAATTCATTGACAAAAAATTCTAATTAAGAGAACAAAGAGTATCAATTTTTGATGCGCTCCATTAAATTTTAAAGGTAATATTTCAACCAATAACATCGGCAATGTTCTCATATTGCTTCCTATACGTACAGTGTCAATGCTCAATGGTATTGGTTGAATTTAAATGTAGATACGTATTGAGTTATATCCTGTGGATTTAGCTTCAGCGTTACTTACGTCTATTCTATTGGTTTTGTTCAAATGTTGTGTGAATTTGCGTACTGAATTATGGTCATACCGTTTCGATTTACTGTCGCACTCTGCATTCGGTTACAATTTAAATACATCGACGGTTTACTGTGCTCAGTTGAAATTTTATCGCGAAAATTATTTTATTATTTATATCTACTGCAGTGAGAGATAGAAAAACAAGCAAAATTTACTTGCTCCATAAAAACGTAATTTATTCATACAGTTTTATATTTGGTTTTTAGTTTAAAATCACCAATTTTTATTATTATTAATCTCAATGCTACCGAGATGACAACTAGTGGAAAAAAAGGTTATGTTATAGTTCATTTAAGAAGATTTCAATATAATTTAAATGTATTGTGTTGTATTACTCTGGTTTAAACAATGAACTTACCAACAATTTGTATAGTCCTTAATTATGAATAAATAAATAATATAATGAAGCCACTAACAACAACGTTAACACTGCTTGTCAAGAATTTACTGATATGTATTAAAGAACTAAAGCAATAAAAAATACTTGTTAGGATTGGTTTGAGCAGCGTATTCCAAACTGTTTATATTTCGTACCGGTCTGTTTTGCACCTTTTTTTTCATGGTGCACCCGCGGTTTCAGAAACGATTTAAGGCTCCTCATACTAACATAAAAAAAATTCCTGCGATTTGTAAAAACTGTTATTACAGTTTAAATGGGATTTTGCACCATAAGAACAAATTAAAACATGGGTCATTTATATAAAAAACTAAACTTTCAAACTGTATGATATGGATATGGACTATCAAAGTTTAAAAATTATTAGAATTTATTCTAAATTCTTACTAATTTCAAACCTTCTGCTATCGTCTTTTTAAATTCCAGGATTCATTTTCAAGTAAATGAATGCAGAAAATAATGAAACAACAAAAGTAAACCGAATAATACTTGTTTGCATTTATGATGGCATATGCCAGATAGAAATGTCGTGCGTTTGTATGAAAGCGAAAAATATGTTGCATGGCAGGCTGCCAATGGCAATCAAAACTTGAACTAAAATATACTTTGTTTTTAATAATTATTTTATTAAATTGTTTATTATCCATGCATATTTGACAACTAAAGTCATTTTAAACATATTGTAACCTGTGAGCCCCGCTGCTACGCTGAACAAGCGTCCAAGTATAACGATGACGCAATCGCGCTAGCAGGCGGACTTCGTAAACAAACAAGCCGCGGCGTGTTTAATTACTTCCGGTCGCTTGAACCTTTTGTGTTTATTGTTATTATGCGGTCGAACATCCTAGAGCTCTCTGGAAGTTAATGGCAGCTGTATAAAAGGGACGCAGCTATGCTAGCAAGTGAGTTAGTTACATACATAGTTACATAGTGAGAGTTATAGAGACATATAAGGGACATTCATATAGAGTGTTAGTGAAGCACAGCAGTATCGTGGTGAGCGTATGCAGTTTGTGTCGTGTAGGTACTCGGGAAGTTACTGGTAAACGAGATAGCTGTGGATGTGAATACTCGGTAGTGTTGACGAGCTATAGTATACGAGGACAGTAACGGCGAGTCGAGAAGTTGCTGGTATACCGGGATATGTGTGAAAGAGAATACTCGGTAGTGTTGAAGAGTATTGGAAAACTAGGTATACGAGGACAGTAACGAGTAACGGCAAGTGGAAGAGGATACTCAGCAGTAGTGGTGAAGAATTGTGGCATACGGACATTCGGTGATATTGACGCTGTGGAAGTTAGATTGTTAGTTACATAAATAGACAGATAGTGAGGTGAAAAGTGTGACTTCTGTCCGAGCAGTTGAATAAGCAGACGCTGTTGAATCAATTGAGTATATAGACGCTGTGAAGGTCGGTAGGCGGACAGTTGAACGTGATATAAATAAATAGTGACATAAATAGTCGAAATAAATAATAGTAAGATCGTATAAATAAATTGTCGTATTATTTGTTTAAATAAATAGTATTAGTGTAATCTAGTTAATTATAGTTAGTCTAATTAGATTTTAAATTAGTATTTATTGTAGTAATCGTTATTATTTAATACCTTTTTAATATTTAATTATAGTATAATAAACCTTTATTTTAATTAATAATAATTGTCAAATATTTACACTTCATCCAAATAAATAAATAAAAACGTTACAATATTTACACAAATTGATAAAAAATGGCCGAAGCGTGCCGCTCCACACTATTTTTACATTTGCCGCTTATTTAGTATGACAGCATTACTATTTCCAAGAGCGTACCTTTCGAATTTTGCTAGCTTCAAGAAGAAATTTATCACGCCCTTCATTAAAAGTCACAATGAAATGAAATTACTTAAAGCTTTTTCACGAAGAAATACGAAACAAATGTCGTAGGGCAATGATATTAATCAAATGTCATGCACCTGTCATCATCTGTCATATTATATGGAATGTAGATTTGATGAATTATTGAAAATTGAATTATAATTTTGACATTTGAAACAAAAGTTATCAAGTGACCATCAGTCATTTTTGATCACTCTGTATATTTTTATAAGTGCTGAAATGAACAAATTTATGTTACTCCAATTATTATTACAGCGAACTCCAGCTTAACTAACTACAAATCGCTTTTAGATGAAGTTTTACAAAATAAAAATAAAAAATAGTAGAGAACTTTCAATACAAATATAATTATTGTATCTAAATCTACATTGCTATTTCTTATTGTCAAATGTTTTGGCGTTGGCCAATATTTTTAAGCGTAGAGATAAAATAATTTTTTTATGCGAAAGTGTTTCACTTCAAATTTATTGATTTTCTACCTGAGGTTTAATTTTTATTGAACAAGACTGATCTCACATTTCAGACAGCAGTAAAGAGCTAATACAACTTAGCAGAATCTATAATGACTTTTGAACAGATAAATTTTTTTGACATCTATAATCACAAGTTCACAAAATGGAGTTTTGACACAAATTGTATTAAGAAAGATTTCAGAAATTAGGACGTTTAATTTAAAGCGATAAGACTTGCTAAATTTGTTTTAGTTTAGCTGGATTTTTGTACGAAAAATGACAATATACATAGATGACCCTGAGTGACCCTTGTGGTGCTCTCTCCACTACACCGTTAAATGTCCGTGAAAACATATTTGTTTTTATTTTTCTATAAATTATCAAGAAATTACTAACCATTAGAATTAATGTAAAAATCTTGTCAATTTACAAATTTAATTAAAAATGTTTAAATATCAGGTAAGAGAAATAAAACATAATCCCGTATTGTTAATTCCGCGGAGTATTCGTGTACAACAGGACTTTATTGTGGCTACAGTCTGTAAAAGTAGAAAACCTGGAGTTGTATTCATTATTGTATGAAGCACCGTATGACGTAGACTGTCTTTGTTTCACAACACCATTGCGCGAAACTTATGCTGCTCAAAATTTCAATTATAACTTGCATGAGATACTGGTATTATTTTAGAAAGGCCACATTGATAAAAATAGATGCACTATAATCGTAAAATAAATGGAACAATAACAATACGCCTTTTATTTATCATCACGGCATAATACCCATTGCTGGGCGTGCCAATCTGCTTTGTTCGCAGATATCGGTAATGATGATGACATATTTGTACCGTACGGGTGTTTACCAGGCGTCACCACACGGGCACTCATTGCTGGCGTAGACAGTACACCACAATGGTTAATTTTGTGCCATTTAAAATTCGAAATATTTGGCGGCGGTCGGAATCGAACCCAGTTCCGCAAATTCGCGACCAGACACTCAGGCACGCGGCCACGAGACTCCATTTTTTATTTTGTTAAAATTGTATATTGGGGAATTGTTATATATAATATTTATTGTGTGTTAAATGGAAATTCATGATCATTAGTGGCACATCTATTACACAATTTCGGGTATAAACTTTAAGGACATATGACAAGCCAGAGAAAAGAAGATGAATGTTACAAAATGTTTTTTTTAATACGCGAATTTTAGAATTTGACACCTTATTTTTGAAGTAAAATACTATATTCAATCCTAGTCCAAAACTGAGATTAGACATTAGTATGCCACAATACTTCAATACCACTGCCGAGTATCTATCCACTCGCTGTTACTGTCTAGTATACCAGTAACTTTCCGAGTACTCCACACGACACTATACTGCATACGCTCACAACGATACTGTTAAACTCACTAACTGCTTTACTCTATGTAACTGGCTAACAGAACTCCCACAGCCTCTGTATACACAAATGAGCTCCACGGCCTCTGTATACATAACTACTCGAGTTCACCTTCCCTCACGGGTCTTCACTCGTCAGCTCACTCAGCTGACCGTCTTCACTAATGGAATTTCCTATGTAACTCAACTCCCGATCACATATAATAAATGTTATGTGATCAGGGATAGTCCTTACTGACTATTTATGTAACTGCCCGAATTCACTAACGGGACTCAACTCGTCAACTCAACTCAGCTGACTATGTAACTATGTATGTAACTAACTAAATAACGGGCAGAGCTCCGTCGCTTTTATATAGCTGTCCATTACCTTCTGAAAAAGTCTCGAACATTCCATCGAATACAAAAGGTTTAGGCAACCGGAAGTAATTAAACAGGTCGAGACACGTTTGTTTACGTTGCCCGGTTGCTGGCACGATTACATCATCGCTAAAATTTCAAATTGAACACTTTGTTTTAATGCATTTATATGTTGGGCTGTTAGTTGGCAACCGTGGTAAGTGATAGTGATTAAATTTTGACTGTCCAAAAAAATTATCTCGATACGTCAATAATAAAACACTATAATAAAAAAAAAAGTGTGGTGACTAGTGAATTAGTGTGCCGCAACTGAAAATATTTAGTGAGTTCAGTGTAAAACTAACAAAAGTGAAACATAAGCGACTTAAACTCGAAGTACTCAGAACGTGCTGAGCGTGACAAGTGCGCGCGCCCGCATCTACGCGCAGTTCGGATTCAAATAAATCAGTGTTGCCAACCGTGGTAAAAATAAAATATAAACATGTCAGAAACAAGTGGTGGGACTAACTTAATTACTAACACAGTGACTAACATTACAACAACACTAGCTAATACTTTATATTACACCCAATCTACAATGACAACAACCCGAACAACACCGATAAGCAGTAACATGACTGCACGTAACATATTCAACAATATACGACTAGGATCGATATCCCCAATAAATCTAGGTCAAATTACACCAATACCCATGTCACCAGAAATCGACCATACCCAAAAATCGACAGATTCTAACAACCTACCATGGCAAAACGTCACTAAAAGGAAGTCAGCAAAGAGAACAAGAGAGACAGACACAGGCTGCACTCAAAAATATACAAACAAAAAAAGCAACAAAGCAACATCATATCCTCACAAAGAAAACAGATTTACTCTACTAAACGAAGAACCCTCCGGGTCCGAGACACAAAACAGTAAAAATCCTAAACCCCCACCAGTGTTCGTACAAGAAGTAACAGACTTCCGCCTAATGTTAGAAACTCTAAAAACAGTTTTGCAAACAACAGAGTTCATATGCAAAACCCACGAAAACAACGGTATTAAAATAAACACAAATTCCGCAGACGCATACAGAAGACTGATAAGACTATTAAACACAAATAACATCGCATACCATACGTATCAACCTCGCGAGGAAAGAGCCTACAGAGTAGTCATAAAAAATATTCACCCTTCCATCCCGGTAAATGATATAAAAGAAGCACTAGAAGAAGACGGATTTATCATTAGAAATGTCTCAAATATACGACGTTGGAAAAGCAAAGAACCTCTCCCAATGCACTTTGTCGACCAGGAACCAAATGAAGACAACAAAAAGATTTACAACCTAAAACACATACTAGGTACTAAAATTATAGTAGAAGCTCCGAGAAAAAAAAATGAAATACCACAATGTATGCGGTGCCAAGAATATGGCCACACAAAACGGTATTGCAAAAAACCCTACTACTGTGTGAAATGTGGAGACAACCATCCGTCAAATGAATGTAACAAAGATAGAGAAACAGCAGCAACATGCGCCCTCTGCTCGGGACCTCACCCGGCAAACTACAAAGGCTGTAGAGTTTACCGCGACCTACAAAAGACCAGAAACAAACCGATCATAAATAAGTCCCAATTACAAGGAAATCAACACTATTCTCAGAGAAGAGAAAACACAAGCTATGCTGAAATAGTAAACCCTCGTGCAAATCCTACAACCCAAAATGATAAAAACTTGGAACCCCAAGAAAATCACCAATTTGAGAACAACAACCTTATGTCAACATTCCTAAACAAATTTGAACAAATGTTTAATCAACTGATGCAACAAAATACAATGATTATAAATCTACTCACAAGCCTTGTAAACAAAAGAAATGGCTGATTCAATCAGAATAGCATTATGGAATGCCAATGGCTTGGCTCAACACCGTAACGAGGTAGAAATCTTCCTTAAACAACAGAAAATAGACATAATGCTCATAAGTGAAACACATTTCACCCAGAGAACCTATTTTAAAATTCACACCTATAAAATATACCATACAAACCATCCAGATGAAACAGCGCATGGGGGAGCTGCAATATTAATAAGCGAAAAAGTAAAGCACACCGAACTTGAAAAATTCGAAAAAGAACATTTACAAGCCACAAATATTAAAATACAAGACTCTCATGGCTCACTCATCATTTCGGCAGTGTACTGCCCACCAAGACACAACATAAAGCAACACGATTTTGAAGAATACACTGGGGAATAGATTTATTACCGGGGGAGACTACAACTCAAAACATTCCCACTGGGGTTCGAGAACAACAAATCCTAAAGGAACTGAATTACGAAAAGAAATACTAGCTAAAGGATATGATCATATAAGTACGGGAAAACCTACGTACTGGCCCACAGACACCAATAAACGGCCAGATCTGCTAGACTTCTTTATTGTTAAAGACATTTCACAAAATCACACTCATATCGAAGCCTCTTATGATCTAACATCAGATCACTCACCAGTCATCCTAACCGTGAGCTCAACACTAATAACTAAAGAGAAAAAACCTACACTGTATAACAAAAACACCAATTGGAGTACATTCCAAAAACACTTGAACGAAAACGTAAATCTTCAAATTCCACTTAAAACAGCGAATGACATAGATGAAGCAGTTGAATATTTAACAACATGCATACAAAGAGCCTCGTGGTATTCGACTCCAGAAAATAAAAATAAGAACGAACACATCACCAACCTGCCCAAATATCTCCGTGATAAAATCGCCGAAAAAAGAAAAATAAGACGCAGATGGCAGCAAACACGTCACCCTGAAGATAAAAATAAACTGAATCACATTTCAAAAGAAATAAAAAAATTAATACAAAAAATCAAGAACGACTCGTTTAACGAATACGTTAGAAGTTTGTCCGCACATCCCAAAAAAGAATACTCTCTATGGAGAGCAACAAAGAAATTAAAAAGACCGACACCACACATCTCACCAATAAAAAAAGAAGACGGAACTTGGGCAAGAGAAGATGAAGAAAAAACAGAAGTTTTAGCAAAACATTTATCCAATGTATTCGTACCTCATGAATCTACACTAACACCTGAAGAAGAAAATCACCTAGAAGAATACCTGACATCTCCCGCGCAACTTTCCCCTCCAATTAGATTCTTCTCTCCTAATGAAGTGAAAAACGAGATAAAATACCTCAACAACAAAAAATGTCCCGGATATGACTTGATCACCGCAAAAATTTTGAAAGAACTTCCCAAAAAAGCTATAGTGTTATTGACTCAAATATACAATGCAATAATAAGAATATTATACTTCCCAGTACAATGGAAGTACGCACAAATAATTCTTATCCAAAAACCTGGAAAACCAGCCCACGAAGCTTCATCGTACAGACCGATATCTCTGCTACCACAATTATCGAAACTGTTTGAAAAACTGCTGTTGACAAGGCTCAAAGATATAATAGACAATGAAAATCTAATTCCCTCCCATCAATTCGGATTTAGAGAGAAACATTCAACCATCCAACAAATACACAGGATAATAGATGAGATAGAAAACTGCCTTCAGTACCGCAAAATATGTGCTGCAGTTTTCATCGATATAAGCCAAGCATTCGACAGAGTCTGGCATCCTGGCTTATTATACAAAATTAAAAAAACACTACCACACCAATACTTCTTCCTTATTCAATCATACCTAGAAGATCGGTATTTTCAAGTAAACCGAGAAGGATATAACTCCCAGCTGTACAAAATCAGAGCAGGAGTACCCCAGGGTAGCGTACTCGGGCCAGTACTTTACCAGCTCTACACAGCCGACTTACCCCACACACAGAACGTCACAATAGCAACTTACGCTGACGACACGGCAATTATTGCGAAACATGAGGACCCCACTGAAGCATCTATGCTACTACAAGAATCACTCGATGAAATCCTAAACTGGGCCAGAAAATGGAAAATAAAAATTAACGAAAGCAAATCGACATATGTCGCATTCACAAACAAAAAGGTAACATGCCCAAAAATTAAAATAAACAACGAACAACTGGACCCAAAGGACGAGGTAAAATACCTAGGAATGATTCTCGATAAAGGACTAGTATGGAAAAAACACCTAAAAAACAAAAGGAAACAACTAGACATGACAGTAAAGAAAATGTATTGGCTTCTAGGACGCAAATCGCAACTATCCATAGAAAATAAACTACTGATCTATAAAGCCATAATTATTCCAATTTGGACTTATGGAATACAACTATGGGGATGCGCCAAGAAGTCCAATATAAACATAATCCAACGATTCCAAAACAAGACCTTACGTATGATCTTAAACGCCCCCTGGTATGTTAACAATCATACAATACACAAGGATCTGAAAATAAAATACGTTCACGAACAAATAAAGATATACTCCTCCAAATACGAAGATAAGTTGTACGACCATCCAAATGAACTAGCATTGAACCTCCTAAACAATGAGGACGACCCCAGACGCCTGAAAAGAACAAAACCCTTAGACCTAAAATACCAATAAAATGACATAACAATTCTAAGTAATTTAAAAGAGGAAATTCTGCTGGGAATCAACCTCACCCATGACATGTATGCATTATTACATCAAATTTGCTGGTTGGCCTAATCAGGCCAGTTGTAAATGTATTATAAATATGAATAAAAAAAAAAAAAATTATATGTTGGAATACACAGTCATACAATGAATACACAGATGGGTCGAGTTTTAACTTATATGGGACCTAATAGAATTTTACCAGTCTGACTATCGAATTTACTAAGCAAAATTGCTTGAACCGTCATCCTCTTTAGCTCCTGTCTCTTAGGACTATTACCATTTTTGCTTTCTTTAAAAAATATACCAATCTATTATTAAGACTGATCATCTCATTTTGCTAGAAAATGGACATTCATCCTTTTTCCCCTGGCTCTTCATAAAGTACTGACTAAAGTGAGTAAAAAAAGGTTAATCAACACCCGACCTTCAATAGTTTCCGAGATATAAAGCAGTGAAAAATGAGTATTTACGGTGCTTGCCTCTACTATTTCGAAAACTATAAGAGTAACGACGTCTTGTTTATGAGATATCATCTTAACTGTGTATTTGTTTTACAAAAAAATCAAATAATTGTATTAAGTTAAATATTTTAAAAAGTGACAATCTGTTTTTGCCATGTAGCCGCAGATGTATTTAACGTGGACAATTGGTCATAAACAGATTTAATCTAAACAATTCAAACTTTTTGAAATATTTGTTGTTTGCGAAATCTTGTTTTTAATGTGATATATTTTATTTGTTAGGCAGGCGACTTAAATGAATTCTTTTTAGTAGCTGATCGATTTCAGTTCTGTATATAAGTAAGCTTTGGGTTTGTACGTTTTCATTTTCAAACTTTTCCCATTTCTTTCACGAGTCAATATCTCGAACAATGTTGGAATACGAGTGAAGAGCACTTAGTGACTAAATCAGTGTTTTTCTTAAATTTTACTTACAACTTGCTGTTAACGAAGGGAGTTATAACTATTGTCAGTATTTAACTAGATAATTCATCTATTCTAAATTATTGAAATTTTTATCCATGGGTTCTCGTGGCCGCGTTCTTGAGTGTTAGGCCGCGAATCTGGGAAACCGGGTTCGAACCCGACAGACGCCAAATATTTCCAATTTTAATGGCACAAAATTGATCCCTGTGGTGCACTCTCCATGCTAGCCCGTGAGGTGACGCCTGGTAAGCGCCCGCACGGTGCAAATATATCATCATTACCGATAACTGTATACAAAGCAGATTGGCACACCCAGCAATGAGTAATAAGCCGTGATGATATATTTATATTTATTTTATTTTAAATTTTTTATCCTATATAAGTTTTTTGTTTTTATATAAAAACAGAACATGTCCAAATATTTAAATGTTTGGGAAACTAAAAAAATCACACAAATAACTCATTGTATGACTGCGTATACCAATACATAAAAGCATTATAACATAGTGTTCAGTTTCAAATTTTATTTTATGGATCCATCATTTATTAAAAAATTATAAAAAAATTGGATTTGTTTGGGTTTTGTAGAAATTTTGTCATCTGATCATACAATCTCACCAAGCTAGCTGTCTTTTTTCGTCCAGTACAGACTTACATTGTAGTTCTCTAATAATTTCATTTTTGATTTCAACTCGTAGTTTATTCCTAATATTTTTCTTAAATATTTTATTTCAATTGCTTGAATTTAACTTTCCATTCTTAGAATACCTAAGATTTACAGCCTCATATCAAAATTGATCTTCATATTGAATTGTATTTTATACTGTTATCTTCGTTTTGATGTTAATGTCCTTTTTTCCTATGAAGCTGTTCTTTATTACATGGAAGACTGCTGTTTGCTGAATTCTGCCGTTTGTCAACCCCTTGTGATCCATTATCTTTAATTTAGACTTCTAGAAATTGTTGACTTGGTCTATTTTTTAAAAAAATTATCGTCAAATTTATTCTCAAACTCTCTTCAAATTAACAAATATTGAATCGGTGTTCTATCTAGGGCAGAACCATATGAAATTCCATTGGGAAACAACTAGATCGCAATAAATATCCCGTGTCAGTATGTGATCATAATGAAAATTAAATTATGTAACGAGTAAGTACACTCTCTCTAATTTATCAAAGTATAAATAACAGAATGAAATGAATTGCGCTATATTTGTCTACAGTCATGCTGAATAAGTGTTGGTTTCAAAGACAAATTATCATTTTATTAAAGTGTGATGCAGCAATATTAAATGGAATTTACCTTGTTCACAGCGCTGTCAATGTGTCAAATAATGACAAAGGTAAAATTAATAAGTAATATAGTATGTTCATACAGAACCCGAACATAGAGATTCAATATTAGAAATCTGTTTTCATCAGCATTTATGATCATTTTAATTTCAACGCAAAGTATACAGGCTGTTAGGGAATGCTTTGTTCAAAATTTAAGGACAGCTTTATAATGAAAAATACAGGTAAAAGTTAAAAAGTCCTGAGCCATTTTTCTCTGTGGTTAACGGTTTCTTCTAAAAAAACATGTTTTGTACAAGATACTTCTTTTGGTTTTAAAATTATTCAATTTGGTCTAGTATGTCGTCGTTTCAAAATATCTCATTTTTCGTGTCAATTGTTTTTATTTCTCTTGTATAAACTGAATTTTAACCTAGTCAATTATTTTATTTTAATTGGTTCATTAAATTGTTTATTTTGCGTTATCGGATTTATATATGTATATACGAGGGTAAGGTGAAAAGTTCTCGGCCTAACAGAGAATAGGCTTTGATATCAATGAAACATTTTGTTATGATGTTGTTTCAAGTGTCATAATGATAAGTGTCAATTTTCAACTTGATTGGCAAAATATTTTTTTTTTATACGGCTTTTTGAAGTTGACGTGTTGTGTGTGTTTCGTTGTAATGGATAAATTGGAATATCGAGCAGTCATAAAATTCTTCGTTTTGGACGGTTTAACCCCAACGGAAATTCATCCATAGTTGAATTTGAACGTGGTCGAATATCTCTTGGAGATGATCCACGAAAAGGACGACCAAAAACTGCAACTACAAATGAAATCATCGAGAAGGTGCACAAAATGGTGTTGGACGATCGGCGATTAAAAGTGTGTGAGAATGCTGAGGCCATTGGTATTTCAGAAGAAAGGGTACGGTACATTTTACATCAAGAGTTAAACATGAAAAAGCTTTGTGCATGATGGGTGCCGCACTTGTTAAATGCTGACCAAAAGCAAATGCGAAAGCGAAATTCCGAGCAATGTTTATATCGGTTTAAGAAAAATCCAACCGATTTTGTGCGCCGATTTATATCTATGGATGAGACTTGAGTCCACCACTATACACCAGAAACAAAACAACAATCAAAGCAGTGGGTGGAAGCCGGTGATTCTGCACCAAAAAAGGCGAAGTCAGTTTCATCTACCGGAAAGATTATGGCCAGTGTTTTCTGGGATGCAAAAGGGATTCTTTTTATTGACTACCTTGAAAAGGGTAAAACAATAACTGGAGAGTACTACGCAAATCTTCTGGACCAACTAGATAAAAAAAATTCATAAGAAGAGGCCTGGTTTCAGTTTGGTAAAACTGTTTCTCTTTTACTTCTTTCTAATATTTAACAGTAAGGAAGTTAGAAAGCTTTTTCTTTGATTATCTCAAATTCAAAAAATGGACTGAGGTTGTTTTGCCAACAGCTTTTCATTTTGAGCATATACCGGGTGTAACACGGAAAGCGGGCCATAGGAAATTAACGGTTTAACATGGGAAAATAGTTTTTCCTTGCGCAAAAGTGGCCTATTTATTTAGACAATAATTCTTCAAATAAATGATGTAGAGAATTAAATTCTGCATCTAATTCATTTATCATATTTTATTTTGCACGTTTCGTAATTGAGCAAATTTAATTTAAAATATTATAAAAGTTAGTTCTTTATAGTGTTAACAATGATATTGATATCAAATCACAAACTAATGTAATGACATTTTACGTGTAGGAAATTATAAAATTTAATTTTGCATCAAAATAATACTGCTCGTTACTTTCTTTGTGTGAATAATTCTCTTTTTTCAATAATGATTATTCAAATACAGGGTTTCTGATTAATAAAGTATGTCATAATATAACAGATACGTTTCTGACAGGTAAAATGTTATTACAATTGTTTGAGATTTTATTTCAATATCATGGCTAACATTATAAAGAACCAACTTTCATAATATTTTAAATTCAATTTTCTCTGTTACGAAACGAGCAAAAATGAGATTGTAGAATTAAGTGTAGAATTTTATTCTTTATAATATTTATTTGAAGGATTATTGTCTAAAATATATAGGCCACTTTATAGCAAGGAAAAACTGTTTTGCCATGTTAAACGCCTATGGTCCGCTTTTCGTGTTACACCCGGTATTAATTCATGCGAAGATAATACATATATTTTTTTCGTTTGTTTCAGTATTTTATTACCCGCCTCTATCAGCATCAAATTAATTTATATAGTTTATTAAAATATCTTGTATGCAGTATCTAATTCAAACAGCAAAATTGTGCTCATGTGTAAATAGATAGACCGTTTGAATAATTTCGAAAACAAATGGTATTAACACAGTTGAAATAGTTTGTAATATTAATGTAAACAGGATAGTTCGTTAAATATAACAATAATATTACCATATATGTTGTCATTGTATATAAATGATGTTAAGCGGTATAAAAACTACCAAAGTGGATTTGAATTAAACTAATGAAATTCATATGTTGTTATTGAAAATTCCATACACAACACAAATAACACTATTTGTTCAATGCTTTTGTAAGTGTGAAGTGTCGATATATTTTGCATTATACTTTAAAATTATTTGCAAAGATGATATATTCTCTCCATAAAGCGTTTATCACAGAGATAATAATTTATTTCTCGACATGCCAATATCCATTCATACACTATCTATTTTGCTTTTCATTCATTTTCGACTATTCTCCTGAGTCCTAGATGAAAAGTGACAGCAACAAGACACAGAATAGTAAAATATACTGCATTTTAAATCAAAAACACTTCAATTATTCACAAAGTAAGCAGAGTGTTCGCCTACCATTTGCTGGAACGTATGGAGACATTTTTATACCTCAAATCGATCAAACAAGTATAAAAACCTTGAAGGACGATGAAAATACTCTTCAACGATAATACCTTCTTAAAAAAAAAACAAATAAAATGAAAATATAAAAGGATGTTCAATAAACTGTTTTATTTTTCAGAAATCGAACATTTTTTTTCAAAAAGATTGAATTTAAAATAAATGTACTTTTCAAAAATTCTGCGTTTAGTGAGGGTTATGTTGCCCCTAATTCTTATTTTACATACTCTCATTAACGGTATACACAATGTCCCGCAATGGGATGCACATAGCTTAAGTAATGTTCGTGACGTTATTTCAAGCCAAAAAGTTCCAATAATGGGGTCACGTGGCCGCATGCCTGAGTGTCTGGTCGCGAATCTGGGAAACCAGGTCCAATCCCAATCGACGCTAAATATTTTGAATTTTAAATGGCACGAAATTGACCCCTGTGTACTCTCCAAGCCAGCAATGGGTGCCCGTGAGGTGACGCCTTGTAAACGACCGTACGTTACAAATATGTCATCACCATTAACGAATTCTGTGTACAAAGCAGATTGGCACACCCAGTAATGGGTAATATTCCATGATCATATATATTTATGTATTTTATTTAAGTTCCAGTTTTTGGAGAACTTTTTCTTCCCTTTTTTTTAAAAAAATGTTGTTTGAAAATGGACTTTTTCCGGCCTTTTTGGGAAGGGATTTATGTTTATAAAACTTGTTTTTTTAATATTTTATTGAATTTGGACGTTTCGAAGGCCCAATGGCCTTCATCTTCAGCATTTTCTTTCTATCTAGATACATACATATACATTACTTATTTTTTATAAATTATAACATTAATTTTCTTATATAAGGGTTGCTTACCTATCGTTACATTTTTGTTATTCCATTTTAATAAAATTTTAAATCCTATGTAGGGTATGTTTGAAAGATGGTGGAAAAATGACATGAACGATTTTAAATCACTTGGTCATTTACATGGCTGACGCACTAGGGAAATATTTATTCCACTGCTCTGAGAATTGGTCGCGCGAATTTTAAAAGGTTGTCATGATCGGTGTGATTGTTAACACAGTTCTTTTCATTTATATTTATAAGTATGCTTTCGTATATTAATCTTTTATTTTTGTTTTTTTCCTGTTTCAAAATTTTAGGGTTTTTAAAATCGAAAATGTGTCCTGTTTCACAGTGATGTTCAACAAGAGCACTGTAGTGAATATTTTTGAAATCGCAGTTGTACTTATGTTGATAAAACCGTTTTTTGACCGGTTGGCAGGTTTCACCGATGTAAATTTTTTGACATTCGCGCGACCAATTCTCAGAGCAGTGGAATAAATATTTCCCTAGTGCGTCAGCCATGTAAATGATCAAGTGATTTAAAATCGTTCATGTCATTTTTCCACCATCTTTCAAACATACCCTACATAGGATTTAAAATTTTATTAAAATGGAATAACAAAAATGTAACGATAGGTAAGCAACCCTTATATAAGAAAATTAATGTTATAATTTATAAAAAATAAGTAATGTATATGTATGTATCTAGATAGAAAGAAAATGCTGAAGATGAAGGCCATTGGGCCTTCGAAACGTCCAAATTCAATAAAATATTAAAACAACAAGTTTTATAAACATAAATCCCTTCCCAAAAAGGCCGGAAAAAGTCCATTTTCAAACAATATTTAAGTTCCAATAAACAAGTAATCTAAAATTAATCGTTACAAAGTGATTGACACTATTTTTATTATTTAATTAAGTATATAAGTCAATGTTGGACAGTAATATAAATGTGGTAGTTACATAACTGACCTTTTCGGTTCGCTAGGTACATTCTCGCCCTTCGTGAAATCGAGGTGACGGAATTAATTTAATTAATTAATTAATTTCAGAGCCTTCTTTTTTGTTTATGCTTGAACGTACCAATGTACATACGTACATACATTTAAATCAGAATAACTTTGTATCCTCAATTATTTTGCCATTTTTTTAACATTCTGTATTTCCATTCTCTTCTGCAACATATGTAATGTATGTCATAGTAAAACATATTTAAGAATAAAAATAAAGGTACGTTTGAAATTCTTGTAAGTTGTGAACTGATACGAGTAAGTGTAGTGTACTCCATTTATTATTAAAAGGCGGTGTTAATAAAACTTCCGGAATGGTTGCGATTTCTATCCATTTTAAATGCGAAAACGATCAATAGACTTAAAAAATTCTATATCCTCCGAGGATTTTATATTTCACCACGACTTTCAAGGATATTTTTAATAGGGGAATGAAAAATAAAAATTCATTTAGTTTTACCAATCATAATTTTAATATTTTGACAAAAACGTTTTAGTGACGAAAACATACAGGGTGTTTTACAACTTACACACCAAACGTTAACGGATAACATAATTTAATATACTAATTCTATTAAAAAAAATCTAAATATAGTTTATTTGAAGTGAACAACTGGATTTCTATAGTTCTCGAATAGAAACGTAAATAATAGCATTTTCCATTTATATATTTTGTTTTTCACTTAGTGCAGCTAAAGACGTCATGCCCGGCACTAGTTGTTGTTACAACACATGCGGAGTGCATTTTACATTAAACATGTTACAAAAGTCTTGTGCAAGTTTGTTAGCTGTCACTGTCAAATAGAGAGGTTACAAATGAACGTTTATAATAAGTCTTCTATTACTAACAAACTTATTTTTTACATCTATTGTACTTACACGGGCACTTTTTATAACTCAAATTATATGAATCTGGCAGACTGAGTTTTGGGAGAAGTAACTCTAAAATAGGTCGAGGTATAGACGTGTGGGTATAATCAATTTACTTTATGGAAGGGGGGGGGGGCACCACTACATAAATCCGGCCCTGGATTCAGTGGTAATCTGACAAAAATGGAATCCAAACTTTTAAAGAAATGGTGTAGGTAAAGCCCGTGCCAAACGTTATGAGCCGTTGCGCAGAAAGCAAAATTCTTTCTTTCTCTTTTTCCTATTGCCAGACCTTTCTCTAGTTGTCTCTCTTCTTGATCTGCGAATTTCATAGCTCATAATATTTGGCAACACCTCTACCATAAAATTTTAGATGTATTTTAAATGTAAAGCCAACCATGTAACTATGTAATTTTAAATAAAAATTATATTACTGATAAAAAGAGTCACATTTTGCGAAGGAAATAAATAAATAAAATACAATTTAACTTTTATGTTTTGTTATGGATTGTGTATATAATTTTGCATGTTTTGCATTTGGGAAAATAACCAGTTGAAGATAATAAATTTTAGAGTTTTGTGAATGTTTAGGAATAATCTGTATAAAGTATATCTCACAGCAAAGATCTGTTTCTGTTCAGTGTTTCGCTTTAGATTTCCATAACTTTTAACTTTCTTTCAAATACTCTGGGTAATATTTCTTTTTGCGTGAGTAAATAAGATTCCATTGATTTTCCTTTCATCCAGTGTATTTAATTATATACTTCATTTTTGTTTCGTATTAGCTGTTGAAAGGCACACGAAATACAATTTTCTAGTTTTGAAATATGAATATAATATGTTATTTATTTGTTTAATTTAATTTTCATTTAAATTTTCCATCGGACGCTACGAAAACAATGCAATAATTAAATTTTATTTTTGGTCTAGGTATTAATTTCAAAATAAAATATTCAAACCATTTACAAAAACTAATATGGGTACTCAATAATTAACAACAAATTAACTTTAACAAATTTTAGCTGAGAAATCCTTAGTATTGTAATATTTTCATCACATTACTGTCAGTATCTCATGTAATATCTTTCATTTTCCGATAGTAAGATCAAGTCAAGTAATCGAGCTTCTTTACAATTTTTACACAATTATAATTCTGGTTTCGTGTTTCGGTGTACCTTACTGTAATACTCTACCCTTTTTATTCTGGATGTACTCAATTTTAAACTATCACAAAAGTACCATCAACTTATTTTCACGTAGGGTACTGATCACGTTACGAAAGGTAAGAATTTTATCCGTTGCTGAAATTATATATATGTATATATATATATAATATATATATATATATATATATATATATATATATATATATATATATATAAATATATATATATATATATATATATATATATATATATATATATATATATATATATATATATATATAAATATATATATATATATATATATATATATATATATATATATATATATATATATATATATATATAATAAGTAGCCATGTCATACGAAAAGGAACAGACACTTTTGTAGAATTACATGGACGATAAACGAAAGTTATGCAATGAGTTGGATGAAGAAGCCAGATAGAAAAACTATGTGCTTTTGCGAATCCTGCCATAAATCGCTATGTTTGGAACATGTGGTTATTTTGTGTTATTATATTGAAGATACTGGAAATGAATGACATTAAAGAGAAAATTCGTTTTCCTAAGAATTGTCATATTTTTACTTAAGAATATAATTTATTCAATGTATGTTATCGTATTTAATGTATGTATCGTAATAGTTATTTACACAATCAGTTATGAAAAGAGTGATATTGTTTGATGAACATAATATTTGCCAAAACGAGCGAAGCGTATTTTGCAAATTATGTGAGTCAAACAATATCACGTTTTCATAACGTATTATGTACAAAATTTTATCTAATTCCGCTAAAATAATTTATAAATACACAAAATACTAGGTATTTCTATGACAGCTCAATATACATATTTCAAAATCAATTTACCAATGCGTTTGGCGTGAAAAAAAATCGGTTTTGACACCGGCTAAATAAAATCATTTAGTAAACAAAAATACATTTTAGTGTAAAAAGTAGTTACTTTTATTACACGCATTTTGCCATTCTGTTTAGAAAAGTTTTAAAAAACACTATTTTCTTTTTATTCGGTTAATAGTTACTGGTCTAAGGAAACAAAAATATCCGTGTCGGTTAAATGTTATTGTACCTAAAATACCAATTAACCGGTTTTTAAAATGAGTTTCTTGCCCTGAATAAGATAAATTAATAAGAATATGTTTGGTGTGATGAATATTTGATAGTATTGCATTGCAGTCAGTACATTTTGTACTTCTATAATAGTTTACATCTGGTCAACAGCAGATGTCAGAGCGACACTTGTAATTATGTAGTATAGTAAGTGCTCTGCTCTGAATTATTCGCTTGTCGCTTGCCAGTTAACTATGTTCCAAATCTTCTGCACTTCCTTAAGCCATCTACATTATTGTTATTGGATGCAGCATTTCTACCAACATACTAGATCCGAATGCATTTATTTATTAGGTAACCCATTATATACAACTAAAAATGGTGGCTCATTGCTTATCGCATTTTCATATTAAGCGATAGATCGAAGTTCGATCCCCGTATTTGGAAACTACACAGTGTGGCTATAAAGTTTTAGGACTTCTCTTATAAATAAAACAAAAGCCGTTATATCATCAAAATCATAATTTATTCTTTAATATACATTCCTTCTAAATCTACGCAGTGCTACGTGTGGTCCTCCATTCCATTCGCGGCATTCTGAAAGACTAACACTGGGATGCTGTTTAATACCTTCAATGCGATGGTTTAAGTATGCGTTACATCGTCGTAACGTTTTCCTTTCAGCTTCAGTTTAGTAAGCTGGGGCCAAATCAAAAGCATACGGGGGATGATGCAACACAATGACTTTTTTGGAGGCCAGAAATTGACGCACGAATTTTGCTTTATAGGTCGATGCGTTATCGTGCGCGCGCATATATTTTGTTTTTCCTTAAATCTTCGACGATAGTCAATCAAGTTTATTCTTTTTCGATGTTCAACCACTCTGCAACCATCTTAATCGTAACAAGTCGATCGAAAACCAACAATTGTCGAACTGCTTTGATGTTTTTGATGTTTCTGCTTGATCTTGCCAATTAAAAACATTGCAACAAGTAAATGAAACATCTCCAAACGCTTTTTAGACCAAAGCAAACGATCAGGTTGGTTCTTTGCACAAACGAACACAAAATTTAATTGCGTACCGTTGTTTGACGGATGCATCCACGACGCGGTAGATCTAAAGTATCAATTTCATGATAGTTTCGCTGTTGTGGATTCGGCGAGTCAACCAATAGGTTGCTTGATTTTCACAAACTCGCGTCACGGTGTGGATTCGGTAGCGCGGCTCGAAAGTTGGAAATATGGAAATGTTTCAAGTTTTGAAGCTGGCGCGCATGCGTACATTGTGTTCTAATGTGTCATCCTGTTTGATTACACTTGATATAACTTAATATTACTATAAACATGAACAAAGAAGACTTTGAAGAAAAATTCATTCGTGCTGTGGAATATAGGCCTGCATTATATAACATGCGGCATCCAAACTACAATAATACTTAAGTACGGATGGAATTGTGGTATCAAGTAGCAAAAGATACAAGTAGTGAACATAAGTATTCACACTTTATAATTTTCAGTTGATCTATATCAGAAACGATGGAAAAATATTCGCCATAGATATAAGGAGGAACTGAACAAGAGGAAGTTAATGTGCGGTTCATAAAATGTATTTTTTAATAAAGATACACTAAAAGTAAACGTCGTCTTCTTTGCTTTTACATTTATTTATTTTATTTTATAAAATATTATTAAAATAACTTGTAACAGTTCGAATGACATTTATATAATTCAAGTAGAATGCACAGCGCAAGCGCGATAACAAACTCGAGGAACGCCGCGCAATGCAAATATTAAGTCGCGCCGGCAGTCACGCTAACCACGCTAGCGAAGCCATCATGAAATTGATGCTTAAGAAGTCAACAAACTGCGCCCATACGAGAACTGTTCTGAACCAATACTAATAAACTTGAGGGCTATGTTGATGATGATTAGTCAAAAATAGTTTGGGTGCCAATTCATAAATGGCGCTGTTATTTGACGCTATAGAAAATCAGCCTTAATTTCTAACCTAGCTCAATTTCATACTGGCTTAAAATTGTAAACTTAGAAGAGGCATTTCCATGTAGTCATTTACAACAGGACAGATAGTATTTGAAAAAACCGTGTTAAACGCCTATGTCACGGTTTCTCGTGTTCACTCTATATATGATATTCATTTCTAACATCAAGAAAAGTTTATTCAAAGTCGTGAATCTGTTTCTGACCACCTGGTGTTTGAATTAATGAAAGAATTAAAAAACGAAATTTCCCGGTATGAAAACGGAATGCGACATTTGAAATATATGTATCATTTACATCGTAAGGTTTTACATATTAATTTAGTAAACTGCAGAGTTGGGAAAATATATGCAGCAGGACCAGACAAAGTTCGTTGTCAGTTAACTTCATTACTACCACATGCTCCAGACTCGGATTCAACCAAAAATAATTATCTTCATTATAAGTTGCACAATCGTCGAAGCAGCGAGAGGACGATAAAACGAAGAAAAAAAGGCATTATTTATGCTTGTTTCAAAGATCTACTGAAATACGTTTTGTACTCGTAAAAGTAAATAAATACAAACATTAAATTTATGAAACAATGGCATCCAACGTTTTCAAGGTAACTTTGTATAGTTCTTTGGCTCTTTAGTCTGTAACATTAGGATAATAAAACAGAAAACCACAAATAAATTACTTATAACAAAAGAAAATAGAAAACTGCTTACATATACAGGTTGTTCCGCAACGTCGGGTACAAACTTTAAGGGCACACAGTATTGACCAAAATAAGTAAAAATGCTTGGGCAACATAGGCCAGATCCTTAACTGATTCCGAGAAAGAGACCATTTTGTTTTTGAATCGAAGAATAACTGACAAAGATAGTGATCAAACAAAATTTTTGTCTATGCCAGTAAATAGATCATAAAAACACAAGGGTATTCTATATGAAACATTTTTCTCAATTTCCAATAGATAAGAAGTTATTTGAAAATTAAATAATGGTTAAGGTCGCAACAGCATTTTATTTAGTACAATTATTTGTTTAAAAAAAAAACACATCTATGATGACCTTTCAAAGGTAAACAAAAAGTCTCATTTAATCGAAATCGTAACTCTTATAGTTTTCGAGATAGCAGAGGTAAGTAAACCCCGTAAGAACTTATTACTTACTACCTTGTATCTCGGAAACTATTGAAGATCAGACCCATATTGGTTAAGCTTTTTTACTCATTTTAGTCAGTATAGTATGACTAACGAATGAAAGTTGACGTTTAGATTATTTAATAGATGTGGTTTCCTTATATTTGATTTGAATGGAAACTGACCCTTATGTATTCCGTTACAGAAAATTAGAATGTACTCAATACAAGGAGGCATTTAAAACAACCTTAGCAACAGGATTCAGGGATGTATTTAAAAAATTTAATACCGCAAATTCTAGTTCGTTCGTCTCAGGTGTAAGCAACCCTCGAGTCGGAATTACTATTACAGGAAATTAAAAATAATCCTATTTCATAGAATTGCCAAACTAAATAGTTTAAAGATCAAAATATTTTGTTATAATCAACATAAACGAAAAATGTTTAAAATATTTTAAACGCATCCCTGTTTTGATATTCAGTTACCCTAGCCGGCCATTTATTTTCAGCCAGATATAGTAATGTATTTCTGTGCTTTTCTAGTCCAGTATTTAAATGGGTTCCTGCAAAAATTTCATACCTGAATGTTCCGTACAATTCTAATCTTCTCTAGGGTTTCAAAAGAAACCACATCTATAAAATAATTTAAACGTCAACTTTCATTCGCTAGTCATACCATACTATATGCTCTTATTGTTTGTACTCAAAGTTGAGGTACAGCCTGTTTTCCGGGAGTTTTTTTTTATCAGTAAACATAGGCGTATGTCATTATCATAGTTAGTTACAGTCCAACCAGTATTACGTGATAGTCCCCGTTGGTATACTGTACAGAGAGAGAAAGTATTTGTGGGGGAAAGAGATACATAGTACCTACGCGCGAGGAATACTCTCCGATATATGTTTTTGATTCTTTACAACATATACATACAAACTTACCACCACTTTGCCACATACTGGAGTAGCAAGAGACTGAAATTTAACAAATATTATTTATGTCTGAGATAAGATAACTTATATAATAAACGAAAAATATATTATAATGAAAAATATATGTTTGTTATAAAATAGCAATCTAAAAATATACAATACACAAAATATATAATAAAAAATACATGAAAAATTATAACAATTTTACACTCTAATAATCGTCATGAATTTATTAAAGATATTGGAGAGTTAGTGATGGCTGTTTTTTAATATATGCATTTTCGATAATTGGATGTTTTGATTCTCTCATTAAGGTTGTGTTGATATTTATGAGGTGTTTTTGTTTAAGTTTATTGAATAATTTAATTACTAGGGGTTTTTCGTAACCATAAATTTCTGTTAGGTGGCATATAAATATAATCTAATTCACTTTAAAATATTTTTTGTGGTATTTAAAAGCTGAAATGTTGTATCTGTTGTGGGTATTTAGAGAAGAATGTATTGTAACGTTTTTATTTATTTGGGTGTAATGTAAAAATCAAAGAATTATTATTAATTAAAATAAATGTTTATTAAACCTTATATTATATTAAAAAGATGTTTTTGTTTAAGTTTATTAAATAATTTAATTACTAGGGGTTTTTCGTAACCATAAATTTCTGTTAGGTGGCATATAAATATAATCTAATTCACTTTAAAATATTTTTTGTGGTATTTAAAAGCTGAAATGTTGTATCTGTTGTGGGTATTTAGAGAAGAATGTATTGTAACGTTTTTATTTATTTGGGTGTAATGTAAAAATCAAAGAATTATTATTTATTAAAATAAATGTTTATTAAACCTTATATTATATTAAAAAGATAATAAGCTTAACGATCACTATGATTAAACAATATTAAATACTAATTTAAGACTAAAAATATAATTAATTAGATAAACACTAACAATAAGATTATTTATTTACACGATACTGATTATTTATATCGACTCATTGAACTTCGCTATTTATTTATATCATATTCAACTGGCTGACTATCTATTCATGTAACTAACTGTCCAACTATCTAATTGTCCTTTTGACAGACTAATTCTTTAACTTCCACAGCTTCAGTATCACCGACTGTCATTGGCGTAACTACCACTGTGCGAGGTGTGCACACAAGGCACAAGAGCCCCGCGACATGTGGGGCCCCACAGTAATTGAAATGTTCCAAAAAATTTAATTTGTTTTAGTAAACTTCAAAATTCCTAATATATGCCACAACATACGAAAATTAGTTTTTGTTTATATACATGACACAGTAAAAGTAGATAGTGGGATAATGTGTACATTGTCGGTACATGTAGAAACTTGCACAAAACTACTTTTTTTGAGCCACCTCGGTGGCCGAGCGTGATAAGACAGCGTGTTCTGACAGCGCTCAAAGCGACCTTCACCGTTCGGATCCTGAGGTCGCGGGGTCGATTCCCACCATAGGGGCTTGGGTGTTTGTGAGTGTTTTCAAATACATTTATAAATACAATATTATGAAATGTAATAAAGTATATTCAATTGGGCTATAACACATTGGTGTTGAAAAGCCGATAAAATATTATTATGAAAACTACTTTTTTCTTGCAATTCAAAAATTCAACCAAACAGAACAATAACCTCAGATAATGCACAAAAGTCACTTTTACATTTGCGGGCAATGTGCACATCCTCCCACACTATGCACATTTACTGTAACATATACGTTATACATAATGTTTTTCAATTACCTACTTTGTATTGTAAATACGTGGTAAATAAATACATATTTCTAAAAAAAAACCTTTTTCTTTATCTTTTTTATATGTAACTAAATAAATTAAATTTAAATTATTAACTATTTGCGTGCGATAAGTATGATAACTAAGGCCTCATAAATATTAATACAATTTAGGTATATAGAGCCCCATAAGAATTGTTTGCACACGGGCCCCGTTTATCCTAGTTACGCTACTGCCGACTGTCCGTATGCCACAACTTTGCCGAGTATTCACTTCTACTCGCCGTTAGTGTCCCCGTATACCTACGGCGACCATATTTTTTTTAGTTTAAAAACGGACAAATCTATAACATGAAACCCCCAACTTCATTCAATTGAATGAATTTGGCCATGGATGACTTAGATTTCACTGCCATCTAGCGGAGTATGTAGACAAACTTTTAACTAATATGCTCAATGCTCAAAGCTAATAATTTTTTAAATATTATCTTTGATAAAACTTAAATAAAATAATTTGAAAATGAATTATTTAAACTTTAAAGAACGATATATGGAAATAAAGAACAAAATTGAGTTTTTCCGAAGTAAATAAATCTAAAGGTCAGTGTTTCCAAATAAAGGACTGTCCTTTCAAATAAAGATCATATGGTCACCGTACGTATACCTAGCTTCCTAATACTCCTCAAAACTACCGAGAATTCACTTCCACAACTATTCCAGTATACCAGTAACTTCCCGAGTACTCCACTCGACACCAAACTGCATACGCTCACAACGATACTGCTGTACCACTCAACTCACTGATTCTTTACTTCTATTTATGTAACTGTGTAACTCTTGAATGACTGTGACTATATTACTACGTAACTAACTAACTCTTTGGCAGAGCGGCTTGGCTTATATAGCAGCCCCAACACCTTCTGGAATTCTCCAGCCTTGTCCAGAACGACATTACAATACGCGGATAATTACGATTATCTCCCCTCTTGTTTACACAACTGCCCGCCTCACGTCACCCGCCTATCGCGCGCTGCACTGTGCTATCGATCGCCTACCTAAGTTCCTCCTACCTACTAGAATGCTTTTATTCAAAGGCGTCGGTTCAAACGCGCTGGCAGGGGCTCGCAGACCAAGTGTTGTAGGTACCTACCCTGTTATGTAATTTTCTGTATTGGTGGGTTTTGTAAAGATCTTGAATTCAATTTTGTTAGTATACTTGAAGATTTTTAAATCTAAAAAGAGTAGAGAGTCATTTGCTTCTAATTCACACATAAATTTAATACCGGTAAACTGAGAACTAATGTTGTTAAGGAAATTGCTCAAATCAAAATTATTGTCAAATATAGCAAATACATCATCTATATATCTGAGTCAGATTTTTGCGAAATGATTAATGTTGTTTTTATGTCTGTTTTCTAAATTTGATAATAAGTTCATTGTTTATGCCTCGGTTTGTACTTTCCGATCTTAACTGTAGCAGAGTTAGGACAGAATAAGCTCTGTTCACCTCCCACTACAGTATATGTATGAACGACTGCGCATCTTAAGCCAACTGTTGGGCTGCATATTTAAAATGATTGACACTAATGTATTTTTTATAAGTGAACATAGGAAATGTATGTTACCTATCAAAATGACAATGCAAGAAAGAAGTACAAATTAGAACATGGTCTAATTTCAATATGAGCCTAAGAAAAGTTCTACTATGTAAGTAAAGTACGTAATTTTTTATGAGAAAAAAATTGCCGCACGGGCCAAAAGGCTATACTCGCTTGTTGCATAAATAAAAAGTAAGTACCTAATGTAAAATTTCGCAGACTTTTGTAAGGGCAGTAATCATAAGGGGTTTTCTCCTCGAGCACTCAAATTCGTATCCACGGAGAAATAATTGTCATAAAATAAACGAATCTAAAATTATGAAGGAAAATTGATTTTCTACGTTAAAGTTTAACGTTAATTTTTCCATGTTTCGCCTTGTAAAAAATTGTATTTTTGTACGTTTTGTATTTACAGTGGTACACAGTTTATTATGAGAGGAATTTAATTTTTTTTAAAGAAGATCGTTTAAAAATACACAACAATACACCTACTGCCTTCAAGTAATTTCATTGTATGTTGTTTTTGAAAATTGTACATATTTTAGTGTATTGTGTGCGAAATATTGAAAAAAGAAACAACACTTATTGGCATACATACCAATGACTCTGACTTTCCGGTTTTCAGAACTGAAATCTGTAAAAAATGCTTTTATTTTTATCATATATTAATAAACAACAACACAACATCAAGATTGGAGTAGGAAAGACATAAATGCAAACATTAAATACACTGAGATTGTACATAAAAAAGATAAATATATTTACATGGTTTACTACCCATATTCAGGTGTGCGAATCTGTTATTTATTCGCAAATTGGCACACCAGTAATGGATAATATGCCTGAATGATGATAGACGGGATGATTAAAAATTGACATAAATAACTAATTTCTTTAGTTTTAATTTTAGACCTATAGTTTAAATTTAAAAATTGTGGCAAACCCTTGTGTAAAAAGGTCCTGAATTTTACATTCAGTTTCGCCGAAAGCAATATAATCGTTGCTTTCGTTATTGAGAATAAGATATATCATGGTTCATATTATTTAGAATTGTCGAATTAATTATCGGAAGACTTGAAAACTGTCAAATTAACTTCAGACTTGAGGTTGATTCTCAAACTGCCAAATTATAAAGCATGATTTGAAAATGCTCTCTGTTAAATTGATTATTTTCGCTCATAACGATAATTTTTTCGATTACACATTTCGAATAATTCGAATTGTCTAAAGATCGATTTATGCAGCCTACTTTTTATTTTACATTTTCTTTTTCTTTTATTTTATAAAATTTAAATGTGTGTTAATATATGTACTGATTTATGTGCACACTTTTAATTTTACTTTAAGACCTTAAGTTGACCAACTTTCGACTTAAGAATTTCATAACTGCGCATGAGCTCCACTTCACAAACTTCAGCGTCTCGTATATTTGTTTTTGGGTGTAGGTTTTAGGTTATGCAAACGAAAAATGAGTAAAGAACAAGTTTGTTTATTATTAGATTTAATTCAAAAATATCCCCACTTATATGATAAAACATATTATTTTAAAAAGAATGCTTGGAAAAGTATAGTGTCTGTATTAAATGAAACTGGTTAGTATATTTACTTACTATGTAACAATATTTTTGAATGCACAAATTATTACATTCTTGTCCGTTTTAACAGGATATATTTATCTATTTACATTTACGACTATATGCCAGAAAAATCACATCTGCGCTTTAAAGTAGCTGCATAGAGTACCAAACTTAAAGTAAAAGTAAAAGCGAAAAGAAAAAGTAAAATAAAAAGTAGACTGCATAAATCCACCTTAAGATTCAATAAAGAGTGGAATTAAATTAAAGTTAGATACAATTTATTTTTCTTAATTATTTGCCAATTCAAAATGTCCTCAAGCAAAGAAGGTACAAATGTCTTAGAAAACTGATCTGATAATGCATTGAAGTTTTATAATTTTGAAAACTTAGGAGTGTTTTCATAATAAACTTTATCTTCACTTTTTAACACTTTAAATTAAAATTAAAAGTTCTGTCCGTTTTCATAATATAACTTTAGTACTTTAGCTAGCATTGTAGTATTACTTGAAATTAAAGATAAAGTCTTAAAGTGAGCGTGATTATGAAATCGGTCCTTAATAACTAGGTTAATTTCTGATAAAAATGCTAGTATAGGCATTACTATAAAGTAAAGCTAATTTAAATTACTTTAAAAAATGTAATTGTTTTATTTAATAAGCATATAATGTTGGCTACATTACACGAGAATGAAGTTTAGAATATGAGCCGTAGGCGATTATTGTAATCATACGAAAGTAAAATATAAATTATATGCGAGCCAAATATATGTACTATACTTTATTTACAACTATCAATTTAACAATTATAAAGATATGATATATATTTTGTGAGGTTATGTTACAGACGTTGACGTTACAGCGGACACTACAATATGTCAGATGTCAGATATTGATGTCACATATTGATATGAGTAACTCATTTCTTTATTTCTAATTAACTAGTATATTTTAGACAGGTAAAATAACACTTGGCTAAGTTTCACAAACTGGGATTTATTATCTTTATCGCGATTTCGGCTTTTACGCCATCTTCAGAAGCAGTGGCGGATTTTCACACAGGCGCAGGAAGCGCGCGCCTGGGGCCTCTTAAATCAAGGGGCCTCAAATTTCAGGTCTCAAAATAAAAAATTGTTTTATTATTATTATTATTTTCCTAATAAAAATAATTAATAATTTAATAGTATTCTCTAAATTAAATTGACAAATGAAGAACGCCATCTATACCATATGTTTTGTGGCGGCCTAGCGGTCATATTTAAAACCATATGCAAGTTTGCTTCATACTGACGAGGTAAAGATAGAATATCCTTACTACTGCTTTAAATTTGGCGCTAGTACGGTTCGTTCACAACTCTTTCAAAATACAGTTAAGAAACTGGAAGTCTACTTTCAACTTTTGTAATTCCCGCTTGATTTTGACGTCATCAATTTCGCAGTTTATTCTAAACGATGTATTTGTGAAAATTATTTCTTCACAAGTAAATTTAAAAAAAAAATACTTTAGTCTAACGGTGACCTTACGCACGGAACTCAATTTAACGAAATTATATATAATGTAATGTAAATAGATATGTTATCTCTGTTCGGGTGGTTGCATGCATTTTGCGAAAAATGATTATTATTAAAATGTAACATTTTCTCTTGCAAATTTTCAAAAATACTTTAATGTTAAGTACATTAATTTTTTAGGAATTTAACCCTACCTTTTTTCAAAAAATGCCATAATCAGTCTAAATTTTGCTTTCCGTTCTAATTTTTGTAGAAGTTAATATTTTTCGTGGTTTTCCAACTATATTTATATAACCTCCAAAATAAAATTCTTGAGGGGTGGATATTCTAGACTAGGTTAAAATTCAAATATGTTTTTGTTGTATTTTTTTATTAACAAACCCCGTTTTTAAATAAATCGTATATGGATTTGTATTATTATTATTTATTAATAATCTTGGGTGCGTGCTACAGTAAAAACGTACGCGTAGAATGTTCACATAATGGTATTGGAAATATTACGGGAGTAGGACGGGGGGGTTTAGGGGACCTCAAAATTTAATTGCGCTTGGGGCCTCTCAAGTGCTAAATCCGCCACTATTCAGAAGACTGTTTAAAATGTTTCACCTAGTGCCAACGACGGATTCAATCAATCAGATTAATATATTTTAATTCTATCAGTCAATATTTACCTACAGAGGTTTATGAAAGTATTAATAATACAATATACCTTAATAGCGCCATTTGTTTCTATTTTCTCAATCATCCTGCGTATTTACGAAACAAATGAAAAATATGTGCTGGCCACATCAGATTTTTGTTATACTGATGGAATCTCGTTGGTTGTCTACTGCTCGTATATCTGTATAAAATTTTCATAACATACCAGGAGAAAATATTGATAAAAACAAATCCAATATACTTTTTAGATATTTGAGAGCATGTTCAACGTGCCTTATCTGCACTTCGGTGTATAATTTAAGTGTTGCACCATTGGAAAATACTGAATAATTTAAAAATCATTAAATAACGCATTTTAATATATTAGAACGCCGAAACGCCGTAGTCCATGTATTTCATGCTTGTTATTTGGTCATATATCATACCATATAATAATGCAATGTATACTGCACTTTCAAAAGATTGATTTTTCGTGTTAAAATTATTTTGATTATTTTGCTTTAACTTGATGACATTGTTATTATACTCTTGACACTAAATTTTAAATACGGAAAATGAAAAATGGAAATTGGAAAAACAACTATTTATACACATGATGAGAAATAGGTAAATGAGAGTGCTTTAGAATATTATTTACCTAGCCAAGAAACAAAAGCAAGCGATTGTAAATTTTTTGCTCTCAAGTTAATGTGATATTTATCCTGGGCTCATGATAGTTCGGCCGGTTTGTATTTTTAGCAAAAAAAAAAATTATAAAATCTCGCAAATTGTGAGAAATTTCTACAAAATTACTTCGCCATTTAATATTGGGTTATATCGCATTTAGTAACGACAGCTTTTATTCTGTTAGGCTTTGTATCCAAAAGCCCTGCACATTTTTCTGCTAGAATAGAGTATTGTCACATACGTCTTACAAGATAAGTTTTACTGTAAGATTTTTACGAATTTTTCATATTATTAACAGAGCTGGGCAATAATTGCAAGGAAAGTACTTTATTAGACTTGCAAGTACTTTCAGTACTTCAAGTGCTGGACTTGTAGTACTTTCTATTTATAGTACTTTATACTTGACAAAGTAAGTATACTCACATGTACTTGGTATTTAATACTTGGGAAAATACTTGAAGTACAATGAAAAGTACTTGAAGTATTTTTAAATACTTGAAGTACTTTATATGTACTTGAAGTATTTTAAATGTACTTGAAGTATTTTAAATGTACTTGAATTACTTTAAATGTACTTGAATTACTTTAAATGTATTTGAAGTTCGATGAATAATTTAAAAGTTAACAATGTTATGAGAATTTGTCAGTGTTTCTTTTGTGGTAGTGTGGTGTTATTACTGTAATACATAATCATGTGAATTTGATTATTTGCAAATTTTTTGGCATAAATAAATTAATTCTAATCTGCATACTGCTTATAGGTACATATAATGTTTGTATTACATAACTACAGTGCTGGGACTTTGCCGTATCGCCTGGCGATCGCATGACGTAAAAATGACGTCATTTTAACATCTCGGTACAGTTTCTCGTATCGCTTGGCGATCATATGACGTCAATTTTACGGCATGAGATCGCTAGGTGATACGGCAGTCTCAGCGAGAAACTCCTGTTTTAAATAACCAAATAAATATCGCATATTGAAATTTTTGTCAATAATCACCTTTTAGGGTCCATATAATCAGAAAAATATCGATTATCTTGAAAAGTACTTGCACCCAAATTTAAAAGTACTTTTTCAAGTACTTGGTACTTTCAAGTACGTTAGAAACTAAATACGTACTTGTACTTCAAGTACATTTAGAAACATCAAGATACTTGGTACTTGTACTTCAAGTACTACTTTCCGGTACTTTGCTCAGCTTGATTATAAATGTAAAGAGTCTCGGTAGAAGATATATCTAGACTAGAAGATGACTCTTTAAATGCCGATCGAACTATTATCCCTCGTCTTTTGGCCAACAGTTTTTGCAAATATTAAGTTTACATTTAAGAATAGTCGAAAGAATTTTGTAAAATTTTCTCACCATTTGTGCAGGTTTTATAATTTGTTGAAAATTTACTATCAGCCTGGGCTCGGAATTATTTATTGGGTTCCGTTTAAATCAATGTAAGAGTAAGAAACCGGTTTTTAAACCAGTTTACAAAACTATTAACCGATAAAATTGAAACCGGTTTCTAAAAACCAGTTTTTTATTTACCAGTTAATTTAATCGAATTAAACAGGTTTCTTAAAGAGTAAACTGGTTTCTGAGAAAACCGTTATTATGTCAGATAATTTTTTTTCAGTTTCATGCCCAGATTCAAATTGAGACAGTTTTGCAGTTTACATGAAGGTACAAGAAAAGTTTTGGACAAAAATGGGTAATCGACCAAAAATTATTCATAAAAATATGATTGCCATATATGGGGAAGATGTGTCGTCAATTGTGAATGATCCAAAATTCATTACAATGTAAAATACTCGATTACACTGTTAGTCTATTAACCAGTTACTGTGGTTTATAAGAAATCGACAATTGGTTGATTGGATAATCTATTACATTGGTTTGATGTAACCGGTTATTTCTATTAATCTCTTACTTGGTTAATTTTTACAATAATAACTTTCATTCGTTAGCTTAAGTAAACTGCTTTAGTTTTAATAAAGTATATTTACTAATAGCCGTTTAACCGGTTATTAATAGGTGATTAGTCGGTTTTTGGGAGTTAACCCGTTATCAAGTTTCTTGAATTTGAATAACCTGTTTTCCCCGGTAATATGATTAACTAAGCGATTGGGCTTTGTTGCCAGTTGTCACGTTTAATTAAACCGGTAAGTTACTTTTAACTATGATTAGGAATCATGTACTACGTTTATATGCAGTTTTGAAAATGGTTTCAGTTTTCAGTCAAAATTACGCAAAACTGTTTACATACAATTTCAAAACAGGTTTACAGATTGATTCGAAAACAGTTTCGGCGCATGCGTATTTGGCTGATGTAAGTGACAAATCCTCTTCACTCCAAATTCTTCGTTTTGCCATTATTCCAATTATTTTTTCTACTTTGTACCACTACGCACTAAAACTATACAACTGTCAGTTTATTTGTAGGTTAGTAACACCAAATAACACAAAGCGACAGAAACGTTATGCTATGTACGCATGCGCAATATCGAAACTAAATTTTAAGTGTTTACATGAGTAGTTTCAAACTAGTTTCCAAGTCAAACCCATGAATTTTGGTTTTAATTTGAGATAACTCAAAACCGATTTGACTCTGTATACATGGCGTTTTCAAAACTAAAAACGTTTTGAAAACGGTTTGAAAACTGCATGTAAACTCAGTAAACCGGCTACTATATTCTTCAGTTTTTAATAGCACAATATTATATGACATTCTATTTTACCCTTGTAACTATTGACAAGCTTGTTTAACAATTTTTTTTCTATAATAAGATATCTTCTCATTTCTATAAATTCTCTGCATTCCACTGAACTAAATATAAACGCGAACTCGCTTTCTTTAAGGTTCAATTTGCGCGCATCATAGGAGACCGCCATACTGCTCTACCTCCGGGTTTTAAAAGCGCGAATTTTGAATTTTTGTTTTGATTATACGAGAAATAGATTCCAAAATAAAAATAAAATGAATCGAATGCCAGTAAGAAAAACACTAATATATTAAAAAAAAAACATTAGTGTAAAGGAAAATTTTTAAAAATAGGTCAATATTTAATAATCATTTATCATTGATGCATAAATAAAATAATTTATTAAGAAATGTTCTTATATTTGCTCCCCCCAAACATTCTGTCTGCTTCTTTGCTAAATTGACCTTTTCAATTTAAAGAGATAGAAGATATGCGCAATGGGGATCTGCGCATAGTAAGAACAAATGAGATCTATGGAGTTTGTTAAAAAAAAATTAGACGTAAAATGTGAGAATATGTCAGATAACTTTAAAAAATCTTATCAAAATAAGTTACAAAAGCTTTTATTGAAGTTAAAACGTCTAACGATGCAAATTTTCACTAAGAATACAGGTATTTTAATGACTGCAATATTTTTGACGTTTCGTTTGAGACCCCAACTGGCAGTTGTTGGCGCTATTTTCTTACTATTTGCAGCGATAAAAAGAGATAGCTGTTAAATTGAAATGGATTATTAATTCAACTAATTGTTTTTATTGCCATCTTCACCAACCAATTGTTATGAACAGCTGATCATTATCATAAAACAATTTTTTTATTAAAAATTTCAGAAATATTACAAAACTAGGCGATCACAATAAATTATTTAGAAAAGTTTATAAATACTCACTCCTTCACTCACGTAAACAGGTTAAGTGACACACCTTTAAAATATCTCTAAGTGCAAACCTGAAATAATGAAATACACTAGAAGTAGAGTAGTAAGGCGGTTTCCTATCGAGCGTCGGAAATGCCTATGTTGTGATATAGGACACAAGCGTTCCCGTTTTATATTTAGTTCAGTGCTGCATTCGGATTCGAACTGAGGTTATCATAACAACAACCGGTCACTTAATGCATCCCATTAGCAGTGATATTACAAAGCAGAGTGAATTTGAAGTTTCCCGGTGCATCGGGCTATAAGAGTTTGTTCAACAGAGTGACTTCACACTTGGAATCAAATCTAAAACTTTTGAATCAAATGTCTGCCTCACTGCTTACATAGTTTCGCACAATGGTTCATTGTGCGGTTAGATTAAGGTGTAGGAGAACCAAATATAGATCGAGAAATTTTACACGCTTTGCGATTTTTCCAACGCAGAAGATTTGCGAGATACGAAAGGCATTCAATAAGACACAAATAGCCCTAGTAAAAAAACTCACTAAAGCCCAGTTTACGTTATATGTTTTTTGCTAAATTCTAGTATATATTTTAATAAATAATAAGATAGATCTAGTGTTATTTAACAAATGAGCATCGAGTTAACTAGCATAGAACAACAGATCTTTAGTCGAATTTTCCAATAATTATTGCATTTGGATTAAATTTGAAGTCTCTACGTACATAATTTTGTCTGAGAACAAGGCTATAAGTTTTGGAAGTTTATGGGCATGCGTAAATACGGTTGAAAGGGTCTGGTTATACGTTTTAGGTAGGTACCAAATTTAATCCAAGCACAATAATTGAAAAAATCGACTTTTGACCTTTTGTCCCGGCAGTAGCATATATCATTTATAAAATATTTGGTAGTTTATTCGCCGTACATTTTTTTAAATAATAGCATACTGGGTCTATTTTACCATGTCTATAAAGTACGTTTACTCGGTCACCAAATAGAAAATTCAAATTTTTTTGCAATAATAAAATTAGATTTTTAAAGCACCGCATAAAGTTCCAAGATAATATATATATATATATATATATATATATATATATATATATATATATATATATATATATATATATATATTATTTCGAAGTGATTCTGTGGTGCATTCTCCACTTCAGAAATCAGTGCCCGTGAGGTGACGCTTGGTAAACGCCCGTACGGTAGGAATATGTCATCATCATTACAGATATCTCTGTACAAAGTAGATTGGCACACCCAACAATGGGTAGTATCCCGTGATGACATTTTTATTTTATTTATTTATAATACATTAACAGCCGAATTCACCATTAATCCGTTATTTAATGATCAGCTGATTATGGAATTAAGCTGATCCTTAAATAAACGTTTGTTCTAATTCAACAATTTTGTTTTTGAATCAAGGAATCATGATCAACAGTCACAGTTTTGTTTCGGTTTTTGACCGTCAGTGTAGGTAATTGTCATATAATTTTATTCGGGGTAATTGTACTTTCCGTTAAAAAGTATTACCTAATATGCAAGTTTTTAATTTATTTATAAAATATACTTTATAATTTCCCTATAATACTATAATTTATATTTTGATATAAGAAGAAATTACAATGATTGCAATAAAGGAGTGTTTTTAAATATAGTGAAAATGAAACATACCGGATGTTTATTTTATTAACATGGGAAATCAGTTTTTTGCAGACTGTTGCCTCCCGTTTTAACTTAGAACAATGGTTCTACGTCAAATAACAAAAAATACATGTAAATTATGTGATATTTTAAACCCATATTTATTCAATTTCGTATTAATAGTAATAGCCATGGCATTTGAACAAAATCATAAAAAAATGTTTGACATTTTATGTTCAAAATTTGGTATAATTAGTGATGCACGACGAGGCGAGAGTACTCTCGCATCTCGTTCGTCTCGTTGCATTCTGCGAGACGAGAACGAGAGCGAGATTGTAGTTTAAAATTCGAGGCGAGATCGATATAACAACTGCGAGAAGCGAGAAATCTCGCGAGATTCTCGCGAGAGTCTCGCAATAAAAAGTATTTGTAACTTTATAGCTTTGATTCATAAATTCAATGATAAGTGCACAGTACGAGGTGTGGAGTCAACGCTAATTCATGCATAGAACACGTAAATATGAAAATTATATGAATTCACTATATTTTTTGAGTCTATCTAGATTCGATTCGATTAGTATCGTTCCCAGAGCGAGGAAATGCAAAAATAAAGACAAAATCGGTATTACATCCTATAGAACTAGTTTTCTCTAATATTTCATCCCCTAATTCACCCCAGTTAAATCACGGTTAATAAAACTATTGTCGCCCATTAAAAGTAAAGGATGTTATATTAGGCGTCGATGGGAGCCAACAGGGAGAGAAGCGGAGTGATTGGTTGCCGGCGGGTTACCAGTGTTGCGGTTTTTTATGACTTAATCTTACTTAAATAGTGGCATATATTTAATGAAAAAGTGTAGGTACTTTTAGTTACAAAAAAATAATATTTTAATGTTTAATTCGTTTTACTGATGACAGACAGAATGTGTTAAAAGATGTTGGTATTGAAATAGTTTAGATATCACAATTTGATAATAAATTGGATATTTTAGAGGTAAATTAAATTATTTACTAACTTATCACATTTTGTGGTGACCGTAAATGAATAAACATTATGTTCGTATTGAAATAATTTGGTGACCAGAAATTAGTGTTTCGTCTCTTTATTATAGTTATACGATTGCAAATACATGGAAGACGGTGCTATTGGTGCGAAATTGTCTCTTGTAGTTAAACAGTTACGTAAATACGTAGTGCGCATGCGCTTATTTTTGTAGCGAGACTCTCGTGCGAGAACGAGATGAGACCCAAAAAAATGTGTAAGAACGAGAGCGAGATCGAGATTACAGATCCGAAAACGAGACGAGATCGATATTTTATATTTCTCGTCTCGTCTCGCCTCGCGTGCATCACTAGTTATAATCCATAACAATTAAAAAAAATTATGTTATAATTTTATTAATTTAATTTTTGTCAAGCAATTTCTAATCTGTTATAAAACATTAAAAAGAAAATAACACAAAAAATCATAGCTAACGAATTCTGACAGATATAATGCCAAACATTTGTTTATCGTTTTGTTCAAAAATGCCATGGCTATTGCTATTAACACCAAACTGAATAAATTTAATAATTAGTCCAAGGGACTAAAATATCACATAATTTACATGTATTTGGTGTCATTTGAAGCAGATATTTTTTTTCTTTCTATTTAGACCACAACCATCGTTCTAAGTTAACGGGGGGCAACAGTCTGCAAAAAACTGTTTTCCCATGTTAATCTCCTACGTGCATCTAGAAAAAAAAAAAACACCCGGTATAAATGTATAATAGATAATAATAAAACGAATGCGGTTTTAACTAAAAATAAAGAAGAAACATGAGAGAAAATTACAAATAAGTACATAAGTCATACTCCTGACATAATAACTCGAAGCATTCCACAGCGTCTAAATATCAGTGCGCCCAAATGTCATAGCATTTAAATTTTACAGCGCCTATACTTTACAGCGTCTAAATGATTCCCCACCACCAATTGTCACGGCGTCTAAATTTGTCCTGGCTTATTTTGGCTACTACAAGTGGTGTTAGGTAGGTACTATAGTAGTTAACAGTAGTTAACCAAATAAATACTGTACAATGTTTTACGAACACATCACGGGTATGTATTGTAAATGAAGAATGTGCACTGCAAGACAAATATATTTCAATATATAAAATTCAAATCGCTTCGCCCAAATCATTCAAAACCGAATGCGTGGGCGTGGCCAAGCGGAGGTCACTGTAGGATAGGTTAGGTTTGGTTGGGTTTGGTTAGATTAGATACGCTTTCTGTTGCACAATTCACAATAAATGTTGACATATTTACAGCTTGCTGTATTACCAACACCACTTGTAGTGGCCGAAATAAGCCACGACAAATTTAGACGCTGTGACAATTTGGTAGTGAGGTATCATTTAGACGCTGTAAAGTTTGGGCGCTGTGATATTTAGAAGTTATGAAATTTGGATGCTATGATATTCAGATGTTTGGCACGTACTTACAACTATAAATGAGAAAATTTTGATCAAAAAATGTATCAGTGTGATTCATGGAATCCGATGAATGACGAATCAGTTGAATATTACTTTTGATTACTATATGAGCTTCATTTTGAATGGTGAATTGCATTTCATATACAAATATAAAGGTTCTTTTCCTTTAATTACGAACAAACATAATCATAATACTAGAAATAATTATAATCTTTATATACCCAGCTCTAGAACGAACCTAGTTAAAAATTCTCCTGATAGAATAGGGCTAGAAATATTTAACAAATTACCGGATACTTCAAAATCTGTTAAATCCGAACATATGTTTAAAAAGAAACTAAAAGCGTTTTTATTAGAGCTCAACTTTTATAATATAAATGAATATTTAAATTTGTAGTGGTTTTAGTTTTAAGCTGACTTTTTCTATACTCTGTATTTTGAGTCCACAGAAAATAAAATATTATTATTATTATTATTATTATTATTATTATTATTATTATTATTATTATTGATTTAGGAATCAGCGTTGATCAGTGGATTAAATAATGGTGAATTCGGCCATACGTCAAATGTAGTTCCAATTTTATTTGGCAGGAAAAGACTATTACATTATATTCTTATGAGGAGTGTGCTTCATGAAAGCGCTATTATTGCAAAAGTGCTCTTTTAACACGTGGAATGTGTCAAGCATACCATGACAAGAAAAAAATCCTGATATACCTGTCCATGTCCGGAAATGAATCGTCCAGTAAGTTATTATAGCTTCTTGTCCATTATATTGAGGCATGTTATTAATTTGTTTAATCACGTTTCCTTAGTAACTGTCATAATTTATTGTGACCGTAATAAATTGGGATTTATTCTGACTTTATGTAGTAGTTCTTGTTTTAATAATGAACGGTTATACAAACTCAGAATTAACCGACATGCATTTAATGTATGGATGTGCACACGGTAATGCATTGCCAACCAAACGTCTCTATGGACAATTATTTCCCAACAATGGCAGAAATATCAAAATTTCTGTTTAATCGTATAGTAATAGCCATGATATTATAACTACGAATTAACAGAAATTTTGAATTTTTGAACTAGAAACAAAAATGTAAACAGTTTTGTATTCGCACTTATAACTATGTATAACTTTGCATTCTATAATTTTTGCCGTAAAATGAACTGCAGAGCAGAGCAGAAAATTGCATAAAATTAAAATCCTATGTTAAATCCCTTTGTTCACCCCTAACGGCCACAATTCGGTATATTTATAAATATAATGTTCACTCTTACAAAAAAAAATGCTAAATGTGACCTTACATATCACATTGATTTATTTAAATCAGACTTATTACTTTTCTATTTTTAATGTTACTTGTATCCTTGTTATTTATTATTAAAATTATTTTAAATACTATTCCGGAAATTGAAAACCTGTACAATAAAAAGTGACAAATTAAATTGTAGTAAGTGCACCTGAGAATATTAAATTAATTGTACACTTTTGTAAAGTCAATATGAAAATAAAGAAATAAAGGTGTTCATTTAATAGCAATGCAATTTGCACTGGACAAAAGTGTAATTTGTTCTTTGCTTAATACTGTTTTGTATTCGTATAGTGCTTGAGAATGGCTAAAGTTCCCCGACTGAAATCGATTTGCAACTTGTATTTGCCAAATTGAAATTTTTGATTTAGATTGTAATAAAATTTGGAACCTTATTGATTAACATTGAAAATATTAAATCTGAAAACAACAGGGAAACTTTTGCTTAAATTCCCAGTGAATTTTTAATCAGGAAAGAATTCCTAACAATTCAGCCCACACAAAACTTAATAATTCACAAACTTCATAAATTAACAAGCGTTATTTTCTCAGAAATGAGATACAGACTGCAAATCGTTACTTATGACGAAAACTGTCATTTACAAATTTTCCTTAACTTGCAACAAGAAACTGAAACTTTGAAAACAGGAGATTATTAATAAATATGCAACAGTGACAAACGAATAAAAACTATGTCACTATAATCATTACTGTATTTAGTGTATTCAAAACAATGGTGACATTGATTTACGTACATACTATGACGTCATATCATATCTCAAAATATGGATTAGTTCATTCATGAAATACAATATCCTTTACCATATATTTATATCCAAATGCAGTCTCATATGATCGTATGCTTTAGTGTCGGATTTGACGTCAAAATTATTTCAAATTTAAAAAGCACAAAAGTGATCCATGTAGTGCACTCTCCATGTCAGCAATAAGTGCTCGTGAGTGACGCCTGGTAAACGCCTGCATGGTGTGAATATGGTATCATCATTACCGATATCTGCGTATAAAGCAGATTGGTATACCATTTATTCATTTAATTATGATTTTTTAGAACTAATAGATCGCTTTCAATTAAGATGAAGTTTCATAAAAAATAAAATAAAAGACAAGTAGTGAAGGACCCGATTCCATTAAAGAAGAATACCCCATTGTTAGCAGCCGACGTGATCTTGTTACAATTTTCGTTTATTTAATTCTGAAAGGTTTCTGAAATTTGGAAAAGTGTCCTCCGGCTGTTATCTGTTCGCCGCTGGAATAAAGAATAATTACGATAAAATCTGAAATAAGAAAAGTGTGGTTTAGTCCGTTGACCTGTCAGCATAAAAAGTAATCGTTCATGCAAATGTCTCGTGCATTGGACGACCGCGTAGCGACGTCGACAGCGACGCCAGCGAGAGAACAAAGCGTCGCAAGCGTCAGGTTCTCGTGACGTCACAATGTCACGATACGACGCCTTTAATGTCCATCTATGCCGCTAGACTCTGTATTAGATGGGATGGTGGAGTCACTCAATGAGACCTGGAAGCAATGGCCATAGCCGATAGACATAGACGCCGATAGAGACAGAATATAGGACAGGGCGACTGATATTAACTTACTATTCTATAATTATACGGTATTTCCAGGATAACGTGCTCCTCATTGGCATCTCGGGAATCATAACAGATTATGTTTATTATCATCTTATATGTATACTCCTGCCCTATTGAGATTCAATTAATAAATATCTATATAATGGAAGTCGCATTGGAAGTGCATTAGGTGACCTGCACAGTATTGCTATAAAGGACTGAATATCTGTAGCACCAAATAACAGCGCCATCTATGAATTAGCGCACAAACTATTTTTGACGTACATCACCCCCCCCTAAATTTGTGTTAATATTGGTTCAGTACAGCTCTCGTATAGGCGTAGTTTGTTGGTCTCTTAGATCTGCCTCGTCACGAATGCATCCGTTGAGAAGCGGTACGCAAACAAATTTTGTGTTCGTTTGTGCAAAGAACCAACCTAATCGTTTGCTTTAATCTAAAAAGCATTTGGGGATACTTAATTGACACGTTGCAACGTTTTTACCTGGCAAGAGGGATTTCGCGACGGGGGAGATAAAAGCAACGATGATCCAAAGAGTGACGGGCCTGCATAAAGCAGAAACGCCGTAAACATCAAAACAGTTCGATAGCTGTTTGTTTTCGATCAACGAATCGGCCTATAAAGCAAGTCAGGCGTCAATTCTGTCCTCCAAAAAGTCACTGTGTTGCATCATCCTCCGTATGCTTCTGATTTGACCACTGCTGAATGAGAACCGTTACGACGATGTAACACACACTTTCATCATCGTGACGAAGACATTGAGTAGCATCCTATTTTTAGTCTTCCAGAACGCCGTGAATGAACTGGAGGACCGCGCCAAATCATGTGGAATAACAGATTATGTTTATCATCATCTTATATGTATACTCCTGCCCTATTCAGATTCAATAAATAAATACCTATATAATGGAAGTCGCATTGTTAAGTGCATTCGGTGACCTGCACGGTATGGCTATAAAGGACTGAATATCTGTAGCACCAAATAACAGCGCCATCTATGAATTGGCGTCCAAACTATTTTTGACTTACCTTTATCAACCCCCCCCCCCTAAAGTTATGCTAATATTGGTTAAGTACAGCTGTCGTATGGGCGTAGTTTGTTGGCCTCTCAGATCTGCCTCGTCATGAATGCATCCGTCGAACAGCGGTACGCAAACAAATTTTGTGTTCGTTTGTGCAAAGAACCAACCTAATCGTTTGCTTTAATCTAAAAAGCATTTGGGGATACTTAATTGACATGTTGCAATGTTTTTACCTGACAAGAGAGATTTCGGGACGGGGGAGATAAAAGCAACGATGTCCCAAAGAGTGACTGCCCTACATGAAGCAGAAACGCCGTAAACATCGAAACAGTTCGACGAATCGGCCTATAAAGCAAGTCATGGGTCAATTCTGTCCTCCAAAAATGTAACTGTGTTGTATCATCCTCCGTATGCTTCTGATTTGACCACGGCTGAAAGGGAACCGTTACGACGATGTAATACACACTTACATCATCGTGACGAAGACAGTGAATAGTATCCCAAGTTTAGTCTTCCAGAACGCCGTGAATGGACTGGAGGACAGCGCCAAGACCTGTGTGTATTTAGAAGGAATGTATATTGAAGAGTAAACTGTGATTTTGGTGATATAACGGCTTTTGTCTTATTTATAAGGGTATCCTAAAACTTTATAACCACACTGTGTACGAAGTCCAAGTATTGCTTGTCACTGACAGCCTATGCCATTTAGCATATCTTTCATTTTCAAACAAACTCACGTGGTTTCTCTCTGGCGTGGCATCATAAATTCAAACAAGTAATGTTTGGTTTACTTTCGTTGTTTCGTACGGGGCCTCGTGGTTCGATAGTAACCGGGGCCAAATATTTTCAAATTTTAAATTACACAAAATTGACCCTGTGGTGCACTCTCCACGCCAGCAATGAGTGCCCGTGAGGTAACGCCTGGTAAAAGCCCAAACGGTACAAATATGTCATCATCATTACCGAATTCTGTGTATACAAAACAGATTCGCATACCCAGCAATGGGTTATATGCCATGATGATATATTTATTTATTCGTTGTTTCGTTATTTTAATTTATTTACTTGAAAATTGATTCTGAATTTGAAAAAAGCGATAACAGTAGGCTTCGAAGTAATAAGAATTTGGAATGTAGTAGTTGTGCATTAAAAACTCAAATATTTTAAAAACTAATAATTTTATTAACCTTTAATTCGAACCAAGGAACCAAAGAATGATGAACGCTCTATACACAGTAAAAATTACCAAAATTGAATAAAAACTCATAATGACATTTTTTAATTCTCTACCGCTCGTGTAGTTGTACTTTTGCATTATTTTTATTAGTGCAAGAGAATAGTTACTTTTAATAAGGTGTAATAGAAAAAGGTCGAAATTTTATTGTTTTATTCGTGTTAGCAAAATAAGAAGTCGCTGTTGGTAATATGCAAACTGGCTGCCCTCCAAATAACCCGAAATTGCTTAGAACCGTGTGCGAATTCCCGCAAAACAAAAAGCAAATAAAAGAAAGGAGGATTTTTCTAGATCGTTAGTAGCTATTAGATTTTATCGTTTGAGCTGCATTTAAATTAGATATTTACAAAGAGCAGAGGTAACGAAGTTGGTATACGAAACTGTTGGAATGATCGATAATTTTATTAATATTTTAGGATGTTACTGGAGTGAATTTAGGTTAAGTACTGGATTGGGATTTCTAGAGCATTGCAGTAAAACTGCGTGGATTTGTCCAAACACTACTAAATATTTCACCACCGCATCAAATATACATAAATATCTCAGCATACACAAATCATTACATACTATGTTTCAAACCACTTCACTTCGTTAAATACATTAGCATCCATTTCATACAATAAATACATAATTGACTACTATATGTTCGGCAGCAATAAAGTTTCTGACAACTCGAATTCGTATCCCGTCGGTGTAATGAAGTCTTGAGATAAAAATTAATGTATACGAGTTCTTTTTTCTCTTCAAACTATGTTTTTATTTCAGTACTATTTAGATAAAACGGCTTATTACCCATTTCTAGGTGTGCCAGGTAGACTTTCATTCATTTGATTTCGGTAATGCCGATATATACGAACCCAAGTTAGGTACATGCGTCTACGAGTAATTGTTTATTTACATACGTAATGCGTAAACAACATAAACAATGATTTCAAATGTAGACAATGCCTAGAGAATGTAAACTTTGTAATTGCACATGCGCAATGAAGGTTCAACGAAATGAAGATAATTTCATACTTATTTGACAGTCATTGATAATAAATAAATAAAAATGGGAGACAAAAAGAAAATCATAATTTCAACAAAATTAAATTATACTCTGATGCACATAAATAACAAATAGTAATATTATTGTCCTCTTTTAATCTAAAAATTTAAAATAAATATAGTCTATATGGGCGTAGACAATATACAAATTTTGATGCCGTAAACTACAATGAGGTAATTTACGTAGCATAGATCACAGGCACATCCCTGGTCCAGGCACATTTCCAAAACCCTACGTAAATGGTGAGAAATTTCTACAAATTTCTGTCGACTCGACTAGTATGAAATAGATTTTAAACTTACAAAAATTAAATATGTTATTGAAGCATTCCGACATTTACTATTGGGTCACATCTCTTTTATTAGAAATAACACTTTTACGGCGGGATAGCACAGTGGTAGAGTGCTAGCCTCAGAGATCGTGGGTTCGAATCCGGGCCAGGTCGAATTTTTTTCAACTGGTCTTGATTGGTATTTACTTCCGTTACCTTTCCAAGTTGGGATACAATTAACTTGGCATTCAATAAGTTATCGGAAACCGGCTGGTGATTGTAACAAGGGCTTGCTCCGAGTGGACTAAGCAAGGATCTTCATGACAATGGGATAGAATAGTGTGACGTCAGAGTATAGCGTGAAATATAAAGCATTGTCCTAAGCAAAAACTATACTTTCAAAGTAGACTCTATTGACAGAATTTAAAGGCTAGTAATTTGATGCTGATATTATTGTTATTATGAAGAAGTTAACTTTGAGATATTAATAACATCAAGTTGTACGCATTTTTCTATTACTTCGTAATACAATATATGCACATTAATAAATAACAAAGGTTTCATTTCAAATTGAAATCAACTCTGCACATTCTGAACTACAGAGTAACAGGTTTGCGCAGCTTTAAGCATATCCGAGAGTTAACCAACATACCGACTGAGATTTTGTTTGTTAGCGTTTTTGAGGATTTTCAAATCAGTTCTTTTCAGAATTTTAGATTTCTTCTTTTTAAGATTAAGGTACGTAAATAACTCTGTATATCCACATAAATATATAAATAATATGTCGTGTTCTTAGGGTTCCGTAACCTAAAAATGGTTCGCTGTCTTTCTTCCGGCCGCTTCACACGATGTTTCACGAACATCTTCGAGATTGAACGAACATGTAATTCCATGCAAAGTTTTTTAAAACTTAAATAGAATAATTGTTATTATAAATTAGGGTAATATGTTTTGTTTAATTGAAAGGGTAATATTTAAAATTAACTAAATGATAACTTAAATAGCTAACTTTTCTTAATTAAGTAAGATATTGGCGACGAAATAAACTGCTTAAAATTATAGTTCTTATTTGCTGTGGCAATAAGGTTCACTTTGAAAGATGTGTTTACGGGTAGGACAGTAGTTTAAACTACCCTATTGTAAAAAAAATTAAAAGAGATTGTGTATGTCAGACCATCCTAGGGATATAAGCTGTAAAGATTAAATACCCGAAACAATATACAATGATACAATTAGTAATAATAACTTTAATGCTATTACGCATTGTATCTACAAGCCTTATTAATATTGTGTTAAAAGTAAAGGTCTCCGTAGAAGATAAATCTAGAGTAGAAGATGACCCTTTAAATGCAGGTCGTACTATTATCATTCATCATGTGATCCACAGTTTTGTGTGTTTTATGTTTTGATACAGCCTGTATATTTAAAGTCACTTTTAAGACAGCCTGTATTTGTATCGTGTAGGCAGCACTCAAAGCTATTGTGAGGAGAGCAATATAGGAGTCACTTTTGTACGATTTAAAAATTGGATATAATTTGAAAATTTTACTTGAATCAAATTTTTTTAAAGTACATAGTTAAGTGCCCCATAAAACTATTGTTCTAAACTGGCTAATTAATATTATGAAAGGTATTAAAGTTTAATTTGAAAATCGTTAACGAATTAAGATATTTAATTATTAATTAAAAGCAAAATTGATCTCATTAGAAGTGAGACCCATACGCTTCATAAAGTAAGAAACTGTATAGTTTCGGTAACTACTAAAATTCAGAACTACGAACTTACTTAGTCAAATTTGCGGAAGTAACTATTATAGTAAGTTCTCTGAACTTTAGCTTCCTTTTCACTAAATATTCTATCTCTCCTAGCTAGATTTAACCTTTGTGACTCTAATGTCACTTTCTTATATCTTTCTATTTCAAAGACTTCGCAAAGAAAAAGACTCCTGATATGAAATATTGAGAAGACGCGAAGATATTTACTCTTGGTTCGCATGAATTGCCGCACACAGATTTCCAGAAATGTCATAATAAAATGGAAGATTACCAAGTTTGAGTTTCTCACCTTACAAATCGTCTTCTTCAAATAATATTAATTCTATTTAAATTTTTTGAAGAGACAATTTGCAAATACAGATACTGATTCAGAAATATTACAACAAAGTATTTGTAGATATTAATAAATATATAAACAGCTAAATTTTATAAATAAATATATCATCACGACTATTTATGGGTGTGTTAATCTTTATTTGAAAATTGGAAATATTTTTTAGATTCAAGTTTGACGGTGGTTGAAATCGAACCCGAGCCGTCCGACTTATAAATTTTATAGAAAAAACAATTATTTATATGATGGGGTCTCCTGGCCGCGTGACTGAGTGTCTGGTCGGGAATCTGGTGACCTGGGTTCGATCCTGACTTACTCCAAAAATATTTTGAATTTTAAATAACACAAAAGTGACCTCTGTGGTGCAATCTCCACGCCAGCAATGAGTACTGGTGTGGTGACATTTGGTCAACTACCACACGGTACTAAAATGTCATCATCGTTGCAGATATCAGCGAAGAAAGCAGATTGGTACACCCAGCAATGCGTAATATGCCGTGATGATATATTTATTTATATTTTTTTTATTGAACTATTTGTAATTCTAGAATTATATTCTAGTGTTATTTTTTTCAAATTTGTAAAAGTAGACACAATTCTTTACCTCTAAGGAACAGATATCGTATGTTGTGTTATTAAAAAATAGAATGACGAATGATTAAATAATTAAATTTTTGTTAAATTTACGAGGCTTTGCATTTCATTTATTTTATATTACACCTTTCAAATATAAAGAATAACAATATTTAATTATTATATTTGTTATTTCATGTCATTAGAAATTTCTTATTCAAAAAATTTGTATTGCAATGCCTCCTACATATAATAAAAAAATTAATATTTTAATCATTCGACATTTTATTTTTTAATAATAAAACATATGATTGTTTTTATACAGTTGGACAGCAAATTTCATGTACTTTTCAAATTTGAACAAATATATAGGATGTTCCATTTGAAAATTGAAAGATGCTATCAATTTCTCCAAAACCGGAAGTAATAATATTGATCTACCTATATATATATATATATATATATATATATATATATATATATATATATATATATATATATATATATATATATATATATATATACCGTGTGTCTATCTTAAAGGTGTACATAGAAGATTAACATGGAAAATCAGTTTTTTGCAATTTCTTGCTCGCCTAATTATTTTAAGCAAAAACGCGTCAAATAAAAGTTTTAGGGCATAAAATTCTTCATTTAAATCAATAAACGAACAACTTTGACATGTGATACAAAACAAAATATTCAATTGTTTTTGTCATGGCACTCTGATTACATGTAGAAATCAATATGAAAATAATAATTTTTCTTTTGCATTTTTCTCGTTTTTTTCGTTATATAAGGTTATACACATTTTATATCGTTGTATTCAGAAAAAAAATCTGAATCGAATAGGTGAATAAAAAAGTAAGTTCTTATTTAAAATTAAAAAGTTGAATTCTGTATTTTGAGAACCACTGGTTGAAAAAAAATTGTAATACTTATTTTAATAGTCTTATATTATAGAAATTGTTTACTAATTTAAACGACATCGTATCTCTAACGGTTCTCGAGATAGCAATAGTGAAACACTTAAATTGAACACCCTGTATATATAATAAGGGGATAATATATCAATAGTAACAAACCAAATATTTGACCAGTGGTTTTCAAACGGTAGAACAAAATTACATTTTTTTAAATGGCACCCTATATAATTTTTTAGCCCTTTAAATAGAATATTATTTTCTGATTTCAACGACATAAATATAGCATAGGGTTGTATAACAATTATTTCGAGAAAAATGGTATTAAAAACTAGAAGTAATGTAATAAAAATGGTTTTACTACTAGCGTAACTAGGCAACAGATGTATCAATACCTGTGTATTGCATAGCCTATTGTAATATTGTAACATTATTTTTAATACCATTTTTCTCGAAATAATTGTTATATAACCCTATACCATATTTATATCGTTGAAATCTATCTAATGGGCTAAAAATATATAGGAAACCATTTAAAAAAATATAATTTTGTTCTGCCGTTTGAGAACCACCATTAGTTCGCCCAAAAAAGCGCTGGTTGTTTAAAGGAAACACCCTGTATATATATATATATATATATATATATATATATATATATATATATATATATATATATATATATATTAATAGTTTCTAGAGATAGTAGGATCTTTGTTTTAGTATAATAATATTAATTATATATATATATATATATATATATATATATATATATATATATATATATATATATATATATATATAAAATTAATATTATTATACTAAAACAAAGATCCTACTATCTCTAGAAACTATTAAAATGTTTTAGATTTAATGCGAAATTAACGTATAAATCTATGGATGTCCCGAGCGAAGTATAAAAATGTTTATATAAAATCTAGTAAGAAAGTCTGTATGTTGGTTGAGTAATCTATGCCTTTGAAGGGCTGCGGTTGTTAATAAAGCACTGGGCAGTTAATTTGCCTGGAAGAAGGGAAATATTCCGCAATCCCTAAAGTTATGTGGAAATATGTAGAAAGGTATTTGTTGGCCATAACTATGTTAATAATGTTGTATTAAGTACATGAACTGAACTGAACGATTTCAAGTTACGGAGAACTTCTCATATCTCAGATTGAGACCGAAAATGGACGGAACGGAACGGAAACTGAAGGAACATTCTCATACAACAACAATCCACAAATTACAACCATTCCTATGCTATGCTTATGTTTACGCTTACGCTTCAATATCAATACCAATACAATACCAACCAAACAATACTCTTCGTTTTATTTATAAATCGGAGGCTTAATGCAAGAACAACCAATATCAACATATCGTCCTTTCGGGAATGAGTCATTTAAAATCAACAAAAAACTTTCAGTTTTAATACGAGGGTTACGATAGAATTATTTAGAATAAGACACATGGTTAATTTTTTAGAATTTTATTTCACATAATTATGTTCAGAGTAATTCCCTTCAACAATAATTATTATTAATAATTAGTTGGGAGCTGGGGTTTTAAGCGCTAGTCACTTTTGTGACTGCGACTTGTAAAATCTTAGTATTCTGGAAGCAGTCCCAGAGTTCTCATGAAGCCAGTTACTGTTCCAGGAATCAGTTTCCCCATCTAATTTGCCGTGCGGTACCTTCTACCTTTCACAATAATCAGTGTTGTGACTGATCTAGATCATTAGATCTAAATCATTGATCTAGTTCATTTAATATGGTTTTTAACCTCATCTAGATCTTTTTATATATTCAGATCTTGATCTGGATCTAGATCTAAGAACTACATAATCTATGATCTTAAAATATGATCAAATATACTATAAATTTGAATAAATTTGGAGAAGACAAAAATTATTTTTATGTACCTAACAGTTTAGGCCATGTCAAACAAAAAATACAAAAATTTGAAACCAGAAATCCAAGATCAAATTAAATGCAAGTGGGTTGTAATTTAAATCTTAAAAATTCAATGGCACATAATTATTGTCTGCCAATTTGATATGGCCTGTCTTAATTTATTAATTTCAACAATTCTAATGTTTTTGTTTCTGTTTCTACTTTATTCGTTAATTCAGCATTGATACAAATACGTACCTATGTATCTAACTTTTCTTCTCATGTGTAAGGCATACGGCTAAGTATATTCTTTGTAATTAATTTTGAAAATCGTTACTGATCTTTTTATGATCTAAGAAAAACTGATCTCAAATTCCTGAGCTGATCTGAAAAAAGATCCGGTCGCAGAAATTGACCTATGATCTGATCTAGAACATATTAATTGTACAGATCTTGATCTTTGCCTAGATCCTTTATAAATTGATCTGTCGCAACACTGACAATAATACATTTAATCATTATTTTAAAAGCTCCCAAACTAATATCTGGGAGACTTCTGGTGACTTGAAAACTGTCAAAGCTGTAAAATTAAATACTGGGGGACATAAAAATTGTTCAATTTATTTCAGGTTGACTTAAACACTGTCAAAGCTTTCAAATTATAAAAATGCTTTTGCAACTAATTTCGAATGACAGAAAATAACTTTAAATTGATAATACAAATTTTGTTTTCTACGGCCTACCTGATTTTATTATTTTCAGTAATTCTTGCGTGACCTTCGAAATACTGAGAAAACCATTTTGTTAATCATGACATTTTCACTGTAAATATTGATAACAAATGTTACTAATTCTGTGATTTAAACTGTCTAAAAGCCTAAAGCCCTTCAAGATTTTATTAGCATGTATTCATTGGTTATTATTGCATTAAATATTTGTTTGTTTTATGATTTGATATTGATTCAAGGGATACCGATTCATATAAGTTTCTTTATAGTTAGACTTGTTCTTGTAGGAAAAAATATATTGTGTAGCGCCCGGCTAGGTTGGTCAAAAGAGATGAGCCCCACGTTGGGCCAATACGGAATTGGATTGAATTATGTTCTAATTGGTATATAAATTATCATAAAAGAACTAAAATGAAAATAAAGAAATAAAACATAAAATATCAACATTGGTTGTTCTTATATTACGCCACAGATTTGTTTAGAAATGTCAGATTAAAAAGTGTAATTACTCATTCGAGAAAATTACATGTTTGTCGACAAATGTAGCATTTCTGAAACTAATAATATTTTTTCATACACTGTAGAGGAGTTAAAGAGAATTATAAATTTCTTATTTGACTGGATTGTAGTAAATTACTTGTTAATGATGGTTTTTATAGCATTTATTGTCGTTTTTATTATAGTTGAAATCGTTAAAGTATCATTATATCGTTATATGTAATTTTTATTAACATTATTTTTATCATTAACATTATATCTATATCAGAATTTATATACGGTAACGTATTGGAATAGAACGGACATGCATTTTTCCATTTAACTTAATGCATATTCCATTTGTATTTGTTTAAATGTTATTTCAATTTATTTTACAATAAAGACATTAAAAATATTAATCGTTAAGAAAATAATTAAAGCGCCACTAATAAAATAATTTGTTAAATTCCAAATTATACTCTTTCTATAAATATTTTATTCCTATCACATTTAGATATTGGAATTCAAAAAAGAATTTTTTTTATAAATATGAAAAGAATTACTACAAATATATGAATGTTCAGTAAATTATGCAAAGTGATACGCATGCGTTTTCTTATGTATATTTGTACAGCACATTTGTTTATATGCACATACATGCCTATATCATGCACAGGAATGAATAAAACAGCTATTACACAGAAAAATTGATTTATTTGAGATTATACTAATTTTGTATTCATAAGTTAAACGCTGATATACATATAAGCATTCATGAATTAGAATATGGATAATTTTCTGTGTTAGCGTAAGCAAATGTTAAGAATAAAAAATATGCAATCGTTTTTTTTTAAAATTAGTAAATTATAACATAATTATCGTAGTAAATATACTAGAATATACTATTAAAATTTAACTATTATATGCCATAATATCTTCTATATGATAAGTTGCGATTTTCGATTCATTCCATTTTATATTTTCCCCTCACAATTTTTAAAGGTTTTTTTTCGTCCTCAAAATGTTTAATGTTTCTTTTCGTCCTCAAAATTTTAATTTTTTTTTCGTCCCATCCTATTTTTAGGGCATATAAAAATGGGAAATAAGTGATTCGCCATTTAAATATTTGGTCAGCAAGAATATATAGGCAAGAACTATGTAGTAAAAAAAGTTGGCCCAATATTTGGTTTGGTTAGGTTATATTTGAGGACAGAAAACATTTTAAAGCTGACCAAATCCTCAATATTATGCTGACCGTTTAAATTATACACATAAAAAATGAAACCAACCTCATTTGTCTACTTAATTTATTTTAAAAGTTATCCAACTTTAAAATTTCCCAAATATATTCGGAATTTCGGAAAGCTCAAGGTGACCTTGACAAGTACCTTCCGTACTTGGCGACTGTCCTCTATCACTAAGCTTCACAGAATATTAGGGTTGTGCATCTACACGTAATCTTTGATAGATTACTTACATGCATAAACAATGTAAAGATTGATGTCAAATGTAGACAATGTAAACTTTGTATATATTGCACATGCGCACTAGCGAAATACACCTGATTTCTTACTTAACCTCACACTCCAGTGAGTCAATGATTAGGTAAAATGGGAGATAGAAAAGCGAACAAAAATTTTAAAGAGTTAAATTTTAGTTAAAGCCCGTAAAACACAAAAACAAAGCACTATGCAATGTTTGTTTAAAAGTGTTATCCAATACTAGTGCATCTCTACTTCGATCCCACAGGTAATAAATAAACCAACTGTCTTAAACTAACTAATAATTTTGTTTTTAATTAGAGTAATTCGTGTTTTGATTGTATTTTGTTATCTAGAATAATAGTTAGCAACCCAACAGAACTGATTCCCAGCTCAATAACTAGTTTCATTTATTAGATACAACGTAACATACTAACTTGCTTTATTATTTCAATAAAATGACAACGTATGCTACTTACAACGGCATTTATAAAACTTGTAATTTAATCAGTAATAGTAATATTTGTTGTTCCTTTTTAAGCAAAAATATTGAATTATTTAGTCTATCTGCGTGTAGACAATATACAAAATTTTAATCATGTAAACATCATTGTCTACGCGTAGACAATGACGTATTTTACATAGCATAGATTACATGCACAACCCTGCAGAATAATCTTCGGATTCGAACTGAGCGAAAAATATTTAGTACTCCACAGTACTTTTAGAATGATTCCAATTACTCTTGGGAGTAATTGTTTATTTTATTCCATTTCGTTTTGTCTGATGTATTCAAATCAAAGAGCATCAAACATTGACAATACAGAAAATTTACATTATCCCATTATATTTTATGAGTACAGCTAAATTTTTAATAATTTTTCTTTCAAATCCACTTGGTCTCTGGCATGGCTTACAATTTCAGAAACCAAGCAACTTTTGTCTAACTTGATCACCATATTAGAACTTTATACATGAAAATTAATAAATAAACTTATCTAAACTTCCAGTGGTAAGTATAACAAACGATTGCATATTTTTGTATGGCAGACATGCAGAATTAGTATTGTTAGACTCACAGTTAAAATAGAGCAGTATCCCGGATATCATGACAAAGACCAAGACGAGCAAAACGAGGACGAGTAGGAAAACCGCGGGCCTACACCAAGGATTCCACCGGCTCTCTGTCTGCGAGCCCAGACACCAGGTGGTGTTTTCCTGCTGCGGCGGGGGGCGCACCACGGCGCTATCGCCGTTAGCCGTCACCAGCACCGTGGCGCGCTCCGGCACCGCGGTCGCCGCACTCGCAGACGCAGACGCTGAGCCGGCCCCGGCCGACCACTCCCCTCGTGGGTAGTATGACGCGGGGACGGACGGGGGGTATGGGTAGTCGTACTTGTAGCCAGAGGGCTGGTGAGTTACCATCGTGGTGGCTGCATACTGGGGGTGTTACCTGCAAACAAAACACCACTGTTAAATACGGTACCTACTATTGATACATTTATAGGGTTGTTGTATATACAGTAGAACGCCGATTATCCAAACGCCGATTAACCGAATCGCCAGTTATCCGAATCGGTCCTAAGCGTAATATAAAAAATTAAAACCAAGTATGTATGTATGTATGTAATTTTTGTTTTGTTTTGTTGTAACAAGTTGGAACTCGCTGGAGTCCAGATATATTTCAACTGTTATGGTTAAAAGCTAGAGGCAAGACACTACATGTTTTGCGTCGTGAATTTTTATACTTTGTATTTTTGTTAAGGCCTGATGGGGTTGCAACTTACTCTGATCGAGATGTTCAACTGAGCGTTATTGTAGAACTGTGTTTGTTAAACTTAATAAAGTTTATTCTATGTGTGACAGTTCGTTTTTCTTTATTACCAGTCTATGTCCGATTATCCGAATTTTCGATTATCCGAATCGACCCCGGTCCCAATTAATTCGGATAATCGGCGTTCTACTGTACTAGCCTAGGCTCATAATAAATTACATTTACCTAGTTTATCCCGATAGTGCAATCCGCTTGAAAATTGGATTGATTCGACCCGATTGAAGTTAACGGATTGAAATGATCGCAATAAATGCATTTTCAACCGGATTTAAATTTTTAACTCGACCCTCAAATACAAATAGATTGAGCTTGTTCGAGCGGATTGACTTTACGGGATAAACGCTCAACCCGATCAAAGTACATGTATGATTTACTTTTGTTAAAGGTTATCTGTCAGCTGCATTTTGACAGTCAAATCGCATGTGTTTAAAATTGAATAATATATAAAAAACATTTGGAAGAATCAGGAAGCAATGTATTTTCTATCCTAAAAGAAGGAAAAGAAAATTCTTAGTCTTATGCACAGAAAAACGCTTAGAATACTTCATATTTTCCACAGCTAGCGGGACAATATAGTGAAACAGCAATGTTTTTCTGAAAAATTTAGAAGGGTCGTTTAAAAAATTATATTTTGGTTTCAATTTAGTATTAGTACCCCGCAAATATAATTAAAAGTGCTTTTAGAGACTCCAAAAATTTCTATTCAATCTGAATCTGTAAATTGTAGCACAACGTTTTCCCACCAGTCAAAACTTCGTGTTTTATTTTTCATTCCTAACTTTTTATTTTAAAATATGTGCAAAGTGTCATTACTTGTTCTTGTTCCATTTTCGATTAAATTTGTCTGCAAAAATCAAGTAAACATAAACAAGCAAACTGACATTTCGCCGACGCTTTCAATCGGTTTTAAATAGATTTCACTCGACCCGCTAGAACAAAACAGAGATAAGCGGTAGAGAGTTAACCTTGAAATTAAACCGGGTCGAATTTCAACCGGGTTGAAACTATCGGGATAAAGTTAGTAATTTACTTGTTACTGGTTTACATTTTTAACAAACAAATTATAAAACCTACGCAAATGCTAAGAAATCTCTACAAGTTTCCTTCGACTAATTTAAAACAGATTCTAAATTTACAAAAACTGAACGTTATTCAAGTATTGTTATTTAATATTCAGTCAAATCATCTTTATTAATAATAAAAGCTTTAATTCTATTACGCATTGTATTCACAAGCCCTGCACATTATTCTGTTAGAATGTCAATATGATATAGGTTTTGGGAAATTAAAAATACAAGTTTATTATTTCTATGTTCTTCTGCTGTATGACTATATTTCAAAGCTAAATAACACGGAGACTATGATTTTTATTGCATTGAAAGTTTGTACAGATAATTCTGCCGTATATGATGTAAATGACGCATATCTTACTTAACTCATATCGTTAAAAAAGTGGCATTCCTCCTTTTTGGCCCATAGTTTTTGTAAGTTTTAAGTCTATATTTAAAGTAGTCGCAAGAATTTTTTAGAAATTTCTCACTGTATGTGTAGGTTTTATAATTTGTTGAAAAGGTAAGCTGGCTAAACTATTATGAGTCTGGGCTCGTATACAAAGTGAACTTTAAAAACGTGTTCTCCTTTTAATAAGTTTAAAAATGCTACTTTTTACTATTAATTCGCATAGAAATGACTAAAATTGCAATTTCTCCAAATCGTAAATACACATATTTTGTCGCATTATGGGAAGAATAAACGGGATAAAGTCAGGGCTGGCGATAGGCGCACGGCCACTTATTTTTTCGATTGACGGCAAGAGATAAATTTATAATTTCTAAATATTTTTTATATTTATTAATAAACACGAAACTTAAAATTATTAAAAATTACTTACGAACCTCGTTACTTCAAGAAAAGCTATCAGGATTAGCAATAATAGCTATTAACCACGGTAAAATGACCAACATACAAATTTTGATGGAATAATTGATTAACTTTGCAAAAATTAATAATTTAAAACTGATAAAATTACCCCTCAACCTTAAAATTAATTTTAATAAAACTAAACACGTGCTTCGAGAACTAAGTTCTCATCATCAGTAGTAGAACAAGGGAAAGTTAAACAGAGTAGTCAAGATTACTCAGCATGTCAACCATGCCAGAGGTCCTAACAACAATGAAAAACAAGGGAGAGAACTGGGATTATATAGGGATGGGAGTCACAGGTGAATGATTACATATAAACTAAGATAAATAAAATAACATTTAACTTTGTATTAAATCGAAAAGTTTTTTGTTTGCTATGGGACCAAGATTTGCGATCATCAAATTATTTTTATATTTATTTATTATTTAACTCTCGTTTGCATCTAAATATCTATCATTATTAATATGTTTTAAGAGTTTAATATTAGAATTGTTAACTTTGTGATTACTAATGAACATATGTTGAGCTACGTTAGATTTTTATTGATTACCGCTTTTTAGATGATAAAAATGTTCTTTAAACCGAGTGTCAATTTGCCTTTTAGTTTGACTTTATTACAATCATTACAACTAATTTTATAAATACCAGATTTTTTGTTAGTATCTACTTTATCTTTAGGTATATTTAATAACGATTTAATGGTGTTATTCGATTTGTGAGTTACGGTTAAATTTTGATATTTAAAAATTCTGTTTAAACTTTTGGAAGCTTTATCGTACGGTAGTGTTATGTATTTATTGTTATTATTTTTATTATTAGATGGTGTTCACGTTGTAAAATTAGAAATGTATTGGCAATGTTTCCCAGAATAATTCGTGTCACTAAATAAATGCAAAAATTCAAATTTTGCTGATTATTTTTACACAACTTCTAAATATAAAATATATAGGGTGATTCATCGGTCTGTCCTCCCTTTATAACTCTTTTATTTTGTCAGATAGAAAAATTCTTCAAATATAATTTATATGATATATTATTGTCTATCTACGTACCATATGCATTTATATACAGAGGGCTTCGTTTAAGCGCAACAATATGTAACTTTATATTTCTTAATAGAATACTCTATATATATATATATATATATATATATATATATATATATATATATATATATATATTTATTTATTTTGATAGTCAATTAGATTCCCTTTAAAAAACTAATTAAGTAATAAGGAGTCTAAAATTATAAATTAAGAAGTTATTTACGTTCAAAACAATAGTAGTTCATAGTGGAAATAACCCAAATATAATACAAAATTTTGATACTTTTTTATTAATACTTATTTTAAACATTACACTAATTACAAAGAGGCTATTAAAATTTAGTGACAGATTAAATAATGCAAAATTAAAATAAATGCTCGAAAACTTGTCCTTCAACAATTGATCAAATTATCCATAGCTTACTTTGTTAATAATAACATGATACAAACATATCATTCAACGAATAAAGGTAAATAACTTCTTAATTTATAATTTTAGACCCCTTTACTTAATACTTTTATAAAGGGAATCTAATTTACTATCAATATATATATATATATATATATATATATATATATATATATATATATATATATATATATATATATGTATATGTGTTCCATTAAGAAATATAAAGTTACATATTGTTGCGCTTAAACGGAGCATTCTGTATACAAATGCATATGGTACATAGACAGACAATAAAATATCATATAAATTATATTTGAAGAGTTTTTCTATCTAACTTAAAATAAAAGAGTTATAAAGAGAAGACAGATCGATGAATCACCCTGTACATATTATAGAATTTTGGTTTGTACATCTACAGATACATTTTTCGAACGATTATGGTCAATTTTTTATCACTGTGAGATTTTGAGTTATTAGGTCAAAATTATGATTTTTATATGGACGCCATATTGGAATGTTACACCATTGAAAAGACTTTTTTAGCATTCCAACGATGTGTAACATTGATGTTCATTTGTTTTAAACAGCGATAGTACAACAATCTATGAATTTTTCGGGAAAAACAAATACCTACATCTATAAAATGGTATACTACTTTAATTTAATCAACTTCTACTTCGTATCTCTAATAGTTTCCGAAATCCTAATAGTGAGCCTGTAGAGTAGTTATTTAATTCATCGTTATGTTTGTTATTTATCTATATATGTATTATATTATATTTTAAATATTATACGTACTATATCCAATATGAATAAAACCAATACAAATGTATACATAATATATTTAATTTGTATTTATGCTCATTGGAATTCTCGTTTTCCTGATACATTGCAGGTAGGTACATTTATTCGAAATTCTAAATTACACTTTTGATTTACCGTTCAAATATTACATTCAAATCGCGTATTTCCGTATTTATCTTGCAGTATAAATATTGTCTAGTTTTCTACTATAAATTCACTTCCCCCGTTTCGTTAATATTTTTATTGGTTTTTTATCGATATTGTTACTGTCGGCTGGCATTTAATTTGCCCAATTTAAAACTAATAGCTGGAATACGTTTTAACGAACATGCGAATGTGTATACAATTTCATTCAAATTCATACAAATTCAGATAAATTTACGACTTTACAGTTTGCACTCGGTGTTGCAAATGGACATTATTCTCTATACTCTATTTAATATTACAGTTGTTTTTGATTTAGTTATTTAATATGTTTTCCAAAACACCAACACCCATTTTCACCATGCATAATCTTATGCTAACACAACAAAAATGGCAATATTTGTTCAAGGTAATAGACCTCGCATATCTTAATAAAAAATAACGATTAATAGTTAACCGAAATCGTAATTTTTAAAACGGTTTTTGTTTAAAAAACTGTTTACTCTTTATTTAACCGGTTTTTAAAACGGATAGATTGACCGGAGAAACAAACCGCTTGATAAAAACATTCTGAGAAAATAAAAATATTTATTTACATATGTGTATACACGGTGTAAATGAAATAAGTGCATTCAATTTAATCATTAATGTAACTCGACGAGAAGCAACAATATTTCTTAATAACTTTTTTTCTAAGTCTTTTAGATTTTGAGTTAAAATTCGTTAAAGATTAGCTGCATATTTCGTTACCCGCCCATGGAGAACAAGTGGCTGCTGCCGTATTCAAGTGGGATACAAACAGCTCAAAATTGTCGGTTATCGGTTACACCTGCAGTCACAGTAATTAATAAACAAATCAACGGAAATAACATTTATTATTAATTAATTCGTAATAAAACAATTTATAAAATAAAGAAATTTAAATTTTGGATAACAAAATTATAAAGTTGTGTATTAAACCAGGATTTTAATCACCTGTGAATAGAGGAAGAGAAGGAGGAACGGCAACGAGGAAGAGCAAAAGCATAGTTATTAGGTTATGAGATGATTATTTATCGTCAACAAATCATAATAGTTTAAATACGTTATTCAAAAAATGTAAGTACAAACTTTTGTCCATTTAAACGAGGTACATGAGTACCAATAATTAGTCCATTTATTGTTCCCGCCCAAACATTTTTTAACGAAAAATTTTACAGCATTTTCGTCTGTCGAGATGTGTATTGTGCGTAATAAATACAACTTCCCAAGTAAACTAAGTCTCATTAATGAACATTATGAGCTATTCGCAAAATTGAAGTCTGTTATAGGCTGAAAACATTGAACTTTTTGCACATCGTATGGATACAACTGTTGTTGTTTTTTAAAATTGTCATATGTGACACTCCGTATTGTGATAAAGATGTACAAGATTAACAAATGTGCGAAGATTAAGAACGTATGATTTGGAAACGCTCCGTCTAAATGTGTTGGCAACTCTATAACACGTCTTTATATCAACCACAAATTAAAATGTAGTAAAGATACGAATAAATAAACCATAGGTAAGTAATTACAATAATTGCGTAGGCTTCCACAGTCTGAGTCATGAGAAATATTCGTTTTCCGGGAATGGACTGTGTCATATTTTGAGTCAGAGCTCAACGTTTCGCCCGCAGACACGCCCAATCTACCATTACGAACTCGATTCCCATTGGTCCTCATTAGCTCTGCTCATCTACCGTATCTTTAGATTAGTATATAACTGTCTTCTCGGCCTTCTTTCGTCACTTGGTTTATTTGGCCTCTAGCGTGGTTTACACGTCGGGTAACCTTGTAAACTGAGTCTCCCTCCTTGTTGCTTAAACTCGGCCTCTAGCGTGGTTGACACGTCGGGTAACCGTGTTCAAGACAGTACTATCCCCCTCTTGCTCCTGAAGATGCCCCATATGACTGCGGGCGAAACGTTGAGCTCTGACTCAAAATATGACACAGTCCATTCCCGGAAAACGAATATTTCTCAAGTAATTACAATGTCTGTGTACTCGCTATTTGTAAACGTGAGCATTTTGACAGAATTTTACCTTATAAACAAGTTTATTACTAATTGTCAAAATTTAATTGCAACTGACAGGACTGTCAATTGCTAAAACAAAATTTTCAGAGCTATTTTCACTGCATTCAATTATTAAAAAAATACTTAGAACGACTCGTCAATTTACGGGGTTGTAAAAATGCTAAAAAAATATGCGATTTCGAGAAAAAGTTATTAAGAAATATTGTTACTCTCGACGAGTTATATTACTGGTTAAATTTAATGTACTTATTTCATTTACACCCTGTATGTTACCGCTAATATCCTAAATCTGTTAATTTGTATAATAAGTTCAGGAATTATCTGCCACCAAATAAAAGATGAATACACTGTCTGTGAACGTTTGCCACTGTCACGTTTCTTGACAGTTGCATCAGAGTTAGTGAATGAATGGTCTTGACAGAATACGAGAGAATTAGTTGAAAACAGAAGGTCCAACAGAACAAATTTTTGTCTAACATTAGATTCATCCCAGTTAAAACCACGGTTAATGTAGTTCTTGCCGTCCCTGAAAATGTAGGGAAAAGGAGCGAAGCGATGTGATTGGCTTCCGGCGAATCGCCAGTGTAGCTTTTTGTTACGCATAATAACTGAACCTCTTAGTTATTATGCATATTAACGGATTTAGCAGATTAGCGGTAACATATATCAATCATTTTTTTCTCGTTTCTTTTAGTGAAAAATGTAACACTTTTACTACAGTTAAAAAGCCTAAAAGAATAAAAAACTATAAGATAATATTATTTTATTAGCCATTGCATATATCATCTCATATTGTATAAAATTTTGAAGTCATTCTTATAACAAATAAAAATGAATATATCAGGGCGGCTTTTACGTACACATTTGTGGCAATTTTGTATATGAAATATTTCTACAATAAGGTGGTTATCATTTCAAGAATACTTCCACGTATAATGTAAAACAATTACATGTGAAATATTGCCTGTTACATGTTTTATAAATTGTAGCTTTCTGGAATTTTGAAACGGTATGTCTTGAACGTTTTTTAATAATAAATTGCTTTGCCCCACACTAATTGTTTAACGTGCTGATTCATTTGTTAATTTTATTTTACTTTAATCTGTCTTATACATTGTAAGTTTAATCTCTTTATGAAAACCTTTCTGGAATACTGAATACATATTCCTATACATACGTAGTTCGTATCTGGGGGATATGAAAAACTAACATATGCAGATAGGTTATTTGACGTTTGGTTGTCCGTGCCTTTGCAGGAAATAAATAGGTCATCTTGAGATCTGCATTGCGGAGCATATACCAGTGCATCTCCTTATTTATTTATATGCCATTTTCTAGACAAATAAGGATATCACCACACTTATTACCCGATGCCAGATGTGCCAATATCTTTCACGATATTGTTTTATCGTATAGACCGTTTTTAGGGACTTTGTATTTATTTTGAAGGGCAGTCTACATATTTTACTTTTATATTTAATTATTTAAGGTTGGTTTAAAATAATTTTTGCTTATTTAATTTATTTAACACACTACTGTACAGGGTGTAACAGAAATAAGTACCTACATTGCATTTTACCAGTGACAGAACTCGTCGAGAGTAACAATAATTTTAATAGCGTTTTCCATTTATATATTTAGTTTTGCACTTACTTAGTGCAGCTAATGACATCATACCCGAAACTAGTGTAGTGCATTTTGAATCAAACATGGTACAAAAGTCCAGTAGAAGTTTTTTAGCTGTCATTGTCAAATAGAGAGGTTATGTAAAACCGCAACTGTTTATTTGTTTATACAGTCCTCTCTAAACGAATTCGCAAGAGGTATTCGAACTAGAGATAGTAAAAGAAAATTAAATGAACATTTCTATAAATTACAAAGAGTATGTATATGCAATAGAAAAAATTGTTTATTCAGTTACTTGACGGAAACATAAGAATTTGTTAGAGAAATGAGATGTACATTAGGATGGAAATTTTTTTTGAAAGTTTCAATTTATAGTAGCTTACTGGGGAATTGGTGCTCTATGGTGACTTGTTACTGGTAGTAAAATTCAAATTTTTTATCTCAATTCCTTGAATTGCCACAAAGCCAATGAAGTAATTACCAAATAGAAAGAAATATAGTTGTCTACAATTTTTTTTGGTTATTAATATTGTTCGTATTTTTGGTACATAATATTGATGATATGACACTCAGAAACACATTTTAAACATTTATAAATAATGAAAATAAAAGAGAATATTGTTAAAGTAACATACTATTTTTCTGTATAAAATCCTGGTATTATTTTTCGAGATTCGATTCTTGCCCTTTTAAATTAGTGTCGGTTGGATAACCTACATACAACCGAAGATGCCTCAGTCACAGCTTTCAAATGAAAATTAGATTTATAAACGGTATCGGTAGAGGCTCTAGAGGCGAGGACGAACGCGTCTATGTATCTAAATTCGATTTATAGACAGGTGAATTTCATTGAAAGTTTGCAAAATGTCCAATAATTAATTCGTTTAAATGAGAGTTCGAATTAAAAAATTCGATTTAACATACAAAATCATGTATGATTGTACACAGTGTGTCCACTCCTAACTTTCTTGTTTGAGGAGATAGAAAGACGGTTACATGGAAAAATTTGGGCGATATTATACGAGACAACGGTGAAAAATGCAAAACAATTGAACATCAAATACGCGACTTATTCAACAAAATAACATTTTTTAAATAGAATGCCATGTTGAAAATGATACCATTTAAAAGTTCACACTTGACACTTTGAGCCCACGTGCTCACCGGTGGGCATTTTAAATCGCTTCTATCCGACTTGTGGGCACATTATATAAGATATTAACCTGCCAGCGGATTCCGTGGTCCCAGGAAACAACAGACTGATAGAAAAACGATATTAGTAACTATTTTTGTAAATCTTATCGTGTTAAAATTCTTTAAAGTTTTGTTACAAATTTCATTACCTGCCTATGGAATCCATGGCCGATTAATAAACGGCTAAACTCTATTTTGTTTATTTTATTTTATTAATCAAAGTTGCTTAGCAAACAAGGAGCATAGGTATCTATTTTCAATTTATTTCGATTGCAGTTCGTTGCTACGCCCTTTAGATCAAAAGAGTCTAAGTCAATAATAATTAATCCATTTATTATTGTCAAAATTTATTTAAAAAACTGACACTTGCAAAAACAATTGTTTCATTGCAAATGCTAGTGGATCAAAAATAATAGATAAATGAGATTTTGAAAAAACGGTTACTGAGAAATATTGTTGCTCTCGACGAGTTCTGTCATTGGTTAAATTTAAAGTACTTATTTCTGTTACACCCTGTATGTCGTAGCCAGATTATATAATCCGTCTTTAAAAAAAAAACGCTTAGACGTTTTATAAAACGCGGCCAGATTGTCAAGTCTTTATTGACAGCGTTATTTCACAATTTGGTTAATCGATTTATAAAACGCCTAGACGTTTTATAAAACGACGAACAGTTTATTTAGCTTGTATATTTCTCTAAATATGATTTACATAACTAACGCACAAAACTCGGTCCGATTTTTCCAAGTGAACGTTTAATGCGTTAGGTTATGTTTAAGTATATTTACAGAAATTGCAAGCGAAAATGTCCAAATATTCCTCTGCACCATAAAATTATTATTGAAATTGTTACAATATACATAGCTTTTTATAAATGCAGATTGGCAATTCCAGCAATGCATAAAAACCGTGATGATATATATCGTTTTCGACAGAAGTTATTTGGCAATTTAAAATTGACACCAAACGAATTTCCTGTTAGATAGTGAATTGTTTGCAAATCTCGTGCCCCAAAAATCAGATGCAGCACTATAAAAAATTATGGGTATTCGTAAGGTACTGTAAATAAATACATCATCACGGCTTATTTATTACCCACTTCTAGGTGTGCAAATAAGATTTTTATAGCATATATCGGGCTCTCAAAGCTGTCCCTCAGAAATTCGATTAAATCAGAATTTAATTTGACAGCTTTGTTAGTTTTTAAGTATCTCAGAAATTAGTTTAAAAGATTGTTGGTTGGGAGCTTTTAAGAAGTGGAAAAAAAGAACAATATGAAGTGTATTATTGTTGAAGGGAACTACTTTGAACATATTTAATGTAAAATTCTACAAAATATAAACCATATGTCTTATTCTTAATAATTCTAGCGTGACTCTCATATTGCCTAGTTCTGGGTGTGCTAATCTACTTCTATTCGTTTTCAAAGTTATCATGAAAAGAGCACCACAGAAATCACGTTTGTGCTATTTGAAAATTGGAAATAATTTTCAAGTTTCAAGCATGATTTTGATCGGAATGGCCCATTAATAAATCTTAAAATCGCCTATGAAGTCAAGTAGGAAAATATGCAGAACCCACTTTATGTCATTGTGGTCAAGAACAAATACTGGCCCACCTGCTCACGTGCGCCAACTTAGAAGAGGAATATACGAAAGAAGATATGGTTAAGGCAACACCATCTGCTATAAACTGTGCAATTCTTTGCATGAATACTAGGCTCTGCCAGTTTTTGCGGACGGTTTTTCCTCTTGCATAAGGAGAGAATCTCCGGAGAAGATGCATCCTCTACGTCCTAGTTTATGCCGGGCGATCCATCAGGCCTATGATATCCAAATTTGACTATTCATATGGTTTTAACAACAAGTACTCAACACACTCACTCCATGTGGTCCGGATGCGGTATTCCGCTACCGAAAATCGGTCACTTCAACTAAAGAGTGAGAAAAATTTGTTGTAATGTATTATATATTAATTTTTATTTATTTATGTATATTGTATATGGTTTGTAAACGAATAATAATAACAATAATAATCGGAATCAAACCCGGGCCGTCAGAAACACAAACGGCCATTTTGTGCATATATAGCCTCGCGTTACTCAAAAATAAATCATTTATTCCACCATTTGAAATCGTGTACTGAACGCTGTAGAAATTATGCGCAACCGATTTCCGATGTTAAGTCCCGGTGTCATTTTTCCAACCACTTGTGCGATAAAAAACCGAATAATTTTTTGACAAATTAGAACACCTCATGGCTCGTTGAAATAAAAACCGCATGAAATGTGTTTAATCAAATTGCGACAGAGAAGAATAAATCCAAACTGAGAAGATGCATAATTAGTAAGATTTTTATTTTCCGTGGTTGGCTTATTGAAACGTGTTGGGGAAATATTGACTTATGATTAATATTCGCCGTATATGCGATGGGAAGGGAAAGAACTAGCAGGAGCAGCGAGTCTGATCCTGAGCAGGAGCACGAAGCAGGAACGAACAGGCTTTGGCAGGCAGCAGCAGGCGTGTTGGTATCCCGATGACGTATATTTTTTACTCGTGTTAAAGCGAATCCCGAAGGAGTAAGACAGTCTTTTCATCCTCAAATTATGGCAGCTGAGCTGCCAAGTCCTCTGAGATTCCAGATATAACGACACTACACTACCACAATATCTTTTTTTAATTTTTTTCCGAGCGAGAGAATTTTTTATTGGCTTGTTATTAATGTATCATGGTTTTTGCTCAGATACACAATATTTTATATATAGATATTATTTCTAACAGCTTTATCGGACCATACGATGTTCCACCAAGAAAATATTTCATATATTTTCATCGTAATGTTGTCATTATTCATATCCAAACACATTGTAAACTTTGTAGTATTACTAGACGTATATCGTGTATGACCCATATTCAATTCTGGTGCTTCCCAGTTCACTTGAGAAGTTACAAAATAACTATAAAAACATGTATGTAGGTACAATAAATTACAATTGCGATACTTGGTGAAACGGTCCTAATATAATATTTAAAAAATCATACTTGACACGTTTCACGAGATTGCAGTCTGAATCAACCTCTCGTCAGCGGCGGATTTAGAAAATTATAATAGGGGGGGGGCACTAAATTCGAAAAAATATTTTAAATATATAGAGTGAACCCCCCCACCTCGTTAACTTTTGTATTGTATTATAATAAATTGCTCATACAAAAGTTTTATTATTTTAAATATGCTAGTTGATGGCAGATATAAATATTTTTTTATAAAGTCAGAACTTTTATTTTAAAATAGCAACCTATAATTATTTTACTAAAATATAAACCCTCCATTTTTTGTCTTTTTAATGATCTATTTGGAATCCTGCACCATAACAAAAAATAATAAAATGTAAACTTTATACTTAAAATATTACTCAATAAAAAGGGATTAAGATGAAGAAAACAATTTTTTAATGATTACTTTTCGAGATATTTGAGGTATGTTGTCAGTGTCACTATGACGTCACATTAGCCCTACCTTTCTTTCGCTGCCTACTATAGAACTTGTGCGAGAGAAATATATAGCAATAGGTACCGCCGTGATGTCACCGTTGACTTTAAAAATCAAATTCAGTTAAATCGAAAACAATTAAGACTTTTTAATACTACGAATTGCTTCAAAATTAAAAGAACTTTCGTTTAAAATAATTTAAAAAAATCAGAGTGTTGGACCCCAAACAAATAAATGAGTTTGAGAAATATGAGAAATAATGTTTATTCAAATATTCTAAGTAGCCATGTGAAAATAAATAAAATGCAACAATGTTATACAAAACAAGTTAAAACATCAAATTAAGTACCTAATAAGAATAACTTAAGACAAAAAATGGCGGTTTATATTTTAGTGAAATAATTATTGTTTGCTATTTAAAAAATAGAAGTTGGTAGTCTTATCTTTTAAACGTGACTTTATAGAAAATATCTACATCTGCCATCAAATAGTATAATTAAAATAATAAAACTTTTATACGAATCATTTGTTCTATTACTTAAAATAAAATAAAAAGTTAGGGAGGGGGGCATCTCCAAAAAAAAAAAAAAAAACAATTCGGAAAATTGTGTATTTTTATTAGTATGTTTATTATTTTATTTATCTATAATGTGTAATACGTGAATGATAATACGTAATAATTAAATTTGTAATAATAACAGGGGGGGGGGGCACGTGCCCGAGTGCCCCCCCCCTCTAAATCCGCCACTGCCTCTCGTTCATGTATACTGGCCCACTGAACAAGAACCACAGACGCCTTTCGCTCTTATTGGTGCTCCTCAGTGTAGTGCACTGCAGCCTCTAGGAGAATGACTAGGTTGAGATGACAAATGATAAAATAGTTAATCTAGTCATTGCCTTCTAGAATCTAGATCTAGAGGCTGCAGTGCACCACACTGATGAGCTCCAATAAGAGCGAAACGCGTCTGCCGTTCTAGTTGAGTAATAAATGACCGAGAGGTTGATTTACAGACTGAAATCTTGTGAAACGTGTCAAGTGCCATTTTTATAAAACAGTTTGTAGTTACTAAGGAGTGGGTTTTCAACCAAGTGTGCCGCACTGTCAGATGAGTATTCAATGCTTTGTATAGAAGAGTATATTCGCATTAAAAATAGATGAATAATTCACTGACTTCAAGCGAATTTCATAGCTCAGCTGATAAAGCATGCTAGACAAAGAAAGGCCCTGGGTTCAAATCCCGGTGAACTCACAAAAATCTTACTTCGGTATATATATATATATATATATATATATATATATATATATATATATATATATATATATATATATATATATATAGGGTGTTCATTTTATTTTGTCCACTATGCTATCTCGAAAACTAAAAGAGCTACGAGGTCGGTTCAATTAGCAAACAATTTCTATTTTACAAGACTATTAAAATGAGCGTAACATTTTTTTTAAACCAGTGGTTCTCAAATTACATGACGCAACTTTCTTAATTTAAATGGGACAACCTATATATTTTTCTATATTTGGAAACTATGTAAAATTACAAATTCAACGATATGCTTAACGTGAGCTTTAATTGAAGAAATAAATTACAAAAACGTAAGGGAAAATTATGAATAATTTACCATATCAGGTAGGCTGTGATAACAAATTGATTTTTTTTGTAACAAAATACACAATAATTTTACAAAATTAACTTACTATTTAAACAATTCACTTTAATGTTACTCAATATTATCTCAAATGTTTTCACAGTGCCCGATATCATGGCTTAGCAAGTTAATTATTCATCATTTTCTCTTAGTTTTTTGTAACTTATTTTTTTAATAAAAATTCACTTCAAGCATATCGTTGAATTCGTAATTTTACGTAGATTTCAAATATATAAAAATATATAGAATGTCCAGGGCCGGACTGGGAAGAAGAAAAATCTAGCTCAATCGGTCTCATCTCCAGTTTTTTAAAAATTTATCGTTATATTGCTACAAAGTAATAAGTTAGTTTTTCAAGTATATAATACGAATTTTTGCGTGCATAGAAATTAAACAGTTATAAAAGATGTTGAAATATATAAAAAAAAAACGCTCCTAAAAGTAGTAGTAAATTAAATAAATAATCTGATCAAAACTAATCTTGACAACGAAGAAAATAAAGCATTGAAGAGTCTCAAGAAAGATAACACAATCAATATTCTACCCACAGATAAAGGAAGTGTTACTGTAATATTGGATACTAATTTATATGATCAGAAAATAGAAGAGCTTTTGAATGAAGGAAATTATAAGAAACTTAAAAAAGACCCTACCACGTCTATAGAAAATAAAGTTTACCGTGCTCTTAAGAAATATAAAGAACATAAATATTCCGTTTAGAACAAGAACAGATCTCACTCCACATTTTAGTAAGCCTATACGGGGCATCATATGTGAGGAAATCAAAACAAAAAGATATCAACTTAAAAGATAGAACCGACTTGCCTGTTGATGGTATTATGCAACTTTTGCAGTGTTGCCTGCAGAATTCATATTCCCAGGAAAAAGAGAGATATTTTGTTCAAGACGATTTACTGATGGGTTCTTCTCAGTTTTAGCCAATTTATGTATAATTTTTTTTGAAGAATTAGCACTAAACACGTCCAATATAAAACTTAAACAATGGCTTAGATATGTCAATGATACTTTTATAATTTGAAACATCAGCGACACGGAACTTCAAGCTTTTCTGGAACATTGAAATAAGATTAGATGTACTATTAGGTTTACAATGGAGAAAAAATCTCATGGAGTCCTCCGGTTCTTGGATGTTTTAACAGAAAAAACGAACCATGGACTAATAACATCAGTCTACCGTAAACCAACATACACCGAACCGGACAATACCTTAACTATAATTCCAATCATTCAGAATCTACAAAGCAAGAAATTATCAAAACCTTATATATACGAGCTCGGACTACCTACAACACCCAAAGAACTTTTTGTCAAGAATTAGAAAATATTAAAGACGCTCTAATCAAGAAAGGTTACCCGGTGAGGTTAATTAGATGACGCTACGTACTCAAATTTTAGTTCGTAATCTTCGAACAGTGGCCTGAAAAAGCTGCGGCCTCTCGGGAAATTCCCGATTATTCCGACTGGCCAATCCGACCCTGAGAATGTCCTATTTAAAATAAGAAAGTTGCATCATGTATTTTAGGGACCACTGGTTTAAAAACAATTGTTTCGCTCATTTTAATAGTCTTATGATATAGAAATTGTTTGTTAATTTAACCGATCTTGTAGCTCTTATAGTTGTCGACATAGCAATAGTGGACGAAATAAAATGAACACCCTGTATATAGACTATGAATTGAGAAATGCATAACAAACACTATAATATATTAATATAACATCGTTCTATTCATTTTTTCATTTGGCCTGAAGTTATCTACTCGACACATCAGCTGTAAAGATTTGATATTGGATGCTACAAGTTTGCTTAACTATATCAACGCACGCGAGTCATTGAATATATTGCAAAATATTCTCTTATTCTTTATTTTGGTAAGTTAATAACGTTTCACCGACATGTTTACTTTTTTAAATTTCAGGTTATCTTTAAAAGTCATTTTAACGTTTAGAACCTACTGTGAAAATCAACATGGCCGTTGATGAACCTCTTACGTCACATAGCGAGAGACGAAGCGGGGAACATTAGCTGCTATTTGAACAATGTCATTTTTGATTATTAAAGATCAATTTGAGGGAAAATAAAAATACGGGTCTATTATTTTTCATTACTCTATCGATTAAAGTTAAAAATGAAAAATCGTGTATGACCTCATTGAGGAGCTTTTAATAAGAACAACCTGTCCATTTTTTTGAATTTGAGATAAGAAAAAAATCCTTACTGTTAAAATTTTTTGTACTTAATTTAACTTAGGATTATGTTTAAATATTAGAAAATTGGATGTTAAGTAATATATAAAAGCGCTTTTGTTATAAAAGTGCGTCCGTAATACGGGCCATTGTTTTTGTTGAAACGCTCAAACTTTACAATGAGAAACAGAGTTTTACTGTTTGTTATCCTTTAAAGTAGATGTCGCTATAGTAGCTAAAGGGTTAGGCCACAAATTTTATTTCACGTTTTAGCTCATCTTAAAATGTGTAATGAAATGAGTTTTTAAATATTACGCATATCGTTTAGAATTTGTGCGCTAACGAGGGTTATTATTTACTTTTGTAGGTACACAAAAACCGCTCAGATTCAAAAGGCAGAAACAAAATCGCTGAGAGATAACAAATGTATCATTTTTTGCACATCTAATTGTCTCTAATTAGCAAATGATTTGTTGGGCATAAATATAACAAGAAAATATTGAATCGACACAGATATTAAAATATTCATATCAAGAAGGAAGAAATCAATGAAAATATTACTTACATAACATTCAATCATAAATCATTTACCTACTTGATTTAGTTTGCCGTGGAAATGAAATATTTGCATGGTGTATGTGAGTATATCAGAAAGGTAAAATTTTGAGAAGCATATTCGAGGGAGATTAAGAAGATTGTTGTTGAAAGATTAGAAGGGTTCAGTTAAGATGGTTCGATCATTTTGAATAAAAGATAAGTGTACAGTTAGTGAAAATACATACATTTACACATTTTTTATATTTAAGTAAAATAATATATATATATATATATATATATATATATATATATATATATATATATATATATATATATATATATATATATATATATTTGTTTACAAAATAAGTTAAATTAAGTAACAAATAAATGTATATTTTTTGACATTAATTTAATTGTTTTTCATTGTTACGTTTTGTTTATTTTCACATAGCCACCTATAATATTTGTTTAAAAATTATTTATACTATTTCTAAATTATCTCATTTTTCTCGAAATTTTTCAAATACATTAATAAAAAATAATACATCGTTTAAAAGAGAAAAAAATGGCGGTTTCTATTTTATTAAAGTAATTATAGGTTGCCATTTGAAAAATAAAAGTTGATAGTCTTATCTTATAAACCTGACTTTATAAAAAATATCTACATCTGCCATCAAATAGTATATGTAAAATAATAAAACTTTTATACTCGTATGAGCCATTTTTTTCTATTACTTATAATAAATAAAATATAAAGGGAGGGGGGGCGTCTTCCCAGACTCAGCCTGTATATATATATATATATATATATATATATATATATATATATATATATATATATATATATATATATATATATATAGTATAAAATATGAGTAGGTACACCTGATAATTATGGGAAAAACAGTCAAATACAAATAAAATAAAAAAATATAAATACGGACTGTTTTTAAGTAAATACACAACGCTTAACCGATGGTGGAACCATCTCCGTAGATAGTAAATCAGGCAATAATTTTTGTTTTAAATGCTTTCTAAGAACTGGAGGTCTTTCAGTGACCAACCATGTCATGGTTGAAAATCAATGTGTTCTCTGGAAAAAAGTTGACTGTAAAAACTGTCGTGACACGATTTTGCATAGGCGTTCAATGTACAATTTAGATTCTGTTTCTTTGATATTCTCAAAATGCCGGTTACCTTCACCAATCAAGAGTATGCAGACATGCATATGGTTTATGGCGAGGAATTAAAAAATAGTCAATGATCTTATACGTCAATTGTGACAGGTGACAGGTGTGACATATTTGCCAGAGAACACATTATCACATTAATTTTTTATTTTATTTGTGTACAATTTTTTTTAATTAGACATGATTGGTCAGTTTTAAGAGCTTTTCCAGTTCTTATAGAACGCATGTACAACAAAAATTATTAACAAATTTAATATCTATGGGGTTAGTTCTACCATCGGTTAAGCGTTATTAAAATTTTCAAAATTCCAATATTTATGTAATAAAAATATCTAACTTTTTTAAAAAATATTTGTCTCGATTACTAATAGTTAAGAAGTAATTTCGAATTGGAAAAAACCACAAAATTCTGTTTTCCGCCATTATCTAGCAACCTTTGAGAATTTTTGGCAAAATAAAAGCGCATCTAAGATGGTCATCCAAAGGCGCACCACATGTTTCATTTACCCGAAGCCGTATCTCTTATAGATCCCAATGGTAAAATTATAAATAAATAATTAAAAATTAAAAGCAAAAAAGTAACTTGGTAACATTTTTAAATAGGAAGCCATGTTCGACTAAGTTCTTAATCGTCACAATGATTGAGATTATTATTCTTGTTCTTGGTTTTAGAATCTCAATCGCTTCTCGAATTAATCTGTTGTTAGGTTGTGTAAATCATGAAAAAATTATTTTACTAAATTATGCATATATTGATTTAAAATTTATATTTTTTTTGTTGTTTTTTTTCCCCATATATTTGTTAGGTGTACTCATATTTCTAAACGGTATTGTATATTAATGAATGCAGAAATAATGATATCAACTTTGTTTACAATTTTTCCCTTGTAGAATGTGATGCTGTGCGCCATGAATGTAATTTTTGTGTATTAGTATTGCGTGAGTACGGTCCTGGGTCTACAGAGCCGCTACCGCTATTTCGCAGTCGTGGCAGCGGCGTTGAACATCAATTACGCTGTTAATAATCGTGCTTAGCGCCGCACGTATATTTTATCTAAGTGGTTAATTCGTTCTTCAGTTTCTCTTTGTCTTCAGATAGTGCCAGGGAGATTTTACACCCAGACTTAAACATTTCACACGAAAAAGGCCTACCAAACACTTACAGTAAGCTTGGAATTACCTACTTGAACTTGACATTTATCTGATTTTTGCGTTACACATAAATATTGACGAATCGAGGAAAACGATTGTTTTTAAAATAATATGCGGGTGAAGACAAGAATCTGTGACAAAAGTGTTTAATATAAGAAAATATAATATTTTAAGAACTATCCGTCCAGTAAAACTTTATTCGGTATTAAGGTGCATTCACAAATGAAAATTAGGTTTATGTTTTTTGTTTAGGTTTAAGTAAAGGTGCATTCACAAATGAAAATTAGGTTTATGGTTTTTGTTTAGGTTTAAGCATGTCATTCATAAAGCTGCATTCACAAATGAATATTAGGTTTATGGTTTTTGTTTAGGTTTAAGTAAAGGTACATTCACAAATGAAAATTAGGTTTAGATTTATGGTTTATACTTTAGATTTAAGGACTTTGGCCGCATATATTTTTATGACTCCATTCACACTTCAGAATTTAGTTTCCCTAAATCCAAATCATAAAGCTAAATATTGCAAGGTCCAAACTTTAGGTTTATGATTTAGTTTAACGTCACAAACTTTACCAATGAGAACGAGTCTGAAACGATATAGATATATACAGCGATCTTTATTTAGTATTCACTTGGTGAATTCAGTTTCTTAAACAAATGCGAGAACATGAAGACTGTCAAAACTTAATTGCTGAAATATAACCAGTAATGCCAAAAAAATTAAAGTTTCACGGCGCACGGGTATCTGTTGAGTACTGCTTTACCGATATTTTAATCTTGTTTTTGAAGCAATTACATAGATGTAACTAAATTAAAGTTAATTTACATTCTCATTTATGAATGACTTGCTTAAACCTAAACAAAAACCATAAACCTAATTTTCATTTGTGAATCCACCTTAAGTCATTCATAAATGTAAGTTTAAATTACCTGAAAATTAGTTTTGATATGTACAGACATCTATGTAAATGCTTTAAAAACAAGATTAAAATATCGGTACAGCAGTACTCAATTCATTCGCTTGGCATTATTGGTTATATTTCAGCAATTAAGTTATGACAGTCTCCATGTTTTTCTCGCATTTGTTTAGAAAGCCGAATCCACCAAGTGGATACTAAATAAAGATGGGTGTATATATCTATATCAATTCAGACTCGTTCTCATTGGTGCAATTTGTGACGTCAAACTAAATCATAAACCTAAAGTTTGGACCTTGCCACATTTAGCTTTATGATTTGGATTTAGAGACCCCAAAATCTGAAGTGTGAATAGAGTGATTAGATAATATGCGGCCAAAGTCTTTAAATCTAAGGTATACCATAAATCTAAACCTAATTTTCATTTGTGAATGTACCTTTAAAGAATAAAATTCTAAATTTTTGGATGTCAAAATTTTTAAATTTACGCATTTGGTAAGAATGGATTCCGTATGATCGTATACGATTATTTAAAAAATTGAACGTTAAGTAAACTGTATTTGCTAGTTATTCGACCCTCATGTCTTGAAATACGTACTCAATCTGTTTTTTAATAAAGTTTTTCTACTCCTGTGCTTTCATATACCTATTATGTATGTGTCATCTGTACTTGAATGATACTTATTAAAATACAAATTTTCATTTCGATACAGATTATCATTATGATACAGATTTTTTTCATTTCGATACAGATTTTTTTTTCAATTCGATATAGATTATCTTTATGATACAGATGAATTTTATAACCAATTTATTGGTTTATAGTTTCTTTTTTTAAATTATTATGAATAGTCGTAGAAAAAATAGTGTATGCAACTCGTGTATAATGATTATAATACACTTGCATGAATTAATAATTATCAATATAAATTCGTTGCATAAGATACTATTACTTGGTCAAAAACAAATTAATTCTGTAATAAAAACTATGTTTATAATAAATATTAAACTACAATTAAAGTTTGTATCGTTCTGAAACGGTCTGTGCAATGGCGCCTCAAAATGAGGTTATGCACGATTTTTCATTTTTAACTTAATCGATAGAGTAATGAAAAATAATAGATCCGTCTTTTTTATTTTTCCTCAAATCGATCTTTAATACTGAAAAAATTGCAATTAAAAATGACATTGATCAAAACGCGGCTGATTTTCTCCGCCTCGTCCCTTGCCCAGTGACGTCAGCGTTTCATCAACGCGGCCATTTGATTGTCACATTAGGTTAAACGTCAAAGTGACATTTAAAGATAACATGAAATTTACGAAAGTAAACATGTCGGTGAAGCGCTGTTTTGTGCCAACGTGCAAAATACTAGCGAAAATAGTGAGAAAATATTTTTAATAGTACCGCGTGATACAAAAAAACAACTCGAAAAACGGTTCCTGTTTGTATTCAAAAATACAGATTATACGCAACAAAGCAACTGTAATGAAATTCTAAGAATACACAACGAACAACGTAGACAAATGTTAATCAGACGAAAAAGTAAAAACGAATGTGTATGACTAATGACCAGCAGCTGGGTGATACGTGGATAACTTCAGGTCAAATGAAAATTATATTCATAAAAATGAATAGAATGATGTTATATTAATATATTATAGCATTTCTATCAAATATTTATATAGGTAATTCTAAATTTATAGTCTATATATTTTTTTCTTTTAGAAATTCTCTGTCGATATAATAAAGGCTGTATGAAATGAGTCTGAACTTGCAGTGTGAAACGCTGACGTTACATGGCTGTTTTTTTGCAACTTTTTAAAAATGTCATACTTTAAATGATTTTATACAACAAAAAATGTAAATAAAATATAATTTATTCATACAGATCGATAAATTAAGACTATGCTTGTTTGATTTAAACAAAAAAAAAACGTACAATTTTTTTTGCATGACCTCATTGCGTCAGCGGAAACAACCTATGATGAAATGCCGCGAGATGGCGAAGCAGTAGTACAACAATGTTTTGTACGAGTAGTACTCATTTTAGAACTTTACAATTAGGTATAATGATATCTAATATAATCTCCAAATAAAAAAATAAAAAACAGAAATGTCAACTAAGTAGTGTTCATGTTGTTTTTTAGTTTACTACTCGATTGCCCTGTATTTGTGTTACCAGTAATATTGAGACCACATAGGGCACTATGACGTAGAGATTCACTGGCCATTACTTTCAAAAAAGAATTACAATGAGTCACTTTATGAACAAACAATTTTTTACATAGACAACATAATTAAAAAATAAAAAAATAGTGAAATATACCAAAAAAATAATATACAGGGTGTTATGTATGTAACGTACCATAAGTTACCACTTCATAAACAAGGTTACTATGTATTGTAATCTGCAATAATTTCTTTTCTAATATGTTTGTTGCATTTGTAAAAACACTTCAAAAGGTATCAATAACACTTAAAAGAAATATCTAAAAATCACAATAGTTTGAGCGAAAACATTTTTTGTCATTTTTGAAGGTTTGAAGTCAAAAGCGACTGTTTTGGCGCACTTCTCTGCAAAACCAAATGCATGTCGGTGTGTTCTTGACTAGTGAAAGTGAGAAAAATTTCTAAATATCTAAATACTATGACACTGATTGCAAATTCAACGTCATTTATGACAACCGACCACCAATAAGTTGATATTTATATTTTAACTTATTAAGAAATTGGTTCGTAATTGGTCGACTTTACAGACCCCTAATTTTTATAACTTGACAGATTGTGCAGAATATATTTCAGATTATAATTTCTTTCAATTCTATGTTCATCATACTATGAACTATGGCACATTACTTATATAACATAACGCCTTGTTAGAGTATTTTTAAAATCACCTTAACAAAGGACCTTATTTCTTATTGTGGTGTTAAATCCGCCAACTTACCAACAAATTGCTGTTTGTTTTTTTATATTTATCCTAAGTACCTACGAAAATGAAATAATTCAGTATTAGAGTTAATTTTTGTATATACACAGGTGTTAATTAGAAGGGAGGTCCTTTCCCCTTTCCAGGACGCTGGGTCATCCTGAAGTTGGAAAGGACAAGGGTATCACATTCCGGAGCTAATAGAGATTTGTCAAAGGACTGTTGCTCTGTGCATTTGCTTGTCCTGAGTCGCGCTGTCTGCCTGTATCTTGACCTGTGATGTGAGTTGTTCTGCTCCCCTAAGACCGAGTGTCGTCCCTCATCTAAGAAAGGCAGAGGCAAAGGCCACGCACACTGGATAATAACAATATTTAATGCTCTATCTTATAAATAAAGACGCAGACCTTACAAATAAATTTCTCTAATGGTACCAATGATATATACGAGTACCTACCAATGACGGCAGGCCCATAAGGTCCATAGGGCTTCAATATACAATAAGAGTTCTTGTATAATTCCTTTTTAATATACAGAATAAAAATATTATTTTATATTTATAATAAAGTAAAATATGAAAAATAGTATATTATAACACCAAAGGAAAGAAATTCATATTTTTTCCAGTAATTTTTAACCCTTGGGCTTCGCCCTCTGGCCAGGCCACAAAGCACCAAAGGAAAAATAGTATTCTTTCGTGAGGTGTATATGTTACAGTAAAAGTAGATACTGGGATGATGTGCACATTACCCGACAAATGTAGAGATTCACTTAAAATTTCTTTCGCTTGTAATTCAACTAAATATAACAACAATAACAACCTCATCTAACGCACAACACACAGCTCCGAATTTTCCAAGAGTGACTTTTGTGCGTTAGTTGATGTTATTGTTCTTGCGTTTGGGTGAATTCCAAGAAAAAAGTACTTTTGGTCAAGTTTCTACATTTACCGACAATGTGCAGATTATCCCACTATCTACTGTTACTGTATAACATATACAGGGTGTTTCTCGGAAACGGGACGCCCGGATTATTTTCTTTATTATTGGAAATACAAGAAAATCATTCAATTAAAAGTTGTAGTAGATTAAGGGGGACATTCAATATTGAAGAAATGAATTTTTTTAACCAGAGGTTATCAAACGATAACATATAGTTAGGAATAGGATGGTATATATTTTTTAAGCTCATTCGATAGTGTGTTTTTCTGAATTCAACCATATAAACATTTTATATCTTTACGTTACAAAAATATTGAGAAAAATGCAATTAAAATTTATATATATATATATATATATATATATATATATATATATATATATATATATATATATATATATATAATTTCCAAATTATTCAATATTTTAGGTCCATAAATTAATTTTAAAAATTATTCATTTTCCTATTAACAGCAATAGCCAAAAAGATAAACAAGTGCTTCATATTCTATCTGTCAGAAAAAAAAAATAGGCTAAATGACATTGTCAAGAAACATTCTGATAGATAAAATGTTTAGCATTTGTTTATCTTCTCGTTCAAATCTGGCATGGCTATTACTATTAATACGAAAATGAAAAAAAAAAAAAATTAAAATTAATACATAGGCCTAAAATAGTAGATAATTTCCATGTATTTTGTATTTTCGGATGGCGAAATCTTTTATCTTTGTATTGACACCACAACCATTGCCGTAAGTTAAAACGAGGGGCAACGGTATGCAAAAAAACAGATTTTCCATGTTAATCTCTTATATACACCTGGAAAAAAATCACCCTGTATATGTATTCATAATGCTAATATGTGGGAACCTATTATTGGTTTGTTAAAACTGTTGGTTTTTTAAATATCATAAATAAATAAAGACAACAGAAATTTGTTGCGAGGTGAAACAGTACACATGATACCAGTATTTTTTTTGACAGTTTGTTGAAACTTGTTTCAATAATTATTGTAATTTAGTTCAGTTCTATTTCCAAAGAACTGCAAGAAATATTTCATGCTGCTGGTACGGCAGTTTTGAAATTGTTACCCCAAAAATCCCAGAGAATTGAATGATAAAGCATTAAATGTCATTAATTGGCAAAATGTCTATATTTAGTCTCTAGAGGCAAAATGGTGTACTGATATTTTTTAATAATAACTATTATTAGCTCTTCATATGGATGCAAAAACAAAGAATACGAAAAATTGTAATTTTTGGAATTGTATTTAGTATTGACGAAAAAATCGTCACACGCACACACAAATCCGCGCTCATGCACACTAACATATAAATACACACATCATATTGTATAACTAATAAAATCGTATTCTAGAGACCCTAAAACTTGGTTATTCATTAAAAACTCATCGTCGACTTTTTTGGCCGAAGAAGGCAAAAGTATCTAAGTGTCCAGTAATTCAGAAAGTTTTCGGCCCGTATTCGCAGTCCGTTAATATCTTTCAAAAACAAAGAGAAAAGTTTATTAGGGATCTTTTTTCTCGTTAATCAGTGCACAACATTTACCGAGCTAAGCAATTAATTTAAAAATGACACTTGTTCCATTCTAAAAATAGAGTTTACACAGTATACAGGTGTGCTGTAATTGCAAAAACATTTTAATTTTCATAATGCAAATATTTGCTCTCTTATTAAGAAAAAAATGTTTTCAAAAGTTTTTTAATATAACAGAATTAGAATTCATCATCAGAATTTTGAAAGTTTCTCGTAATATTGCTTCGAAATTTTAAGTGAACATTGTTAGAAAAGTACACAAAACAACAATTTGCTGTGCTATATTAAGAATTAATACAGGATTCCATTTTAATACCGGAAGGATTAATAATAATACAAAAGCTTAGATGTAATTATTATGTTAAATATTAATTCCACAATAAATCAAATGAAATCAAGTTGAAAGTATTTTATTTGTAATATATTATGCTTCATACTTACTCAATAAAAATGGTAAATAAATATACCAGGAGTTCTTCAACTTATGCATCAAACGTTTACATCTAATATAATTGGATATATTGATTCTATTACAAAAATATTTTTTTTTAGAAATTCGCAATAATAAGTGCAGTTTATTTGAAGTGACTATTTTTTGTACCAATGGATTTCTACTGGGTGTTTAATAAGAGATTAACATGATAAATCAGTTTTTTCGGACAGTTGCCCCACGTTTTAAGTGACAACATGGTGTGGTGTCAATAGAAAGATTAACATTTGCTGCATCAAATGACACCAAATACTTATGTATGTAATTTTTTAATCTCATAAATTTATTCAATTTTTTATTAATACTAGTAGCCGTGGTATATGAACAAAAAGATAAACAATTGTTTGAATTTTTACCTGTCAGATTTTGTTAGTTATGATTTCTTTTAAATTCTTTTAATATTTTATAACAGATTAGAAATTTTTTGATAGAATTAAATTAATAAAATTATTATGAAATACAATTTGCACAAGATGTAGGTCATAACAAATTTTGACAGATAAAAAGACAAAAAATTTGTTTATCTATTTGTTCAAATGTCATATGGCTATCGTTATTAATAAAAAAATTAATAAATTAAATAATAAGTCATTTATGGGATTAAATTTTTTGGTGTAATTTGAAACAGAATTTTTCCATTTTTCTGTTGATGCCACAACCATTGTTGTCATTCAAAACACGAGACCACAGTCTGCGAGAAACTGATTTACCATGTTAATCTCCTATGTACACTGTACACCTAGAAAATAAACACCCGGTATACTTCTGTCAACAAATATAATTAAACTTATAAATGTTACTGGCGCAATAACTCGTAACCAGCATGGTTTTTTACGCGGTAAATCTACGATCTCGGCAATTTACGACTTTTTACAGTCAGTTTTTGACGAACTTGATAACAAAAAAAATCGTGTGTGGACTAGCTTGTGACTTATCGAAAGCGTTTGATAAAGTGAACCATAATTTCCTCTTGGACAAACTTGAACACAATGGAGTTGGGGAACAGTGCAAGCGCAGGTGTCCCCCAAGGTTCCATACTAAGCCCTCTTTTGTTCTTAATATATATATATATATATATATATATATATATATATATATATAAACGATTTACCTAGTGCACTATCTAGATGTTATCATAATTGTACTATTCACGCCGATGACACTAAGTTTGTTATATCTGACATAAAACCTGACGACCTAAGTGCTAAAATTCTACATCTTTCAACTACCCTCGAGAACTGATGTTTGGCTAATGATTTAATTCTTAATCTGGGTAAAACTAATTTAATTGAGTTCTCTTTCTCTTATATTAAAACCAATGTGCAGACTGAACAGTGTAGCAAAATAGATCAAATCAACTTTCTAGGAATTATTATAAGTGAAAACTGCAAATGGTCTAATCACTGTCAATCACTACTTAAAAAATTAAACTGAGCTATATTTTGTCTTAGGCGTCTCTCTTCTCTCGTAGATCTTAATACGTTAAAAACCGTTTATTTTGCTTATTTTTAGTCTATCCTACACTACGGTATTATTTTTTGGGGTAATTTGGGGTAATTCTTCAGAATGTAATTAATTATTTGTAGCCCAGAAACGCGCTATAAGAACATTGAGCAAAATGAGATCAATTGACTCCTGTAGAGGTACATTTTTGGAAATGGGAATCCTAACTCTCACATTTTTTTACTTATTGGAAATTATTAAATTCACACTATATAATCTCAAAAGTTTTAAACCGCAAGTATCCGGTTCTTACATCACAAGACAATATGGGCAGTTGTTAGAAATTCCAATCCATAATTATAAATCGTATGAAACTAGTACTAAATATATGTGTATTAAATTTTACAATTTGTTACCAAACATTTTTAAATAAATGCCACCTAAAATGCAATTAAATTAATAAAAACTATTTTATTGCACAAAGAATATTATTCTGTTCAAAACTTTATTGATGACTGTAAGAAAAGTATGTTTCTCCAATGAAATATTACATATCATGCTTTTGTCTAATTTTGTTATAAGTATATGTTGTCATATTTTACTGTATGTATTAGTAGTTGAGATATATAGTATATAGATTTGTTGTAGTTAAGTTTATGTATACTCATTTTATATTTCTATTCTTGTTATTTTTCCGCAAGTTCGTTGGACTTATAAGAAATAAAATTTATTATTACTATTATTATTATTATTATGTATTACTTGAAAACGAATTAAAATATGGGATTTTTAATGAGAAATAAAGAAATATTGCTGATTTGTAAAAATCAAAATAGTCAAACTATTATTACAAAACAAAATAAAACTTAACATTTTACGTTATTTTCGAAACAAAATGTATTTTTTCTTTGATTATATTTTTATATCAATGTTCTATTTCGTTAAAATTAACATGTTCATTTCGATTTTATAAATTTTTTATTTGTTTGTGCTAAATAGACGTTTAAACTTTTTTATTTCATTTTTGTTACTTGTATTAGTTGTGAATTTAATTCCTGCGCCTGTGATTTTCTGTTTGATTCGCAGATTGTTTTAGTAGTTGATTCATGATCTTATCACGGTGAAAATCTCCACAATGGAGTAGGGGGAGTGATTGGTGATGAATGTAGTGCGAAGACATGTTTTATAAGAGCATTGAGCGTCAAACGTATCGAAAAATGTAAAAAGCGTGTGTCCCGTTCGCGTTCCTGGTCCCATAGTCGATCCTGATCCCGTTACCCAATACAGGCACATATTCAGGGGGAGGAAAAATCCTTTCATTTTAAACAGAAAAGGGAAAACACAGGAATGCAAAATTAATGAACGTTTTTGCAACCGGGCATTAGGGTAATATAATTGATAATAAAGTTAAAAATGAACTCTAATCTTAAATATTTCTCGTGTGTCACGATATATAATTCTGGAAAGAATTGTGGACATAATTATAGATATACTTTTATAGACGGTCGCATACAGAAATTTTTATTATGGTTACTTCTCGGTCCACAAAAATAAAAACATGTTCTATTTTTATAGACAAAAAATGCGCAGTGAATTGATGGATATCTGACAACAATGGAATTGTTGATGGATATTGTGGTCGTTCATTATTGTTGAATTATTAATTTAATTTAATACAACGATATTTGAAATTAAAACAAATTCAGGGCTTAACTTAAAAATTTTCTAAATGAGCACATAAAACAAATTGCGACGAAAAAGCCACAAAACTGGTCAAGGAACTGATGAGGGAGAACACAATTTTTTATTATCTATTTCTCAGTATTTTTTTATGATTACGTATGATTTCTGTCATATTAAAATTTAACCACTGCGCAAACGGATAGCTAGAATTATGTAACAATTACGTCTAGTAGCATACAAAATATTTGTATATACAATTTGTTTATAAACATTTTGTTCAGAATTTTGTCCATAATCCTGTCCAAAATTATTGATCTTGACAAATGGGCTTTAAGTGAAAATAAAACAATATACATACATTCGTATTTCTAAAACAATGTACTCATCTTCAATAGTATATTTTACTGAAAATAATATACAGAGGTAAGAGAAATTCAGATTACTCAACATGTCTACCATACTGGAAGGTCCTAAGAGCCCTTTCTGCTAGAAAGTTTTTGAAATTTATTTTCAAGTGAATAGTTATTTATTTAAATTAGTAGTAATTAGTAGATAATTGTACATATAAACTGAAATTATAAATAATACCTAAAAAAATAAACTAATCTAACTTAACAAATAAATCGTGAAACATTCGTTAATTTTTTTGTTTGAATTCCACGGCATTCCTATTTTTGGTGATTTTCGACATTTTCATTTCTAATAGTACATTCACACATGAATATTAGGATTAGATTTAAGTTTTATAATTTAGATTTAAAGACCTTGGCCGCATATTATGTTATGACTCCATTCATACTTCAGAATTTAGTGTCTCTAAATCCAAATCATAAAGCTAAACATTGCAAGGTCCAAACTTTAGCTTTATGATTTAGTTTGAAGTCACAAACTTTATAAATGGGAACGAGTCTAAAACGATATAGAAATACATCCATCTTTATTTAGTATTCACTTGGTAGATTCGGCCGCTAAACAAAATGCGAGAAGAACAAGGATGCCAAGCGAATGACAGTTTCACAGCGCAAGGGTATCTATTAAGTGTAGCTCTACCGAAATTTGAATCTTGTTTTTGAAGCATTTACATAGATGTCGGTACAATCAACACTAAATTAGGGTTAAATTAAACTTGAATTTATGAATGACTTACTTAAATCTAAACAAAAACCATAAACCTAATTTTCATTTGTGAATGCACCTTAATATCTGCCGTTACAATGCATGCAAAATTAATTCTGCTTACTGGTTTAGGTGCTGATATTTATGCTCTATAACTTAATAATTAGGGAATCAGAAACCACACTGTATAAGTATCCCTTTTGTTGCATAGACAAAAGCATTTAAGACCATAAGGTAGTTAATTTTTTTAGTTTAGTAGAGCTGTCACGTTACTAAAGATAAAAATAGGTAAATTTTCCCCGTACGGTCCTGTAGTGTTCCGCGATCCGGATTCCGGCCGGAGTCCTATTCGTCCTAACCTACTACAGCATACAGGATCCTCATCCTGTGCTTGCTCCTATGCTATCGTATCGCAGGCATTGTCGGTCATGTTCGGCTGTTTCCGCGTCGATTCGTGTTCACCTTGGTTCGGTGCACTTCGGTTAGTCTCGTCGTGCTGCTCTACCTCTCTACATCAATCTTGTTTTCTGCCACGGTCCATTTATCTCTGTATTTTTCGCCTGTCTTTGCTGCTCTACTGTATATGCTATACGTATACGACATAGCAGTATACACTCACTATAAGGGATACATACCTTTACCTTTGCTGTGCTGTATGGAATGGAGGTGTTCAAGTCGTTTTTACTACACCAATTTGCATAGGAAACCAGCCTGAACGTTCGTGTCTCCTACACCCGAAAATTACTGCCGCTTGCGATAAATTTAACATTTCATCTCTGCCAATTACAAAGCAAACTTAAAGCGATGACTTTGCGTTCATTCTCACAAGTCTAATGCTTTTATTCTTCACGGCTTTTTCTTATCTCGGTTATCTCGTGTAACTTAAATGTTTCCGCAACGCAAATACGGATTTAAATAAAACAAACCTTGTCTGCAAAAGGAAATTCTGTACTGTTTCGATAATCCGAACATTAATAAGCAAAAGGTGTTCGGATTAACGAAGTGTTCCGATTATAGTACACAGAGTGTGTGTGCGTACATTTGAATGTGTCCGGGGCTCACTTGGTCCAGCGTTTCTCAATCTTCTCGATTTCCTTCCAGAATTGACTTTCTTCAACTAAAATTTCCATGCAGAAATATTTTGAGTGTCATGAAAAGGTGGAAATTACAGGAAGTCAAATCAGGTGTATATGGTGGATGCGGACGAATATTGAACTGCCAGTTCTTGTTGAGCAATTGGAACAGGTGCATTATCGTGGTGAAATAACATTTTGTTTAAACCTGCTATGGAAACTTGTTGTTTCTTATTTGAATACAGAACTTGAAACCTTCTGATTTGTCCACTCAACTTACTCCTATGGCAACGGGTGTGCGAAAATAGTTAGCGAAAATTAACTTTTGGCCACTCACCTGTCATTACCCAAAATTAGTAAGAAAATATACAATAGTATTCATACCATTTATTTATTTATACAAAAAATTACCTGCACAGTTATTGAAAACAGCATTTACACTAAAGATGCCAGCAAGTGACATTTCATCTACCACAGTTGCCTTCCACAGTACTTTCTATTACCTTGCGAATTTTCTTACTGGCATTGGCGTCCGTTTCAACTTTTGAACAAATATTCGTGAATGCGACAATCGTCTTTATCCATATTTTTAAATTTTCTGTACAATTTGATGACAATTTAAAATGTTTATACACAAACAACAGCAACGTAATCCTCCGCCTGTTAATTCATACTCCATGTATAAACCTATTAATACAAATTTTAATATTTTTCAACCAGATAATAGAAGAACATCGACAACACAAAATCATCTTCGCTGACGACTCACAAAACAACAACAAAACAGGAGCAGCACTCATTACCGAAGACACAAATATCGACTACTCACAACATCAAACATATTTACCGCAGAGCTTTTCGCTATACACCAAGCACTGGACTACATCATAAAACACCATCCACATACACCATACATCATATGTTCGGATTCCCTAAGTTCCATAACCAGCATTAAAAACCCATGTACTACCCTTCTAATTTGTAAAGATATCCGAGAGCTGCTACAAAACCCTTCTTTACAAAACTTTTCTATGGAACCCATCCCACATAGGAATTCCAGGCAATGAAAAAGCAGACAGAGCAGCGAAAGAAGCTACGGAAGTAAACAACATAACAAACATAAAAGTGGCTGAAGAAGAATTAAAAAATCATGTGAAAGAACAAACTCAAAAATTCTTAAAAAACGAATGGAAAACAACCACTAATAATAAAATAAGAACTATTAAAACCGACACTAGAGACTGGAAGACAGCAGGGACCAGAAAATAATAAATGGTAATAACTAGACTGCGCATAGGTCACAGCAAAGCAGCAAACTGACACATAGGTATCTACTTTCCAAAACTGACCCACAACAATGTGAAACCTGTAACACCAATCTTACCATCAAACACATAATCGAAAACTGCCCAATATAGTCTACAAAGAGACAACTACACAACAACCCCCCAGATGCACGAAGAGCGCTAACCAACAACCAAGAATGCGAAGAAAACAATAAATTTTCTAAAAGACATTAACCTATTTAATAGTGTTGAATATATCTATCTATTTCACCATACATGTATGGAATTATTATTATTTTTTAAATAATCATAATGTGACAATATTGTACCAGGCAGTGGCGGATTTAGCACTTGAGGGGCCCCAAGTGCGATTCAATTTTGAGGCCCCTGCTACCACCCCTTCCTAAATATTTTCAATATCATTATAGCGAGCATTCTACGCGTACGTTTTTACTGTCGCACGCACTTTAAATTATTAATAAGAAATAATAATATAAATACTTGTACGACTTAGTTGAAAACGGGGTTTATTAATAAGAAATACAACAAAAACATTTGAATTTTAACCTAGTCTGAAATATCCACCCCTCAAGAATTTTATTTTGAAGGTTATATACATATAGTTATAAAACCATGAAAATTATTAAATTCCATAAAAATTACAGAAAGCAAAATTTATACTGATTTTGATATTTTTTTTAAAGTAGGTTTAAATTCCTATAAAATGAATATACTTAACATTAAAGTATTTTTGAAAATTTGCAAGCGAAAATATCACATTTTTCACAAATACAGCCTAAATAACTAATAATACTTGTATCACGAAATGCATGAAACCACCTAAATAGAGATAACATATATATTTACATTACATTATATACCCAAATTTCGTCAAATTTAGTTCTGTGCGTTAGGCTGCCGTTAGACTAAATTATTTTTTGAAAATTTACAAGCGAAGAAGTTATAATTTTCACAAATACAGCGTTTAGAATAGATTCCGAAAGCAATGACGACAAAATCGATCGGGAATTACAAAAGTTGAAAGTAGGCTTCCGGTTTCTTAACTGTATTTTGAAAGAGTTGTAAACGAATCATACTAGCGCCAAATTTAAAGTAGTAGTAATAATAATGATAATAATAATATTAATAACAATAATAATAATAAAATATTTTTTTTTATTTTGAGACCTGAAATTTGAGGCCCCTTCGATTTAAAAGGCCCCAAGCGTGCGCTTTCTGCGCCTGGGTTCAAATGATCCAAGATGTTGAAGAACTCTCAAATATAATAAATTTTTTTTTCATATTTCAATAGTACAAAAAATAAAGTAAAAAATATATCATCACGGCATATTACCCATTGCTGGGTGTGCCAATCTGCTTTGTACGAATCTATAAACACTCGCGAAAAAACGAATTTGCTCACTCATGTGCCTTTGAGTACTCGGCTGGCGCATCGTGTTTAAAATTGACGCATCGTGTTTACAATTGGCGCATCGTGTTTAAAATTGGCGCATGCGTGAACGAAATCTTTAGTTTCTTCACTCGTATTGTAATATACTATTTTTGACCATTCCTGGGCTTTCTTAAATTGCTGCTTTCAACTTGTCCAAGAAAGTTGTGTGGTATTGGTTAATAATAGTATTTTTTTAGGAAAAATTCGTAACATTTTCTTTCTGCAAATTTTAACATGAGATAAAAGGAATTATAAATACGATTAATAATGATAATTACTTTATTTTGACACAGATTAAGTAATTAATAATAATAATATTAGTTTTGTATGATTTGATTAAAAATATTGTGTATGATAAACATATTTATTTATTGCGTTGTTTATTTCAAATGTGTCCGTACCTTTTTTTCGACATTATTATTATATTTTGTCATGAAATTAAAATACAATATGAAACTTGACAAAATCTTGTATTGCCATGAAATTAGAAAACAATATTGTAGGTGTATTAACTTTGGACATTACCTACGCAGTAAAAAATTACGGACGTGTTAAATTTTTATTGTATAATTTTTACATGCAGTAAAATCATATTTTCATTAATTTAGCACTGTAGAACAATAAAATACATTGTAGTATAATTTTTAACACTAAAAATAGTGTACCGTCAGGTCCATATTTTTTGTGTCATATATTGTAGACTTACGCATTTATGCTACCTATATAAATATTCAGAAAATCGCTGAAAACCGACATATCTGCTTTCGACATGTAATAGAATTTACGAGCAACTAAAATAAGACATAGAATGCGCATAATTATATTAACATCAATTTTTTATTCTTTTGATGTGTAGTAGTGATCATTTGTTTTTTTTATTGTCACCTGTATATTTATAGTTATTACATTATCGAATAATAATGAAATATATGGAATGAATGTATGTTTAACACAGTGACACATAACATGTGAAATATTAAGCATATTTGAAAACTTTAGGATTCCCTGATATACGAATGATTGGCATAAATAGAACAGACATATATAACAGTGTAATTTATACACATCACGCAATGCATTTCAATTTAAAAATTCAATTATCTTTTAAATGTTTGCCATTTGCAAATATTACCTACCGCATACAATTTTATACACATATTAGAAAACAAGAACAAGAAGTAATATTGACTTTGTTATATTAAATTGTATAATTAATTAATAAAGTTTTTTAATTTAAAAATGTATGTACGTGCATTATGTATTAGTGTTTGTTTATTTTATTTTTTATTTTTGAGGTATTTGTGAAATGTTGTGTATTAAAGATATACCGTGTGCCTGTCTTAAAGGTGTACATAGGAGATTAACATGGGAAATCCGGTTTTTCGAATTTCCTGCTCGCCTAATTATTTTAAGTAAAAACGTGCCAAATAAAAGCTTTAGGGCATAAAATTCTGCATCTAAATCAATAAACAGAATTACCTTTAGATGCTTTATAACGACAGAAATTAAATATGAAAATGTCGAAAATTACGTTGAAAATATCGACAGCCATGGAATTGAACAAAAAATTAAATGAATACGTGACGTTTTATCTGTCACAATATAAGTAAATAACCTGTTTGAAGTTTTTGACGATTTCATTTGAAAAAACATCGTCAAAATACAGTTTTGATTAAATAATATGAATTTATTAGAAATCCTATATTGCGTAACAAAATTATGTATGATGCTGTGATGTATTCCCAACTCATTTCCAATAAATCTAGTACTACAGAAGGGGTCTACACTTATTCCTAACACTCTTTCTTCCAGTAACGCACGTTTTCCCGCGCGTCCTATATTCTGATTACGCGGCTAACGTGTATTTTTTGAAGACACATTTAGCAGTCGTTTCAAATTTTGTCACAAATTTACCAATTATGAAAACACGCTCTTCATTAGTATAAATATTCATTTTTTAATAATTTGAGACAATAAAACTAGAGATAAAATCAAATTGTCAAAAACGTCAAATAAGTTAACTAACGTTGTGACAGATCAAACGTCACGCATTTATTTATTTTTTATCTAATTCCATGGCTGTCGATATTTTCAACGTCATTTTCGATATTTTCATATTTAATTTCTGTCGTTATAAAGCAGGTAAAGGTAATTTTGTTTATTGGTATAGATGCAGAATTTCGTGCCCTAAAACTTTTATTTGACGCGTTTTTGCTTAAAATAATTAGGCGAGCAGGAAATTCCAAAAAAACTGATTTCCCATGCTAAATTCCTATGTACACCTTTAAGATAGACACACGGTATATTAAAATACAAAATGCTGTAAGCAAAAACATAAAATTAACCAGTAAATATTTTCGAATCACGATTTATAATTTGAAAGCTTTGACAGTTTGTAAGTCATCCTGATATTAATTTAAAAACGTACTGTATATGGATTTAGTATGCGAATATTTCAAAAAATGAATGTCAACTAAAATGTCAAACTAAGCCACATGTCAAAAAATATGTATATGACAGAAAAAAATTGTGGAAGTGTGAAAAGATCATGTCACCCATCGGGACTATTACCCTGCCTGAGCAACACTACCGGGAGCATATCATAATCCCTACTTCTCATAGTTCATACTATGCACGACTCATAATAATTGTCACAAGTCGTACGCATCACGAGTCCTCTCGGCAAGATTCGATTTACAAAAATACATATGCAGTAGAAAGATAGGTTCAACTCAACATTAAAAGAATAGATATCGCTTTTGTTTCTTAAAATAAATTTATCTAGCGATCTGTTAGTTATTCAAATAGTAATAAAATATTTATTAGGGTTACAGGGTCCAACAGAACTAATTTCTGTCCAACATTAAATTCCAGCCCCTCATTATTCCCAATTAAACCCACTGTTAATGTAGTTCCTGCTATCCCTGAAAAGTTAGGGATGTTATATTAAGCATCGTAGTCAACACGAAGTGAAACGGAGTGATTGGCTTCCGGCGCATCGCCAATGTAGCGATTAGGTTAATATAATGTATTATACTTCCTTATAATGCTGTTAAATTTGCAAGAATTTTACATCTTTAATCTATAGTCCGTCAATATGCACCTACCTACTTACGGCACTGAATCATTTTTATAATAGTATTCATTATAATAATAATAATTATAATAATAATAATAATAATATTTATTCAAAATAGCACAATCGTACAAGAATAAGTCACAGAGTTGTAACATAATTAACAAAAAAATTCATTGATATTGTACAATGCTTAATCTAACATAAATAGTTTTAATGATTGTTTATATTTGGTCATTGGTAAATCTGTAATATTTTTGGGTACGTTATTATAAATTTTTATGAGATTATTTAGAACTCCTTGGTGAATAACGGATAGATTACTTCGCATGATATTAAATTCATATTTAGTTCTCGTATTGTACTCTTGTATCCTCAACACATCTTCAAACAGATTTTCGTATTTTTTTTACAAAAATAGCAGCTTCTAGAATATATAAACTCGGTAAAGTTAATATCTTGTATTTTTTAAATAAGTTTACACAATGTTCTCGAGGGCTAACTCCACTAATTATTCGAACACACTTTTTTTGAATTTTAAAAATATCTTGAGCATTAAGAGGAGCCCCAGAAAATAATTCCATACATAAGGTTTGATTGTATGTAGCCATAATAGGTGTTGAGCAAAGTTTCAGTGCTAACTAATGTTTTTAGGTATCTCAACATGTAGACATATTTATTAATTTTTTTTCACAGGAACTCTGTATGAATGTTCCATTTTAAATTTTTTTCAATATTCAGTCCTATGAACTTAATGCTGTCCAAGAAGTGCAGCTGTTTAGATTTTTCTAAATTTTGATTCAGGATTGTTAAATTATTTGAATAATTACCAAATTTTCTTACTTGTGTTTTATCTGTCTTCATTTTCATATTATTATCGACGAACCATTTCTCAAGCGATGAGAGAGAATTTTGTATCGACTTTATCAGTTCAGATTCACTTTTAGATTTGCACAAAATAGCCGTATCATCAGCAAACAGAAATATATTATTTGTAGTAGTACATTTTGGAAGATCATTTATGTAAATTATAAATAAGAGAGGACCTAAAATGGAGCCTTGGGGGACATCTCTTGTTGTAGTTTTCCATTTAGAATAAATAAAATTATTTTGCTCATTTGTTTCTATTTTTACTCTCTGAAGTCTGTGAGAGAGATATGATTTTAATAGATCGAGAGGAATGCCGCGTATGCCATAGGTCTCTAATTTATAGATAAGCAAATCTATAGGAATAGAATCAAATGCCTTACTTAGTAGTAGAGCTACAATGTGTTCTTTGTTATCCCAGGCTTCTAAAATATAAGTTAATGCCTTAAAGATGGATAAAATTGTTGATTTATTTTTAACAAACCCATGTTGTTCTTTGCAGATAATATCAAATCTTTCAAAATAATTACTTAATCTACTGTATATACATCTTTCAAAAATTTGGAGATATTACTCAATAATGAGATAGGTCGATAGTTATTCATAGTATGTTTTTCTCCTCTCTTAAAAACTGGTTTTCACAATCGCTCGTTTCAGTAATGTCGGGAAGGTACCTTCTGCAAAAGATAAATTACAAATGTGTGTTATTGGTACTGTTATGTAATGAGCAGATAATTTTATTATTTTATTTGACACTTCATCTCAACCTCTTGATAACATATTTTTAAATTTGTGTATTAAATTAAATATTTCTGTTTCTGTAACAGGGTTGAGAAAGAAAGTATACCTATTATTGGATAATGTACCACAAGGTTGAGTTTCTTCCAATCCTAGAGTATTTGCTATATTGATGAAATAGCTGTTAAATTCGTTTGCTATATCTAATGAGTCTGTAAGAGTTGTATTATTTAATGGATCAACAATAGTATTTTTCTACAGTCTATATACAAAGTAGCCATTTGCGCTCTCTTTTGTCAACGCGAAATGTCACTTTGCCGCTCTAGAGCGACAAAGTAGAAAAAACGCTCGCTCCTCAAATTTCTAACTATACAATGTTGAAAAATGTTACTTGGCTACATTCTTAATGGAAACGTTTAGTCAGGAATTAATGACACTGTAGTTATACATTACCCACTTACATAACCAAACAAAATGCCGCACTGCTGTGAAAATTAAATAGGGCATTCATTTACAAAAACGAAAGTATAAAATGCTTAGATTAGATTGAAGCAATAGCTCAAGAAGAATGGAAAATACCGATAAGAAAAAATAAATAAAAAATAAATTTTTGTTATGGTGGAGGACCCCATTGTGGCGACTGTAGAAAAAATCTTGTGTGTGTTTCGAGCGCAAATGGACATTGTCGATTTCGAGAGAATGCCTCGCTCCTGCGTCGTGCGGTAACAACCTCTCAATCGACAATGTCCCATTTTGCGATCTTAATACACAAATAGCTATTATATAGTTGTTGTTTTTTCTTGAATTATTATTAGTTAGCCTCTTTATTATTGACCAGGAAGACTTTACCTTGTTTTGGGAGGAATTAATTATATTTTTGTAATATTTTTCTCTAGCTTCTTTCATTTTACATTTTAAAAGTATGGAAATTGCATTAATTTTAATATATTACTATTCAAATTTAAGGATGATGAAGCTTGAAGTAAAAACTTTAAATCTGCTTTTTTATTTGATATTCTGTAATTTCTTTGTTTTATATGAAACATATTAAATATTTTGTAATTTATTTCACAAAACAATAGACCAGAAAAGTAAGGATAGAATTTGCTTTTGGCGCGAATTCATAGTTCGAATTCCCTAGTATAGGTTTCTTATGGAATTGTGATTTTACTGCCAAAAAAAGATATTTTGTAAAAGAAATTAAGCAGCTCTTGTTAAGGATTTGATAGTTTGTTTATTCAGGAAGAGATTGCAACTGTTTAAAATCCTTGAAAAGGTAGAATTAGAAAATTATTAGAAAAAAAAATGTTACGTGTAAGTTAAAATTCCGTATGTCGTGGATAGTCCCTCACCCGCCTGTAAATACGTCATGTGCAACACAAGCAATGCTGCGATTGGCTGCGTACAGAAGTTGTAGAACCAATCGAGATATACGTTCATTCAATTTTGTAGTGTTGTATTTTTATTTAAATAATTATAAACTGTGCACAGTTCATATGAATATTATTGTACGACTCTGGAGATAAAGGATCATTCTAGGTGGTACATATAATGTTTTGCATAAGAGATTTACTTTTATGAGATTTCTCAGCCTTTAAAGTGGAGGTAAAATTTTCTTGGAAAGAAATACACGGCGATTAAAATTATGTTCTCAGAGTTATGAACTGAGTTTGAATTTGGCGCCTAAATTTGACCGTTACACTTTTCTGGTCTATAGTCATGTCACAAAATTTTAGTTGAGTAATGCGGATTTCAAATGTTTCTCCGATAGAAAACGAAGCGTGCTCGGCTGTCGTCGTTTTCGGACTTATGAGAAGTATGACATAAGAAGTATGAGTTATGATATGTATTATACCATCTGAGCTATGGTCGATCTATCACGATGGCTGACATGATCTTCCACTTTAACCGGTAATGTATCTCTCAGCGGACAATACTTTATGTGTCATGTTATATGATGTGGCGTTGGATAAACACATATCTTTGTAGACATTTCATAATTTATCCTATCGGTCCAGTTTTTGAAATTAACATAGAGTTTTAGAAATTAGAAATACAAATATTCTTCACTGAGAGATACATTAACGGTTAAAGTGGAAGAGTCATGTCAGCCATCGTAAAAGATCAGCCATAGCTCAGGTGGTAGAGCGTTAATCCGGCAGGGTAATGGTCTCAGGTTCAAATCCCGGTGGCTGACATGATTTTTTCACACTTTAACAATTAATTTCTAAAATATAGATTGTTAACTATATGTTAATTTCATGTACTCGTACATGGCAGTAAAATATGTTTTTACTACGTCTTCCAATTGAGTTTCCTCGGATGTTAAAGCTGTAAATTTTAAAAAAATTGGCAATTGAAAATTCAGAATTTTATTCTCTTAAACTGTATGCATAAATCATCCAATAAAGTTTTATGAGACATATAATATTTGAAAATTGTGTTCCTATGTTAAACGCCTATGTCACGGATTCTTGTGTTCACACTGCATATTGGTCGGGTGAAGAAGAAATACAGACAAATTTCGTGCAATATTAAAAAAAATCATTACGCGCACGTCTGTACTAGGTTCATACGATAAAACGAATGAATTTTTCTTAGGTGAATAACGTTTGTTTGTTTAGGTGAAGTGTAAAAATCAGAGAAATATTAATAATTAATGGAAAATTGGGAAATGATCGGACACGCAGTCTAATGTAAATAATTTATTTCCTGGCCTACGTTTCGACTGTTACTACAGTCTTCCTCAGGGCTAGAAATGGTCAATGATTATAAACGGTAACGTGGGGATCCCCCATATGACCCAATGGAGATAACAAATTGAAATTTATTAAATATATTGTATTTATATAATATATCAAGTCAAATAATTTTAAGCTGGAACTCAGAGAAAACTCAAACAACTTTTCTAAAAATTCAAAACGTCCTGAATTTGAGTACACGTTTTTTCTTTCAGAACGTTTTAATTTTTTTTTCAACAAATAAGCAATATTAAATAAAATTCAAATTGGATTTTATAGCTTATTAAATATGTAAAATAAAACCTGATTAGTGACTTAGATGTAGAATTTAATTCTCTACATTTATTTGAAACATTTTTGTCTAAAATTAAATGGGTGGTTTTGCGCAAGGAAAAACTGATTTCCCATATTATATGCTTTATATAATATATATATATATATATATATATATATATATATATATATATATATATATATATACAGGGTGTTAATTAAAAAGGGAGCCATAGGCGTTTAACATGGGATATCAGTTTTTCCATGTGCAAAAGTTCCCAATTAATTTTAGACAAAAATGTTTCAAATAAAAGTTGTAGATAATTAAATTGTACGTCTAAATCAGACTCAGTTTACACGTCGGGTAACCTTGTAAACTGAGTCTCCCCCTCTTGTTGCTTAAACTCGGCCTCTAGCGTGGTTGACACGTCGGGTAACCTTGTTTAAGACAGTACTATCCTCCTTGCTCCTGAAGATGCCCCATACGACTGCGGGCGAAACGTTGAGCTCTGACTCAGAATATGACACAGTCCATTCCCGGAAAGCAAATATTTCTCATGACTCAGACTGTACGCAATTATATATACATATATATATATATATATATATATATATATATATGTATGTATATATATATATATATATATATATATATATATATATATATATATATATATATATATATATATAGTTGTCCTTGCAGTTTGGTAAGGTTATTAAATGGATATTTAGAGGTATAGCGATTTTGATTGATATGACAGCGGTTGAAGGGTTCGTGCAAACCCCATGTACGTACTTATTAAGTGTATGAAATATCTAATTATCGTGGAACAAAGAATATTATCAACCGATCCATCAGTGTCATGTCCGCGTTATTTAAACGAACTATCCCTATCTCTTCGAAGTCTTTATTTCCTACATAAGTGATCTCTATCTATTACATACTTCTGAATCTCCGGTAATTTCCTACCTGTTGCATGATTTAAAGGCAAAATTTTGCGCCGAAATGTAATATTCCAAGCTTACACTTCATTTAGAAGAAGGAACTTTCTGTTTAAAAAGATAATAACGTTCCAGATATGATACTCATGGATTCATTGCCATTGCCAACACTGGCACACTGGAATCGACAGCCAACCGACTTTGCCACTTAAAATTGAGACGTTTTCCTTTACATCTTTTTATCTCATTCAATAAAATCGTATTTATGGTAATGACCTCTTTTATAATGATTAAAAACAACAGATTTTGAAATGCATTATACTCAAAATCTAACAAAAGTATGTACTTATGATATTATTCACGTAAGAATGGCATTGCGCGATAATGTTTTGTTTATAGGTTGTTCAATTCGTTCTATAATCTGTGCTGACACCGACTACGAAAGTATCTTCTTCTGCATTTATTTCCTGAACAAAGTTACTAGATATGTCGCCGTATGAATAGATTCTATAACTTGTGACAAAAAGTAATTATACTTCAATTACGTGTGTCGTCAAGAATGGTACACTTTTATTGCGCAATGCCATTTCTACGTGAATTATACTATATAATATCTAAATCTCTGGGTTAATGCAAGAACCAGCAATGTCGATACTATGTGGACTATACTGTCTATAGAATTGGCCTTTAACTGGTGACGTGCTTAAAATTTAATATGACTGATGACCCCGTCTCTCACAATCCCGTTGATTTTACCTTTGCTATAGACAATTGCTTTAATTTTAATGTTTTTTTAACTGTCTGGTAGAGTAAAGTAGCTTCTAAAAAAGTGAAAAAATTAATATAAAATATAAATGGTATCAAAAAAACTCACTAGAGATATGAAAAGTTTTAGTTTTTAGAATTGTTGAAAATAAGACAGATGGTTCATATTTTTCAGAATTTTATTTTAAATATGTTCGAAGTAGCTCAAACAATAATACACCACCATATTTTCCTTGCACTTCCTAAAAGTTCCCAACCAATTTTCTTTTGGAATGCTTTGAATTTCAGCAGACTTAAAAACTGCCAAACCTGTCATATTAATTTCTGCCACTTAAAAACTGCCAAATTAATTTCAGGTTAACCTTAAAACTATCGAATTATAAATCATGATTAGAAATGGTTAATTCCATATTTTCATAAAATAAAATAAATAAATATATCAATATATTACCCATTGCTGGGTGTGCCAATCTGATTTGTACGCAGATTTGGGTAATGATAATGACATATTTGTACCGTGCGGGCGTTTACCAGGCGTCACCTGACGGGCACTCATTTCTGGCGTGGAGAGTGCACCACAGGGGTCAATTTTATAAAATAAATAAATAAATATATCATCACGGCTTATTACCCATTGCTGGGTGTGCCAATCTGCTTTGTACACAGATACCGGTAATGATGAAATATTTGCACCGTGCGGGCGCTCACCAGGCGACACCTCACGGGCACTCATTGCTGACGTGGAGAGTGCACCACAGGGGTCGATTTGGTGCCGTTTAAAATATTTTCATTCAATAAATATTTTTAAAAAACTCTTTAATTAAGTTCTAATTTAACTTTCGCAATTTAATTGCAAATTGCAGATAAATGTTTTATTTTGTTTTCCAGGACCTACCTGATTTTCTTATTTTCAATAATTATAGCGTGACCCTTATATTAGACTAGAGTTAAATGTTCAGTTGTTCCTTTTCATTCCGCGAATTTTTGATCGTATATCTTAAATAACAGAATTCTTGAAACTATCATATTCTTCTTAGTTTGCAGATATTTCTTTTCTCATATGTGAAGGATGGACGAACATAACGTAGGAATTTCATTTGTTCTTCCGAGAATATTATAAGAAGCAACATCTTATAATATGTTCTGGACTTCTCGTCTCGGACACGAATACTTTTAAATTTCGTCGCGTTTTCTATTTCTAGTTTAATAATAAGTTTGTTACCGAGTGTTCTGATTTGTTGCAGGATCGATGGTGATTCTTATTCTCATTCGTATATTGAAATTCACTGCATTGGTGAAAAATGATTTGTACGTTTCTGACAAATCAAGAGTATTTCAATGAAACAAATCTGACACGAGACGAGCGAATTCTCAGGACGATATCGACTTTCACTTAAATGGAATTTCACGTAAATTATATCCATTTATTTTTCAAATCTATATAATGTAGCCATCAATTTCAGTTAGGAATGGAGATATATTTAATCTTGTTTGATTGTGAAGTAGTCACTGTTTTTAATGTATCCATTATCGAAAACATCGAATTCAATTTCATATTTGATTGATAAATATTTGAATTAACACGAATAGTGTTTTAGACGTTTATATACATTTGTGTGGTCGTTTGTTAAATATTGCAAAATCAGGACACATGATATACCATATAGCTAAATTCAAATCAATTCAAACTCAATAAAACTTCATAAATGTCATTTAATTCAATTAGTTCATATAGTAAGTATATACCATGGATGTAGGGCGTAGGAATAAATATGGAGGGAGCGTATAACCAATACTATAGGCGAGGGGAATGCAGTCTAGTAAAGACGAACGCATACATGTATTGGTCCCGAACTAGAGTGGGGATCTCGCGGTAATTTTGTAGTACGTATTGCGAAAAACGTGTAACTGAAAAAATATCATTACTTTTTTGTTTTTTTTAAAAAAGTTTTACTGATAATTATATTTCTTATGAAAATAAATTTAAACAATTTGCATATATTATCAATAAAAAGTTACTCCAAATATACAGGGTGTTCATTTTAAGTGGTACACTCTTACTATCTTGAGAACTATAAAAGCTACAAGGTCAATTAAATTACCAAACAATTTCTATTTCACTATATCATTTTAATGAGCGTATTTTTTTTTCAACCGGTGGTTTCCAAACGGTGGGCACCAACTTTGTTATTTTAAATGGGATCATATATTTTTTTATTTACTTATTAGATAGAAAATTTTATTCTGAATTCAGCGATATAATATTTGCATACTCTCACATAACGATTTTTTAGAATTGTAATAATAATAATAATAATAATAATAATAATAATAATAATAATAATAAAATAATATTTATTTCAGAGACCAAAATAAGTACATGGCATAGGAAAAGTCATATATTACATAAAAATACAATATTTAGAAAAACATGTTTTTCTTAAAAATTAAGGCTTATCGTTAAGAAACTCGTCTATATTATAGTAACATTTATTAAGATGATAGGTTTTTAAACCTATCAAACTAACCAAACTGTAATTTCTATTTAATGTCTTTTAATTTTTGCGGCAGGTTATTGTAAAATTTGAATCCGAAGTAATTGGGATTATTTCTTGTTTTGTTTAATTTTAAATTGGGAACGGTAAAGTTTGTTTTACCGTGAGTATCATGATTGTGTATATCAATATGTATCGTGAAATTATTTTTGTTGTTGTAAATATATAAGATAACAGTGTACATATAAAGACAAAGGATGTTTATAATATTTTCATTTTTAAAAATATCTTTAAAAGATGCTTTTTTGTCGAGTTGATATATGTAACGTATTGCAGTTTTTTGTAGTTTGAAAATGCGTTTTGCCATGGGAGAGTACCCCCAGAAAATTATACCGTAACTTACTATGGAATGAAATTTACCATAATAATTTTTTTTTTACAGTAAATACATCAGAAAGTAGCCTTAGTCTCTTAATAAGATTACATAAGGAAGCAAGAGTATTACACATGATAGCAATATGCTGATCCCATACTAAATTTTCGTGGATATTAAGGCCCAACACTTTAGTGCTTGGTACTTGAGGTAACGGTTGACCATTACAAAAAATTGACATTTGTTCATCTTTCTTTCTGTTTGAAAAGCTCATAACAGAAGATATACTAATATTTCACGATAAATTTAAAGAAGCAAACCAAGACGACAAACTTGTGGCTATTTTTGATATTTCATTAACACCCGATAATAAAATAGTTACGTCATCTGCATAGGCAACAAAGTTATGCGATTCCAAAACTTTTTTTATGCCATTAATATATAAGATGAACAATATAGTGCCAAGTATAGAGCCTTGAGGTACTCTACATGTAGGTAACAGTCTGAGAATCTGAAATTTTATTATCGTACAACACAACTTGTCTGTGTTGTAGATATGACAAAAGCAGATCTGCACACATACCTCTTAAGCCATAAAAAATTAAAATTTCTATTATAGTACTATGATTTACACAATCAAAAGCTTTTGACAAATATATAAAAAAACCGTATATATTATTACTTTTGTCAACTGCATTGTAAACATGGTCGAAAAAAATCACTAAGGCAGATGTTGGGCTCAATCCCTTTCGGAAGCCGTGTGCTCCCAAATTAGTACCTTATCCACTTCTAGAAATGAGAGAATTCTTGACAGTATTACTTTTTCATAAATTTTATGAAATGTAGAAACCAAAGTTATTATGGTCTATAATTTGATACCAAATCTTTGTCTCCGTTTTTTGTAGATAGTTACATATCGCTGGAAAGCTAAAAGAAACTTTCCACTATGGCGTCCATAAAACTTTCACATCATAACTCGAAATCCAACAGCAAAAAATTGAGTATCTACATTTGAACACCAAAAAGTGCCCCAAAGAGATACAAACCAAAATACAGTATTATTTCACCCATCAACGTTATTTGTAAAAATAAAAAATCTGATGTGGCCAACACCAAACCTCCCGCTATTTAATTTTTATTAATTTAAATATACATACTTACATATTTAGTTATTGCGGAAACTGTATTAAGATCCATTCCATATAACTATGGTCCTATTTACTACTTTTTTTTAAAACGTTACTAGTATTAATTTGGAATGATTAGTCCTTTGAAAGTGACATGTATGTGTCAGTTGCATACATTTGAGATATGAACTGTGTAACCAAGGAGTTTTGCTTGTTTAAAGCTCTGGGATTAAAATTATAGATAATTTTATAAATTTATCCATGGAATATACAGAAAAAGTATTTATACGAATTTGTATAAAATTTAATAATCTTTAATTTTTATATTAACACAAATCTTGAAAAAATAACATTTGAAGGTATTTTTCAATGAAAATCTATATTTATATTAAGTAAAGTATTATTTCCGATTATCTGATATACACCAAAATCTAATGGTCTCTTCCCATATTAGAATAAGGTTTCAAAATTTTCTGAATGATAGTATTTGAGTTAGTGTGGAGGATACACACACACACACACACACACACACACATATATATATATATATATATATATATATATATATATATATATATATATATATATATATATATACACAGACATCAACGTGAAAATGTTAAAACTGGATTCTACGGACCTTACAATGTGGTCATTTACCAAAATCTCGATATGCGATTTTTAGCACGATCCCTTACCTTCCTTACCAAGGATAGTGGGAGGTAAAAAATACAAAATTTATAATTTCTCCTATATCTAGAGACCCACGAGTTTTTTTCTCAAATAACGATGCACGATTAAAATGTTTTCTAGTGGGACAACTTTTTTCTAAATAACCAATTTTGTATCTTTTATAGTTCTCCAGAACCCCATGCAGAGCGCCCTGAATATTACATAGATTTGTACTGAGAAATAACTGGAACATTTAGAGAAAAATATCTGTCTTGCTAATCGATAAGGAATTAAAGGTATTTATACACGATTCTAAAGAAATTTATGGAATGAAATTTGTTGTATTTATTTATGATTGACATTTGGGTGTGAAAATTCTCAATCGGCTGGCGTATATGGATTTTTATTTGTGAATAATAAATCAAGCAATTACAGCCGTGAGTGCTGAGTAAATAGCGGTATAAATGGCACTTAATAAACAATTATAGTGAGGAAAATAGAATAATGTTCGAGATAAAACAATACAGGAAACTGAACGCTCTGAATAACTAAAGCACATTGTGTTTACGCGAACATAAGACTGTTTTAGAATCTCATAAATTCCTTATCAAATCTGTTAACAGACGTTTATAATCATCTTAAACTCCTTTACACTCGCCAATTTGTTACGAAATCTGTTTCATTAACAATTATCAATGGGTGCATAATTCATTCTCTTCATTAATTATGAATACAAACAAGAAGTTTACTATTGTAAAGTATACAACAGCTTGTGTGAATGTGGACAAAATGAAGAATATACAAATACCTACTCACTCCAAAATGGAATAAAACCTATTCATCCTATTCATTTTCACATTCAATGAACAGGAAAAATAGTTAAAAGTGCCACTGTGACTTAATGACATATACAGGACTACGTTGGAAAATGTTCTATTAATAAACTGTAAACGTTCGGAAATTGTAAAGTAAGAAGGAAAATAGTAGTTTAAAACCCAATATATTTTTTTTAATTGAAAATGAAAAGCATTATGTTACGGATTATATGAAGTTAATGTATATGTTCGTAGCGTCTTTATTGAATTCAACATTTATTTATTTTTCAATAAAGAAAATACATGAACTTATCAAAAATATATTCTCCTCCATTGTATACGATTGCCTCCCAACGATCTGGTAGTTTTTAATTCCATGTCTGAAGAAATCCAGTGGTTTGGAAGTAAAGAATTTGTCTAGCCAAAATGGCCCTCCTTAAAACAATATACCTACTAACTATATACCGCTGAACCCCTATCTCTCGCATAAGCGGAAAGTGTCCGAGACATTCATATCTCCATCCTTGTCTAGCATTTGGACAAGCGTCTACAAGCGCATGCGCGCACAGCCGGTAGGCGTGGTGGTAGGCGTGTTCGCGCTGCTTGAAAATCTGATATATGATTCATATGACATTTCAGAAATATTGGTTATACTTATAAAATTTTATATTAGATTATTTCATAATGATATGAATTAGTATAGGACATACTGATTTTTCTCAAAAGAAAGAGAACACCTGCAGAAGATTAAAAAAATGAATTTTTGTATAAAAGGTTAAAATTCTATTTGCAGAATTTGGATAAAAATAATAGGAATAGGGAACAACTGTAAAAGATTAGAAAGATATTTTATTTGAATATATGTAGGGTTCAAATTTCATAATTGGAGAAAACGATTAGGGAACACCTGCATAAAATTAGAAAAAAATAATTTCTGTATAAAAGTAAATGATTAAAATTCCACTTGGAGAAAGAGAATAGGGACCACTAGTAAAAGATTAGGAAAATACTTTATTTGAATAGCTGTAGGAGTTAAATTCTATAATTGGAATACACAAAATTCATAAACATCTAATCACGTGGAAGAAGCATTCCGTTCATTCCATTTCCCTTTCTCTAAAACTTCAAACTTCTTGACCAATAGAATCACTGAATCAAATGCAGTTGGCGCATGTGCGCAAAGAGTGGTGTCCGATCGCGAAGAGTGTAGATATACATAAAGTTCCGGACATTTCTCGTGCGCCTTTCAGCGGTATATAGTTTAATAGGTATTTTTTAAAACGAGAAAACCATTTTTGTGCTATAGTTTCCCCAGTGAAGTTCTCTCCGTAAACGGCACAAATGGTTCTAATGACATCTAAAGTCTTTACTCCTCTGTTAATCTCAAATAAAAGAATATGTCGGAAATGCTCGTATTTTGTCTACTTGATTCTTTATTTTCTTTTAATAATAATTTACACAAATTTTGCACAAATTTGCAAATTAAAAGAATATATAATTAAACAATAGTAAAACATTAAAACAACGTTGACATAATGCCGAACAAATTATTTTCCAAGGCACTCTTGATTAGAAACCAGAAACGCAATGAACTTGTATATCAACCCAATACATAAGAAAATAATAGTTATTATATGGGGTAAACATTGAAAGTATTCAAAACTTAATGACTAAATAGTCTCCGTACAAAAACCAAACCATTAAAATTATAAACCAATTATTATTTATGTGTTATAAAGAAATGTAATGTTGGATTTATTTTGGCGTTTATAACACCAACTAAGTGATGTGTCATTGAATATAACATTTTCTTGATCATCAATGGTGTTATTTTCTCTCATTCTTCTGGTTCTTGTAATTTACTTTTTTTGGTTTTAATGGTATATATTGTTGTTTCTTTTAAGAATTTCCCGCTCTTGCTCAATTGGGTTTAAGTCCAGCGACTGTCAAGTATGATCGAGCATATTTTTGATATTAAACAATAGTGTCACAGTAATTATTTTGCATAAGATTATTTTTATTAAATTTATTATGTTTTGTCTCTAATTAGCTATTTAGGTACATAACCGATGCTGTTGGATAAGAGCTACATTTAATGATACTGGTATTTAAGTATTTTATTTCAGTTTATTTCTAGATTTCAGTGTGAGAACATCGATATCGTAGTGATTGATTTGTGTAGTGATTCAGCTGAGAGAGCTAATCTAGCATGTGTATGATTGTGAGTGAGTTGAGTTTTACACACACTTTTATTCCACGATAGCAAGAGTAAATGCAGATACGGATTTGTGTGATTATTCTCTTACTTTACTGCGTTGTCCTTTATCCTAATCCTTGTTGATCGGTCGCGCCCGGTAGAGCCTCCAGGTGTGATGAGAGAGCTATAAGGGTAACCAGGAATGCGATCTATGTGTCCACGATTGCTAGCCTCGTGGGTTTTCGCTGATTGACCGCGTGGTAACGGCAGGGATGGTTTTATCATGGTTTTGTAACTATGCCCCTAAGGCCGAAGTAAAGCCACTAGGGTTGATCAGCACCTGAGCGGAATTCGGGTTAGGGTAGCTCCCTATTCCCAGGGGTGGTAATGGCAAGGTTGGTTGTGTAACCATATTTTGGTGCCGGTATAAACCACACCGCTCAGTGGTGGTAATGGCAGGTACAGTTGAGTATATGTACGCGAAAGTCTGGGGCAACAGTGGTAATGGCAGGTACAGTTGAGTATATGCACGCGTAAGTCCGGGGCCACACTGCTATTGAGTAGCAGGTATGCGTTTCGCATACGGTGACTTATTCCATTTTCCCTGTTCTATTGGACTTTGTTGGATACGTGTGTTATTTCCCGTGTGATTTCTCAATACATTCCTTTGTGGTGTGTGTTAATTCTTTTGCAGAAATAATCACGGCGTGGAGGAGGATTCCGCATGACCGGGTTCGGCCAGGCGACGGTCATCTAGATTTGTTATTTTTTGTATTAATACTGTATATACTGGTTTGGGAGATAAATGTGTTTTAATATTCTTGTTTTTAGCGCTAACATTTAATCGTCATTTATAATAATAGTCATTCTCTTACAAGATGCACATTATTTTTAAATCGTTCTCATGCATAAAACAAAAATCATCTGTTAAGTCCTATTTTTCAATTTCTTGGTTTAATTTTCTTTTAAAATATCGAGGTAAATTTTGCTATTCTTGATGCCTGTTGCCTAAATATACCTACCCCTAAAATAAAATGTTGTGACCGTCGTGTTTAAATATTCTTTTAAATATTATCATTTGAGAGGTGACGCATAGTTAAGTAACCTCAATGGTAGGTACAGATATATCATCCTTACCAAAATTTGCAAATATAAACATTGGCAAAAATGCGTAATAAGGCGAGATGATATGTTTTTCTTTATTAATTTTGAATGAATAAATTTTGCTGACCCTTGAACCGAGTTTTAATTAATTAACTCAGTGTTGAAAATGTTACAATCCATATATGTAAATATATGTATGTATATAAACAGGTTGTATCCATAATTTTTAACGTAACAAGTCATTTACATACTAATTATAGTATATTCATAAAATATTTTATATTACTACCTCAAAAAATTCGAAAGGTGCTATTAAAGAAATATATCATTTATGTTCCATTAATACATGTGCAATTTCATAATACACATTAGAACAGAAAAATAAGGGTTAAAGATTAACCGTAATCGAAAACGTAATTTTTAAATGATTTTTCTTGAAAAACAGGTTTACTCTTTTTTTTATTTATTTATTTGGGTTCTTCAACATCTATGGGTTTTTTGAACCAGGTACAGTTACATTATATTATTGAAGGTTCTGTTATGTTGTGTTACATAGTATGTTACAAAATAATTAAGTATATTAAATTTGGTTATAAATATGGGTTTATTTGAAAAATTCAATTATATTTTTTTCTTCTTGGTCGAGCGCTCGATTTATGTAGGTAGGGATGTTGTGTGTATTTCGGGCTACGGTGTATTTTGGGCAGGTTTCGATAATGTGTTTGACAAAAAGCCTAGTGTTGCAGATTTCGCAGGTTTTGGGTTGTTCTCGAGCCATTAAGTGTCTATGTGTGAGTCTGGTGTGGCCTATACGGAGTCGCATTAGTATTATTTGTTCGGATTTTGTTCCACGTGTTTTCCATATGGTCTTATCTATTTTTATGGTTCTTAATTTATTGTTTGTTGTTTGTGAGCATTTGTTTGCATAGTATTTAGATGTTTGAGCTTTTATATGGTGCTTCTGTTTTTCATTTGTAATTGGAATGTTAGTGATGTCCATCTGTGTAGCTTCTTTTGCAGCGGTGTCTGCGGTTTCGTTGCCAGGTATATTGACATGGGAAGGGGTCCATAGGAAGGTGATATTATTGTTGTGTTTTGTTAGGAGTTGTAGATGTTCACGGATGTTTGTGGCAATAGGGTGTTTTGGATACAGGTTTTGTATAGTCATTAATGAACTTAAGGAGTCTCTACATATTAGGTAGGGGGTGTGGAGGGTGGTTATGGATTATATATGCTAGGGCTTGATGAATTACGAAAAGTTCTGCAGAGTATATACTTGACTCTTTTTTTTTAACCAATTTTTAAATTAGTTAAATTAACTTGTTAATATAATCATTCAGAACACAATTTATATGAATTCATTTTATTGTAAAAAGTATATACTGTTTTTAATATTAAAATTTTAAAAATAGCGATAAAAGTACGTTTAAAAACGGTTTAGAACATCGTTTTTAATTTGTTTCGGTTACCAGTTACCGGTTTTTTAAAATTAATGTCTATATCGGTTTCGGTTAAAAATCTCGTAACTAATCTTAAAATACTGGGTAACCGTTTTCAAAACCTTTTTAAAAACCGATTTAATAAAGAGTGAATCTGTTGCATTATGCCCAATATTATTATTACAATGTGGCCGTAAGCAGGTTGTTATTTAAGTAAGAGTACAATGTTTAACCCCATGCATAGTAAATTTGGCAATAATTTTTATTTCACATGTTTCCATAAGAATTAGAGCCCCTTAAAAGTGACCAATTATGTCGTAATTAAAAAATTTATAGAAAAATAAAAATCAATGTGTTCTCTGGATAAAATGTCACACCTGTAACATTTGACATATAAAATCATAGACTATTTTGTAATATCTCGAGATATCATTGATTGGTGAAAGTTATTGGCATTTTGAGAATATTAAATATACAAAATATAAATTGTACGCCTATGCAACGTCAATTTTGAAAATCAACATTTTTCCGGAAAACATTGTTTTTTTTTACAAAATTTTGAACTATAACGTCATTGGTCAGTTTTAAGGGATTCCAGTTCTTATAGAAAACATATAAAACTAAAATTATTTCCAGATATACTATCTATGTGTTTAGTTCTACCATCGGTTCTACACTTACTTAAATTACAGCCTGTATAACGTCTAGCCAGATAGTAAAACAAAATTAATGAAGGTTTGAAAATCTTGCCGCGTTTTATAAAATGACTAGACCTTTTATGAAAAGACGTATTTTACAATACGACATATGCAATAAGCCTTATATTAATGCTCTCAAAGTTCCCATGATGAACTGCTGGCCATTCATCCAATTCTCATAGCCATAAGTGCGTGGTACAGTTTTTGATTAGCATCATGTAGGTTGACAGTGGTAATGATGACAGGTGCGAAGAGAAGGTCCTTCTGGGTACAGGGAGTAATGAATGAGTTTATCACCAGAAGTTAATAGTTTCTAGCGGAAACATCTGTATCTGCCATTGCCGGCAAGTCAGGGATGGCGGATGGGGTAGAGCTTGGATGTTCATTCTTCCCAGGTCTGCTGTTGATGGACCAAATTCACCCGCGACGATTCGTCCCAGCCACAAGAAAATAGAGAAAATAAAAGCGTGTGACTTTGCCTTAATAAATGCCGTTTTATCAAATTCTAGTAATATTTAACAAATTTTTAAAAATACGGATATATTAATATTAATGCGACGTGGTTGACCCCGTTGATTTTACTTATGGAAAAGCATTTATTCTTGTTGAGGAAAAAGTGACATTTAGTGTATATTATTTGTCTGAATTAGCTTTATGTATATGAAGTGGAATAATTCAAATAAAATGGTTGGTTTCAAACAAAAAACACGAGATGCAAAAGTTTTAGATCGGTGGGTTAACGAATGGCATCATCATTTAAGGGTTAAAACGTTGATCCGTTTTTATTTTAGTTGAGAGCTATAAGAGCTCACCATTTTTGTCATTGCGACTTATTATTTTAGTTGAGAGCTATGAGCTCACCATTTTTGTTATTGCGACTTTTAATATCTATTGTAATATGGCCCTATCTTAATTTTCTGGAAGCAGTTCTAGAGTTCTCAAGAAGCCAGTTAATGTTCCAAGTAACTACCGCCAGATACCTTTTACCTAGATCAACGTTTCTTATCCTTTTAAAAGCGTGACCCAAATTTAGCTATTGCATTGGTCTCGCGAGCCACTAGGTATGTTCAAAATTATTTAAAAAATAAATGCACATACAAACATAAGAAAATGAATATGTACGAATATATCCCATACCTATTTATAAACAAAATAATATAAATTTAACACCATGGTACTATCAACAAATTCAAATAATACGAAAATTGTTACAATTTGGTACACGAATTTGACACAATTTTAATCTTCTCTGATAATCAAATGTCCGAAACATAAATATTACCTGACCATGACTACGTGTACACATGCGAGAAAAAATTACTTTGATTTGACTTTGAAAAAGCGACTTATGAAAAGTAAATTAATGGTGCGTTTACACATAAAGACAAATCTACTTTACTTTAGATTTGTTACTTGTCCTTCACATAACTTCTTGTGGACAGCAAAGCAAATATGGTTATATCGAATTGTCGAATACAAGTACTAACGATGTAAGTTAATTAATTATTTAACTTTTATAATGTTAATTATTAATAACTTATTTACAGAAAAATTATCATGGTTAGTAATATGCACTTATTAAATATGAGTATGATATTTTTAAATAATATAGCCATGCAATCACAATATTGGCTGCGTATAATAAAATGAAAAGTCATCGTATAAAATGTTTTAAAAAATGAGATAATTTTGAATTTATAAATAAAACACAGAATTATATAGCTTGCTACGCTTTTATAATTTATTAATAGATGTCACTGATGATAAAGTAAAGCACATTTGCTTCACACGACTTTCTGAAAGTCACTTACACGAGTCAAGTCTGATTTATTTTGGGTTTGACTTCAGGAAGAAAAGTAACTAGACGAGAGTGTTTACACAGCGGCAAAAGTCGCCTTTTCAAAGTAAAAATCAAGGCAAAGTACTTTTCCCTATACGTGTAAACGTAATCCATATTTGTCTAAATTTGACTTAAGAACATGATTGAAAATGCATTTCTTTAAAATTAAAAATAGAAAATTCGAGTAGCTTTCAAAAATTAATGTTAATTCATGTGAACCCTGACTTGTTTGATAGTTCTTCAAGGCAGCATTCTTGGAGGCGGTTCTTAAAATTTGTTTTTAGCAATTACAGGTAGGTATAACAAAAGATAATAATATTTTCAATTATTTATTTCCCAAGATTAGTTTTTCTTTTTTTAACCAAAATTAACTCAAGGTTCGGCAGTATTGCAGTAGCAATTCTACATTGTGTTGCTAGCGTTAACATGAGTAATATTTTAGTGAAATTTCATACACATTTTAGAAAAACATGATTAGCATTCAGTAATCAAAATTATAAAATTCTGAAAAGTTTACGTGACCCGCTCAAACCCCGTCGCGACCCAAATTAGGCTTAGAAACGCTGACCTAGATGGTTAAGTCTCCTTACTGTTACAGCTGAACAATTAGATACTATATGTTCCAATGTTTCTTCATCCTCTTCGCAGAATCAACAGATACTGTTTTCAGCTATACGAATGCTACGTAGATGGTATTTCAGCGTACAATGTCCAGTAAAGATACCTGTCACAGTCTAAGGTCCTTTTTGCTGAGATCCATATTGCAACGAATAGGTTTTTTGTCGAAGAGACATTAGTATTTTGTAGTATAACTCACAACATAAACATATAGTCACTGATAAGTTGTTAAAACTTAGCAATCAACAATCAACTGAAAACTGCTTTCAAATTAACGCCCGAGAAAACTACCACGTTATATAGTGCATTCACTATAAAGTTTTGGGGTAGAAACAAGGAAGATGAATCTCCAATTGAGTCGTTGAATCTTCCTTTGAGTTGATTTAGGGTAGGAAGGTCGAAAGACTGTAAGAAAAAGGTAGGAAATTTTGGTAGGGCAAATTGAAGTCACTTACAAGCTTTAGTGTTGCACTGTAAATAAATTAAGTAGGTGCTTCTACCTTTATAACATTTTAGATCTTATGGGTTGATCGAGCTATATATTGTGTTCAATTTGCATTACAGTACTTATCATAAAAATATGGATTTTATATTTATAATAATAAAATATGTATTATTATGTATGAAATTTCAAAGGAATCATAGGTAAACAGTGGCAAAAATAATATAAAATGTTCTGGTTTACTATTTTGTAGCTTATTGTACATTGTTAGTACAAATCAAATTAATAGGTTTGTTCGTTCCGCTACCCTGCGTCTATAGCAAACCGCGGCGGTGAAATTTGCTGTTCTTTTCGATTCGCGATTCACTGTAAAGACACTAGATTCTGTTCGTTCCGCTTTTCTAGTAACTTGCGGTAAAATGCCGCGGCAGCTGGCAGTGATAATTTTTGCAGTGACTCATGACTCGGTGGTAAAAAAATAATCGGCGGTAATGTTCGCGTCTACATATGAAGTGCCAGTATGACAGTGTTTGACAAATAAATATTAGGAAAAAATTGTTATTTTTCAATAAGTATGCTATGTAATGTTTCAGTTTTAGAAATTGAAATACATTTGTAAAATATATAAATGTCAATGTCATATGAATTATGATTTGTAACAAGGTAAATTTAAATGATAACAATAGTAAACAATTAAAATAATGGAAAATGGAGTAATATATTTTTACTGAGTATCCTTTATAATTATAATAGTCTAAAGTATCTTCGAAAATAATTTAACGCAAACGGATCGAACAGAAAAATAATTTTTAGTAACTTAAATTATTACCGCGGCGATTGGCAGTGAATCGCAACACGCAGCGACAATTACCGCCGCGTTTTCCGGTAAAACGCAGCATAGCGGAACGAACAAACCTAATATTATTATATTTTTACAATACCGTAATCGTTTTCTCCGTTACTTATTTGAAAATGATTAGTAATATACCATTGAATATACATAGCACGATACAATATAGATATGCAAATAAATGTGTGAAATGTAAACCAATAAATTATAATTGATTTAAAGTATTACTTATCAGTGCTTATAAATTATATGAAAAACTAGAATTATCCATTAAACATAACTAACGATGTGTAAACTAGGATATAAACAAATGGAAAATTATACTAGTTATTTGTAAGATTCTAGAAATGAAAAGTGCTCGAAACAAAGTTTCTTAATTTTTCAGAAATGGTTAGCATATAGCCGAAGGATTTTTCCGGTCAGAGTAACGGTATTGTTCACCGCATTCGTAGGGTAGCGGTAACAGAGAGATATGAAATTTTGGTTTCTGTTATTCTGTTGGCGACAGTCGCAATGACAACACTTGAAATTTAGGTAGAAATAGATTTAGAATTTTTAATTGTACAAGAACTAATTTCTTCTATTTTTTAGATCCATCTTTATTTAGTGCGATACAAAATAACATGCATGTGGATTTCTTATCATACAATAAAGAAGACTGATTGTCGAAAAACGTGGAATTTTGACATAGTATGTTCGACGAAAGGTATTTTTTTTTGTCTTATTTATATACATTACTTTTTAATTTTTTTCAATCGTATAATTTCTAAATTAATATATTTTTATTTATACTAGTGTTAACAAATATTATTATTTAATTACAGGACAATAAACATTGAAAAACTAGCAAAAGTTTTGAATGAAACTGTAATAAATAACTCTTTGTTCGCAGATATTTATTACGCACAGCAATACTAATTTTAACTTATCTGCAAGAAGACGATTCAAAGAAATTGAATAAATATTTGTCAAAGACCTGTAAAAGTTCTAAGCAATTAGTAATTATATACCTTTCATGGAATTTGCAATGTTCTCATATATGGTTTCATATAAATCACTATAAAGTATTTTTAACAACAATATAGACATTTACAGGTTACTTGTGTTACGAAAATGCCAAATCACTTTAGAGTATTTGCATCCCACTATATGAAGTGTCACTTCGTGTCGACCTGGGAGTGAGGCAGGTTTTCCTACCCTAAACCGAGATTGGTGCATCGAACTTTTAAAAGGGTTGAATTGTCCAATCTTGGGGTTGCATATAATTTCAACCCAAAAAAGTAGCTGCGGCTACGTCAAAATTTTACGGTGTTGATCGCTTATGTTGAATTTGATTTCTACTCTTTCAATAAGATAGCAAAACATAAAGCATTATAATTGTAAATATGTATTATGTCTGTGGTTTATTGCTAGAACAATCAATGTCAATATGTCTTAGTTTTAGGAATGAGTGATTTAATATGAGTAAAAAACTTCCAGTTTGTTTTTTTCGTTTTATGACATGACATTGGTTCAATTTATACCGATTTCTATAGTTTCCTTTTATAGTTTGAAAAAACCTGAACTAAGTGACGGAAAATAGACAATGGGCATTTAAGTAACGAAAAACTGAGGACAAAGTAAATCAAATATGCAATGCAATTAAAAAAGTATAGTTTTTTTTTTGTATACAGTATGTCCGGATTTCGAAGGCCATCATTGGGATCTCGGAAACTATAAGAGATATGACTTCGGTTAAATGGGACATGTGATGCACCTTTGGGGGGCCATCTCAGATATGCTTTTGTTTTTACAAAAATTATCATAGGTTACTAGAAAATGGCGGAAAGCTGAATTTGGGCGATAAATTCATTTTGAAATAACTTCTAAACTATCAGCAATCGACAAATATGTTTTAAATAAAATAGTTACATATTTTTATTGTCTATCCAGTGGCGTACAAAAATATTTTTTCTACTGGTAAATTTTTAAGATATACCACAAACTAACATTTTTTTTAATGGAACCCGTATTTGATTTTTAGTCTAAAAAATACTTATTTTTTCACTTTCGAATGGTAAAAAAGTTTTTGTGTTTTATTTTTATTTTACCCATTTTTTATGAAATTTCTTATTTTTTGTCAGTAATTTCATTAAATTTTATTTTACTTAAATAATTTATTTCATAACTACCTTGTTTCATAATTTAATTTTAACTATATTTCATATTCATGTATGCATAGGTAAACCAGGTATAATCTAAAAACATATTTAAAACATAAAAAGCCGTATGTTATACCTCGAAAACTTACCGACAGAAAAATTATTTTCTTATGCCACTGGATAGAAAATAAAAATATCAAACTTTTTCATTTGAAACATTTTTCTCGATTACTGATATCGACAAATTTCAGTTTTCCGCCTTTTTCTAGTAACCTGTGAGAATATTTGTGAAAACAAAAGCACATCTGAGATAGCCCCCCAAAGGTGCACCACATGACCCATTTAACCGAAGTCGTATCACTTCGAAATCCGGACACCCGTAGATTTACTAAATAAATTATTTTAAAATTTATTAATCCAAAATGTAGGTACTTTATATTAATCTAATATGATGAAAATGAAAAAAAAAATTCTCTTTTTGGTAATATTAATTTTAAGGTAAAATATGTACAGGTATAACAATTGTGCTGTAATGAGAGAAGCAATTTCTAGTGCGTTGATTAAATGGATAATGTGACAGGTTATGTGATGGATCTGTCTTTAATGCTCAAAAGCTCCCCTGGGGTGCACTTTCCACTAATAGCTTTAGGTCAGAACATAATAGGCAATGATACAATTACACTTGATCTTGCTATCAGATAGTAACACATATATTACAACTAGGTATAGTTCAATTATTTATTAAAGCAGGAACGGCATAAAACGAGGGAACGAATGAAAAGAAACTTGAAATTATACCGGGTGTAATACGAAAAGCGTGCCATAGGCGTTTAACATGGGAAAACAGTTTTCCTTGCGCAAAAGTGGCCATTTAATTTTAGAAAATAATGCTTCAAATAAACGTTGTAAAGAATTAAAATCTTCATTTAAAGCAAGAATCACATTTTATTTTTCACGTTTCGTAACCAAGAAAATTGAATGAAATTTTTTATAAAAATTACCTCTTTGTAGTATAAGTCATGGATTTGAATTAAAATCTCAAACAAATATACTTACATTTTATGTCAGAATAATTTGCATCAAAATAATGCATTATATTTATCTGTAATTTTATTTCAATATCATGGCTAATACTAGAAAAACGTAAGTAAATTTTAAATTCAATATTTTCGGTTATAAAGCGTGCAAGAATAAAATTTATTAAAAACATTATTGTCTAAATTTAATAGCTCACTTTTGAACAAGGAAAAACTGTTTTCCTATTTTAAACGCCCATGGCTCGCTTTTCGTGTTACACCCGGTATGTAGGTACCTACCATATAGTGATTCACACGAGAATAGACGAGGAATATAAAATATCGATCTCGCACATGTTTTTGGACTCCTCTCGTTCTCGCACGAGAGTCTCGCTATAAAAATAAACGCTTGCGCACTACGTATTTACGTAACAGTAGAGACAAGTTCGCACCAATTGCGTCTTCCGTGTATTTGAAGTCGTATAACTATAATAAAGAGACGAAACACTAAATTCTGGTCACCAAATGTTTATTTATTTACGGTCACCAGAAAATGTTATAATTTATCACCAAATTGTGATCTCTAAACTATTTCAATACGAACATCTGTTAATACTTTCTGTATAAAACGAATTAGACATTATAAAAATCATTTTTGTAACTAAAAGTACTTTGTCATTAAATATATGCCACTATTTAAGTAAGATTTAGTCATAAAAAACCGCTACACCGGTAACCCGTCGGCAATCGATCACTAAGCTTCTCTCCGTGTTGGCTCCCGTCGACGCTTAATATAACATCCTTTACTTTTCAGGAGCAGCAAGAATTTTATTATCCTCGGTTTTAACTGGGGTGAATTAGGGGCTGAAATATTGGAGAAATCTATTTCTATTGGATGCAAAACCGATTTTGTCTTTATTTTGTATTTCCTCGCTCTGGGACCGATACCAATCGACTCTAGATACTCAAAAAATATAGTAAATTCATATAATTTTCACATTCACGTGTTCTATTAGCGTTGACTCCACTCCATATACGGTACATTTTTAATTGCATTTATGACTCAAAGCTATAAAGATAAAAATCCTTTTTATTGCAAGACTCTCGCGAGGATCTCGCGAAATTTCTCGCTTCTCGCAGATGTTATATCGAACTCACCTCGAATTTTAAACTGTAATCTCGCTCTCGTTTTCGTCGTGCATCACTAGTACCATATTACTGATAAAAAATTTATGTGAAAAATTCATGAACTTCACCGAGATTTGAAGCCAGGATCTTCATATATGTCTAGTACTATGCTCTAGCAACTAGGTAAACTACGAAGTCCCTTTGAAATCAGTGAATTTTTCTGTTACTATGGTACTATGAAAGATATACGGCCTAATTCTCAATTTTCATACATACATACACATACATACATAAAATCACGCATTTCCCACTTAGTAGGTTAGCACAAACACGAAAGAATAAAAAAAAATCATCCAAAAAAAAATCAGTCTCTCTTTCAACAACATTCTTACTAACCTGACATCATAGGTACAACATATATTCCTCACTCTTAACATATTCAATTTTCACCATTGATATATGATACAAAGTGATGAATTTACACTATATCACTTGATAGTGTCATGGTATTATTTGTTAAATGTCAACAAACACATGCACAGATTTCGTAATTTCTTGTTATACGCTACCAATATTGTCTTACTCATTTATATCAAATCACTTTGCAATTGAAATTAGTGATAAAGAGAAAAATTTACAATGCATATCACTTCGGTGAAAATTAAGAATTGGGCCCATAGTTTTATTGTATTCAAAATGGAAATATATATTTTTAGCTTTCGTATTAGTGTGCTTATAGTATTACGTCCAAAACTATGCAAAGGCTTTCGTGGTCCTCCCCGCAGGACGAATTCGCAGGATATGATTCTCTCTCTTTCTCTGCAGCCCTCTCCTCTCGCAGCAGGAAAGAGAGAGAGAGAGAAGTCTCTCGTGATTTCGGAGGCGTGCGGTATTTAATTATCTTGTTGGTACTCGTAGCATTCACGTGTGTAGAAGAAGGATCTGGCCCTAAATTGGGTCCTGCTTATCCCCATGCACTGGTTTTACATGTTTTAACTCGCACACTCGCTTGTTTCATCCTGTACACGCATTATTACAGAAATAAAGTTAGGATGTGTGTTGTGTGTATGTACTGCAGAGAAAATTAAATATAAGTATATCCTCAAGAGTTACTTCCCTTCTGTTACCTTTAAATAAGAGTTGTAATATAATTAATTACACTTTTAAAAACTACTCTTTTATAACTTTACTCTTTATATATATATATATATATATATATATATATATATATATATATATATATATATACTTAGATTTGCAATTACAATTATTATTATGTAATAGCTTCCGAACTTTCTGGAAAACTTCATTTATAATTCACTTCACTCGTGAACTGTTGCCTAATTTGCGACAATATAATAATTAGATTATATGTGTGGTTACATGCCAAAGGCATATTTTAAGAGATTACAGTTTGTCGGCTTATAAAGAATCAGATTTTGTAATACTTTTTTTTACATATTTTGATAGCTGCCAAATAGAAATTAAAATACAATTAGTAATGATAATTAGTAATAATTCTAGTAGGTACTAGTTTACTTTGTTACTCGAATTTTGTCTAAGACCCTTAGATTAGACAAAAATTAAATACCTAAATAATAATAATATTAATAATAATAATAATATAGTTTATTTTTAGCTTAATTTATTTGTTTAATAATAAATTATTTAAATATACAACTTTTATTATTGGCCGCGTGCCTGAATGTCTGGTCGCGAATCAGGGGAACCGGGTTCGATCCTCTCCGACGCCAAATATTTCAAATTTTAAATGGCACAAAATTGACCCCTGTGGTGCACTCTCCACGCCAGCAATGAGTGCCCGTGAGGTGACGTCTGGTAAACGCTCGTACGGTACAAATATGTCATCATCATTACCGAATTCTGTGTACAAAGCAGATTGGCACACCCAGCAATGGGTAATATGCCGTGATGATATATTTATTTTATTTATTTTTTATTTATTATTTTTATTTCAAATTTCTACGTATATTTCTTTTGGCATTTATGTGAGTATATTATTTTAATACTTTTAGACGAATTTAATAAATTAACCAATCCTCATTTTTGTTCTCGTAATAAATTTTTTGTTTATGATGCTCTAATAAACAATTACAGATAATTTCATTATCATTCATTATGATTGCTTTGTAATTGTAATTGATAATGAAAAATTTTAAAAAGCAATATTTATAGTGATTTCGAATTTTTTTTCTGAAAAAAGTAGGTTTAAATTCCTGTAAAATGAATTACTACTACTCGAGTTTCGTCAAATTGAGTTCTGTGTTGAAATTGAATAATATGATACATTCTCTACGTGTAGGGTAGGAGTTATTTTGTGCCCATTAGATTTTTTATTTCTATTTACTATTTTGCGTAAACTGTCATTTCACTCATTTCTATGAAAATTAATAGTAAAAGGCAACAACAAATTTAAATATGTTATTTTTCATGAGTTTTTACACAGGATTTATATATATATATATATATATATATATATATATATATATATATATATATATGTTTTAATTTATGTTTGGTATCTATGACGCATACATGATATCTCGCCTTCGGTATTTATAGAGCACGTATAAATTCAACTTTTTTTCCGTAAATTAAAACTAAGTTATTATTATATTGTAGGTGGTGTAACATTTATAAATACACGTCTGAGGACCTTTTTGTTTTAACGATTTTCCCAGTTTTTCTGTATTTCACGTATTAACGGGTTTATTTTTTTAATGCTCGCAGCAAAATTAGTTATTTATTAACCGTTTCATCACGTACAAAACTAAGAAATAATCCGTTAATCTTGGTATTAAAGAGAATTAAAAATGATTAAATATAGTATTGATGCTAGTTCCATGTTTTTTAATGCCGCGTTGTGCTTTTCCTTCAGAGAAATATGTGAAAAACAAATAGTCATCTCTGTGACATATATGTATATTTATGTGATTATATGATACAGGAGTATTATCATTTTGACAAGAGTACATCGAATGGAATCGTTCTAAACGGTATACTGTTACGTTGCTGTATCTAAATGTAAATGTGTGGATAATAAATCATGTTAAGAACGATGATACCTATTCCACAAGGTGTACGATCGATATCATGTGAAATCTACAAATAACGCACTCAACACATGAGAACGTAACCATTCATAAAACCAAACGTTATACCGTGAGTTTCAGTTAAGATGCAATAATTACTATTCTGTCATTATTGTATTACTATCGATACTAATTATACAAACTTTACCGTTTCAGATAAAACGCAATATAGGGTTTCGACATTGTCAATGTCAAATGAACTTGTCATTATGCTTTAAAGATGTTTACAAAAGAAGAAAAAAATTGAATGGTTACTTGGTATAATGCTGGTTATAGTTTGAGAAATGTTTGTGATATGTTTGCTACTTGATCCCCTGAAAGTCCTAGACCTAGATCAAATCCTTCCACAGTTTCGCGAATATTTACAAAATTTAAAAGTGATGAATGTATAGATAAGAATCATACGAAAAGGACAAAATAAAAACTGCGCGAACTGAAGGAAATATGTTGATTTTTTATTGCTACTGCTCTTATTGTTTTCTTACGTTATTTATACATCACAAAATTATAACATGTTCATTTGACACTGCCAACCTATGTTGCATTTTATCTGGAACGGTACAGTATGTGTAACTAGTATACATTAATGACGGAATAGTAAATATTGTACTTTAGCTGAAACTCACGGTATAGAATGTTAGGGAATAGTTTAGCCAAAATTTAAGAACAGCCTTATAATGAAAAATGCAGTTAAAAAGTCCTGAGCCATTTTTTTTCCGGTTAATAGTTTCAAAAACCAATTTTTCATATTCCTGCGGGTACTGTTAAGTAAAAATATTACAAAGTTCCATCATGTTTCACAATTTATAGCTACTGGGTCAACTTTTCAGTCATCGTCAGAAGCTGGCCAGCACAACTAGTAACCACAGACGCGTTTCGCACTATTTGGTGCCCATCAGTGTGGTGTAACCTGTGGCCTCTGTCCGGTCCACAGTGAGCGGACTCCTGGAGCAGAGGCATCGACTCGTTGTGCTGGCAGCGATCATATGATCTTTAACAATGGTAAGAAGCCTGTAGAAGGTATGTTAGTACCTGCAGAACTATCTACCGAAAGAATCTTTGACTAAGCCATTTTAAATAAAATTGCAAGCAAATTGCGAATTTCTCCGTGAAACGAATATTTTAGTAAAAATATTACAAAGTTCTGTCATGTTTCACAATTTACAGCTTCTGAGTCAACTTTTCAGCCATAGTCAGAAGCTGTTAAGCTTTTAGCAAGTTAATAAGTATGTTTTTAGTCAATTCAGTTGTATTTTTCAACATAGAATCCTTTTAAGTCAATACACATTTTCCATCGGTACTCCAACCAGCCCAAAGAATAATAATTGGGGCCTTGTTCTGCAAAATAAATTTCTTCGGAGCAGGTTCACACTTCGCAATCCAATATTTTTCGTCCCAGAAGTATAGTGGTGGATTCAAATATCATCAAAAGTTAAAAATGGATGCAAAAATCCAACTTTTTTCATTTAAATCGCTCCAACAGGGCTTTGGAAATGTTCATTCGACTGCATTTTAGCAGTCGCAGCACCCAACGCCCAGTCACCTTTCTCATAGTCAATTCTTCATGAAATATATGATAAATGCATTCCGTCGGTATGTCTACAGCCTATATCTCCAACTTTGATTCGACGATTATCTAGTATCGTATGGTCAAAATTTAAAATTCAGCTGCCCATCTTTTAACGGAGGCAAATGATGAAGGTTAGTCCCCATAAACAGCGTCCAACTCAGCTTTAATTCCCGCAGGCGTATTGCCTGTTAAATGCAAGATTTTAACCAAAGCGTTATATTTTATTTCTTCTATTTTATAAAAATATAGAATTCGGCTGCCAGAAATGATTCAAACAATAACTAAACGTCCAAAGTGGCATAAACAATTGTAGTACCTGAGTAATTTTGATGATTAACGGCATATACAGGTTGAGGCTAAAACTTATGAATACCCCCTCGTAGAAAAGGGTTTGGCCAAAATTCAAGAACACCCCTACAATGAAAAATGTCCTTGTTACAATCACTAGCCGGTGCCCGATAGCTTTGTTGTTGTCAAGTTAATTGTATCCCAAGTTGAGAAGCTAACGGGAATAGACACCGATGAAGGCCAGTCAAAAAAATTCTCCAATTGACACGTATTCAAACCCAACATCTCTGAGTCTAGAGGCTAGCACTTTACTACTGTCTTATAAAAATACAGGATGTTATGTACCTATTGTGCTATAGTTCCAGGCATTATAAAGAGAACTTTAAAAAGTTATAATCTGAAATATTATGCACAATCTGTCAACTTGTAAAAGTTATGGGACTGTAAAGCCAACAAATTACGAACCAACTTCTTAATAAATTAAATCTAAAAATCAAGTTGTTTCAAAAAACAATATTTGTCGATTGTCATAAATTAAGTGTTGTTGTTTTCACTCAAACTAGTGTGATTTTTAGATATTTTTTCATTCTAATAAATAAATGTTATTAGTCCATCTTGAAGTGCTATTACAAATGCAACAAGCACATTGGAAAATAAATTATTGCAGATTACTATACATTGTAACCTTGTTATTTTTATTCGTGTCAAACCATATATATATATATATATATATATATATATATATAACATCAATAATTAATACACAATAAATATATAAAACATTACAACAAATATTTCTCACTAGATACTAAAGTGACCCATTTTCGGTAGCAAAATACCGCATCCGGACCACATGGAATGAGTTAGCTGAGCTGGTTTTTATAACCTTATAAATAGTCAAATTTGGAAATTATGGAAATAGGCCTTATGCATCGCTCGGCAATAACTAGGACGCAAAGGAGGCATCTTCTCCAAAGATTCTCTCCTCCATGCTAGAGGAAAAATAGTCCGCAAAAACTGGTAGAAAAGTGGCCTACCTAAATAGTATTCATCTAAAAAATTGCACAGTTTATAGCAGCTGGTGTTGCATTAGTCAGATCTTCTCTCGTGCATTCCTCTTCTAAGCTGGCGCACGCGAGCATGTAAGCCATTGTTTGTTGTTGACTACAATGACAAAGTGGGTTCTGCTTGGTACCCCCCCCCCCCAGTTGAACATGTTAACTGCACGTTTTCCTACTTGATTTCGGAGGCGATTTAACGATTTCCAAATGGGCCATTTCTGATCATTACCTGGTGGTGGTTTCTCATCTGGAAGGATACCCATTGCTTTATCTTCTGGCTTTAATATCTGATCCCATATTAAGCGTCTTGTTGCAGTCTTGGTCTCTGTCATTGGATGCACTGAAGAGAGGAAACTGTTTTTAGACGTGACCGAGGTGGTTCTTGGCCGAACATTGGGTGTCGAGGATCATGTAACTGTTTGGAGCGCTCTACCATACTGGCCGTTGACCGTCTAACTTTAGGTGGAGCTATGCCGCTAAACAGGTATAATTGTAACCTTGTTTAATAAGTGGTAACGTATGGCACGTAACTTACATAACATCCTACATAATTCATCGTCTTTTTGCTGGTTGCTCTCCATACATTAGGACGACAAAGGAATATAAGCAAGTATGGAGTTCATTTTTAAAGGATAGCAGTATCTCAACAAAAACAAGAGCAGTTCTCCTGAAAGGAAAAAGGTTAGTCACATTTGTATTTCAGTGCTTTTAATATTTCATGATATAACGTCAAGTTGTCAAATATACAAACAATGCAATTTGAGTAATAATTAATGTCGTATGCAGAAATTTGTATAAAAGTGCGAATGTTTTGTTAATAAAAAGTCTAACAGAACACAATAGTAAATCCCTGTAAAAATATCCCGAATGTAATTTAGCGTGGTATATAATGCTATATTACACGTGAACAATGTAGTAGATTGTATTGTTGATATGTTGTAACGCCGTTAAATTAAAAATGAGTTGTACGTACGGTAGTTTGCTAATATTTTAGCTTGTAATACCGTTGGATTATCACGTTCTTGCTATTATTTTACATTTACTGCATGGCTCGTTCGCCGCGAACTTATAAACCAACATGCAATGAACGCAATGAAGAAAAACTGCTGAATATGGGATCGCATAGGGATACGGAAATATATTACTTTTTTGTTATATGAGTACAAGCACTGATTAACAACGAAACGATTTCATAATTGTTTTTTTTTTCGCAGTCAATTATTTATTGCACAAAAGCATTTCGTAATAACTGCGTCATGTCTGATAAATGCTCTTTATTATATGAATACATTATTACCGTAATCTGCACATAGAAGTTTCTTTTAATAATTTTTTTTTCTGAAATCGTCATTAAAATAAGATAAATTGTCAATAATAGTATCTTAAAGAACGAGTTTTATAAGACATGTTATTTAGAAAACTCGCCCGGGCTCGTTTTCTAAATTTTGACGCGTTCGAAAAAAGTCTTATAAAACGAATCCTTTGTACTATTTTTTATATTTTGCGTCTTGTATACAGGCTGTAAATTTAGAAACGGGTCATAAGGCTATAACATAGAAAAAGAGTTTGTTAGACACCAAAACTTTTTATATTAATTTATAGAAAAAAGAGTAGGTGCATATTATAAAAAAAAAATATGAATTTTTTGATACCAAACACGTTATATTTCTCTTTCATATAAAGCCACAAAATAAATTTAAAAATTTGGGAAATTAAAAAATAAATAAAATGATTTCTTGTTAATAAAACCAGTTACGTAGAATGAAACTGTTTTTCTATGTTGTAGCCTCAGTTATAGTTCTATGACCTGTTTTAAAATTTACACCCTGTATCTATACTAAAATATTTTTAAAAAAACGTCTATATTAAATCGAGTTGATTAAGGGAAATTTGTATGTGTAAAGGTCCATCCACACTGTATAACATGTTGCAATACATGTTATGCAATTAATTTTTGAATTGCGTATCAAACTGAAGACTCTTTCGATACGCAACTATGTTTGGTAATAAGTTCATTATGAACGCAAAATTATATAGGTATAGAAAAATAATACGGGTATACACGAGGCCACACGAGAATACAGGGCTGAATGCTTATCCCTGCTCAATGCGTCACATCAAACTATGAGGCCAGCGTGCTAGTCCAGCCTTTTAAAAACAGTAGAGCTACAGCAGTCAGCGTTAGTGGACGCACGGCACAGCGTAGCGCGGAACGTCAAATTTTGATTGTTTTTCGTTTAAGGAAATTGCAAAAATGGTTTTAAAATGCTATGTGCCAACGTCCAGGAGCAATTACGGTTACACGACTAAATTGATATACCTGACATTTGAGAAATTAGAAGTAAAAACAAGTTTTCCTAATATATGGTGAATGTATATCATGCAGAATATCATATTTAGTTGTTATGAAAAAAAAAAAAAAATTAAGAATATTCAGCAACATTTTGCTAAATAAAAAACTGTAAAAAACAAATTTGTAATAAAAAGCAGTTAAACAAAAGAAAACAAATAAATTAGTGAGCACCTAATAGTATATTATGTTATTAGGAGTAGAAAGCGGTCTTTTTGTGTTGAACCCAGCTATTGCGGCCGAGGCGCTAGCCGAGGCCTGGCAAGCTGGGTAAAACACAAAAAGGGCGTTCTACTCCGAATGACATATACTATTTTTTCTTCAAGCGTTTCAAATAATTTTTTGACATTTTTTTGGAATTTTTTTATTTGTAAAATTTTCTAATTTAGTCAAAGCTGGCTGTGTACACTACAAAACACAAACGATTCAACTGTCAAATAACAATTTTCAATATGATCTGTGTTTCTGTGGCTACTGCCGCCGCCAGCGGTGAACTAAGAAACTAACATTTTTTTACTAGTACAACAATAACAACATTTTTGTACTAGTAAGACAATGAATATCTTCTACAGCGTGTGTACAGTAGCATAATATGCATATTATAATACGCTTGAAGAAAAATGTATTTTATTCCAAAGTAGGTAATAGTTATTTTAAATATACAATATGCGTACTAATGTATGTCATTTATTTTTAGTTCATTATTATCATATTTATATTATGTTCTATGTTACATTATTTTCAATTGTTAGATCCAGATCTAAAGATTTATTAATGTTATTATTATTTTTATTATTTCTTGAATTATTTAAACAACAATAAATAATTTAAAGTAAAATATGATTTTATTCGTATATTTAGGCCATTTATAATTGGTTTTTTTAAATTAATTTGTTTAGTTATGTATATAAAATAGTTATTATATGATATTTAAATAGTTATTTACTAGTTGTATATCTTTAAAAATCACATTTTACAATCCAGTTTGTTTAAAATTCCGTATATTTCCTATTTTTCTATTTCTAATTTCCTTTACTGCTGTCGTTCGGGGCGTGACGTGATAGCAAGAGGCTAGCTGTGACGTCACGAATTGTGCATTCAGGCCTGTATTCTCGTGTGGCCTCGGTATACATTACGGCTTATTAGCAATGGGGACTTATAATTTTGACGTAACCCGCGGCGAACCGGCAGCGGACCCCCTTACACACAATTTAGAAAAGGACAACAAATTTTTAGAAAGAGCGAGGTCATATACCACGGCCGCGTCGATCAAATGCTCCCCTTCAGCTCTTTGCCTCGTTGATTTCCCACAATTTATTTGCATTCAGCAAAGTTTGGTTATGTTATTTTGTGTAGTGACTGTTTTTAATTATCTTTTGTATTAAAGTGTAGTGATCCTTCGAATTTGAAATGCCACTAAAAAACCAAGTTCACAAATAAATAATGAGTTTAACATTATGTACCGGGGGCACGGTTTGTGTTTAAAAACTTTGAAAACCATTCCGTCTTACAGTTGAAAAGATGGTTAGAATGCCGGAAAAGTGGAAATAAACAAATTAATTAAAAGGTATGCACTGAGTAGATCATATACTTAAATAATTGCATAAAAATTTGTTTAGTCTGACATGTTTACGTTTCCTTTCAAAGAACAACAGTTGTTATGATCACGTTGTGGATCACATGATAAATGTCAAACTGTAGAGCTAAATCTTGCTCACTACATAACTACTTATTAAATACTTTTTTACTCAGTAGATGGTGTCCGAAAAGTTTGAATTGAATTTCTGAGTATGCCAATTTGCATTTATTTCCAGATTTCGGTAATGTCGATACCTATACCGGGAGTTTTTTTTAAAATTTTTTATCATTAAACAGTCGTATGTCATTACCATTACATTTGAAATGGTTGAGTACAATGTATTAAAGCATTTTTTAAAATAAGTGAACATAAGGAATGTATTATAGTTTTAAAAGTCATCAAACTGCCATCTTTCAAAATGACAATTCAAGAAAAACTACAAATTAAAACATGGTAGAACTTGTTTTAGGATCATATTGGAATTATATCATGTTTTAATTCATTTTCTTAAATTGTCATTTTGAAAGATGCCAGTTTAATGACTTTGACAACTACAATACATTCGCATGTTCACGCCAAATAAATACAACCCCTAAATGGGTTTTTCAAATTAGAATAAGTATTTATGAAGGTAGGTATATTTCACCAGAGCAGTTAAGGATTAGTAGTCTCAATCTTGAGAATTAAAATATGTTTTTATAACAGATCTGTTTATGCAACAACGTCATAGTCATAGTCGGTATCATAAACATGACATAACTACAATCACATATTTGGATTAATTTTAATTTTAAGACTTTGACTATGACGACTTACAGTCTGCGCATGCCTGAGAACTGTTAGAATCAGAAAACAACCTTTATTTTGGTTGTGGTGTTGATTATGAACAAACTTACAGCAAATAATTTTTCTCTACTATTTTTTAACATACATATCTATATTTATTTATTCGGCAAATATAATATTTAAGTAAATGAGTTTAGAAAATGACAAATTAATAGTCATAACAAAAATGCTACATAAACGGCTAACTATGTTAAGACTGTTCTTATAACTTAAGACTATGGTATGACTGTGACTATGTTATTGCTGCATAACCCGGCTTTAATTTTTGGATTGATACCTTCGCCTTCCAGGACAGTGGATCCATTGATGACAATTTTATTGTCTCAATCTTATTGTACTTTTCACTCATTTGTTCAACAATTTGAAAAACCTGATTGCTCATTGAATAGTGTAAAATATATTGCGGAGAGTTTTTCATAGCGGTGACATGTTATCAGTGAATCACACTTTTCAAATGAACACTTTACAGTCAATACAATATTAACTCGAATTCGTTGTTCTTGTTCGACGTGTTTGATTTATTATGAACACGTACACGCTTATACTACGAACTACGCACAGCAAATATGCTGCTGCATACAATATTTCTGTTTCAAAACACATTCCAATTGGATAGCAATTTTTTTGACAAATTTTACAATAAAAAAGATATCATTCGCTATTTGCAGTCGAAAGTTCAGCATATTTCTATTTTCTTTGAACTTTGTTAAAATTATGCGGGATAAATGAAGAGACGTCATCAAAATCAAATCATCCAATGTTAATAGGCTCTGGTAGAATTTGCAATCATTTGGAAATCAGGTTCTAGTAATGCTTTACAAAAACTAATCCAAACAAACAATGCCTGTAGTTTGTCAAGCCGGTATCAAATAAAATATTAAAAGTCAGTAAACAATTTTTCTCAATATTATTAAAATAAATATATTCAATTTATAGTGAGGTAACTTTTTCATACCTACATCACCCGCGTCAGCAACGCCAAAGACCTATTACCTCTCAGCAAAAAGGACCTTAACACTATGAGAGATATTTTTACTGGTCATTGCCGTCTTAAATATTATCTGCACTAGATTGGCATAGCTGAAAATATTAATCGTCGACTCTGCAAAGAGAACGAAGAACACATTGTATGTGAATGTCGTCCAGCTGTGGCCATAAGCAGACTTAACCATCTAGGTAATTGGTACCTCACAGCAAACAGACTTCATGCAGTAACTGGTTTCATGAGAACTGCTTCCAGAAAACTAATAGCGTTTTCCGTTTATATATTTAGTTTTGCACATAGTGCAACTAATGATGTCATGCCTGACATTAGTTGTTGTTGCGTATTGCATTTTAAATTAAACGTGTTACAAAAGTCCTGTGCAAATTTGTTAGCTGTCACTGTCAAATAGGTAGGTTATGTACAACAGCAACTGTTTATTTGTATACAGGATGTTTCTTTTAAACAACCAGCACTTTCTTAGGTGAATTAATGACTTTAGAGAAAAATGTTACGTACAACAAAAGACCAGGAAAAAGGGCTTAAAATATCAGGAATAATAAAAGAAAATTCAACCAGTGGTTCTCAAATAGTAGGATAAAATTATATATATTTTTAAATAGTAACATATATAAACTTTTAGTTCATTAGATAGAGAACTTTTTTCTGATTTGAACGATATAACTATCATATTGGGTTGTATAACAATTATTTCAAGAAAAATGGTTTTAAAAATCAGACATAATTTGACAATATTGAAGTAGGCTATGCATAAAATAAATGCAAACAAATGGTACAGGTAACAATTGAATTGGGCACTCTGCACTGGCACGAACTATGTGTCCACGATTACTGATAAATAATTTAATGAAATCAATAATTATTAAAACCTTATCACAGATGTCATATGCCAAACTCAAGCTATACAACTGTTTAACATTTTATGCTATTGCTCAAGTCACTCTGTAGATAGCTAAAAATTATATCTTTTATTTTCGCTAACGAAATGCATGTAAACAATAAATTGGGACTTTTTGTATGCAGTTTTTTATTCTGAACAATATTTGTATTTACACTTTTGTTCTAAAATTAATACGGCAGAAATTATAGCCATATGGAAATTTTACCTTGTATTTCTTATGGTCCATAAAAAAGTAGACACCATTGAGAAGAAACAGAAATAATTTTCATATAAACTAAATTTTATAAAAAAAAACGCCAAATTTTTAGGTTACGTTTGACATAGATGTCGCTTCGTTTCATCAATTCTATAGGTAGGTGAAATACATACAGAGAGGGTGTGTTGCTGTGTTTGAACGTGTAAAATAGACGCGCATATCTCCTTTAAAGTAAATAATGTTTTTATCTTTCAATATCTCCATTGTATCTGATGTTTTTCTTATTTTAATTTCAATTAAAGCTGTGACAAAGTGTGTTACAGACATTCTCTTGTAAAATAATTTAATGAAACTATTGTTTTCAATTATCTAGCAAATTAATTTAACACCTGTCATCTCCAATACCTTATTATGCTGTTACTTGGTTGTGCAATTTCTTGTTTACATTTTTACTAAAGATGTTTTAGTTGTAAGATACAACCTAGACTTTGATGTAAGAAAGAATATCAACTTTTAATTTTTCTACAAGAAAATTTCAAAGGAGAAAAAGAAAATATTATAATTAGAAAAATAATTGAAATGCTTCGAACATTACACGGAATAAATATAGAGTTTAGAAAGTAGATATTTATACAGGGTGAATTTAAAAATCCCCGACATAGCCATTTAAAGTGGAAAACAGTTTTTACACAATTATTTGTCCCTTTTTTTCTTCTATATTCTCGATTTTTACACGAGGGTGCCGTTAGATATATTGAGAATAAAAAAAATCAGGTAGGCCATGAAAAATAAAATTTACACTTTTATTTTAATATGTCATTTGAAATTAAGTTGTAAAAGCTAAGTTAGTTAAAACTTAGTTATTCAATTTTTTAAAGTATCGTTGTGAATGAAAATATGATTTTAACCAGAGAGCATTTTCTTCAGTTTTGGAGAAAAAGGATATACAAGTAAAGAACACCCTCCATAATTACCCAATTTAGCAATGAGTGACTTAATAATACGAGGTAGAAGGTTTTCATTTAAAGAAGTGACGGATTATGTAATTCATAATTATTTTGAAAGTAAGCATTCGAAAAGACGATTGGTTGGAAGCTTTTAAGAAGTGGAAGGAAAAAATAGGTGAAATGTATTATTTAGTGCTTCGGAAAGTCGAGACCAAGACCAAGACTGACCTAGTCTTGGTCTTGGTCTTGGTCTCGCCTTGTCTTGCTTTTGTAGGTCTTGTCTTGGTCTTGCCTGGGTCTCGAATACTAAGTCTTGGTCTTACTACTCGTAGTCTTGGTCACAAATCAAGAGTCTCGACATAATTATGCGTGTGTTAGACTATTGAAGGTTGGCCAGTATTCTGAGCGCGCTTTTATGGAGCACACTCCTAATATAATATAATGTAAAAGCACCGTCCATAAAAGTGCTTTTATTATAAAAGTGTGCTCGGAATACGTTCATTGATTTTATACGCTGTGTAGTAGATAGTGTTTGTGGTCTTCGCTTATTTTTTTAGTATTATGAGGGCAGTATTCAATAATAGTTATTTGTATATCAAGGCCGTGAAATCGCCTTTTAGCGTTTCAAGAAAAAATTGTTGCCAAGGCCGCTTGCGGCCAAGGCAGGATAATCTGGTGGGATTTGGTGGACAAGGTGTACACACTATTTTTCGTGTAACCGTAATAAATATGTAATTACAAATTTTATTGTATTTAAATAGTTTAATTTATTGAAATATAAAGGCGGGTTTAGTGGGATTGATTCGAATAAAACAATAAGTTTGTTAAAAAATCGTTGAAAATAAAAAAATATTTCTAAAATAACTATTTTAAAATATTTATTGTGTTTATTAAAAAAAACCAGGAAACTCATTGTTGTCATATTTTAGAAACTTCACTTCAAACGTCAAAGTGATTTTAGGTTATATGGCTAAGTTGTTGATCTCCAATATCATCAACAATATTTTATAGTATATATATATAGTCTCATAAACCCACTTAAAAGCGCCCAATATATTGTGTTTAAAAGTAACATCAAGTATATGAAATGAGATTTCACATAATTAATATATTGTTAACTAAAATTAAATATAATTGAGTCAAGAGTCTTGTAAGACTCTCGTCAAGACTCTTGGTCTTGACGTCCTGGTCTTGAGTCTTGGTCTTAATTTTGCATAGCGGTCTTGTCTCGAGTCGCGTTCTTGATTTTCTCAAGACCAATACCAAGGCCAAGACTAGTCTTGGTCTTGACCGAAGCTCTTGTATTATTGCTGAAGAAAACTACTTACTTTGAAGATAGGTTAAATTCAAGAACAATTCTAAAATGAAAAATTCAATAAAAAGTTCCTCGCTCATTTGTCGATTTCCTCAATTATTTTTTTAAAGTAACATAAATGTACATACCGCAAATTTGGAGAACTGCTGATATAATTCCATTTTGCATTATAAATGGTTAAGTTGCCAAAGCGTAGTTTAAAATTTTCAGTAGGCATACATTATTTCAGTTGTTCTCAAAATCTGGGGTATGTATAAAACATGTTTAATGGAAACTGTTAATCCGAGATAAAGATGGCTCAGGAATTTTTAAGTGTATTCTCATTGCAAAGCTGTCCTTAAATTTTGGCCAAAGCATTCTCTAACATCCTGTACTCTTAAAAATCGAAATGAAAATTGTTAAATGTAGGTACTTATTATGGGAAAAAGGTAGTAATTATTTTACTAGCTCAATGCATATTGAAATGGTATAAGGGCAATTTGAATTTGATGGGTATTTATATTACGTGAGCAAGTGCAACATTTTGTTGTGAGTTGGTGTTCATAAACAGCGTCGCTATGCTATGCTTTAGAGTGAGTTTTATTGTGGCCCTTGGTTCAGGGCATAAAAAGCGCGAAGCTTGCTTGTAGCGCACGCCTTTTTGTTTTAATTATGTTTGAAAATTGCGCATTTCAAGTATTTTTCCATCTCGAAGGGAATATGGCTTGATTTAATTGAAAATCGCCGGAGGCCTCTAAATATTACAAATGCGAAGTTTCGCTATGCCGAGCCCCATTTCAGTTTCAGTTCCTTCGCCGCTCAAACTGAAGCTGAAGCTCAACACTGAACCGGTGGAAGCGAAAATCCCCATGCTCTGTAAATTACTGAAATCGACGCATGGATTCGTGCGACGGTGCGACTAAACATTTGCGCTATACTCTCTAGGTGTTATTGCTTCCAACCTCGCGCGCGCCCAAATTAATATGTTATGTACATAAATATAAATATATCATCAAGTATTTTCCCTAATGCAATGGCAACGTGCTCCTATACAAATACCAATATTATCCAACACTTCCATATTCATATCGTGTACGTGTATAAGACTACCTTTAATATTTACCAACCCTTTACCCCTTCTACGTTCTTAATTAGGTTTTTATTTATTGACTTACTTTATTGAAATTGTTAATTCCCGGATTTTGGTAGGTATGGTATTTCTAACATATTCAAAGCAACTGCTTGATATTTGAAAATCATCACGGCAAAAAAACTGGTTTTTAAACGTGATTTTTAACCGTAACCGATATTTTTACTTACTAAAATCCGGGTAATTGTAAATTAAAGCCAATTCTAAAGGAGACAGCAAAACAGCGCTGGTTCATTATCGCGAGATTACATGCAGGGTGATTTTTGTCAAGGTGCACATAGGAAATTAACATGGGAAATCATTTTTTTGCAAACCGTTGCCCTCCGTTTTATCTTACAGCAATGGTTGTGGTGTCAATACAAAGATAAAAATAATTTCCCGTCCTAAAATACCAAAGACATGGAAATTATTCAATATTTTAGGTACATAAATTCATTTTAAAAATTATTCATTTTCCTATTAACAGCAATAGCTATGCCAAATTTGAACAAAAAGATTAACAAGTGTTTCATATTTTATCTGTCAGAATAGGCTAATTGACATTGTCAAGAAACATTAACTTAATTCGACAGATAAAACGTTTAGCATCTGTTTATCTTTTCGTTCAAATCTGGCTATTAATACGAAAATGAAAAAGAAATTAAAATTAATTTATAGGTTTAAAATATTGGATAATTTTCATGTATTTGGTATTTTCGGTTTGAATTTTTTTTATCTTTGTATTGACACCACAATCATTGCCGTAAATTAAAATCAGGGGCAACGGTTTGCGAAAAACTCATTTCCCATGTTAATCTCCTATGTACACCTTCAAAAAAATCATCCTGTATAAATGTTTTTTCCTGAATGATTTAATTAGCCGGTTTATTTAATGATATTTTAAGAAACAAATTAAGAAACTAGCAATGGACATAAAAAAAATATATATACTAGTAATCGTGTTTTTCATTTGTTTCATTATCATACCATTGTTTTCAACCTATAAGTTTAATCATTGTTACATTTTTGTTGTTTGTAACAAATGAATATAGACAAGTTATACATCGCTAAAGTTAAAAAATTCTTTTTTAAATGATGTAACTTTCCATTATAGCGTCCATACAAAAATTGTAACTTTATCATCGTAACTCGCAATCCATTAGTGATAAAAGAATGAACATTGGCATTCAATGATCATAAAGAAGTGCAAACCAAAATCCAGTAAGTGTTTCATACTTAAAGAATGCAATATTTATATTTTTCCCCGTATTTAGTAACCCATGGCAAATATAATCTAATTTAACCGACTTTGCATCTTTTCTAGTTCTCGAGATCCTCATGTTTTAATACACTTGCAATTATAAAGCATGTAGACTTCTACAGTGTTACAATATTAATTTGTTTTTTTTTATAAATATAATTTTAAAATAGCATACATTTCAATAACATTCTAGATCCACGAAGAAAACAGTTTTATATAAAAATTCGCGACGTAACATCTATATTTTCAAACTTCGGGGGACCACAACTCGCTTATTAATAGGAATTTTTCACCAGATATACACCAAAAGTCTTTGTTTTACTTATACTTTCTGATGAAATTATATAAAAAATGGTGGAATCCTCTATTACTGTTATCTCTCCGTTGTCAAATAATAACATCGTAAGGTAACTGATCGGATGCATTGATCTCACTTTGTAGTTTGTTTTGATAAACAGACTCAGGGACTACTTCAACACCTTATAGTATGTTCTGATAAATAGACTCAGGGACTACTTCAATCACTTAGGCCCGTATTACGAGCGTGCTTTTATTGCCGCTTTTAATGGCGATTTTGTTAAAAGCGAACGACCACTTTTATTGCGTTCCATATTACGAACGCACTTTTATGACCCATTTTATTAAAACTGCGAAATGTTAAACAATAATCGTAGCAACGTCGCATACCTCTGCAAATGTCATCAGTTGTAATGGAGAAGTAACAATTTTTTTTCGTAAAAGTGGATTTTACTAAAGATATTTCGCCAGTAAACGTATGTTACTAGTTTCTCGATTTTATTGTAATTTGTACCATTTTGTTGTATAATATAATGAATTATGATCATGCACATTTACAAATGTAAGGTTATGTAGATTTAAAGTTCACATTGAAACAATTATTTTTAGTTTATTATCGGTATTATTTTGGATTCTAATAAATAATTTCTTATTATTAAAAATAACCTCTAAATATTACAAGTGAACCCAGTGTAGGAGTGTAGGGAATGACTACGGTTACATAATCAAGGAAGCTAAATTAGGCATCTAAAGCAAAATCACTGTACCATTTACTTTGAAAGTATAATAAATAAAAAGAATACTAGTTATCAAATGTGTTTTATTTAACATTTATTACTAGCAGAATTGTATATGTTTCCATCATTCTTATTTATACAAGTTGATAAAAAAGTACATTGAAATATGTAGTAAAGTTGACATCGGCAGTTTGTATAAGCAGCAATCCAAATCTTTTATTGTTGAAGTATCTTGAACTTCCACTTCATAGTTTGTTCTATGCATATACTATCATAAACACGATTTCTTACACCCCGATTTTGCAGTCAGTAACACATATCATCTGCCTGTGTATTGAATAAAATCTCTTCGTTTGGAATAATTTTTCTCCGGATCACTTGCCTAATACTCCACCTTATTCAGAGAATGCCTCATTCCATCACTTCATTTCGTAAATCTAATGCCAGCAGATCTCCCGAAGATTATATTATAATGAAATAAACAGCCATAGATATATATTTAACATTGCAATTATATTGTAGTATCACAAAAGTGAGGTTAATGACATAACACAAATATCGTGAAAATTAAAATTATATGTTGTATACTTACCATTTTGTTTGTCGATAATAAATCTATTTATGAAGAACATAGAGTACGTTTCGTTCCCTTGTTTTATATATTTGTGACATTTCATAAGTCCGACGGCCATTTAAAACGAAGATAAAATTGACAGAAGCTCTTCGTCGGTTTTATAAAGGCGAATAAAAGCGCGCTTTTATACCATAAAAGTGGGTTCGGAATAGGCGTGGTTTTATAGCGCGGTTTTATTCGCACTTTTATTATAAAAGTAGTTACAAAAGTGCGCTCGTAATACGGGCCTTGTAGTTTGGTCTGGAAACATATTCAGGAACTACACATCGTTTTATTCGCAGATAATTATCTTTGGCAAGACGCTCGCCCATTCTGACGTACTACTTCGAGATAAACTAGTACAGTTTTCGTCCATAAATACGTTTATCTCTCTGTTGTCAACTATATCTTCCCAAATAATAACATCGTAAGGTAACTGATCGGATGCATTGATTTATTCAAAATGAAAATACACCCCTTGACAATAGCCCGTTCACTGCTCAAACAATACTAAGTACTGCTGCGGCAACGCGTCTGGTTTTAAACAGTCCTTACATCACAATCAGATTAGTTAGCTAGGAAACTATTAATTACTATTTGATCATAACAATATTAATCATCATAGAATGTTGCATAATCATTTTCGGCGTTCGTACTTCATTCTCTTACACGGCCATCCTGAGCTGTATCACGCTTTCGGGATACGGAGACCTTGGGCTCTGTACGTATACTTGACGTTCTTGTATCAGGATCTTATTCTGGAATATCGTCTACCTGCTCAACGTTACTGGAATCTGTTTCTCAAACAGTCACATACCAAATAAACACTCAGTTTATCACATGGAACAAGAACACTTTGTAGTTTGTTCGATAAACAAACTCAGGGACTACTTCAACACCTTGTAGTATGTTCTGATAAACAGACTCAGGAACTAATTCAACTACTTGTAGTTTGGTCTGATAAACAGACTCACAGGGACTACTTCAACCACTTGTAGTTTGGTCTGGAAACAGACTCAAGGACTAGTTCAACACCTTGTAGTATGTTCTGATTAACAGACTCAGAGACTACTTCAACCACTTGTAGTTTCGTCTGGAAACAAACTCAGGGACTATACATCGTTTTATTCGCAGATAATTATCTTGGGCAAGACGCACGCCCTTTCTGACTTACTACTTCGAGATAAACTAGTGCCGTCTTCGTCCATAATTACGGTTATCTCTCTGTTGTTAACTATATCTTCCCAAATAATAACATCGTAAGGTAACTGATTGAATGCATTGATCTCACATTTGATACACAGTACACATCTTTCAATTCCTGGCATAGATTTAGTTCTTATAAAAAACTTTCAACTCTATGATTGTCATTTACCCGAGATAGCCCTGCTGTCTTGGTATCTAACACTTTACTTCAATGAAAATCTTTTCTTTCTGATGTCTGCGATTATATTAAAATAAATAACATTGTCATCAATGTTAAGAAATCTTTACCTGCAAATATTAGAATAACAAGATAGTAGTAAAATGGGCTCGCTGGAAGTAGATACTTTTTTATTCAAAGCTCCCATTTTAATCACATTATCCTTAATATCACCGCTAGAACCTGAAAAATAAAACGTCAACAAAATGCTTAAAACAAATCCCGCCGCAGTGCGGAATACAGGCCATCGTCCCCCTAGCAAAGCTAGGAACTGCAGGCAAAAATGACCTACTGGCCATACATCACCGTATTTAGACCAATGATCACTTACGCATCGTTAATATGGTCCACAGATAAAACCTATGTACTGATCGATGCCCCCCTAGGATAAAACCGACAAGAATGCTACACGTGCCGTCTAGCATTGTGCCTTCCATCTTAATCTGCTTGGATCTGCACTTCACTTATAATTCACCAACAAAACACAAACCCACAAACACTATTGTGGATCGCGAGCGAATCCCACTTCTGATCATAGAGAACACAAGACACACACAATAAAATACAATGACTTCAATTCAACAATTGATTTATTCAAAATGAAGATACACCCCTTCACGGTATCCCGTTCACTGCTCAAACAATACTGAGTACTGCTGCGGCAACGCGTCTGGTTTTAAACAGTCCTTACATCTCAATCAGACTTTAATTAGCTAAGAAACTATTAATTACTATTTGATCATAACAACATTAATCATCACAGAATGTTGCATAATCATTTCCGGCGTTCCACTTCATTATCTTACGTATGTTATGCAGAAATAATGCTTACTTTAACAATTTATACTATTTCTTATCAAATCTATCACCTACCTACTTCAAAAAAATATGTAAAATTTTCGTCCAATATTTCCAATTAAAAACAAACAAAAATAACAACAAATTTCAGGTTAACCAAAACATCTTCAAATCTGGTATTTATAGTATATTCCGAAACTTCACCAGAGAATGGTATAGGTCTTGCCACGATATACCGTTTTTGACTTCATTACACCCTCACAAATGGGAAGTTGTAAAAATATTATAAGGGTAAGAAACTCAGGTTGTACTTAAATAAAATAAGACGGTTTTTCAAAATTTAAAAATTATTGAATTTAATATTTCACATTCTTCGCCGATAAAAATAGTGCGTCTTTTATCCATCCAGTGGAGCTTCCAGCATGAAGATTGATTATTTTTTTTCCACGAGGTACGAGAACATCTAGCGCATAATTTTTGCTACCGTCACTCCAACCTTTCTGGACAATATCGTGCGAATCAAAGGACGTTTCGTCTAAATAAATAATTGGTCTATCTTCCAATATGTATTGTGTTAAATATGTTAAATAATTGGACCGCCATTCGCGTATTCGTCTGCTCTCCATAATGTATTGACATTTATCTACTGTTTTAAAACTAAATCCAATATTGTGGACGATTCTGTTTAAAGTTCGTATTGAACAATTTATACCACAATTGTCATTTTGTAACCGTTGGTGTAAAATTTGTACAGACGGAACCTCTTTTTCATTATACAGTGTGTAAATTTTCCTACGGATGTCATCTGCTTCGAAATTACTCACTGATCGTGTTTGTCCTGCATCACACCTATGTTTCTTGGCTCGATATTTCAGAGTTACAATATCTCTCACAGAAGAATAAGGAACTTTGGTTAAAGTTGATGTTTTCGCAATGGGCGCACTTTCGTTCGGATCAGATTTTAGTGAGTTAAAGACATTTAAAATAATTTGCTTTGCATCTGACGACAAATGCACTCTTTTTTTATTTAAACACTCGTCTTCATCTTCACAAATATTATTTGCACTTCACGGTTTACACATATTCATAGTTATTGCTGTGTTTCGTTGTTGAAAACTAATAAACAACTATATCTTGTTCCATTTAAGCCATTCAATATTGTAGAGCATAGGGCGTAGTTTTGAACTCTGTGATTGGCTGAAAGTGGAGACAAGAGACAGGTTTACCCAATGTAATTTCGGGTACTAACAACTGGGGCTGATGCCAGCACCATCTACTGAATGGCTTAAATGGAACAGAGTATAGAATTAAATTTTACCATATTTTACACGTATAATAATCTGGAGAACATTTACAGTTAATATCTTACCAATACCTTTTGGTTTTCTCCTGAAATAGATAATTTCGATGTATCTTACATATAGAAAAATTTCGGTAATTCTACCCTTACCACTCAGGTAACGAAGTTAACTGTTGGAACAGCGGTATAGCGCAATTAGTGAGTCAAGTCAAAAACGGTATAAATTGGTAAGAGCTATAACTTAAATTCCTAGTAAGTTGTGAAACGCTATGGTTGTGACCGGGGAATCATGTGCAAAAGAGGAATATGGCAGCTTCTGTTAATGGCAGTTTATACATTTGACATGTATCATGTATGAATATAATACGTGTATAGTTTACAAAATAAAAATATTTACCTGCATACTATTGTTTACGAAAAATACATGTCGTGTGTGATCGCCCAAAAATTTCAGCAACCACGGTCCGAAACTTCACCGGTTTGCTGAAAAACGGTACCGCGGTCGTTGTGGTTGAATTTCGGAATTAGTTGCCCCCACTCCTGTCTGCACTATCTACACCAGTGGTTCTCAAAGTGGTGGTCCGCGGACCGGCGGCGGTTCATAATCATAATTTTGCCGGTCCTCAAGTTGTTCACACAAATATTTAAAAAATTCATAAAAAAAATTGCGAGACATTATTACCTATAGGCATATGAACCCGCAAAGTCGAAGGTATTGTCAGCGTACTTATCCCCCCCCCCCCCATATTCATTCCACAGTTGATCCTGAGAAATAGAGATTAAGTGTTGCAAGAAGAGAAATAAAGTAGTCACTGATTATTACTCACTACTTTATTTTTCTGCGAGAAATGTGAGCATGCCGATCTAGTTGATATTGCCATGAAAATTCTTCTTTTTGTTACCACTTATCTATTTGAGATTAGCTTTTCAATTATGTGTGTCATTAAAACAAAATATAGAAATATTTTGCACATCCATCCCTCATTTCGCGTGGCGTTCTTATCAATTGAACCACGGATAGAAATATTAACAAAAGATAAGCAAGCCCATTTATCACATTAACTAATTATTTTTATGTATTAATATATGCAGTTTTTTATGTTTTTGAATAGAATATTTGTGTTTAGTTAATGTTTTGTTTGTTATAAATTTGAAAAAAAAATCAAATCACATCTGATACAGAAACGGTCCGTCATAAATTAGTAAAAATAATATTGGTCCGCCATATTAAATAGTTTGAGAACCACTGATCTACACTACCTAGCGAGTCGGTTCAGATAAGTGTATACTAGTTCTGAATTTTTTCTCATCGAACAGTTTGTCCAAATTGCAAGTTTTTCGTAAAACGCTTCAGTGCTAAACAGTTAACACTGTAACCACCTCGTGCAAGTCATCGAACAGACCTCATAGCACTGAAATGGGTCTGCGGATAAGTTGGAACGGATCAGATAGGACGGCACAGTTAAAATTAGTGATTTATGTATGTAGATGCAATTTAATTTTTGGTAAAATGTGAATGTAAAATTATGAAGGAATTATTCGTGTGTCTTTTCCTTCACGCTGTGTATAAATATATTTGAATAAATTTACTTGAGGATTATCCCGTATAATGTATGTGATTTATAAATTAAGTGATGGTCTCTTTTGAAGGGAAGGCTGATATATTTATCATATAAATATAGACCGCACAAAGGCAGTATAAAATAATGGCTGCTAAATATGGAACCATTTTGTGCAAAAATGATCGATTATCTGTTATTATTTATAATAAACCAGTAAATAACTTCATGTTGACCTAAAAATGTCACTCGCTCAATTTTGAGTATCTACGGAAGTTCAATAATTAAACACATTTATCCGATGAAACTACACATTGTAGTTCTCCAGCACAAAAATCGATCAAACTGTTTAAATTGCAAGAATACATTAATAAAGAAATGAAAAATACAGTTTTATTCTGATGGTCAGTAAAAAATTAAAACAAACAACAACACTAAAATTCTTTCAGAACCATTTAGGAATTTATATAGATATATAATTAGAATTTTTAATAAAAAATTAATGCCACTGCGTCATTTTACTCATTTCAGAGATATATTAAAAAGCTTTTAACTTTTCATGTGGCTGATGCTCAGTTGCACCGCTGACGCTTAAATTTTAAGTGTTCCTTAAATTGACAATATCGTATCGAAACGAAATGTCAAATAAGTAATAGAATATTTTTGTCAAAATTTAGATTTTTATTTTTTTGTTTAAGCCTAGCTCAAAATTTAGGGACAGCGGTGCAATTATGGGCAAGAGTGTTTTAAATTTAATTTAGTTTAAACCAGTGAATTTTAACCGAAACCTATATTTTTATTCACTGAAAAACCGTCAACTATTAACCGAAACAAATTAAACCGGTTTTTCTAGATCGTTTCTAAAAAAAGGGGAAGTGCACTTTTCTTTTTTGACCGTAATACTACTTTTTACACTAAACTGAAAAGAACTTTTTTAACGAGCGTAAAAATTTATATAAATAAGCGTTTTTTGTTTTTAACTGGTTAATGTAAACAATTCAAAAACTATTTTTATAAAGAGTAAATTTGTTTAGAACAAAAGGCGTTTAAACAATTACGTCCAAGCTTTCGGTTAACCATTAACCGTTATTCGTACGGTTTCTTGACCGCCATTTATATAAGAGTCACGCTAGAAACATCACTTTGTTTATATTTTTTAGAATTTAATTTCAATTTTCAAATATGTTCAAAGTAGTTGCCTCCAACAATAATACACTTCACAATTTTTTCTTTCCAGTTCTTAAAATGTCTCAACCGGCTTTCTTTCCGAATGATTTCAAATTAATTTCGGAGAGACTGTCAACGATGTCAAATAAATTTCTGATGACCGAAAAACTGCCAAAGCTGTCAAACTAATTATTCGGGGCTTAAAAGCTGTCAAAGTTTAAGTGCTAGTGCCTGCTGTGATGTATGGAAGCGAATGTTGGGCATGAATGTGAAAGAATAAAAAGAGAGTGACTACCGTGGAAATAAGGTATTTACGTGGTGTATGTGGATATGTAAGACGGGATCGCGTGAGGAATAATTTGGTGTATGAAGAATGTTTGGTTAGGAAGAATGTTGTTAAGAGCGTAGGAATGAGCCAGTTGAGATGGTTTGGTCATGTGGAGAGAATGAAGAGTGAACTGCTTGTAAAGCGTATATACCTTGGTGAAGTTGGGGGTGTCCGATTGCGTGGCCGTCCAGTGTGTAAGTGGATGGATGTGATTGATAAGGTGCTAAAAGAGAGAAAGTTTCCGAGTGGGAAGAGAAGAAGAGCGTGTATGAATGCGATTATGAATGTGGCCGAGGCGAAAGAAGTGTACTTAGACAGGAATGTGTGGCGAAGGATGATTGTTTCGGACCGGTTGCGGTATTTCGCTACCGAAAATCGGTCACAATGTTAAAAATGAAGAATATTTGTTGTATGATGTTAATGGTTAATTTCATATTTTCATTTACAACGATAACTATACTTAAAAACATTGATTATCTAAATAACTATATTGTAACTAACTTAACTTTCGCAACTTAAATACAAATGATAGATTAATAACTGTTTAAAATAATAGTGTAAGTTTTGTTTTTCCACGGTCTACCTAATGTTCTTATTCTCCATAATTCTAGCGTGATCCTCATCCTCACCCTACGTCATAGCTTTCAACGACTTTCTATGGCGCGCAGAAGTAACGTTTTTAGAAATGATTTAAAAGTGTTTCTATTATTGTTTTTGTCAGGTGTTTTTCTTCTCAGTAGTACATAGGACATTCACATGAGAAATCAGTATTTACAGACTGTTCCCCCCGTTTAAACTGACAACAATAATTGTGGTATTAGAAAAATACAAATTTTCTTCATTAAATGACTCCAGAAAGGTGTTCTTAAATTTATTCAATTCAAAAGATAACCAAATGTTTGACTTTTTATCTGTTTGTAAAGAACTGATTTCCTATGTTAATCTCCTTGAAAAAAAAACACCCAGTATGTGAACAAATGAATTTTACTATTACAAACATTAAATTCGTTTGAAATTTATGCTTCCATTACTATGAATACGGCAGGGAATGTGTGACATCGTTGAATATATTTTTATTTATATTTTTTCAAGCTAGCTGGTTTTGGTTTTTACTATTGCATAGCCTGCAAGAGTTGTGTTGATGGTGTGCGCGATAGTTTATTGTTATAAGTCGTAAAGAAGTTGTAAAGGAAGTGTAGGAAATGCTTGTAGGCTGGAGTGATTTCCTGCTGCATCAGTTATCCATCGACATCAACATCAACGCAGGGACGCATGTGTGAACTGGAAAAACCAATCTGGTGAAGCAGTAGTCGCACACGGCACAAGCCGCAAGGATGAGCTCGAGCTCCAACAATACAACACTACACAACTCCGTTTTATTACGATATGAATGGCAATTCAGTCCGCCGAATACAAACATTACCACGGCCACGGCCAGGCTACAGGCCATCTAGGGACAAACTAACACAACATTATAAATAATCATGGAATTTTAGATCGACGACCAACCCCCATTTCTCATATCTCACGTACTTCTACAAGTATAAATAAACATATCAGTATATTAACAAGACTTTTGTGTATCTATTTATTTATTGACGGCTGTGTCAATTCGCTTAAAGCAGATTTTGATATTGACGATATCTAGTATCAAAAAGGGCACTTGAAGACATAGGCGGAAAAAGAAGGCAGCCCCAATTTTATACGAATTTTTTTGCCAGATATATTATGAAAAGGATGCTTAATCGATTGATGCAAGAACAAGGTATAGTCAGAAATATTTATTCTGTCGATTCCGATAATAAAACTATGAATATCGTAATGGGGGAATTTAGTCATATTGAAATGTAATGATTTTTCCACATTACTGCAATACTATACATGCAATATTATTATTAATGCAATAAAAGTAATAAAATATAGCGTATTCTTTTGTACAAACGATTTTCAATTTACCGTTAGTTAAATACCCCGCAATATGATGACGTATGCACCATCTTTGATTCGCCGTAGTTATTCACTAGGAACGCTAGTTTACAATGAAAATATGAACGTATGTCTTCTATATTTGATATTGAAACGTCAAATTGAATGTAAATCGCAAAAACCAAATTATTTGATTTTAAATATGTAAACGTAAAACCTAAGAAATACGATAAACATATACTGAGTTTACATGCAGTCTTCAAACCGTTTTCAAAACGTTTTTAGTTTTGAAAACGCCATGTATACAGTGTCAAAACGGTTTTGAGTTATCTCAAACCAAAACTAAAATTCATGGGTTTGACTTGAAAACTAGTTTCAAAACTACTCAGGTAAACACTTAAAATTCAGTTTCGATATTGCGCATGCGTACATAGCATAAAGTTTCTGTCGCAGTGTGTTACTTCGTGTTACTAACCTACAAATAAACTAATAGTTGTGTAATTTTAGTTTTAATTGGAATAATAGCAAAACGAAGAATTTGGAGTGAAGAGAGTTTGTCTGTAAACCTGTTTTGAAAATTACATATAAACAGTTTCGCGTAATTTCGACTGAAAACTGAAACCATTTTCAAAACTGCATGTAAACGTAGTAATAAAAATTAAATTGTCAAAAGTCAAATGTAAACATAAACAAGTAGCCGTGTTTTGCTTCTATCTCTTTCTATAAAGCACGTTTTGGGCACGTATGTCGAGATCTAATTCGTACATAGTTGATGTTATATACGCCGTAATGGCGAGAAGAAAATATTGCAAAAATTTAATATTTTTTTCTCCGGTATTTTTTTAAAATTTAACGTAATATAAAAGTAAACACGCTTTAGATTTAAAAATATTTAACATATAAAAAAAAACAAAAATTCGAAATTTCCCCCATTATGACAAAACGGCATATCGCTCACTGCTTCTAATTTTAACACTGGTTACCCACCACCATTTTTTGCGCCGCTCTATTAGAAATTGGAATGGAAACATGCATTGCATGGTATTTTTACCTGCTCTGAGTGCTCTGTATAGTCAAATAATCGTACTGTTCTTTTAACATAAATGCTATTTTTCTTTAAAATAATTTTTGGAACTACAGTTTTCATTCGTATAAGAAATTATTTCAAACAGAAATAGCAATCTTAAAATGCATTTTCTGATTTCAGAAAAAAATGCATTTCGAAATGTAAGTTTCTTTAATGCTTCGGTACATACTCGTAATTATAGGTATTATGAATTAAACCATAATACCTAGATATTTATGAGTATGTAGACAAAGACAGAGAAAAAGTAGCTATCTTTAATCGGTAAACGATTTAATCCGATGATACATTTATGAGAGAATAAATGTCCGTGCTTGATAAATATTGGCTTGGTGGTACAGAAAATTAAATTCGGTTTAAAAGTTGGGAATTTATATTGGCCTTTGTAACGCTTGATCAACCATGTGGCATAAGGTTCATTTAGTCGATATACCTTTACTTTTACAAGGCTTGAATACCAGGCAATTTTATGCCTTGAGAAAAATGAGGGGAGAATATTCGCAAATCTTTAACACCCCTAAGACGGAAAGCCCTGATTTCACATTCAATCTTGCCCAGGAAAAAGTATTTTCCTTTAAAATAGAACTGAATTTGTTCTTTTCTTCTCGCACTAGGAATTCGGCAACGGTAACACGAGAAACCAATATTAAAATAGCATACCTTGAGTTTCAGCTAAGATGCAATATTTCCTATTCTATCAATTTGTGATCTTTCCAGCTTAGATTATAGAATTGCAAGTAAATACCATAACTTGAGGTAACCAAAGTTCAACTTTATTGTAAATCACAACCACTGTTTTAGGGTGATAGGATTGACCAATATATTGAAGATGTAATAATTAAAAATTTGTTAACTATATATTGTTTTTTACTTGTAATTTTTTATATTGTACTCTGATGATGGGTGTTTAGCACTTGAAATGTATATAAGTATTTCGGAAAAAAAAGAAAGTGAAGAAAAGGAATTGTGTTTATTTATTTACTGAAATCTAATAATCAATTATAAATATAAAAAATCGAAATAGGAAAAATATTTTATATTATAAATTATAACGTGGTCTAGGAATCGAAAATCTAAGAAATCTATCTGAACGTCATGCTGTCAGACGCTTATGGGCGGAGCTCGTTGATTGCAAGAGATTGCCGAGTGGTTGCTTTTTTCTACTTTAATTCTAAAAATTAAGCAATTTTTAAAATACATTTGAAAGATAATGGTTCATACTTTGTCGCTATACTGAAAATTAAGTTAAACATTATAAATTAAATCATTTTTTATCATGATGAAAAAATGCATTTTTCCAACTTTTTAACACAATATGTTTGTTATAAATAAGTAAATAGACTTTTGGTTAAGCGCCATTCCTCAAGGCGTTTATAACAAGGAAATCAAGTCTTCAAATTAATAGTTCCATAAATAAAGTTGGAAAACGCAAACTAGCAAAGGTGTGCGTAGCGCACCTATCACGGTATTCGAAAAGACCTTTAATGTATTACTGTGCATACTAGTTACACATACTGCACCGTTCTAGATAAAATGCAACAAAGGTTGTTAATGATAAATGATCTTGTCATCATAATTATGATTATTTTCTTCTATTGCCGTAGTAAATTATTTTTATTTTATTCAGTACGCACAGTGTTTGTTCTTGCCCTTTTCGTATGGTTCTTATCTAAACATCCATAAATTATTATTTTTTAAATATTTTCGAAACAATATTAGGATTTGGTCTAGGACATTCAGGAGATAAATTAGCAAACATATCATAAACTATAACCAGAATTTTACCAAGTTAACATTCCAATATTTTCTTTTTTAGTAAACATCTTTAAAGCGTGATAACAAGTTCATTTGACATTGATGACGTTGACCGTCTATATTGAATTTTATCTGAAACGATACAGTATGTTTATAGCTCTTACCAAATAGAAATGACTTGCGCGAAATAGTAATTTATGATATAAGTCCGGTAAATTAGTTTTTACGGTACGAATAAGATGTTTGATCATTTAACGGATGTATGACGTAAAGTACTATATTGCGCAGGTCACTTCTATTTGGCACTAGCTATACTAATACATTAATGACAGAGTAGTAAATATTGCATCTTAGCTGAAACTCACGGTATGTACACATATTCACCGTTTTCATTTAAAAAATCATCATTTGAACCTGAGCCTTTACTGCCGGAATAACGCTTTAATAATCCGAGTTATGGCTAGTATATCATGATGGCTGAAATGATCTTCCACGATAGAGCCAAAGAATAAATTATGAAATGTTCACAAAGATGTTTAAATGCAGTGGTAATCCAACCCCACATCTAATAACGTGAAAAACAAAAGTATTCTCCATTGTGTGATTGATAGATAGCCTTCAAATTGGTAGATCATTGCAGCAATCGTGATAGACCAGTCATAGCTCATATGGTTAGAGCGTTACTTTGGCAAATTAAAGGGTCGGTGGCTGACATGATCTTTTCACAATTTATTTCTAATATAAGTATAAAACTATTAATTTTTTGTTAATTATAAAAATTGGTCCGATAGGGCCAAGAGTAAATTATGAAAAGTCCACAAAGATGTTTAAATGCAGTGGCAATTCAACCCCACATCTAATAACGTAACGAATAAAAGTATTCTCCATTCACAGATACATTAGCGGTTAAAGTGGAAGATCATTTCAGCCATCGTGATAGACCAACCATAGCTTAGATGGTTAGAGTGTTACCCCGACAAAGTAAAGGCTCGTGTTCAAATCCCGGTGCTTGTCATGATCTTCTCACAATTTATACACTATTAACTCTTTATTAAAAAAATTAACTTTTGGAGCTTCTCACCGCTTTAAATAAATTGTTACCTTCAAATGTTTGGTGTCATATCTTTGATACTGAAGCCATGTGATTCGGGTTATTTTCTTGTTGATATGTCCAAACATATTCATACATATAGAAATTATGTATTTTTATTATGTTTAATTGGTCTAGAAGAGCGACACCTGATCATCCTCGATGTAATCAGTATCACTATAGGTAAGGTGTTGATTGGAGTATGGAGTAATTCGAAGTGATCTAGTTTGAATGTGAATTCACATGAACGTATGAAATATTTATTGTCAGTAGGGGAATTGAAAATGAAGCCTCTAACGACATGATGTGCGGTCGGCAATGCAACATGTAGCGCCAATGAACGGTATGCGGTAACCGTGGATCTGTATCAACGTTACGTATCAATCCGCCGATAGAAAATGAAGCGTGAGTGCTTTACATTACATGCCTCACTGATCAAATTCACCTCCAATTCTGCTAGAGACAATCATACTAATCTCTCCCAGGATCCCGATTCTACTCGTATTATTCATTCTCATATTTTTAACTTCAAAGAAATAAATATGTCGCATACCTGCAATTCCACAATCAATTATTGATGAAACTTTTACAAAAATACCTAGATCAAAACGTTTTAGCCTAAAATTACACAACAGTAATTACCGTAGAACTTCGATAATTCGTAAAACTTTTAATCAGAAATCTTGTGTCAATAGTTTTATTACGAATCAATATACGAGAGCACTAGAAAATTGATATCGTTTATAGATCAGAAAAAATCATAACACACTAGTGTGTTATTTTAACGCATAGGAGTGTTGCCACCTAACCGGTATTTTGACTTTGTCTTTTACGAGAAATCGGTATATATTAAAAAATATAAATAAATAATATGATTGATAATATGAAATTTTAACTCCTTCTCTTTGTATACCGGGTGTCTTCTTTTTTATGGACCATAGGAGATAGAACGGTAAAATTTTCATATGGCTGCAAATACTGCCCTATAAATTTTATGATAAAGTATACATATAAAAAAATGTTCAGAATTAAATACTACATGAAATGAACCTAAATTTATTGATATAGTATGTTCTTGTCATGAGATAAACGTAAAACAAAATATTCGCCTTTAAGCTTTTACAGACAAAATATGCAATTTAAATAGTCGTTTTATTTGACTTTGACAGATAAAAGTTTATTAATTGATATTTAATTGTAAATATTGTTCAACTGAGTTTTTTCTGTGATAGTAAATGTATTTTTGCTTACTGATAAATAATTTAATGAATTCAATAATTATAAAAACTTTATGACAGATGTGATCTACCAAACTTAAGCAAATCAACAGTTTAAAATTTTGTGATAGTGCTCATAGCTAAAAATTATTACTTATATTTTGCCTCTCTTTTGCAGGTTTTAATTCTGAACATTTTTTGTATTTACACTTTTGTTCTAAAATAAATAGGGCAATAGCAATATGAAAATTTTACCATTGTATTTCCTATGGTCTACAAAAAAAGTAGACACTGGTATAAAAATCTACATCAGTGTGAAATTATGGTTGGTATAATCATTTCACATTTATGATAAGGTACTCATAAACAGACAATTGGTGATACTGCCTCACTCGACAGTTCAATTACGTTGTATTTTGCGTTATTTGACATTTGATTTGAGGTTAGACTCGTTCAAACATACATATATAAAACAAAGATTAAGTGGTTAATACAATATTATTATATAATAAAACTTATTTGTATTTGTAGAGACAACGTGAATGTGATTATCACAAAAATGGATTGCAGTGACAGCGATTCGTCTGTGGAATGTACACCACCGGGTGTTGTGCTGTGACAACTAATTTGAGTTTAAAAGTATATTTAATTGTGCCGTCGTGGTCGTGAGAAAAATAGTGTACAAAACTCGTTAGAAAAGGTTTTCATACCCTCTTTCTTAGCTCGTTGTGTAAATAACTATAGGAACATTATGTCGTTTATATACAGTGTTAAAAAAACTCGGTAGCTAAATTTAAAAGTGGCAGTGAAAGCATTGAAGATGCTACTCGCACTGGAATGAAATTTGATTCACGATATGATCATGGCAAATCAGCAAATGAAGTTTAGAGATATTTCCTATGAACGGATCCAAAGTTTCTGTAATGTGAGTCCCCCGGCTTCTGACGGTTTATCAAAAATTTGTTCGTTTCCAAACGTCGTCCGTTATGAAGCTGATCTTCATGTGTTTATCGAAAGATTTAGGTCCATCAGTCTTTCACCTATTTCGGACAGCAATGATTTTTGTTCACTAAAGAAGTTGTATTACAAGCACCAGATCTATTAATAGTTTTGGCGATACTGTTGTACAAGTAAATTAGAAATATTTTGGAAAAAATGAAAACCTACGTGTTTATTGTGTTGTCAAATGATTGTCTTGTAAATTATTTACAAAAAATAGGAATGTTATTCTAGTGGCGGTGGCGTTTGGAAAATTCGTTTGAAGTAAAGAGTGCGGTTCTCGTTCTGGTAACATATTAGCACATATTGCTGTGATTGTCGTACTGTGAAACATGTTAGCTGAGCCACAGCGCCGCTTTGTGTAATATTACGGTCCAGTGAACTCAGAATCAAAGGTGTATCATATGGCTGCAAGTGTTAAAATAACGACAGCCAATTATTACCCAATGGTGCAAAAACCAACATTCTAATTCACTATAGTCAATATATTGCTTCATTTGCCAGGCACATTTATTAGCTAACATTGTTACAAAATTTGAGCATCAACAATTTAATTTTTTTTACATACATATATTTACTTAAATCGTATAACAAAATACTAGATCATATTACACGAAACGGTATCAATGTCCATGTGTTCTCTTTCTAAAATATCTGTGTCAACATTTCGTACAGCCACAGTTCCGTCTTTACCCTAAGGGCACGTGGGGCACGAGCCCGCGCGTCCGACCTGATGCGCACCCCGAAATGCCGAAACCCATGCCCATATATTTTTCGTCTAAATTGGTTTCTTAGTTCAACTAATACTAAATATAATTGCTGGCAAGACTAATATTTTCCACCAAATAATTATTTTTATGTATATAGAACAAAAATGATTTAGTTATGGAAACTTAAAATATAAAATTTTTCGTATACAGGACAAAACTTATTGTTGAAAAAACAAAAACATACAGAACACTAAATATTGTCCCGAATATCAATGTAATTTTTACCGTGTGCTATAAGGATATTCATTTGCTAATTTGCCTAATGGTTACAAACTCCAGCAAAGAGCGTTAATTTTCCAAAATAAAAAGAAAAAAAAATATTTACGAACACCTTTGTTACAAGAACGATTTACTACAATCATGTGCATAGAAAATAATATCCTTCAAATACTGCACTTTAAAAATATAACTGGAGATTTTGCACTTCAGAAATCTCGAAAGAAACCAATAACATCAATAAGTCCAATGGGGAAAAAGACGGCAGGCTCGAAGTAAGATATATTTTTATATTACCATGGCTTCTCTTTTCTTCTCAACGTATTTTCCTAATCCGATTTGTTCTATTTTGCGGTGGTGTTTGACGTATGTATAAGTAATCAGTTTTGTTATAATAATGATTTGTTAGCTGAAGATAAATTCTAAAAAAAATATTAATACCGAAACAATAAATTATACAACACATTTCAACTGTTTTAGATTCTATCTAAGAGGTCATGGTAGTGCTTTCCTGTCTCTTTCTTCGAGCTTGTTGTCTTAGTCTAAAAGATTACTTCAGAACTCAGTAGATGGCAACAATAAAATTCTAAAATCATAAGTCCCCATTCTTGAAACAGTACTCACATCACAGCTAACCATAGTACCTAACCAATAAAGTTATTAAACATAAGTTCATTTTTTTGCTTTCTAAAAGGGCCCCCCAAGCTCTGTGTGCCCAAGGGCCCCTGAAGGGCTTAAGACGGCCGTGTACAGCCACAAATGCAAGCTGGAGATTGTCCAAAATAATTATTTTTTCAATAGTGACAATTTTCTAATATTAAAACTTTGACACAATAAATCAAAAACCAACACTGATAATAGTTATTTATGTATCAAGGTACTGAAGTTCTAATTTTTATCATAAATGTGGAATTTCGTTGCCGAGGCCGTAGGGCCGAGGAAACTAAACCATATGAGTGATAAAAAGGAACCTCAGTGCCGAGGTGCATATTAAATATTATTTGAAATTGAAATTTTTGAAAATGAAAGGTATATTTATTTTTATAGATTATGTTGACAAATCTGTCAGTTGCTGTCAGTCATACAAACGAACTTATGTTTATTAGTAGTTTTAGTAAAAAAAATTACAGGAATAAATAAATTTAAGTATCTAGCCCTTTATATAAATAAGGATCGAAGTCCAGATTCGTTTTTATATTGTTGTTATTGAGATTTTCAAATAAGAAAACGCTTACAGGCGGCGAATATTAGAACTACAAACACTGGTACACATTTGACATTTACAAGAAACTGCAACTATATAACTACAAAAACTCTATTATACATATTTGAATTATAAATAAAAATACTAATAAATGAGAAAATAACACGAAAACTAAAGTGACACAATTGACAGCAATGCTACACTTACAAGTATCAACATAAAGTGTACCATTGTTTTATGCGATCAGCGCCATCTCTTGATACTTGAAAATCCCAATAGGTGTTCAAAGATTGACAGGCCTACATTATTATACAGGGTGTTTATTTTAAATTTTAAATTTAAATCATTGCTATCTAGAGAACTGTAAGAGCTACAAAGACGGTTAAATGGTCAAATATATATATATATATATATATATATATATATATATATATATATATATATATATATATATATTTCACAAGACAAATTTAAAAGAAAAGATAAATTATTTTTTCGACCAGTGGTTCTCAAAATATGGGACCTAACTTTTTTTATTTTAAATAAGAACTTATATTTTTTATTTGCTTATTCGATAGAGAATTTAATTTCGAATTCAGTGTGCAAATGCATGTAAAATTTTATACTAATTTGATTAAAATATGGCTATAATAAGAGAGCCACGAATAAAAAAAAGAATACATGTTACATAGAATTAAAGTGCCCTGACCAAAAGAAGTGAATATTTTGTTCATGTAACTGATCATCATTCAGAATTAAATTCTCTAACGAATGAGTAAATAAAAAATATATGTTTCTATTCAAAATTAAAAAGTTCCGTATTTTGTGAACCACTGGTCCAAAAAAATAATGTATCTTTTCTTTAAATTTGTCTTGTGAAATAGAAATTGTTTACCGGTTTAACCGTCTTTGAAGCTCTTATAGTTCTCGAGATAGTAATGGTGGTCCGTTTAAAATGAACATCCTGTATACATATAGGTATTTAATTATTATTTCTTTAAATATCAAGTTTCACAAAAATGGCACTTACATCATTATTTACTTCAAGTCTTCAATTATCATAAGGTTGGTAACACTGCATTTGCGTGAAATCGTCGTATAATGGATTACTTTAGTGCCAATTTCGGAACTTTCAATGACGATTTTTGTGCTCTTTAGTGACGATTTCAAATAAAAAATAAACACCGCAATTCGAGAGAACATAAAAAGATGTGCAAATTTTTCTTCTCAAAATACGAAACACCATTAAAATGGTCTCCCAATAGGGCAACTTTTATCTAATGTAAATGACTTCGTATTTATTATTGTCCTCGAGATCATTTTGGACATGTTATTCTAGACATTCTGTAAATATATACATATTTCATTCTTACATAACATCATCCAAGGTCTATTTAAGGATGATTTTAGGAAAATATATACCTACTAAATTTAGTGATGCATGAATGAAGAAGTTATAGAAATATTTGTAGGTTTGAAAAAAAGAAGAAATAACATGATCCATCTGGAATAAATGCATAATCAACATCTTCATAATAAAGTTTAAACTAGTTTTCTATTCGTAAATACTTTCTTGATTATACGTCGTTGAAATTATATTACGTACGGTACACGTTGTTGATTTTCTTTAGCGATATCGTAAATTTCATTGAAAAGTAGTTTGTGCTTTGAAAATTTTTCATCCAGTGATCAAAGACGCTTGGATACGTAGAAAATAGAGAAAATAGGTATGTTGTTTCATCTAATAATTATTTACAAATTAAACATCAAATAGAAAATAGAAAATATGAAGACATTCATTTCTGCTAAAAGCAATATGATATTTTAATGGTAAACTTCTTTACAATGGCGTTATACCATACGAAATTTTTTGTATACTACAATATCCATACCTCATACGATACCTAATATTTTCTGTTAAGCAGATTATTATGTAGATGTATACCCTAATGGAGTCCTCCACTATATGTATATACCGGGTGTCTACTTTTTTATGGACCATAGAAAATACAATGGGGGCATTTACTATAACCGAATTTAGTGTTAGTAATAGTAAAATTCATTAGTTTACATCTAAATAATGTAAGAAAATACTTAAAATTGAATCAAATAAATTTCTTAATATATTTTATTATTTCCGAAAACTGTTATTTTTGCCCTCTATAGAATGTCCGTGAAAGCTGTGACATCACAATCACAGGCATTAGAAAGAGACGGAAGAGAGAGAGAGAGAGCATGATTAGTTTTGACGTTTGGGAGACACATGTTTAGCAACTCAGCTGTGGCAGAGAGGTGAGTTTATTTATTGCGACGAAAGAGATCTGTGCTCTTCTCGCCAGTGTTTTATAATGTCTGCAATACATAATTGTTTTGTACCTGGTTGTTTTAATAATTCTGAGGATACGCCTACGAAAATATTTTTTTACGTTTCAAGTAAACATACAACTAGAAAAATGTGGTTTGAAGCAGTGTACGGTTCATGTGATGACAATGAAATTACCAAAACCAGAACATTGTATTTTTGTGAAGAACATTTTGATGTAGGTATATTTATTAAATAACAGTTATAAACATTTACAGCAAACTTTCTGTACATTCTCCAGTTGGAATTCGATGCTGAAAATTGGACATATTTTAAGTTGATTGGCGGTAACCTAAAAAATTATAAAATAAATGTGTAAGAGTCCCAGTTTTCGTTACTGGTATAACCAGAATCCATTTGGACACACTTTCAACTCAAGCAATCACAAAAAATGATATCATACCATGTGGTTGATAATAACAGCAGCTGTTATTATCTGAAACACTTGTTAAGAGAATACAGGTTCGGCTTTGGTCGGATAATTTCGTCATTAATGTCATTCCGTGAATTCTACGTCATCAGAAAGGAATTCATGTAATACATACAATTTTCAAAAATTAATTTCTCAGTTATTACAAACAATTTTTAAATCGGACAAACACCAAATACTATATATGAAAAAAATAAAATAAAAAAATATGGTAAATGACCCCCTTGTAAAAATTTTATATGGCTGAAAATTCTGCCCTATTAATTTTAGAACGAAGTGTAAATACAAAAACGTTCAGAATTAAATACTGCATAAAAATTTACTGATATTATAGGCTCTTGTTATGAGATAAACGTAAAATAAAATATCCGTCTTTAAGCTTTTTACAGAGTGCCATGCAAAACGAAACATATAATTCAAATAGTCGTATTCTTTGACTTTGACAGATACAAGTTTATTAATTGATATTTAATTGTTAATATTGTGGCATTGAGTTTTTTCTGAGATGGTAAATGTATCCATGCTTAATTATAAATAAAATAATGAATTCAATAATTATTAATACTTTATGACAGATGTGATCTGCCAAACTTAAGCAATACAACTGTTTAATATTTTGTGTTATTGCTCATGGCACTCTGTAAAAAGCTAGAAAATTATTACTTTTATTTTAACTCTCTTTCGCAAACGAAGCACATGTAAACAATAATTTTGGACTTGTTAGGTTAGGTTAGTTTCCCACTGGTGTTTTCTTTAGTTTGATTAACATTTTTCGATATTTCATCTATATATATATATATATATATATATATATATATATATATATATATATATATATATATATATATATATATATATATATTTGTGCCGTATATGTTAAAGCATTAAATAGCTGTTTTAATCTTTGATAGTCCGCACCGCATCACATAGTTATATGGTCTAGTTTTAATATAAATGACCCATATTCTATATTGTTACTCTCATAACTATAAAGAAATATCACTCAGAAATCCCAATTTTTCAGGTCAATTATCTGAACCGCTAAAAGCGTAAACGATTATAAACTTGAACAGTTTGTAAGTAATGATTATTTTCTTTTGCTGTAAGTTTTTCATTTGTGGTTTTCTATTGTTATCGTATTTTTACGGATTATAAAGTTAAAGAAATGATCGCGAACTGTTTCATATCATATTTCCTTTGCGAGTTATCCTTTGGTTTTATTCTTAACATTTCTAATCATTTTGGTATAAATCGATTTCTAATATTCTCGTTAAATTCATCACAAATTAATGTCAGTGTTGAAACTGATACAGCTTTGAATTGATATCTTTTTATAGACTGATTATATTGATACCGCATAATACACATTTCCGAAAAAAAAAATGATGTGATTATATTCACTTAACCCGTATTTTTTACATTAAATAATGTATTTTGTAAAATAACAACCAGTAAATATAAATATTGTGTCCAAGTTAGATTAGGTTAAGTTTTGTTAAATTACATTTCTATTATACTGTAACGTGTAAACCCCGCTACTACGCTGAACAAACGTCTAAGTATAGCGATTACGCAATCGCGCTAGCAGCCGGGCTACGTAACAAACAAGCAGCGACGTGTTCAATTACTTCCGGTCGCCTGAATCTTTTGTGTTCATTGTTATTATGCGGTTGAACATTCTAGAGCTCTCTGGAAATTAATGGCAGCTGTATAAAAGGGACGCAGCTATGCTCGGGAGTTAGTTAGTTACATGGAGTGTTAGAGAATAAAGTGTTAGTGAGAAGCACAGCAGTATCGTGGTAAGCGTAACCAGTATAGCGTCGAGTGGAGGACTCGGGAAGTTACTGGTTAACTAGGATAGCTGTGGATGTGAATACTCGGTAGTGCTGACAAGTATTGGGAAGCTATACTGTACAAGGACAGTAACGGCGAGTCGGAAAGTTACTATAGTATACCGGGATAACTGTGGAAGTGAATACTCTGTAGTATTGAAGAGTATTGGCAAGCTAGATATACGGAGACAGTAACGGCAAGTGGAAGTGGATACTCGGCAATGGTGGTTAGTTACATAAATAGACAGACAATGAGGTGAAAGGTGTGACTTCTGTCCGAGCAGTTGAATATACAGACGCTGTTGGGTAAGTTGAGTATATAGACGATGTGGAAGTCGGTAGGCGGACAATTGAACGTGATATAAGTATATAGCGATATAAGTATCGCGTAAACAGTCTACAAAAGTCTGCAACAGATCGGCAATAAATAATTAGTAATATCGTGGAAATAAATAGTAGTGTTAATTGATTAAATAAATAAATAGTGTTAGTGTTATCAAATTAATTGTAGTTTTTGTCTTAATTAGTTTTTAATAATTGTTCAATATTAGTAATCGTCATTATTTAATACCTTTTCAATATTTAGTTATAATAATAAACCTTTATTTTAATTAATAATAATTGTCCAATATTTACACTTCACCCAAATAAATAAAGAACGTTACAATACGCCATATATCAATTAGACTGATAATTAATTTAAAACTGATCCAATAAATAAAAGCCATATATTTATGTAAGTATAAAATTATACAGTATACATACAGGGTGAACACTAGAAACAGTGAAATAGGCGTTTAATATGGGAAATCAGTTATACTCATATACTATCTATACTGAAAAACATTACGTAGTACTTTATAAATAAATATTTAGAGAATAAAATTCAAAAATTTTGAGTGATAAAATTTTTAAATTTACGCTTTTGGTGCCCAAGTGAACTTTATATAAAAGCGTGGTAAAATGGATTTAGTATACGAGTATTTTCAAAAAAATAATGTCATACAAACTATTAAACCAAGTAACCTGTAAAAATAGGTATCTGACAGTTTATTAACGCTCATTTCTTTAAATAATACATACTAAATCTGTTTTTACCACGTCACCTAGAAATTCAGAATTTTATTCTTTAAATCTCTATGTCTGAATCACAACATAACGTATTACGGGACAGATAATAGTTGGAAAAAACTGTTTTCCTATGTTAAACGCCTATGTCACGGTTTCTAGTGCAAGTTCATCCTGCATAGTGTATAATATTATAATATTATATTATTAAAGTTATGTGCGTGATGATCTACACGAGTTTATATGGTAATTATATTGCTTTATAGATGGCTAAAGTATAATATAGATAGGTAATTACAATTCGATTGAGAGAAATTTCCTGAAAACTCATTTATGGATTACGGTTTAATATGAAATTGAAAACAATTATTTGATTGAGCTTTTGCACGGTTTATGATTGAGCTGTATACTAAATTGAGTCATATACGTATAGTAATTCGGTTAGCTTTGTTACGTAATAATATATTGCCGTAGCTTCCCTCAGCGAACAATACAAAGAATACAATGAAGTTACTTGGGTTATCTTACATCATTTGTGTAAAGAATCACTTTATTATTTGCCGTATTTTTTGTAATTTGTCTGGGGGCTATAAAAAATTCTTCAAAAATTTATGTCCGAAATTTTTCATAAAGTATTAGACTGAATAAATACAATGCGAATTTTTTAACTTCAGCTAATTTCAACTTTTTATGGGCACATGCAATTGCTACGACAGCGTTTTGCACAAATTTAAGACTGAAAAATTATACATATTATTAATAAAAATAAATTTAAAAACGAGTTTTTATTAAATTGCACTAAAAATAATATTTTTTAGGCTTTCTGCCTCAGGTAAATAAAAGCGTGGGCGTAAGTACTGAATACGAAGAGCTCACGCAGGCATAAAGCCTTAATAAAAAGTTTTTTTTACATTTTATTTATAACGTATAATTTTACCGTTTCGATTGGTAACAAATTAGAATATGGGTAATTTTGTACTTTATATTAAAAATAGACATTATAACTGTGCCGTAAGCCTGAGTGTCTGGTTGCGAATCTGGGGATTTGAGTTTGAACCCGACCAACGCCAAATATGTATAATTCGACTACTAAATGACACTAAAGTGGTGCACTCTCCACGCTAGTAATGAATGCCCTGATGAGGTGACGCCTGGTAAACGCACGCGCGGTACGAATATGTCATCATGACTGTGTACAAACTAGATTGACACACCCAGAAATAGGTAATATGCCATGATGATATACAGGATGTAACAGCTAAACGATCTACCTCAAATAATTTCTATATTATTAAAGATACAATAAAATACTATAAGGCAATCTTAGACTACGTTTATCTCGACGTTTGAAGCCGCTTGAATTTAGTAAATCCCTTTTCAATCTTCGAAATATACGATCGAGATTAATATTTCAATCCGCTTGAAAATGTCAAGTCAAGCCTATAAAATAACAGGTTTGGACTTTTGAAGCGGCTTGACTTCTGTCGAAATAAACAGTGAAGCTTCAAATAATCCGCAATATGTGGAAGTGTTAATAAATTCATATCATTTGGTTATTTGTATTTTACCTCATTTTATAAAAGTCGCGACATAAAACTTAATAAAATTGTCCAAAAAGCAAAATATTTGGAGTGATGAAGAAACAAATATTTTTTTTAATGTTTTTGAAAGAAAAATAAAATAACATGACAATTTTTAGATTTTTAGGTTACATATCCAGCATGAAATTAGATCAGATACCTGTCTCTGTCTGTCTGCATAATCTAGTATTTAACTATCTTTTTTTAGTTGATACGAATTTAAAGAAGATTGAAAATAATGCAATCCTAATTTCAATCCGCTGAGATAAACCAATAGGATTTTTCAAGTCATAATATACTTGAAGCCGCTTGAATTGTCGAGATAAACGTAGTCTTATAAGTATATATACCACTGTATCATGTAACACATCGCTTATAATAAACGACGTAACTAACAATGTTATCCAATCAATATATGTGACGTAATGTCACGTATTACATTTGTTTCTATTTGTCAAAATATTTAACTATGGTCTTTAATATAAGCGATGTGCTACATAATACAGCCGATAGACTACTGAAAAATAACTATAAAATGAAATTTATTTAAATTTCAATTGAATTTTTCTAAATATTTTTGTTATATTAGAATATAAAGTGAATGCATGGTTGAATTCAGAAAAAATACTCTATCGAATGGACGTAAAAAATATATACCATCCCATTGAAAAAAAATATAACTTTGTGTTGTAACTTGAGAACCATTTGTTTAAAAAAATATTTTATTCTGCATTCGGATGTCCCCCTTGGTCTTCTATAAGATTGTCTTATATAGTATTTTATTGTATCTTCAATAATATAGTAATTATTTGAGGTAGCTCGTTTAGCTGTTACACTCTGTATTTTTATTTACATATCGTAACGTAGAGTGCCCGCCGTCGCCGCAGCGATGAGCGAGTGTTTATTTTTAGCGATGACGCAACTGCCGCGGACAGTCGTGTGACGTAAACAGACTTGTTCAGACCTGTTCAATTACCTGGGTGACGTAATCTTTTGTACTCGATGTTTTTATCGTTCCAAATATTCTAGAAAACGAAGCCCGGACCTATATCAACTCTACAGGGCAGACAGCCGGACAGTCTGATATAAACAAGCGTCGTGAAGAGAATAGTTGGTGACATAAACAAGCAGTTGACGAGCATATAGATAGTGACTTGAGTAGCCAGGTAAGTTGAGTTGACGAATTGAGATCCATTAGTGAAGACTGACAGTTAGTTACATAGTTAGGTACATACATAGTTACATAGTCGGCTGAGTGAGCTGACGAGTGAAAACCCATGAGGGAAGGTATGAACTCGGGCAGTTTGGTATAAAGAGGCTGTGGAGCTCAGTTGTGTATACAGAGGTTGTAGGAGTTCTGTTTATATTGTTAAATAGATAACAGTATCATGGTAAGCGAATGCAATATAGTGTCGAGTGGAATACTCGGGAAGTTACTGGTATACCGGAATAGCAGTGAATGTGAATACTCGGTAGTGTTGACGAGTATTGGGAAGCTATAGTATACGAGGACAGTAACGGCGAGTCGGGACGGTACTGGTATATTGGGATAGTTGTGGAAATGAATACTCGGTAGTGTTGACGAGTATTGAGAAGCTATAGTATACAAGGCCAGTAAAAGCGAGTCGGGAAGTTTGTGGTATACAGGGATAACTCTGGAAGTGAATACTCGGTAGTGTTGATGAGCATTGGGGCATTGGTGTTGAAGAATTTGGGCATATGAACAATTGATGATACTGGGTCGGACAGTTGAATGTGATGTAAATGAATAGTTAAATAAATAGTGATATAAATAAATAGTGACATAAATATAGTGATATAAATATCGCGTAAACAGTCTACAAGAGCCTGCAACAGATCGACAATCTAAGATTGGAACGCGTAGTAAAATAAATGAACAGTTAGTTAAATAAAAGTATGAGAGTACAGTAAAATAAATAGCGTGAAAATAAATAGTCGGGTTAATTGTTTAAATAAATAAATAATCTTAGTTTTTAAGTAATTAATTATATTCTTAGTCTTAAATTAGTATTTAATATTTGTTCAGCCATAGTAATAGTCATTTTATTATCGTTTAATAAATATCTATTTTAATTAATAATAATTCTATGATTTTTACTTTTCATCCAAATAAATAAAAACGTTACAATATATAAAGATTATAAAAGTTTAAAGCTCAGTTGCACCAACAATTCATAATTTTAAGCGATCCTTAAACATAAAAATATTCATCAAAATTTTGACAGCAATCCATAATAATTCAATAAATATTTTATTTTGGTGCAATATTTGTCAATTTAAGGAATTCTTAAAATATGATTTACGATGGTGCAACCGGCCATAAAAAGTTAATACTTTAGCCTTAATACAAAATTTTGGTTTGCACCGCGTTAGAGCACACTTTAATTCTTTTTCGAATAGCGATTCTCAATTTTTTTATCACCTTTAGATTTTGAGTTATGATGCCGAATTTTTAATTTTACAAATTTATTTCAAAAAGTAAAATTACGACAATTATTAAACAATATCACATTTAGAAGTTATTCGCAAAAATAAAAAAAATATATTTTCGTCTATATGACCCAGACATTTTTTCACAAATAACGATAAACTACTAAAATGGTTTTCTAATGGAAAACTTTTTTTCTAAGTTAGCCGACTTTCGAGTCTGTTCTGTAACTCAGTGGTTAATTTTTAGCAACCGATTCAAAAAATTATCCAATGCATTTGACAACTAGAAATCCAAGTTTTTGTCATATATCATCATAGGTACTTGATCAGTTATTTTTTAACCAGTTTTTAAAAATAAACCACTAAGTTACAGAATAAGCCCGTTTGTATCTTGAGATCCTCATGCAAGGCGTGTTTTTATTGGACAGCCTCTAAAATGATTGTACTTTTATTATCTGCACTGTTTTGTGCTAGAGAAATGAATTCTTTAGGTTGTGTCATATATGCCGTAATTTGGTGATTTCTATTGAACGGCGAGCGTCCGTTTGGACACATTAAATGAGAGCAGTTTGCCGTTTTCGCATTGACCTTTTTCAACCCTTGCAAAGGAAAGCCTATCAACTACAATTCCTGTTTCACACACGACTACCTGTGGACTGATTACTTATAATTGAAATTCATTCGACTTTTTACAAAGCACAACTTACAAACTTTTTGCATTCTAGACCTTTTTTCTATCAGGCAAATGGGATTGAATTAAAATTTACGAAAAATTCAATTACTTATGACATGCTTTGGTTTTCTCTTTCAACAATTTTTCCGGGACCATAAGCACAAAACACATTACAGCTTTCAGCGGCCTTTCAGATCCTTATACACATATCACGGATAACTATTTCAATTTATTATTTATAAGAAGCGAAGTATCTACATATATTAGGTATAGTCTGCTTTTTTAACAAATTTAAATTTTGGAATTTTTATTGTAATCATTGCTCATAATATAGTTTATTTTTTGTTAAACTTAAAGTGTCATCATAAAACGATTAACGCCCCTCAAATAAGGTCGCGTGGCTGTGTGCGTTAGGTGATCGATTGTGATTCGGACGACATGGGTTCGATTCCGATCGACGTTAAAAAGTTATTTCCAATTTTCAAATAACACAAATATAATTCGTATTGAGCCTACCCACGATAGCTTTGGAAGTCCATGAGGTGATGCAAAAAATTGATAGAAGTTTTAGATTTGTTTAACAAAATACAAGCCCAGATCATAATAGTTCGACTGGTTTAAATTTTCAAAATAAATAAATAAATAAAAAATTACGTATACAGGGTGTAACACCAAAACCGACCGCCATTCTTTTTTTTATTACCTATAGTTGCAAAAAAATACTATAGAACAAGGGGTACATTCCACTAAACAACAAAATATTTTTTAAACCAGTGGTTCTCAAGTTACAACACAAAGTTAAATTTTTTCAAATGGGATTATAGATATTTTTTTATGCCTATTCAATAGTGTAATTTTTCCGAATCCAACCATGCATTAGTTTTATATCCTTACATAATAAATATATTGAAAAAAAATCAATTGAAAATTAAATAAATTTGATTTTTATAGTTATTTTTTGTAAGCTATATATGAAAAAAATTGAGCTTAAATTAAAACGAAACAAATATTTGTTAATAACTTTATAGTGTTTTATTTGATTTCCATCCTAATTAATCCAAATTGACAAATAGCAGTTTGGTTTTCATTCATAGCCTAATGAAAAATAACTTAGAAAAATTTATTTAAATTTCAATTCGATTTTTCTCAATATTTTTATTATGTAAAGATATAAAACTAATACATGGTTGAATTTAGAAAAAAATACGCTATCGAATACGCATAAAATATTTATTTGAAAAAATATAACATTGTGGTGTAACTTGAGAACCATTGGTTTAAAAAAATATTTTCTTCTCTAATGGGATACCTAATACTATGTTAAAAACAAGTTTAGTGAATTAGGCGTATAATTTAGTTATCTACAAGTTTTATTTGAAACATTTTTGTCTAAAATTAATTGGGAACTTTTACGCAAAGGAAAACTGATTTCCAATGTTAAACGCCTATGTCCCGGTTTTTGATTAACACCATGTACCTATGTATATCTGTATCAAGAGTTGGGTAATTTAATGAAAATATGTTACTCTGATTATATTACTTAGGGTTTTTTCTAAAATTTTTTGATTACAACAAATAAAATTTGATTACAATAATGAAAAAGTTTAATTAATAATTACGTAAAAAAATTTATTATAATATTACTGTCACCGTATAATGTAAAAATTATTTTTTTCTTGGAGCGTGGTAAATCAAGGCAGCCCAATTTTCTCATAGGAGGGGCCGAGGGGCGCAAGATTTCTTGTTACGCCACTGATTGACATCATTAGTATACTCAGCCTTTTAATAAAATAAACTATATACCTAGTAGGATAGATATGTTACCAGTCAGCTAAATCAAGTATTTAAAAGAATAATGCTTTATTAATATCTTTATTTCATAAATTCTTGATATTTCTAAAATTCTTAAATGATTTTTTTTTCTATAAAAAGTTAGGATAGTTTTGCCGCCCCCATGATTGGCCGCCTTTGTTCTGGGAACAAAATGGACACCCGCTAGGATCGGACCTGGACTTACAATGCCTTTATTAGTAATAACAGCTTTAATTCTAATTGTCATTGTATACACAATTCCTACACATTTTTTTATTAGAGTTTCGTCCCATTATGTCAAGCAAGGTTTTACTGTACGCACTATATTTTTACAAAATTGTTTTCTTTTTGTGCCAAAAGTAAAGGATCTCAGTAGAAAATAAATCTGGTGTATAAGACGACCCTTTAAATGCTGGTCATTTAGCCCATAGTTTTTGTAAGTTTTAAATCTACTTACGTTATTGTCTAGTATAGAAATACATTAGTACAAAAATGTTCACTTCAAATAAACTGTACTTATTTTTGCTAATTTCGAAGAAATCCTTTTTGTAATAGAATCACTATATCAAATTATATTACCCGTTAACGTTTGGTACATAACTTGTAAAACAGCCTGTATAGAAGCGTTTTAGAAATAAGAAGTTTATTTAGTATCCTAAAAATCTAAATTATTGGAAAAAGCCTATAATTTTGTTTAATGCTTTTCCTTCTGTAATAACTAAGATTAATTTTCTTTTTGTTACTAACAAATCCACTGCTTACTAGATAATAATCTTCGAAGGTTTGTATCTTCTTCAATTTTATATCATATTTGCTGTTAAAATAAGTAAATTCTCGATTCGTTTAGGTTGGAATCGAGCGTTCCATAGCATAGGTGGATATTGGACGAAGCAGAGTCAACGAACCTCCGTTAACAGATATTGATCTCACTGTTTCCAAATATATTTCTACTGCATAGAAATCATACCTAAATCGAATTTATTCACTAAATAAATCATGGGAATTGGCTTATTCACAAACCGTGATTTCGGAAGGAACTTTAAAAAGCACACTTCATTTTAATTGAGAACAGAACAAATCACTTTAAAACAGAATGAGTTACCCGCATGTTTAAAAATCATATACGGTCTAAATTCATTCAAACGTCATTTAGATAATAAATGCTTTTAAAAAATTATATTTTAGAATTCGTATTTCTATGAAATAAAAATAATTTTAAATTTGTATAAAACAAAGTATTAATTAATATAGTTCACGAAATCAAACACTTGACAAAATTCTGCGAATACAAATAAAATATAATCCTCTTTTAAAAGTATTTGCATTAATAATGCGAACAATGATAAAATATTCCAATCCAATTACACATATTTCTAATGGGAAAACCGTTTTTCCTTGCACATTAATTCCAAAACTATTTTAAAATAAACGTTATAAAGCATAAAATTCTGTATATAAACAAGAAAACACGTCCTTTGTTACTGCAGAAATTATATATAAATTTCGAAAATTATAATTTAATAGTGCTAGCCATGGAAATAAAACTAAAGCAAAAAAAAAAAAACGATTTTTAAACCGGTTTAAAAACCAGTTAACCAAAAACTGCAAATACGTAATTTTTACCGAAATTAGAACCGATACTTACGAGTATATTAACCGAAACAGATTAAACCGGTTTATAAACGATTTCTAAAAAGAGGAGAACGTGTAGTTTTCTCCCTCTTTTTAACGGTAATATAAGTATTACTTTTTAAACTAAAATTCATAAAAAAAACTTTTTAAGGCGTGTGGAAAACAATTATACAGGATGTTAGGAAAAATAAATAAAACTTTTTTATTTCCTTAATGATTATATTAACAGATTTATTTAACCGGTTAATCTAATCGATTTAAAAGCCGGTTTATTAAAGGGTATGTTTAAACCAGTTTCTGAACAGAAATCATTAATTATGGGGTCTTGTGGCCGCGTGCTTGAATGTCTGGTTGCGAATCTGGGGAACCGGGTTCTATCCCGACCAACGCCAAATATTACGAATTTTAAATAGTACAAAATTGACCCCTGTGGGCACTCTCCATGCTAGCAATGACTGCCCGCGAGATGATGCTCAGTAAACGCTCTCACGATATAAATATGTCAATTATCATTACCAAAATCTGTGTACAAAGCAGATTGGCACACCTAGTAATGGGTAATATGCCGTGATGATATATTTATATTTTATTTTCATTAATTATAATTTTTTCAGTTTCTTGCCGTGTGCTAGGACTGCCGTATCGCCTGGCGATCGCATGACGTCAAAATGACGGCAATCTAACATTTTATTACTGTGTATACAAACTACCAAAATGCTTGAGTGACGCGATCACCTACGATCACTCGGCGATACGGCAGATTCCCAGCACTGATTAAAACAAAAATAATAATAAATGTGTGCCGTTTTACCTGTCATAAAATTTAATTAAATTTTAATTTTTAATACAATTATAATTAGGTATATAAAATTCCTAAGCAAGCAAAAGAATGATTTAATTACATATAGTTCAAATAATTATTTTTTTCTACACTCACTTGAAAACTTATGATATCTTCACAATCTGCAGAATGGATATGTACGCAATACTAGTTAACTGAACGGATATAATTTTGTATCTATTGTAGGATGGATATGAAATCCACGAATCACATATCACAAAAGTCGTGTCCCCTAGGCATTTGTCTATTCATTTATTACAAGATTAAGAAGAAGAACGATAGAAATGTCACATTTGACATTTCAATGTTGTCATTTAGATGAAAATATTTTCGGTTTAAAAAGAGATTTGAATAATTTAATAACAATTAACTGAATTATATTATGAATTAGTTGTAAGTATAAAAAGTGGTAATCAAAACGCTATAAAATGTAACCTTTGATAAGTTAATGTTATCTTTTTTAGATTTAGCAATAATTTCAGAATATAGAGAAAGAATGTGAAAGATTTAGTAATATTTAAATGAAGCTAAATAAATTAGAAAAATCGTAAGTGCTATGTAAAAAAATTCTACACTTATAAAATATAATTTTAATAACAAATGTCATCAAGAAAGCCTACGAAAACAAGTATATAAAATAACATTAATTAATAATGTACAATAAATTTCTATAGTTCGTATTTTCCTTTTTTTTAGTTAGTTGTAGAAAAAGTATGTTGAACAACTCGAGTGGAATGTCAATATCTTCATATGGACATCATATCCACTCTTGTTGTACAAACTACTATTTTCTACTCCCGTTTGAAAAATAAAATTTCGAATTTCTATAGTTCGTATTTTCCTTTATTTAGTTAGTAGTAGAACAAGTATGCTAAGCAACTCGAGTGGAATGTCCATATCTCCTTTGGACGATTTATTCTCATGCGATATGGACATCATATCCACTTTTGTTGTACAAACTACTATTTTCTATTCCCACTTGAAAAACTTATCATTTCTTCACAATTTTCAGAATCGATATGTAGATGGATATATCAAATCCACGAATCACAAATAGTAAGTCGTATAACCTAGGCAACTGCCTATTCATTTATTACAAGATTAAGAAGAAGAACGATACAAATGTCACATTCGACATTTCAATGTTGACATGTAGATGAAATTATTTTTGGTATAAAAAGAGATTAGAATAATTTAATACTAATTAACTGAATTATATAATGAACAGTTGTAAGTATTGAAAAAGAATGTTTATAAAATGGGAATCAGAACGGTATGAAAGTCAATGTTATCGATTTTAGATTTGGCAATAATTTCAGAATATAGAAAAAGAGTGTGAAAGATTTAATAATATTTAAATGAAGTATAATCATAAGCTAAATAAATTACAAAAAAACTTAGTAATATGTAAAAACAATGTATACTTATAAAATGAAATATAATTTTCGTAACAAATGTCAAGAACTTAGGAAAACAAGTACATAAAATGACATTAATTAATAATGTTTAATAAACTCGAGTGGAATGTCCATATCGCCTTCGGATGATTGAACAATCCGCCTACGGCGTCGTGCCCAAACTTCATCCTCATGCGATATGGGCATCATATCCACTCTTGTTGTACAAACTACTATTATTGAGAAAAAGACGTAATATTTGACAGATAAACAAATGAAATGGAGAACACTTTAAAAATTAATATTTGTGATTCAAGCAACGAGACAAAAAATTAAGAAGTAATAGTATATTTCATTATATGTAGGAAATAGCTTGAGTACCTACACTAATTTCTACAAATTAGCAGATATGATGTATGTATATTTTGGACAATATTGTAGAGCATCCCAAAACTTGTAAAACATAAAAAATGGAAATGATATCGGTGGTATTCTTATAGTTGATTACCTTGTTGTTATTTTCGTTTTATTTTTCCTGTTATGAAGTTTTCGAAAACAATATTTATTCAAAAAAGCCTTGCGGTTATATTTAAGTTTAAAAGTTTTATCAAGAACATAAAAATACTTGGTGGTGAATTTATTTTGGTTGGTGACTTTTAAAAGTGACCTTCTGGGCTCCGCGCAGAGGTTGAATTTTTACGCCACGGCCACGTGTAATAAACATTACACGGCAAGCAGGCAAGCTCAGTTGATCCCAGCGAAGAACGAAGCTGGGTCACACGAAATAGCACAGCACACTGCAGCTTCAATACAACCCTACCCACCTTCAAATCACAACAAGATTATCTGCTGTTTAGAAAACGGATGAAAAGACGCCTTAGAAAAACAGCTTCACAAATTCGAATAAATATTTAATATTTGGAAGTTACTGCAGCATCAAATAATTATTTAAAATTGTTAATCACAGAAGAGGTGCACTCTCCACAGCTATGAGTGTCCGTAAATGCCATCAATGATTTAAAAATAATAAATCCAAAATAATAATCTAAAGGTCAGTGCCATAAACGTCCAGTTATATTCAGTTCTATAGTAAATCTATTTAAATAAAAATGCAACGCAAATTTTTGACAGCAATGTTGAACATGGAAATTGATTCGAATTTGTTTATTGTATTAAACTTACAACGGAATTAAATTCAACTGGATGTTTATAATACAGGTCCATTGATGTTAAATTAAAGCAAATATACATACAACGTTTACATGTAGTTTTGAACATGGTTTCAGTTTTCATTAAAAGTTACGCGAAACTATTTACAAGCAATTTTCAAAACAGGTTTATAGTGTTATTTGAAAAAAGGTTCGGCGCATGCGTATTTGGCTGATGTAAGTGACAGGTCCCCTTCACTCCAAATACTTCGTTTCGCCATTATTCCAACTATTTTATTTATACTTCGTATTACTACGAACTAAAACTACACAACTGTCAGTTTATTTGTAGGTCAGTAACACAAAGCGGCAGAAACGTTATGCTATGTACGCATATGCAATATCGAAACTGAATTTTAAGGCCGTATTTATTTGGGACTTTTTAAGTAATCTAGTAGGTTAATTCTGTTTAATTGGCACGGTTTAAATATCCCAGAACTGTTCCCGAACTGATCTATCTGATCCAACTATTTTGCTGGGTTGGTAGTAACGGAACCTGTTTGCATTTTTGTTTAAATATTGTTAACTCTTTCTAGACTGTCAGTTTCTGTTGATATTTCTGGTAGTATAGGTTATACACCAATTACTTGATTATTTGTTTACATCACAAATTAAATAAGGTAAATAATTTATTTACTTTTATAACTTAATATCTACATTAATAATATTACTACTGAATACAAATATGAATCAAGAGCAGTACCTGTGCACTGGTTGCAGTGCTTTTCTACCGCTGCCAGAATAGCAAATAATTAGTATACCCAATGAAGAAGAAAACAATCAAATCGTATTAATTTGAATTTACTGCTTTATACATTTTCACCAACAATAAAATAATCCAGTGTTTATTTGGTACCAACACGAATAGGTTTAAGATCAGTTTAGGGTTGTATCCAAATATCCCAAATAAATACGGCCTGTGTTTACGCGAGTAGTTTTGTAACTAGTTTTTAAGTCAAAGCCAAAAATTTTAGTTTTGGTTCGAGAGAACTCAAAACCGCTTTGACACTATACATGGCGTTTTCAAAATTAAAAACGTTTTGAAAACGGTTTCAAAACTCCATGTCAACTCAGTAATTCTCTAGGAAAGAACTGATTAAAGTACATCTGCTAATTTGTGAAAATCATAGTTAAATATCTATTATTGTTGACGTAATAATTAAAAATCAAAAATTATGTTTGAAAAACATTTATTGACAAATTTACATATTGACATATATCATTTATATGTATTAAGTAAATAAAGATCTGATGATGCTAATGTTATAGCGAAACTAGTAACCCAATAAAATATTTGTGAAACTAAAAACCCAGTATTTCAATACATAAAACGAATAATAATTTTACTCCAATAGGTTTATAAGAAAATAAGGTAAAATTATTAACAGTGCTAAGTTTTACAAAATAAGGTTTATTATCTTTATCGTGCTTTCGGCTTTTACACCATCTTCAGAAGACTGAGGTATGTACAAAAAAATTAGATGAATATATACCAAATGTGTTACGCCGACTGACACATGGGAGATTAACATATGAAATCAATTAATTGTGAATAGTATATCTCTAGCGTAAGATATGAAGTTAAAATTTTGTAGACTTATAGGAAGATATACTTATTCTATGGATTATAGTCCAAATTGGTCAATTCAAATGTGCAGTACAAAAAATTAAGAAAAATTTTCAGAATTGTTATTCATAACCCGGAAAAAATTGTTACCAAATAACAGTTTAGATAGCATAATGGTAATATGTGGGCTTGATAATTAATATACAAAACTAAGAACGACTTGGATCCAGGACCATCCAGCTGCAAAATCTGTTATTAATATTTTATCAAAATAATTTTCGTTTTTCATTTTTTATTGAAATTCAATCAAATGGATACATTATTTTTTATTTAAAATATTTTTTTGTAATTATTTAACAGTACCTATGTTGTATTCAGTGTGATTCAGATTATACCAAATATAATTCATGCTTCCAATAATGTTTATATTTTATTAAAAATCAATAAAGGATTAAAAAACTATTAATAACAAAAATTATTTTAAGTAGATTTATAAAATACATTATTATGCTGCCTGGTTCTGAACCCGTTTCTCCGAGTTTTGTTTATTACCATACGTGCACGCTACCACCATGCTATCTGAACTGTTACTTGGTTACCATTTTTTCAGGGTTATGAACAATGATTCTGGAAATTCTACAAGTTTTCTTAATATTTTTAAATATTTCACATTTATATTGACTAATGTGGCCTGCAATCTGTAAAATTAGTATCCTCCAATAAGTATACAAAATTTCAACTTAATATCTTATACTGGGTACTGGGGAGATATAGTATGACTAGCGAATGAAAGTTGACGTTTAAATTATTTAATAGATGTGGTTTCTTTTGAAAACATTTCCCTATATTTGATTTGAAAGGAAATTGACCCTTACGTATTCCGTTACAGAAGATTAGAATTGTGTTCAATACCAGGAGGCATTTAAAATGACCTTAATAACAGGATTCAGGGATGTATTTAAAAAATTTAATACCGCAAATTCTAGTTCGTTAGCCTCAGGTGTAAGCAACCCTCGAGGCGGAATTACTGTTAGAGGAAATTAAAAATAATTCTATTTTATAGAATTGCCAAACTATATAGTTTAAAGATCAAAATATTTTGTTATAATCAACAGAAACAAAAAATGTTTAAAATATTTTAAACGCACCCCTGTTTTGATATTCAGTTACCCTAGTCGGCCATCTATTTTCATCCAGACATAGTAATGTATTTCTGTGCTTTCTTAGTCCAGTATTTAAATGGGTTCATGCAAAAATTTCATACCTGAATATTTCGTACAATTCTATTCTTTTCCAGAGTTTCAAAAGAAACCACATCTATAACATAATTTAAACGTCAACTTTCATTCGCTAGTCATACCATACTACTTATTAACTGATTTCACAGTTAATCTCCCATGTGTCGGTCGGCCTAAGACACCCGGTATACAGACACAGGTATAAGAATATGAGCTATTATTGATGAAGTATTGGAAATATCATACTAAGGGATTAACAAAAATTTCCTTTCGATAATATTTCCAAAATTTCTGAGTGGAGGACATTCCTCAGGGTCTGAAGATGGTGTAGGTGTAAAAGCTAAAATCGTAATACAGATAATAAACCTTATTTTGTGAAACTTAGCAAAGTGTTAATTATTTTATCTTATTCAAATGTTTCACCTAGTGCGAACGACCAGAAGAGTTTATTGAAGAATCAAAAATTTAATGTTACTAAATGATTTTGGTAAAATAAGCGAGTTCATTTGAATTTATAAATTTTAATTTTAGACAAGATGGTACTGTATATTATTTTTAGCGACGGGTTGTCAAAATGGATAGTAAGCCAGGATAATAGATTTATTTATTTGTTTATATTTATCTCTATTTGAACATCCTCTCTAAAATCTCTGAAATCTGCTTCACGTGAATTTCAGTAACAAAGATACATTTGTAATGTATTATCAAAGACTCTTCTACAAACGAAAACATAGTATTACAGTTTAAATTTTCATGGTTTAAATTACTCAGACACAAAGTAACGAAGTGTGCCCGAGAAGAATCCAGCCTTTGATAATATTTCATACAATTGGAGCTAGCAGACACTTCTAAATTTAATCTAGTTTCTAGTATATGCAAAAATTGTGAAATTGATATGGATTATTTCAAGGGTTCTCACAAAACGATAAAACCCCTTCAATTACTATTACACAGAATTAAAATTAAAACCATCAATTTAGGGAGATTTCAAAGGTATTATTAAATATTAATAGAGTGAGATGATGCCTGGTAAATGCCCGCCCAGTACGAATATGTCGTCATCATTACCGATATTTGCGTACAAAGCAGACTGGCATACCCAGCAATGGGTAATATGCCGTGATGATATATTTATATTTTTATTTATTTATTTCACGTTGAACCTTATTTGTCCATAAATAGCGTCCGTCGAAATCTACTTCATATTTGATGTTAAAGTAGACATAACCTAACTTTTAGAGAAAGATAGCTATAACGTTTTGGTTATATTTTACTTTTATCTGGAATTTTAACGTTCACGATATATATTTTAACGTTTTGTAAAAGCTCTTCAATATTAAAAGCTATTACCGGTAGTTGCTACTAATTAACCGTTTGAATATTGTAGATAATAGTTCTATATTTAAATGGACGAAATAAAGTTTCCAAATCTTCTGCGACTTGCTTAAATGAAGTATAAATAAACATTTCATTGTGACGGACAGAGTTAAATTTATCCAGCGGAAAAATTACGGAAAGGTCACATAACACCCTGAGGACTTACAGATATCTAAAACGAGAAATTATTCTTCTTTGTAAATGATCCAACTTAACCTTATACAATGTCCTCGAGTACTACAATTTTGCACACCAACAATGGAGATTACAATTTTTCATATTTTAATTCGCTGGAACATTCATATTTTCAGAACGGAAGAAGAGAAAAACCCGCAATAAATTGTTAAATATGAACTTATAATAGTTACATGGCAGAAGCAAATATGTCACTTTCTGTCGATTTTCTGTTTATATATGATTATATGTTAAAAAAAATAATAAATTTTTGTAAAAGTACATAATGTCCAAAGTTACTTTAGTGTGTTTACAATATTATTTCCTAGCTCTATGGTATATATGGTATATAAGTTTGACGAAAAATTGTAGGTCTTAATATTCCATACATTTATTTGGAAAAATATACATTTGTTGAACGTTTCGGGTTCACATAAACCCATCATCAGCTGAATAAAAATTGATACAAATGTAATAATTGTTTATATATGATACAATGTTTTCAATTCACCAAAAGATGAAAAGAATTTTACAGGATCTATTGATAACCATTGAAGGAACGAAAACTAGAAAAACTAAAGCGTTCACCATGGCGACAGGTAAGAAAAAAAGGGGTGTGACATATAATATTAAGAGTTTTTGTCAGTTTTGCTTTGGTTATATCTCGCACACCTTTTTTCAAATTTGGCGCCCTATCATAACCTTTTCTTCATGTTGGTATGCCATTTTATACATTTAACATTTTCGCAATTTCGATCTTCCGTCAGAGCTTCACCTGTCACCATGGCGAACGCTTTAGTTTTTCTAGTTTTCGTTCCTTCAATGGTTATCAATAGGTTTTTGAATTGTGTACAATTCTTTTCATCTTTTGGTGAATTGAAAACATTGAATCATATATAAACAATTATTATATTTGTATCAATTTTTGTTCAGCTGATGATGGGTTAATGTGAACCCGAAAGCACAGACAAACGTACGTTTGTCTGTGCCGAAACGTTCAACAAATGTATATTTTTCCAAATAAATTAAGACCTACAATTTTTTGTCAACAATTTCCAAGGAATATATTCCAATTTGACATGTATGGTTTAAATAAAACGATTTATTCATGGCAACATAATATTTATATATTACGGACAAATTTGAAATGAACACTATATAAATGTGAATTTTGTTTATCATACATAAACTTAATAAAAATATGTATTTAAATAATTAATCCTCAACAAATTATACCAAACTAATAAAAATAGGTACCATATTAATATTAATTAATTACTCCCTCCGTCCGAAAATATGGTATGCATTTCTTAAAAAATGTGGGATTAACGAAAGTAATATTGACTTAATCTTTTTTTGTTTTCATTTCTAAATAAGAGATGCTGGGCAACTAATAAACAAATTGCGCGAAAACAGTTGTGCATATATCAAAAATAATTGACAGCAAAAAACCCGCACATTTTAAACAAATTAAAGTGACACCCGTTATTCGTACCAAATAGCGAATTTTAATCAAAATTGTGTTAAATTAGAAGGTAGAAGTTCCAAATCAAAGTAACTGCACTTAACCAGCGCAATTGTTAACTACAAAGAATTTTCCAGTATAAGAATAATAAGTTAAAACTTCGTCTTGATCGACGATTACAAACAACACTATTATGTTTCATAGAATCTATAGAGTCAGCTACGTCCTTGTTAATTTAAAACTTTTTGCATTATTCTTTATTTTACTACATATTTGTAACAATTTTTTATTATTATTATTAAATACTCCATACAACAGGCAGAGCCCAATTACAGTACAGAGAAAAACTAGGTTTACAAATAAAACAATTATAATTAATTAAAATTATAAATGTATATATGTATTTTATATGTATAAGGGCTTATACTTCTCCAAAAATAAAGCTGAAAAAATGTCTTCATTATTTAGAGCCCTATATCCAAGCCAGTGAGAAGAAAATTATGAAATTTTATACGGACAATGTAAGAGAGTGTATCTAGACTGGCACAGTGTAAAAAGTTTGTTAACGTTAATAATTTAAGATATAAAAATTCACTAAAATTACAGAATCTGTGATTTTTCATGCTTATATATTTCATACTTCTGGTTTAAAATTAAAGAAAATTCAAATGTCACAGTATTCAGTTTTACAAGAAATATTATATTAGTAATAAAAATATATAAAAATATTTGTAAATATTGACGAAAATTTCTATTTTATATTCACTAATTTTAGTTAAAATTCGAAACAAATGGTGGCTCTACAAGTCCGCCGGCTCTTATTACCTGGTTTTTGAACCGCTACGAGCGGTTGATGGGGAAAGACGGGAAAAGGTCTACGGTCTACCTCGGCGAAACTTTAAATCTCTTATAAAATAATTATTTTTCTGTTTCTGCTATTTACATATTTTGAAAATTTTGTAAATAAAATTAATTTACAAGTTTTGCAGTTATATGTCACTAATACAGCAACAAATTACAAACTACATTGTTTGATTGTTAAAATCATAATTATTAAAATACGGTGATAAATAACTTAGAAAGTGAATATAAATTCCAGAAGTGCCCATTTACAGATTACTCGCAAGAACTAAAATTAAACAAGTTGTCTTGACCAAACTATTGGGTATAAACAATTCAAATTTTGTATTCACAAAAAAAATAATTATCTTTAGATTGGTACAGATATTGAAATAAATGCACAAAATTAACAAATTCACTAACTTGCTCGCCCGTTTACAGATTACAAACAAACAAGAACTAAAACTAAATCCCAAACTTCTGGGAATAAACAATTAAAATTTGTATTCACAAAGTAAATGATTATCTTTATAATTACAAAATATTGCACAGTAACAACAAAATGAAGACTTGACTTTAAAATAAAAATAGCGGTACATTACATGGAACATACTAGTAATGGTAAATGCTTTATACTTTTATAAACTGCAATTAGATTATTGGGATTTACCGCTCCTTTCAGCATTATCTCAGATTTCTCTTATTTGGTAATGACAGTCGTATTATTAAAATCAATTTACCCTTTCAATATGGAAATTGTTATATGTATATTGTGCCATAATAAATAGTAATTTTACAAGTGTTAGTGACATTGGTGGTAAATTCAACAAAGATCTGGAAGAATCTGGTTGCAGCTTTTGGTCCAAGGCTCGTTCGGTCAAATTTTCCTATTCGAAATAAGATTATACTTTTTACTCTTGTTGCATAAATAACTATTTCACAACTAAGCATAGTTTTATTATTTACGTATAGTATTTTTTCATTCTTTTTAATAATATATTTGTTTGATTAGCATATTTGGTATTAGTACTTTTATTTTTTTCGTTATTACAAGTACTGGAACTATTCTTATGTATCCGTATGTATCCTAATAAATAGAAAATGATGTTTTATCAAATAAGCTTATTTAAATTAGTTTTATTAATAATGATATTTTCTTTAAACTATTACCTATAGTTGTATTATTAGCATATGATGACATTAATAAACAATTACGTTCTCCTAATTACTGGGACTATTTCTATAAATAAAATTTATAATATACCTATACGTATATTACTGTGTATTTAAATAGAACCTAATAGTTTCAAAAATATTTTAATTTATAATAGAGTAGCTAATAATATTATTTTTTACTTACATTTTGTTCAATTTAATTCTTTGAGATATTTATTTTCGTTTAAAACTGAAATAATATATTATAATTTTGAAATATACCAGTAAAACAAGAATTGACTAGAGACTAGATTATAATAATAATAATAATAATAATAATAATAATAAATTTATTGCCCAACAGTTTACAAAAAAACCAATTACAGGACAAAGAACAAATATAAGTAATTAAATATATGAATTACATAAATAAATAAATATATAAATATGAATATAGAGCCATCCATGAACAATACGATTAAATACAAAACTGAATATATATAGCAAAATTTATAATAGAATACATTCTTTCGGCAGTGTTACACGTGAAAAATGTCTTCATAGTACACTTCAGCATTACGGCACATGATATGTACTGGTGAGCGCTGAAGAATATTCGTACGGGTTTTGGCCAGGTAGAATGTCCTCAAATATCTGGAAGCAAACCTAGGAATCTGGAAGGGGATGCAGGATAGTAAATATGGTGCATCAATTTTATTGTGTATTAGCATCCACAAAAACCTAGAACTGGATGCTTCTCTTCTGTCCAATAAAGATGGTATACAATGACGTTCAATTAAGCTATTTTGATCAACTCCTCTTTCCGGATACACACCATCTAGCTTGAATGACATAAATTTTAAAAATTTTCGATGTACACGATCAAGAGCCATTGACTGATAGGCATAAAAAGGATACCAAATTAAACTAGCGTAATCAAATTTACTCATTACGAAAGCAAAGTAGAGTGGTTTGAGTACCGAAGGATTATTAAACATTTTTGCTAAGCGCATTAAGAAGCCAAGAGTTCTGCATGCAGAGTTACATACATCAAGTATATGCTCAAGAAAACTAAAATTATGACTAAAAGTAATACCAAGATCTTTGACAGTAGTCCTTTTTTCAATGAGAGTTCCAAGTATTGAATAATTAAAATTAATAACATTGATCTTCAAGGTAAAAGTAACCGAGCAACATTTATTAATATTTAATTCAAGTTTATTTCTTTCGCACCACTGAACAAATATATCAATGTTAGCTTGTAGATGTAAAGTATCGTCGGGAGTACAAATACGATTATATAGTTTGATATCATCCGCATATGCCAAGACAGGACAGGAGAATGATTGAATTAGATCATTTATGAAGATAATAAATAGCAATGGGCCAAGGTTGGAGCCTTGTGGTACACCAGAAATGGCTGGAAATTCAAAAGAACTAAATCCATTGTAATAAACGTAGCAAATACGTTCTTGTAGATAGGAACTAATTAGTTTGATTACTGATGAACCTGCTCCGAAAGAATCTAATTTATTCAAAAGAATTTCATGATCAATAGAATCAAAAGCCCGGGACATATCAGTGTATATGGCATCAACTTGGCCACGATCATCCATTACCTCCGAAACGAATTGAGAAAATGAGGCAAGGTTTGTAGTGGTGGACCTGCCTGCCATAAAACCATGTTGGTGATTTGATATTACAGACCTAGTGTTACTATAAATTAATTTAAATAGTATCATTTCAAAAACTTTGCTAAAGTTGTTTAAAATGGATATGGGCCGATAGTTTTTTATATGTGACTTGTCTCCTTTTTTGAACACAGGTGTTATACGTGTCTTCTTCCATTTATGAGGAAAAGTTTCGGTTTTTATAGCAAGATTTATTATAAATGTAAGTGGTACAGCAAGAGCGAATCTAACATCTTTGACTATAAAACTCGGGATTTGATCCTCACCAGACGTAAATTTATTTGATAAAGTGGACATAATGGCAAGTAGTTCATCTTCAGTAACTAACTGAAGGTTGAAGGTAGAGTTATTTGTATATGTCTTGTTTGGGGGTAATGTAGGAGTATTATTTGAGTAGAAGTCAGAGAAGTGAGCAGCAAGCGCATTGACTATATCTTGGGAAGATTCATATTCATTTTGATCATCATGCAATTTGCCAGGAATACGAGAATTTCCTTTTTTTAGTTGAACAAATTTCCACAAGTCCGAAGGATTAGCTTTGATGTTTTCTTCAACAGAGTGAACATATTTATCATAAGCATTTTTGATTTGATTTTTTATCATTAATCTAAGACGTTTAAATTCTAAATAAAAATTGTGGTTTTTAGATTTTATCCATTTTTTTCTATAGTATTCTTTGGTAGCGATATTATATTTTATCTCGGAAGTAAACCAAGGTGGATAATTGGAATTGATGTTTTTATGTTTAGGTACGTGTTTATCAAAAGTAGCATACAATAAAGAGTAGAAGTTAGCTAAAGCTTCATTAACGTTACCATAAGAATATATGGAAGACCAGTCAAGTGTAGAAATTGTATTATATAAATTAATATAATCTGCTTTACGAAAATTATAAAAAAGTGCATTTGACGGGGAGAACTTTGGTTGAGCATAAGTTGTTGATTCAATTGTTAATGACAGAGCTGGGTGGTAATCATCTTCAGGAACTAAAATAAATTCTGCTTTACATACATTAATTGAATTGTTTAGATTTGATAAAACAAGGTCTAACTTGTTACCGTACTTATTATTTACTATATTGTACTGTGTGAGATCTAGAACACTACACATTTGCTGGAGATTTGAGGATTTTGTACAATTATTAATTGAATTACTATAATTTGGTGTGTTGAAATCACCAATAAATATAACAGATTTATTTAAAAACAAAAGTTCTAGTTCATCCATATAATTAACATAATCAGTTATAGTTACATCCGGTGGAATATAGATCGCACATACTATAAAAGTATTGTTTCCAATTTTACAATTGCAGGCAATAATATCTATCAATGGATTTGATTTTTTTAGAGCTGATACATCATAAGAATTATAAGATATATGATTGGCCAATGCCATGAGAACACCACCTCCTCTAGTTCGACCTACAATGTTATACTCTCTATCATTTCTTAATATATTATAATTGGGAGGAAATAACTCCGCATTATAAACCGAATTCGTAAGCCAGGTTTCAGACAAAACAATAATATCGAACGAGACAGAACAACAATTAATATAGAACATACTACACTTAGAATTAAGACCCCTAACATTTTGATAATAACATGTAATATTAAATGAACTGTTGGGCAGAATTAGTTTTCCGAATGAACAATTTTGGGCAATCCATTAATATATTTAATGGTTAGATTTACTTCACCATTAGCTGTACGTTGTTCAAGTTCAGCTTTAATTGTTTTATAGTATTTAATTTGCATAGATGTCCGGTCCCGAGAAATAGATAAATTTTTCAACTTGTCAAGTGATTTAATTTTATGAATGTTTTTCATAATTTTAATAACTTCATCAGATGATGAAAGTTGAATTCTGAGTGGTCGACAACGTGCGGAAGTAGAGTCAAATCGACCGATACGAGAAATTTTGACAGGTTGCAAATCTGTGCCAATACCGGAGAGAAGCTCTTTAGATAATGTAATGTCTCGATCGAGTTGTTGCTGTTTAGGGAGGGTCATGTCTTCATTAAAGTTAAATACTATTATATTGCGCGAGCGTTTTTCGCGCTCAGCTATTTCACTTATTATGTTTTCCGATAAAGATGCTAGTTGCTGATCAGAGTGGTTTATATGTGATTTTATATTCTTTAGTTCAGCTACCTCATTTTGTAATTGTAAAATAATTGATTTCAAACTATCAATATCATTTCCTAAATCCCTGCAAGAAGGACAATTCCACTTGATTCCTGATTTTGTGGTGTGAATTCGTCTAACTTCAGAAGTTGATAGATCAGCACACTGCATGTTATAATTATTTCGACAAACAGTACACGTAACGGTTCTGTGGTCTTCAGTATCTTTCTGACAACAATTGCACTTTACCATATTGAAAAATAACGAAAAAACCAAACTATGCAAAAAAGAAAGACAAACGCCCTGTATATATTAGTTAAGAAAACACCCAGTATGAATTAAACATATGTTGCGGTGAATGAACCAGCGCCGCAAAGAACAAGTAAAAACAAAACAAATGACCACGCCTTCAAGATGAACCAAATATATAAGAAAAATGAAGATAACTCACCCCAGATAAATTAGTTCACTAAACCAGAAATATCATGAAGATGCCAAAAATTAAGCGAACACAATGATACCAATTTAGATTCAAAAATTCACAAAAAAACACAAAAAAAACAAAATAATAATCGCAGAGCAAAAGATGCGTCTGACTCCTATGGCTGCAATTCTTATATTATTATATTATAACGTTTACCTGAAAGGATCTATTTGCGGTTGTAAACCGATTTGAAGGATGGGATAGGGAATAAAGTGACCGTCCCAATATCGGTACATTCTGCTACCCCGCTCATGCCGACCCCGCATTCTGATGTTTAGGTATGAGTGCAATACGCTCTATTCAAGTAACAAAGTAAAGTAATTACTAATAGCGCTATAAAAAATATTCGATTAACCAGTTACTGAAGTTTACAGGAAATAGAAAATCGGTTTTGAGGTTACCCGGTTAAACTAGATATTACGATTAATCGAATAGTTAGTTATTGCGAATTCCTGGATAGTTGGCTAGTTATTACTATTAATAGGTAAGTAATAACTTTTAGCAAAACAAATGAAATAGACGAAGATAATCATTTATTAGCCTAATGGCCGGTTACACCAAAGTAACTTACATTTTAAATCAAATAAATATATCATCACGACTTATTACCCATTGCTGGGTGTGCAAATCTGCTTTGTATACAGATATCGGTAATGATAAAATATTGAAATGAAATGTCAAATGAATTATTGTGCATAGCTGTCAAAATTTCGATATGCATTTTTTTGTTGAAGGGTCGCTCAAAATTGAAGCATTGTTGATGCAAGTAGATTGTTTTTGCTTTGATAAGCTATGTTTTATATTAATCGATTAACCGATTACTTGTAGTTGAATAGCCGATTTATCAGGTTTAGTCGGTTAACCGGATAAGCGGTTGATTGTATTAGCCAGTTATCGCTATTAAATCGGCAAACTGTGGTTAGTTGGATAAACTAATGTTAATCGGCTACTATTTTATAAAGTTTTTGGCAGAATTTAGTAATCGTCATTAGTAATTGTAAGTTTATTCTTGCCTTTCCAACGGTCAAAATTTGCAGAGAAAAAATATGAGTCTGATAAACTTTAAATTTATCTGCTCAAATATTTAACAAAGTGACATATTTACTTTTGCGTTGAAGCACCATTTCACTTAAGCATGTAGCAAGCTGATAGAATATTTTAACATTTTTATTTAATACCTTGTATGCAAAGTTTAAAAAACGAAATCTTTAGGAAGATGACAAGTAAAAAGTAAAGTAAAGCGGATGAACCCCTATGTGAAGGTCATTTAAAAGTCACGCTTTGTAATGACGATATTAGGGATGATATTTCACCAGTACGGTATACTATACTCGTACACTATGCCCTGTTTATTTTTATGCTGTGCTTTGTAAAGTTTATTGCATCTATGTACCCAAGCAAATATTTAATTTCTTGTAAGCTTGGCTGAAAACCTATTAACTTGTTCATGTCTAATTTTTAGATTAAAATATGAGCTGTTTTAAAAGAAACTCTTTTAATATACAGGAACATTATCGAATTTTATCATCTTTTAATAAGGTTTTATAATGGATATTATTTATTTATTTATTATAAATAGACTATTGCTTTAAAGTACAATGCAATATACAGGGTTGTTAAGTGAAGGATCCATTTAGAACGATTAAACGTCTCTGCACTATAAAATTACAAATACAACTTATAATACGTTTACTACGAATTATTTTATACTTATAAATTGCGTACATTTCTTTAAATACAAAGGTTTCTGTGGCTTAATAGAAGAACAACCAATGTAAATATTTTTTTTATGAAACTAATAGCGTTTTCCTTTTATATGTTTAGCAGAGACTCGAACCAAAAAATTTTGTGGTTCGGTTACGGTTAACGGTTTTTACATCAATAAAAATTCGGTTTTGGTTATCGGTGACGGTTTTTTGAAAATATTATATCGGTTTTCGTTTCGGTTAAATAAACAAATAAATTTCGTATTCGTTACTGTTTCGGTTCATTTTGGTTTCGGATTAAATGAAAAATTTGCTTAGTTTTTATTATTTGCAACGTGAAATATATTTCGTACCTATTTCGTAATGTAATAACATCTTAATTCCTCGTTTTACTAACAACTACTACTTGTAGATATATTCGGCTTGTTCGGAATTCAAAATTCGAAAAGAATCTGTAAGTAATTTAAAGTTAGGTAAGTACTTTTATTTTAAGGTATAGTCTAAAAATAAAAATTGCGATTCAAAATGTAACTATAAGTTAAAGGGCCAGTTGCATAAAACGTTGTTAGCTGACCATGTGTTTAACTACACATTGTAACCATGGATACGTATCAAAAATACATTGGAAAAGAAGCCTTGTCAACGTTAACAACGTGATTAAAGTTAACAATGCTTTATGCAACTGGACTAAAGTTTTCACATTAAAGTTCTTAAGTTTATTTTATTATAATTGCAAAAAATGGAGTAAAATCCCTTCAATTTTTTAAAAAATAAACTACTTTTTTATGAGTTTGAAGGCATGCAAAGTATTTCTACAAAAAAGGTGCGGGTTAATAAAAAATACCTATTTTTAAATTTGTGGTTTTGTACCGATATCATTTCGGTTCGGTTATGTTTTCGGTTACAGAATGAATTTATTTCTCGTATCGGTTTTCGGTTTCCATATTTGAAGAAATAAAATATAGGTTTCGGTTTTTGGTTACGGTTTCATAAAAAGTCAAATATCGGTGCGGTTTTTGGTTACGGTTTCGGTGCGGTTTTTGGTTACGGTTTCGTTGCGGTTCGGGTCCCTGATGTTTAATGCACTCACTGTATAACTTGTTTTTCATTTGTATAATCAGTACGCACTAGCTGGGTTTTACGTGTTTCATTTATACTTTTCGAGTGATCTGAACCTTACTGAGTGCGCACTTTCTTGCATTTACTACGATCGTCAATTTCGTTAATAATAGAAGAATTATTGGCAACTTACGTACGTTTGTAAATATACAGGGTGTTATGTAAGTAATGTGCCATAGTTTAAGGTATGATAAAAAGAATTGAAAGAAGTTATAATCTGAAATCTGTTCTGCAAAATCTGTCAATTTGTAAAAATTGTGGGACTATAAAGCCGACCAATTACGAACCAGTTTCTTAATAAACTACTGTGATTTTTAAATAATTCTTTATTCAAATAAATAATTGCTATTGGTCCATCTGGAAGTGCCTTTACAACTGCAACAAGCACATTAAAAAAAATTATTGCAGATTACGATACATTGCAACCTTGTTTATTAAGTGGTAACGTATGGCACATTACTTACATAACATCCTGTATACAAATGAATAGTTACGGATGTACATGACTTATCTAATATGAGAGTGACAGCTAACAAACTTGCACTAGACTTTTGTAACATGTGTCATTTAAATTGCACTACTCATGTGTTATAACAACAACCAGTTTCGGGCATGACGTCATTAGCTACACTAAGTGCAAAACTAAGATTGATTGTGTAATTATTTAAAAAAGGATATATTTTTATATAGATTTTTTTTGTCATTGTTAAGATGAAAAATTTAACTTTTATAAACAGTACATTTTGCTAAGGTTAATACCCCCATTTTACGATGAGTTATTGGGATTGTAAGACTTGGCTTTTCGATTTATAAGAGAGGTTTCATGTTAAATATTAATCCTGTTCCTTTCTTTTGCTTCTTGACGTTTTGGGTTTGAAATGTTCTATATTCCGTGGATGTAAATGTGTGGATTTTTTGCTGGGTCAGCCTATGTTCAGGACTAGACGTCCACTATGCCATGCCACTGCCGGTTCTATCTTCTGCTTCGTGCTATCTGTCCGTATCGTTTATCGCGCTAACTCTTCTTGTCATCGCTGAAATTTTATATACGACTTCGGCTGCCAGCTCAACAGTCTACAAGTAAAATTACTTGACCGACTACGAGGCCAAATCGCACCCGACTTATTCGTGCTTTTCCCATACCAATTTTTGATGGACTATGTATGAGGATGGATTGAAAATTTTGCAGCCTAATACAGAGAGGGAAGCACATTATTTTTTATGAGGTTATGTGAATTGTCATTAGTGTCTCTGCGAAATTTACGTTAAACCCCTAATAAGGTCTTCCACTATTTTTTTTTTCTAAAACTGCATCTAAACTGAAAGCGATTTGTAGTTTTAGAAAGAATTTTTTATTGTTATTCGTTAAGCCGTAATAATTTTTTAATTATCTGTGACGTAGAAATAGAGATAATTTTGTTCTCAAACAGTGGACTTTGCAAATAATTGGAGCACCGAAATTGATCTTTTTCAGCACTTATAAAAAATATATAAATATGTTAAAATAACACTTGTGGTTAATAATTAAAAAATATGCGTGGATAAAAGCAATTTAATAAAAAATACTATATCAAGTGTTATTTGGTTTACTTCCGTTATTTCGTTATTTTCTGTTCATTTACTTGAAAATGGATATTGGAATAATTATACCATGCTTCAAGTAAAAATTTCTACTTTTTCTTCATTTGTATATATCATTTTGAAAGATGACAGTTTAATGACTTTAACATCAATAATAAATTGGCAATGTTCACATTTATCTCAACCGACTTGCGAGGTAGTGCAGACATGAGTGTGAGCGACTAAATATCAGATTTGAAGCTGTTTTGGTTAATCTGAAATATATATATATATATATATATATATATATATATATATATATATATATATATATATATATATATATATATATATATTTACGCCGACCGACATAGGAGGTTAACATGTGAAATCAGTTAATTGTGTATACGAGTAGTAACTCCCCAGTGTAAGATATTAAGTTGGAACTTCGGGTACTTATTGGGCATATTAATTCTATGGATTACGGTCCAAATAATATGTTGATATTATTTTTTTGTTGAAATTTAATAAAATGTTACGTTATTTTTTATTAAAAATATTTATTGTAATTATTTAACTGTATGTTGTAATCAATGTGCTTTAGACTTTACAAAATAAGTAAGTATAATTTATTCTTTAAATAATGTTTATATTTTTTAAAGGTCAATAAAAGATTAAAAACATATTAATAATAAAAATTAGTTTGAAAAGTAAAAATTAAAAATTAAATTTTGCTGCTGGCTGGTTCCGAACTCAATATCTTCGGGTTTTGTTTATTATCAAGAGCAAACGCTACCACTATGCTATTTTTACTGTTACTGAGTAACCATTTTATCCGGTTTACTAACAATAATCCTGAAAATTCTACAAATTTTCTTAATTTTTTCTAATATTACACATTTAAATTTAATAATTTGGACAGTCATCCGTAGAATTAATATCTTACAATAAGTATACAAGATTTCAGCTTAATATTTTACACAGGGCAGATACTATTCACAATTAACTGATTTCACATGTTAATCTCCCATGTGTCGGTCGGCCTAAGACACCCGGTATATATATGAGCTAGATGATGATATATTTGGTAAGAAGTAGTACAAAATGATAAAGTATGAAATATTTCATATAAGCACTCCACAACAGGAATGAGTGCTCGTAATCGTCCGCACGGTGCAAATATGTCTCAATCATTACCGAAATCTGTGTATAAAACAGATTGGCACACGCAGCAATGAGTAATATGCCGTGATGATATATTTATTTATTTAATATATTTCAGAATAATCTCAAAGTTTATTAAATATTAAATATATCAATACTACTATGTACCTGTTTAACTTATCGTGTATTTTGATACTTGTGAACTAGTGCACACTACTGACTTGTACCGCACAACATAACTGCACTTTTAAAATACTCATCGAACAGACCTATTTTAAGTGTAACTATGGTAATTTCATACGCCCATGCCCACAGATAAAAACTCTCAGTATATTCCGACTAGTTGAAAATTTGGACAATGGGAAAATTTACGTCACATAACACATATTTTCCCCTCCAGTACTACATGTCTAGAAAAAGACGACAGGCTCGAAGAATGAGACAGTTTTGTATTACCATGGCCTCTCTTTTCTTCTCAACGTATTGTCCTAATCCGATTTGATATTTGCTGTTTTATTTTGCGGTGGTGTTTGACGTATGTACGAGAAATCAGTTTTGTTATAATAATGATTTGTTAACTGAAGATAAATTCTAAAAAAATAATAATACCGAAACACAAAATTATCCAACACATTTAAATATTATTTTAGATTTTATCTAAGAGATCATGATAGTGCTTTGTTGTCTCTTTCTTGGAGCCAGGGACCCGAACCGTAACGAAACCGTAATCGAAAACCGCACCGATATTTGACTTTTTATGAAATCGTAATCGAAAACCGAAACCTATATTTTATTTCTTCAAATATGGAAACCGAAAACTGATACGAAAAATAAATTTATTTTGTAACCGAAAAAATAACCGAACCGAAATAATATCGGTACTAAAACCGTAAATTAAAAATAGGTATTTTTTATTACCCCGCATCTTTTTCGTAAAAATACTTTGCATGCCTTCGAAATAATAAAAATAAATATTTTTTATTTTAAAAATATTGAAGGCATTTTACTCTATTTTTCATTTTTTGCAATTATAATAAAAAAATTACTCATTTGTTAAGACCTTTTTCAATCAATCATACTTTTAGTTCACATATTACTATTAAAATAGAATTCTTATTGAAACAAAATTAAAATTTAATAATTTACGAAATGTAGGTATTTAATTTATGTTGCAAAAATAACTGTAAGAACTTTAATGTAACAGTGACATTTTGAACCGATTTTTAGATCACACCTTAAAATTAAAGTGCCTAACTTTATTAATTTACTTAAAATCCTTACAAATTCTTTTCGAATTTTGAATTCCGCGCAAGCCGAATATATCTACTAATACTAGTTAGTAAAACGAGGAATAAAAATGTTAATACATTACAAAATAGTAGATACGAAATGTATTTTATGTAAATTAAAAACTAAATTAATTTTTCATTTTAACCGAAACTGTAACGAAAACGATGTTTATTTGTTTATTTAACCGAAACGAAAACCGATATTATATTTAAAAAAAAAGATACCGAAATCCGAAACCTAATTTTTATTAATGTACTTAATAACCGTTAACCGTAACCGAACCCCAAAATTTTTCGGTTCGAGTCCCTGCTTGGAGCTTGTCGTTTTTGTCTAAAAGGTTACTTCAGAACTCGGTAGATGGCAACAGTAAAATTCTAAAATCATAAGTCCCCATTAAATTAGGTTTGTGGTTAGAAATTTACATTTTCGCCAATATCTAGCGACCCATGCATTTTTTTCAGACAGCTAAACAATTCACCATTCAAATGATCTTCTAATGGAAAAACTTGAACAGACTTCATATATCAAGTTCTCGAGATACCCATATTGGATATGAGGGCCGTCCGAAAATTAAAGATACAATGATACTGGCGGCCTGGGAAAATCTTGTTTCGGGAAGTTGACACCACTGTCGTATAGACGGACTCCTTCTCTTTCAAACAAGTGGTCCGGCAGCTCTCTACGGTGACGGTGAGTAGTTTGACAATAGCAGTCGTTTGCAATGGAGCATCCTCTTCACTCTCCCGCCAGGTTTGAGATCCGCTCGGTTATACGTTTTCTGCATAGGTTTACTTCACTACAGTAAAACATAAAGAAACTTCGAAGGTAGTGATACACGCGAGGCGAGACGAGACGAGAAATATAAAATATCGATCTCGTCTCGTTTTCGGATCTGCAATCTCGATCTCGCTCTCGTTCTCGCACATTTTTTTGGGTCTCGTCTCGTTCTCGCGCGAGAGTCTCGCTGTAAAAATAAACGCTTGCGCACTACGTATTTACCTCGATATTTATGTATCAGTTGAACTACAAAAGACAAGTTCGCACCAATTGTTCCGTCTTCCGTGTGTTTTCAGTCGTATAACTATTATAAAGAGACGAAACACTAAATTCTAGTCACCTAATTATTTCAATACGAACATCTGTTAATACATTCTGTCTAATTAAACATAAAAAAATATAACTAAAAGTTTCTACACTTTATCATTAACTATATGCCACTATTTAAGTAAGATTTACTCATTAAAAAGCGCTACACTGGGAACCCGCTGGCAACCAATCACTCCGCTTCACTCCGTGTTGGCTCCTATCGACGCTTAATATAAGATCCTTTACTTTTCAGGGACGACAAGAATTTTATTAACGGTAGTTTTAAGTGGGATGAATTAGGGGCTGAAATGTTGGAGAAAAACTAGTTCTATTAGATGCAAAACAGATTTAGTCTTTATTTTGTATTTCCTCGCTCTGCGACCGATATCATTCGACTCTAGATAGACTCAAAAAAATAAAGTCAATTCATACAATTTTCACATTCACCTGTTCTATGCATGAATTACCGTTGACTCCACTCACTGTACAGTGTGCAGTTTTCATTGAATTTATGAATCAAAGCTATAAAGTTACAAATACTTTTTACTGCGAGACTCTCGCGAGAATCTCGCGAGATTTCTTGCTTCTCGCAGTTGTTATATCGATCTCGCCTTGAATTTTAAATTTCAATCTCGCTCTCGTCTAGTATAATGCAACGAGACGAGACGACATGCGAGAGTACTCTCGCCTCATCGTGCATCACTATTCGAAGGGCGATTCAAAACCGAAGGCAGGGAATGTTGACTCGCGGCGTGTGTCCGCTACACATATACATATTAAATAATATATTGCTGATCCTTGATCCTTTGCTTTTCTTGAAGCCAACACTGTGAAATGGAAATATTATTGCTGCATAAGTCTATCTCACACAAATACCCAACTTGGCTATCGACGACATCATGATCACTTTTATTATTTAGTTTGCGAATCACAGCCCGAAGGAACACGGCTGATATGACTTGATTATTTGAAATTAAGTAATGTACCTACTTATCTTGTGTATAAATTCTTGAATATAAATATAAGTAATAATAAATAACAATTAAATATTCTAGTGTTAAATTTATATTAAATAATTTGCTTTGTTGTACTGTAAAAATAATAGGAATACAATCTGGTCAGGATTGATTTATTTAGGTGACAGTAAGGTAAAGAAGATTAAAAGAAATAATTTATAAAATATTTATTGATTTCTAAATAGCCCAATTAGATGATACTTATTTGTAATATAATAATTTTTTTTCCGACAGTAATTTCGTTTCGTGATCAAATCTATTTTTTAGAAATGTGTCAATAATTTTCATAATTTGTGTTTTGTGGTTGTCTAAAACAGTTTGTTCATTGACGATTGACGTGGTTAACAAGTTCAGTTGTATTAAACACATAAGGAGAGCATTGCTGAAACACATTAATAATCATGCGTTGTTTTAACTTTCTATTTTTTTAAGATTTCCTGTTGGCTTTGCTTATATACCCTTTCGGCCTTTTTACAAATAAATGCCACTACCTTGAGGGATATAGGAGGTTCCCTCGATTTTTTATGTTAATTATTAATATGATTTTTCTTCTATCAGAGATCAGAGCACAAGTACTTCCAAGTACATGTACAATAATAGTACAAACAGAAATGAAATCAAACGTCAAACCATGTGCTCGCTGCATCAGCCGGCTAAAGCTGTCAGCGTTAGCTAATAGTAGTCAAGATATACGAGCGTGCGCATAATTCCAGGTTGGGTGTTTGTGTAAGATAGACTTATGCAGAAATGATATTTCCATTTCACAGTGTTTGCTTCACCTACTTTTATGGGAAAAATACGAGCATTAGGAATATATTAGTCTAATAGGTATATGCCGCCACACGATAAAGTCTGCCATCAGAGCCTCACACGGCGCGTCAACAAAACAAACAGGGTGATTTTGGATGGGCTGTTGTGGACCTTTCGTCGTACAGTCCCGATCTGGCAGAAAAAATTGAAGATAAAGTAAAAGAAGAAGTGAAACGTTGGATGAAGGGGCAGGCGGCAACATTTTCGACACTGGAAAATCTTGAGCCCCGCTTACAGATGGTGAATAAAATTAACAGGAAAATTGTAGAAAAATAGTTGAGACATATCTACAACCTCCTGTAAGATTTTTGAAAATAATTACTTTTTTCGATTTTTGGTAGCCTATGTTCGTACATAATCCTAGACACCTGTAAACCACTTATCAATAACTATAGTAGGTAAAGTTTAGGGTTGAATCGTCTTGGGGCAAATTCATCTCGTGGAGTAATAGACAGGCTGGACTATCCAGACTCCTCCAGGATGGCGAGTTGTGGAAATATGATTGATGTTGAAGCTTAATTCATTACATTATGTTTCGCGTCTGTAATTCTTTGCTAATGAAATGTGTTCGCAAGTGTTGGTGTTGGTAACTCTCTCTTCTCGTCTTGGTTGTTTGCCTCGGTGACTTTTTGTGACAGTTACGCAGCACTGCTACAGCTACGCGTGTCTTATCTGCATCAGTGCTTCTCAATATGTTCCCAGATCATTATTAAATGGGAATGGGATCCAATCAGATCATAAGATTTTTTTCTTTCAGAAGAGCTTTTGTTATGTTGTTGAATTACATGACTTGGGAAAATACAGGAATTTCTAAGGTTTAGGTATTTCAGAGGTATTTTTATAAACAGTATAAACCAAAGGAAAATATAGGATATTCCTGGAAAACATTCAATATAAAAATTGGCTGCAGGCACTGGTTCCCATATGGTAGCGGTTATGGGTGAATATAGGGATTTAACTTCGGATTTTAGTTTTATGTAATTTCATGCTTTCAGAGTTCAGAATTAAAAGTTGCATACAAAACTGCATTTTTTATTGTTTCTAGTTTCTTCACAATTTAAAAACAAATTTAAAATTTTTTGTTATTCCTAACACTAGCCAAAATTTATGACATAGAAAACAATATTAATTTTTCTGTCTGTCAATTTTTTTTTGCAAAAAGTAAATTAAATAATGATTATTTATAAGTGAGGAACGTGTCTTTATTATAAAGAATTATTATGGTGGAAATATAGTTATCGAAAATAGTTATGTGTATACCTAGGCATTAAAGTATAATTTCTTATTACAAAGAATTTATTCTACGAGGCGATAGCCAAACTGTCTAATAATTACAGGTTTGTGACAACCACTCACAAAAAACAATTGTGAATAAAATTATTACAGAGTTGGTTGTCGTACAGGATAAAACTATAAATAAATACAAGTAAAACAGTAAACAAAGCGCTACCTAAAAATAAGGTTAAATGAATACAAAAGAAATTGTAAAAAAATAAAAGACAACCCAAACAACAATACGAAATGTGCGTTAAGTGAGTATCAGACGTATGCATGTATCTGCAACTGTTTTGACAACAATTGCTGCAACTTGCAACCTACATTATCAGACGTACGCAAATTTGCAAGAAATATAGAATTTTTTAGTCTCGACGTTGGTACATATGATATTTAATTCCTGCTGTCATTTTTTAAAGTTTGAATCATTTATTTAGACGAATAAAATCAGAAATGAACAACAAATTATCAGCTGCTACTACGTTATTTAAAATATGGATGTCTCGTATTCCACAGAGCTACTTCTGTTCTTACGAGATCAATCAGAGTTTGAAAAAATTCATCTGATTTTATTTCAACTCCAGCTCCTCCAGCCATTTTTAAATATTTCGTACTGTTTACCAACTGTTTACAAACAAATGTCAAACAGTTTAGGGATTTTTACTCCTTAAGCCCCTTTACTACGCATGCGTATCTTGATAGTTGCAGATACGTGTGACTAGTTTTCGAACAAGATGTAAAACTAGTTGCAGGAAAATTGTTGCACAATCACACGTCAAAAGTTGCACGAAACGCTTGAAGTTGCAGAAAATGTGTGACAGGTTGCAGATACGTACGTACGTGTGATAACCCTATTAGTGGATCATATACGCAACAATACGAACCATAAATTTGATTTTGACAACGAAAAGGTCTTACTTACAGAACGCAATCTTCACAAAAGACTGGCATTAGAAATGCTACACATAAAATCAGATAATAAAAATATAAAGTATCAAACTGACATAGAAAACCTAAACATAATATAGCGCAATTTAATACAACATAAAAATAAAATTTTAAAAAAAAGAAAAATTAACGCCCACATTACAGTACTCAGATGCAACAATTGTTGTATATCGTTCAGGCTCCCAAAAATACAATTTTCATGTATTTTAGTTAAGGCCAACGGCGCAGGAACACGTGTCTTATTTTTGTAAAACATTTATTGTATATTCTTTGACTACAATTTTTTTTATCATCAGTTTATATTTATTGCTTAACAATTGGCCATTCAAACTGTTTTATATGTATTTATTTATGATTTTATCCTGTACGACGACCAACTCTGTGATAATTTTATTCACAACTGTTCCTTATGGGTGGTTGCCACAAACCTGTAGTTATTAGATAGTTTCTGTAAGTATATTTTCATAATTTGTATTCTAAATTTTATATTCTTCTCTCTTTAGCTCATTTGTATGTATTATTTGTATGTTTCATTATAGTGCCCTGATGAAGGCTAACGTTTGCATGAAATAAATAATTTCATCAAAGACTGCTAACCCGATTATTTTTTTTTTTTTTTTTTGGAACTCCTCATCCTTTCCACTGTCGACCATCGCTCAAGTTCATTAGAAAATTAGGTTAATTCGAGTTTGACACATGAGTATGTAAAGTTAAATTTTGTCATAAGAGCCTGTAAAGTTTTACTTTAGCTACTATTTTGGCTAACTTCGTGGAGTGATATAGTGTACTTTAAAGTTGATTTCGGAAAAAAATAATTTTCCAGTTTTAAATAATTTATAAAATTAGAAAAAGAAAATAAATGTCATGGCTACTGCTACGACTCAGCAGAAATTTTGGAATTTCTTTTTAAATTTTTGAAGAAACTAGAAACAGTAAAAATGCAGCCAAGACATTTTAAAAATTATATTTAGTACAATGCACATTATTTTTTGTTTTAACTGTGTTACTGGATACTATAACAAGAACGAGCATTAAATAATATTCAATATTTCAGGTCTTACGAGGATCACGCTAGAATTATTGAGAATTAGACACATAGTCAATATTTTTTTAAAATTTTATTTAAATATTTCTAAAAGCTCTTAACCAATCTTCTTTTGAAATGCTTTCACACTAATTTATAGGAGACTTAAAAACTGTCAAAGTTGTCAAATTAATTTGTTTTCATACAATAACTGTCAAAGCTGTTAATCTAATTATTGGGAACTTAAAACCTGTCAAATTAATTTCAAGTTGGTTTAAATTATGTCAAGTTGGCAGCAATGTTCTTTTTGGTAACAGCTGTAAGGGGACACCCTGCTCCTTTTTAGTGCTGAACAGAAATCCTTTTCCGGTCATATTTTTTGTACCATCGGTAAATTGTAGCCAAAGATGGTGCTTGTTTATTAGAAACTGAATCTAAACCTTCTTTGCAATCATAACAATTTAAACTTTTTTTGAAATCATGATCTGAAAATACTCTCTAATTAATTATATATTTTCGCTTACATCAATACTTTAAAAAATAAATTAACTATGTTCTAACTAACTTAACTTTCGCAGCTTAATTTTAAATGACATAAGTAATTATTTAAATTGATTTTATTTTCGATGACCTTCCGGATTTTCTTATTCATTATAATTCTAGAGGCCTAGTACCTATGATTTCCATAACTATATGGCAGCGACACATATTCAAACGACATTGAAAACGAATGTTTTAATATAAAAATCTCTAGTTAATTTTTTTTACAGAATTACGAATTTCATATACTCATGTAAACTTCATAATGTCAAAACTTTTCAAATATGCAAATATGAACTTAGTTTAATAAGTAAAATTTAATTTGTACATTCTCAGCACTATATAACGAAGTTTAATGTAAATTTAACACCACAGGAATCAAGTAATTTAAACCAGAAACGTAATAATTTTGGTTAAAGTTACAAGATCACATTCTGATTTAAAATTCAAAGATAATATCATAGACATGAGAAAGCCGAAATTTAAACTTCTAAAACAAAGTCAGGGAAGACTGGAACAACGTCATCTTGCGGAATTTTCCCTACATTAGATCATAATCTCATTTATAAGATAATTTCCAAAATGTACCATTTTCGAACAAGAATTATTATATTCATTCTGACGAGTACCCAAATAATTTTAAAATCTTCAATTTTTTTTTTGTTTTTCATATATAATTTTGTAAACCCTTTGTTAAAATAGCCGATTAAATTACTAACAATATAATAATTTCTTTGAAGAATTTAATAATTACAAATGAAAACCAGCTACATACTTTATAAAAATATGTAACTTTGTGTATTAAAAAAGTCAAAGGATATTTTTTTATTTGTTGGATTATTAACTTATAATATCATATATTTATCCAACTTCAAAGGCAGATATCTAGTTATAAAAAAATACTGCGAATATACCACATTTATGTCTTTTGTGTGATAAATACGAGTAATCCATTTTCACCGTATATTATATAAAACTAATTTTTGCAAAAGCAGACACTAATAGTATGGAATAAAATGATTATATTCATTTTATTGTTGACTTTTATGGCTTTATTTCAACAATTAATATTTTGTCGACATGACGCATTTAAACTCATATTATATTATAAAAATCTACAAATCTTATTCAAACTAATACTTTATTTCATGTAAAATATACAGGTAATATACAGAATGTAACAGAAATAAGTACATTACATTTAACTAGTGACAGAACTCGTTGAGAGCAATAATAAATAAATATATCATCACGGCACATTACCCATTGCTAGGTGGTGTGCCAATCTGCTTTGTACACAGATTTCGGTAATGATGATGACATATTTGTACCGTGCGAACGTTTACCAGACGTCACCTCACGGGCTATCATTGCTGATGTGGAGAGTGTACCACAGGGGTCATTTAAAATTCGAAAATATTTGGCTTTGGTCGGGACCGAACCCGGTTCCCCAGATTCGCCACCAAACACGCAGGCACGCGGCCACGAGGCCCCATAATAATATTTCTTAGAAACTTTTTCGAAATCTCTAGCTTTTTTTAGCATTTTATGAATTCCATAGTCAGATAATGAAATTTGTGACAAAACTTTAAAGAATTGTAATAGAATATTTGGAAGGTTTGCAAAAACAGTTATCTATTAAGAAATATTCTTGCTCTCGGCGAGTTCTGTCACCGGTTAAATTTAATATATTTTTTTCTACTCCTATGCTTTAATATACCTATTATATATGTGTCATCTGTACTTGAATGATACTCATTAAGATTTTTTTCATTTCGATACAGATTATCATTACGACACAGATTTCCTTTTCATTTCGATACAGATTATCATTGGCATGTAGATGAATTTTATAAACAATTTATTGGTTTATAGTTAATTTTTTTAAATTATTATGAATTGTCGTAAAAAAATAGTGTATGCAACTCGTGTATAATGACTATTAATACATTCGCATGAATTACGGCATTCGCCACGGCTCGTACCGTAAACTTCACACTCGTGTATTAATAATTATCATTATAAACTCGTTGCATAATATACTAATTTCTGTTACAGTCTGTGTAGATAATATAGAGAAATATTTATATAATAAATGAGAAACTGCTTTTATTAAAAAAATGCTACTTTTTAGCTTTCTGATTTATTCCAACTTACCATTTATGCTTTTAACAATGTGTATAAAAAGTAATTACCTGAAAAGAAATGAAACAGTTAATAAAATAAAATTAAACAAAAAACAAATAAAATACAAATACAAGATTCATTGAAAATTCTGTACAAATGAAAAAAAAGGAAATAAATATACAATGTAGCTGTGTGATTTCTTCTTCCTCAGGTAGTCATATTTGAAAGAATCTGAAACTTTCTCCACGAATTTTACGTCTCGTCATAAAAAAATCACAAACTTAAATCCAATACATACACGTAATACAGGCCGGGTTCCGGGAATCATTCTACTCTATATGTAGCAGCGTAAAATCCCTAGTATCTATATACACTGCATCATTTTGTTCAATTATATACAATATAACAAACAAGATTATGCGATGATATATGAATTTGAAGATAATTTCTGCAAACTGATAGATCAAGTGCGTCTAAACAATTAAACAATTTATCAAACATATGCTTCTTAAATAATAATAAAAAAAATGTAATTGGTAGCACGCAACAGTACAAATGTTGAGGATGCGGGTTCAAATCCCGCCGGCAAGCATTCTGTCACAATTTCTTTCCTTGATTTCATATGCTTCTTGTTTGTCAATTTTGCATTTCTAATTTGACTTCATAATTGGCACAGAGAGTTGAGAGATTTTTTTATGTTATTCTTTATAAAAAAATATACCGGGTGTAGAAATACAAGGTGGCGCATAGCGATTTCAATATTATATTTTTAATGCTGCTATACTTCCTTACCTATTCGTTTTAGCGCAAAAACGGTAAGAATGGAAGTTGTTCAGAAATTAAAAAGGTATCCTATAAAGGCAACTTAAATTATTAATTATAGTTCACGAGATATTAATTAAATAAAATTTAATGTTCATTTAGAAAAATTGTTAGAGTGCCTTGAAAAATGAAACAAGTAACAAAATATTCACTTTAACATTTTTTATATGTTGTATAATTACTGTTAGGTACAAACTCAATTTGCTTACATGAAGTTAATGTTTATCGATTTATTAATTAATAAAATTTATTAATAAATAATGAAAATTATGTTCTTGGAAAAAAGTGTATTATGAGAAAAATTCATTGCTAGGACTTAATCAAAAAACTTATTTATTAGGTATTTCATAATAAATATTCAAACAAATCTCCATTTAATGCTAAGCAATGTCCTAATTTATTATAAAATAATTGACGAACATTTCTTAGCAATTTGGAGCACACTAAAATTTGGATTTTCGTTTTCTTTCAACAATACATTAAGCTTGTTATCATTATTATAATCAACGTTGTACACTAGTTCTTGATTTCCCCTGTTACACTTTTTACACAGTAATAAAACAATACCAGTGGTTCTAAATTTGTGTATAATTCTACGAATTGTTGTTACTGACGAAATTGACCGGTGCATACAATAAATCTCGTACTTGTACAAAATAATTTTCCGCAAAATACCATCAACGCACATTTATAAAACAAATGTCAAAGCGAATATTTTATTTAGGTTACTTGTTTCATTTTTCAAGGAACTGTAACAATTTTTCTAAAAAACATTTGATTTAATTAATATCTCGTGAAATATAAATAATTATACAAGTAAGTTGTCTTTATAGGATGCCCTTTTAATTTCTGAACAATTTATATTCTTACCCTTTTTGCTCTAAAATGAATAAATAAAGAGGTATAGCAGTATTAAAAAAATAACATTGTAATCGCAATGCGCCACTCGTTACCCTTGATAAGGGAGGTATAGGGATCGTGCTAAACATCGCATATCGAGATTTTGGTAAATTATCACGTTTTAAGGTCCCTAGAATTCAATTTTAAAATTTTCACGATGATGTGTGTGTTTGTGCGTGCGTGTGTATCCTCCTAATATGGGAAGTAGCCATTAGATTTGGTGTAAATCAGATAAACGGAAATGGTACTCTACTTGAAGCTCAAAATAGTTTTTTTCGACAAATACCTTCATATGTTATTTTTTCGAGATTTGTGTTATTATAAAAATTAAAGATTATTAAATTTTCTACAGATTTGCATAAATACTTTTTCTATATGGATTTATGGATAAATTTATAAAATTATCTATATTTTAAATCCCGGAGCCTACGCTTTAAACAAGCACAACTCCTTGGTCACACAGTTCTTATCACAAATGTATGTAACTGACAGATAAATGTCACTGTCGAAGAACTAATCATTTCAAATTTATAATAGTAACATTTTGAAAAGAAAATAGTAGGAATGGATCTTAATACAGTTTCCAGTATATCTAAATACTCGTATGTAAGCATGTATATTTAAATTAATAAAAATTAAATACCGGGAGGTATAGTGTTGGCCACATCAGATTTTTTTTTGTTTGTTCATACAACGATCCATTTCGCTGTTTTTTTTAAATAATAGCCTAGGAACTAACCCGTCATAAATGTAATAAACTGGTAACACCATCAAAAGTCAATCATGGTTATACTTACCATTTCAAAACGATACAACCTTTAATTTTAATATATTATTTATCACAATATCACAAATATAATTTACATTTAAAAATTTTTTTTGCTATTACAACTTTTACGAAAATATTTTCTATTTTTAAAGGTGGTAACTTAGTCTAAATGTCAAACACAGATCTGTCATATTTGTTCATTGCTTATCTAAAAAGAGGTAAAAGTGAAAGAGGCAAACCATCGATAAGGTGGACAGAAAATTACAGTTAAACAATTAGTTAAGAAGAATATCAGACTCGCTAAAATATGGGAGCCCAATTACCGTTTTACGGGACTGAACCTTCTTGTGAATTCTTGAATAACTATAATATGGTTATATTATATTATAATGGAGATCAAAAACTGAGAGGAGTCAGACATAGCCTCATATTGGAGTGCCATTTCGGACCTTAGTCACCCGAAGAAATTTATTTCTTCACTCTTCACAAACGCCAAAAGAGCTATTATCAAAAAGTACCTTAGAATTATGACAGATATATTTACTAGTCATTGCCCTCTGAAATACCATGTATCTAATATTGGTATAGTTGAAAACCATATCTGTCGAATCTGCGGAAAGAACGAAGAAACTTCGGAACACATTGTATGTATATATCCAGCTGTGGCCGTAAGCAGATTTAATCATGTAGGTAAATGGTACATCACGGCAAATGAGATCGTGAAACTAACTCCTGAAGCAGTAAGTGGCTTCATGCAGAACTCTGGGAATGCTTTCAGAAAACTAAAATAGGACCATTTTACAATAAATCTTACAAGTCGCAGTGACCAATTAATAAAAAAATTACAAATTTAAATTAAATTAAAAACTCAAAAAATGGAAGAACATGGGCACATGCCTACAAATACAGGGTGATCAAAAATGGCTGAAGGTCACGTGACAACTTTTATTCCAAAATAATGTCAAAATTATATTTCAATTTTCCATAATATATTCCACATTGATTCATTTGATATTTGATTTGCATACCTTCGTGAAATATCTTTAAGTAATTTCTTTTCATTATGGTTTTTAATGAAGAGCGTGGAAAATTTCTTCTTGAAGCATATTTTCTTTCGGGTGAACGTAAAGAAGACGGTTCTTAGGATTATTATTATGACAGCTAACAAACATTGAAAGGTACGCCCGTGGAAATAGTACTGCTGTCATACTAAGTAAGCGGCAAATGTCAAATTCGTATGGATAAAGCACTGTAACGTGTGAGTCCCGCTGCTGTGCTGAACAAGCGTCTAAATATAGTGATGACGCAATCGCCTGAACCTTTTGTGTTTCTTGTTATTATGCGGTCGAACATTCTAGAACTCTCTGGAAGTTAATAGCAGCTGTATAAAAGAGAGTTACATGTTACGAGTAGTTAGTTACATGGAGAGATATATAGAGACATTCACGTAGAGTGTTAATGAAGCACGGCAGTATCGTGGTGAGCGTATGCAGTATAGTATCGAATGGAGGACTCGGGAAGTTACTGGTTAACTAGGACAGCTGTGGATGTGAATACTCGGTAGTGTTGACGAGTATTGGGAAGCTATAGTGTACAAGGACAGTAACGGTTGAGTCGGGAAGTTACTGGTATACCAGGATAACTGTGGAAGTGAATGTAGTATTGAAGATTATTGGGAAGCTAGGTATACGGGGACAGTAACGGCAAGCGGAAGTGGATTCTCGGCAGTGGTGTTGAAGAATTGTGGCGTACGGCCAGTCGGTGATACTGAGTCTGTGGAAGAGAGAGAGTTACATAAATAGACAGATAGTGAGGTGGAAAGTATGATTTCTGTCCGAGCAGTTGAACATACAGACGCTGTTGAGTCAGTTGAGTATACAGACGCTGTGGAGATCGGTAAGCGGACAGTTGAACGTGATATAAATAAACAGAGACATAAACAGTCGAAATAAAGATCGTATAAATAAATAGTAGTGTTAATTGGTTAAATAAATAAATAAATAGTGTAAGTGGTATCTAGTTAATTATAGTTTTAGTCTAAATTAGTTTTTAATAATTGTTTAATTTTAGTAATAGTCATTTTCATTATAATTCAATGAACACTTATTTTAATTAATAATAATTGTTTAATATTTACACTTTACCCAAATAAATAAAACCGTTACAGCACATTTTATTAAAACTCAAAGTATTTATTTTCAGGTTCCTAATATAATAATTATAGATTTTAACTCGAACCTAATTTCTAATTACTGTTGTCAAAATGTCAAATATCAAAAAATAAATTAAATTTCAAGGTTTATTGAAACTTTCAGTGCTACAAATCTTGAAGTTTTAATATATTTTAAATAATAATTTTCAAGTGAAAGTAAATTAACGTGAAATAGTAGGAAAAGCTCGTATTACAATGTACAATAAGGATCAATATAGGTAGATACATAATATTGATGTTTAAACCTATGTTCGAATTACTATATTGTGAGCATAGTGTGTAGGTGTAGTATGAAACTTGTATGAACATTAATATCGGATCTACATAGTTTGAAAAGTCAGAAAAAGTTTGAATTTAGGAATCAGAATTTAACCAGAAAAAGTATAATATAAAACAGGTTTCATGCATAGACAATAAAAAAGAAAAGAATATTTCTGGTGGTAAAGTTTGTTTTAGTTAACACTGTATATACATCAATTTTAAAACTGAAAACTATTATAAAATGGTGTAAAATGTAGATGTAAACAGAGTATATGTGTGGTATATAAGACTGAAATTTTTGTTAGTTAAAAAGTAGTGGTAGATGCCGGGCTGGGATTGTAGAACGAAGCAAATGATGTGAGCGTTGCGGAATTACATGCGCCCCTTTGCAGTAGTGTGTCAGCTTTCAATCTTTTATTCAGCACGTTAGGAAATATTACGTGACAGAGCACAGAGCTCGGGTACCGCGTACCGCGCTAGTAGGTTCCGGCAGGACGGAACGACACAACGACGCCCAACAAACCATTTCACCCCGCATATGACTTCGCTCAAATGCAAGCCAGAATACATTACGGTTACGGTACGGCTAAGGAAAAATCCCACCAACACTCAAACATTTTTTATTTATTGTTTCCTTCCGAACTTTAAATAATCTATTCTATATAACAACGGAAATAATGGAAGCCAAGTTCTTTTTCTAACAAAGAAGGTTGGAGTCAAATCGCCTATTTAAAAAAAATAAAAAAATAAAAAATTGTGGTATATTTTTACAGAGTAGCCTAAATATTAGCCAATACAACAACAATAAATAAATATCTGTGCATATTTTTTACATAAATATAATTGGCTCAAAACCAATCATATTACCGAACCAAATTAATAAACTATCGGTCGAATTCACCATTCCTTTATCCACAAATTAACACTGATTCCTGAATCAATCTAATTCGCCACTAAAAACCAAGCTAATCTCTTTATCAAAATCAATGATCAACTAATTCATCATATTCCATGAATCAAGCACTGATCACATCTTTTTTTCTAATTTTGACATTTATAGTGATGTCAGGATTTTGGCTATTGTATTCATTTGTAACTTTACTTTTTTGCTTCTTCTATATTTTTATTTAAAATCGCATTGGTTTTACTATTTTCAAATATATATCTATGTATACGAGGTCTGTTAGAAAAGTTTCCGACCTTATTTTTTTGCGAAAACCTGATGGATTTGAATCAAGCGCGCTTGCATGAGCCGCCCTTGAATCTTCGTGCGCATGCGTAAACAGTTTCTATTACTATTTGATGCAATATTTACTAGGAAAAAATACAAAACAAAAAAAATAATGCTACAAAAAATATTATCAATTCTTTGGTAAAGGTGAATCAATTCTCGCAATATAAAATATTTCTAAGTTAACAAAATATAGAATTCTAAACACAATAATTGTTCATAGAGTTATAAATTTGTATAATAATAAAAAAAAATTAGAAGCTTTTTTCTTGCTCCGATTCGATGTGGTTGTCGCTATAAAGTAGAACCTCTCCTCAGATTCATTCGAAACATCCTTCTCCATATCGTATACAGGATATTTCCTTTAAAACAACCAGCGCTTTTTTGGGCGAACTAACAACTCTAGAGAAAAATGTTTTATACCAAAAATGATCAAGAATAAGAGGATAATGTATCAATAGTAACAAACGGAATATTTAACCAGTGGTTATCAAACGGTAGAACAGAATTATAATTTTTTAAAAAGCACCCTATATAATTTTTTAGTTCTTTAAATAGAATATTATTTTGTGATTTCAGCGATATAAATATAGCATAGGGTTGTATAACAATTATTTCGAGAAAAATGGTATTAAAAACTAGAAATAATGTAATAAAAAATGGGTTTACTACTACCGTAACTAGGCAACAGACCTGTGTATTGCATAGCTTATTGTAATATTATAACATTATTTCTAATACAATTTTTCTCGAAATAATTGTTATACAACCCTGTACCATATTTATATCGTTGCAATCAGAAAAAAATCTGTATCTAATGAGCTAAAAAATTATATAGGATACCATTTAAAAAAATATAATTTTGTTCTGCCGTTTGAGAACCACTGGTCGAATTTTTGGTTTGTTATTGTTAATAAATTAGCCCCTTATTCTTGATCATTTCTTGTATATAACATTTTTTTCTAAAGTCATTAATTCGCCCAAAAAAGCGCTGGTTGTTTTAAAGGAAACACCCTGTATACAAACCATCCACATCTTTCTCCAGCTCCATCAATGCTCCATCCTCATCCTTATCTATTTATAAATACATACTTGGCAAGTTCTTGGCCAGTCAACTGTTTTTGGCTTTTTGACCGTAAAATTATGATAAAATTGCATATTTTCACTTACAATATAATAACTATAGGTCAAATTTTACTTTGATCAAAAAGGTACTGCAATTTTACAAAAATTAGAATTTCAAATTAACATAAGTGCTCGCGCCGTAGCATTCCGTGCACCGCTCGAACATTCTGCTGAAGACACGTCCATATCTTCGAAAAGAGTGGTGAAAACTGAAAATTCCGTCGGCAATGCACGGTAGACACAACAGTTGTAGGTTACATGAAAGGGCATTCAATTACAAGAAAACGAAAAAAGTTACAGAGCTTTTAATACGAACGGAGCAGTAAGTGCACCCGTGCGACCGCCTAAGGGCTAACACTAAATGTTAACATGGTTGTTCTTCTATTATGCTACTAATATTATCACAGTTTATTACCCATTTCTGGGTGCACCAATGTTCTTTTTATTCAAAAATTTCAATAATTTATCTGTACCGTTAAGGGCACTTCTCACATCATGAGCTTTCAAAAGCTTTCGTAGAGATACAAAGAACCATATGACTTCAAAATCGCCGCGATAAACATAATCATTCTGGACTATTTATATATTTGTCTTTTTTGTTCTATTTAAAAGTTGTTTGAGCACATACTGCAGGATTGTTTAGAAATAATTTAGCCGGTCGTAGGAATCCCTGTTGTCCGTATTCCTACCGTATGTCTAGCGAAGTCCGTTCGTGGTAGTATGAGTTTTATGGGAGTTGGCGTACGTGTTTGCGTAGTACGGTATACAGGTTGCAGAGTACATGCTAACACTGCTGTGAGAGCTAGACGTTGGCATGATACACACAGAATGCTCCACAGAGACCGATGGATACGGGATTGTTAACTTATGTTAATCGCTCAAGTTACACACTATTGTCATACAAGGAGAATGGAACCACGTGAAATTATATAACAACACACCAAACCAGGTGCACCTACGATCACAAATTACGCTACTCCAAATATACACAATCTAAATAAAATGATGACTCCTTTTACCTTTAAATTATTTTTTTTAAATAATGCCAATAATTAGTTCACTGTTTATACTTTTTTCTACAGTCTATATACAAAGTAGCCATTTGCGCTCTCTTTTGTCAACGCCAAATTTCACTTTGTTGCTCATGCGCGACAAAGTAGAAAAAACGCTCGCTGTCCAAATTTCTAACTATACAATGTTGAGAAATGTCACTTGTCTACATTCTTAATAGAAACGTTTAGTCAGGAACTAATGGCACTGTAGTTACACATTTACCACCTTCACAAGTCAATCTGACATATAACTGCTCTGTCGGTATATTACATAACCAAACAAAATGCCGCACTGCTGTGAAAATAAAATAGGGCATTTCTTTACAAAAACGAAAGTATAAAATGCTTAGATTAGATTGAAGCAATAGCTCAAGAAGAATGAAAAATAACGATAAATTAAATATAAAATAAATTGTGTGAACAGTTGTGCTGCCACCTGAAAAAGTTTGGCGTGAACATTCCCAATGGACATTCACTTTTTCACTGCACTAGTTTAATGTATTTGAAACAAATGGGGTCTCGTGGCCGCGTGCCTGAGTGTCAGGTCGCGAATCTGGGGAACCGGGTTCGATCCCGAGCGACGCCAAATATTTCCAATTTTAAATGGCACTAAATTGACCTCTGTAGTGCACTCTCCACGCCAGAAATGAGTGCCCGTGAGGTGACGCCTGGTAAGCGCCCGCACGGTGCAAATATTTCATCATTACCGTATTCTGTGTACAAAGCAGATTGGCACACCCAGCAATGGGTAATAAGCCGTGATGATATATTTATATTTATTTATTTATTTGAAACAAATAAATTATACAAAAACTTATAATATTCATTGTAAAATTGGCATTAATTTTTTGTAAAAACGAAAGCCAAAACAACATCTTGAAGTCATATTTGAATACGTTCCTATCTTCACTGCAAAACTATTGAGTAGTACTCTAAGTGTACGTTTTATTTTTTTGTTTTGGTGGAGGACTGTAGAAAAAATCTTGTGTGTGTTTCGAGTGCAAATGGACATTGTCGATTTCGAGAGAATGCCGAGCTCCTGCGTCACGCGTCAACAACCTCTCAATCGACAATGTCCCATTTTGCGCTCTTAATACACAAATAGCTATTAATTTTAGTTGTGGCCAGTATCCACGAAATGTATTATTCGGCATGTGGTTGATTTATGAATACCTCCAAAATCACATACATACGAGTATATTATCATACACCCTGCTGTTGCATAAAATCGTAGACGTGATTCATAAAAACAAATGTAAAATAATAAGTGTTATTTCTCAAATTATGCTTCCTTTGAACTTATAAGATAAAAACAATAATTGGTCTTCAATTTTATCTAACAAATAAAGAACTGTGTTCTTTGACATTCGAAATCTCACTAAAAATTCTGAATTATCCCATTTTTCAAAATTGTCTTTCTCGTACTGTATATTGTTTTAGAAAATTAATATAAAAAATGGAATCCAATTCTTCTTCATCACTGTTGTACTGATTCATTATAATAATAATTATTAATAAGAAACAGGTTATATCATCAAAACAACACAGACGTTCCCTGCTTCTCATCACTTCGTGTTTTCAATCGTGTCCACTCGGTACGATATTGTTTGGATAAAACTCTTAACTGGTGGTTTGAATGTCTATTAGCTATCCTGCCGTTAACCAAAAATTATTTTACTGGTAACTTTTAACTGCAAGTGGAACAACGTAAACTGAAGTTATCAATAGAATAAATTTTAACCGAATGTTTAACTATAGATGGAACAACCGGCCCTTAGTGTATATAAATTCAATTCTTTGGTAAAACAACTGCCGGTGTAGATCAAATACCTAGTTTTGTAATTAAGGATTGTTCTTCTGCACTTGTAACACCCTTGGTACATATATTTAATATTATTTTGGAATCATCTGTATTTCCAGATATTTGCAAAATCGCACGTTATGTAATTTGTCAAAAGTATTCGAAACCATTATATATATATATATATATATATATATATATATATATATATATATATAATAAATTAAGTTTTAAACTAGGTCCATTCATACAGCCATTTCAGCATGGATTTGTTGAAAAAAAAAATTACGGTTAAATTTAATTTATTTGCTTTAATCATATTTATTTAATAAAAAGCAATGTGTTAAATATAAAGGTTTCTAATTCGAGTATTTCACTCCAACATCTGGGATAATACAAGGTTCGTTATTAGGACCATTTTTATTTATATTATATATCAACAACCTAAGTAAACTAATTAATATGTGTGATCATCTGTTTTACGCAGATGATTTAAAGATATATTGCTCAATCAGGAATGAATTAGACTGTAATAGGCTCCAATGTCCGTTGGACCAAATTTACGAATGGTGTAACCAACACAATTTAAAACTGAACTCAAATGCAAAACTTTGTCATATAAAATAAAAAATCCAATTTTGTTTAATTATCACATTTGATAATATTAAACTGGAAAGACCATCTCATTTTAAGGATCTTGGAGTTATTTTTGAACCAGATATATCTTTTGGAAAACATGGTACAGAAGTGGTTAGTTTTTCTTTTAAAATACTTGGATTCATATTTAGGAACTGTAAACAATTTTGTAACGTGAACACAATTATAATATTGTTTAATAGTTATGTTCGTTCCAAATTAGAATATGGAGCATTAATATGGTATGCAATTTATGACCGGTACATTATTAGACCTGAAGCTGTACAAAAAAGTTTCCTAAAGTATTTAGCATTTAAATGTGATCATATCTATCCTGAACCAGGTTCACATTATAACTATTAGTACGTTTTAACTTAAATCATTAGAAACACGTAGAATCTGTCAGACAATTATATTTTTGTTAAAACTGCTGCAAAACAAAATTAATTGCCCTGCCTTGTTCTTCCATAATTAACTAACATTAGTTGATTTGGTTTTGATGACTTGTCTCTTCATTTTATTCTAAAGAAGTACGATAGGGTTCAAAACAGTGGCAATAATACAAAAAAAGTATAGTTCATTGTGTTTAATAACTTTCCGTATGAATTAAATAAGGAAAATAATTTGAGTACATTGACTAATACGCGATGTTCATTTGGGCAACTCACAAAGGGCAACGGTCAATTGGGTGATAGACAAGGGAACGATGGATAGAAACTTGAAAAAAAATTGCACTCTAAGCAGACATACATTGATAAGATTGCTTCCAAATGAGATTATGTTTTGTGCTGACAATTTTCTCGTATCGGCACAAATCTTACTAAATGAAAAGTCTTTCGTCCGAATCATTAATTTAGCAAAGACCGAAGCAATGGGAAATAAAATATTACTGCAAATTATGTGCTTAATACAGTGTTATAACAAAAACTTATAACAAAAACGAAACACTTCAACGAAGAATAAAGTTTTTGCAACAAAAGTAGTTTTTGCACTTACAATGGATATAAATTAGTCGATATGAACATTTTTATGGCCCTATTGCAAAAGTTTCCACAGTTGAGATAAATTTTCTACTGACAATAGAAGAATTTCTAATGAATACATACAAAAGTGTTGAGTAACAAAAGAAAAATTTATTTATCTTCTGTAATTATAAAAATAATTTTTCTTCTATATTTTGAATCATGTATTATGATTAATATATTATAATAAACTAAAAAATAATATATTTTAATAAACTAAAAAATAATTATTATATGTATATTTACAATAAATTAAAATATAAATACGCAGTTTTAGGTAATAATTCCAAATTTCAAATTTTTCTGTTTTTAGATTCTCTTCAACGCGCAGTTTGATATATTACTCTGTTTCCCAGATATTTGCAATCAAATTTGTAACAAAAAAATAACAATACAGATATATCGCCATTACCGAAATCTGCGAATAGAATCACTTTATTTTTGTGTTTATATTTTTCTAAATAATATCTATATTTTTTCAGTAGTATCTATCTAAAATCCATACGGTAATGTATAATACATCTTTGTTTCCTTCACGAATTTACCTCTCTCCTTAAATGTTTCGTATTTATTTTTAAAATATATACTGTTTTCTTTCTAGTGTTCTATTTCTAAGAATAAAACACAATCCCAGGTACAAAACATTGGAATTGACAGAATAGACCGCATGGTATATCAAGATTAATAACATCTGAATTACGGGCGTATTTTATCTGGAACATTTTTGCAGGAAGATTTGATAATAAATTAATGACGATCTAAAATGCCATTTAAACTTCGTGGGCAGATCATTTGCAAACGGATTATACCAGATAACTAAATTAATGACAATTGAAATGTTCAAACTGAATGGAGACATAATGTTCCTAATAAAATTCACAGGTTCTCTTCTCCATTGCTTCGAAAAATACATTACTCTTAATTGAAAACAGAAAAGTTTGCATGAAAATGAACGAAACAAACTTTATACGAATTATGATACACTTATGCCCAGTTGCATCAACTAGTCCTAATTTTAAGCTAGGCTTAAATAAGAAAATGGAAATAAAATTTTTGACAGTATATTTTAATTCACTAGACATTTCATTTCGATGTAATATTGTTAATTTAAGGCAGGTTTAGTATTTAAGTTACGTTGGTGCAACCGGCCATTAGACTTTTGCAGTGTTTATACAATATGTCAAAGGTTTTTTTAACATATAAATAAATCAATTAAAAAAAACTTTTTTAAAATCAAACTTCCTTAGGTTTTGGTAAAAAAGCGTAGGTGTAAATATTATACAGGTTGTTTATATACTTAAGGATCAAACTTTAAGGGATAATAATACAGCTAAAAGTAAGTCAAAAAGTATTAATCGCAAAAGCGAGATAGAAAGCCTTTGACGTTTTTAGGACCTCTGACATGGTTGACATGGTGAATAATCTTGGCTACTCTTTTTAAATTTTCCTACTTTTTACTACTGATGATGAAAACTTAAGGTGCATTCACAAATGAAAATTAGGTTTAGAATTATAATTTATACTTCAGATGCAAAGACTTTGGCTGCATATTATGTAATGACTCTATTCGCACTTCAGAATTTAGGGTCTCCAAATCCAAATCATAAAGCTATACCTTGCAAGGTCCAAACTTTAGGTTTGTGATTTCGTTTGACGTCACAAACTTCACCAATGAGACCGAGGCTGAAATGATATAGATGTATACGCTCATCTTTATTTAATCCACTGGGTGGATTCGGCTTTTTAAACAAATGCGAGAAGAACATGAAGACTGTCATAAAATAATTGCTGAAATATAACCAATAATGCCAAGCGAATGACAGTTTCACGGCACACAGGTGTCTTGTTGAGTACTGTTCTACCGATAGTTTAATCTTGTTTTTGAAGCATTTACACAGATGTCTGTCCTTATCAAAACTAATTTTCAGGTAATTTAAACTTACATTTATGAATGACTTAAGGTGCATTCACAAATGAAAATTAGGTTTATGGTTTTTGTTTAGGTTTAAGTAAGTCATTCACAAATGTAAGTTTAAATTACCTGAAAATTAGTTTTGATATGTACAGACATCTGTGTAAATGCTTCAAAAACAAGATTAAAATATTGGTAGATCAGTACTCAACAAGAAACCTGTGCGCCATAAAACTTTCATTCGCTTGGCACTATTGGTTATATGTCAGCAATTAAGTTATGACAGTCTCCATGTTCTTCTCGTATTTGTTTAAAAAGCCGAATCCACCAAGTGGATACTAAATAAAGATGGGTGTATATATCTATGTCATTTCAGATTCGTTCTCATTGGTAAAGTTTGTGACGTTAAACTAAATCATAAACCTAAAGTTTAGACCTTGCAATGTTTAGCTTTATGGTTTGGATTTAAAGACCCTAAATTCTGAAGTGGGAATGGAGTCATTACATAATATGCGGCCATAGTCTGTAAATCTAAAGTATAAACCATAAATGTAAACCTAATTTTCATTTGTGAATGCACCTTTACTTAAACCTATGCTTAGCTTGCCTTCATGGCATTCACTACGTTTTCAAGTTACTTTTATATTTCTCGATAAAGTGATGGACTTCATTTAAACAATGTATCAATAAATATTGTAACTTATATAATTAACATGTAAAACACTACACTTTTATAATTTCAAATGCTGATGATGGACAAATATTGTGTCCGAAACGTCCACTAAATAAATTTATATAATTATTATATTATATCATTTATAAAAAAATGGAACCTAAGGCCTACTTTTCCTCATGATCTAAACAATGTTAAGTAAGAATAGGTACCTATCGATTTTCTGGAAATGGAAAAGAGAAAAAAGTTGACCCGTGTGAATTGGGGAAAAATAAATTACAATATCCCTTTATAAAGTAAATGAAGTATTTAGAAGCTATTAACGTGTAGAGCCCTCGATGTCAACCCTGTCCCTGTGTTGTACATCGCTCTGCACCAGTGGCTTCGCACCACTTCTCGCACAATCACATTAAACAAATCACATAGGATGTGATATGTGATGGAGAGCATTGCCTGATCAAAGCATCATCGTCAGCTGACTTCGAGTGGAAATGGAAACCCTCTGAAGCATGCCCTAAATATTTCACTTTTGTTCGATTATTCACTTATGTTTAACCCCTAACTGAATCTATATCACTTTCGTAAATCGAAAAATTCATTGTCACAGTAATTGGGTTTTTCATTCTTGTGAAACCCTGAATGAAAACTAATTAATTTGTAGGTTGCACTAAAAAAAAAACATGGGAGAGATAAATATTAAAGATAATTTTGTTTTTCTTGTTTTATACAGCGTGTTATATAAGTAATGAGACATGGTATGATAAAGATAACTGAAAGAAGTTATATTCTGAAATATATTCTGTACAATCTGTCAAATTGAAAAGTTGTGGAACTATAAAGCCGACCGATTACAAACTAGCTTCTTAATAAATTAAAATCTAAAAGGTAAAATAATTAACATTTGGCTAAGGTTCACAAACTAGGATTTTTTACCTTTATCGCGATTTCGATTTTTACGCCATCTTCAGAAGACTGAGAAATGTACAAGAGAATTACATGACTATATATACAGATACAGGTATAAGATTCTAAACTATTATTGTTGGTCTTGGAAATACCGTCCCAAGGGATCAACAAAAACTTCCCTTTCTATAATATTTCCAAAATTTCCGAGTGAACAACATCTGTTTGGTCATTCATCAGTTTTTTATTACGTTTAATGGCTTTGTCTATTTCAGGTGCTTCCAAGAAATTTAATTTCAAACCTTTCTTTTCTAAATGTAAAATTATCAAGTTTTTAATTGAATAATTATGATTACTTTCAATAAGATGTGTGGCTAGATTAGAATCTGATTTTTTATTTTTCCAAGATCTCATATGTTCATTAAACCTAATGAGGAAACTTCTACCAGTTTGACCAATATATTTATATTCACATTGGTCACATTGGATTTCATATACACCTGATTTGTTTATATAATTTTTTGTATAAATTTATTGTTGATCAGTTTGCGTAAAGTGTTATTATTATAATAGGCCGGCTTAAGATTCTTTTTAATGTCTCTATTAATTTTGCTTACAAAGTTGAATTTATAAAGGAATCGTAACTAGTCTGTTTCTTTATCAAAAGAAAATTTTACATAATTAAACAAATAGCTATAAATAACGGATATAACGAAAATATTGTTGATCGATTATTAAAAAACAAAATGAATACTTCGGTTTTAAAAAACTTTTATGCCGTAAAACCTAGTTCTAACAATAAATATTTCACACGATTACAAAAATATTGAGAAAAATGCAATTGAAATTTAAATAAATTTTATTTTTATAGTTATTTTTCAGTAGGCTATGTATGAAAAACAAAACTGCTATCTATCAATTTGCATTATTTAGTGCATAATTCCTATTCTTGCTATTTATAAAGATATAAACAAATATTTATGTTTCGTTTTAATTTAGGTTAAATATTTTTCATGCATAGCCTACAGAAAAATAACTATAAAAATAAAATTTATTTAAATATCAATTGCATTTTTCTCAGTATTTTTGTAATGTAAGGATATAAAATGTACACATGGTTGAATTCAGAGAAAATACGAGTGGGCCTAATAGATATATACAATCCCATTTAAAAAACATATATGTATAACTTTATGTTATAGTTTGCGAACCACTGGTTAAAAAAATTATATTCTTCTATAAGTGAATGTCTTCCTTCATCTACTACAACTTTTATTTGAACGATTTTCTTGTATTTCCAATAATAAAGATAATAATCTGGGTCTCCCGTATCCGAGAAACACCCTGTATTGGTGTAGATACGTTTTTCGAGAACAATATTATCATCTTCAGTAGTAATCTTCACTTTTGTTTTATGCAAATGTCATTGAAGTATTTGTGAATTTTTTGTCTACAAAATTTTAGTGAAAAATAAAAATTTTAAATGTAGTTAGTACAATAAATCGATTTACTATTAAATTCTTCGTGTTTTTGGTATATAACTTTCGATGTGAATTTTAATAAATGTGTAAAGATTATGAAGATGGAATTTGGTTATTGACAATAACAACTGTCAAAAATGAAAAACGGGTCAAGCAGAAGCGTCCTCGTCGCGACCCTGGGTACTGGTTTTTAATCGGTAGATAATTCTGTAACAGCGAACTAGAATTCTTCAAGTATAGTCAAGAAGCGGAAGACAAATGAGTGATTTTGACTTTTTGCTATTATATATATATATATATATATATATATATATATATATTAGTTCGACACGAATAAATAATAATAATCTTCAGTAGTAAAAGTTTATGTATTAAGAGGGTAAAGAAAAATTAGAATTACTCAACATGTCAACCATGCCAATGGTCCTAACAGAGAGAGTAGTTAAGATAATTCAATATATAACCTATTCCAGAGATGTTAACGACACTAAGGAGTTATGAGAAGTGATAAGATTATACAGGGTGATTTATAACTTATGTACCAAACATTAACGTGTAATATAATTTGATATATTACTAATTCTATTACAAAAAGTGTTTTTTCTAAATTCTTAAAAATAAATACCTATACAGTTAATTTAAAGTGATATCTTTTGTACCACACTGAATTCCTATAGATACTTGTAATTCACTAATAGAAACGTTACTAATATAATTAAACTTCATTATCTACTGTTTGAAAACAAAGGACATAGTTGATAAATATTAAAATTTACTACCGAACTAGTAATACAAAAAAATGTTCACTTGAAATAAGCTGCACTTATTTTTGCGGTTATCAAAAACAAACCCGTTTGTAATAGAATCATTATATCAAATTAAATTATTCGTTAACGCTTAGTGCATAATTTGTAAAACACTCTGTTAGTAGCGTGGATTTACATTACCAAATAGGAACTATAGAATTTTATTGAGAGGGGAGTATGTATTTCGAAATAATAAAATAATTTTAAAATATTAATCAATTTATGTTGAGTTTTGTAAACATACTCTGTGCCGTAAATATATCGCAATTTTCGAAATCTACGTAAAGTAGATTTGCACACCCGGAAGATTAAATGAGATAAAAAAGTAATGGGAAAATCGCGGTGTGTTTTTTGCTTAGGGACAATACATAGCATTAAAGGCAATTTCCATACGTTGTTGCAAAATTCAAAAACTAATCCATCAAAGGGAATTGTAAAACTGTAGTAATGCGAACTAGACGGCCATCCAATCACAAGTCTATATTCGGTCAAAACAAAATTATACTTCTATGTCTCGGTCGGCCTTTGATCAAACGCTAAATGAGAAGAATACCCCAAACCAATTTCCCCAAATTTTTATAAGCCTCGTGGCTTAGCCTTCGACAGGCTTTGGCCTTTAAGCTTTCATATGCATCAGGTTATTATGGTTTAATATATCAAATAGTTAAAGCTGCATATGACATTCACTTTGCACGTTATTCATTCAACAAAACGAGATATACAAAGGAAAATGAAATTCCAAATTTCATTTCACATCTACTCAAAATATGTTATGACTTAAGATATCGTACGGTATACCGTAACCACATGGAACACGTACGGTATTGATTTTGTTTAAAGTAATTCTCTATCTCTATATGCTAAACAGTTACGATTTATAAAATAGGGACAATATCGATCAGGGACGTATTTAGAAACGGGTATTGGGGGAGCATATCCCCTGCTTAGTTAAAATTGTTTGCTGCTAATATAATTATCATCAGTGGCACGACAGCCTTACTTGATCCTTAAAGCAAGCACCATAGTCGTTTCATCACCGGTTCGTACCTACCTACTTACCTACTGCACTTGATTTTTAAATTACAGACACGGTCAATTAGGCGATGGTAATGGTCATTTAGGCGAAGGACGACTGAGCGATAAAGTAATAGATATGTATACATTTACAAGATTCTGCTTTAGATGAAGTTATGTTTAGGTATGTTTAGCAAAAAATTGAGTGCCAATTTTAAATATTTGCCCTTTTGCACCAAAAATCCTCCAAATAAAATACAAGTGGCGATTCGTGGGCATTTTACCAAAATTTTGGTGAGGCAAGGTATCTAGAAAAAATTTTTTTTTCATTCAACGTAAAATGCCTTATGATTGAAAGTTACATGTTTTAAAGGGATGTGAACCTATATGTTTTTCCCCTTTCATGTACAAAAATAAATTGCCAGATCACAGAACATTTTACAAAAGAGAATATATTTAACGGATTCTTGACTTACCTGGATAAACTGTCTAAAGGCTAAATACAACACGATACATTACAATAAAATGCTAGACAGGTTCTGTTTATGTTCTATGTTCGAATGCAATATGCACTTATGTGTTCTGTATCCTACCACGCTAATTTTCACATTTTTGTAGCCAGTAGAAAAAAAAATGTATTATCTGTCATTTAAATTTTTTATTCAGTGTCTAATACGAGTGTTATTATTACTCAAAAGTTTAAACAGGATGTTAAAATTAACATGACGAGTTACAGAATACACCCCAAACATTTAATCTGGCTTGCAACAATGTACATTAGTTTCGTGAACCTACTTACAAATTTGTCACTACGCGGCGTTGATTCACATACGCTCACGGTCTCTACCTTTTATCCTTTACGCACTCATTGCATTTTGCATTTGAAGCGTGCCTCAAACAGCTCCTTGTCTAGCGTACGTATTTCTTACCGGAATGAAAGCTTTATCAAAAACATTAGACATTATGCTATTCATTTCGAGAGGCAAGCATCACGTGGTGTAAATTAGGTGAACTACATTACAAATTAGTTATGGTAGTGGCTTAAATTGTTCTTTTGATATTTATAAAGATAAGCATTAATGGAATAAGTTGAAATTTAATTTACATAAAATTATTAATTTGTTAAAATTATATTCTGAGTTATTTCTTTTCTGGTGAGGCACTGCCTCACCTGCCTACTCTGACAATATTAGAATATCACTAATTATAATAAATATACGAGTATACAGAATGGTAATCTGTACTCCCAAACAGAATATCATTTTAACAAATTAATAATTTTATGTTAATAAAATTTCAACTTATTCCGTCAATGCTTGCCTTTATTAATATCAAAAGAACAATTTAAAGCACCACCATAACTAATTTGTCATGAACAGTATAATGTCTAATGTACACTAGACAAGGAACTGTTTGAGGCATGCTTCAAATGCAAAATGCAATGAACGCGTGAAGGATAAAAGATAGAGACCGTGAGCGTACGCGAATACCTGTCTAGCATTTTTATTTTAATGTAATTTAGGCCCTATATGATAGTCGCGCCATATTCTGTTATGTTTAGACTTTAGACAGTTTATCCAGGTAAGTCAACAATCCGTTAAATATATTTTCTTTTCTAAAATGTTCTGTGATGTGGCAATTTATTTATGTGCATGTAAAGGGGCAAATATGCAGCTTCACATCCCTTGACAAAACGTAACTTTCATTATAAGGCATTTGACCTTGAATAAAAGAAAATCTCGCCTGCGGCGTTTTTTTTTTCTGTATACCTTGCTTCACCAAAGTTTTGGTGCACGAGCCGCCACTGCTCCCAAACATACAACTTAAACAAGTAACTTCATGCTTTCCTAATTATTTTGAATGTTCAAGTGTACAATGATCTATTATTTTAAATTGCACATGTAAATCAGAAGATATAAAAAAGCTCATGGCATACTCGTTCACTAAATGACATTATGGATAAAATGATCTTATTATTAGTAGATATGACATATAATCCCACATTTCATCAAAATGTCACTCGAGTATGTGTCAAAAATTACTTCCGTACAAATCTTTAGGGAATATGGAAGTTGTTCATTATTTATAAATAACTTTGTAAGAATATTTTCATATGTTGAAAATGTTTTCGTAACCATTCATTTATATAACTATAGTACTATGTACTTATGGAAAGAATTAATAACAAAAGTCGACCACTTTTATTCGTTGAGCATTAAATTTTGAAATTATCCGAATTTAAAATTGAGGAGCTTCTAGCAAAAACAGCTATAATCCAAATTATATAAATTTGAGTTATGTACAATGACATCTACTTTCAAGGATATCTAACAGATTGATAAAACTGTTTTTCTCAACAACTATCTTAGTGACAAGTATTAGATTCTAAAGTTTCAGTGTTTCTACAAAAACTACTATAGTCCTATAGAGATTCAGTAAAAAAAAACCTTGTGCATTGGTTGTTGTTTTTGAATGAAACATGTAGGCTAATTTAATGTAATAAATATATTTTACTTTCAATAAAAAAATGATTTTCCTGTTTGCAGATTATCAGATTCTTACAAAAACAACCATTGTCCTATAAAAATCACTAAGGAATATGTAATTGTTCATCATTGTTTAATGTCTGTTACTTAACATCCATTTTCTAATATTTAATCATCACATAAGTAATCCATTAGAAATGATGTACGTAAAGTAAACGAGAAACTCGTTAATAAAAAGAAAATGATATTAAGTTTTCTGCTAGCGCGGCCATCTTGTCGTCCATTGGTCAGATTGTTGTTGGGGTTATATTATTTATGTTGTATTTATTATTGATGAGATCCGTCGTGTTGTATTGTTTACAGTGTGAAATGTTTGTTGTTGAAGTGTCTGGCCGGGAAATCAAGAAATCGATGGATAGAGTTCGCGACATTGCGAGCAACACGATTGTGTTGTATCTTCCACCTCTACGTCTACGAAACATGAACACTTTACAGCGGAAGTAAAATGCAAATGATGCATTATTTATCTAAAAGATGATTTATATACGAGCTCTCTTCTCTGCTCTTCTTCCGCCTACGCCGTACAATGCTACTTGCTTTTTTATTTACAGGTATTCTTTATTCAGTTTTACGTGGTTTCCTTCCATACATAAACAGAAATTAACCTAACATCATGAAATGCGGCCAGACATTACTTGCTTCATTATGCACAGAATATAATTACTGCTTATTTGTCCCTCTCTTACTATCTTACATACAATAAGGTATTATTTTGTAATGCAAGTGTAAAATTTTGAATTTTACTGGAATGACGTAGATATTCCCGATGACAGTTCGAAGAGATGACAGCGCTATCTGCTGCTAAAATACAAAAACACCATCGCTCGTGATAGTGTTTGGTAGGTTGTTATCTACAATGTTTATTGTTTTTTTCACGTGTATGTAAAACATAATAAAATAAATAACGTGACAAAGCTAACAAAACCATTAACAAGAATCAGATATCAGATAACAGCTTATCAATGGCGTACATGCATCTTCCGCTTTGCCGTACATTCGTTTTCTTTTCCTCAAAAATTTAGAAATTGTCATCAGGAAAATATTAACAAAAAATTAATTCTGCAATGAAAATTATATTTTTTATAGCATTTAAATTACAATTAAAGTTCGCTTTGTTTTGAAATGGTCTGTGAAATGGCGCCACTGAATGACGTAAGCATTTGACATTACTAATATAAAACGCCCCTGAATGGCGAAGTATAGTAGTACATGAACCCCAATTGGTACAAAACTATAACACAAGTCTTATTAGTTTTAATACAGTATAATTACAATGATATTCTAGTATAACCTCCAAACACAAAAGCTAGAAATGCTTAGAAATATCAATTTGAAAAAGATAAGTCTTTTACTATTCGGTTACCATTTAGTAGTAATATCGTGTTATTGCATATTCATACGTCATTATGACGTGCAAGTTCATAAGCCATTTAAAAAAATCGACGGAAAAGATCATTGTATTAACAAACAAAAACAGGTGATTATTAATTTTTTATGAAGAATAAAAATTAAATTAATATATCATCACGGCATCAAGGCATCACCCATTGCTGGGTGTGCCAATCTGCTGTATACACAAATCTCTATAATAGTGATGACATATTTGTACCATATGGGCGTTTACTAGGCGTCACTTCACGGACACTCATTGCTGCTGTGGAGCACTTTTGCGCCATTTAAAATTCTAAATAATTTTCGCGTCAGTCGCGATCGAACCCGGATCCTCAGATTCGTAAATAAATAATTTTGATTACTTCCAAGCTGATACTTTTGAAATTACTGAAAGTCAAACTATTTCAAAGAGATATGTTACAGCTACTATACTCTACAGATATTAATATCAAAAACGTTTAATTATATGCTTATTTGACTGGATATCTCTTTGGAATCCTCAGTATTAAATATTCGATTTACATCAAAAATTTCTTTTCTATCTTTGTACCAAAGAAGCTTCCTGATACAAATCATATCTGTAAGAAACAAAAAATTCTTTAAAGAGTTGAAAAAATGTTTGCTAACCAATAATCTCTGAAATCAGCATGCATATCAGATGAAACTGGGCTTTGAATAAACTTTCAAAAGATACAAACTTTCAAGATATCTTCCTTAAATTTTCATCCAAATCACATATAGCATAAATATCAAAAGAAAATTATATGCTGTACGGAAAATTGCAAGAAGAAATTCTCTTTCAACTATTACGGAAAACTAATTTACCTATGAAACTTTAGCCATTAGGATAATCATTATATTCTTTAAGAGACCATTTGGGTAATATCTATATTTATACAACATTATTTTACCAATGACACATTTTAGTATAGCATATTTTATTCATGTAACATTAGAATTGCTGTGACAAATAAATATTTTTTACCGTTATACCACACAGGTTATTTAATATTAGTTCTGAGATATTAAATTAGCCTCAACATAAAGGTGACGTTAATCATCAAAATTATTTTGGTACTACATTTGTTTGTGCTTTGAAATATACCTCTATAAATTTCAGCCATTTTGGACGCTTAATTATTGTTTGAGAGTCATCTATATTTGTATAGTGTTTTTATAAGATGAAAAAAATCAAATAACCTGCCGTGGTTATTGCTTTTAAACGGCAATACGTCTGCGCAACTTAAAGCCGAGATAGAGGCTGTTTACGGGGACTCTGCTCCATCATTTGCTACCGTGAAAATAAGGGCAACTGAATTTAAACCAGGTAGTACCAACTTGGTCAATGATGAGGGTTCAGGATGGCCAACAACTGCGACCAGCATAGCTTCGAAAATGTTCACAAATTATATTGGATGACCGTCGAATCAAAGGCATTTAAAAGGAAAGCGTTTATATATTTATTACATGAAGAATTGATAATAAGAAAGGTGATTGGGCGTTGTGTACTACGACCGCTCACTTTGGACCAAAAATGCATTGGAATAAACATTTTAAGTGAAACAAACTGGATTTGCTTAATCGATTTTTAACTTTCGAGGATACCTGGATCCACCACTATACTTTTAGGAAGAAGGAACAATCAAATCATTGGATTGCGAAGAGTGAACTTGCTCAGAAGAAATTTATTTTGCAGAGCAAAACACCAACTACTTTTTTGATGACTTGAAGATGTTGGAGGATCGATGGAAAAGGTATATTGACTTACCAGCGGTCTATGTTGAAAAATAAAACTGAATTTAATCGACAAAATACTTGTTTCTATATTAGGCTAAAAGCTTATCAATACCCCCTAGTAGACAAAGGTCTGCCAAATTCAAATATTCAAACAGGAAATGGCGCACACTACAACGTGTCCGTCTATAAATAACCTAGCAAATATCTCGCGTATTATTACTTTTAGCGATTTCAACTATATAACATAAATTATAAATGTTAAATGGGGTCTCATGACCGCGTGCCTGACTGTCAGGTCGCGAATCTGGGAAACCGGGTTCAATCCCGACTGACGCCACATATTTCGAATTTTAAATGGCACATAATTGACCCCTGTGGTGCACTCTCCACGCCAGTAATGAGTGCTTGTGAGTTGACGCTTGGTAAGCGCCCGCACGGTGCAAATATTTCATCATACCGACATCTGTGTACAAGCAGATTGGCACACCCAGCAATGGGTAATAAGCCGTGATGATATATTTATTTATAAACATTAACTCCTCTATAAAATTATACTGTAACTCGTTGAAATCGCTAATAGTTATTCACGACATTAGGGAGATATTAAGCAAATAACGGATGCGGATGAAGTCTGTAAACCGAGGCAACAGCCGAGGTTTCTAATCAGCCGAGTCCGTTATTTACTTATCGGCCGTGTGGCTTTCAAAATTTTTCGTAATAACATAAAATAATTTTCCATATCTGCAAAAGACGTTTGTTTAAAATAGACTAATATGTAGTTAAACATTACACAAAAAGGATACTGATAACTGCTGTACATATGCCAATAATACAGTTTCATTTACCATGTTCACGTTTTTTGTTTTGAGCCACTGCATAAAGTCTTCATATTCTTTTTGATACCTTTCTTTCGTTTTGTCTGGCAACAGATTTACACATGTCGCAGAAACTTCTTCTATTTCAACAAAAATATCTTCCAAAAATTCTTTTTCTGACATATTGAACATTTTTATGTTTTGTATGTTTACAAATTGTCAATTCTCCCTGACAGTTGTACCGTGCGTCAACAAACATGGAATGAAATAGATATTCTGTGCGAAGGTTATGCAGTGCCACGTTCCACTAACGGCATATTGAGTAATTAGATATATTCTTATATTTTAAATTAAAAAGTACAAAGGCTCGAATTTTGATCATGATGCTGTGATTTTGAGGACTTAATTCTTCATTGGAATCGTTCGAGCGTCCGTTATAGACCCATTATCACTTACATTCTTAGTTCTGCTAAATCATATTAATTGTATAGTATTTCGAGTAATAAGTGAGATATTTGTGGTTTAGTTATAGACAAACATCCGGTATATAATGGTAATGAATAAATTTCAGTTGACGCATATTAGATGCATTCTATATTATAATTATTACCCATTTCTGGCTGTGTCAATATGCTTTTATTCGCAGATTTTGTTGAAAGTGTTTATCAGGTTTCACCTTATGCACTCTCAAAACTGTTGAGCGAAGAACACCGTAGGGATCACATTAATGTTATTTGTAAATTGAAAATAATTTTCAAATTTGACATTGGTTGAATTTGTATACAGGCCATCAGAACTACAACCGGTCACAAAACGCACTCACCCACGCAACCCTATGAAGATACATTTAATATATCTCAATGTTTTCAAGCGATTATCCATCCTGTGATTAACTGAACTTACCATTGCTTGACTCTAAATATCATATAAATTATAAGTAACCACGTTTATAATAATAATAATACGTAATAAATGTTGTAAATCCAATTATGCTTTTTGTAAGAGATTTCACCTTCTTTTTCTTGTAAAGTGCTCTGTGAATATTGCTTATGGGAACTTGTAGTAGATAATATCTAAGTATTCGTTATTACGGGTAGGAGTTTTCTGGGTAAAATTTTATTTTCAAACCTAACTACAGCATAAAATATGTACCTCAGGATAAAATTTCGACATGAAATAATATTTTCTACCAGTTGCTTGAAATTGCGTGCGAAAGAATCATTTTATACGCTAAACAAGCAACGGTAATTAGAACATTTTATTTGAGTGTGACAGGTATGACATTTTTCCGAAATATTTACGCTAATTATGAAATTAAAACGACGCAAAGGAAAACGATAGGAAAATAATGATTTTCACGTAGTTCTCAGTATGTATTTTATTTATAGTTTTGTGGAATACTATTAAAATATAGATTTTAAACTTACAAAAACTGAATATGTTATTCAAGTTTTCCGCCCTTTAATATTAGGTTCCATCGTTTTTATTAGTAATATCAGCTTTAATTCTGTTTAATCCAAAAGCTATTAGAGTAGAGTATTGTCCGATATGTCTTGCAAGGTACGTTTTACTGTAAGCATTGCATATTTATTTGTATTTTATTGTGCCAAAAGTAAATGGTTTGGATATAAGATAAATCTGGACTAGAAGATGACCTTTTATGCCGGTCAAACTATTATCGCCCGTAATTAGACCCATAGTTTTTGTAAGTTTTAAGTCTATGTGTTCATTAAGTTAAAAATATAACAGCACGCTGCGTTTTATGATTATTTATTTATAAAAACCTTTTTTTTGTTCGATGATCGATTTCGACTATGGATGGCCATCTTCGGTTCGAAGCGTCAAAACATTAAGATATTGTTGCCATGGTTAAGATTATAATTGCGTAGGCTTCCACAGTCTGAGTCATGAGAAATATTCGTTTTCCGGGAATGGACTGTGTCGTATTTTGAGTCAGAGCTCAACGTTTCGCCCGCAGTCATATGGGGCATCTTCAGGAGCAAGGGGGATAGTACTGTCTTAAACACGGTTACCCGACGTGTCAATCACGCTAAAGGCCGAGTTTAAGCAACAAGGAGGGAGAAACAGGACGGAGTGTTCAAACTAGATTGTCAGAACACAAACGCTGTCTGCGTAATGGTATGGTATTAACATCTGCGGTCGCAGAACACCAACACAACACAGGACATAACATCTTATTTGAAAATTCCCGCATTTTAGCTCCTGTCCCTGTGTTTTACAGACGTAAATACAGGGAAACTTTAGAAATATGGAAACATCCGCATAACATCAATCGGGATGATGGCTATTTCTTGAGCCACATGTGGAAACCGGTGATTCTCGGAACACGACACGCCCAATCTACCATTACGAACTCGATTCCCATTGGTCCTCATTAGCTCTGCTCATCTACCGTATCTTTAGATTAGTATATAACCGTCTTCTCGGCCTTCTTTCGTCACTTTGTTTATTTGGCCTCTAGCGTGGTTTACACGTCGGGTAACCTTGTAAACTGAGTCTCCCTCCTTGTTGCTTAAACTCGGCCTCTAGCGTGAATGACACGTCGGGTAACCGTGTTTAAGACAGTACTATCCCCCTTGCTCCTGAAGATGCCCCATATGACTGCGGGCGAAACGTTGAGCTCTGACTCAAAATATGACACAGTCCATTCCCGGAAAACGAATATTTCTCATGGTTAAGATTAGTTGAAAATTTATGAATTTTGAAACTAATTGCTATCAGACGAATTAGTGTTTAAGAGCCAAGAGATAGATTTAAACTAGTTTATTTATTGTTATATTTTTAACCTACTAAACATTAAATATGCACTCTGAAATGGAGCCTTTCATCCAAATGTTTTAAGCCTATATTTAAAATAGTCGAAAGAATTGTGTAGAATTTTTCACTATTTGTGTAGGGTTTATAATTTGTTGAAAATGTAACCCTGGCTTCGTGTATCAGTATACGAGGGCTGTCCAAAAATTAAAGATACAACGGCACTGGTGGCCCAGTAGCTCTCTTGGGAGAACAGTTTGGCAGTAGCAGCCGTTTGTGATGAAGCATCTCTTTCACTCATCCATACGTTTTCTGCATGGGTCTACTGTGAATGTGGATCATTACTGTAAAATCCTAAATAAATGTCGAAGTGCGATTCAAAAGCGAAGGCAGGGAATGTTTGACTTGCGGCGTGTGTCTGCTTCATGGTAACACATGTCCTCACAGCACTATTTACGAAAGCTTTACTGGGACTCAATTTTGTAACTTTAGATTCTGTCTGATTTTAAATTCTACTGGTCTAGAGCAATAGAATTCGTAATGGGGAAAACCCATTTCCGACAAAATTTAAAGTTACAAAATCGAGGCCATGATTTTGAATTAAATGTGAACCATCCACCACACATCTCCGATCTGGCACCGTCTGATTTTTATCTCTCACTTCATTTAAATAAGAATCAGAAAAAAAAGTTTAAAGGAAAAGATAAAGTAAAAGAGGAAGTGGAACGTTAGACAACAGAGCAGGCGGCAACCTTGTTCGACACTAGCATAAAAAATATCGTGCCTCGCCTACAGAAGGTGAATGAAATTCACGGGGACTATGTAGAAAAATATTTGAGATATATACCTTATATCTACACCCTTCTGTAAGATTTTTCTTTTTTCGATTTTTGGTAACCTATGCATCTTTAATTTATGGACGGCCGTCGTATTTTAATAGAAAGAATCTAAATAATCGGTATTCATTGAAGCAATGTCATGTCATAAAACAAAAATATTTTGTATAAACTGTAATATATCCAAATAAACGAGTTGAGTAACTCAGGTACATACAGGGTGTTTACGGTCAAGTGCGAACACAGGTATTTAACATGGGATTTTAGTTTTACGCAATTTTCTGCTCTCCTGTTCATTTTACGGAAAAGACTGTGCAGTGCAAAGTTGTACAGAATTAAAAGTTGTATAAAAACTTTTTTTAAAATTGGAAAAACCAAAAATTTTAATATAATGTATAAAAACAATAATTTGACGTTTCCATTAAAAAGTTATGGTCTAATTTAGTGATGCACGCGAAGCGAGACGAGAAATATAAATTATCGATCTCGCCTCGTTTTCGGATCTGTTATCTTGATCTCGCTCTCGCTTTCGCACATATTTTCGGGTCCTGTCTCGTTCTCGCACGAGAGTCTCGCTATAAAAATAAGCGGTTGCGCACTACGCACGTAACAGTTTAAGTACAAGAGACAAGTTCGCACCAATCTTCCATGTATTTGCAGTCGTATAACTATAATAAAGAGACGAAACACTAAATTCTGGTCACCAAATTATTTCAATACGAACATAATGTTTATTCATTTACGGTCACCAGAAAATGTGATAAGTTATAATTTAATATACCTCTAAAATATCCAATTTATCACCAAATTGTGATCTCTAAACTATTTCAATACGAACATCTGTTAATACATTCTGTCATCAGTAAAACGAATTAAACATTAAAAAAATATTTTTGTTACTAAAAGTACCTACACTTTATTATTAAATATATGCTACTATTTAAGTAAGATTTAATCATAAAAAACCGCTACACTGGTAAGCCACCGACAACCAATCACTCAGCTTCTCATCGTGTTAGCTCCCATTGACGCTTAATATAACATCCTTTACTTTTCAGGAGGGGCAATAATTTTATTGACCGTGGTTTTAACTGGGGTGAATTAGGGCCTGAAATATTGGAGAAAACTAGTTCTATTGGATGCAAAAATTTTGAATTTCCTCGCTCTACATAGACAAAAAATGTATAGTAAATTCATATAATTTTCAAATTCACGTGTTTATGTATGAATTAGCGTTCACTTCACTCTTTGTACGGTGCATTTTTCATTAAATTATTAATCAAAGCTATAAAGTTATAAATACTTTTCATTGCGAGACTCTCACGAGAATTTCACGAGATTTCTCGCTTCTCGCCGTTGTTATGTCGATCTCGCCTCGAATTTTAAACTGCAATCTTGCTCTCGTTCTCGTCTTGCATAATGCAACGAGACAAGATGAAATGCGAGAGTACTCTCGCCTCGTCGTGCATCACTAGTCTAATTATGGTCGTGACCCCCCAAGTTTCATACACTAGTGGTTCACTAACAACAAATACCATCTCAAAAGATGAACTATGTATATCCATTTGGATTTTCGTACCAAATTTCATTCAAATCAAACAAAGCGTTTGGTTATTACAAGCAAAATTATTTTTTTAGAAGGACTCTGATGCAGAATATTGGTTAAACGGTGCACTTTCGCATAAAGATAAGTTTTGTTAAATCGTCTTATTTTGGGCCGAGGAATCTGTGGTTAAGCCATGTTCTCCTATTTCCAAAATAACCTGTATATTCGAATAAGGAACGTATCTTTGTAAAGAATTATTATGATGAAAATACTAATCGATAAATAAGAGATTTATTTTCCATGAGTCAGATTGACGTTTGACGTTTATACTAATTTCTGAAAACCAGAAAAAAGAAAAAATATGTCATATATATAATAAAAATGCAAAAACAGTTTTAAATGTAACTTTTAATCCTGAACAAATGTGCACTCTGCAGGTTTTTCTGTAAAATGTGTAAATGAGCAGGAAATTCGCACCTGCCGCCCGTCAACACCCTGTATATCAATATCTACTAACAGAAGATTAATTGCAGGTGAGCATTCTATGCTTTATGTATGATTTAGCAAAGTTTGAGATTTCACCACGAACTTTCCAACTACGAGAACATTTCATCAAGCTTCATCTAAATGGAGTGCAAATTTCAATAAATTACATGTGTTCTTTGAACTTCACATCTTCTTGTTGTCATCCAGCATACCTAGTAGTAGCAAATCTGATAAAGATGGAATTACACAAAGCTTCTGTAAATACTCCACTCGAAAACTCTAAGATTTCCTTGACAATGTACGAGAATTAAGCCGGTTTATGTATTTCATATGGAGAGAAATTAGTTTCTGCAGTTACTCTAACGTTTTCACTTAAACTAAGAAAGTGTATTATTCCTTTATACTTTGAAATATTACCTAGACTCACTAAGAATGAAACCTAGCACATGTATTTAAATCCAGATTAACTTTAGAAACTTCATTGAAAGATGATATAGCCAAAAAGATATGTTCAAATCTAAATTTTATCCAAGTTATATACCGGGTGGTGTAGTTAGGGATGAACATAGGTATTTAACATGGGATAATAATTTTATGCAATTCCCTGCTCTCCTGTTCATTTTACCAAATTAAAAGACAAATTATGTTATGCTACAGTAAATGTACATAGTGGGATGATGTGCACATTGCGGGCAAATGTAGAATTCCAGGAAATACAACAACAATAACCTCACATAACGCAAAAAAGTCACAACTGGAAAACTCGGGACGAGTTTTGTGCGTTGTGCGGTTATTGTAGTTATATTTAGTTGAATTGCAAGCGAAAATAATACAAACTTGTATTAACATTTTTTATTATATTTTTGGTTTCTTCGCAAATTTAAAAATATTCAAAATTTCGGTTCATGTGTACCAATATCCAGGATAGTTGTTTTCTTTTTTCATGTTTTATAAATTATGTATAAACGCAATCTAACTTATGGAAAATAAATTCCGTTTTTTTTATGGCTATTACCACCATAATATTATAATATTTTTTTTATAATTAAGACACGTTCCTTATTCGAATAATATTTATTTATGTATCAAGGCACTGAAGATCCACTTTATATTACAAATGTAGAATTTAGTTGCCGAGACCCGTAGGGCCGAGGAAAATAAACCATATGAGTGATAAAAAGGATTTTCAAATTTTAAAATCGAAAAATTGTGAAAATGTAAGAAATATTTTGTTATACGTTGTTTACATATCTGTCAGTCAAACAGACGAACTTACGTCCAATGTTATTAACTGCCGGATATTGTAGTTATCGTAAATAACACTCAAATTTATATATATATATATATATATATATATATATATATATATATATATATATATATATATATATATATATATATATATATATATATATCTCAAGTTTCTTCATCGGAATTATTAAGTTCGTTCTTGGTGCACATACTTTTTGTTATTTTACGTACAAATTTACTATTGTACATCCTATTATACACCTACTCAAATTATTTTATATGTAACTTACAATAATTATTAGTGCCGATTTCTGAACTTTTAATGGCGATTTTTGTGAATTTTAGTGACGATTTCAAATGACCATTCATTATTTAATTTTCTTCTTACAAAAAGCACATAATTTTGAGCTAATTTTGAAATAAAATATTGTGATATTTAATTTTGTGTAATAAAATTTTTGTAATTCATATGTAAAAAAAATAAAAAAATATATCATCACGGCATATTACCCATTGCTGGGTGAGCCAATCTGGTTTGTACGCAGATATCGGTAATGATGATGACATATTTGTACCGTGCGGGCGTTTACCAGGTGTCACCTTACGGGCACTCATTGCTGGCGTGGAGAGTGCACCACAGGGGTCAATTTTGTGCCATTTAAAATTTGAAATATTTAGCGTCGGTCGGGATCGAACCCGGTTCCCCAGATTCGCGACCAGACACTAAGGCACGCGGCCACGAGACCCCATGTAATTCATATGTCATCGTTATAATATAGGTAACCAAAATTTTGCGAGATATTGCTTATATGAACTTGTCCACTGAATTTTAGGTCTTTCATTTCAATTTTAAGTTTGATTATTTACCAAATAAATTTAACTATTGTCCTTTGTTAGGTACTGTTTTTTGCATTTCCTCTTCTATATACGAATTTCATATCCTGTTTATGAAGTTCTCTACTTTTCTTCTCGTAATTATGTTTTCACAATAGCGAGAATTCGGACATTCTAACAATTAGAAGAAAGACAAAAAGTGAAGGGATGAATGGGCATATGACACATGACATGTGGCATGTGGCGTAACGCGGCGTCGTGTCGCGTCACGTAGCGTGCGTCACCGTAGCCGTGTCACCCGTGGTCATTATGGAAATTTATAGCCCGACGTTACACACAAACTTCACTCATTCCTTAAAACTTTTCCTTCATTGTTTTTGTATAGTGCCTTGTCCGCTGCTCTACCTCACTCGCGCATTTAGACAGGGCCGCATTTACGGGAAATTTGTCACAATATTGCGAAAGCGATAATGGATAAACATTTCGAAGGGGGAAGGACTTAAAATAAAACTCGATCAATCGGAATTAAATTATAACGCTAATCAAAAACAGAGGAGTAGAATTATAAATCCAACCTAGTTCGTAGGACGAGTTCCCAAAATGAGATGGGTTTCGATCAGTACCGAATGACGGGGGTTCGAACTGCACTAGATAATTGATAGGGCGCCAGTGACTCGGACGGAGCAACCCAAAATAGACTGGGCCGATTAACAAGTCTTCGGGAAGGGGGAATTTGAGAATCGAATTCGGGATTAAATGAAATATGCTGTTATAGTTCCTTGAACAACCAGCGCTTTTTTGGATGAACTAATGACCACAGGGAAAAATGTTATATACAAAAAATGATGAAGAATAAGGGGCTAATTTATCAGTAATAACAAACCGAGAATTCAACCAGTGGTTCTCAAACGGTAGAACAAAATGATATTTTTTTAAATAGCATCCTAAATAGTTTGTTAGCCTATTAAATTCAAGGATAACATTGTATATAGTTGTATAACAATTATTTTGAGAAAAATGGTATTCAAAATTATAAATAATGTAATAAAAATGGTTTACTACTAGTGTAACCAAAGCAAAAGACCTGTGTATTGAGCCTATTGCAATAGTGTAACATTATTTTTAATTTTTAATACCATTTTTAAACGTAAGCGTATGTATGAAATAATTTAATGAAATCAATAATCTTTATTAAAACTTTATAACATGCCATTTTCATGTCACTATTAAATAGTTAAAAATTATTAAATACAGTTTTTTTTTATTCTGAACCATTTTTTGTTTTTACAATTATGTTCTAAAATGAATAAGGCAGAAATTACAGTCGTATGAAAATTTTACAATTTTTTTTCCTATCATTTGGATGAACGCTTCGATCCGAAGATGGCCATCCATAGCCGCAATCGATCATCGAAAAGGTTTTTATAAATAAATAAATATAAAACGCAGCGTGCTGTAATATTTTTTAACCTAATAAACATGTTTTTCCTATGTTCCATAAAAAAAGTAGACGTCCGGTATGTAATAAATAACCAAGTGTGTGTTTGTGTGTGTGCCTCCTCAATAAAGTGGTCGCCAATACTACATCATCAGTTGGAAAAAAGTGTCATCGTCGGTAAAACAGGGCGTAACACCATTGGAACCACGAAAACATTAATTTGATTCACGATATGATCGTAACAGATCAGTCAATCAAGGGTCGAGAAATGGTAGAGACAATGGACCTCTCCCAGAAAGTAGTTAAAAACATTTTAACCAATGAGTTAGGAATGACAAAAATTTCTGCGAGGTGTGTCCCTCGGCTTCTGAGGGTTGATCAAAGACGTGATCGTTTCTAGACTTATACGCCAATTCTGAACAAATATGTAAGTCTTACAGATTTGTAAATTTGTAAAAACATGAAAAAAAGTATCTATTTTTGTTGATTATTACAAAATTATGCATAAAAATGGCAGGTCCGTTGGGATTTAGTTCATTATTTACATATTTACAGATTCGTAAGACTTTACAGATATGTTCAGGCATTAATCCGTCTTGCTGCTACATTATGAAGCTGATCCTGATATGTTTTGGAAAGATCTATTACTAACGATAAGACTATCAGCTTGAGTCAAGCACCAATAGAAACAGTGGAAGTAAATGTCAACGCAAAAAAATCCAAATTGAGTCACAAATCAGCTCAAAACTTCACTGAGACACTAATGATAGTTTACATAACCTCACAAAAAATATTTGTGCGTCTTAGACCAGGAATAGAGGGGAGACAAGGCATAGTCACGCTATGTTTCCAAATCATCTGAGCGATTTTCAATCTTATTGCAATGTCAGACTCAGCCGCAAAAGGCTAATCGACCAGTTAAATACTGTTATGTTACAGTTGGCCAAATATAAATAAATACTTGATTTTGTTTTATAAAACTAAAAATAAATACGAAAGAACATTCATAAAAAAGTAATGTAAATAATAGACAGGTTAAAACGGTAGGTGATTCTTGTTGACACTAAAAACTTATTCGTTCGACTGCACACGCATGTGAAGCCTCATTTACACGTTGGGCCAACTAACGCCAATAAACCAATATACATAAATATCGGCGAGGAAAAGCAAGGCGACTCGGCGCAAGTATTTTGCGTATACACGTTGGCAAGTATTTGGCCCAGACCATCAGGCTAGTATCAGACGTTTCTCGTTTCTTTGACTCGTGCTCCAAAAACCGACTCTGAGGCGAGCGTTGGCAAAAGGCGAGTGGCCAAGGCGAGTCGCTGCGGAATTAGACGAAAAACTGTTCCACACGTTGGTGTAATCTCGGCGTTGGCTTTCATTCACCTAACCTCGGCCAACGTGTAGATGAGGTATAACACATTTGGCCGTCTAGCCTTTTGCAGCTGATTCTGACGATGCAATAAGGTCGAAAATCGCTAGGATGATTTAGAAAGTCGTTGTGCACCTAGTGCTGTCCTATACACGGTGTTTCAAAAATACTGTAAAAATTGAAGGGCATATGGTACTGACCAAAATAAGTAAAAAAGCTTAATCAACATAGGACTGATCTTCAATTGAGCGAAAAAACGAAAAACTGAAAAAGATAGTGTTCGAACAAAATTTTGTCTGTCAGTAAAAGACTATAAAAAAACAATAAAATTTTATATGAAAGGTTTTTCTCAATTTCTAATAGTTACGAAGTTATTTGAATATTAAATATTGGCCAAGGTCGCCACTACATTTAACATAGTATAAAAAAAGCACATCTAAGATGACCTCTGAAAGGTAAACAAAAAATCCCACTTAATCAAAGTCGTAACTCTTATAATAGCAGACGTAAACCCCGTAAAAACTCATTTTTCACTGCCTTAAATCTCGGAAACTATGGAAGATCGGACCCATGTTGATTAAGCTTTAAAAATTTCTACAGTATTTTTGAAACGCCCTGTATATGTTAGGCCAAGAATTTTCAATCTATCTTCGTAAAAACGAAAAATTGTAGTAAGGGTTTAAAGTTTTAAGGTAAAGGTATTTAAAATTTACGCAGCCCCCCCTGTTTTGGCTCGTGGCGACAACACGTGGGGAGTTTTTAATTAACGGCACATCGCACAACCATCTGACAGAATCTTTCTTATAAAGATTTTTTAATTTTTTGATACCTTATCCTACTTCTACTTTTAATGGAAATATTCAGAACACTTTGCAGTCTAATTTTAACTAAATATCTTTTAACTGGTGAAGGGTGAGTACTTTGTGTTTGTAATTGCGTCAGGACTGTAAACTTTATACAACAGACTTTTTATAAATTACTTATAGAAGCACAAAGTAAACTTTTTTAAGATCATGTAATAAAAAATCTGTGCTTCGTCGCTGCCAGAGGAGTGCGAGGGGATATTTTTATAAGATCTTTTCCCTTATGAAATTTTGGGGAGGGATAGTTCAATTTTAAATAAAATAAACAAAAATATTTTTGTTTCCTCTATATACATCACAGTTTATATTTGATTTCAATCTTTTAAAAATTAGAAAAAATAAATATCTTCATTTACTCCTGTTGAATTCGCTGATGATATTCAAAACTTCAAATTATAAATTTTCAATAAATGAATGTATCATCATCCCTTATTATATATTTCTGAATGTACCACCCTGATCTTATTGACAGGGTAACCCATTAGAAAATTGGTCTACTTTTTACACTTTAGTGCCGATTTCTGCACTTTTAATGACAAATTTGCACACTTTAGTGACGATTTCAAGTAATAGTTATTTATGCAATAGGAGTGTAATCACAAACTTTATGAAATGTGGTCAAGTATTTATACTTGAGTTGCTACAAGATTTTTTATACTGCCTTAAATAACATTTCTGCAACAAATTAGAAACTTGACCGACGAGCAGTCGACAATTTGAACACATCAAATACCAAGTCCACATTTGACAGATAACAGATCCGAAGTTGAATACTGCAGTACTGTCAGTATTACCAATATAAATGTAAAGAAAAAACAAAATTTAAGTAAGACAACTTAAATGCCACACCTGTATTGATGGTGGTAGATCTGTAATGTGTAAAGTAAATAAAATACGAAAATTGTTTACTTTACGCACTGTTTGTACATCGGAGTATACAATTTATTTATGCAACAAGTGTGTAAAGTAGTACTTTTTTGGTCGAGTGCGAGCTGAATGCGGAAATTGTAGCACGAGACAAAAACCAGTATTTTACACACGTGTTGCATAATAGTTATTTATGTAACAAGTGTGTAAAGTAGTACTTTTTTGGTCGAGTGCGATGTTTTACGCATGAGGCGCAGCCGAATGCGGAAATTGTAGCACGAGACAAAAAATACTATTTTACACACGTGTTGCATACAACATTTTTCCTACAACCGAAATGGTATTGATGTTTCTCATAATATTGAGTGTACAGGCATCCAGCAGCTTCAAATACTGTTAGTAGGTACTCTTTCTCATAATACTGTAAAGAACGTAACTTAAACATATGGAAGAATCTCAGAAACGATGATTAGTCTTTTACAAATTGTACATTTAATATTAATATTAAAAATTAGGTTAGGTTAGAATAGATGTCAAAAAAATTTTAATGTTCTTAAAAATTAGATTAGTGCTCAATCTGTTAAAAAAATATTAGATTTGTTTCATTTACAGTGTATATTCATATTTCTTAATAAATTTTATTACTTTCATTATTATTTACTACCTAATTATATACTTGACAGGTAAATTAACCGAATAAATGTTGCCTAGCAAAGCTTATTTACTTTTCAAGCACTAGTGCGTGAAAAGTACTTTTCACGCACGGTTGTAGGAAAAATATTTTTCCCACAACCGATATGTTATATATATACTCTTACCAGGCGTCACCTCACGGGCACTCATTGTTGACGTGGAGAGTGCACCACAGGGGTCAATTTTGTGCCATTTAAAGTTCGAAATATTTGGCGTCGATCGGGATCGAACCTGGTTCCCCAGATTCGCGACCTGATACTCAGGCACGCGGCCACGAGACCCTATATCTTTTAATATAGTTAGTTTTTTTTTCATAATAGTGTACAGTACAAAATGTAACTTAAACAAACACATGGAAGAATCTCAGACAGAAGTGGATTAGTCTTCTAATTGTACAAATATAGTACATTTAATATTAATATTAAAAATTAGATTAGTACTCAATTTGTTAAAAAATTGTTACATTTTTTTCATTTACAGTGCATATTAATATTTCTTAGTAATTTTATTACTTTCATTATTATTTACTACCTATCTACTTGACAGGTAAATTAATCGAATTTTAATGCAAGCACTAGTGCGTGAAAAGTACTTTTTACGCACTATTGCTTGAAAAGTGACTTTTTACACACTGTAAAGAGTACATGAGAAGTATTTTCGCGTACGGTTGTAGCAAAGAGTTATTACTTTTTAAAATATGCGAGTTTATAATGTCTTCGTCACACATTCACTTTATTCCAAATTATTTACTTATTTCTCAACTTTTCTGCTATTTCTACTTTGAATTCTGAAATCCTTTTCCGGTAAATGAATGTAGAAAATAACGAAATAACGGAAGTAAACCAAATAATACTTCTTTGAATTTATGATGCCCTGTCAGATAGAAACCGCTTGTGTTTCAATGAAAATGAAATTGACACACCCAGAAATGTATAATCGGCCGTCATAATTATATTTAGGAAATATAACGCATAATAATGAATTAATTTAATAATATAGTCATATGAAATGATCGATGTAGTAATAGTAGTATTTTGTAAATATATTATGCATAAAACAATAAATGTTTATTAACCAAATAAGTGTAAATATAAAATAAAAGAAAACTAATTCGTGTAAGTGAAGTACTGGCCATAATACGTATTGTTTTGTTAGTTTTTGTAATGTAACACTACACAATTACGTTCATTTTTTTATATTCACTGTATGGATTGAATTAAATTCGTAATGTAGACATAAATATGTACGACGGTGTTTTTATTTGGTTTTTTGTACATTATTTCATAATCCGCTAAATTTCAATTATTGATTAATATTAAGCTTTAATAATTATGAATTACAAATTTAAAAACATGTCACGTCCAATCTGACCAATTATATTGTCATGGTTCTGAAAATATTATGTATGCCAATCAATTAGTTAAAAAATATCATTTTAGAGATAATAATAAAAAGATTTTTACATGAAAATATGTATTTCATCAGACAAGGCCATTTATTTATTTATTTTAAATAATTGTCATATAATAGGCCATTCCACCGTAATCAAAAATAGTAAAAGTTTATTGAAAATATGTATGATAGTTAAAAGATGTGGAAAATTCCATTTTTTTTATTATAAATTACTCCCTCTAAAAATACGGCGTGTATTACTTTTAATGACGCAGGATATATACAGGATGTCTCATTATCGATGTTTTTTAAGGTATCTCGGGTAATATTAACGACAGAGCAAAACAATTTGCACATTCCAGGGTCAACTTTTCGAGAAAAGTCACCACAGGAAACTACAGGCAAAAAAACGTTTTTCGTTAATTTCGAAAATATCTCATATCTTATTAATTATGATAGTTAGAGAAAAATTGTTTTAACAAATGCTCAACTGTTTTTTAGGTAAAATAAAATGGCGTAATTATATTTTTCGAAAATTTTTGAGATATCACAAAAACTTATGATTTTTTAAATCGGAACCTATATTAGAAATAGTCTCGTCGTTTTGCGCATTTCATAAGCTTTTGAACGATATAACAAGTCTACATTCTTTTGTTTTAAACATGAATATCAGATAAATTATTAATTTATTGGGGCGAAAAAATAAAAAGTATTAAGAAACAAATGAAAAATCAATGAAAAATCATCATTTGTATATTTTGATTCTATAATTATTAATTATGTTCTCAAAATTATTCTTAACTAATTATTATCGGGTTAGTTAAATTATTATTTATCAACGTTACAGTTGGCTTTGAAAAAAATGGTTTAATATGCTTTCGAAGTAAATTTTCTTTATTTCTTTCATTTGTTTCTTAATAATTTTCAATGTTTTCACCATAAAAAATTAATAATTTATCTTTTATTCATGTTTAAAATAAAAGAATGTAGACTTGTTATATATCATTGAAACGCTTATAAAATAAGCAAAACGATGAGACTATTTTCAATATAGGTTCCCATTTAAAAAATCATAAGTTTGTGTTATATCTCGAGAATTATTAAGTTTTCATAAAAATTTAATCTAATTACGCTATTTTATTCTACCTAAAAAAACCGTTGAAAGTTTGTTAAAACAATTTTTCTTTCATAATCAATATCATAATGAGATATTTTCGAAATGAGCGAAAAACGAGTTTTTGCCTGTAGCTCAGAAACAAAAGGGGATCGAAATTCCATGTGGTGACTATTGAACTTTTCTCGAAAAGTTGACCCTGGAATGTGCAATGTTTTGCTTTATCTTTCATATTACCCGAGATACCCTAAAACATATCGAAAATGAGACAATATATACACGCGTGTTTGAACAAATAGGATCTAAGTATGAACTTCTACTTTGTGAAACCCAGCCCTCACGCCACCTCAACTAAGAATATACCTCTTCGGGTGTGTCGGATCTGTTCGGATGCTGTCGGGGTGACTTTATTTTTTCTTGGTTTTTGTAAAATGTGAGAAAAAGTGATATAAATTAAGTATAATAATTTATTTTATTCTCTAATAATGCAATATAATATCACAATTTAAATATGCATTATTTTGTAATTTACTCAACATTTTTTCGTGGCCTGTGAACCACTGTTTGTTTATATCTGATACACCCACATTACCTACGTCAAAATGCAAATTTAAAATTCCGACTTTAATATCTCTCTTATTTGGAGGACTTTTTAACTCGGACTTTCACATGTGTTCTTATAGTTTTATGTATTTCAAGACAAAAAAAAAAAATAAAAGTCATGGTATAGCCTAATCCAGATTAATTAATTAAATTAATTAATAAAAACTGTTTTAAAGAGAAAAAAGTCTTGTCAATTTTGCAAAATATATATGTAGGTGTTCCATTACAAATATACATATCATTGCATGAAAATGGAACACTCGGTAGAAAAACTTATACTGCTAAAAAACACACAAACCGATGTACCAGCCTGTATATTGTAGAATATGTTGATTGTATGGTTTTCATTGTTAGTGGTCGTAGATTTTTGTCACATAACGAGACGACACGTTCTACGATATTAATTTAGACTTAAGAAAAATGTGACTTACCAATATTTTTATTTCTTCATTGTTTATTAAAAAAAGTAACTTAAATTCAAATTCACTGATAATTGTATCATTTCGTTAGACAGAGAGTTACATAAATAGACAGATAGTGTGGTAAAACAGGTGACTTCTGTCCGAGCAGTGGAATATACAGACGCTGTTGAGTCAGTTGAGTATACAGACGCTGTGGAGATCGGTAGGCGGACAGTTGAACGTGATATAAATAAAAAAGTGACAAAAATAGTAAAAATAAATATTTGGTAATATCGTGGAAATAAATAGGACAGTAATTTTTTAAATAAATAAATAGTGTTAGTGTTATTTAGTTAATTATAGTTTTAGTCTTAATTAGTTTTTTAAATAATTGTTTAATATTAGTAATAGTCATTTTCATTATAGTTTAATAAACACTTATTTTAATTAATAATAATTGTCTAATATTTACACTTCACCCAAATAAATAAAAACGTTACAATATGGTTAGAAAGATTATTTATGTTGGCATCGAAGAGTGTCTAAATACTCTTAATTTAATGTCTTATTATTATTGAAATATATGCAAAAGTATAATGCAATTTGACAGTTATTACTTATAATTTGGTAAAAATAGTAATCGTGGAAACGTATTCAGTAGCTGAATTGGTTAGGTCGTAGCACCGTAATAATTAATTAATTAATAATTCAAATCCTGCCCACCTCACATTTTAATAATTTTTTTATTTTGTAAAATTTATTATTAAATAAATTACAATTAAAGTATTTTATTGAATAAATTTACGAGAAATAAAATTTAAAAAATATTGTACCTCACTACTTTATAAAATTAATATTTTAAAAAAATGTGAATTCAATCAAATACTTGATATACTAAACAATTTAGATTTTAATTTTGTAATTTTTTAATAATACATTTTACTAAATAAAATAAAAAATAATAAAAGTATAAGGCGGACAGGAATTATTATTACGGTGCCCCGATCTAACCAACTCAGCTACTGAATACGTTTCCATGATAACTGTTTTCAATCAGTTATAAGTAATAACTGTCAAATTGTATTATACTTTTGCAAATATTTCAAAAATAAGCTATTGAATTAGGAGTATTTAGGTACTTTTTGATGCCAAATTAAATAATCCTTCTAACCATATGAAAAACTCCCACTATAGATTTGCGGGATATATGACAGATGATATTTAAAACAAAACGGTTTTCCCAGGTTAAACGCCTATGTCACGGTTTTCAGTGTTCACACTGCATATGAATACGATAAACAAGTATCCTCGACCAGCTTTGAATTGGTGTTAACAAAAACACAATCTTTAAGGTAATAGTAGACAATTACTGTCATACAAATTTACGTAAAAGAATCTATAGGTGATGGTGAAATAGTTCGCAGTGAGCCGTGAGCTGTGGCGATGTTGTCATTTATAGGGTATATAATCTCCCGCACTTAAGCAGTGGAGAGCGTATGCTTGAACAGCCAGGCTATTCACTCCATTTAACACAGAGATGTAGGTTCAAAGTGAAATAAGTATAAAGGTAATTTCGACGCAATGAATACCTAAATAGTTGAAATGTTAACAGACCGGGTTTTTTGATTTCAGCCTCAAGAATAGAATTGGAAAATTTCTAAGCGCGAGAACAAAAAGTTGTAATTTTCTCTGCCCTGGTTTCACACAAAGAATAAAATATCAATGCCGCAAATGCACGAGTCACTCGGCAAACCATAGTGTAAAAATCATTACATCTTTTATAGTTTTCTTAAGAAATACAACAATCACAATAACATATTTACTTCTAGCTTTTTCAGAAATGAATCGATATGTATCATTTTAGATTTTTATAAAAAAATCGCTGATTTAACTAAAAGAAATGAACCATTGTTATTTGAAAATTATTATTACGTAGGTATATGGGGTCTCGTGGCCATGTGACAGGCAGTGTCTCAATATAGATGAAATGAATGTGGCTGAGTGTCTGGTGACCCAGGTTTATTGTTTCACAAAAATCAAGATATACTCTTGATCTTGACTTGATCTTGTCTTGAAATCAAGACAAGACCAAGACAAGAAGTATTTTTTATTTCCCAAGACAAGCCAAGAAATTATCATCAAGAATCAAGATTTCTTGTCAAGAAATCAAGATTGCAAATCTGCATTTGTATGCTTTGTGTGTCTGGATGCTTTTAATGCTCAACTCAAATACTATTATTCTGAAAATTTCGAAAACATGTATTTCTACCTTATTCTGAATTGGAAAAGATATATATATATATATATATATATATATATATATATATATATATATATATATATATATATATATATATATATATATATATATATATATATATATATATAGCCCTTTCAAACCAACACTATTTTCTTACGTGATATGAAATATCATGGCGATACTACTACTACGAAATATTTATGGATATATTTTAAATTAAAAAATAATTGTAATTTATTTGAAAATTTTGTTTCTTTTTAAATAATGTTTTTCTGAAAGTTTTATCTTCTTCGGCCTATGTTTTGGCATAAAACAAAAATATAGGCTTGACATAAACCATATAATAATAATTTGATTTAAATGCCATCGTCACTGGATAAACATTTGTAGAGAGGGCAGTATAGTAGATAATTACGTGTCCGTAACTCTACGACATACGTCATTAGTATTTGTGGTATGTTAGAAAGTAATGCCACCATTTACGTATATTTGTCACACCACATAAATTAGACATACATCAAATAATATTTCTCTTTCTAATGCAAAATGTTGCTAAGCTATTGCTATATAAAGTGTTGTGTATTGTATCTTCGAACAAATGACCTTGAATAACCATCTTTCGTGAACAATACTATGTAATAAAAATTAAATGACGAGAGGTATTGTGCTCTGCTGGGCACATCATATTTTAATTAGATTTGAGAGAGAGAAATATTATTTTCGGATAAAGCCGATTCCGAATCTGATTTATTTTTGGGGTCTCGTGGCCGCGTGCTTGAGTGTCAGGTCGCGAATCTGGGGAACCGGGTTCGATCCCGACCGACGCCAAATATTTCGAATTTTAAATGGCACAATATTGACCCCTGTGGTTCACTCTCCACGCCATCAATGAGTGCCCGTGAGGTGACGCCTGGTAAGCGCCCGCACGGTGCAAATATTTCATCATTATCGATATCTGTATACAAAGCAGATTGGCACACCCAGCAATGGGTACTAAGCCGTGATGATATATTCATTTATTTTTTATTTATTTTTGTTTGAACACTCTTTGTTTTAAATAAAAAGCACGGATATCGAAATAACACAAAAAATAAATAACCAGTAAACAACAAAGTAATCGATAGAAAAGGAGATTCCCCTAAAATATCAAGAAACAAGAAATATCAAGAATTCTTGAAACAAGACAAGAATTACGTCGCTAAGAAATGAACAAGACAAGAAATTTTTATTTTCTTGTCTTGAAAATCAAACCAAGACTAGAAATGATAATCAAGACAAGATTTCTTGACTTGATGAAACACTATCCAGGTTAGATCCCGACAATCCCGACCGACGCCAAAATTATTTAAAATCTTATATGGCACAAAAGTGACCCATGTGTTGTACTCTCTAATCCAGCAATAAGTCCCCGTTCGGTGACAAATATGTCATTACCGACGTCTGTATATAAACCACTTATATTTTCATATTATAAACTAGATTAATTATAAACTGTAAGTGCCAAATGTAAATCTTTTGTGAAATTTATCAATGAAACAGATATAATTGCTTCATTTTCCGTGAAGGAAATAAAGGTACGTTGGTAGGTAGGTACTCATCTTTTTTTGTAAGAAATAAAATATCATCGTCTTTATTTCTGTCCTCAAGTAAAATTCGTTCTGAACAACTCTAAGCAAATTGGTTGAAGTACCTCTCAAATACGTCTTTATTCCGGGCTGATCTTTTATTATAAATTGGTATGAGAAGTAGTATTATTGAAATAGAACTGGTATATCCGTTTTGTATAAATTATATGGTAAATTGTTTAACAGTATAGTCGCGTTTGTAATTGCTTTGTTATTAAATATGTATTGATAAAATAATATTAATTGCTTTTCCAGGTAATTAGTTACATTCAATATGTCATTGTAAATTAATGTTCAACTACTATATTACACAGTTATCAATAAGATACAAATAACATTTACCGTATTTTCTCGCATAATACACAATTAAAACGGAAGCGTTATTATATTAAGGTAATTATATTTTATGAATGATGGAGTTATTTCCAAGAAAAATATTATAACTAAATATATTATCATGGTTTATTACCCATTTCTAGGTGTGACAATCTGCTTATATTCACAGATTTCCTAATGACAATACCGTTGAGAACGTGACGAGGCGTCACCTCACGGGCTCTTAAAGTTTTGGTGGAGAGAGCACTGCAGGAAGAACGTTGCATTGTTTGAAAATTGGAAATAAATTTCAAGTTTCAAGATTGACGTCGGTCGGAATCGAACCCGGGCCGACGGAATCACAGCTGATACCCAAGAAGATTAAATTCCAAAAAACATAAGCGAAATGAAAATTCTTAAATTTTACACTCACATTGTTTATATACTATCGAATTCATAATTATTATAGTCAGTTAGTTTAAAACTCAATACATAATTAGCTTTAAAAAAATTCAAAAATTATGAAACATACTTTCAATTATAAACGACCTACACATTTTTACGTAGGTAGGTATACTAATTTTCATATTTCTAAATTAATTATTATAAAAATAATAACAAAATAAAGTGTGTTCAAAAAAAACCTAACTCGGAGTAGGCTATGAACGTATGTCTGATATTCAATTCAAAAGTCAAGTTGTCAAAATTGACCAGGAAATGTAATTTTTCTGAAATTCATTGTAACAAGCAGCAAAAGAATATTGCCATTCGCCGCTTTCGAATTTATTTCCATTTCTAAAATAAGATTCGAAAAGAAAAGCCTTGATTTCTTTAGATAACATTTTTGACAATATCTCGTGTCAAATTGACATTTCATATTAAAACATACCTTTTTCTGTTCATAGCCTACTACGAGCTAGGTTTTTTTTTTAAATCCACTGTATACAGGATATTTCAAAGTGTAAAAAAATTTAAGGGCATATAGTACTGAGCAAAATGAGCAAAAAAAGCTAAATCAACATAAGTCTGATTGTCTTCGAGAAAAACGAAAAATCGAAGAAAAACTGACAAAGATAGTGATCGTACAAAATTTTGTCAGTAAATAGACTACAAAAAAAATTATATGAAACAATTTTCTCAATTTCTAATTATTATCTACAATTATTTGATTTTTTAAAAAAAACTAAACCACATCTAAGATTACATCTGAAAGGTAAACAAAAAGTCTCGTTTAATCAAAGTCGTAACTGAGAAATATTCGTTTTCCGGGAATGGACTGTGTCATATTTTGAGTCAGAGCTCAACGTTTCGCCCGCAGTCGTATGGGGCATCTTCAGGAGCAAGGGGGATAGTACTGTCTTAAACAAGGTTACCCGACGTGTCAACCACGCTAGAGGCCGAGTTTAAGCAACAAGTTGGTTTATTTGGCCTCTAGCGCGGTTTACACGTCGGGTAACCTTGTAAACTGAGTCTCCCCCTCTTGTTGCTTAAACTCGGCCTCTACCGTGGTTGACACGTCGGGTAACCTTGTTTAAGACAATACTATCCCCCTTGTTCCTGAAGATGCCACATACGACTGCGGGCGAAACGTTGAGCTCTGACTCAAAATATGACACAGTTTATTCCCGGAAAACGAATATTTCTCATGACTCAGACTGTGGAAGCCTACGCAATTAAAGTCGTAACTCTTATAGTTTTGGAGATAGCAGAGGTAAATCCCGTAAAAACTAATTTTTCACTGCCTTATATCTCGGAAACTATTGAAGATTGGACCCATGTTAATTAAGCTTTTTTACTTATTTTGGTCAATACTATATGCCCTTAATTTTTTTACAGTATTTTTAAACAGCCTGTATAAAAAATGACCTCCGTCTAAATAAATGCTCAACTTCATTGATATCTTATATCAATATATATATATATATATATATATATATATATATATATATATATATATATATATATATATATATATATATATATATATATATATATATATATATATATATATGAATGGAAATAATTTTAATATGTTGTAGATGTAGTTTTTAAGAATAATTTTAACTTTATTTTTTTCGATTTCTTCATTTTGTTAATAACAAATAAGAAAGTAATAGTGTTAGATCTCAGATTTTATTAATATTTACGAATTGAAATTTGGCATGCTGATTTAGAATGCTGTTTTTATAGAAAATATTAATAAATCTTTATTTGAAATTGATTAGGTAGTTTAATTTTAATATTTTTTTACAGTAAAAGCGCACCATGCCTTCACGCGCGTATATAGTAAAGAAATAAAATTAAACTAATCAATTTCAAATAAAAATTTATCAATATTTTATACCGGGTATCTACTTGAAATCCGTAATATAGGAAATACAATGTTAATTTTTCATTTTGCTGAGTTAGTTACCCATTAAATTTAGACAAAAATATTTCGTATAACGGTTGTAGATAAAGAAATTCTGCACCTAAAGCACTAATAAGATTTGATTTTGCACGTTTTCGTAATCTGTAAAATTGATTTTGAAATTTTATAAATCTTGCTCATTTTTATTGATACCCATGGAATTGACGCAAAATTACAAATAAATTATGATGTTTGAACTGTCAAGGCTAACGCACACTTGAGCGACCGAAGCGAAGCGCGATAAAGAGAAGTTTTTTCATTTAATGGATTATTATCTAGCATACGCGCACTTTGGAGCAACGAAGAGCAGAGCAACAAGGCGACTATACACAAAATAATACATTGAATGAAAAAACTTCTCTTCTCGGCGCTTCGTTTCGCCGCTCTTCGCGTCGCTCAAGTGCGCGACGGCCTTTAGAATACTATTGAATTATCCGCAGATTCTCTTCTTGATAAAAACGCTCCTTTTATAAACCAAATCATAATAAATAGTAATATAATAATTAAGATATGTATTTTTATGACACAATTAAAATAAATTAATATCAAACTTTTCTTGACCGTAGTGACAGATCAAGCATTATGCATTTATTTATAATTTTGTGTCAATTGCATGGCTATTACGCAAATGAGCAAAACAATAAAATGTTCAATTTTGTTTTGTAGGATACAAAACATGCAAAATCAAATCTGATTAGTGATATAGGTGACTATAATTAATAGGTAATTAATTACAGCAAAATGAAAAATATAAGATTGTATTCCCTATATTTCGGATTTCACGTAGACACCCTGCATAAAAACTGCATCCTGAATCAACATGCAAAATTTGTATTGTACCTTGTCTTGTTCTAGACGTTATTGTTTATGTGATAACATTGAATTCTTCTTCTTTGTTTTAAAACAAAGCATGAAATTGCAGTGGATAAAATCCACGCCACGTTGATTTATTTATTTAATTGTGCATACACGTTACTTGTACAATGTGCGTCCGTCCGTTGGTTGTTTGGTTTTTTGCATTAGGGATGGAACGGTTATGGTCGAGGTGATATTTATCGAGTATACGGGGTAGTTGTTAGTATTCCGGCTTGGCGATGTGATGTTAGGTGCACTTGTGCCGGGCGTCGATGTTTAGCTATGCCACGTGCCGTTCAGCCCTATATTCCTATGTCCGATATTAAGATCTGCCTTAGCCATTTACCCACTACCCATTTACCCCAATTAGCCCAAAACCATATTCAACAATCGATCACCACCTACCCATACAGGGTGATTGAAAAAGCAGGGACAAATAGCTATTTTGTTTTAGACATATAATTTAAATTATAAAGTTGCGCGCGAAGTTAGATGCCATTTCTTGGACTGAAAAGATCCGGAATCATCGTTGATTTTTAAAATTGAAGTGTATATAAATTTTATATTCTTGGAAAATATTTCAAATTAGCTCTGCAGTGATGCCAAATACTTGCATATTCATTTAAAAATAACCTTGTTATTAATTTTTGCATGTTATATTTGTACATATTCATTTTTTTGAGGATATATTGTGACGTTTATCTGATGAACAAATCAAATTGCCTGAATTTCAAAAAGGGTCATATTTCAATACAAATAGATAATATATTTTTAAATTCTTTGGCAGTTCCAAATAATGAAAAATAAATTATACGTCAGGCAACATCAAAATATAACCTCAAACGAAGATGGTACAAATGTTAATGCGAACTGCTAATATTTTTAAATATCATAATTTTAAAAAAATAGCTAGATTATTTTTTTAATGATAATGTACGTATTTAGCATCACTGTAAAGCTAAATCAAAATACTTTCCATAAATATAAATAGTTATTTATGCGTCAAGTGTGTAAAGTAGTACTTTTTTGGTCGAGTGCGATGTTTGCAGCACAGGACAAAAAAAAAACAATATTTTACACACGTGCTGCATACAACATTTTACAATCGAAATGTTAGTGATGATTTTCATAATACTGAGTGTACAGGCATCCATAGCATCTTCAAATACTGTTACTGCTCTTTCTCATAATACTGTATTTACAAAATGTAACTTAAACACTTGGAAGAACCTCAGACAGACGTGGATTAGTCTTCTATAATTGTACAAATTGTACATATACCATTTATATCAAAAGTTAGGTTAGGTTAGAATATATGTCAAAAAAATGTTAATGTTCTTAGAAATTAGATTAGTACTCAACATGTTAAAAAATTATTAAATTTGTTTTATTTACAATATATATTAATACTTCTTAATAAATTTTATTACTTTCATTATCATTTACTACCTAATTATCTACTTGACAGGCAAATTAACCGAATTTTAATGTTGCCTAGCAATGCCTATTTACTTTTCACCTACTAGTGCTTGAAAAGTGACTCTTTACAATGAGTGCGTAAAATGTAGTTCTCATGCATGGTTGTAGAAATAGTTATTTATGTACCTAGGACAAAAAATTGCATATTATAGCAGAGCTATAATATGCATTTTTTGCCGAGGTGCATATTATATTTTTCTGTCTACCTTACTAATAATAGATCTAGAAGGGTAGTACACACAATTACAATAATATTAAATCGCAGTAGGCTTAGCGGACGAAAAAGGTTTGCGGACGAAAATGGACTGTGGACGAAAAATAATGGCTTAGCGTACGAAAAAGGTTTTGCGGACGAAAAGGTTTACGGACGAAAAAGGTTTGCGGACGAAGAGTGATAACCTTCTAAAAAGTGTCATTTTTCGTCCGAAAATAAGTACGCAAAATTTCACTTTTCGTTTAGGTAGACAGAAAAATATATTCTACTATTGTATGGGGTCCCGTGGCCGTGGCCTGAGTGTCTGATCCCGAATATGTGGACCAGGGTTCGATCCAGACCGACGCCAAAATTATTTCGAATTTTAAATGGCACAAAAGTGACTCATGTGGTACACTCTCCACGTTAACAATGAGTGCAGTGTGGTGACGCCTGGTAAATGCCCGCACGGTACGAATATGTCATCATCATTACCGATATCTGCAAATAAAACAAATTGGCACACCCAGCAATGAGTAATATGCTGTAACGTTATATTTTTTATATACTATTTCAATTATAAAAATCAACGATGATACCGCATTCTGCGAAACCGGGAAAAGAATTCCGGATCTTTTCACACAAAAAATGGCATTTAACTTCTCGCGTAACTTTGTAATTTAAACTATAGGGTCTAAAATTAATAATAACGAAAATAGCTATTTGTTTCTTTTTTTTTCAATCAATGACAAAATATTCACAAACGAACAAAAAACAGGTTTTGAAATGAATAAAAAAGATAAATAAAGAATGTTATCGAAATCTGTGTACAGCAGCAATAGTACCCTGAGGTTCACCGGCTTCCTGAATTTGGAGATGAAATAACTTTGTTCCCTTTTGAAAGAATCCAACCAAAAATAGAAAAGCGTAACCACGCTACTAATACATTTTAAAAGATTTCCTTTCAATTTAATCAAACATCAAGAAGATCCTTTGTCCTATGGAGGTGGCAAAAAAAGTGCGAAGCGATTGCTAATGAAAGAAAAACATGTCTCATAAGACGAAGACGTAGCGGCTCGAGCGCTTCAGTGTCGTAACGACGTCCGATTGAAATATTACTTACTGAAAGGAACGAATTGTCCCCTAAGACGCCGGGCGTCTTTTTGTCTCACGTGCGCACCACTAATCACTATCACATGAACTTGTTACAAGTTAGAGTGCACGTCACAAAAGAACGAAATTACATAAATAATAACACAATGGGGAGTGACATCATAGTGGTAGTTCAGTAGTTTGCGAAAAATCAAATAGTTCGACCGGTTTACATTTTCAATAAATATTATGAAATCTGCGCAAATGGTTCGTAATTTTTACGAATTTCTTTCGACTGGTTTAAAACATATTTTAAACTTAATAATTGTGGTCCGGATGTGGTATTTTGCTACCGAAAATCAGTCATTTTAATATGTAAGGATTGGGGAATGTATGAAGATGTATGGTTAGTAAGAATGTTGTTATGAGTGTGAAGTGAGGCAGCTAAATTCTTATGTATGAATGCGATGATGAATGTGCACTAGGCAAAAGAAATGTGTTTGTACAGAAATGTGTGGCGAAGGATGATTGTTGCGTAACTATTATCGTGGTCTGGATGCGGCATGTCGCTACTGAAAATCCGTTACTTTAATAGGGTATTCCACGATTTTTTGATTTTTTTACAAGTTATTGTAGAGATAAAAAATATTAGACCCATATTTTTTATTTTGCATAAAAATTTATAGAACGGGAAAAAATGCAAAAGAATTTTTCAATTTGCCATGACGTCATCCCGTGAGGCCACAACCCCAGCTAGACCTTGGCTAGCTCCAGCTAAAGAGAAAGCTTGATGATCTATGATATAGAAACAGTTACGTCAAGTGAATTTAACTACAAAAATGTAGCGCGGGAAAATATAAAAGTAATAGTAACCCACACTCCCACGCATAACCTGCATTGACTAGCATCCACGTGTGATCCACAATCCACGTCAACTAGGCGGTTTTTGATTCAACATGTGTGTTTGCTTTTTATTTGTATCTTTAATTAAACGTTTAACCACAGTTCTTTGTTACGTTACGTGTATTAACATCTCAACGTCAACAAAAATAATTCGCGGTAAAAGCCAGACATGCGCACAAACAGCATCAAATGAAACAACTTCCGTTGTGTGACCTTGTTAGGGTTCTGACGTCACTTGGCGACCGTTTTAAACAAGAGTATTTTTCAATTTAAATCTTCATTTACAAATACTATATAATTTATCATTATTTTCATTTTATATTAATATACTTTATACTGAAATTTTTACGAAATACTTATTTCTTCAAAAACCGTTGGCTTGGAAAACCCTCTTGTGTAAGGAGTGAGGGAAATTTGCTGTATGAGTACCGATTAGTAAAAATGCTTTTAAGAGAGTGGAGTGCCTTAGCTGAACTCTATTGTTATTATTAGGGATCGACCGATACCGATATCGGTATCGGTATATCGGCCATATCGGTCTTCTTGGCCGATATCGGTATCGGCCGATATGTAAACCACGATATCGGCCTATATCGGTATCGGCCTAAAAAAATAAAAATTGCTTAATATTTCAGTTGCTAAGGATTTTTTAAAGGAAATTAAAACAGAAATACTAAATAAAAAAACAAATCAAGTTTATTCTTATTCAAAATTTAGCAAAAAAAAGTCATTAAAAATGTAGAAGTAAAGTTAAACACTTAGTTAAACAAATTAATATTTAAAGTTAAGTTTTGGCAAGTTGTAATGTAACAAAATTATTGAGCTTTCATAAACATTTCCAGCTGAAGAAAATAGCTGTTCACTAGCAACACTATTTGGCGGTGGTGCTAAATATATTATTGAAAATAGTATATTGTGTTATTAGGAGTAAAAGTGATACTTTGTGTGGCGATCATGGAAGTTTGCACGAGGAGCGAAGCGAGTCGAACAATTGCATGCGAGGCAGACAAAGACACTTTTATTCCGAATGACACATTGAATTTTTTTTTCAAACGCACTACTTTTCTTTTTATTCGCTAATTCTATGTAGTTTCTATGGATATTTATTTATTTATTTTATTTCTACGCCGCCGGCGTAGAAATTAGCTATTTCTACTCCGGCGGCGTAGAAATTAGCTATTTCTATTCCGACGGCGTAGAAATAAAGCTTCTACCTTGTGAATTAAATCACAAAAATGCCATTTCTACGACGTTTGAAAAAAATGTCTTTTTTGCATGTGCTCTGCATTTTTTTGTGATTTATTTATAGTTAATGCCTGTAACGGTAACAGTATATCATTATAAATCACTTTTACCTCACTTATACAGCAAAAAAATTACGACAAAATTTTATGGCCGATATATCGGTATCGGCCGATATCGGCTATGAGTATATCGGTATCGGCCGATATCGGTATCGGCCACAAAAAATCATATCGGTCGATCCCTAGTTATTATTACCATTTTCGGATTTATGTTAACCCACAAGTAAGATATGCGTGATTTTTATGTATGAACATACCCACTTTAATTCTTTTAGGCATTGTATCGAGGCCACACGAGAATACAGGCCTGAATGCTTATCCCTGTCCAATGCGTCACGGCAAACTAAGAGGCCAGCGTGCTAGTCTAGCCTTCTAAAAACAGTCGAAGTACAACAGTCAGCGCGAGTGGACGCATGGTACAGCGCAACACGGAACATCAAATTTAGATTGTTTTTCGTTGAAGGAAATTGCAAAAATGGTTTTAAAATTCTGTGTGCCAATGTGCAAGAGCAATTACGGTAACACGGCTAAATTGATATACCTGACATTAGAGAAATTAGAAGCTAAGTTTTCCTAATATATGGTGAATGTATGTATATCATGCAGAACATCAAATTTAGTTGTCATGAAAAAAAAATTAGGGATATTCAGCAACATTTTACTAAATAATTATAGATAAAACTTTCAGAATAATACTATTAATTAAACCAAATCATAATAAATAGTAATATAATAATTAAGAAATGTCTTTTTATGACACAATTAAGATAAATTAGTATCAAACCTAATAAACTAACTTTTCTTGACCGTAGTGATAGATCAAGCATTATGCATTTATTTATAATTTTGTTTCAATTCCATGGCTATTACTGCAAATGAGCAAAACAATAAAATTTTCAATTCTGTTTGCAGGATACAAAATATGCAAAATAAAATCTGATTAGTGATATAGGTGTAGAATTTTGTCGTCTACAATATTTATTTAAAACATTTTTGACTATAATTAATAGGTAAGTAATTAAAGCAAAATGAAAAAACGACGTTTGAAAAAAATGTCTTTTTTGCATGTGCTCTGCATTTTTTTGTGATTTATTTATAGTTAATGCCTGTAACGGTAACAGTATATCATTATAAATCACGTTTACCTCACTTATACAGCAAAAAAATTACGACAAAATTTTATGGCCGATATATCGGTATCGGCCGATATCGGCTATGAGTATATCGGTATCGGCCGATATCGGTATCGGCCACAAAAAATCATATCGGTCGATCCCTAGTTATTATTACCATTTTCGGATTTATGTTAACCCACAAGTAAGATATGCGTGATTTTTATGTATGAACATACCCACTTTAATTCTTTTAGGCATTGTATCGAGGCCACACGAGAATACAGGCCTGAATGCTTATCCCTGTCCAATGCGTCACGGCAAACTAAGAGGCCAGCGTGCTAGTCTAGCCTTCTAAAAACAGTCGAAGTACAACAGTCATCGCGAGTGGACGCATGGTACAGCGCAACACGGAACATCAAATTTAGATTGTTTTTCGTTGAAGGAAATTGCAAAAATGGTTTTAAAATTCTGTGTGCCAATGTGCAAGAGCAATTACGGTAACACGGCTAAATTGATATACCTGACATTAGAGAAATTAGAAGCTAAGTTTTCCTAATATATGGTGAATGTATGTATATCATGCAGAACATCAAATTTAGTTGTCATGAAAAAAAAATTAGGGATATTCAGCAACATTTTACTAAATAATTATAGATAAAACTGTAAAGAACAAATTTGTAATAAAAAGCAGTTTAACAAAAAAAATAGTAAGCACCTAAGTGTATTTTATTCCAAAGTAATGGTTATTTTAAATACGAGTGCATAATATGCGTACCTATGTATGTAATTTATTTTTAGTTTCATCATTTTCATATTATATTGTTATATTATTTTCATTTGTTAGCTCTAGATCTAAAGATTTATTAGTTATTAATATTATATTTTGCGTTATTTAAACAACAATAAATAATTTAAAGTAAAAATTGAGTTTATTCGTATATTTAGGCCATTTATAATTCGTTTTTTATTTAATTTGTTATGTATATAAAACAGTTATTATATAATATTTGAATAGTTATTTACTAGTTTTATATCTTTATAAATCACATTTTACAGTCCTATTGGTTTTAAAATTCAGTATATTTCTTATGCTGACACTGCGGTCGTTCGAGGCGTAGCGTCGCAGCGAGAGGCTAGCTGTGACGTCACGAATTGAGCATTCAGGTCTGTATTCTCGTGTGGCCTCGATTGTATCCATTAAGCTTTGTACATTCTTCCGGTAGAGTATTGTCCCATAAGTCTTGCAAGGTAGGTTTTACTCTAAACATTCAGATTTTACTGTGTTGTTATTTATTGTGCCAAAAGTAAAGGGTCTCGGTAGAAGATAAATTTGGACTAGAAGATGATCCTTTAAATGCCAGTGGAACTATTTTAATAACTCTATATTTAAAGTTGCCGAAAAATTTTTATATAAATTTCTCACAATTTGTGTAGGTTTTATAATTTGTTAAGCCGGCCAAACTATTCGCTCTTATGCTGCAGATTTCTTACAGACAGTAGGCAAATAAAATTGCTTCTCAAGAATTAATTATTATTACATCTTTAGTGTTATAGACAGTATAAATCACAGAATTAGTGACATTTGTAACTAAGATTAACAGATCAGAAGATCTAGTTTCACAGACAGATACTCATGTACACTGACAGCCGTATTCATAGTATGTCTGACGTGGTTTAAACCAGGTCTATCTTAGGTCTAAGGTTTTTCTTTATTCATTGTAACGGTTGACTTAGACCTAGGTTAAACCTAGTCTAAAATTTAGACCGAGTGTACCCCTAGTTTAAACTATGTCTAAGTCCTGTCATTGTAACAAATATATAATGTTCTTTAAAAAATTGCAATCGTAAGACAATTTTTTTTATTAATTATCAAAATGACAATTTTGATATTAAATGAATAAAACTGAGAATATTCAAGATATTTGTGCAACTTAAATGATATAGAAGGTGAAGAAAACATCAGATGTCATTGTTGAAGGTACTTTTATCATATCTGCCAATTTGATATAATTGAAATTTGTATTTAATTCAGAAAATATAATGAGAGACAGAGTTTCAGATGAAGATAATACTGAATTAAATAATGCTCAATGTAACGAAGCATATTTAGACAAAATCACTACACTATAGGCCCGGTAACGAAATCACTTCAAACCTCACATGTAGTTGTCAAATATTTTTATATAAAAATTAATGTGTTCGACAAATTTGGAGTACAAATAAATGATTTTTACTTAATTTTTATACCCAAATAAAAGTTCTGATATATTGTCAAAACCAGCACCGCCATTATTTTTTTTCTTCCCATTTTTCCTCATGTATACTCGTACATATGAATACATGCTTCTATAAACCTATTGTTGTGCTACATACTATTCTTATTTTAGATAATATTAAGTATTAATTTTTACACTGACAACTAAATGACAATGTAAATATTCGAATGTTTATGTCTGAAACTTACTTCATATTCATCGCAGACCATGTCCAGATGGATACAAGGGCAAAACTCGGTCTACGTAGATTAGGTTTAAACTGGGTCTAAAATTTACTATGAATAAGTCCAGGGTGGTCTAAGTTAGACCTAGTTTAAACTTAGACTACGTAGACCTAGTTTAAACCAGGTCTATCTCAGTTAGGTACTATGAATACAGCTGTGAAAGTTTTAACTGATAAAGGGCCACTTTAAAGGTAAACAATTAAAAAAATGTACCTAAATCGATTATAAATCGTAATTATTAAGCATTTCTCCGTATTGTAATATGTCTATATTTTCTTTTTGTTATTTCATTCTACTTACTAATATCTAATGAGTTCGCTTATCATCAGGTTACCTAACTTTTGTTAATCAGAAGTCATCAAGATACTTTTTAAATAAAACAAATGTGAAAGTTAATCAGCACAAAGAACTTTACATATTAAGGACTCGAAAATGTAGAATAGTACCTACACGAATTACAGAAAAGCTATTAGCTTAGTTGAGTAAACTTTTAAATAGTACGAAGTTTTTATGTTCTCCAACAAAAATACTTGATTGAGAAAAGTTTTAAATTTATTAACTTTCAGTAATATGTATACAAACTAAATCTTTTGTTGCGAGATTTACTCATTACTTCCTGCAAATAAAACTAAGGCATTAAATAAAGATTCTATAGCGGTGCAGTACCGGAGGAGATGTAATTAATTTGGTCGTTAAGCTGCCCTAGAATCCATCAATTTCCTCAAACTTATAAAAATACGATAACGAAAGAAACTGCCTTGCTCGATAACAACTATTTACAAAAAGCAGCACAATGTTCGAGTGCTTCGAAACACTAAACTGTAGATTCATTAGGTAGGTAGGTACTAAAGAAATACTTGTATATTAAACTGCAAATAAATTTTATCCAAACCATGTAAATGAAAAGGATCTATTTACCAAGCTTATTGACTTTATTTTTTTATCACGTTGGTGCCACGGTCTGTGAAGTGCATGTCAGATTTCATTCATATTGGACGATAACATATTTATTTACATTAGAATATTTACCCCAATTTCGTCAAATTGGGTTACTGTTACATTAAAGTATTTCTTGAAAATGTGCAAGCGAAGAAGTCATAAGCTGAGCTACCTCAAATAATTTCTATAATATTAAAGATACAGTAAAATATTATAAGACAATTTTATAGAAGACTAAGGGGGACATACAATTAGAGAAGAAAATATTTTTTTTAAACCAGTGGTTCTCAAGTTACAATACAATGTTTTATTTTTTTTTTAAATGGGATGATATATATTTTTTGGCCTTATTCGATAGAGATTTTTTTTAATTCAACCATATATTCATTTTTTATCTTTATATAACAAAAATATTGAGAAATATTCAATTGAAATTTAAATAAATTTATCTTTTATAGTCATTTTTCAGAAGGCTATGTACGGAAAATTATTTAGTATAGAAATCAAATAGAACACTATTTATAACGTTATTAACAAATATTGCTTTAATTTAAGATCAATTGTTTTTCATGCATAACCTACTGAGAAATAACTATAAAAATGAAATTTATTAATATTTCAATTAAATTTTTCTCAATATTTTTATGTAAGAATATAAAATAATGACATGGTTGAATTCAGAAAAAATACTCTGTCGAATGGTCCTAAAAATAGATTCAGCGTGTCTAATAAGCTTGCTCACTATTAGTAACTTTTTAATTTGAAGATATATGAATTTGGTTAAATGAGCAAAATTGTGCCATTTTGAATTACAAAACTACTGAGGTCAGCAAACATTAATTTATATCAGCGGTATTTTAAATAGGAACATATATTTTTTATTTCCTTATTCACTAGAAAATTTAATTCTAAATTCAACGATTAAGGCAAACGCTCAAAAAATTCGTTATGTAATGGTGTGAAACGATCATATCGTTGAATTCAGAATTAAATTCTCTAGCAAATAAGCAAATAAAAATTGATGTTCCTATTTAAAATAAAAAAGTTAGGTCCCATATTTAGAGAACCGCTGATATAAATTAATATTTGCTGATATCATCAGATTTGTATTTCAAAATGGCACAATTTTGCTCATTTAACCAAACTCGTATCTCTTTAAATAAAAAACTTAGTAATAGTGAGCAAGCTTATTGAGACAGCCTGTACATCATCCCATTTAAGAAAATATAACTTTTGTTTGTAACTTGAGAACCACTAGTTTCTGCTCTAATCGGATATCCGCTTAGTCTTCTATAATATTGTCTTATAGCATTTCATTGTTCTTTAATAATATAGAAATTATTTGAGGTAGTTTGTTTAGTTGTTACATCTTGTATATATAAATACCTATTTTCGCGCTCTAATTTTGTTTCTTATATTTTACCTAAAGAAGATATTGTAACAACAAAAAAAATTGTACTTCAAGGGTTGTAGATATTCTAGAATCCAGCCAATATGTGTTTGACAAAGCATTTTGATTTATTCGATAATTTCTGAAAGTTACAAATGACGGAATAAAGAATCTGCAATAAGTTGTGCAAATGTTGAATGCTTTTGGCGAAGAAGCTATGTCGAAACTATTGGTTTATGTATGGTACAAACGTTTTCAAGAAGTCAGTGAAGATGTGGAATCAAAATGTGGAAAAAATAATCGGAGATCTTGGTGTTTAGTAATGCCAAATCAGTTTGAAGAATGTATTTTATACGACTCATGTGAGAAGAACAAATTGTGGGCAAACAAATGGTGGATTTTTCACCACGACAATCGACAACGTACTGGTTCACTACTTATTCCTAATTTTAGACATGGCCCTCTGTAATTTTTTCCTCTGAGGAGGACACTGAAAGCAAGAGAGGAGCAATGAGAAACCATCCGATTTTTACAATAAGTAAAATGAAGAAATTTAGAAAACAGCTTTCTATTCAGCTGTTGAGAGTGAAGTTTTGTGATATGTATGCGGATTTTCAGACCACAGCCTGTCCCATAATTCAGTAATTTTATTAGGTAGTTTTAAAAGAAAAACCACAAACACTAAATCAAATATTATTAAAGAATGTTCCATTTACTAACTCTTAAATCTTCGTAACAATTACTTACTGTGAAAGTCAACTAAAGACTCACACAAAACACACAATATACCAGGTGTCTTAGGCGGACCAACACATAGGAGATTAACATGTGAAATCAGTTATAGAGCACGTTTACATCGCGCGTACTAAGCATATAGGTCGCATACCAAGTGACGTAACAAGATGGCGACGAATGGTGTAAACACTCTGTACCAAACCTGTAGTACACAATTGGTACACATTTTTGGTACGTTCAAAGGGGGATCTATCAGACCTTACTCATGCACGGTGTAAACAGCAAACGTACCAAAGCAATTCTTCTGCCATCTACGACTACGTTAAATTCAATTAAAATTGTGTACTAATATTTAGGGAAATTGTGTGAGTTTAGTGATATTTACAATTTTAATTGTGTGGGGATGTAAATTACGTAGAATCACAACTATTTTTCCTTATTAAGTAATTTTAGGATAGAGTGATAAATCTACGCATACGCGTGTAACGTACCAAAATATTTAGTATTTTTATTTAGATACCTGTGTAAACATACTGTACTAAGATAAATTTTAGTATACACTTGGTCCTCGTACTAGAATAGTACGTACGGTGTAAATGTAGTCATAGTTTGTTTCAAGATATTTGCAAACGTACCTGCCGCGACTTACGCAACGGATGGGCTCTTAAATGGGCTTGATGGGCAACATGACAGAATTGTAACAAAATATTTGAAATCAAGCACACGAAATATTTGTGTGGAATTTAATGTTTCACTTGGATTTTAAGAAATACAGAACAAATAAAAGCAGGTATATTTATTAGCGGGATTTTGAAAAAGTACCGTTACATCGTTTTCTCAAATTTTGCTAATCCTCTTCTGACGCATAGGATCATAAATACCATGCTGTTTTGCGGTGTACCGCGTCATTACGAAGGCAGGTAGATTTGCAAATATCTTAAAACACACCATAATTAAGAATAGTATTTCCCCAGTGAAAGATATTATGTTGAAATTATGTATACTTATTGGGGGATACTTGTTTTATGGATTGCAGTTCAAATTAGTAAATTTAAATTACACATTTAAATATTAGAAAAAATTATGGAAATTTGTATAATATCCAGGAATGTGGTTCATATCCCGGAAAAAATAGTTAATAAGTAACAGTTTAAATAGCATAGTGGTAGTGTATGCGCTTGGTAATAAATAGAGATGGGTCAATTCCCGAAATTTAAAGACAAGGGAAAATTCCCAAAAAAATTCCCGGAATTTTTTTTGAGAAATTTCCCAATGAATTTCAAATATGAATAAAAATTGTAACTGTAGGTTTATTTAGTTTTATTTTTCAGTGAAATTATGGTAAAAAAATACATATGCACTATCGGTCATACATACGAGTAGAACGACTCTGTAAGAACTAATAAAGAATACTCCCCCATAGTTTAAATGTTCAATATATATATATATATATATATATATATACATATATTCATACTTCTTATATAAAGTAAAGGTGCAATATTCATAAAATCTTCAATGTGTAATTCAAAAGCATTGTACTAAAGTACACAAGCACTTATATTTATTTAAGAAATATTAACCAGAATAACAATTTATGTTAAAGAAAACGTAAATTACTCAAAAAAATAAACAATGTTACATATTTAATAATTATTTATAACTTGCACCAAACATCAAAGGCAAAATCTTTTAAAATTTAGGGGAAATTTACAAAAATATTTCCAAAAAAATATCCGGGAAAAAGGTAACAAAATTTCTTCCCGAAAATCGCGGATGAAGGAATTTTCCCGGGGAAAAACAAAATCCCGGCGGGAATTTTTTGGCGGCACATCACTAGTAATAAACAAAACTCGGAGAGAAAAGTTCAGGACCAACAAGCAGCAAAATTTAATATTTAATTTGAACTTCTCAAAATAATTTTTATTATGTTTTTAATTTTTTATTGATATGGATACGTTACTTTTTATTATGCATATTTTAATTATTTAACTGTACTCGTATGTTGTAATCAGTGTGATTCAGATTTTACAAAATATAATTCATACTTCAAATAATGTTTCTATTTTAATAAAAGTCAATAAAATATTAAAAAATATTAATAATAATTTTTATTTTGAGAAGTAAATATTCAAAATTAAATTTTGCTGCTGGTTGGTTCCGAGCCCAAGTATCTCCGAGTTTTGTTTATTACCAAGCACACACGCTCCCACTATACTTTTTGAACTATTACTTTGTAACTATTTTATCCGGTATACGAACAATAATCTTAGAAATTCTACAAATTTTCTTAATTTTTTTTATATTACACATTTAATTTGTCTAATTTCGACTGAAATCCATAGCATTAATATCTTCCAATAAATATACAAAATTTCTGTTTAATATCTTACACTGAGGAGATACTATTCACAATTAACTAATTTCACATGCTGATATCCTATGTGTCGGTCGGTCTAAGACACTCGGTATGTATATGAAAGTAGCAAGAATCAATTAAAAAATATACCGTCAAGTTGAGAAATAGCACGCGTAGTATATTGGTACTTAGTTCATACAGTGGAATGAATGGAATCTTCTCTTTGTGTGGTTTCTTGTATATGTTTCGAATAATAGCAGTTTTACATTTATCAATAAATTGATAAATTTTTTGACGGTTAAAGTTTTCTATCAATTTATAAATGTTGAAAGTACAGGTATCAACTTCTTAATTTTGTCATCTTAAGGTAATTATTGAATTATTTGAACAGAAAGTAAGTAATATGGTGTTATTCATTTTAAAATTTATCAAAGGCAGGTTTCTTCATCTTTAAAATACTTTAAACTGTTGCAAATCCTTATTTACAAAATCATTACCGATTAAAGGTAATCTACCTTTGGTTGTATCACTCAGTATCACCTAGATTTTTAATTTTTTTTACCTTTAGGATATATGTTTTAGATTTTGGATTCGTTTTCTCGAAGTTTCTAAAACTCTGTCGAAATTCTGTGGCATGAAATAAACAGAAAAGTCATCAAAACTAGATCAACCAATGTTTATCAGTTGTGGAACAATTCGCAAATCATTTGTTACAATAAGTAATTATCAATTAAACTTATATTTTTGGATGGTACATGTTGAAACAAACTATACCAAAGCTGATATTTAATCTTAGAGCTAATGAAGGCAGAGTAAAGACAAAGCAAATTAAAGAAAAGAAAAGAGAATTTTTATTTCGGAATGTAAATGCGAGTGGTTTTATTGAAACGTCGGTAATTGATATTATTTCAGCATAGGCGATTGCCATCCAACGAACCACAGCTGAAGTGGCGTAATTAAAAGGCCCGAACAAAACGAAAAGATTGTCTCGACAAGGCTTAAAAATCGGTTGGCTTTTATCTGATGCGGTGGAGGCAGTATGGGAAGGCGTCGGCGTCGGCATCGGCACAGAACGTCAGAGCCGACGAGCGACGCTTGCCAAATTACCCCTTGTCTCAGTTCAGTTTCCTTCTTTTTTCCTACCTCTATTGATTTCAATCACTCACACCATGTTAAGCTGTCACTCCTTTATGACTAAACCACTTCCACCTAAGTGAAATCAATCTCATATCAATGTATTCAAATATCCTCAACGACTTCACAACACACCGTTCCGCTACACAACAGAAAATCATTTTTCCGGAACCGAATTTTCAAACTTATTATTTTCTTCTACCGAAATATTACCACGAACAAAAATAAGTTTTCGAATTTGGCTCAGTACGAGGAGGTATTGATATATTTCAGCCTGAACATGTAGATGTCGTTAGTCATCAAAGTTAGTCAGGTACTACAATCGTTTATGCTTTGATATATTACTCTGAATATTTCAGCCATTTTGAACGCTTAGGTATTGTCATTTGTGTCATTCAAATTCAGTGTTTTTATATAAATGAAAAAGGTCAAAAAATGTGCTGTGGTTAAATTCTTGCATTTAAAGGCAATACGTCTGCGTGAATTGAAGCCGAGTTTACGGGGACTGTGCTCCATCATTTCCACCGTAAAAATATGGGCAGCTGAATTTAAACGTGGTCATATGGCCAACAACTGCAACCACCACCGATAGCGTCGAAAAAGTTCACTAAAATCAGAGGCTGTGGTATATCGAAGGAACGCGTTTATCATATATTACATGAAGAATAAAGCATATGAAAAGGTGACTGGGTGTTGGGTGCTGCAACTTCTCACTTTGGGCCAAAAAATGCAGTCGAATAAACATTTCTAAGGTCATGTTCAGGTGACCGATTTTCGATAGCGAAATCCGCATCCAGACCACAATAATAGTTACTCTCGAAACAATCATCTTTCGCCACACATTTTCTTTCACCTTATCCACATTCATCATCGCATTCACACATACAAGTTCTGCTACTCTCTTAACAACATTTTTATTAACCGTACAACTTCATACAGCAAATATTCCTCACTGATTTTCGGTATTGATATACCGCATCCGGACTACAATAATAGTTAATAAACGTTCATCTTTCGCTCAATTATTGTTTGATATTCGTATTATGCAGAATGTTTCTAAATTAAACAACAAAACTAGTGAGAAAGAATCCAAAAATAAGTGGACTAGTTCATGTAAGCAAATTCTCACAGATGCTTCGTTTTCAAATATTTGCATTTGAGTCTTATAAGGACGTTACTGTATTCTCACAAGAATTTATAATTTTTACAATAGAATATTTATAAATTTCAAGTTCATTTTAAAAAATGATACTTTACCTACCAGTTTACAAAATTTGTTCAAAATGATGACCTTGAACACATAAACAAGCTTAGCATCGATTCGTTAATGAAGCAGTTGCTGCGCGATATTATTCCGTCGTTATTAATAAAAAGAAATAAATTTTAAATATGCTCCTTTTAAAATTATTTACAAAATACCCTTTTTCATTGTCGTTTCAATATAGTGTTTTTGAGATGTGGACATTGACATAAATCGTTTTTGGAGCCAAAAATCGATAAATAAAATTTGTAAACATACCTTTAATAGTAGAAAACGTTTGGTAATTCAAAGGTACATACCTGTAAAAAAAAAAACAGAATGAATTATATGCAATATTTTATACCTACAAAATTTAGTTACACTATAAAAAATATTTGAGATTTTTACAGGCACTTTGGGGTAAAATTTAATGCCCCATAACGTACTTTATATCCATCTATATTTCTTTTCCTATAAGGCTAAACATTAATATTTTCTTCAACTATATAATACTAAATCTTCAGGAAATGCATTCACTATTTTGTTAGTAGAATCATAATAGCTTCCATAAAAAATTATGTACTCAATTTTAGCTGCGTACTGTCTTCATATAAGTATTTTATACAGGTGTTTCACAACTCTGGGTACAAACTTAAAGGGAATTTAGCAATGACGATAATGAGTAAAAAAAGCTTAATCAACATGGGTCCTATCTTCAATAGTATCCGAGATATAAGGCAGTGAAAAACCATATGAGTTACGACTTCGATTAAATGAGTCTTTTTGTTTACCTTTGAGAAATCATTTTAGATGTGCTTTTTTTTAAAAAAAAAAATAATAATAATTGTATAGTTTAGTTCAAGATCATTTCTTTGACTTCTATAATCCCTACAATTTGGACTACAATCGCGAAAACCGCGTATGGTGAAATTATAGCAATAGAAAATAGGTTTTACTACAAGCTCTTTCGGTTCACAATCGCTTACACAACGACTTTATAGAGAATTGACCTAAGAAGTACTCATTGCAGAAATTTTCTTAGTAAAAATGCATTACAAGAACGACCACTAACAAATTGTTTCGCTGGATGCTGTTACTCGTGGACCGTATTCAACTATTTGCTGATAATTTTCCATATGATAGAATTATTTTTCATATATTTTATATTAAGTATAATAGAGATTTTTTTTTGTTAAAAGCAGGTTTCCGGAACTAACCAAAAGGTACTGCTTTCAACTCGTTAACCCTTTTTATAGTGGAGAGTTTCCCCTTGTCGAAATTATTAAATAAAAATAAATATAAATTATTTTGATATAATATCATCGTCCAAAGAATTATTATCAAATTCGCTTACGTGTATAATAAATGGATTAATATCTGAGCTGCTGGTTACATATCTACCTTCTTCTTCTATTGTATGTTCAATACAATTCTTCCATTGCAACTGTTCAATGTTGAAGTTGAGTGAAATGGAAAACAGAATTATGTATTGTGTTATTGATATTGCAATATTAACAAGTACGGCTCTTGTAAGTATACCTAGAAAATTTGGTACGAATTGTAAATTTTGCAGGTCAATTCTCTATATAATCGTCGTGTAAGCGATTATGAACCGAAAGAGCTTGTAAGTAAAACCTATTTCCTATTGCTATAAGTTCACCATATGTGGTTTTCACTATTGTAGTTCAAATTGCTGGGATTATAGAAGTTAAAGAAATGATCTTGAACTAAACTATACGGGCTAAGGCAACATCAGCTGCTATAAACTGTGCATTTTTTTGGATAAATACTATTTAGCTAGGCCACTTCTCTGCCAGTTTTTGCGGACGGTTTTTCCTCTGGCAAAAGAAGAGAATCTGCGGAGAAGATGCATCCTCTCAGTCCTAGTTTATGCCGGGCGATGCATCAGGCCTATGATATCCAAATTTGACTATTTATATGGCTTTAACGACAAGTGCTCAGCAGACTCACTTCACGTGGTCCGGATGCGGTATTTCGCTACTAAAAATCGGTCACTTCAGTTTATAAAGAGTAAGAAAAATTTGTTGTAATATGCATAATTATTGTACATTTTGAATTATTTATGTATATTGTATATGGTTTGGAAACGAATAATAATAACTATTAGAAATTGAGAAAAATGTTTCATGTAAAATTTTATTATATCCTAGTACAGACAAATTTTATTCGAGCACTATCTTTGTCAGTTTTTCTTCGATTCTAATACAAAATGGCCTCTTTCTCGGAAACAGTTGAAGATTAGACCTATATTGATCAAGATTTCTTTTACATTTCGATATGCTGATTCCCAATCCAAACGAATTTTTCCAAAATTCGAAAAATTATTCCTTATCAAGATTTTTTTTTAGAAATAGTGAACTGAATAGGAATCATTTTTTTATATTCAGCGTCTGTCACGTGTTTAGATAGTTCATTATTTTTAATAAAAAATTCATGTCGGCAATGGCGCACTAAAAACGAATTAAATAAAAATAAATAATTTTCCGAATATTGATATTCAAATCAATTTTTTTACCCTTTTTTAACAGCATGTTTATAATTTTTGTCTAAAATTAATAGGCCATTTTTACGCAAGGAAAAACTGTTTTCCTATGTAAAACGCCTTTGGCCCGCTTTTCGTGTTACACTTAGTATAAAAACAAAAAATTGTGGGAATTCCCATTCAGTAAATGTTAGATGGAAGGAGTTAAAAGAGAAAAATTATTCTTATAAATATTTGTATTGAGCTCGGATAAAATGATTTAAATTTAAAGATTCCGGTAAGAGAATGCAAAGAAAATCGCTGAACATAGGATGAAATTCCTCAAATTCCAAATCTGCAGCTGCGCATAAAGAATGTATATTACAAGCATTATTAGCACTTAAGTCTGCGTTAACCCAATGGGATTCTAAGCGAACTACACATATAAAAAATTCAACTAGCAATAATTGATTTTTCCATTACAATAATTGGAAGTTTAGTCCACTAATGTAATACCCACTTGAGTAGATTGCTATCATCGAATAATCGAAACTGTTTTCGCTCGCGGTGCACTCGCTGCAAAAATAGATTAATGGCCGATAATCCAAATACCTAGATATATTCTTTTCATAAGATTTTCATCTTGCACCGAACTTCTTCTAATAAGTAACAATAAAATATAAGAAAACAACTTTATTTAATCCAATATATGAATTTAATACAGGCTTATAACTAAGAAACACTGTATTTATATAATCATTACCTAATTTTTAATTGATGTTAGTGCTTATTAGAAAAGTACGCAGACATGCGGATGGTGGGAAAAAATACATACACAGTAAAAAATAAGCGTTGTTAACAGACATTTTTGTGAAATGTTAGATTTTTCTTTGTCAATGGAATAAAAAATTATGTTAATTTCACAATTATATAAAAAAAATTTGTGAAAATATATTGGTGTTACTTTTACTGAATTTTACCGTTTTATTAATATTTTTGTCACTTGGTCTTATTTTTACATTTTTTAGTTAAATAAACATAGTTATGAGATAAAAAATTCTTTTACTTCGCAGTGACGACAAAATAACAAATATTGTTGGTTCAAATAACACATGTAGTTATGAACTATAACAAATTTATTGTGACTTGTTTGTATATATCCTTGTAGCTAATTCAGTGTTCTGTGTTGGGTTGGCGCGAACTGGCTATAAAGCACTATAGGGAGTTTTATAGGCAAGTTGGTTTTCATTCTTTATTAAACGCTGTGATTATTTCAGTGACCAAATGTATATGTATAGTGAATCAATTTTGAGGGAATATGCCTGTAAAAGTAAAGTACAGATAAAATATAAAAACTGCGAAAATTTGTGACAAGTTTTGTGTTTATATGAAAGGTAAATTTAATGTATTTAATAGTTATTATATAGAAAATTATGACAACAGTATATTTAACAAGTAAATTCAATATAGGTTTGAGTGATACACCTTCTTCTAATTTATTTACATCAACATTCACGGAAATAGTAGAACCAAAAGTATACAACGGATGGTATCGACGAACTTAAAAATGTAAAATCAGATCTTCAATGAAGTTGAATCTATAAACTAAACTTCCGTTAGTACACTAGAAGTCAGAAAAAGAAAAATTTAATAGTTAAAAGAACACAAGAGGTAATATTTATTGACACTATATTAATAAAATATACTTAGGTATTAAGCACACAGCATCCGTATGATGAGAATAAATTCAATATCTACCTGTATGTAATTCCAAAATATCAAATAATATTATAAAACGTTATGTACAGATCTATTATAATTTATAACAAATAATATTTATAAATTTGTATTTTCGTTAAAGCCTAAAAGACACATTAACAAAAAAATAGTTATTTAAACAAAATAAATTACCTTCAATATTAGTTATATTAACATTAGTACTTGCCACTATTGACCTAAATAATTAGGTAAATAGATTAGAATAAATGAGAAATTTACATTAAAGTAATGTTATGTTACCAAATAATTTTAATAAAATTAACAACAAAATTTGTCACAATTTAAGTAAAATGTTCGAGAAATTGTCTAACATAATAGTTAAATTTACTTTTAAATTTGTTCTAAATACTAGTAACTTTAGAAAAACAAATAAAATATGTTATTTTAACACATCATCATTTGTTATATTAACTTTATAAAATTTGTTATTGGGATTTTCAAATAAGAAATTGTTAACTAGCGGCGAATATTAGAAGTAAAAACAGTGGTACACATTTGACATTTACATGAAACTACAACAATAAACTATATGACTACAATAATTCTATTTTACATACTTGAATTATAAAAAAAAATACTAATAAATGAGTAAATAATACGAAAACTTAAGAAACACAATTGACAGAAATGCAAAGTGTACCATTGTCATTGTATGCGATCAGCGCCCTCTTGATACTTGAAAATCCCCATAGTTTCAACAAAAGTTCTTGATAAAATTTAACAATTTTGAATAACTGTTAATTTAACAAAAATGTCAAAGAGCCCTATATACAATGATTTTTTGTTATTTTTTTTGTTAAATTAACACTAATTTTTTCTATATTGTGTAAGCATGCGCATAATATTTGACATATTATACAGGTTATATTTGTAGTCAGATTGTAAAATCGGTCTTTTTATAAAACGCCTAAACATTTCTAAAACGTGACCAGACTGTCAAATCTTTGTAGACAGCATTATTTTGTAAACTGGCTAATTATTTTATGCAGTATGTACACAAGGCACAGTGACAGAGGCACTTAACATGGAAAAACAGTTTTTCTCAAATATTATCTGTCCCGTAAAACAATAATGCTTTATAAATAGAAATTTAGAAAATAAAATTCTGAATTTCTGGTGCCATAATTTTTAAATTTACGCTCTTGGTGTTCGAGAAATGTTAATTCAAAGACGTTGTAAAAATGGATTTAATATGCGAGTATTTCAAAAAATGAATGTCATGCGCAAACTTCATATCAAGCAACATGTTAAAAAATAGATATACGACAGTTCATTGACGCTCGTTTCTTGAAATAACGCAAACATTACTGTGTTTTTTTTAAATTTCTCTATTGCTAAAAATAAAAAATATTGACACTCGAAAAGTCAGAATTTGATTATCCAAATATGTATGTTATCGCATAATGTTTTACAGAACAGATAATATTTGAAAAAAAAAAATATTTTCCCATGTTAAACGTCTATGTTACGGATTCTTCTGTTCCAATGGATATAATGAATATTTGAGCATATTTTCTTGCAATTTCCTTTTTGTAACCTAATCTAACGCAAAAACTCATAGCCACAAAACTCGGACCAAATTTTGTACATGATAAGGTATACAAAACAAATATCCAAGCTAATTAAGTCCAAAATTCATCATTTTATACTTCGCCCAGTCATTTTGAAGCTGGCTAGGCGTTTCATAAATGTAAAACAGGCGATAACTTAATAAATTTTATCTCAAGCTACCGTGGAAAGTACGCCACATAAAATTGTGGCAAGATTTTAAAGTACGTATAACCGCTCGGTGTATTCTTCTTGAAACTGAAATCGTTCGACGAGTCTTTATTTTCCAACGTCTTTCACGTTCGAGAAAAACATTTAATTTTTAAATTTCGTCGTGACACATTACATATGAGGTACGTTGACAGCGACGATCTGAGACGCCGAGGACGCACCCGGCGCTCACGACGCTGGGCGTCTGAACGTCTCCCGTTGCCGCCGTGTGATACGGAAATGTAACATGATGCACAGATTGTCGCGTCAACGCAGCCCGTTTCATCCAGTAACAAACAAACAAAAAATATATCAACATTACTAATTTTATTTTTTTATTCAGTTTTATCGCAACTACTAAGGTTGTAGGCAATGAATGGAGTACTATACTCAAATTGTAACTATCTTAGATAAGAATGTGAAAATAAACTGTTTCAATAACTACGTTTATCTCGACAATTCAAGCGCCTTCAAGTATATTATGACTTGAAAAATTCTATTGGTTAATCTTCTTTAAATTCGTATCAACCAAAAAAAGACAGTTAAATACTAAATTAAGCAGACAGATAAGGAGAGGAATATAATCTTTCATGGTGGATATATAACCTCAAAATGTAAAAATTGTCATGTAGTTATTTGTCTTCTCTGTCAAAAACATTAAAAAAATATTTGTTTCTTCATCACTCCAAATATTTCGCTTTTAGTCAACTTCACTAAGTTATGTGTCGCGACTTTTATAAAATTAGGTAAAATGCAAATAACCAACAAATGATATGAATTTAGTAACACTCCAACATATTGCAGATGTGCGCATGCTTAAAAGTCAAGCCGCTTCATTTTGTATTTCACAGGCTTGACTTGACATTTTCAAGCGGCTTGAAATATTAATCTCGATCGTTTATGTTGAAGATTGAAAAGGGATTTACTAAATTCAAACAGTTTGAAACGCCGAGATAAACGTAGTCAATGTTCTGTAAGTTATTATGTAAAAATACTTATTATTTATGTTATTTATGCTTAATAATAATTTCTTCATGAATATAATGTTTATATACATATAAAAATATTTCAGCTATGCGAACATGAAAAATTTGTATCCTCTAGAACCTAGAACCTTTTCGACCACTGGTGAGAAGCTGCTATATGTATACGCCAAGTTCTGAACTTTAAAAATTCGTTTCATAAAATTTTTAATTCGCGTTTGCACTAAAGTTCCTAACTCATGAGGTACTTCCAGAAAAAAAAAATATAAAAAAATTGGCATACGACCACATTTTGATGATTATGAAGTAATAAATACAGATGATAAAAACGAATACTAACATCCATTCATTCCCCAGCGGTATTCTCACCCGGAATGTTTGTATTGTGAATAGACTTCATTAATAGTAATTCAGCAAGCCAAGAAGCTAAAGTTGCAGTAAAAAAAACATGACTTGGTTATTTCAAAATTTCAAGCTTAGCTTGGATTTGAAACTTCAAGCTTTTAAAATTCTAAGCTTCATTTTCAAGCTTTGTAAATTAAATCAGTAATTCTCTCTCTAGTCTATTATGTACGTAATAATTTTAAAATGGTTACCTATATTTGTAAAATAAGAAAATAACATATTTTATCTGATTTGAATGTTATGACAGTTATATAGTTATACCTATATTATATCGGGTATAGACTTGAAATATGTAACATAGTAAACACAATGATATTTTTTAATATGGTGATTGTTGCTTCCCTAATTAAATTAGACCAATAATTACAAAAAAATGTTCAGAATTAAAAACTGTATCAAATGAGCCTAAATTTATTGATATAACAGGTTCTTGTCGCACGTGATAAATATAAAATAATATAGCCGTCTTTAAGCTGTTTACTGTGCCATGCAAGACAAAACATGCAATTCAAATTTATCATATTTTTTGAGTTTAACAGATAAAATTTATCAATTGATATTAAATTGTTAAAATAATTCCATTGGGACTTTCTGCGATGGTAAATGTATCCATGATTACTGATAAATAATTTAGTAAAATCAATATTTATTAAAACTTTATGACGGATGTCATCTGCTGAACTCAACCAATACAATTATTCAGCATTTTGTGCTATTGCTCATGGCACTTTGCAAATAACTAAAAATTATACCTTTTATTTTGGCTCTCTTTCGCAAACGAAACGCATGTAAACAATATATTTGGGCTCTCTGTCACTTTATATTGTTGATGTCTAACCTCTTACAGAGAAGGTATGTAATATTGTTCTATTTGCAAATTTTTAAAGCTAAGTAAACTGACAGGTAATGAACCTGTTTCTTAGAAGTTTGCATAAACGTACCAAAACATTTAAAATATACATCACCTTCATCCAATTACGATTTTGTCGGAATATCAACAATACTTATAAAAATCTTGAAAAAACTTGTTTTAAACAAGCTACTTCGTACCCGAAGGCTTGTCTTTGCTTTAAAATTCTAATTTTAAAAATGTTAGGCTTGACTTGACTTCACCATAATGAAACTAAATCTTGGTTTGGATATAAATTTTAGATTAGCCGTCTGATTCTTAACGAAATTGTAATATTTTATATCTTAAATATCTCGTGCTGTACATCTGTTGTTACATTTTTACTTATTTATTGTAAAACTTAATTGTAAAATTTAGAGGAGAGTCAATATCCGCACCGCACTCGTTTAAAATCCCATGTTAAACTCCAATATTCCGGGTTTCGGTGTACACCCGGTCTACCAACCCCAATGTATTTACACTATCTGACTTAGACAATAAATCGGTGAAGGGTGAAGGTTGTTATTGAAAGCAGCGGTAAACGAGTGCATTTGGTCTTTCTCCTCATCCTTAATCCTCAAATAGGTCTGAATTCGCAGTAGAGAATTTCTCGTCCTGCGACATTGGAGAACCAACAGACACAGTCTGAATATCAAATAAGAAATTTCTGTATAATTCAGTTCCAGCTGCTGAAGCCATCCTGTCAACCGCGTCTTAAAACTTCTTGACGTCCGTTAGTGCTGTGCTGACGGTTGGCAGAATGCTGGGTGGCTGGGTTGGGCGTATACCTGCCAAGAGCCACGCCAAGCCAAGACGCTCCATTCTAATCGCCACGCACGAATCAATTATGATTGATGGATGAGAAACACAAAGAGGAAATGTGCTAATCAGGACCCCGGACAATCATTCAAATTGTATTTTGTATTCTGCACACAATATGAGATTATAACAGAACCAGGACTACGAGCCCAGGTTCATAATAAATCGGCCGATTTATATTCTCAATAAATTAAGGGGGTTTCAGACGTATGTACGTATCTGCAACTGTTTTGACAACAGTTGCTGCAACTTGCAACCTACGTTATCAGACGTACGCAAAGTTGCAAGAAATATAGAATGTTTTTAGTCTCGACGTTGGTACACATGATAATTAATTTCTGTTGTCACTTTTTAAAGTTTGAATCATTTATTTATATTTTTAACTTTTTACTAATTTTCGTGACATACTCGTTTTTCTTTAGTTTCAAATATGGATGTTTCGTATTCCACAGAGCTTTATCTTTTCTTACGAAATCAGAGTTTGAAAAAATGATTTTATTTCAACTCCAGCCATTTTTAAATATCTCGTACTATTTACCAGCTGTTTACAAACAAATGTCAAACAGTTTAGGGATTTTACTCCCTAAGCCCCTTTACTACGCATGCGTATCTTGATAGTTGCAGATACGTGTGACTAGTTTTCGAACAAGATGTAAAACTAGTTGCAGGAAAATTGTCGCACTATCATTCGTCAAAAATTGCACGAAACCCTTGAAGTTGCAGAAAATGTGTGACAGGTTGGAGATACGTGCGTACTTGTGATAACCCCATTATAAAACCTACGCAAATTTTGACATATCTACAAATTTCTTTCGACAAAAACTGAATGTTATTCAAATATTCCGCCATTTAATATTGAGTAACATCGCCTTTATTAGTAATGTGGCAGCCGGAATCCAGCCTGGCTACGTTCAAGAGAAGAGCGCTCGACTCGCGGTCCATTGGTCAGCTCGTCTATCTCTCATCATACGGTCCCGGGTTCGATTTCTGACCGCCGCAACTTTAGAGTCTAATGCAGGGCATGTCTTATAGCCTTACTGATGAGTCCAAGTAAGCATTCACTGTTCTTAATAGGCGCCAAAGTAATAACAGCTTTAATTCTATTAGATAGGCCAGTGTTGGCCAACCTTTTATTTACCATACTTCAGCACTTTTCTACCTTCTTACGTTCATAGTTGGAAAATAGTGATAGGGGTAGAATCTGTTTCGATTAGGGAAGGAAAAGGGATAACTCAATCACGCAACTAAATTAATTAATATACGCCTAATAAAAAGACAAATTTGTAGGAGCACCAATCTGCAATAGTGAAAGATGATCTCTTGTACAAGGGGGTGATCGCGACGAACTGGTGAGTAAGAAGGCTGTATGATATGAATTCAGAGCACTCTGGTGTTGAATAAATGGATTTAACTACGGCACATACTTAAAAAGAATAAGTAGACATAAGAATGTAATGCACCACTTGTAATGTTGTATTCATTCAATGCGCCAAGTTTGGCGCATACGCCACAGATTGGCCACTCTGAGGTAGGCATTATATCCACGAGTCCTATACTTTCTTCTGTTACAGTATTGTCCCATTTGTCTTGAAAGGTATGTTTTACTGTACGCAGTAGACTTTTATGAAGTTTTCATATTGTACTAAAAATAAATGGTCTCTTTAAATGCTGGTCGAACTATTACCATCCCGTTGTTTTATTCGTAAACCACTCATTTGCTAAAATCGTGTAATAGGTACATAATAAGAAAAATAATTTCATGCTAAATTCATATTTTGAAACGACGTTGACCTACTTTTAACGACGTGAGAATAGTGAATGAAAAAAAGAGTAATGAGCCGATTTGAATCTATGTCTATAACTCGCCAATAGTCATCTCATTCTTAATACAATTGGAATTCTGTTGGAAACCATTGACAAACATATTACAAGGAATAATGTTAATAATTCTAAACAATTATATAAAATTATAACGGATGCATGGAAATCTATAAACCACAAAATCATCAATAATTCACTTAATTCGATACCACGACGAATTATTACAAATAATTATTAAAGCATTAAATATGTAACATTATTTGTTTTTTATCTAAATCAAGTTTCTTTCTCTAATTGTTATTATAGTTAATTTTTTTTAAGAAAATATAAGATTTTTATAAAGTCGCTCTATTTTTTGTCGCACCTAGTGATGCCGCGAGATCTCGCATTTTCGTGATCTCGTCTCGAATTTCTCGGATTTTCGAGACGAGATTAACCTTATTCTCGTCTCGACAGTTGGAGACGAGACGAGAGTAATACCTTCGCGATTTGCTCGAGACGAGAGTGGAAAGTCGAGATCTCGAATGTATTTTGTTTAATTACGCAATTAAAATATAAGTGCCTATAAAAGAACAAAATATTCATCGGTATATATAAATATTTGAATTGTCTCTTTATTTACATTCATATTTACTTATTCATTTTAAAGTTATTTTGAGTTTTAGCAAAAAAAAAAAACAAAAGAGATATCTATGGTGTACTCTTCACACCATATTCGAGTGCCCGCACTGTACGAATATATATTTATAGTTACCAATATCTGCGTATAAAACAGATTGACACGTCCACCAACGGTTAATAATACCTAACCATTTAAATACCACACACTACAATAATCAGTTTTAATTAATGGTACCTATTCGTTTCTTTGCTAATTATAAATTCGAGATATTCGAGACTCTCGAGTCGAGATCGAGAGAAGGCAAGACAAATTATGACGAGACGAGATACAGAGTAATCTTGTCTCGAAATTTCGAGACGAGACGAGAGTGGATTGATTCTCACCGTTTCTCGTCTCGCGGCATCACTAGTCGCACCTCACATCTGTATTCAAATTCATAAGTACTTAGGGGGGAGTACTTTATATTAGATCCTACGGAGTCGCTCTATTTATGTACGATACTGCATATTTGAAGTAGTTGATAGAATTTTGAAGAAATTTCTACCCATGTGTGTAGGTTTTATAATTTGTTCAAAGTGTAAAGCGGTCGAAATATTATGAGCTTGAGTTCGTACATAGTCAAGTGAAATAACCCTTCCACCAATTCTTGATATATGATAAATAAATTATAAAAACGTTACAATACAATATGATATTATGACGACGCAATGATTTTCTAAAAAAGTTACTGTATGAAATGTAAAATTCATTTATCTCTGACTCCTAACAAATTATTTCATTAAATATCATAGATAATTAAAGTTATTTTTATAATTAATTTATTTTTGATGTGCAGATATTTTAAAATTATACATTTTAATAAAAGTTTACCTCTATTTTATTTAAAAATCCTGATTCCTTATTTATTTGGAAATATGTATACCTACCGTCGTTTTCCTCGATTTTTTGTTAATTGTTCTTATTAATTTAAAGATTTGAAGCCACGACTTTTTGCAGCAAAACAAATGAGTTAGCATTACTTGTTATTGTTCTATATAATGTTTAGAAATGTATAATAAGGGTTTAAATATACAACGCTTGTGAAAATATAATCTTGTTAGAAGGCAAGAAATGTACGATTTTGCGGGTAACAAGAGAGACATCGTCAATCTAAATCCACTTTAAACACCTGAGCCAAAATCACACTGACATTTATAATTTCTTCTAAACGAAATTTTTATCCTCGTTTCTTTTGTGAACGCATTGCCAGTCTTGCGGTATATTTCAAAACACACAAAAAAACATTTCTCCATTTATATTTCTTTGATTGATAACAGCTCGGTTTTAGTCTTCTGAAAATGGTGTAGGTAGGTACTTGTTATAGTTGCTGCACTTAGCTATTTTATTATTACCTATTGCACTGCACACGTATATTCTATGTGGTGCATTATTAAAGAGCACGCTGGTAAATTAACCTTTTAAAAATAAAAATAAAAATATTCTCTTTAAATTATCTATTACAAAAACTATATAAAATGTTTACCTTCTACTTTGAAATAAACTAGCTTATTTTCTCTTCCACTGCATCAAAGTCCTCATTAGAAGAAATGTCCCCAATAATAAATTTTTCATCGAATAAAAGCTCATTTTGAAAAAGCGCTTAAAGCTGAGTATTTGAAAATTTGTCCACCCTAATAGCTTAAAGTGGCATGATGTGTTTGTATGGTAATAAAGGTAATCACTGTGTCCACGTATCAAGTACGAGGTCTGCTTTATCGACGTGTTTGATTTGACAATACTAATTATTTGTTAATCACAATTCCAATACACAGATATTACCAATATGGTATCATGCAATATTTGTAAAATAGAAAACTCTACTAATAAATCGAATGGAAATTTTTTGGTAAAACAACCATAGTCCAAATATTGTAAAAACTGTTAGGCCTAGCCAACTCTGATTCGAATTTCGGGACTGAAGAAAAACCGTTGAGCCTAGCCAACTATGATCTAATTTTCGCGATTAAAAGCTTTCCCAAACCAACGCGAAATAGTCGAAGCGATAGCGAAACTTTCGCTTTTTTAAATTGTCGTCGACTGAAAATACACAGCGATATGTGAGAGGCCACATACTGCCGCGAATTTATCCCGCAAACGTCCGCGAAACTGCAGCGATTTATTTACTTTCGCTGTATGCACGGTTTTTGTCGCCGTCGCTGGTTATTCGCTAGTGATTTCAGTATAACATTTACAGAAAAATAGATGGAAATGGCAGTAAAATACTCAATTTGTGTCCATTTTTTAAATATAAACCGTTAATTATCTTGTCGAAACTTTGGTAGCAGTGAATAAAATTGTCCATAACTTCCTTTCTGTCTCTTGTTCAATGAATTAATCAATTAATAGGTATGTATATAATTTAACGCGGTATATAAATAGAAACTTTGCATTATATTAATCGTCTAAAGTCTAAAGGTAAAGCAATCAATAAAAGTACCTCTTCATCGTTTGATATGAAGTACATTGTCGCAAATTCTATCACAAAATTGACGCTTCGGTGTGGATACATACGCAAATTGCGTTGCCGCAATGAACGCGAAATTGTCGTCGTCGCCGCCACCGTTACGAATCTTTCGCCTTGGTTTGAGAAAGCCTTAATTTTTTCTTACATAAGTACTACATTGATAGAAATTTAAAAAATATAAATAAATAAATATATCATCATGGCATATTACCCATTGCTGTGTGTGCCAATCTGCTTTGTACGCAGATTTCGGTAATGATGATGACATATTTGTACCGTACGGGCATTTACCAGGCGCCAACTACATATTTACTAATGCTGGCAACTGTGTTAAGTTCTTTTACATGCAAGGTTTTATTTAAATAATAAACTTCCCGTTTAATTTTAGACAAGAAAGTTTAAAATAAATGTTGAAGAAAATTAAATTCTACACTAAATCACTTAACAAATTTTATTTTGAATATTTAGTTACCTGTCCAATTTAATTTGTAATTTTATATATATATTGCTCATTTGTAGTGATAGCCATTAAATTTAAACAAAATTATGAAGATATTCATCTCGTTCGAACTGTCAGAAATTCGATTTTAAAATAAAAATTACAAATTATCATATTCTATACGCAAGTCACTGAGCTTATTTTATTTTTATATTCTACATCTTAAACACTGGACAGATTTAATTTTTTTATATATTGTAACCTACAAAATAGAAATTATGACAGTTCAAACAATATGCTTTTATTTGTATTTTTGTTTAAATTCCATGGCTATCACTACATGAGCAAAATTTATAAAATTTCAAATTATATTTCACTGGTTACTAAACATGCAAAGTAACATCAGTGATTTGGGTGTACAGTTTAATTCTCTGTAATATTTATTTGAAACTTTTTTGTCTAAAATAAATGGGAAGTTTTGCGAAAGGAAAAACTGATTTCCCATGTTAAACGCCTATGGCCCACTTTTTAATTAACAGCCTGTATAACTATTATTAAAATTTTTAATGTATTATCAATGTTTTTTTCGCCAGAATCTTACGGTTATTTTAATTTAAATTTATTTTGTGACAATGATATTGATTTCTTTTCATTTACAAACATATGAAAATTGAATTACTGATCATGTAATTTATTAATTCATATTTTACTATTTTTTTCTTAAAACACTTCCAATATTAATTTAAAATGATTAGTTTTTTTTTACAGTGACATTTATAAAATTATAATAGACCATTATTCAATGTTTTTTTTAACTCTTGCGATTGCGCATCTACTATGGTCACATCTACGCGATCAATGGCATACGGTGTTCACTGACGGTTACCCATTCAGGTAGTAACTGTAGTTACCCTTGCTTGACTTTATATAGATCATATTTTTATAGTTATTATTAAACATCGTTGCTAAGAATAAAGAGATAAGAATAATTATCTTCTATGCAAATTTGCACTTTTTATTAACTTCTCTTAATATTTCTAACCATGTTTGTATATTTACAGTACTCCATGAAGTCATGAACTATGTTTTTCCTGCATGTATGTTTGACTTACTATACATATAGTGTCCCAAATTACACGCCCTACATTGTAATGTCGAAAAATATAAAAGATATGAAATCGGTTAAGTAGATAAAGTTGCACCACAATTGTTGCAAAAAATGTTCTGAATTAAAAACTGCATAGAATTTATTGATAGGTATAATACGTTTCTGTTATGAGATAGACGTAAAATAAATAAAACAAAACATTATAATTCGAATAGTAGTGTTGTTTGAGTTTGACAGATAAAAGTTAATTAATTGATAATTAATTGTTGTTATTATTATTTTCTTTTTATTTTCATTTAAAATCTGAGATGGTAAATATATCGATGATTACTAATAAATAATTAACTAAAATAAATAATAATTATTAAAACTTTATGGCAGATGTTGCTAGTTAAAAATTATAACTTTTATTTTGCATCTCTCTATCTCTCTCTTTCTCTTTCTCTCCCTCTCTCTCTCTCTCTCTCTCTCTCTCTCTCTCTCTCTCGAATGAACGAAACACGTGTTAACAATAGTTTTGGACTTATTAGCTGCAGTATTTAATTTTGAACAATTTTTGTCCGTACATTTTTGTTTTAAAATTAAATTAATAGGGCAGCAATTACAGCCATATATATAAATATATCATCACGGCATATTACCTATTGCTGGGCGTGCCAATCTGTTTTGTACGCAGATATCGGTAATGATGATGACATATTTGTACCGTGCGGGCGTTTACCAGGCGTCACCTCACGGGCACTCATTGCTGGCGTGGAGAGTATACCACAGGGGTCAATTTTGTGCCATTTAAAATTCGAAATATTTGGCGTCGGTCGGGATGGAATCCCGTTCTTCAGATTCGCGACCAGACACTGAGGCACGCGGCCACGAGACCCCATATGAAAATTTTAACATTGTACAGAGTGATCAAAACCATCTGATAGTCACGTGACCTGAGTAGTTCTCAATATTTTACTCTGCGACAACAAGTATTAATAGGTGGATCCAATTCATAGGCGTATATTGTTCTGTCAATCTGTCAAATATTTTTTCAAATATCTGGTTACGTTCTTTGTTTCATTTTACCGTCTCTATTTCTTGCGTTTCATAATTACATTATTGACAACAGTCTATTTCAATACTCATATTAGTGTATTTCGTTATTCGCTTGGTGAAATAATTTTAATAGATTAATTAATGAATCTTTTTTAGATTAAGTTACCACGCGAAATGGATTTAACGGACAAACACAATTTTATTGTAGAAGCTTATTTTCGATCAGGAGTACGCAACGAAAATAATGAATGATTATATTCGCATAAAAGTTGCAATTTAAAGAACATTTAAATTAAAACTATTATGATTACCCCTTAACCTTAAAATTAATTTTAACAAAAACTAAATACGTATTTCGAGAACTAAGTTCTCATCATCAGTAGTACAATAAGTGAAAGTTAAACAGAGTAGTCAAGATTACTCAACATGTCAACCATGCCAGAGGTCCTATAACAACTCTGGAGTTGTTAGGACCTCTGGCATGGTTGACATGTTGAGTAATCTTGACTACTCTGTTTAACTTTTACTTATTGTACTACTGATGATGAGAACTTAGTTCTCAAAATACGTATTTAGTTTTTGTTAAAATTAATTTTAAGGTTGAGGGGTAATCATAATAGTTTTAGTTAAATTTAACCTAAGACTCCATCTATTATTAATTTTTAACAATTAAATTACTAAAATAAAAATTGTTTATAATAAAAACTCGCAAGCCCATGAACATAGATACTAAACTTTTCTTCCTAGAAGTCTAATTTTGATGTCATTAAGGAAAGTTGTGGGTCACGTGGCTATCAAATGGTTTTGATCACTATGTATTTCCTATGGTGATAGTAAATACCCGGTATGTATTTTTCGCTCATATGTATATTTAATATAACGTAAAATATTCTCTCCATCCAATTACATGTACTAAAATGTATTCCAATAATATGTAACATGTATTATGTAGTAAAATATCTATCTCATGTTTAATGTATTTTTAAAACTTTGGTTGCCGCGCTGGCATATTTTTGTACACGAATGGTGGAGAATATGAAAAAAAGTTTCAGTTTTCTTCGCATATATTTGATAAAGTCTTACATCGTTGCTCGTTTCATCTGTTCGTTAAAAGTTTTAACTTATAAACTATAAAGGGTTGAAACTTGATATTTAGCATGTTACGAAAGTTTCAAAAACGACTTAGAAATTATATCGATTATGTGCTCCATTATCTTGTAATAAATATCAAATCTTTTAAACACTTTCGTGATTTACTTGACAGAAAAATATGATCTTATATCCTTCCTAGAACATGCAGTAAGAATTTCTTTTATAAGAATTTTACTTACTAGCTCAGTCCTTAAAATGAGCTATTGTGGTTCACTTCCAACTGGTGTCAAACTCTACTCTAGATAATTCTTTTTATTTTCTAAATAGCTCTAATAGCTCGGCAAACGCCCTCAATGCTACAGATATATCTTCATTACCGAAATCTGCGAATAAAAGCAGATTGGAACACCCAGAAATGGGTAAGAAGCCGTGATGATATATTTATTTATTTATAAGCAAGAAAAAATATTTGCTTTACAAGTAAAACAAAACCAGAATTATTGTTTAAATATTTGAACGACAAAAAATAAATAAAATGAAATAATATTTATTTTTTCTTGTCTACAATTTGTTAAAATATGTATGACTTTGCGAATCTGACATATAGGTTATAATAAAAAATTAAAACAAACCTTTTATCAAAACGATGATTTTGCCTAAACTGCTTCAATTAAATGTTTCATTAATTCACTATACTTTATGTCATAGTCCACTACACGCTCACTTATAATTGTCACAAAATACATACAAGAATAAGTAAAAGTAAAAATTACTATTACATACACATATACACTACCAAATAACACATATATTAACAACAAATTACTTGTTTGGCAGTGTTCACAATATATTTTCTTTTAATCAAGTATGTATGTATAGTTTAGTATAGAGCCCAACGATCACAAATACACTAGATATAACTTTAAAGCATTTGTTTTGTTTTCGGCTGGATAGAAAGACATAACTAAGAATAGAGATATGTTAAGTCTCCCCATGAAGTATTCGCTAGATGTCACTGCTTGTTCTATTAACATGAACTGTACTATATTAGTATTAGGAAAGAATAAAAAAAATTGTATATAATTATTTATACTATTCTATTGATTTTTAAACAATATTGTTTTTGTGTAAATTTTTGTTTGTAGTGAATCCAGATTTTGAAATAAATATCTAAAATTAAATTGATCAATTGAATGCCATGATTATTTAATGGATCTTGGTCCAGGATATGGTTATGAATACAGTCCAAAATTCCCGTAGATAAATTTCTAATGTAGTATTAATTAATTTTTTTTAATTAATAAGACTTTTTAGAATTACGCACATTTTATTTCAAAACTCACTTGAAAAGGCAGATTTATCGAGAATAATGAAACTAAAACTTTGAACAAACAAAACTAGGCCTCGATTTTGTAACTTTAAATTCTGTCTGACTTCAAATTCTGTCGGAATTGGGTTTTCCCCACTACGAATTCTACTGCTCAGACCAGTAGAATTTGAAATCTGAAAGAATTACGATTCTTTCAATTCTTTCTCAGGATAGATTTCAAATTTGAAATCTGACATATTTGAGATTTCCCCAATTCTTTCTCTGGATATATTTCAGATTCTACTGGTCTGGAGCAGGGAAAACCAAATTCTGACAGAATTTGAAATTGGGGCCCGAACGACTTCACAGCTTCCAAACAAAGGAACAAAATGTTACAAATACATTATAAGGACCGTAGAGACATCTACCGACAAACTTTAGAGTAGACTTTATATATCTCTACCTCTAGTTGTCTCTTTCTGTCCAGCCGAGAACATAACAAACAATAATTAGGTATAGAGCATTTTTCTCTATAGTATATTTGTCGTCGTTGATAGAGCCAAAAGATTTCTATATTATAAAGCACTTATAATTTAATAGTTTTAAATTGTATTTAATATTTAATGAAAATAAATAATAAAATATTATTTTACATTACAATATTGTTTTATATGTTTCATTGTTTAGAACAAAATATAACGTGCTAAATATATGAAAATATATACGTTATTTATTGTTCTTGTTTTTAATAATCGCAAAATATTACTTATTGATATTAACAGATATTAAATTATTGAAATAAAAATACATTAAACATTTAAATTCAAAGAGACCTAAGTATCATTTTTATATTTTAAACTAAAACAATAGATAATGTACGAATACGAAACAATGATTACGACAGATACATTTTTTAAAAACTTGTTTCTGTTTTTGATTTAAATACGCAATAAATACTTATATTTTAATACTTGTAGGTACTTATTTGTTATTTACACAATCATTTGTTCATAAAAATAGTTCAATATTTGGTTTTATTCATATATCAATCACATTAGAACACAGACCGTTTCAAAAATGTTTTTTTTTTAATTACATTTTATATTATTATAATAAGTACATATTTAAACAATAACAATCTTCAATCACACTGAGATTGACTGAATAAACAATTATTAAAATACTGTGCTGTGTTTTGATTTCCATGCAGTGATCGCTGTTATATATTGTACCTAATCAAACGAGTTTAAAGTCGCACGATTTTACCGACTCTCCTACTCGTATAAATGATGTAGTTTGTTGTGATATTCGGTGGTGGTTCGACGTATTTTTTGTGTATTAGTGATCTCTACATTAATATTTAAAGTGAAATACAGAAATTCATGTTACTTTGTGTTTCTAGCCGCAGATACCCAAGTATGCTGATGATTATAAAGTTTCTCTCTTAACCGGTACGGTAAGTGATATCTTTTACTTTATATAAAATGTATTATTTAAAAACACATTGATCTTCTTCTTTGTAACACATGTACATGTATCATGTAACACCATTACATAGTTATAGTAGACTATTTGGTGTTACAAGAGTCACGGTAGAATTACGGAGAATAAGAAAATTAGGTAAGCCGCGGATAACAAATTTCCACTTTCATTTTAAACAGTTATTTTGAAATTTTCTTGTAAAATTTTACGGCCGATTTCGTAAAAGCAAACTTTAGATAAAGTTAAACTTTATTTTAAAGTGACTTTATATACACTTTAAAATATGTACGTTTCATAATAAAAATTACCTTTACTTTATGTAAAGTAATACTAAAGTATTAAAAATGACTTTAGAACAGACTGTTTAGTTAAAAATCGTGAGTTATTGTAAGACTGACTGTCAGAATAATGCATTTTAATTATGTCTACAAGAAATAGAGGTGGAAATTTCACATTTGATAAATAATACACCTTGATTTAATTAATATATAAACATAAAAATGTGTTGGAATGTAAGAAAATGAAAACTTCAAAATTCAATGAAAGGAAAAGGTAAGCAAGTTTATAGGTTAGGTTACTGAATATTTAATTGCAAAATTTTATAGGATTCAGTTTGTCAAAAAATTGAACAGGTTGTCATGGCTAAATTGAAAGTACAATAACTTAAAAATAGTTGGAAAATATGGATTGGAAAAACAGAACAGTGTCAAGAAAACTTGGATTCATTATTGGAATTATTAAATACATAATGTGATGTGAAACCAACTCTAAAAATGATAATGGATATATCTCTTGATTTATTTACGTGTTGCTAATTTTATTATTTCTTTTATCTGTAAAATACAAATAAAATTGTATTTTCCTTAACCTTAATCTATCATAAAATTCTTTTTCGTTCCACATATATAAATTATTAACTTGTGGCTAATATACTTTTCGTTGTTTAATATTAACATCGTCGGAACTTGAAGAAGTTGAAGAAAACATTTTTATCAAAAATGTGGAATCGAAACTGATAAGTTAAATATCTACTCCAAGCCCGTAAAGGAACTCTTGCATGACTTTATTTTAAAGGACTTTAAACTAACAACTTTAACTTAAAGTTGAATTATAAAACGCTTTTTTTCAATTTTAGATCAAACTTTAAAATTAAAGTAACTTTATATTTATAATGAAACCGGCCGTAAGTTTGTCAACACTTAAGTTGGTCAATTTTATAAAGTATTGTTGTGAGTGAAAATATGGAACTAACCAGATAGCATTTTCTTCAGTTTTATAAAAGTAATAACATCCGCCATACTCACCTGTTTTGGCAATGTGCAACTGTCGACTATTTTTTAGACTGACGAAGAAACTGATGTTGTACCTAATTCATGATTATTTTGAAAGCATTTCAAAACGAATTGGGTGCAAGGTTTTAAGAAGTGGAAGGAAATAATAGTGAAGGAAACAAATGAAACAAATTAATCTATAATTAAATTTTACTTCCACGCTTGAACAAACGCAACGCGATTTCTTGACAGCAGTGATTTGTCGTAGAAACATGAAAACTGATTCAAATGTGTTTATATAATTAAATTTATTTTGGAAGTACACTGGCTTGCAAAAAAATCGCATACACCTATTTTTTGCTGTATTGAGCCGGTCTTGATTTTTAATTTGTCAATGTTACAAGATTAATTTAAAATGCCAAAATTAACAGAAAACGAGAAATACATACTTGGTTGTTCTTTATTTTTCTGGAATATATTTGTAATTTAAGAGTAAATTAAACACAATGAAGCACTTGCTCCACAATAAATACAAAAAATACAAGCCAGTATTATTCCCAATAAGTCTAGTGTGACCCTCTTGTTACGAAAACACGCGTATTAAATATTTAACAAATTCAAGATGTACATTTGTACTAAATTTATATATTAATTAATTTAAATGTTTGTTTTTTAATCTTTTATCAATACAATGATGATAATTTTTTTGTTCCAATATTCCAAATTATCATTATATCACTGCTTATTATCATTGAACTGTGAAAATTAATTTGTTTATCGCTAAATGATTTTTGGTTTCGCATCTTTGTTGAAATTGTGATATCTATTCTGTAATCAATTAAGGCCTTTAACATGAAAACCAGTGATCCACAATCTTCTCTTCCGAGAAATACTTATTCAAGACAAACGCACAACTTTGGAAACTGTTGAAGTTAATTAACTTATTAGAGACACCCAATGAAACTACCATTCTCTTACTCGTTTTTACCTCAAACAATAGACTGTCAAAATCAGGACTTCCAAACGTCAAATAGACACATTTCGCTTGAGGTTTTTCCGAGGAAAAAAAAACATTTTTCATTTCCCTACGAAACAAACAAGAGAAAAAAGAATAAGTAGCAACACTTTAATGCTCAACACTCGCATTGTTTTATTTATAATTACGGACAGTAAAAAACGGACATACACGTGACTTTTGCTGTAGCCAATCAAGGCTAAGTATGTAACTGTTAGATTTATGGTTGAAGAAATTAAGTTCTTTGAATTTAGTTGCCATTTTTGTAGTCTCATATCATTCGTTTAACTAATAAAATCAGAGACATGATGAGTTGAAGTCATTGATAAAGCTATAATTTCTTTGGTTGAATGGAATTCTCCACCATCGCCATAGGCTCCATGTGTCATTTATATTAAAACTAGGCCTAAAAACTATATTATAGGGACTATCAAAGTTTAAAAATAGTTTTTTATGAATAAAAAGTAGGTACAGTCTTATTTTACAAATAATTAGAGTGATATAAGATATTTTTCACACTTGTTGCACAGATTTTTTTTTCGTCTAAAATAAAAGCGTAAAAAAAGTGCCATAGCGTTCCATTTATTTACCCGTTTCACGCTTTTATTATGTAAAAAATACATACTTTATGAACCTATTTTAATGAAAAAAGATGAATATTTTTCAACGGACGTAAAAAAAGTTATTAGGTTTAAATTTTTTTAACGCCTTTAACATTTCCATCAGACAATCTACTATATTTTAAATTCTTACTAGTTTAAAGCCTTTTGCTATCGCTTTTTTGAAAAATGGAATCCATTTTCAAATAGTTAAATGCAGAAAATAATGAAACAACGTAAATAAAACAAATAATACTTATTTGAATTTATGATGATAGAAAATAAATGCATTTGAATAAAAATGAAAGATATGTTTAATGATATAGGCTTACAATGGGAATCAAAACAATTTAAAATTACTTATTAATACCTATGTATATTTCTAATTATTGACCTTGAAAGTACAAAAATAAAATAAATATATCATCAGGGCATATTACCCATTGCTGGGTGTGCCAATCTGCTTTGTACACAGATAGGTAATGATGATAGCATATTCGTCTCGTGTGCACATTCGAAATAATTTTGTCGTCGGTCGGGATCGAACCGGGGTTCCCAGCATTAGATCAATTTAAGTGACTAAATATTAGCGAACTCTACTGAAAACAAAATGAGCTAAACGTCTACGACATTGTATATAAAAAAAAATGTATTATAGCTTAACGAATAACAATTTATTCTTTTTAGAACTACACAGATTATTGATTTAAATGAAATTTCATAAAAAATAGTGGAGGACCCCATTATTACGAAGTGGAAATATCTCTGGTATTTCCAGAATGTATAAAGTGTCCCATGACAAAATGCGAATGGAATTAAAATGAATGCAGTGAAGTAAAACTGTCACTAAAAAAATAAAATTCCTGAAAAGAGATTCCATGTTATGCTGATTTTTATGAAAGGTGTTATGCAACATTTACAGTTAAAAATAAAACTTTTCAGTTTGACCTATTTTACACCAAAATAATTAAAAATGTTTATCTGTAAAAAGTTAGTTAATTCCTGTTAATCATCTTGTGTCACACTATTTAACTTTTAAAATGACAAAAAAGTTTCTGCGAAAAAGACAATTATGAATAATATGAAATATCTGTTGTATTTTATATTCACAATATACCTACTAATGAGAAAATGTTTCATAAATTAATTATGAAACATTTTCTCATTTCATATATCATTTTTATATTGGCTAAAGAGTAGAATCCCTACCATTCAAGAATTTTATTTCGATGGTTATATAGAGTTGCAATACCATTAAATATCTTTTTATTTTATTTTTATTTTATATTATTTTTTTCTTAAAAAAGTAGGGTTAAATTCTTATAAAATAAATATAACCCCCCGAGATTCATCAAATTGAGTTCTGTGCATTAGGTTACGTTGTATTAAAGTATTTTTTTGAAAATTTGCAAGCAAAATAGACATTTTTCACAAATGCAGCCCAAAAAGTAATAATCACATTGGTGCGAAATGCCTACAAATGCATACAACCACTTAAATTTTGTCAAATTGAGTTCTGTGCGTTAGGTTACGTTTAAGTATTAATTAAAAATTTGCAAGAGAAGATGTCATAATTTTCACAAGTACAGCCTTTAGAATAAGTAAAAATTGACTTTATTTGTAATATATATATATATATATATATATATATATATATATATATATATATATATATATATATATATATATATATATATATATATATATATATATATATATATAGTAAAGTCGGTGAATGTGGAATAGTCATCTAATATGGAATAGGCGCTTTTTGAAAAAATGGTACACGACATCTGTGATCTAATGGCACAAATGCACGTGTGTAGGGGAGTTATTACCCACATAGAGGCACCAACTTAACTGCATTGTGCATAAAATCAAAAACCTTGAAAAATAGTATGAGTGCCTGCTGAACTTTTTACGCAAATGTAAAGATATGTAGTTTTATTACTGATTGTGTAGTCGAAAATACGATTTTTTGCAATTGCAGTATGAATAGGGGTTTGGGGATGTAGGCTAGATTTAAAAAATACTTTTCAAACTAATTCCTAAATGAAATTCGATGGCGGGAATTTAAAGTCAACAAATCCGCTAATGTGGAATACCGAGGGGTATGCCAACGTGGAATATTCCAAATTAGCGAAAATGTTATAATATGAGTAGATAACTGTTCTAGGTTTAGAAAAATGTACCAGAAAATCATACCTAGCAACAAGCTAACATGCAGAAGGCAGTGCGGAATAATATAGTTTATTTTGTTACATTCTAATAGCATATTCATTTTATTTTTGTTTATATTTTGATAATAAGGAATAAATAATTTAAAGAACATTTTTGCATTGTTTTCCGAATTTTCTTATACTGTGAAAGTAAGTATGGTTATGTGGTATGTAATCCACGTTAATACACTATGGTATTCCACATTACCGTCCCTTTTTCAACAGGTGTAAAAATTTCAATTTTGAAGAAAATTGCTCTTATAAGTGAATTATTCTAGATAATCAACATGCAAGTGTTACTATTTTGTAAAGTACATTTTAAATGACTTATATACAATATTTGATGATTAACCGCCATCTTTTCGCATGTTTTTTTCAATGAAATAAAAATGGTATTCCACATTCACAGACTTTATATATATATATATATATATATATATATATATATATATATATATATATATATATATATATATATATAATCATAAACTACATGTTAAGAGCAAAAAATGGTTGTGTTTTGAAATAAATTTGTAACATTTTTAATTTAGATCACGATTAATAAGTGAACTATGTTAATATGTGAAAAGCGATGGGAAGAGATTTAGAACAGATGATGTCAAAACGATATTTGTGGTGACGTGTTGTGTTTGTTGTGTGATGTGCTTCGGAACAACCCTTTCTTTACGGCAGTTAAGCAGGAAGATTCTGCGGTTCTTCGCGGCTGCTAGTTTGATCTTGAAATTGGCCCATCTTTTTAACAGTAACATGGCCTTGTACGTTGTTTTGATATTATTGAAGAAACCCATTCTGTAAGTATTAAGTAGGTATGATCACGACTGACCAGTTAGGTAGAAAAGTGAAATTCACAGGTAAGCAGTCAGGATATTCAAAATTTATCATCATCCTGACTACGTGCACGTAGAAATTACAGTTTTCAAAAATTGTCAATTATTAATTTATATTATTGTAAACAAAAGCCTTCTTTATTAAACTGTTTTTATAGATTATAGAAATTCGTTTCCATTCTCGACATATAGGGTGACAAAATGTGGCCTTTTTTAGTAAAAAAATCAAAAAAAGTTTAATTACGCCGGAACTAGTTGATTATTTTTTTTTATTTTTTTTATTTTTTTATGGTTTATGTAAATTTTTCTGCTGAATTCAATGGTAAAATAAAAAATTTAGCATTTCATTTAAAATAAGAAATTTAGGGTCTACTTCTAGTAAAACCGGAAGTGCTACTGTTTTGAAAATATTTTTGCTGAGACGGGCATGTCGGAAAACCCGTAGATATTTTAGAATTTTATTTAAATTTCGTAAAATAATATTGAATAGTTTTTAAAATAACGATAGCGTAAGCTCGTCCTGGGAGACCCTATATTTATATATATATATATATATATATATATATATATATATATATATATATATATATATATATATATATATATATATATATATATAAATACCTGCTTCCGCGCTCTAATTTTGTATTTCTTTGTTATATTTTTGCTACACCCTTACCCATATTTATTAGCTAGGGTTTTTGGCAAAGCCTTGTTGCTCAGAATGTGACAAGGGACTTCAATATAAATAGACTTGTACCATTCTTGTGTAAACCTTTTAATTAATTAATTACATTTGTGCAAATACTGGATGTTGGAAAATTCATTGTATTATAAGGTATCTTACAATTATTTTCAAAAAACAACTAGGAATAACTAATTAAAATATCAACTTTCATTCACTAGAGGAAGTATACCTGAAATTCAAACAAAACAAGCATATTTCCAGTGCTTTAATACGTACGGCTGCTATAATTTATTAAATTAAATTGTACAAATTATGTAAGTGTGAAACTGGAAAACAATAAACATTTATTTCCCGGTCTGGTGAATTTGATACATCGGTTTGCAGAAATTAATACCGTTACGTACTCATGTAGTAAGGACTATTTTTCAACCGTTAATTTCTGTAACAATTAGTTACTGTGAACGATTTAAGTATTAATAACGAACAAGGATTTGTGAAAATATTATCATCTATGACTAGCAAACACGTGTGAAAAATTCGCTGTCTTCAATAGGATTTTGTAGCTTATCCTATTAGATATAAGAGGGTCCTGGGTTCAAATCCCAGGGAGTTCCATGAATTTTTCACAATTTCTTCTTGGTTATATATATATATATATATATATATATATATATATATATATATATATATATATATATATATACAGGTGTTCATTTTAAGCAGTACACTATTGTTAACTCAAGAATTATAAGAGCTACGAAGTCGGTTAAATTAGCAAACAATTTCTATTTTACTAGACTATTTTAATGAGCATAAAATATATTTTTTCAGCCTGTGGGGACCAACTTTGTAAGCATATATTTTTTATTTAATTATTAGATAGAGAATTTTATGCTGAATTCAGCGATTTTTTAAAGAAGTATACATATATTATGATTAAAATTTGACTATAATGAGAGTACCACGGATGGAAAAAATGAATACATGTTAATTTTTTTACATTGATTTAGAGTGCCCCGGCAGAAAGTAGTGAATATTTTCTCCTGTCAAATGATTATAAATGTCAACATGTTCACGTATTTCTTTCATGACATTCTAATTACATGTAAGAAAAATAAAATGTATCAATTTTTTTTATTCGTGGCTCTCTTGTTATAGTGATATTTTAATCATATTAATAGAAAATTTTATACGCATATTTCTCAAAAAAAATCATTATGTGAGAGTATAAAAATATAATATCACTGAATTCAGAATAAAATTCTCTAATAAGTAAATAAAAAATATATGATCCCATTTAAAATAACAAAGTTGGTTTCCAAAGTTTGAAAACCACCGGTTAAAAAAAATTATGCTCATTAAAATAGTCTAGTAAAATAGAAATTGTTTGCTAATTTAGCTGACCTCGTAGCTCTTATAGTTCTGAAGATAACAATAGTGTACCACTTAAAATGAACACCCTGTATGTATGTACATAGGATAAACTCGAGAATCCAAGACTTAGATACATATACGTTTAACGTAAGAAAACAGTTTTTCTTTTTTTTCAAATATTATCTGTCCTGTAAAACTTTATTCGGTGTTTCGTACATGGAGATTTCGAGAATAAAATTCTGAATTTTTAAATTTACGCTTTTGGTGTCTGATCGCATAATCCTAGCACTTTTCATAACTCTTTAGAGTCGTTAAGACCTCTGGCTTGGTTTTCATGTTCAGTAATCTTAACCACATTAGCACTGAAAAAAAAGCTGTTAGGAATAGTGATGCATTAGAAAAGATCGAAATACCGAATTTGGGTTTAAAATTGGTCTTCATTCCTAAAATATGTAGTGGCCGGCCTTTCTTAATCTCATTACTTTTATAAAAATATGATGTAAAAACTATATGAAATCCCAATCATTTTTCTGATGACAAGTATTGTATTTTATTTATTTATTTAACAATTCTTTCAATGTTTTACTGTCAGCCTACAATATCTTGGTCGATATTTTCATATTATTCAAATTGACAGATTCATATTTTTAGTGATAGGGTCGGATTGACCGGGTTCAGTATAAAAACCGGAGTTTCGTTTCATTACTAGATAGGAACTCTGGCGTGGTACCGTATTAAGATGGGAAAGAAAAATTAGGATTCCTAAACATGTCATCCATGCAACCCTTTTTCTCAAGGTAGTTAAGGTTACTCCACATGTAAATCATTCTTCGAGAAAAGGCCTATTAGGACCTTTGGCATAGTTGATGTGTTTATTCTAATTTATCTTTACTTTCTTAATACGGTTACGCGAAAAAATTTATTACCGAAGATGAGAAGATTGTTGTCGAAATAAATATATAGTTTTTATTTTCACTTAATTTTGAGGTTAGAGGTAATTTTTTATTTTGTCAATTTTAAATCACCTTCGTATCAAGATTTTTAAGGTGTGGAATATTTAATTGCCCGATGTAAATTACTGTCGTAGATTACGCGCCTATCACTGGCAAGATTTTCATTACTAACTTTTATCTGAGAAAATGGATGCTCCCTTTCGTGCAAAATAATTCAAAGTTCATAAAATTCATCCATTAACCATTTAAAAATAAATATTTAAAAGAACGGTAGTAAAACTTTAAAAAGAAATTTTATCGATATCTGTAGTATAAAAGAAGTTATAAAAACTTTGGGAGAATAGAATAATAAAAGTGCATGCGAGTAGAAGAACGTCTAAGAGATTGCATGCGAAATTCCACCCGCGGTGATGGTGGTGTAACATACAAGGGTTGTTTTCCACACTGCGGATAAACAGATCGGGATTAGTGAGATTCAATCACACTTCTATCATTATCTAAACAATCAATCATTACTATGTTAATCCTTTCAAAGTGCTCCATTGATTTTGCTACTCCACAAAAATTTATATAGCATTTTAGAGCCACTAGCTTGCCATTAGCACACTGTTTACTGCTTACATTGACTTCAGCGAGCTGGGTTCAATTCCTCAAATTATTATCATTTTCATATTATGTTCTGTGTTATATAATTTTTATTCGTTTTTTTTATTCTTGTACAATTGGAACAAAAATAAATAATTTAAAGTGAAACATATAGGCCGTTTCTAACTTATTTCTTATTTAATTTGTTTAGTTATGAATATAAAATAGGTAATACATAATATTTAAATTGTTATTTAGGAGTTGTATATCTTTATAAATCACATTCTTCAATCCTATTTATTTAAAATTCCGTATATTTCCTATGCTTACAATGCTAGCGTTCGAGGCGTGACGTGACGGCAACAGGCTCGCTGTGACGTCACGAACTTAGTATTCAGGCCTGTATTCTCGTATGGCCTCGGTACGACTGTTGCATTATATGACGATGCATTACCGTGCGTGCGCAAAACTTTTGTTTTTCTTTAAATCTTCGACAATAGTCAATCCAGCTGTTTCTTTCTCGATGTTTAACTACTCTGCAACCTTCTTAATCGTAACACGTAGATCGAAAACCAACAGTTGTCAAACTACTTTGATGTTTTCGGCGTTTCTGCTTGATGTGGGGCGGTCACCGTTTGGGTCATCTTTGTTTTCATCTCGCCCATCGTGAAATCACTCCTGCCAGCTAGAAACGTTGTAACGAGTCAATGAAGCGTCCCCAAATGCTTGTTAGACCAAAGCAAACTATTAGGTTGGTTCTTTGCACAAACGAACACAAAATTTTATTGCGTATCGCTCTTCGACGGATGCATTCATGACAAGGCAGGTTTAAGCGGTCAACAAAGTACGCCAATACGAGAACTGTACTGAACCAATATTAATAAAACTTGAGGCGGATGTTGATGAGGGTTAGTCAAAAATAGTTTGGGTGCCAATGGCGTTGTTATTTGGCACTACATAAAGTCGGTCCTAAATCTTTATACCCACACTCTGTATACTATTTCACGCTCGTTAAAATATTTTCATTAATTTTAGTGTAAAAGTATTTACTTTTATTACAGTTTAGAAAAATTAAAAGATAAAAAAGTAGGTATACTTTCCTCTTCGTTTTAAAAATTATTATTTCGATTAATTGGTACAGGTTTTTAGTAAATAATAATACAGTTTTTGGTTGAAACAATGTATTTAGACTTAAAATATTGGTTAACAGGTTTAAAAAATCAGTAAGATCAGGCAAACGCAAATATTATATTAAAAAATGGTATTGTATAGGAAATGAAAAAAGTAGAAATTCCATTGGCATTAATCTTGTTCGCTATTCTAGAAAATTCGTTGTTGTCCTTTTTGAACCGTGCACTGCTGACAATATTTGTCGATGATTGTATCACATGGAAGTTATAAATATAAATGTGAATCCGAAGTACTGTGTAGTGCATAGGAAAAACGTCAAAGAGAAATAAACGCATTAAAGAAGTGTCATAAAAGCGGATGAAGTAAAAGCTGTATTGTTCAATATTTGAAACTAAAGAAATAAAAACGGCAAATATATAACCCATTCTTTCGAGAGGAAGATTTCTCTATTTGAATTACACACACTTTATTCTATTTAATGATATTTATATTTTCACAAACAAAATAACGAATCTACCATACCCCGATCTTTTTAAAAGAAAGTAAAATATATAAACAGAAGATAAGACGATATGTTTATTTATTTATTTCTACAATATTATTTCGTTTGTATATCATAATATATTTGTTTGTTTCATATGTACGGTAAAACCAGGTGATGGCGGTTAGGGGTGAACATAGAAATTTAACATGGGAGTTTAGTTTTATACAATTTCCTGCTCTCCTATTCATTTTAAGAAAAAAACTGTAAAATGCTAAGATTCTCAGAATTTTTTTGCAACGATGTATAACTTATCTATATGATTATTTGTTTCAAACTACAAAACTACAATTATTTAATTTATAGATTAAAAAGTGATTGTTGCAATGAAACAATTGAAAAAGAAAATTAAAATAATAATTTGCTGATTATCATTGATAATTTTCTTATGTAGCTTTCAAAATTTTAGTCATATTTTTTATGTTAAAAATATTAAAGAAATTTATGCATATAAACTTAAAATTAAAATGATAATAACTGATTGATTATTTTGTTTGTTTCATTGCAACAACTATTGTTTTTAACCCATGTATACATTTAATAAATGTATTTTTTTAGTCTGAATTAAATTAACATAGATTTTCCAATATGGCTTCCATATAAAAATTAAAAATTTGACATCATAACTCGAAAACCAACAAAATTTGAGCATCGCTATTCGAAAGAACATAAAAAGTGCCTTGGACGTATGCAAATTAAAATCCAGTATTTATTTTACAATTGAAAGTTATTTGCAAAACTAAAAAAAAACTGCAAAATTTACATTTTCTCCTGTAACTAGTGATGTATGAATTATTTATCAAATAACGAAACACCACTAAAATGGTCTCCTAATGGGGCAATTTTTGTCTAATTTAACCGATTTCGTATCTGTTATAGTTCTCGAGATCCCTATGTCGGACAAATTATCCTGGAGCATTAGTATTTTTAATACAGCATTTAATTTATTCTCATTTTACTAAATACTGACCATTTATGTAAAAAATTATTGTCCAAATAAATGGAATTGAAATATATTGTCGAGAGTAATCGATGTTCCCAGAGAGTTAGGCAGTGAACATGTCCTCATCTGAAATTGCTACTTCGCGAATTCAAAACTCCAATAGCCAATAGATCTACGCTACTTAGTGTATCCTCTCGAGGACTATAGAATCGACAGACTATTCAATTCTAGAAAATTATGCATGAATACCTGTGCTTTAACCGGAAGATTTTTTAACAAAATCTATGTATAAGCGCTCGAAAGCCTACATGACACTGGAAGGAATTTAAAAATTAAACAGCTTTCGATCCTTCACGTGAAATAAATATGCGACACCAAATAGAATCCTCTTTTGTTTCAGAGATTTTTTCATGAAATCTTTACTTAGAATTGCAAAAATTGACAATTTGTGGATGGAAAAATTTGTTCTACATGATTTTAACTAAATAATGTTTTTTATCATTCATTTCAACCGCTTAGAAATCACAATTTAGCTATATTTTTATATGTTTATGCATTTTTTGTTACTCATTGTTTTTAATATACCCTTTGGTGAGCGAGTAAATTTAATTTGAAAATACTTATGTTCAAAATTGAATCAGTATATGAATAGACTTGAAGATTAAATCGAAATTGGGATGGATAAAGTCCGAAATTGAGTGCATTCGGCATGTTTAATTTCGATTTTAGCAACAGGAAAAATGTTTAACTTTTTTCGTGTCAAACTTATACTGTTTCACACTGTAAACTTATTACATTATTGTTAATACGTTCCAGGAATTTATATACTGAAAAAACTCTTTCTTAGATCGTTCAACATTGATAAACATAAGTTGTTCAACAAGAGACTCTTCTAGTGTAAGCTTTCAACACGAAATTTTTCTTTGTAAAAATTACGGATCTACAAGTATTTAACAACTTGTTTACTGGAGAGGTTCGAAATTTTATACAAGGTTTTTAACAAATTTTATACGATCATTTGTTTATAATCTGATCTGTTTCCTTTTTATATTGGGATGTAAAGATATTTGCCCGTATTACAAGCGCACTTTTGTAATAAAAGCGCTTTTATAGAGTACATTTCTCACACGAATATAATGTGAAAGCGCGATCCATAAAAGACCTTTTATTATAAAAGTATTACGAGCGCAAATAATAAATATATCATCGCGGCATATTAGCTATTTACATCACGGGCACTTATTGCTGGTGTGGAGAGTGCACCACTGGTGTCACTTTTGTGCCATTTAAAATTTGACTTAATTTGACGTCGGTCAGGATCGAACTGTCAGTTATAATAAAAGCACCCAATAAAAGTCGGTTCGTAATACGGGCCATTGTTGTTAAATCATTTTGATAATGTTTAAAATCATCCATTTTCATTATAATATTATGGAAACGCATTTGAAGTAACTATAATATTTTTTTCTGTCCGGCCCAAAAAATCGAGGCATAATCACAACCTCAACTTTTCCAAACGATCGGCCCGATTCGGCAAAAGAAATAACTACGGGCGATTCGATGATCGCTAACACTCAAAATTGAGTGCACTCCTGTCCCTATATGAGCCGTTTAAAATGTGTGTGGTGTATGTCAAGTTTTTGTAAAAAATGAGTTAGTAACATGTTTTTTTTTTATTGAAATAGTGAAGCAAGTCAGTATTTTTTGTTGTACCAAATAGATGACATTAGAAATAATTCTGTTGACTTACAACTTACACCATTCTAGTTATTTTCAACGGCTCATATATGTTACAACACAAAATAAACATCGGTTTAACTAGAAACTATCACGACGTAAAATTTTTAAATAATCGCATAGTTGATCTACTTTTACTATATCTTTAAATTAAGTTTACTTAGTAACCATAGATCTAAGCTCAATTTTTTTTGTGCCACTCTATATTTCCCATACACAGCTAACAACATTTGCTATTGTATATCATCGATATTACACAAAGCTGACAACCATTGTGGAATCCACTACAAGAACTTGTATTCTGTTAAACTCTTTGTATATTGAAAAAAAAAATCGTCATTGACACATCGAGTAACGAATAAAACGGCGTGATGATTTATTTATCTAACAGTCCTGAATTTCGGTGGAGCAAATGGCATTAATTAATAAAATAATATCCACAAAGTGTCAGTGGTACGTTATTAAGCTCTTGAGATTGATTTATTTAAATTAGTGTCTTCTTCTGCCAAATTGAAACTGAAATTTAAAGCCAATAACGAAATTAACACTTGTAATTAAATTTGAATATTTGTAGAAAAAAAGGTTGTAGTTAGCATGAAAACTTATTCGAGCCTGTAGGTATATAAAACTGACTACACGCTCTGTACTGGTATATTACAATCTTAAACTGAGTCATCTATACAGGGTGTAATCATATTTCGGGAAAAAAATTAAAGGGCATATAGTACTGACCAAAATGAGTAAAACAGGCTTTATCATTATGGGTCCGATCTTCAACAGTTTCCAAGAGGCCATTTACTATTAGAATCGAAAAAAATTGACTAAGATAGTGATTGAACAAAATTTTGTCTATCAGTAAATAGGCTATAAAAAAACAAAATTTTATATGAAACATTTTTCTTAATTTCTAATAATAACGAAGGTATTTGAAAATCAAATATTGGCCAAAGTTGCACAACATTTAACTAAGTACAATTATTTGATTTTTTTTAAAAAAAAGCACATCTAAGTTGATCTTTGAAAGGTTAACAAAAAGTCTTATTTAATCGAAGTCGTAACTCATAGTTTTCGAGATAGCAGAGGTAAACCCCGCAAAAACTTATTCTTCACTGCCTTATATCTCGGAAACTATTGAAGATCGGACCTATGTTGATTAAGCCTTTTTTGCTCATTTTGGTCAGTACTATATGCCGTTTAATTTTTTTCCCGAAGTATGATACACTCTGTATTTAAAGCAATTTTATTTCGTAATATCGCTGGAACGTAATCAATAATGTGATAGTTTTCGCAATCTGTCCGTTGATGAGGAGAAATTTTCTCCTAAGTAGGTCTAATCCAGAGTATAATAAACTATGGAGCATTTAATAGCAATATAACTAGATTAATATCCTATAGTTTTAGTTAGGAAATATGTCCTCGCATCTTTTACGACGATGATTAGCTCCTAGGTAGTAGAATATCCTATATCCTACAAGATGGGAACATAATATCCTAAAATAATTCATACGAAATAAGCACAGACACAAACAACAGGAAAGCTATATCGAAATTAGTTTTTATTAAAATATACGGCGTTTTATAACTTATGCACCAAACGTTAAGGGGTAATATAATTTTATTTAGATACTTATTCTATTAAAGAAAGATTTTTTTAATTTCTAAAAATAATTTAATTTTACTTTAAACTGTAAACAATTTTTATACGACTGAATTCCTACGTTTCTTTAAAAAAAAACAACTTAAATAATTACTTATATTACCTATTGTTTGAAATCAAGTGAAAATATTAGTTTTTAAGAGAGAAATAAATAAATATTATAGCGTTTTCTATTTACATATTTAGTTTTGCACTCAGTGCAGGCAATGACGTCATGCCCGGCACTAATTGTTGTTATAACACGTGCGTAGTGCATTTTAAATGAAACGTGATGCAAAAGTCCAGTTGCAAGTTTATTAGCTGTCACTTTCAATACAGAGTTTATGTGTATGTGGATATCACTATACAAGATTTTTTTTTTACTCCTCAATATATATGAATCTGACAAATTGCACTGGCAAGAACTGACGATCGTAGTAAGTGCAAGAAAGTGCGCACTGAGTAAGGTTCAGTTCACTCGAAAAGTATAGATGAAACACGTAATGTCAATTAGTGCGCACTGAAAATATAAATGCAGTCAGTGCAAAAAGTGCGCACTATATGGAAAACGCTATTAGTTACGTCTCTATTAGAAAAGTATAGGAATCCAGTGGTAGAAAAATTGTTCACTCCAAATAAATAGCATTTATTTTTGCGAATTTCGACAAAAAAATCTTTTGCAATACGATTATTATTTCAAAATATATTGCCCGCTACTGTTTAGTGGACGAGTTTTAAAACAACCTGTATTTATCTGTCAATTAAAAATATTTGAATTTTTCAATTGGTTTATACAGGGTGTTAATACACCCGAAAATGGTAGTTAAAACTCATTAAAACTAACAACTTTTCTTAGTTCCAATTTTTTATTTGGTGCCCCGGTTCGTAGTTATTGGAGTTCTTTTGTTTTCCGAAAAATCATCATGGTTCCCTTAAATTTTTTAATGTATTTAAAAAAAAGACTTTATTCATTTACTTCAACTACAATGCAAGCCCGGCAGCGTGTTTCTGCTATTTTTACGTAGAAATTATGCAAAATACGCACACAAATGATTAACTGTAATGTATTTAAATTTGAATAAAGACTTTTTTGGATACATTGAAAAAAATGTTTAGGTCAAATGTTGTAATAGTTTAAAGATTTTATAAATGTTTTACTTTCGAAAATCGATTTAGTGGTTATCAAAAATCTTGTTTTGAAATATTTGATTGAATTCCATTTTGTCAATTGAAAAAATGAAAAATAATTGTAATTGAAAAGTTTTACAGGGTGTAAAGGTAATTTGGATAGAAATAATTTTTTCAATAGCCCTTAAAATAAGGGAGATATGACGATTTTTCGAAAAACAAAAGAATTCCAATAACTACAAACCGGGGCACCAAATCAAATATTAAAACTAAGAAAAGTTGTTTGTTTTAATGAGTTCTAACTACCATTTTTGGATGTGACGACTTAGTATTAACACCCTGTATATTTATTTTTATCTCTAAATCTATTATATAATATTTCATCACAGCATATTACCCATTTCTGTGTGCCAATTTGCTGTATACACAGGTATCGGTAATGGTAATGACATATTCGTACCGTGAGGGTGCTTACCAGGTACTACTTCGCGGGCACTCGTTGCTGGTGTGGAGGGTTTACCACCGGAGTCACTTTTGTGCCATTTAAAATTCGAAATAGTTCTGGCGTCGGAAAGGATCGAACCCTGTCCCCAGAATCGCGACCAGACACACAGGCACATGACTACTACAGCCTATATTTTAATAGGTAAGTAAAATAAATTTTGGAAAATATTACATATTTTGATGGTACCACTTCCAGTTGTGTAGTTGTTACCAAAAACTAATCAGCTGTTCTCATTAATGCAAAAGATTCAGGAATATTTACGTCTTCTCAAAGTTCTTTAATTTTACAGCATTTGAAAAATTATATATATATACATCGTCGTAAAAATGTTAAAATCGGATTCTATTGACTTAAAACGTGTTTATTTACTATATTTTTTAGCATGTTTAACCTACGATGGCAAGAGATAAAACAGGACAAAAGTGAGTTCTTCACAAAAATGTATAACTAAAGTACACAGACCTAAGATAAAGGACTGCCCTTTCAAATAAAAGATGTATGGTCACATGATTCAAACATCGAAAATCTGAAATCTAAAATGTGTGAATAAATTCAGATTTGTATATCTTTAGCAACGGGTAAAAAGCCATGATCGTATATTTATTTATTTACAAGCTACTTTTTCCGATTCGAACCAAGGTTCCTGTTGTGTGAATATACATATACAATACCACCCACCGCTGTGAATAATGAATGGGTAACACTTTTGGCTTAATAATTTAGGCATATATGTCAGAGCGAATATCGTATCTTGCATTTGCATGGCATAGTAAAAAAGAATCATCATCACTTGAATGAATGTGACACGGTAAACAATGTAATTAATTCATTCAACCGACAAATTATAAGAGAATAAATGCGCAAATGAAACGTGTGTGTTTTCTTTAAATAACGACGTGGTGGCGTATTTACAAAAGATAATTCCGTTCAACATCATTTCCAACCGGAACTTTTCAAATCGAAAATACCGGTTACGCGCAAAAATAAACGATATCCGTTTTAGAAACGACGGCGAAAAAATCAGCATTCAAACTGTTTTACAATACGAGTATACTTCACTCGTACATCGCGTTTTCAAAATCGAAATTAATGTTGCTGGAATTGGTTAGCCTTTAACCCGAATTATTTCCGGGTACCTTCCTCATCTATAAAGCACTGTGGGCTTAAATAATTAAATCCACAACAAGATTTCGTCGACGCTAAATACACAACCAGAAATCACCCAGAGGGTACAAAATTCTTCTATTAAAACAAATACCGTATACGGTATAGGAGCCCAGGTTCATGGTACTTCGGCATTTTCTAAAAACAAATTATAAAACTTACGCAAAAAGTGAGAGATTCATACAATTTTTATTCGATTAGTTTCAGATATACTGGGGTGTTATGTAAGTAAAGATACATAGCTTAAAATAATGTTGTGATGACTGCGTGGAACCCAAATTTGGAGTAATTCAATGTTTAACTTTTTTCAAATAGCAACAAAAGAAGTTTGAGGTGAACCAATAAGAAATAATTCCGATTTCATTAAATAGTCTGACTTACTTCGCCATAAACCAAATGCATGGCTGAAACCTCTTAATTGGTGAAAGTAATAGGCATTTTGAGAATATCAAATAAACAGAATATAAATTACACGCCAATGCAAGAAACGTTTTACGTCAGTTTTGACAATCAACATTTTTTTCCAAAGACCTCTTTGATTTTTTTTAGACGTTGGTCAGTTTGAAGGAGCTCTAGATTTTATAGAAAGCATGTAAAGCCAAAATTATTACCAGATTTACTATCTATGTGGTTAGTTTTATCATCAGTTGAGCATTGTACGCTTTCTTGAATAACGCCATGTAGATTTTAAACAGAAAAACTGAATATGTTATTCAAGTATTCCGCCAATTAATATTGGGTTGCATCGCCATTATTAGTAATAACATTTAATTTTAATTCTATTAGACACTGTATCTGCAAGCCCTGCATATTATTCTGTTATAGGTTATAGTATTGTCCCATATGTTTTGTAATGAAGCTTTTTCGGTAAAAGTAAAGGATCTCGGTAGAATGTAAATTTAGACTAGAAGATGACTTTCTAAATGTTCTCTTCCATCATTTGGCCCACATTTTTTGTAGGTTTTAAGTCTATATTTATAGTAGTCGTAAAAAGATTATAGAAATTTCTCAACATTTAGTATATATGAAGATGAATGTAAGTGCTATTTTTTTATTTGATTTTAAATCAAGGAAAGAAAGAAAAGAATGCTAGCCGGCGGGATTTGAACCCACGACCTCAACATTTGTACTGTTGCGTGTTACGAACTACACCATGGCTGGGCTGCAAATCCGCCAGTCTATATAATCTTTTCTTAAGTTATATTCTCATACAGTAGTATATGAGAATATAATCATACACTAGTATATGAGAATATAACTTAAGAAAAGATTGTATAGACTGGCGGATTTGCAGCCCAGCCGTGGTGTAGTTGGTAACACGCAACAATACAAATGTTGAGTTCGTGGGTTCAAATCCCGTCGGCTAGCATTCTTTTCTTTCTTTCCTTGATTTAAAATCAAATAAAAAAATAGCACTTACATTCATCTTAATATATACTATTTGCAATACATTCCTGATAAGGTTGTGCGAATGTTTGACAAATCACAGGTGTTTAAACGTAGTGGTAGTTTAGATATACCCCACACCGAATTGTGATGCGGGTCTCATGCACTAGTATATGAGAATATAATTTAGAATAATTATTTGAGATCCAACCTAAATGTTTAAATCGTAGAAATGGGCTTTAGGATCCAGGACAAATTTATTTAAACGAATCACAATTCTTTCTTCGTTTAAATAAATTTGTCCTGGATCCTAAAGCCCATTTCTACGATTTAAAGAATATAATTTAAGAAAAGATTGTATAGAGTGGCGGATATGCAGCCCAGCCGTGGTATAGTTGGTAACACGCAACAGTACAAATGTTGAGTTCGTGGGTTCAAATCCCGCCGGCTAGCATTTTTTTCTTTCTTTCCTTGAAAAAAAAATCTCAACATTTGTTAGGTTTTATAATTTGTTGAAAATACAAGCCGGTCGAACTATTATAAGCCTGGGCTCGTATACCCAAAATCAAGATTTGTCTAACACTCCGCATGCTTTAATTGTTATTTATTGTTATAAACTGTAACAATATTCTGGGGTTTAAAAAGAAATTGAAATAATTATTTCTTGAAAAATAGTTTTTACATAATCTCTGACGCTTTTTATATGTACTCACAGATATCAAGAAAATAAAAAAAAATGATTATAATTATTATTTGATATTTCAAAATTGAATATAATATCATATAAATTATCGTTAAAAATGTTTGTGATCTATTTGATAGCATTGTTTTGATTGTCAGTGACCGTAGGATGAAAGAAAATTAGGTTTTTATTGAAAAACAGTTTATTACCGGACGTTTATTTGGGTTACAAATTACCGGTTTCGCTTAAAAAATCACGTATTTGGCTTTAAAATACCGGTTAACCTATTTTTAACCGATTTAAAAGTAACTAGTTATTGCATTGAACAGATATTTATATTTAAACATTTTTTGTTTGCAACTTTTCTAACGCATAAAATTCGGTTCAAATTTTACGAGTATGAATGACATGTTCATTCATACGGTCAGTTTAGAAAAAAATATTCTATGAAATTTATAGTCATTTCATAAAACATTTTTATAACGGATTATATGTTTTCACGACGACATATACAAATAATATTTGTCCCAAATTCGAGAATATTCTAAAACGACGGAACAAAAATATGACGCTTTATAAATTGCTTTAATTATTTTGATATTGATTTGACATTTCAGAGCTCAATAAAATGATTCTTTTTATATGATGAACAAGACAATCTCAAAAGAGAAACACAATTTTAAAATACTTGTCTAAGTGCAATATATAATTAGCATTTTGAAATCAAAAATATGTACACAAATCTTAGGTATGAATAATACCTACATTGAAATGAAGTATCGTCTTTTACACCCGACATTCGATTATTTAAAATTTCGTATCAGTATCGTCCAATGTATGCGATAAATTCTAAAATCTGCCGAGATTCTGATACCTATTGAAATCAAAATATTTTAAATACCTTTTTTTTTAAAAAAAAAACCTCCTCGGTGCACTCTCACAATAGCGATGCAAATGACACAAATAAAGGATATCGTTCGAACTAATACTAATTGGGTCGTAGACAAATGCACTAATTGACTGATTGTGTTTCTAACAACCCGAATTCGAATCCGACCAAGTTATTTATAGCACAAAAGTTACGCCTGTGTTAGAATGAAATCGCTGATGCAAATTAAAAAGTTTTTGTAATTTTGTTCCACATATTTCAGCAACATTTTACTTGAATTTTATTAACACAGGTTGTCGGGAAACAACCTTTTAACAGTACTTATAATTCGAAGTAAATTTATTTTCAAGCGACGCAGTATTTTATTAAAAATTAATAACCACATATTAAAAGCCCGGGTCTATATAAAATACAAAGTTGTTTAAGTTTATTACTCGGGTTTAGTGACAAATTTACTTGAATTTTAATAGCAAAGTTTGACATATTACAGCTTAAGTAAGGAATTTATAGTTTATTCCAAATTTTTAGATGTTTAGAAGACGAAAACTTAAATATTTTTTGTTTCGTTAATAGTTTTAGTCTATGGAATCTACTGGTTCCAACTAAAGCCTTAATTTATATAAATTGTTTTTTAAATAAATTTTATTTTGTTAATAATTTTACTTTACCGAATTTACTGGTGCTGAAATCAGCTTAACTTTTGTGTTGATAATAATTTGCAGTTTCGAAATTCGAACTGTTAACTTTCCGTATTAAAGCTTTAGTTTATACAAAAATTTTCCACATTTAGAAGACGAAGACTTTCAAATAATTTTTGTTTGTTTAATAGTTTAACTCTAACGAATCTACTGGTTGACATTTGTTAAACTTTTGTGTTTATAACAATTTTGAATTTCGAGATTCGAACTGTTGACTTTCCATTGTAAATATTTAGTTTATACCAAATTGTTCCACATGTAGAAGACGAAGACTTTTTAAATAATTATTGTTTCGTTAATAGTTTTACTCTATCGAATCTACTGGTTGAAATCTGTTAAACTTTTGTGTTGATAACAATTTTAGTTTTTAGCTTCGAACTGTTGACTTTCCGTAGTAAAACATTAGTTTATTCCAAATTTACATTTAGAAGATGAAGACTTTTAAAATAATTTTTGTTCGTTAATAGTTTTACTCTTTTGGTTGAAAACAGTTAAATTTTTATTTAATAACAATTTTCAGTTCAGAGATTCGAACTGTTGACTTTCCGTTGTAAGTTCGCGCAAATTTGTCAAAATCAAATAATTTTCGTATTTGAAAAGAATTTGCAATAAAAACAAATTCCACATAATATTTCTTAGTGATATATCTTCATATTTGTTCCATAAATCTTGTCCAATGCTTTCCAACTCAAATACAAAATTCCTTAGGATATCCGATAAAATATGACAGTATAAAAATAACGGTCTCTGAAAATCCCACTCTGACATCCCACGAACACTCAGAATTCCAGTGCCGATCAGAACTCACCTAAGGATTAAATTCTCTCTAGAAGTCACCACCATGTTCACTACACAAGGCAATCTTTACAACTTTATACTCGTATGTGTCGTCGATGTCGTACGTATTGGGAGCTTCGAGCTTTGAGCTTCGAACGATCCTTCCCTTGTGGAAGTTCGCGGCGAACTGAAACGGTCGCGTTCTGCGTTTACCGTTTCAGCTTCAGTGTTCAGCGGCGGGTTTACCGGTAGTGGTAGCTGGTTACCGGTTGGTCCTGCGTCCTGCACTCACGACAAGATACGATGGACGAATGGACATACGATGCTCACCACTCACCTGTAGATGATGGGACAACTTATACAACCAAGCGTTTTTATTATACACGTAAATTGAATGAGTGTTTACGGTGATTTTTACGTGGACTGGAATTTATGAAGTACTTTTCATATTTTGAATCAGTACAATTATTCATTTTCTGTTGAGACTATTTGCACATCACATAAACAGTACCTTTTAAAACATTGAACACACCTGATAAATTCAAAATAAATGTATTGGGTTGATGCATAAGTTTGTATAGCATTTTTGGTTTTTAGGGCAAGAGTACTCCGGAAAACTATTTGTTAGACTTTATGTCAACGTTGTTTTAATGTTATACTGGTCTTTATTTGTATAATCTTTGAATTTGCAAATTTGTGCAAAAATTGTGTAAATTATTGTCAAAAGGAACAATATATCAAGTAGAAAAAAAAACTTGCATTGTCGACATATCCTTTTATTTGAGTTTAACAGAGGAGTTAAGGCGAATGACGCTAAAACCATTTGTGCATTGTCCATTGGGGAAAAACACCACGAAAATGGTTCTCTGGTTTCAGGGAGGGCCGAATTTCTTCAGAAGTAGAACTAAAAAACTGCTAGATCGTTAGGAGTCAATCATGGGCGGAACTGCAAAAATTTTCTAGGGGGGGCCAGGCCCTTTGAGTTCAAAATGCAAAGTAAATAGGTAATCCCATTTTGTCGTATGTACGCATTAAAAAATGTGTTTTCAAAATCACTGTTCTAGAATATTCCAAAAAATTATTGTTTGTCCCATTAAATTCTAGAATATTTCGGGAAATTCTAGAATAATCTATAAATTTTTGGCAATTTTAAATAAGTATATAAAGGGTAGCTGAGCTCATTTTAGTTTTATATAGCGACACAAACAGATAGAACTTTTTGGAACTTTCAGAAAAATTCTGTAACCGTAAAGAACTTTATGGAAAAGGAAATTATAAAACGTTCTGAAATTTTATGGGAAATTCCAGAACTCTCTCGAAATTCTGAACTTTCTGAAACATTCTAGAACTCTCTAGAACTTTATGAAAATCTTCTTAATGTACTTTTTAGATTATTTTGGAACATGTAGGTAAGAAACTTTTCGAACTCTCCGAATATTTAAGTCTACCTATAATGTGGATTGTTTTGAAATTTTCTACGTGAAAACTTCTAGGCATCGCTGGTTACTTTAGCTAGCGATGAAATACAATGAATTTAAGAATAATGTGGTTAGAATGTAAAGTACAAAACGCTTATTTTATTGTTTAAAAAAAGCATAATTTGTGGAATAATTATTGCTGAATCAAAATTTTTCAAATCGAATAATTACTAAATTATTTAATACTCACTTAAATTCCTGTCGATTAATCAATTTACATCACACCATTCTCAAAATTATATTAATAATTAAAATATAAAATAATTACACTAATATGTAATTTTTCCTAGGGGGGGCCATGGCCATCCTGGGGAGGGCCGGGCCCCCCCTGGTCCCCCCCTAGTTACGCCTATGGAGTCAATCGTAAATAATGACGGAGAATATATTTCTGATTAGTTCATATATTTTCTTTATTAAAAAATAATTAATTGAATAAAAACACTACGAACTTATGCAGCAACCTGATATATGTTACGCTCCATACCCGAATTGGTATCCGAAAATTTTGCTCAGAACTAATTTTGAATTAATTTAATTTCTCAAACCCGAAAAATCGCCAAAGCGTTGTGGATTTATTTAAACTTAGAAAGCTAATATTTATTTATTATATTTTTAATAAAACCGTAATATAACCTAACCTAACCATTACTAGTATTGTTCAATTCTAATTTCAGGTTTGGGAATTTCCAGGTGTTCAAAACTAGTTCTGATTTTTCTAACAATGCCCTAATTCGAGTATAGAGTATAGCATACACCTATATATTAATCAAAATGGAACATTTTACAAACATTTAACCAAGAAAAATGGAAAAAATCTAGAACTTCTTTGTATTATTATTACATCAGTAATGCTGAGTACTTTTCATCTGATTCACTGTCTTCCAAGATCCGAGGGTGAATTGAAAAGTTCCCAGCCTAACAAAGAGAGGACTGCTCTAGACGCAAAATTATTTTTACTTTTATGTAAATTGTCAATAATGTCTACGCTAATATGTCAATTTAAATTTATTGAATTAACGTATGAATTAAGTTTTTACAAAATACAGTCTGATTCACAATATGGTTGTGGCAGATCGGTGAATGAAGGTTCGAGAAATGACAGAAGCTGTGGACATCTTATATGAACGGGTTTAAAACAATGTGACCAATAAGTTGGGAATGAGAAAAATATTTGTGTGGTAGGTTTACCGGCTTCTGACGGTTGATCAGAAACGATTTTGTTTCCAGATGACTTTTTTGGCAGTTGGTGAATCCGTATGCTTCCACTGTTTCGACTGTTTCATTGATTGCTAATCAGAATATCTTTCGTTAGCATTCCAGGTCGCTTTCTCTTAATTTCTTCACGAAATTGACATAACAGTTTTGAGTAGTATTGTTCTGTATTGTTCTGACCTTGATCGTTATGAAGGAATTCCATCATCAATTTTAAAACAGAAGCCATATCTATACCAACGGACGGCACCACCATTCCTTTTAGTGGTGATAGTGATGATCACATGTCTCATCAGTAGTAACAAAAAATTTCAAAAACATATCAGGATTATGAGGAAGCATCAAGTCGAACGACGTCTAGAAACGAACACATTTCTAATCAACCGTCAGAAGCCTGGGTACACACCTCGCAGAAATTTTTGTCATTCCTAACTTATTAGTCAGAATATTTTGAAACCGTTCGTAGGAGGTGCTCACATACTCTGCCATTTCTCGAATCTATATTCGTCGATCTGCCATGACCATATCGTGAAACAAATTAAAAACTGATTTAATTATTAACAAAGTAATAGCCAATGTCGGGATAAAGGTCAAAGTTCAGATCTATAATTCCACGGTGAGCCGTTCCGGCTTGGGAGCGTTGATAGATGAAGATGAGACTGTTTATCTACAACCGTTGTTTTATCTATAATCGTTCTTTTTTTTGTCTTGTTGATGGAGAAGATTATTATAACGCACACAAACATCCATTCTTTATATTAGTTATTCTAAAACATTACTAACAAACTATTGATTTCCAAATGATTTGTAAATTCTTCCACATCTAATTAAAAATGATTGATTTGATTTCGATTATTTATTTCTTCTACAGAAGTTCGGCAGGGTTCATAGGAAACAAAGTTAAACAAAAATAAGAAAAAAAGTTAGTTTCATTTGTATTATTCATTTTTCGAAATCAGCAGGTGTAGCCATAATTTAGACGGTACTGTACAATACAATACTTTAGATAAATAAAACACAGATTCTTGGTTTTTCCACTTTATTTTAAATTAGTGACGGCCGTTTTGTTCTTTCGGGTATCATCAGACGAAAGGACGAAACGGCCGTCATAAGTTTAAAATAAAATGGAAAAACCAATAATCTGTGTTTTATTTGTTTATCTAATATTATAATATGTTCCAAGTACCGACTACCAATACTTTGTTCTAAAATTAAACAGGAAGCAATGCCATATTAAATGTCTATATTCAAAATTAAAAGCATATAATTGTGTATTTACTTATTTGAATAAATATGTGCATAAATGTAATTTTTACTTTTTCATTTTGTATTCCGAATTCAGACTCGAACAATTAAATTTGTAGATGTTTACTATGTATAATGTATGCTGTAGTTTATCGACGTGTAGTACACACGTAAGTTTATTAATATGCAAATTAGCAATATATGATGAATTTGTTAATGTAAAGAGTTGCAGATGAACAAATGACATTTATATCAACTCGAGCTACAGAAGCAAGTATACATAAAAAGATCATTAAATTTTATACAAACTAGTATTTAATTACTGCAAATGGAGTGATTAAATAAATTAAATCAGTTCTACTGACATACTGACATTCGAATCACAATTTTAGTTTCCGCATTGTATCTACATTCATTTGATAAATTAAACTCTAATATATTTCATTGGATAACACTAAAACCACCATTTCCAAACCAAACCATGCAGGGCAAAAACTTCAAGTATGTGTTTGACTCTAAACGCTTTTTTGTACTAATGAATTTTAAAAATACTTTCAGATTTTTTATTTTTTCTCATATTCGCGATGGGATGAATTGATAAAAACGTACATAAACATCTTTATCCTAGCGGGATTCGAACCAGGCACTTTTCGGCATACGATGTGATAACGCTAGCATAGTATTAACTTGGACGATATTAAAGAGATTTCACATAACGTCAAAATAAATAGCGTGAACATTAAAGCTTATTTTGGCTGCGTATGTATACGTAAATTTTTCAAGGTATTTCTAGTGTTTAACCTTATTTGTCCAGAAATAACGTCCGTCAAAAACTATTTTATATTTGACGTTAAAGCAGACATAACCTAACTTTTAGAGAAAGATAACTACAACGTTTTAGTTACGTTTAATGTTTAAAATATTTTTTTTTCTGAATTTTAAGTATTGAAATACTGGGTTTTTAGTTTCACAAATATTGTATTGGATTACTAGTTTCGCTATAACATAACATGAGCATCATCAAATCTTTCTAAACTTAATACATATAAATATATATGTCTAGATTATATGGAATAAATATAAATGAGATATGTTAATATGTCAATTTGCCAATAAATGTTTTTCTAACATGATTTTTATTTTTTGATAAATAATTTTTAAAAATTACTAAGTTGCAAAAATATGAATATAAACAAATAAATTTTTACACAATTTTTTTATAAAGTTTCTAAAGCTTCATTAATGATGAATTATTAAGACTTGGCTGTTCATTTAGAATATTTAATCTAGACATATACAGGTGAGTCTTTGAAATGACCGTCATCGATATCTCCCTTGTTGTTAGAGCATAAATTTATTAATAGAATTTATTCATCTACTCAAGGAGTATAACCTTAAATTATTTTCACATATACAGGTTGTTGCATTATCGCTCAGCGTGAATTGTTCTCTTTTTTAAATAGAACACCCTATATATTTTGATATATTTAGAATTTTACTCACCTATACGCACATATATTTTTAAAAAAATTTCTTCGGCGTTGTCAAGTTATTCCGTAATAATAATTTATTCATATAAATTTTTCGCAAGAAGAACTATCAATACCTAATCGCAGAAAAATATTAATAATATACAGTTTTATTTATTGGCTAATTGGGTAATTCCTAATATTGTCCATTATTGCAATAGTTTCTTAATAAAAACACAATTTCTATAGTATACTAGACTTAATTTAAATAAATTTAGACAAAAATGGTGAATAACTCCGAAATTATTGGTTTTAGGCATAGGATATGCTTAATAACATAGAAAGATAACATAAAAAGAAACCCAACTAAATAATAAAATATAGGGTGTTCTATTTTAAAATGGCGAGTTATAGTTATAGTTATTATATTTTTTTAAAAATTATATGACAACATAGAGTATAGTTATAGTTGTACAGAATTTTTTTTTTATTTTTACTATTAAAATAACTTTGTTACGGCTTTATAAAGCAAAGCATGTATTAGGACGTTTAAAAAAAGAGAAACAATTCTCGCCGAGCCGTAATGCAACATCTTGTATATGTGAAAATAATTTTAGGTTATACTCCTTGAGTAGACGAATAGATTCTGTTAATAAATTTATGCTCTACTTTTAACGACAATGGAGATATCGTGAACGGTCATTTCAAAGACTCTGATGATGCTAATATTATAGCAAAACTACTAATCCAATAAAATATTTTTAAATCTAAAAATTTTATACGTGACATAAAACAGTAGACCTGATCATCAAAAAAACAAAGGGGTTCTCCACCTAGTAATAAATTAGAATATGGGTCATTTATATTAAAACTCTATGAAAATAACTGTCAAAGTTTAAAAAATGTCATTGGTCCTTAAAATAAACGAGTTTTTAATATCATTTTCTAATCTCTATATCTACGACACACAGTTACTCTATTTCAAATACTCATTACTTTCGATCATTATGCTATCGCCTTATTTATGTACGGAAATCCATTTTAAGCATATAAATCCAGAAAGAAGCGAAACATAACAACAAATAACACTTGATTGTATTTGTGATGCAATGCTAGAAAAAATTAATTGCGTTTGTATGAAAGAGAAAGATATGTTGAATGACATAGACTACTAGTGGTAATCATATCTTGAACTATAAGATACGTAGCTTTTTAAATTATTAGATTAAATTGCACATTATCCACGCATATTTCCAATTATTGACCACAAGAGTAATTTTAACATATTTATATTATATTTTTAAAAGTGCCGAAAAAGATAAGTTTATGCGACTCCAATTATTAGCGAAGTCCATTGTTTGAGTACAAAATCATGTCTACGTCACAGAGTATTAAATTATTATTATGGCTTAACGAATAACAATAAAGACTTTCTAAAACTACAAATCGCTTTCAGTTTAGATGGGCTCAAAAGGTTATAAATCTTAAGCATTCGATAATATAATTTTCATATATAATTTGCAAAATTATCTTTATTTTGCTCTAATTATAAATAACCAACTAAATGTAACGCGGTTCCATTTAGAACATGCAGAGTTTCATCACTTTCCGCACCGTCATTTAAAAACTTCAGTTTGACAAATATTTTGCAGACATAATCTCCATCTCTCAATTAACAATGACAAGTCCACTCGAAAAGTGCAGCATTCGGTGATAAAAATTACGCTTAAAACCATTTAAAAATTAGACAGCATTCGTTTTGTAGTTGTGTTAGCTTCATAGGTTGGGATCAATTTGGTAAGGTATTTATTATAGTAAAGTATGAAATATTAGTTCACCACAAAGTAAACGAAGCCAGATATCAACAGAATGATGATATATCCCTGTATGTACATATATATCTTGTAGATATTCTGTAAACATTTACTCGAAACATGTAGTTTTGTTTTCTCTGCCAATGTTAAAGTGGAATAAAACGTATGAAACTTACTAAACTAATTCATATATGCTACTTCATGTCATTAATTATGTATATTTTAATTTACTGGATTATAATTGTTTAAAGGAAAAACAAATAGGGACCTTTTATCCTATACCGCGTAACAATTTTCATCTCTATTATATACTGCAATAAAATATTATTGTTTATATAAGGTCGCGTGGCTGTGTGCGTTAAGTGATCTATTATGATTTAACTAAGTCAAAATTGAAAGTGATTTCTAATTTGCAAGTAGCACAAATATAATTCCTGTGGTGCTTTCTCCACGACAGTTTTGACAGACGGCAAGGTGACGTTTGTTAAATGTCCTCAACGGCATAGATATATTGTGAATGTCATTATCGAAATTTGTGAATAGAAGCAGATTTGCACACCTAGACATGCTAATGAGCTGTAATGAAAGTTTTTTCAATTTTTGTTGCTATGATGTAACATTTAACCAGGGCAAGAAAAAAATACAGTTATGGTTAACCGAAATCAAGAATAAAATTTTTAAAACGCTTTTTGTTCAAAAAATCAATGGTTCTCAAGTTACAATACAAAGTTACTTTTTCTTAAATGGGATGATATATATTTTTAGGCCTATTCGATAGAGTATTTTTTTTCTGAATTGAATCTATATCCTTACATAACAAAAATATTTGTTGCTATGATGTAACATTTAACCAGGGCAAGAAAAAAATACAGTTATGGTTAACCGAAATCAAGAATAAAATTTTTAAAACGCTTTTTGTTCAAAAAATCGGTGTACTATTATATAACCAGTTTTTAAACGTTTAGATTAACGGGTTTTTAAAAAGTTTAGAATTAACCGGTTAAATAAACCGGTTACTAAAATCATTTAGGAAAGTAAAACTCCTATTTATTTATTTATTTATATATATATATATATATATATATATATATATATATATATTTCTATTTTTCTACACACATTACAATTTTTTTTTCATTTATTTTAGAATCTACTTTTAATTCAGTTTAAAAAATGTGAAAAAAGTGAACTACACCTTTTAAAAAACCGTTTTTAATTTACTTCAGTTCATAGTTACCGGCTTTTTGTCAATAAAACATTAGTTTTGGTTAAAAATCACCGTTTCAGTATTAAAATACTGGTTAACTGATAATCGGTTTTTCATACCCTTTTAAAATTCGTTTTTTGTACTGCTTTTAACCAGAGCAATCCAAATAAATATTGATTAATAATTAACTAAAATCAAGCATGTAATTTTTAAAAAGGTTTGTATTTAAAAACCAGTTTACTCTTTATTTAAAAACGGTTAAATTAACGGTTTAAATAAACATGTTAAAAAAATTATTCCAGAACCGAAAACCGATTAGTTTCGATTCAAGAATCGTGATTCGATCCCGACACCGGCTATTTTGTGTTCTGAAATAGAATCCCAGTTAGTTTCGGATTCAGAATCAAGAATCGGTTACTTATACATTGAATTAACCGGAATTGAATTTGAAAGTAACTGGTTCGTACAATTAATCAAAATCAGGGCAGTCAGAATTAGAACGATTTCTGAAAGCACTTATTTTTCAAAATGCTTGAGATTGAGAACAAGCAATTTTTTTAAAAAGGAAACCTTTCGCTCGCCGTTTAAAGTAGTTAGTTTACAATAAATAGGTCTCGTTTGAAAGATGCATTCCTTTTCATGCTTGTACCCAACAGGAAATAAAATATTTTGAGAATTCCTTCCGTAAAGGAAACTATTCAGCAAATGATATACAAATGTCTCACATTTTCCGAGAAATTCATTTATTTAATGTGTCTTCCGAACTTGGGTAATTATTTGTTTCTTCTTTTTGTTTTGTTTGATTAATATTTTTCCTTTCTCAATTTGTATTCTCCTCAAATGCTGGTCAGTAAATTATGAATTATTGTTTATGATCACAGCTCTGTTTATTTTCAAATTAATTATATCTTTTTGTCCTGATTTTACCTTGTACTTTATTCTTCTGGATGTTTTATTAATGTAGGTTTTTCTATTCTGCTTGTGTACATTATCTAATAAATTGTTTGAATGACAATTTATATCGTGGAAATGAAGTTTCATTAAGTTACTTTTACATAAGTTCATGAAGGAGAAAATTATATAATAGATTATGTGTATACATTAGAAACTTTTGTATAATTTATGTTTTAATATAATTGAATTTTAATGGGCACATATCGATACCTCATTTGATATCGGAATAAATTTATGTACTTCGAAACAAAGTCATTAGAATTCCATAAAATTTACAACCCACCGTTATATCTTCTTTAGAATCAGTGACTTTTTATCTTTATAGATTTTGATTTTAATATCACTCGAATAGATATGGTTACCTATGATTTTATAAATTACCTACTAATATGGTATTACACATAATTAGAGGCTAAATAAATATGAGACAGAGACAGTGTAAATCTATGCAAAGCTTTTATTGAAGAACTCGTTCAGGTCATAAAAATTGCAATTATATAATAAATATTTTAATTTTTGAAAAAAACTTTTATTGGATTCACAATTTTATATATATATATATATATATATATATATATATATATATATATATATATATATATATATATATATATATATATTAGTTACTTTTTCTTAAATGGGATGATATATATTTTTTAGGCCTATTCGATAGAGTATTTTTTTCTTAATTGAACCTACATCCTTACATAACAAAAATATTGACAAAAATTGAATTGAAATTTAAGTAAATTTGATTTTTTTATAGTTATTTTTCAGTAGGCTATGTATGAAAAACAATTGTCCATAAATTGAAATGAAACAAATATTTGTTAATAACGTTATAAGCCGTGTTCTATTTGATTTATATCCTAAATAATACAAATTGACAAGTAGAAGTTTTTGTTTTTCATATATAGCCCACTGAAAAATGACTAAAAAATATAAATTTATTTAAATTTCAATCGAATATTTTTCAATATTTTTGTTATTTAAAGATATAAAGTGATTATACGGTTGAATTCAGAAAAAATACTCTATCGAATGGGCCTAAAAAATATATATTCTATTTAAAAAAAGTAACTTTGTATTGTAACTGGAGAACCACTGGTTTAAAAAAATATTTCCTTCCATAATCAGATGTCACCCTTGGTCTTCTATAAAATTGTGTTATGGTATTTTATTCTTTAATAGTATAAAAATTATTTGAGGTAGCTCGTTTAGCTGTTACACCCTGTATATATATATATATATATATATATATATATATATATATATATATATATATATATATATATAAAATTGTCTTATGGTATTTTATTCTTTAATAGTATAAAAATTATTTGAGGTAGCTCGTTTAGCTGTTACACCCTGTATATATATATATATATATAGGATGTCCGTCTATAAATAAACCAGCAAAAATCTCGCTTATTATTACTATTAGCAATTTCAACTATATAGGTAACATAAATTATAGTATGTTAACTCCTCTATGAAATTCCGGAAGCAGATCAATATTATTACTGCCGGTTTTATTTTGTACATCAATTTGAATATTTAATTAATTGGTACCCTTTTTATTTAAAAGGTGTAATATAAAATAAATGAAATGCAAAGCCTCCTAAATTTAACAAAAGTATAATAATTTTATTTTTTAATAATAGAACATACGATTGTTTTTATACGGTTAGATAGCAAATTTTACTTACTTTTCAAATTTGAAAAAATATATAGTGTTTTATTTGAAAATTAAAAGTTGCTATCAATTTCTCTAAAACCGAAAGTAATAATATTGATCTATTTCCGAAATTTTATAGAGGAGTTAACATACTATAATTTATGTTATATAGTTGAAATCGCTAAAAGTAATAATAAGCGAGATATTTGCTGGTTTCTTTATATATTTTCTTTTGATAAAAACTAATAATAATATTTAGTCGCCTTTTTTACATTTCTGTTATAGCCCTGTTCAAATACTTTTTATTTTTGCTGTATTATTACATTTTATTAATTTGTACGTATATTATAAGTATTTGAAAACACACACAAACATCCAAGCCCCTGGTTGGAATCGAACCCACGACCCAATGAACCGAGTAGTGAATGTCGTTTTTTGACAACACACTGCCTCAACGCGCTCGGCCACCGAGGCGGCTAATAAAAACATTATATAAAGATGCAGTATCCTCCCAAAAATAGATATCGTACCTAACTATGGATTCTGCTTATCTGATTTAATGTTAGATTTAAGTGTGATCTTTCCAAATAAAATATTCTTCAAGTAACAAACCCAAGAACTTGTACCTATTAGATCTGGATATATTATTTAGTCCGAGATTTATTTCCATATTTTTTTACACTGTGTTATGAAAACGTACATATTCCGTTTTTGAAGAATTAAGATACAGTTCATTATTACGAAACCAAACAGATAAATTATTTAAACAATTTTGACATTTATCTTGAAGCGTGTTGTCATCATTGACAGAAATTATAATAGATGTGTCATCTGCGTATAACGTGAGGTGATGATCTTCATAATCCAGAACTAATAAAATATCATTTACATAAATTTTATATAGAGGGGACAGTATTCCACCCTGAGGAAGACCCCTATCAATGTCAACATAATCAGACGTTACATTTTAACAATATCATTTTTAGATTGAATGGACATATTTTGTTTTCTGTTTTTTTATGTTTGTTATAAATGACGATTAATTGTAAGCGCTGAAAATAAGAATATTAAAACACATTTATCACCAAACCAGTATATACAGTATGAATACAAAAAAATAACAAATCTAGATGGCCGTCGCCTGGCCGAACCCGGTGACGCGGAATCCTTCTCCACGCCGTGATTATTTCTGCATAAGAATTAACACATGAGAAATACTCAGTGAGGAGCCAATCATTTACAAAAGGTACAGGCATTTCATCATTACCGAAATCTGCATACAAAGCAGACTGGCACACCCAGCAATGGGTAATAAGCCGTTATGATATATTTATTTATTTATTTACAGGCATTCACACACCGTACACACATGTTGGCAACTACGGGCAGTACCGCTAGTTACTACGGAACCTCTGCCGCTTCGGTGGTGATCCGGAGACCATCCTCTTAACCAACTAGATCAGATCTTTACAGCCGTAACTGCTGCTACCGTTGGCAACACCAGATGCGGGTCACTACAGCCTTGCCTGCTGCTACGCTGGCGACCCTCGGGTCCACACGAGCGGCCACTACGGAACCACTGCCGATTCGGTGGTGATCCCGAGACATTCCTCTTAACCAAGTGGATCAGATCACTACAGCCCTAACTGCTGCTGCCGTTGGCAACACCAGATGCGGGTCACTACAGCCTTCCCTGCTGCTACCGTTGGCGACCCTCGGGTTCTCACGATGCGGCCACTACAGTACACCGTACTGCTCGCACGCACACCCACAATCATACACTTGCTAGATTAACTCTCTCACCTGAATCACTACAATATCGATGTTCTTACACTGAAATCTAGAAATAAAATGAAATAAAATACGTGAATACCAGTTACCAGTATCATTAAATGTAGCTCTTATCCAACAGCATCGATTACGTACCTAAATAGCTAATTAGAGACAAAACATAATGAATTTAATAAAAATAATCTTACGCAAAATAATTACTGTGACATGTTAGAGGAAATCCAATAAGAGCCTTTCCTCTTATATCATATTTATCGAGTTTTGAGCATAAAATTTCGTGATTTACACAATCAAAGGCTCGCGAGAGGTCACAAAAATTCCTATTGGTTGTATACCCTTTTCCATATTGACTAGAATATTTTCTATTGTATATTGAATTGTACTATGACTTGGCTGAAAGCCATGTAGATTTGGGATTATAATTTTGTTTTTATTAATAAATGAGTAAAGTTTTTCTTGGAATGCATATTCAAATAATTTGGATATTGTAGAGGGAATAGCTACCGGCCTGTAGGTCTCTACTTCTACCTTTTGGTTATTTCCTTTTTTTGTGGATAGGAGTTATTTGATTGATTTTTAAAGTTTTTGGAAAAATACCGTTCTCGAAAGATAAACTTATTAAGTAAAGAAGAGACTTGATGATTACTGGTGCCACAATTTTGAATATATAATTCGGTACGTCATTAAAACCCGATGAAGTTATATATGTTATAATACCTACTAGTCGAGAATTTTATTTTAATAGGTATATGTAATTGAAAAACCATTAAAAACACTAAATTCCACAAAAATTAGGGAGCGGAAAGCAATATTTACAGTGATTCTGTCATTTTTCTGGAAAAAAGTAAGATTAAATGATGTACATTCTATAAAATGAATGTAACCACACGAGTTTCATCTAATAAGGTCATGCACGATTTTTCATTTTGAACTTTAATCGATAGAGTAATAAAAAATAAAAGACCCGTATTTTTTATTTTTCCTCAAATCAATCTTTAATACTGAAAAAAATGCAATTAAAAATGACATTGTTCAAAACGCGGCTGATTTTCTTCGCCTCGTTCCTTGCCCAGTGACGTCACCGTTTCATGAACAATTTTGATTGTCACATTAGGTTAAACGTCAAAGTGACATTTAAAGATAACCTGAAATTTATGAAAGTAAACATCTCGGTGAAACGCTGTTTTGTGCCATTGTGCCAAAATACTAGCGAAAATAGTAAGAAAATATTTTTGATAGTACCGCATAATACAAAAAAAAACACAACTCGAAAAACAGTTACTGTTTTTCTTGAAAAATACAGATTTGATACGCAACAAAGCAACAGTAATGAAATTCTAAGAATACACAACGAACATGTTAATCAGACAAAAAAAGCAAAAACGAGTGACGAATGACTAATGACCAGTAGCTGAGTGATACGTGCATAACTTCAGGTCAAATGAAATTATATTTATAAAAATGAATAGAATGATGTTATATTAATATATTATAGCATTTCTATCAAATATTTAGATATTTAATTCTCAATTTATAGTCTATATAATTTTTTCTTTTACAAATTCTGTGTCCATATAATAAGGCTGCATGAAAAGAGTCTGAACATGAAGTGTGAAACGCAGACGTCACAACACGGCTGGATTTTTGCAACTATTTAAAAATTTCATACTTTAAAACGATTTTATATAACAAAAAATGTGAATAAAAAAATAATTGATTCATACATACCGATAATTTAGACTATGCTTGTTTGATTTAAACAAAATAAACGACCTCATGACCTCATTGAGTTCTGTGCGTTAGATTACCGTTACATTAAAGTATTTTTTGAAAATTTGCAAGCGAAAAAGCTATATTTTTCACAACAGCCCAAAAAACTAATAATCATATTGGCATGAAATACCTATAAAATGCATGCCATTATCTGAATTTCGTCAAATTGAGTTCTGTGCATTAGGTTACGTTACGTTTAAGTATTTTTTGGGAATTAGCAAGGAAAGAAGTCATAATAAAGAAAAACAATTTTTAGAATACATCGGTAAATTTTGACTTTATTTTTGCAAAAAAAAAATCCTACTTCCGCGCTCTAATTTTGTGTTTCTTTGTTATATTTGAGTTAAAAGATGACACTGCAACAAATAAATTGGAATATCAAGGCTGGTAGGTATACTAGAATTTACAAATTAAATTTTACAATTTTGGTTATTAATTGAAACTTAGGTACATTAGTAACAAAAAATAATACTCTAATGAAAATAATGTTTGTGATAAATTTTAAATTACTATTAAATTTTGGCTGTATCTAGGGACAACTATAACTTAACGCACAAAACTCGTTTTTAACATCCGAACATAACCTTATTTATTTAACGTACACTTTTGGATATTTTGGGTGCATTAGGTCGGTACATCAGGATGCTCAATCTTTTACTATCGGAGATCAAACATAAAACTTTTTGGCGGTGAGCGATCGACTATGTAGGAAAAAAGAATTAATATACAGGGGTGTACCCAAAAAATGAGCCCTGCATAGAAATATGGAGGCCTATAAGTCAGTTAAATTAGACAAAAGTTGCCTTATTTGGGGACGATTTTAGTGGTGTTATGTTACTTGAGAAAAAATGCACAGGGCACTAGATAAAATAAATGTGAAAGAATACTGGATTTTAGTTTGCACCTCTTTAATGCTCTTTTCTATATTCTATCAAATGGTGTCGCAATTTTTTTATCACTGTTGAATTTCAAGTTATGATATTACAGTTTTAATTTTTATATGGACGTCATTTTGAAAAGTTGCACCATTGAAAATATATTTTTTAAGCTTTCCGATGTATTTACTTGTCATGTTCATTTGATTCAAATAGTTAAACTGTAACAATGATCAAATTTATAGGAACTTGAGACAATGCAAACGAAAGCAAACTAAATGTGGCGAGTGTACTCGATCACCTTAAAAATATCTCGATCGACTGTTTAAGCACCCCCGGTTTACGTCATAAGCCTAAGCGCTGATGAGGTATTTTAGCGTGGACCTACATTTCATATTAGGTACACATCAACAACATCTAATGGGCTACAAAATTATATAGGATACCATTTAAAAAAATATAATTTTGTTATGCCGTTTGAGAACCACTGGTCGAATTTTCGGTTTGATATTATTAATAAATTAGCCCCTTATTCTTGATCATTTCTTGTATATAACATTTTTTCTAAAGTCATTAGTTCGCCCAAAAAAGCGCTGGTTGTTTTAAAGGAAACATCCTGTATATATATATATATATATATATATATATATATATATATATATATATATATATACAGGCTGAGTCTGGGAAGACGCCCCCCCCCCCTTTAACTTTTTTATTATAAGTAATAGAAAAAAATGGCTCATATAAAAGTTTTATTATTTTACATGTACTATTTGATGGCAGATGTATATATTTTTTATAAAGTCAGGTTTACAAGATACGACTATCAACTTTTATTTTTCAAATGGCAACCTATAATTATTTTAACAAAATAGAAACCGCCATTTTTTTATTTTTTCAACGATGTATTATTTTTTATTAATGTATTTGAAAAATTTCGAGAACAATGAGATAATTTAGAAATATTAGAAATAATTTTTAAACAAATATTATAGGTGGCTATGTGAAAATAAACAAAACGTAACAATGTAAAACAATTAAATTAATGTTAAAAAAGTGTACGTTTGTTTGGTACTTAATTTAACTTATTTTGTAAACAAAAAAAACATTTTGAAATATTTACGAAGAAGGAATTAATTGATATGATTCTAATAATTGGTGAATCGACTGGAATCATAAGAAGAATTTAAGTTGTTTTTGTTACTAAATTTGTTGTTTTAGTTTGCTAAGTTGTATAGCACTGTTACGTTTTGTTTATTTTCACATAGCCACCTATTATATTTGTTTAAAAATTATTTCTAATATTTCTAAATTATCTCATTTTTCTCAAAATTTTTCAAATACATTAATAAAAAATAATACATCTTTGAAAAGAGAAAAAAATGGCGGTTTCTATTTTATTAAAATAATTATAGGTTGCCATTTGAAAAATAAAAGTTGATAGTCGTATCTTGCAAACCTGACTTTATGAAAAACACCTACATCTGCCATCAAATAGTATGTGTAAAATAATAATACTTTTATATGAGCCATTTTTTTCTATTACTTATAATAAAAAAAGTTAAAGGGGGGGGGGGCGTCTTCCCAGACTGACCCTATATATATATATATATATATATATATATATATATATATATATATATATATATATATATATAAATATGTCTGTGTGTGTGTGTAATTTCTTCAAACATGACGAAAAATCTAAGTTTTTAAGCGTAAAACAAATTAAAAAACCCAATGAACCTCAAACCAATCAAAAGGAAAAAAATGAGTATTTTTTAAAATTAAAAATATGAAGTTTGTGATTTATCTCCATAATTTACCGATAATAAATTATTTTCGTACGCCGCTGAATAAACAATAAAATATATCTTTTTTCTATTTGAAACATTTTTCTAGATTATCATTTGTGTAAAAGTTATTTGAGAATGAAAATTTCGATCAAGCCCAGTTTTTCGTCATCTAATAGCCTATTAAAGTTTTTGGCAAAACAAAATCACATCTAAGATGGCCCCCTAAAGGTGTACCTGATATCCCATTTAACCAAAGTCGTACCTCTTTTACATAGTTTCTGACATCCCAATGATGGCCTTCGAAATCCGGACAACCTGTATATATTTTTGCTATTCTGAAAATTGGAAATAATTTTGACACCGGTTGGTTTCGAACCTGGGCATTAGAATCTCAATCGATCATATAACGGACTCAGACATGTGACTCCATTAAATTTAGCAATGTAAATAAATATTATGTGTGAAATAAAAGCCGTTAAAGTGTGAAATTAAACCGTAGAAACAAATATTAGTGTGTAATAAGTGTAATTGTAAATAATTAGTATTTATTGTATATCTGATGGTAATTAGTGTTAGTTGTTCCAAATAAATTATTATTTCTCATATAAATTACAGAATTATTCCTTATAAATGTTTTTACTGTCTATAAATAAAACATAAAACCATTCTTATACACTATTTTTCAAAAGTCATTAAGAGTCCATAAAATTTACAGCTAACTAAAGATTTAGATGAAACGAGAGTGTATTTTTTTTTGCTAAAATTGAATAGAACAAGAGTAATTCTTCTCTCCTTTGTAGTTCTGGCATAAATATTGATTTTCTTTCCTACTATACGTAGTGGTCTGGTCACATTTTCAACTTAAACTTTTAATTCATTTGAAAAACTTTTCTCCACTTTATCTGGAATTGTTTTAAAATTTAGAATGAATTCTTCGGCATTTCTACACGAGAAGAAAAAAATATTTTCTTCAATGTCAACAATTAGAAGACAGTGGACTCGGTTCATAAGGTTTGTGAATTTTATAAAAAATAGAAACAATTTGACAAATCTTTCCTCTCAAATATTCCAACGGAGTGAAATTCTGTTTTGTGAAAACCTTGAAATTCCATTAAAGTATTATTTCGTATCACACTCCAAAGCGGTTTACGAGAAAGAAAAATTATTTTGTGTGAATGCCAGGATTATAACCCTTTTAAGTATTCATTTGAGAAAAATGTTGTCTCTTCATTTATTTATAAACACCTTTATTCTTAATAATTGAAAATTGCGATTGAAAGATTTAATATATTCAATGTAAATTGAAAAATTAAAAGTACTGATGATATAAACTTTCCATCTTCATATCTTTTATTAGTTCAAATTATTAAAGTGACCCTTGTAATGCACTCTCTACGACAATATCAAGTGCCCGTGAAATGACGCCTTCGGTAAACGCATATCGTATTATAATATACAATTATGAATTATTTTCAAATAGCACAAATTTATCCTGAGGTGCCGCTACATACACAATATCATTATCGAAATCTTTGAATAAAACTGCAGATTGGCATACCTAGAAATGGGTAATAAGCCGTGGTAATATACAGCGTGGTTGATTTTTCATTGTCCAGCTTTTATCTTCGGAAATATTAAAGATACAAGAAAAAATTATATAGTGTCAGGTCGCGAATCTGGGGAACCGGGTTCGATCCCGACCGACGCCAAATATTTACAATTTTGAAATGGCACAAAATTGACCCCTGTGGTGCACTCTCCACGCCAGCAATGAGTGCCCGTGAGGTGACGCCTGGTAAGCGCCCGCACAGTACAAATATATCGTCATTACCGGTATCTGTACAAAGCAGATTGGCATACCCAGCAATGGGTAATAAGCCGTGATGATATATTTATTTATCTATTTATTTTATTTGATACAACCTCTTCTATAATTTAGCATAAACAATTTTTTTTCAAGGCCTACTAATTTTCCTGAAAAATATTTAACTTTGATTTTTTAAATGGAACAGCCTGTATATTTTTACGGCATAAAATTCTAAATAAGTTTCTCTTTACAATGATGTATAACAAGTAAGGGTTTACCTTTAAATTATGTCTAATAAAGCAAATAGAAATACGATAAAAGGAAAACCCCTACGTAGCCAATGTTCATGTGTGACAGAAGTTACAGGTATAAACAATAGAATATCATAGCCTACTTTTATCATATTTCTATTTGCTTTATAGGACATAATTTAAAGGTAAATCCGTACTTGTTACACATCATTGTAAAGAGAAATTTATTAAGAATCATATTCTGTCAAAATATACAGGTGTTCCATTTAAAAAATTAAAGTTAAACATTTTTCCAAAAAAATCGGTAGGCCTTAGAAAAAAATTGTTTATGCTAAATTATAGATCAGGTTATATTAAACAACTTTTTTCTACAGTCTATATACAAAGTAGCCATTTGCGCTCTCTTTTGTCAATGCAAAATGTCACTTTGCCGCTCTAGAGCGACAAAGTATAAAAAACGCTCGCTCCTCAAATTTCTAACTATACAATGTTGAGAAATGTTACTTGGCTACATTCTTAATGGAAACGTTTAGTCAAGAATTAATGACACTGTAGTTACACATTACCCACTTCTGACATAGAACTGCTCTGTCGGTATGTTACGAGGTATGTTACATAACAAAAAAAAAAATACCGCACTGCTGTGAAAATAAAAAAGGCATTCATTTACATAAACGAAAGTATAAAATGCTTAGATTAGATTGAAGCAATAACTCAAGAAGAATGGAAAAATAAATAAAAAATAAATTTTTGTTATGGTGGAGGACCCCATTGTGGCGACTGTAGAAAAAAATCTTGTGTGTGTTTCGAGCGCAAATGATCATTGTCGATTTCGAGAGAATGCCTCGCTCCTGCGTCGCGCGGCAACAACCTCTCAATCGACAATGTCCCATTTTGCGCTCTTAATACACAAATAGCTATTGTATTTAACTTTTTCTTTTATCTTTAATATTTCAGAAGATATAAGCTGGACAATGAAAAATCAACCAACCTGTATATATATATATATATATATATATATATATATATATATATATATATATATATATATATAGGATGTTTCCTTTAAAACAACCAGCGCTTTTTTGGGCGAAATAATGACTTTAGAAAAAAATGTTATACACAAGAAATGATCAAGAATAAGGGCCTAATTTATTAATAATAACAAACCGAAAATCGACCAGTGGTTCTCAAACAGCAGAACAAAATTATATTTTTTTAAATGGTATCCTATATAATTTTTTAGCCCATTAGATAGAGAGTTTTTTTCTGATTTCAACAATATAAATATGGTATAGGATTGTATAACAATTATTTAGAGAAAAATGGTATTAAAAATAATGTTATAATATAGGCTATGCAATACGTCTGTTGCCTAGTTACGCTAGTAGTAAACCCATTTTTTATTACATTATTTCTAGTTTTCAATACCATTTTTCTCGAAATAATTGTCATACAACCCTATGCTATATTTATATCTTTGAAATCAGAAAAAAATTCTCTATCTAATGGGTCAAAAAATTATATAGGGTGTTATTTAAAAAAATATAATTTTGTTCTACCGTTTGAGAACCACTGGTTAAATATTTGGTTTGTTACTATTGACACATTATCCCCTTATTCTTGATCATTTTTGGTATAAAACATTTTTCTCTAAAGTTGTTAGTTCACCCAAAAAAACGCTGGTTGTTTTAAAGGAAACACCCTGTGTATATATATATATATATATATATATATATATATATATATATATATATATATATATATATATATATATATATATATTTATTTATGAAGATTGTTTATTTTTCTTTATTGTTTTTGTCAATATTTTGACGAAATTTAATCTAGTGTACTGAAATCGCGCCCGCAAAACTCGAGCCGTCATACGGTTGCACTCTTCTTTTATGTTAATATAAAAATGTACTACTGTAGCTAAATTCTTTTTTATTTTATACTAGCTGTACCCTTTGCAAATATTTGCAACAAACAATATTATGGGGTATTGTTATTAAATTAATTAAATTTATGTGTTGGCCCACCTGCTGACCCACCCAATATTTTTTAAATATATTTAGTTAATTTTATAAAAGAGATAATCATTTTAAAACGTGTAACAATAAATACAATTTGTGTGGCCTACTGCCAAAAAATAAGATGGATATAATTATGTCTGTCAGTTGAGAAAAAATTTTGAAGCAATGTTTCTATTTCCTAGCAACACTGCTATAGCAAGTAACCAATAATAATTGCCAACACTGAATAAAACATGACACGTGACATTTGTTTCTATTGACATTGATAAGAAATTTCAACAATGTTGCTAAGATTTAACAACTTTCTTGGCGAATTGAGATGAATGTTGATTAATATGTAGCTAATTAATTTGGAGGATGATACCATACTGGCCATGCCAGATTTTTGTAAGAAAAATATCTGAACTAATAATAGATATAATACCAACTCTTTCTGATGAAATCACAAAACTGAAATTATTAACTTACGTGCCCCGCGTTGTAATATTTCCTTTTACAAATATTAAACTATGTTTAATTAGCGTTTACAACAAAATATTTATAGAATATAGTAAATTGATAATACTTTATTACATTTACCAACATTGAAATAAAATTAGATTATATAAAAACTAGATTTTTGCTCTAGACAATGACGAATTAACATTATGAGAGGTTTGTATGTCAAAAGTAAAGGAGATAATTTTTGTAACGCAAATTTTATAATATATTTATGAATTATATTTTCCGGGAAATTTAAATTAGTAGTCATTGCTTTAACAATTCTAATTTTCTATGCAATATCTATTTCCAAGTTTTAGTCTTTGTTAAAAATTATTACTTGGAAGTATTTGTAATTTTTGTTTACTTTGTTTTACCGTTTCTATACTGCTATCCATATATTATGGTAATAAGTAATTTACTTTACTGTAATACTGTTCGTATGATATAAGTATGGCCCATTCAGATATTTCATTGGCCCACCTTTGGCCCACCCAGAAAATAATCCTAGTTACGTCCCTGTTAATCTGTGTGATGCCCATAGCATTGTCACCGAAATCCGTCTGAATCTTCCGAATGGTTTCCACCTGGCTGTCGCCCAGTTTCAGGCAAAATTTGATGTAATAGCGCTGCTCCAGTCGTTCCGTCATTTTCCTTGCAATAAAAAACCGACGAAAGCACTACATACTACCTCACTCAAATGCTGCTTGCCAGCAACAGACGTTTTCGACAGGCGGGATAAAATTCACTCATGCGCACGAAGATTCAAGGTCGGTTCATGCAAGCGCGCTTAATTCAAATCCATCAGGTTTTCGCAAAAAAAATAAGGTCGGATACTTTTCTAACAGACCTCGTACAATCTATCTACCAGTTAATAAACTTATAGCTAGCACATATACAGGACGGATTTTGTTGCTAACATATAATGTCCATGTCTCCAATGATTATTTGTGGATATAACCGATAGTCGACATTTACTGCAAAATTTGGTGGCAATTGAAACTCACGTGTTTATTTTATGGGCCCCATTCCCAGTCATTAGCAACGGTTGGCCGCTCCCGAAATCAATGCCCATATTTTTTATATAAACTTTGAAAATTAATTATAAAAAAATTATGCAAAATTTTGATATCTACTTCTACGACACGTCTGGAAGCTGAAAGAACATCTCCACTAAATTTGGCGTCGATATGTAAAACGGTGTAGATTTGTATAAACATCAAACTTTCATATATAAGATACTTGATATGTGATTTGTGTAGAAAATACATTTCATTTTTTATTTAGAATTATTGAGAATAGAAAAATTAAGTAGGCCGTCGAAAATAAAATTTGCACATTATTTTAAATAGTTAATTTTAAATGACAGATAAATAACTATTTAAAATGACAGATAAATAAGTTGCGAAAGTTAAGTTAGTTAATTATTTAAAGTACAGTAATCATCAAAATACGGAATTAACCAGATAGCATTTGAAATTATGATTTATAATTTGACAGCTTTGTCAGCTTTTAAGTCAGCCTGAAATAACTTTGAAATAAATAAATATATCATCACGGCATATTACCCATTGTTGGGTGTGCCAATCTGCTTTGTACGCAGATATCGGTAATGAAGATGACATATTTGTACCGTGCGGGCGTTTACCAGGCGTCACCTCACGAGCACTCATTGCTGGCGTGGAGAGTGCACCACAGGGGTCAATTTTGTGCTATTTAAAATTCGAGATATTTGATGTCGGTCGGGATCGAACCCGTTTCCCCAGATTCGCGACCAGACACTCAGGCATGCGGCCACGAGACCCCATAAAAAATATAACCTATTGTTATAGTTTGAGAACCATCGGTTAAAAAAATTCTTTTCTGCAATAAATGAATGTACCCCTTCATCTACTGCAGCTTTTATTTGAATGATTTTCTTGTATTTTCAATAATATTATCCGAGAAACACCATACATATATATATATATATAAATTAATAATTGCAATTGCAATTCACTCTCGTAAAAATGTATATTATACATGAGATAATAGGGGTACAATAAAACATGTTGTGTTGATATGGTTATGTTATTTAATTCGAAATATTTGGCGTCGATCGGGATCGAACCTGGTTCCCCAGATTCGCGACCAGACTTCAGGCATGCTAAAAGTAGATTGGGAGCTTTTAATAAGTGATATGAAAAAATGGTAAAGTGTATTATTGGGGAAGGGAACAACTTTGAACATATCTAAAATAAGATTCTAAAAAATATAAACCATGTGTCTCATTATCAATAATTCTAGCATGGCACTCGTATTAGCCTAATTACGTCTCCAGTAGACATGTAGACCGAGCCGTAGTGTTTTACCACTATCGTATTGCTATTTTAAGTAGACATAAGGCATAAGTACTCTTTGCTCCAAGGAGGAAGGTTCAAGTTTATACGGTGACCCAATCCGGCATGGAAGCAAAGTTTACATCAAATAATCTTTCTGTATGTTGTAATAATTTTACACATGTTAGCGTGTATGCGATAGAGGAGAAAATGAGTTGGTGGTTTTTGCAAATCTTGGTCTGAGCTCACTGCTTACTGCTCACCTATGCCTATATGAAATTTGCGGGGAAGGAACGTACGTGATAGTATGCTGTATCATAAGGGATTCTGCGCGTAGTGATAAAAACAGAATACCTTCGCTGCCTCGCGGATTCCGAACGAAATGCCTTTCTCTTTTCTTTCCATTTATTAGCTCAAATCTGCTGCGATATTCATAACGAAAGTAAAATTGAATTGTGTTAGACGCAGTAAAAAATAGATGGTTTAAGCCGTTTTCATTTCTCTGAAACTCTAATAAAATATAACTAATAAAAGATGCTAGCTGCTATGAAATATTTTCCAGGATTAACTGAAAATATCTTCTTTTTTCTTGTCATTTATTAAATAAATGAAACTTCGCTGAATTCTTCCTGAAATTAACTTTAATAAAAATATTATTGCAATATCCATCGCTCTGTGCTCTAATTAAAAACAAATTAATATTTTCATTATCTCATTCCAAAAATTTTTATATTTTATACAAAATAAATAAATAAATACCAACTACATATTTCATTCGTATTAAATAATTTATTAATCAAACTACAGGTATGTTCATACAGAGAATTCAAAGTCAATTATAAATAAATCTTTTTTTATAGATTTTATAAAAAATATGTTCTTCTTGAATAAAAGACATTTATTTTATTTTTTATTCCGAATTTTAAATGGCACAAAATTGACCCCTGTGGTGTACTCTCCACGCCAGCAATGAGTGCCCGTGTGGTGACGCCTGGGAGACGCCCGCACGGGAAAAATATGTTATCATCATTACCGACATCTGTGTACAAAGCAGATTGGCACACCTAGCAATGGGTAATATGCCGTGATGATATATATGTATTTATTTATTTTATTTATTTATTGTAATATTATACAGGGTATTATTTAAGTGAGCGTACAACGGTTAACCAGTGTTAGGACTAACCACATAGATTATAAATCTGGCAATATTTGTTGTTGTACATTCTGTCCATAATAACTAGATTCCCATAAAACTGACCAATTACGTCATGGTTCACAATTTTGTAAGAAAATTAAAATCATTGTGTTATCTGGAAAAAAATGTTGATTGTCAAAACTGACATGTAACGTTATTTTGCATTGGTGTACAGTTTATATTCGGTATATTGAATATCAAAATGTCAATTACTTAATGATAAACATGTACTTTTTAATTGTAAGTCTTAAATACCTGTTATTTACCGCGACGCCAATGATCTTATATGTCAATAGGGGATTCCACCATTTTTTAAATATAATTTCATTTGAACGTATAAGTAAAACTAAGACTGTCGGTGAAAATCCAGTGAAAAAATTTCTATTAATAAGCGAGTTATAGTCCCCCGAAGTTTGAAAATATAGACGTGACGTCACGAATATAAGTTTTTATATCAAACTGTTTTTTTCATCGACCTAAATGTTATTGAAATATATGCTATTTCTAAATTATATTTATAAAAAAATTAATGAATATTATTATATTATACAAGTCTACATGATTTATAATTGGAAGTGTATTTAAATTATTAAGTTTAATGCAAAACATTTATATTCAAATAAAAACTGTTTGAGAATTGCAGTACTGGACTGATAGCCACGCCTCCGCTATTTGAATTACTCTACAAACATGCATGGGAACCGGCAAGGCCACACGAGAATACAGGCCTGAATGCTTATCCCTGCTCAATGCGTCATATCAAACTATGAGGCCAGCGCACTAGTTTAGCCCGCTAAAAGCAGTTGAACTACAGCAGTCAGCGCGAGTGGACGCACAGCGCAGTACGGAACGTCAAATTTCGATTGTTTTTCGCTAAAGGATATTGCAAAAATGGTTTTAAAATGCTGTGTGTCAATGTACAGAAGCAATTACGGTATCACGGTTAAATTGATATACCTGACATTAGAGAAATTAGAAGCTAAACAAGTTTTCCTAATCATGGAGAGCATCAAATTTAGTTGTTACGGAAAAAAAAAATTTGGGATATTCAGCAACATTTTACTAAATAATTATAATAAAACTGTAAAGAACAAATTTGTAATAAAAGGCAGTTTAACAAAAAAAATAGCGAGCTCCTAAATATATTTTATTCCAAAATACTGGTTATTTTATATACGAGTATATAATATGCGTACCTATGTATATAATTCATTTTTAGTTTATTATGTTCTTTTATATTATTTTTATTTGCTGGCTCTAGATCTAAAGATTTATTAATATTATTTCTTGTATTATTTAAACAACAATAAATATTTTAAAGTAAAACATGAGTTTATGCGTATATTTAGGCAATTTATATTTCGTTGTTTATTTAATTTGTTTAGTTATGTACATAAAATAGTATATAATTACATTTTATAATCCTATTTGTTTAAAATTCCGTATATTTTTTATGCTTACACTTCGGTCGTTTGAGGCGTAGCGTGACAGCAAGAGGCTAGCTGTGACGTCACAAATTGAGCATTCAGGCCTGTATTCTCGTTTGGCCTCGGAACCGCCGAATAAATCGAAATTACTGGCTTCATAGACATATTTAAGTGAAAAATTTTACTTATTACTATAACTTATGATGAAGAGATTTAATAAAATGCTATCAATCTTGCCTATTGTACATTATAAATTAAGTTATTTGTTATTAAAAATTCGTGCAAAACGCTTGTCTTGGCTCGGTTCAGAACGTCAACGTAAACTGTCAACGGACTTATTATGAAGAAGGTGTTGTGTTCTATGGTGTCGGTGAATATTAATAATAATTAGTGATATAATAATAGTAATAATATTTTGTTGGAAATGTCCATCATTCACAAAGTAAGGTTATTTTATACCATATAATGCGCCACCACAACGTAGGACGTACGTTTAGAAAATTAAACAAAGATAGTGGCGACTCAGCTCCGCCTTCTACGATGTTTACTTTCCTAGTCTATTACTGCAGATTTGGGTTCCAGTCAGTCATCTTAACATTGTATTAAGTCATGTACGTTTACTTACATAATAGCCTGTGTAATAGTTCAATTTCCCAGTATTTGTATTCTCAAATAGACAAGTATGTATACTTTATTTTTTAAAAACTTGAGGAATTAGCAAAAAATAATTAAAATGGAATAAGAAACTACCAATATGACTTAAAAATTCGCGGCATACCACACAAACTAAACGCACAAATATTTTTTGTGAGTTTATGTAAATGTCATTAGTGTCTCGGCGATATTTACGTCAATCCGCTTATTTGTGACTTAATTGGAATTTTTGAATTAAGCTGTCCATCAAAAATGGAAAAAATAGAGCACCTTGCAGTTATCTATAACTGTAAAAAACACTAAATAGCGAAGCAAATTCATAAAGACAGAGCAAATACTTTGGAAACATCTTGTCATTCTAATATAATGGTAAATAAGTGGGTAGTTGAATTTAAACGTGAAAGAGAAAACATTAAACATGATCATCAAAGTGGTAGGCCTACAAATTATACCACGATATGGTCATGGCAGAACAGCGAATTAAGATTCGAGAAATGGCAGGGGTTGTGGACATCTATGGCGGATTCAAAACATTCTAACTATTCTAAGGAATGACAATAATTTATGCGAGGTGGGTTCTTCGGCTCATGACAATCAGAAGATCTTTGTTTTCCAACGTCGTCCAATTTGCTACTCCGTTATGAAATTGATCCTGGGCCTCGATTTTATATCTTTAAAATCTGTCAGAATTGAGTTGTCCCGACTACGAATTCTATTTCTCCTAGAATTTGAAATCTATCCGGAGATTGAATGAAGATAATCTCAATTCTGTCAGATTTGAAATTCTACTAGTCTGGAGCAGTAGAAATCGTAGTGGGGGAACACAATTCTAACTGAATTTGAAATCAGGCAGAATTTAAAGTTACAAAATCGAGGCCCAGATATGATTATAGAACGATTTGTTATTGGTAGAACAATAGACGCACAATTTTTTTTAATGATTTTTTGTGAATTGTTATTAGTGTCTCTGCGAAACTGAATATTATTGAAGTAATGTGTACATTCATTTTTTTAATGGAATTGGATTCCCAATATGGTGATGGAATCAAGGTTCAAGAATTGGATGACACTGAGATCATCTACTATGAACGCACGTGTTCAAAACATTTTAATCAATGAGTCAAGATTGACAAAAATTTCTGCGAGACTGGTCCTTCGGCATCTGAATGTTTATCAGAAACATGTTTGTCTGACTTAATGCTCCGTTATCAAGCTTATGCCTATATGTTCGTGGAATTTTTTTTTACTATCGATAAGACATGGGTTCATCATTATTAGTCTGAAAGAAAGCAACAGTTGAAACAGTGGAAGTATAGAGGTGTATGACAAGATGAGTTCACAGTAATAACAAGCCAATAACCATTTTATAAAAGTTTCTAAAATTATGGTTTAAATAACTCTGTTATCTTTGTAAGTTCAAATTCTGTTTAGAAATTATCATTTTTCTATAACTGTCTGTTTCGTCTGGGTGTCAGCAGTCTTGACATTTATTTGTTGACAATTAAGTTTTCAAAATTATTAAACGTACGTGAATAAGACACAGGGCACTATGGATGTTATATGGTACCCTTCACACTATACCCCTCAAAAATACCCTCTGATGACATTTTAGCTGTTTTTGGTCAGTCGGTGTTTGTTATTCAGGTCGATTAAATATGGAGAGTCTGTGTTTGTCTGTCATGTCGAAACGACATGTAGAGTCTGTGTTTGACTATCATGTGTAAAGTGTAAAAGTCGTGTAGAATCTGAGTTACATGCCAGCAAGGAGAGTTAGAGTTACAATGTAACTCAGTAAGGGTTTAGTCTTTGTTTAATTATGTTTAGTGTAATCAGTAATAATAAGTTACAGGTGCACCACCAAAAGACTAATGGTGGTGCCATCCGCTAGCAAAGTGACAACTGTTTTTTGGGATACGAAGGAAACATTAATAGTGGATCACCTTCCTACGGGTCAAAATATTACAGGACAATACTAACCAAACTTGTTACATCAACTTCGTGAAGAGATAAAAACAAAGCGACTTGGAATGCTAATGAAAGGTATACTGTTCAATCAGGATAACGCTCTAGCGTACACATTAACAGTTTCGATGACTGAAATTCATAGGTGCGGCTTTGAATTGGTACCTCATCGTTCGTATTCACCTGATCCAACACCTTCCAAAAATGTCAATGCACACGTTAATTCTAAAAAAATCAATTGTCACAAATTAACGGTTTACAATAATCATAAAAAATGTGCGTCTAGAGCTAGAGTGTGTTAGGTTGCCAATTATTAAATTGTTATTATTTGTATATATTATTCAAGTACGCATTCATTTCTTTTGGGGGCTTGAGCTACGCATATTGATACAAAAGTAATTCGTACGCAACATAACAATCAAATATTATCAACATATATCTGGGATAATAACAGAAATGTAACAATGAATATGATGGTAGTACAGCTGTTATTCCCACAACATTACAGTTACACAACATTAATTGTTTACTATATCGTCGTGCACAATTGTTAACTGCGTTTTGCGTTCTCTTGTTCGCTCTTCATTCAATTACTCACTGCGTACCTGTTTCGCTTCTTTATACGTGCTATGCCTTGTTATTTACTCTTTACAAGCCTTCAAACCGTGTCTAACGATAATATAGAACTTCATTCGACCAGGATTTCACATTCTGTAAATGACAAAAAGATATTTTCCTTTTATTTTATCGGGTTTTTATGCAATTTAAAACTGTAATTAACTTTTAAATTTAGCTGTATACAGTGTGTGCACCTAAACCCGGAATATAGTACGAATATTGGCTTTCTTGTAAATTTTCGAGCAAAACTACAATATTAAAATACTGTTTCGATTAATTAAATTTTACATTAAATAAGTTTAAATTCGATGTTAGATCATATTTGCAGCACGAGATAGAAGAAATAAAATATTATAATTTAGTTAAAAATTAAAGAGACATGCATGTAAAACACAATACATCGTATTGTAACGTGGAACGCCCGCTGTTGCCGCCGCTGTCGCCACCGCCGTCGCAGCCGCGCCGTCGTCGCCGCAGCAATGAGCGAGTGTCTATTTATAGCGATGACGCAATCGCGCTAGCAGCCTGGCTACGTAAACAAACAAGCTGCGACGTATTTATTTACTTCCGGTCGCCTGAACCTTTTGTGTTCAGTGTTATTATGCGGTCGAACATTCTAGAGCTCCCTGGAAGTTAATGGCAGCTGTATAAAAAGGACGCAGTTATGCTCGGGAGCTAGTTACATAGGGAGAGTCATATAGAGACTTTCACATAGAGTGTTAGAGAGTAAAGTGTTTGGAGAAGCACAGCAGTATCGTGGTGAGTGTATGCAGTTTTTGTCGAGTAGGTACTCGGGAAGTTACTGGTAAACTGGGATATCTGTGGATGTGAATACTCGGTAGTGTTGACGATCTATAGTATACGAGGACAGTAACGGCGAGTCGGAAAGTTACTGGTATACCGGGATAGCTGTGAAAGAGAATTCTCGGTAGTGTTGAAGAGTATTGAGAAGCTAGGTATACGAGGACAGTAACGGCAAGTGGAAGTGGATACTTGGCAGTAGTGGTAAAGAATTGTGGCATACGGACAGTCGGTGATACTGAAGCTGTGGAAGTTAGACAGTTAGTTACATAAATAGACAGATAGTGAGGTTAAAAGTGTGACTTCTGTCCGAGCAGTTGAATATATGGACACTGTTGAGTCAGTTGAGAATATAGACGCTGTGAAGGTCAGTTACTTGGTTAAATAAATTAACAGTGACATAAATAGTCGAAATAAATAATTAGTAAGATCGTATAAATAAATAGTCGAGTTAATTGTTAAATAAATAAATAGTGTTAGTGTTATCTAGTTAATTATAGTTTTAGTCTTAATTAGTTTTTAATAATTGTTCAACATTAGTAATCTTCATTATTTAATATCTTTTTTTAATATTTAGTTATAGTAATAAACCTTTATTTTAATTAATAATAATTGTTTAATATTTACACTTCACCCATAAAAATTAAAAACGTTACAATATCAATGTGACAATTTGGTGACAGTTTAATAAAGCATCATTGCTTATTATTATTGTAGTCGTTGTTTTCATATCATACAAATATAGTTTATAATCTAGTTTAAATGTTATAAAATGGATGTATACAGTGGGAAAAGAAGAAGAGCATGCATGAATGTAGTCGAAGCGAAAAGAAGTGCGTTTCAATAGGATGTGTGGCGAAGGATGATTGTTGCGTAACTATTATTGTGGTCTGGATGTGGTATTTCACTACCGAAAATCGGTCACTTTAATATGTTACGAGTGAGGAATATTTGCTGTGTAATGTACGGTTAGTACGAATCTTGTTAAAAGAGGAGTGAGTCAGCTGACCTCTTATTGTTGTTATTATTATTGTATTCGTGTTTGTGCTAAGCCACTAAGTGGGACATGCGTGATTTTTATGTTACAGATCAGATTTTTTTTTCTTAAATTATACTATAGTGGAAAAATTCATTGATAATTATTGTGCTGCAGATTTGTTGTTGCATTGAGTTTAAACATATTTAATGTGAAATTTAATTGTAAAGCACTTTTTATTTTTATAGTTTTGCTCTAAAAGTTACAGGAATCCAATCATCGTCACCATTGGGTAAATTATCTCCTTGAACAGGTCTTAATGGAAATGTCTCCAAACTAATCTGCCCTGCGCCTTCTTCTCCAGCCTCTCGTAATTCTGTCCGTATTTATTTCAAATTCCATGTTAAACCCCTATATTCCGGTTTTCGATCTATGTTGACAACAACGCTAGCAGTTTCCTTTCTAGCAATTGAACTAATAGATATTTGAGCGATTTATTTTCCTGGACTTATTCCTTCAATTGTAAGTAAAAATCGGTGAAATTCTTTAGATATCTGATAAGCGAATCAATAGAAGTGCAATAGAAATTGGTTTAGTTTGATTCGATAGCTTGTGTTTCACTTATCTGGCAAGAAGCTGATAAAAAGACAGGATAGATTGGATCAATTTTGTTAGAAATCTGATTTACTCGATCCAGCGAAATTAATGGGTAATACATATTGTAATATTGTACATAAACATTGTAAAACATTACTAGAAATTGAATTCCCAATGTTTTGTAATGTATCCCAAAGCTGATTAACATTGATTGATCTAAATTTGATGACTTATCTCGTCGTTTTATTTTACATAAGTTCGGCAAAGTTCTAAGGAAGTAAAAGTAAGCAAAGGCAATATTAACATGAATTATTTTATTCAGATAATAACCTTTTTCAATTTCGGTGTCTTTATGAGCCTATAAACGCCAGTGGCGGCTTGTGTACCAAATCTTTGGTGAGGCAACACTTTATAAGAAACTTCAGTACTATAACTATAGCTCTATTTCAGTCAGTTGATTCTGTAATTAGGTAATGAAATTGATATTTGTTAATTGAACAATGAACATTATCTGCAGAACATTGTTACTTACTTAGAAATTGACGGTATCTTTTAAATTAGAGCTCCCAGCCGAAGTCAACATATTTGTTCTTGTTTCACTTTTCATCTAAAATTCAAAATACAACACAATATAAAAACACAAGGAAAAAATTAGAGAATTAAATACTCTTATGTTTATGTTCAAATGCAATATGCAGTTAACACCATTTAATCTAGCTTGCAATAATGTACAGTAAATGTACGCTCCCCTGGGCCGTGTGGAAAGTAGGGGAGACCGGTGTCAATTGTCACAAAATTTAAATTTTTATTTTTCACGAGTTAACGTTATATTTCAAAATTTTGAAATTACCTATATGAGAACCTACCCACCTTAGTGAATAATATTTTGAATTTTAACTTTTGAAAATTTGACAAATATAAAAGTATAAGGATTTTTAGTCAGGCATTACAAATGTTACAATTGACAACTAATTTCATTTACATACTATTTTACAATATTTACAGCTACATAAAAATTATTAATTTGCTAAAATGATATTCTGATGTTATTTCTTTTGGTGAGGCCTACTTACCCTGACAAGCCACCACTGAAAACAAGTCCTTAAGAAGATCTATAAACGCATTGCTTTTGGCGATTTTTGTTTTCTAAAGGTGGTGTGACTGTTTACAAAACTGACAACAATGACATTTAACCTCAAATTGCTGTCGGTCAATAATGAATTTTCACCTGTGCGGTGCGGGAAGTACTGTGGTATGACTAGCAAATGAAGGTTGACGTATAAATTATTTTATAGATGTGGTTTCTTTTGAAACCCTAGAGAAGAATAGAATTGTATGAAATATTCAGGTATGAAATTTTGCTTGACCCCATATTAGTACTGTACTAGGAAAGCACAGAAATGCATTATACTCAATTTTTTTGACTCTTGAGTATACTATGTCTGGCTGAAAATATATGGCCGACTAGGGTAACTGAATATCAAAACAAGGGTGCGTTTAAAATATTTTAAACATTTTTCGTTTGTTGATTATAACAAAATATTTTGATCTTTAAACTATTTAGTTTGGCAATTCTATGAAATAGGATTATTTTTAATTTCCTCTAACAGGAATTTGCGGTATTAAATTTTTTAAATGCATCCTTTAATCCTGTTGTTAAGATCATTTTAAATGCCTCTTGGTATTGAATACAATTCTAATCTTCTGTAACCGAATACATAACGATCAGTTTCCTTTCAAATCAAATATAGGGAAATGTTTTCAAAAGAAACCACATCTATTAAATAATCTAAACATCAACTTTCATTCGCTAGTCATACTATACCAACATAACACCAAGTATTATTTTAGACAAGTCGCATTTTTAAACAATCTAATACGATTATAAAATTTTCTTAATAGAAAAAATAGTATAAAACATGTTTCATAAAGCCTGTTATCAGATAGTCTTATGAAACTTGTTTTTTAATATAATAAGTTTGCCAGGAGGTTAATTTTTAACTCAATAAAAAAAACTAAAACTAAAAATGGCACTTAGATCTATTTAAACTTAAATGATTCATTTGTGGCATGTGTGATTCGTCACTTGTCACACTCCTGATAACCGTAGTTTACTGTAATCAACTACCTTTTATTCTAATAAAGTATGCAAAGTAGAAGAACAGAAGTAATTACTTAGGGAGAGAACGTAGATGCTGACACCTTACTAAGACAAATTCCTTCTAACTTCGTTCGCGAACTGACTGAATGATTGTGATAATAGAACCTGATTTACATTCGAACACAGCCTTGCCAAAAATACCCATTTATACCCTTAACTTCAAACCAAACAAGATCCATTACTTTCTTTATGTTACATTGCATTTCACTCCACACTCCGCACACAAAACATACATTTAATCAATGTTTTCCAAATATATTTCACACCACTCATTTTTTATTATTATTAAATATAAATAAATATAAATATATCATCACGGCATATTACCCATTGCTGGGTGTGCCAATCTGCTTTGTACAAAGATTTCGGTAATGATAATGACATATCTGTACCGTGTGGACGTTTACCAGGCGTCACCTCACGGACACTCATTGCTGGCGTGGAGAGTAGACCACAGGGGTCAATTTTGTGCCATTTTAATTCGAAATATTTGGCGTCGGCCGGGATCGAACTCGGTTCCCCAGATTCGTGACCAGACACTCAGGGTCGCGGCCATGACACCCTATTAAATGAAACATTGTAAATAAAATTGCTTATATTTTTTTTGTATACTGAACTGGTAGCAACAAACTGTCTAACAGCCTAATATCGCATCCAGTATACTCCGATTTTTATACAAAGAGGATTCCATAATTATGTGTCATTTACTACTGATACATGATACTCAGTTGGCGATTCATATAAACTAAGTGTATTGGTGCCTGCGTAATGTTCGAATAAATAGATGTGCCTATTTCGAATATTTGTGTAAAAGTATACGTACCTTAAATAATTTGATTGACAGTTATAATACTTTTTGGTTTGCCAAAGTGTATAATACTTTTATAAACGTAGTACATTTGAAGCATCAAGCCAGTGCAGACGAATCAAGACAGAAAACACGTTCTTTGTTCTCATCGTTCAACTATACAGATTAAAAGCATGTAGTACGTAGAGATGTATGAGAATGTTGAAAATTTATTATAAATGATTCTTAGCTTTGGCATCCTCTTTGTATAAAAATCCGAGTATAGGTACATCTTTACAGCCTAGGCCGTTAGTACTTAACAACGTTTGTTTTGAGGTTAAAATTTGGATTATGTTATCTATAATTCCATAAAATACATTTAATTATTATTTTATTATATTACTTAACTTTTGAGAAGCCGAATTGTAAATAAATAAATAAATAAATATTAAACTTTTTGGCAGCTTGTCAATGTGACAGATATCCGAATTATCTCAAATTATTTATTTTTAAAATGATTCTTGCTCAGTATAAAAAAAATTATACGACACATGGTCGGTAGCCACATTTATAAATACTTCACTACCGGTCTAAAGTCATGCATAACTATTTTGTTTTATGGTTTGACTGTTAACCTGACATTAATTTTTTTTGAAAATCACAATTTTTTTTGCCGTCCTTACTTTAATAATAATAATAATAATTAATAAACTCTATTTGGAAATTTTATTATATTTATCAAAGTTGCTAGCGCAAACTTATCAGTATCAGCCAAGGAGCATTGGTATAAGCTATCAATTCGTTTGACATTTTTCAAAAACAATTGTTTCAATGCTATTGGTTCAAATTATTATGAAAATACCTAATCAACTGGTTTTATGTTTTGCGTTCGTCATTTTATAATATGTTTCGCATATGTATTGGGTCACGATTGATTTTTTGATATTTCCGGATTTTCGATAATAAAAATGTTCTTTAGCATACGTTTCAATTGTGTAATTTTTATTTCTATTATTCCCTGCCAAAGGTCGGATACTTTTTGAACAACCCTCGTATATTATGTAGTCTTCGAATCGAAGTAGCACAGATTCCATCAGAATTGACAGTTTTTTATCTGCACGGAAATGTTATTGTGTCTTTATTAGAGATTAATCTGAAAAAAGTTATTTTTCCATTAAACTTTGGCTTGGTTTTTGCAACCTTGCTCGTTTGTTGAGGACCACTGAGAGATGTAGATTACAAGCCAATATATTACGACGCTTTCAGTCTAGATTCAGATAAGTCCATCGGCATTGTCAGCCAAATTATACAGTGGAAAGTTTTTACCGTTTTATTATTCTGTAGTTCGTTTCATAAACGGATCGCTGAATCAGAAAAAGTCCGGTTAACATGAAAAATTAATGACTCGCAGGTCGCAGGCTTTATTTTAATGTTCTCTGCAGTCTGCACTCACAGCACTATGTTCTAATAATCGAGAATTATTGTCTTCGGCGTACCTATCTACATTAGATGAGAAGAACAACCAAAATTTTTGAAAAATAAACTAACTATAATTCATAAGATGTAAATAAGGTTTTCTATACATTATCGTTACATGTAAGTTATTTACATTACATAAACATCAGTTTGCTCTCAAATTCGACAACAGAATTTTGTATACATGAGAGTATGTAAATTTTTATGAGATCTTACCCATTTGAAGGTAGAAAAGTGTATCCTGTACCGAAATATCGGTTTTGTAAGAAATTAAATGCTGTATGATTGAGAATTGTGAACACCAAATACACACACACACACACACACACACACACACACACACACACACACACACACACACACACAAACAGATATATATATATATATATATATATATATATATATATATATATATATATATATATATATATATATATATAGGGTGTAACAGCTAAACGAGCTACCTCAAATAATTTCTATATTATTAAAAATACAATAAAATACTGTAAGACAATCTTACAGAAAACCAAAGGGAACATCCGAATACATATTAAAATCTTTTTTTAAACCAGTGATTCTCAAGTTACAACACAAAGTTATATTTTTTTAATAGAATGGTGTATATTTTTTACACCTATTCGATAGAGTATTTTTTTCTGATTTCAACCATGTATTCATCTCATATACTAACATAACAAAAATATTGAGAAAAATTCAGTTGAAATTTATATAAATTTCATTTTTATTTCAGTAGGCTATGTATGAAAAACAATTGTATTTAAATTAAAATGATACATATTTGTTAATAACTTTATAAATAATGTTCTATTTGATTTCCAATGTAAATAAATCAAATTGATAGTTAGGAGTTATTGTTTTTCATATATAGCCTACTGAAAATTAGCTATAAAAATCAAATATATTTAAATTTCAATTTTTTTCAATATTTTTGTTATGTTAGGATATAAAATTAATGCATGGTTGAATTCAGAAAAAAAATACTCTGTCGAATGGACTTAAAAAATATATATCTTATTTTAAAACATATAACAACCACTGGTTTAAAAAAATATTTTCTCCTACAGGATTGTCGTATAGTATTTTATAGTATCTTTAATAATATAGAAATTATTTGAGGTAACTCGTTTAGCTGTTACACCCATGTTTATTTGAATAATCTTCTTCTATTTCTAATAATAAAGAAAATAATTGGGGTGTCCCGTATCCTAGAAACACCATATATATATATATATATATATATACCGGGTGTTCACTTTTTGTATAGGACATAGGAAATACATTGTCAAAATTTTCATTATGCGATAGTTTGTTCCCTATCAATTTTAGAACAAAAGTGTAAATTCAAAAAAATGTTCAGAATTAAAAAATGCATCGAACAAGCTTCAATTTATTGATATAATTCGTTCCTGTCATGAGATAAACGTAAAATAATATTTATAATTTTTAGCTATTTACACTTTTGTTCTAAAATTCATAGGGAACGAACTATAGCATAATGAAAATTTTAACATTGTATTTCCTATGTCCTATAAAAAAAGTGAACACCCGGTATATTAATAAACTCATTTTGTATTAAGCTTCCAATTTTGCAATTCACTCTCGTACAAATGTATATTATACATGAGATAATAGAGGTACAAGAAAAACATGTTGTGTTGATATGGTTATGTTATTTGCCTATTAGGGCTTGTTTTTGTGACACCGGGTGTAATTAGAGTTGATAGTGTTAATTTCCCCAGTTGGCTGATTAGTTGAAGGTTATTTGAGGGTGAGTTATTGCAGTGTGTGTTCGCAAAGACAGTGTACGCACGTCGCATGTCTGTATTACTTATTACCATGTCTAATCTATGACAAGTCGAACCCTCCTATCTTGTGTCAGAGAACAAACACGAGTGTTGCGGTGTTCTCAACTCTACAGAAGCTCCCCTGCCAAACGACAGCACGGGGAGAAATCTTATACGCCCAATTCCACCCTGACGGAAAAGTACAAAAAGAAGAGTTATTCGTGGTTCTACCTTTTGAACTCCGTGAGAATTACGTTCCAGAAATATTTATTTATTTCCTTCATTTTCAGCTTTGATTTTATCATTAATGGGTACATAATACATAGTGGGTTGGGATTTGTGATACTAAACATTTTTTGTATTTTTAACTTCTTTCTTAGTGTTTTACTCATATCTCTCCCTAACCAAACTCGTCTAGGATGTGATATTTATTTATTATTATTACCTCAACAGGATTAAAAATCCCAATTACAGAGGAATATTAAAAATAGTACATATTAACATGGAATATACAATTATCAATACAACGGTGTGAAATTTTAAGTATAAAGTACACAAATGTTGAATAGAGCAAATAATCAATGAATAAAGAATTTATCCTAACTTTAAAAAATGTCAAAATGTTGTTAACGTTTTTGCAAGAAATGTTGAACTAAGTTTTTCTTAAATTTAATAATGGTATTGAAAAATAGATCCAGATCATCAATAATAGATATAAGATTCATAATTTGTCTTAGGTGTAGAATAGGTTAGCTTAAACTTTGTCCTTAACCTAGGAACATAAAAATTAAAATTGGACAAAATTGTGGCATCATCTATCATGTTATTCATAATCTTATATAGATATAAACAAAAATGAAATTTCCTACGATCATCAAGTGAAAGAATTCCAAATTCAGTTAAACAATCAAAACAATCATTGTTTTAGTTTAACTCATACTTGGGGTAAGTATTATATCTCTTGTAATACATATATTTGACAAATTTTTGCAATATAGATTGCTAGATAGGTATACCTATCGCGATTGTTGGAGTTGTTGAATTTTGCGGGTGGTACAATTCTACCACTACATCGGATAAATAAGGTGCAATTTCAATTCCACTATAGCTTTCAGAGACCGTGAGGTGATACCAAATAAACGGCCTTAACGATACAGATATATCGTTATTACAGAAAACTGCGAATAAAAGCAGACTGGCACACCAAGATATGAATAAAAAGCCGCAATAATATTTGTATTTATTTAAATTGAAATTTCAAATTATCTCAGGTTTTTAAATATCAAGTCTAGTTTTATAACAAAAAATGTGTTTTAAAAAATATAAAGTACACTGGAAAATATTTTGAAAACACAATGCAAATAAGTATAACAAGAATTAAGAAAATGATAGTAAAAAAAAAACTTTATAGGTGTGTGGTATGTATTGGCACAGTTCCTTGTGTTTTCGATTTTCTTGATGTCTACGGCAGTTTATCCTTGATATAGTAAAAATATTTTTGCAGAAGAGGAACGTCATCAAAACATTACAAAATGAAAAAATGATGTTTATGTTTAGGAAAACGAAGAAAATAAATACGATTTTTTGCACACTATAAGAACAGTACATTTTAATTAAATTTACAATTATTTGAAAGTCGAACATAGTGTTTTCACGCATTTTTAATTTAATTAAAATAATTGTAGTTCATTACTGGCATTACTGGATTTGAAAATTTATACGTTTACATGACATGCATTGTCGATGTGGTGTTCTGTCATTTGTATGACCGTAAATTTTATAGGTTATGTTTATATTAAACAAAAATCATGACTGATATTAATTGATAAAAGAGACAATTGCAACAAATATTACTGATTTATATGGATTAACACGTTAACTACGATAATATCGCCCGCGATATGTAACCAGTTGGTGACATGCAACAGCGAATTTCGCCATTTCATTCTTCAGGTGCGGAGAGTATATAATTTTTATTTGTGGACCGATTTTAACGATTCTTGTAGCATTTTAAATGTCTTTTTCTACAGGATTATTAGATTATAATAATATAGTACTTATCTCGGGCGATATGTAACGCACACAATTAATTATTTATTATTTCTGTGCGATACATATTGCCGGGGATTTGTAGAAACCTGCATGAACTTGTTATAATAACGTGCGTTTTATTTCTTTTCATTGTCAGTCTAAACCTCATGCAATGTACATTCTTATATTTTATTTTTTATAAGATTGTCAGATAACAAAAAAATATTCTTGAATTAGCAAAAAAAATACTTCCCTGAAATGAAGTGGTAAAGTAATGTAAATTTACTTTATTTTTAGTTATTGTTATTACCAGAATATGCCATACGTAATATTTGTTAAATAAAACAATTATTATATACATAACTTTATCTTCCATGTATTCAATTTAAATTAAATATGTGCGGTTCTAGTCTCTGTAGGCATGTACGGTTTGAGTCTAAATAAGTTCAGATATAAATCTAAAAGATAGATACTTGAAAACAGATACCAAAGATGGGACTAAAGTCAACATCTAGTACATATCCCCGAAGATATGTATCGCACCACAGTAAAAACAAATTACATATCGCCGGCGGTATGTATCGTCAGTAGCGCAATACTACCTTATTTTTGTTCCGAAGTTAACGTGTTATGAAGATAACTGCAAGTAGAAGTGGATAAAAGCGTTAATTGCTTCATTTACCTTTTTTATTTCAGGATTGCAAAAATTAGCAACGCACGTAAATTCAATTATGCAACACACATTACATTGTTTAAAATTAAATTAGTAATCATGTAAACCTAGTAATTTTGTGATGTCATTATTTTGTTACAAACTTTAATGACGTGCCTTCTCTGCATAAATATTTTTACTATAATAGGCAAGATTGTTTGATAGTCTAGGGGTATTTGAATGCATTATTTTTGACCCATTGTCAACTTATGAAAAAATTAAAAATGCCCTTAATACTTTTTCATATATACTTTGCTGTCGTCGACCAACACTCCGTAACATTGAGAACTACAGGACTCACTATAGACTTGTATATTGTTAAGTTTTAATTTATTTAATAGCGATTTATTAATTAAACCTTTTTTATATATCTCACCCATAAAAGTCTGGAACGTTCAATATTATCTCCTTCAAATTCGGACCCGTTACTTCCTGGACATATTTTAGTATAATCCCATTGTGGAATTTGCTAGAATGCCATATCTCTGAGACAATATTTTAACGTCTAAACTAAAAGACATTGGATAGTGAGATTAAAATTGTTGTGTTTCTCCTGCGGGACGAACTGGGTTTGGGCGAAAGCGTTTGCTATGTCAGCAGGCAAAGGGCAGAGTTGAGGGCAAGGGACGCGAAGTGGGACAGAGCCTGCAGCTCGCTCATTAAACTCTCAATCTGTGCTACACTTGTTAGCCACCTCAAATCAAAAGCGAACTGTGCACAAGTCTTCAAACTTGATTTACAACAGTTTACCTACCTAACAAACTTCTCTTCGCTCCTTCTTCCTTTCGTACTACATTACTATTATTATATTCTACCATACTCAAGCTATATATACTCTTATATCACAAAATTCCATGAATTTGTAGTCAAATCAAGACTGATCAGAAGCTAATAAATTTTTGACAATATTATATTTGGAGATGTACAAGATATACAGGATAACGTGTCCACCATTGAGATCTGGAGAACTATAAGAGATACCTTCGACCATAAATACTTGAATTTGTTATAAAAGGACCACCATTGCTATCTCGATAAATATTAAGAGCTACAAAGAAGGTTAAACAGGCAAATCATTTCTATTTTACAAAACTAATAAATGAACAGAAAAAATAGTTTTCGACCAGTGGTTCTTAAAATGCGGAATCTAACTTTTTAATTTTATATAGTAACATACATTTTTTTATTGTTTGTTCATTAGAGAATTTAATTCCGAATTCATTGATATCAGGCAAACAAATAAGTTCGTGCGGTTTTTGTATACAGCGGAGTGCCATGAATATTTTTTAAGTTGTTTATCGATAGCACTTGTTTGATATGTCATCTACTTTAATATAAATCCTTCTTTTGTCGGATACATACACATTTGGTGAAAATTGTTTAATTCCTAATTTAAATAGTTGTAAATGGCAACGAATATAACTTTAATTCGAGGTTGTTTACTCTACGAGTACAAACTTGGTACCAAAGCTGCAGTGGCGGCGCGAAAAATATGTACCGCATTCGGAGATGATGTCGTAAGTAATCGAACAGCACAGAAGTGATTCAACAAATTTTCTTCGGGAGATCTTAGCTTGACCGATGAAGCACGCTCTGGGAGACCGAAGATCAATAACAACGAGGATCTTCAACAAGTTGTGGAGGCAAAGTCTAATACAACGTGCCTAGAGCTTGCAGAAAGGTTCATTGTGAGTGATGAAACCATTCGTTTGCACCTTTATCAGCTAGGAAAGACGTAAATGGGTCCCACATGAATTGTCAAATGTTAACAAATTAAGTCGCCTTAGCATTTGTTCGGCATGCATTTCACGCAACGATAATGAACCGTTTCTTGATCGGTTGTTAATCTGCGACGAAAAGTGGATATTGCACTCAAATTATAAGCGTTCGTATCATTGGTTATCGCCTACTGATTCGGTACCACACACTGCCAAGGCTTCCTTGCACTCAAACAAGATTTAATTGTGTGTTTGGTGGACAGCAACCGGAATAGTTCATTATGAGTTTTTGGAACGGGGTCAAACCATCACTGCGAACTTGTATTGTGAACAGCTTGAGTGTGTACAAGCAGCACTCATCTTTAGTCAATCGAAAGAAAGTGATATTCTTACAGGATAACGCCAGACCACATACCGAAGATTGTCCCGGGAAAAAAAATTCTGAACTAGGCTGAGAAACGTTACCACACCCTCCATATTCTCCTGACATTTCGCCAAGTGATTACCACCTTTTTTGTCTCTTGGCAACTGTATGAGACATAGACAGTTCAAAACTCGAGTTGATGTAATAAATGCAGTCCGTCAATTTTTTTATTCAAAATCCCGTTCAACAAGAACGGCATAAAAAATCTGGTGTCACGTTAGCAAAACGTCATTGAATGTGATGGTAATTACTTCGACGAATAATAGTGTATTATTGTTTTTTAATAAATATTTATATTTTACCATGAAAAACCGCACAAACTTATTTGGTTACCTGATATAATATTTATTACCTCACATGATGAGTTTTAGGAGAAAAATGTATATAAAGTTTTATATTAATTTTATTTAAATATGACTATAATGAGAGTGCCAAGAAAAGTAAAAATTAATACATGTAACTTTTTTACGTAGAATTAGAATGCGATGAAAGAAATATTTTGTGTGTGTTGACCTTTAATATAAAAGTATATCAATTAACATTTATAACATTTTTTAGTTAGTTTGAACGAATTTGACAGTTTTTAACTCCCCCAGTAAACACTTTGGCAGATTTAAATGTTTTTAAATCACCAGTTATTTATTTGACGTGTTTGGCAGTTTTTAAAAAAATAGTGTGAAAGCATTCCAAAAGAAGATTCGTTTGGAGCTTTTAAAAAGTGGTAGGAAAGAATGGTAAATTGTGTATTATTGATGAAGGGAACTATTTTGAACATATTTAAAATAAAATTCTAAAAAACATGAACCATGTGTTTTATTCTCAATAATTCTAGTGTCTCCCTCGTATATTTTATACAATTCTCGCTAATTTCTTGTCAAGTAATGTAACCATTCTTGGTGACGTCATGACACCGGAATATTTTTAGGCGAACCCAAGTATAGTTCTGTTTGTGTGACGTTCATGTGTAATTTCTGTGATATTCCTCACGTGTTCTTGTAACGCGGTTATAATGAAAAAGATAATAGGATATGGGCCATGCACACGCTTCGCCGAGACGTAGGACGTAGGGGAACAGCAAGGATGTTACCTCCATGCTGATGGGATATGTTTCGTCCAGGGAGATTTCACACAAGATGCAAGAAAGTATTTTAACTTTTAATCTCCCCACGTTCGTTCTCATACCTTTCCCTATTTCTGAATATCTCCATAAAGTTGCCCCAGTTTTTACAAATAAAAAATTAATAGATTTCTCTTTGTATTCTTTGAGAGAATAATAAATAATAAAAAAAATTCATCACCAACTTTTTCTGACAATTGAGAAGTTTAGAGAGACCATACTGTTAAAGATTGCTGTAGTTCAATTTAACTGAGAATCAAGTTTTAAATAATATAAAATTGTTTACTGGATGTGTGTAATAGATAAATAAACATTGATGAACAATTACATATTATTTAGTAATTTTAATGACATTATTTGTAGAAACAATCAAACTTTACAATGTAGGTAATAACTGTGACTAAAATACTTTTTTCTAGAAACAGTTTTACTAAACTATTCCGTATCCGTGAAAGTAGATGTCGCTATACGTACCTCATATTTACAATATTTGGACTAATAGTTGTTTTTTATCAAAAGCTTCTAAATTATAAGTATTGGTTACCACAGTGTCTAAAAAATCCTTGAACACTAGAAACAATAAATACATAATATATTTTTATCTTTATTTATCTGACAACATTGTGAACTTTTTCATTTATTTTTTACGATTTTAATGTTATTTACTTCTTTAAGCTGTTTATTAGTCGTCCATAGATTCCATAGGCAGCTAACTTATTTCTTTTATACCCTGTATAATCTTAGCATGCCTCCTATCTACGAGTTTTTAAGACCTCTGGAATGGTTTACAAGTTGAGTAATCTTAACTACTCTGATAAAAACGACTGTTAGGATCTCTCATACTGTTGTCATAACCCAACGAAGTCAAAGAGAACGGACAACATTATTTTGATTTGTGGCCATTTTTAAAACGCTTGTACCATTCCTTAATTTGTATGATGTCCCCAGTATCGTCAAAGAAAACATGGTGAACCTTTCGAATTGTTTCTACTAAGGTATTACCAATGTTCATGCACAATTTTATATAAAATGTAACTGGAAATTTAAAAACTTATTTTCAGTGCATACATTTTTAATTCAAAAGTACAATGTTCTTAATGACCGTTTAAAAATGCAGCATTGTAAAATTCATGCTCTCAATTTTCGTGTAATAAAATAGACATTAAAACAAGTGAAAACTATTCTTCGGAGCTCTTCTTGGTATCTATGCAGAGTTTATTACAAAACTTTTGTCATATTCCTTATTATTTAGTTCATTTGCGCAGAATGCAAAATAAAACACTATATGAGGTGATTAATAAAGAAAACGTTGCCCCGGTGTATTTCACCACAGCATGAATCATGATCTTCATTTTCAATTAGAAACCACTGATGAAAACTAAAACCAACCTTTCGTAATTATATCCGCAATGAATTCTTAGATATTACAGAACTATTTAAATAATATGCACCACAGTATATATATGTATATATTTATTACAACAGGATAAAATTGCTCTCTTAAGTAATTTTTATATTCTTATTTAGATATGTACTAATGAATTTTACTATTATAAATACTAAATTCATTTAAAGTTAATTATAAAACATAATTTTGTAACCGAAGAGTAGAAAACTGTCCCCTGTGGTAGTGTGGTGCACTCTCCACCAAAACGTTAACGCCGGCAACTGGTAAAAAGTCTTGAAGATATATTTAAAATCCACTTTAAATAAAAATTAAAATCCAACTTTGTCTTTTGCATATGAAAATAAGAATGTAAATGTGAAATACAAAACGTACAAACAAATCTTACATGTCATGTCATTAAAAATTTGTTTTTACTATTTTTACTACTACATCATAGTTTCGCATTTCTTCTAACATACTTCTGCATTAAATATTTAAAAAAACTTTAAACTATGCTCTACTACCTCTGTCCCCTAATATCACATTTAACAATTTTATTGCAATTATTGGAAATATTTTTTCAAATTAGCTGTATAAAAACTAAATTTATACTTTGGCACTACTGACAAAACATCTTTGTGATAAATTAAAATTTACATCGTTTTGAAACGGTCTCTGTAATGGCGCTGCAGAATAACGTCACCATTTGACATTACTATAATAAAATGCAGCTAGATGGAGAAGCAGTATGTACAAAACAAAATTTTGTACGAGTAGTACTCATTTAAAAATTTACAATTTTAATGACTTTTTAGTAAACCTCCAAACATGAAAAACTAGAGTAAAAAACACGAAACGGCAAATGATTTTCGAAATGCTGCTTTACAATTTTTGTTACAATGCTCTAAACGTGAAAAACGAAAACAGGTACTATTGTCAAAGATTAAAATTTTTACATATTAATTAGATTAGTTATGATTATTAATATATACAATATTTTGTTTTTCACGATTCGTTAATTACATATTTTGTTGTAAATAATAGAAAATATTCGAATATATTATTAATTAAACATATGATTAATGTAGAGCTAATTATGATAAATAGCTCAATAATTACATTTTGCATACATTATTTTTATGTTTATTTCCATCGAAACAGGAATATTCAATTAAAGAAATCTTGTTCATATCATTTATTGTAACATTGTAGGTGTAATTATTATAATAATTGATTTATATGAATTCATCATTTGGGGTAATTTTGAAATGGGTCACACTGTCAGTATTTATCATCGACATTACGATAGCCCTTGCTAATGTTATCAATACTCAAAATATTTCATTAATCGTATATCCAACCTCTGTTAAACGAAACTTGCCGAATAATTACTGCTTAAAACCTTAATCAGTCAGTTAGAATTCGCAACAGTTTGTTGGTCTCCCCAGTATACAATTTATATCAAACGAATTGAGTGTATTCAGGAGAAATTTGTTAAATTATGAATTACAAGTTTTCCAATTATAAATGTAATTTATTATCTCTGGAAAAACGACGCATTACAATTGATTTAACATTTTTATGCAAGTTAATTAATAATAAAATAGATTGTACTGAGTTGATAAGTAGTCTTGGTCTCCGTGTGCCAGTATATAGTATACGAGCATTTGGACTTTTTTCTATTGGTTTTAATAGGAATAACGCTGCTTTTAATTCTGCCATGATCGACTGCCATTTTTGTTTAACAAATACATTGCTAATAACTCAATTGACATTTTCAATCTTAATATGTCAACATTTCGAAATCAAATTGCCAACAATATCACTTCTATTAACGAAATTTATTTTTATATTTGTTGCAATATAGCTATGTGGATAATTGAAAAAAAAACTTATAAACTTCACGTGTACTCAATTGTTTTTGCTTTTTGTATGTTGTGCCATTCTGTTATTTGGTTTGTCCTGTTGAATGGCCGAAATAGAATAAATAAATAAATCAGTCAACCAGTTATACCTGCTTAGCGGCATAACTCCGCCAAAAATTAAATGGTAGATAGCCAGTATGGTAGAGCGCTCCAAACAGTTACATAATCATCGGCACCCAATATTTGGCCGAGAACCTGCCCGATTTTGACTAATATCCAGACGCAGTTTCCTCAGATCAGTGCATCCTCTAACAGAAACCAAGATGTGGGATGTGACGTTGAAACGAGAAGATAAAGCAATGGGTTTCCCTGATGAGAAACTACCACCAGGTAATTACCAGAAATGGTCCATTTGGAAAACTCTAAATCGCCTACGAAGTCAAGTAGGAAAATGTGGAGTAAATATGTACAATTGGCGGTACCATGTGGAACCTACTTTATGTCATTCTGATCAAGAAAAAACAATAGTCCACTTTAGTGGTGGCCAACCTTTTATATACCATGCGCCAATTTGTTTCACATAAGACTTCACCATACACCTCCAGCAATTTTTTACCTTCTTATGTTCATAGTTGGAAAATAGGCATATAGAGAGAATCTGTTTCGCTTAGGGAAGGAAAAGGGATAACTCAAACACGAAACTAAATTATTTAATGTACGCCTAATAAAAAAACAAGTTTATTGGAGCACCAATCTACAATAGTGAGAGATGATCTCTTAGACGAGGGGGTGCCACAGGTTGGCCACTGTTTAAGACTAATATGTCTTAAATGTAAGGAATTGGAAAATATTAACCCCTTGAGGTAGCAACCCGCTGCACATGGGAATAGAACGGTTAACCCGCCCTGACTCTATTTAAATAAGTCAATAAATAAATGGAAATAACTGTTTCTGTTACTTGGAAAAATTAGTTATATGTTTTTACGTGTTTAAGTTTAATTTAGAATTGTTTGAAATAGCTGTAGTATCTTAAACTAATTATTAATATTAATATACGGCTGACTAGCTTCACGCGAGTGCGCGCGCACTCACACGCCCAGCGTACTGCCGCTACAGCATCGACCGACTCAGAGTGTCTCTGGCTTGCAAACGGTAAACACGTATCGCGTCGTCGTCCGCGAGAGTGGTTTTCCACCATTTTGCATAAACTTTCTGATTTTCATATGGTCAGTAAAGTAATTGGTTGTTTAATTATCGTACGCGTAGCTTGATTAGCCTAGCACGACTAATTCAAGGAGTATCGTTCGGTTTTCATTTAATTTGGTACTTTATAGTCCGTGAATACTTTCCGGCGCCAATTTATGCAGCTAATAGACACATCTCAGGAATCAATTGTAAAATCGAACTGTACAATTTGATTTCTCACGGGAATTCGTGTTGTTAGGGATTTGATTCATATTTCCTTGGGTGAAATTATTATTATTTCTTTGTAAACCTGTTTACACACGTCCACGTTCGAGTGACGTCATCCACAGCACATCTGCTGTTATTGTCGACTAGGTACATTCAATGCAACAAGTTTTGCATTCTAGTTGGTTGTTATTAAGTTCATTTAGAGTTCTTAATATTGTTTAACTAAATTTGTGTGGTCATACACTCATTAAATGATTTAGTTAATTTCAACAAATATCGTATTTGTTCTATCTTTGGTTTATTATAGTTTATGTCACTTGTATTAAATACGCTATCATATATCTATCAGAATTGTTTTTCAGTTGTTTGTTATTTTGTTGCAATTATACTTAGCACGTTTGTTAGTTCGTAAAACTAGCTGGTCCTTCGGTCGTTGTTAATTAGTACGTTTCACAAATTAGTATTATCCCGTTTATTGGCCAAGTCCAGAGATGTGAACCAGCTATCGAAGGTTGTAATTAATTTGGTTTACATATAGTTTTGTTTTATTCATTGAATTTAACATCAAACACATTGTTGATGCTTCTAGACCGGATTCGCTGATCTAGAGACATCGCATTTGGGCTTGCGAGCAGGATCAAAACATTTTGGTTCTTCTAGATCGGATTCGCTGGTTTAGGGTTTGAACATTTGGTCCTTCGAGCCATTAGGTCCTTATTACTTAGTCCTTCGCACCGGAGGGACGCAACAGCCACCTCTGGTCCACCTGCTTACGTGCACCAACTTAGAAGAGGAATACACGAAAGACGATCTGGCTAACGCTAAAGCAACACCAGCTGCTCTAAACTGTGATATTTTCTGGAAGAATAAAAATTATCTAGGCCACTTCTCTGCCAGGGTTTTGCGGGTGATTTTCCACTAACGCGAAAAAAGAATTTCTGGAGAAGATGCGTCCTCGCTGTTCTAGTTAAACCGGGCGATGCGTCAGGCTTAATACATTATACCGGAAGCTTTTTTATCAGTGAACATGGGTTTATGTTTTTACCATAGTTATAGTTAAAATAATTGACCGCAAGGTAATCGCGTTTTTTTTAAACTGGACATAGGAAGTTGCAAAAATCATCAAACTGTCATGTGTTAATTTCAGAAATTATTTTTATATTATAGATTTTTCTAACAGTTGTTGGCATGGGTCGCTTATTAAAAGTAGCAGCAAATATATATATATATATATATATATATATATATATATATATATATATATATAGGGTGTCCCATAACTTCAGGTACATATTAGAAGGACATATAGTTCTTAATGTCCTGATTACGGAACAAAAAGAATTTTTTCAAAATTCTAAAATTAGTTTTTGAGGTTTTTGAAGGAAACAGTTTTGGGACACTAGTTGAATAGGTTGTGTGTTTTTTTCATTACATACACATCTCCCAAACTTAATTGGTGTGACAAAGCTTTACGTAATTGCATAAATTAATTTCATTGTTAAATTATTTTGTGTAATAGTTATAACTAATTTCACTATTCCAAATATTATAGTATCCAGGGGTACAAAAAATGTTCTTCTTAAGTGAACTACCCTTAATTATACGAATTTTAAAAAATTCTTTTTGTTCCGTAATCAGGACATTAAGAACTATATGCTCTTCTAATATGTACCTGAAGTTATGGGACACCTGTATATATATATATATATATATATATATATATATATATATATATATATATATATGTACAGATGTCCCATTTAAGGTACGCATGCATTGGGATCTCGAGAACCGTAATAGCTACGAGGTTGGTTAAATTAGACAAAAGTTGCCCCATTAGGAGACCATATTAATGGTATTTTGTTATTTGCGAAAAAATGTATAGGTCACTACATATAGGCGAAAATGTAAATTTTGCAGTTTTTTATTTTTGAAAATAACTTCGAAGTGTGATATCATACTGGATTTTGGTTTTCACATCCTTAGGGCACTTTTTTTATGTTCTTTCGACTGGCGATGCTCAATTTTTTTTATCAATGTTGGTTTTCGAGGATTGATGTTTTAATTTTTATATGGACGCCATATTAAAAAGTTACCTCATGGAAAAGAGAATTTTTTAGCTTTACAATGACATAAAATAGTAATAATTTATTTTTATAATTAACAGAGAAATTAACAAAAAATGTTATTAATACTAAAATTTACAGTACAATATTTAAATATTAGATTTAGAGGACAATGGATAGGGACCAACAGCGAAATCAAGTGGCCTGCTAGATCTCCAGATTTAACACCTTCAGATTTTTTTATAGGGATACTTAAAAAATAAACTTTTTATTCGGGAATATCAGAATGAAAATGAATTAAGAAATGCCACAGTAAGAATTATAAATCAAAGTAGGCCAAGAATGCTGAGAAAAGTTTTAGAAGGAACAGAACGAAGGGCGCACAAGTGCGTAGAACGAAATGGTGGGTTAATAGAAAATTTATTGTAAAGTTTTTGTAAATTATTTTAGTATTTTTAACATTATTTGTTTATTAAATAGTTATTTTCTTAAACAGCAGCCTTCGATTTACTTTTTTCGATTAAATTTTAGTATTAATAACATTTTTTTGTTAATTTCTCTGTTAATTATAAAAATAAATTATTACTATTTTATATCATTGTAAAGCTAAAAAAAAATCTCTTTTCAATGGCGTCCATATAAAAATTAAAACTTTAACATCAATCCTCGAAAACCAACATTGATAAAAAAAATTGAGCATCGCCAGTCGAAAGAACATAAAAAAGTGCCCTAAACATGTACAAACCAAAATCCAGTATAATTTCACACTTCGAAGTTATTTTCAAAAATAAAAAACTGCAAAATTTACATTTTCGCCTATATCTAGTGACCTATGCATTTTTTCGCAAATAACAAAATACCGTTAAAATGGTCTCCTAATGGGGCAACTTTTGTCTAATTTAACCAACCTCGTAGCTCTTACGGTTCTCGAGATCCCAATGCATTCGTACCTTAAATGGGACACTCTGTATATATATATATATATATATATATATATATATATATATATATATATATATATATATATATATATATATATATATATATATATATATATGTATAAATATATCGGAAACTTGCCTTAGACTCATATTGGACTTATACCATGTTATGATTTGTACTTTTTCTTCATACATCATTTTGGAAGATGACAGTTTGATGATTTTGACAACTCCCTATGTTTAGTTAAAAAAAACGCGATAATACATTGTTGTCAATCATTTTAAATGTAACTATGGTAATGGCATACGCCCATTCAATGATAAAGAATTATAATTAACAAATTTGACAATTTTATATTTTCTATATTTGTTTTTGTATACAGGTGAACACGAGAAACCTTCACAGACGTTATAGGAAAACAGTTTTTCTCAGATATAAACCTGCCCCGTAAAACATTGTGTAAAAATTTATACAAAGAGATTTAAAGAATGAAATTCTGAATTTTTTAAACTTTTTACATTTATGCTTTTAATTCCCGAGTAAACTTCATTTAAAAACGTAGTAAAAATAGGTTTGTTATGCGTTATTTCAAGAAATAAGCGTCAAAAACTGTCAAATATTAATTTTTTGACATGTTACTCGGTTTGACAGTTTACATGACGTTCATTTTTTGAAAAACTGCATACTAAATTTATTTTGACCACGTCTTTAAATTAAGTTTACTCGGACACCAAAAAAACAAATTTAAGAATTTTTCGCACTTAAAATTCAGAATTTTATATTCTAAATCTTTGTGTATAAAGCACTATATAATAGTTTAGGGGACAGATAATATATTTGAAAAAACTGTTTTCCCATGTTAAACGTATATGTCATGATTTCTCGTGTTCGCCCTGTATATTATGTATTTTTAATGTCTTTTACTCACGAGACACTCAGTAGACATTTTCTGGTCGTCACCGATCGCAACCACCAGGACGACTTTACATGCTGCGCTAAAGAAAAACACAGTGTTTGCCGGTGGTTTTGTTTCGGACGGTAGCACAATAACACAAACGAACACTCATACGACACAGTGGCACATTCAATCACCGAGACCCTGACGTTAGTGTTCCGTTGGTATAGGTCCATTTAAATACACTGCTCACTAAAAACGACCACTGGTAATTACCACCCATGGTGGCCATAAGGTGTCTCGTTGTAAAATGTCTAATAACAAAGTAAGCTTCACTAATTGGCACCACACGTAATGGACGCATCGAAACGATGGTTAGCACAAAACAATGCAAAGAATATTTATTTCTTATGCGTCCGATATGTGCGATGCGTACGATGCCGATTAGTGAACGCTTACCTTATTATGTGTGTATGATTTGGATACGAGAAATAATAATAATAGTGATAATAATAATAATAATAATAATAATAATAATAATAATAATAACAATAATAATAATAATAACAATAATAATAATAACACAAAGGAACGAATAAAATCTTCTTGGGTAAATTGAACCATATGCATATACATATCCTATCATTGCAAAACCGGCAAATAGTATTTCTACGTGAAGTTAATGTTTCATCGCTGGTGAATGCAAAAAATTGTGAATTTTAGCGAATAATCGTTAGCGAATTGAATTTTTGAATATTTACCTTTTCACTTATTTAATTTTCAGCGTATTTTGGGTCTGACAGGTGATATTTCCAGGTGATTTGGCGAGGTTGAAATCGATTTTTCCAAGATAAAACCACGTATAGGAAACGGGAACGGTAGATGAACATTTTACAGTAAAGTCAAAAGCAAATATTATATGTAATAAAAATTTGCTGCGTAGCCCATATTATATCTCCTGTCATTTCCATATTTACTTATTTTTTCATCGTGATTAATATAGTACCTACATACGAAAATATGGTTACATCAGATAATTATGGGAAAGCAATAAAAAGTTATAAATACACGATATCCCCTGAGGAAATCGAGAAACTTTTACCATGTATATACTAAGGGTCATTCTAAGTAAAAGAAAAGTTTATATCAATTCTCCGTTTTAGAGATATCGACAGAAACACACAAAATCATTAGTAATCAGAATGTTTATTTTAATAAGAATTCTAGGTAAGTTGTTATTGTTCACCTATTGTCTTGTTGTTAGTGGAATATTGTCGACAATATCCAACTTGCGTAGTTCCACATCATACAATATTTTCAAGAATTTTCAATGTTTGAGAGAAACAGTATCTTGTCCACGTCCACATTTAGAAAGGGAGCGGAATTATAATCAACATGCTGATATTTTGTTAAATGCAGTTAAACGAAGTTCAGCTACCAGCATACGCAGAATATCTAGCAGGACCGGTGTTCGTCGAAGCCAAGTTTGGAGAATTTTGACAGCTCGTGCTACTGTTACGTCGAATAAAACAATAGACGAACAATAGCTACGTACCTACCATTCTTATCAGAATAGACTTTTTGATTATTAATAATTTTCGTGTTTATGTCGAATTTCCAAATTTGAGAAGAGTTGACTTATAGTTTATAAGAACTTTTTACTTAGAATGACCATTAGAGTACATGGTAAAAGTTTGTCGGTTTCCTCAGGGGACACGCTGGAGAATTGATATTAACATTTAACAACCGTGAAAAATATCTTAGTGGCCGAAAATAACGATGAAGTGTATTATTGTTGAAGGGAATTTTTGGATTGATGTATGTTTGTAGTGTTTTTGGTTTCTAGAGCAAGAGTGCCAACGTTGTTTAAATTTTATTGTTTAATAAGAGAAAAAAATGAAATGTAGATGGCAGATCGGACGGCGACCAAATGGGGAAAACAATTTATATTCGTACTGATTATTTCTTTATTTCATTAATTATTTATTATATAGTGATATTGTTTCTTTTTTGCTAAAATCAGGGCCGCAGCTAGACGGTAAGTGAGGTAAGCCTGGCAGAAGGGCGCCATTAGGTAGAGGGCGCCGAAATTAAAAAAAAAATTAAAAATAGTTACAGATTTATCAAGAAAATTACGTATAATTCTTTAAATATATATAGATACTCTTAAAATACCTTTATTAAAAGCAAATGAAATGTCAAGTATGTCTTTCAAATTCGAAATTTTAAATGCCCAAACTCAGTTTTACACTTTATTGTCTTGTTTTCGTGTATTTATCTTTTTTCTTTCATGCATTAAAAAGTAAAACTAAGTTAAAATTCTAAATGTTAACTATAAACTGGCAATAAATATAGATACATATTATAAACAAATCTTGGCGATAGTTAGTTCTCTTAAATTCGTAACGACCGATTTTGTTTTTATATATGCGATAAATCATAAGCATGACCATCATCGTTCGAAAATGTATGAAAAAGTTTCCTAATGAAAAGCAGACCAAAATTCCATATTATGTAATATGAGTTACATGCAAAAATAAAAAAAATCCAGGTGGATGGCTTACCGGGTGAGATGACTCCTTTGCAAAAATCTAAAGAATAGAACACGTTTCGTTCTACTATTATTTGAATTTTGGCATCTCACCAGGTAAGCCACCTCTCTCGGAATTACTCTATGCATATATATATGAATTTTTGTATTTATCTGGTAACCTGCATTTTTCGGGTTAAATACAACTGGTACACTAACAGGGAAACTTTGACTTAATTTTACCGACTTCATCTCTTATAATAACGAAGATCCCAATAGCGAGGGTCGAAAACGGCGCGTCCTTTATATGTATCATTTTTGTAAAATAGATGGATAATAGAATTCATTAATATTAATAGTAATATTTTTAAAATATTTTTTTACATATATAAGGGGGGGGGGCATTTTATAGACTGCAGAAGGGCGCCAAATGCCATACCGCCGGCCCTATAAACTATAATAAAAGTGGAAAGAGTGAAACCTAGCTCAGATAAATATATTTGAATATATTGTGCATTCTCGTCCTATAAAGAACGGTGAAGCAATTTATAAAGTTGGGCATGTAATATATGATTTAAAGACTATGATACAAGGCCAATATTTAAATATTGTTTACAAACGAGTAATTTAAGTGCGGCGTCTCACTTAATAGAAATAATTTTAAATACCAAAAGTGCAAAAATGGAGCACTAAATGTAATTAAAGCTCGATTAGAGGGCAAGTGTAAACATATAGTTGCTATTTTAGTGCACGTGAATACGTATCTAATGTAATTATTTATTATTACACTGTTTGTATTAGTTTTAGTTTTGCTATACGTGCACGCTTGTGTTATTATATTAAATCATATATAACGCAAGTATTCAGTCATGTTAACTATGTTAACCTACGTTCCCAATGTTTAAATTTGTCTTTTATATTCATGAACTATATTTTTCCTACACTAAACACTACATACCTATAGGTATACAACAAATATATAATACACACGGAATAATATGTATTCACTCTACACTTAACCTATATGTTCAAATATGTTTATTTTTATAATAAGTCCTATATATATATATATATATATATATATATATATATATATATATATATATATATATATATATATATATACAGGGTATTTCCTTTAAAACAACCAGCGCTTTTTTGGGCGGACTTTAGGAAAAAATGATATATACAAGAAATGATCAAGAATAAGGGGCTAATTTATTAATAATAACAAACCGACAATTTGACCAGTGGTTCTCAAACGGCAGAACAAAATTATATTTTTTTAAATAGTATCCTATATAATTTTTTAGCCTATTAGATAGAGATTCTTTTTCTGATTTCATCGATATAAATATGGTATAGGGTTGTATAACAATTATTTCGAGAAAAATGGTATTAAAAATAATTTTATAATATTACAATAGGCTATGCAATACACAGGTCTGTTGCCTAGTTACGCTAGTAGTAAACCCATTTTTTATTACATTATTTCTAGTTTTTAATATCATTTTTCTCGAAATAATTGTTATAGAACCCTATGCTATATTTATATCGTTGAAATCAGAAAATAATATTCTATTTAAAGGCCTTAAAAATTATATAGAGTGCCATTTAAAAAAAAATTATTTTGTTCTGCCGTTTGAGAACCACTGGTTAAATATTCGATTTGTTACTATTGATACATTATCCCCTTATTCTTGATAATTTTTGGTATAAAACATTTTTCTCTAAAGTTGTTAGATCGCCCAAACGCTGGTTGTTTTAAAGAAATATATATATATATATATATATATATATATATATATATATATATATATATATATATATATATATATATATATATACAAAAAATATTCTTCTACAAATATAAAAATTTAAATTTTAATACAGATTAAAATGTAATTACACTTAAAGAACTTTTGTATCACTACGCGGACTTATAAAAATAATGTTTTCCCCACATGCTAAGTTCGCAAATCTCTCACCAGAGGTCAGCCATTGTCTCCAATTGGGGGTTATGATTTTGAGGTCACACGCAAGAAAAGCGACAGTTGAGGTAAAAGTTGAGATGAAAGATCAAATAACAAGTAAATCACCGCCATTTTTAAAGTTGCCTTCTTTCACTAGTGTATTAACATTTGAGTTTTACATAATTCAATGTCTTCGGGTAGCTATGGAAACTTATTTAATTATATCGTCACATCGAGTCACTGTCGCAAGGACCATACACTCACTTCATATTTGGCACCATCTTGGAACTGTCACCATGACAGCGATTTGTTTATAATCTAGCAACGGAATGAACTAAGTCAGAAGTGTATTTCAAGAATAATATCAATAGATGGCATCATAAAAATCTGCGTTTGTATTACCCTCCATTGTGTAATCTTTGAATTTGCAAAGTAGTAAAAAAATTGTGTAAATTATTGTCAAAAAAAAACGGAGCCTGAAGTAGAAAAAAATCGAGCATTTCCGATATTCTTTTATTTGAGTTTAACAGAGCAGTTCAGGCATCGGAGACTAATAGAACCACATGGAATTAAAAAACTGCCAGATCATTAGAAGGCAATCGTAAACAATGGAGGAGAATATATTCTTGCTTAGTTTATGTATTTTCTTTATTAAAATATTAATAACTTTGAATTCAATAAAAACACTATTCTTCTTGTTATTCTACCATGAATGAATGAGATTGTTTAAACAAATATCTCTAAAGATAAAGCTTTAGAACGGCAATGGATTTCCTTATTCATTATTCTTTATTCAATTTAAATATTAAATAAACGAAATAAATTTTTAAACGTTTACTCAACTTGTCATATTCCATTTTTTTCGTTTCCTTATATTCCAATGTTTTAGTAACAATAATATTAAACAAATATTTATTGTTAAGAAAAAATAGCTCATTTTCAGTTATTATTATGGTTGGAAAACGAACAAAAGGGTCAGGAACGAAAATTGCGGACAGCAAATAAAGTAACAAACAGCACAAATAAAGATAAACACAGGTTATTTGTTTTGAGATGTCTTGCTGCTGCTGTTGCTCCATCGAAAAGAAGTAAATGAAAATGCAACAGGAACAGAACGGAAGCAAAACTCTACTCAACACTTACACCAGTACCGGAGTCACAATTTTTCACACACGATTAGAAAATTCCTTTGCTACTTGTAAAATGACTATTGTGTTACAATTTGCCTAAAAACATCTGGTATTTTTCAATGTGCTAAATCAAATCAGTTATATTATACAGTTTTTCATTTATTCACATGTGTAGTGGATTTTAAATGAAACATGTTATAAAAGTCCAGTGCAAGTTTATTAGCTGTCACTGTCAAATAAAGAGGTAACGGCAACTGTTTATTTGTATACGGGGTGTTAATTAAAAAGCGGGCCATAGGAGTTTAACATGGGAAATTAGTTTTTCCTTGTGCAAAAGTGCCCAATTAATTTTAGACAAAAGTGTTTTAAATAAAAGTTGTAGATAATTAAATTATACACCAGCACCGCTAAACAGATTTTGTTTTGCATGTTTAGTAACCTGTAAAATCCAAATTGAAATTCTATAAATATTGCTCATTTGTAGTGATAGCCATGGAATTTAAACATTAACATAAAATTACAAAGAAATGCATATTGTTTGAAGTGTCAGAAATTCGATTTTCAAATAAAATTACTGATAATTATATTCTATCCTATGTCGTTAAAAATATTTTGTTTTTTTTAATTTCTAAATTATCGCTTAGATTTTATTTATTTTTATTTTGTAACCTGCAAAATCGAAATTCTGACAATTCAAACGATATGCATTTCTTTGTAATTTCATGGCTATCACTACAAATGAGTAATATTTGTAAAATTTAAAATTGGATTTAACAGGTTACTAAAGATGCAAAATAAAATCTGTTTAGTAATGCTGGCGTAGAATTTAATTCTCTACAACATTTATTTGAAACATTTTTGTTTAAAATTAAATGGGAAGTTTTGCGCAAGGAAAAACTGATTTCCCATGTTAAACGCCTATGGCCCGCTTTTTAATTAACACCCTGTAAATTTACAAACATACAAACAATATGTCTTCTATTACCAACAAACTTATTTTTTTTACATCCATTGTACTTACACAGACCCAGGCACTTTTTACAACTCAAAATAATATAGAAGTTTGGCAGACTGCACTGGCAAGAACTTGCAATCGTACTAAGTGCAAGAAATTGTGCACTCATTAAAGTTCAGTTCCCTCGAAAAGTATAAATAAAACACGTAAAACTCAGCTAGTGCGCACTGATTATATGAATAAAAAACGAGTTATGTATCCAGTGCACAAGTTTCTACTCTTTAATTTACTACACGATCACAATCTCTTATTAGCTAAACTACGATATTATGGATTTAGTGATGATGCAATTATTTGGTGCAGAAGCTATTTTTTTAATAAAAATTTTCATGTAGTCATGGCACCAGATTCATCTATTCATCAATCGCGTAGATTCCCTCTTCATCAAGGGGTTCCTCAAGGCTCTATCTTGGGTCCATTATTTTTCCTTTTGTATGTGGCCGACCTATCATCCAGTCTGCAATACTGTTCCTCACATTCATATGCTGATGATACTCAGTTGCTAGCAACCGTAAATAAGCTGAACGCCAAAGAGGAATGTGAGGCCATAAATGAGGATCTGGAAAAGTTGTCGACATGGACTACTAATAATGGGCTCAAGATTAATACTGATAAATCTTCGCTGTTAGTAATTGGAAACTGTGATACAGGTGATATAAAACTGCAAGGAGAAATCTTAAATCGTGGTTTGGCTATTAAGAGTTTGGGTATGATAATTGACAAAGACCTTATTTTCCGTGACCATTTAACAAAAAAACTAATAGCGGCCAGACTTAGACTACGACATTTATACCAGTATCGCAAGTTTTTATCAGCAGAAATAAAATTAAGACTAATTAACACCTTGATACTACCTATACTCGACTACTGTGCATGTGTATATGTTCCACACTTGACACAAAACGACAAAAATAAAATAACGCTATTTCAAAACTCATGTCTCCGGTTCGTTTATAATGTGCGTAAATATGACCATATTTCGTCATTTCGTATTTCATCCAATCTTCATTATATTGATGAACGTGTGAAGATATTCTATCTTTGTCAAATTCACAAGATCATACTAACAGGTTGCCCTTCTTATCTACATGAAAAACTTAAATTAAAAGAACAGCATTATCAATTACGTGATAAGAATTCGTATATCGTACCTTCATATAAAAAAAATAAATCGAAAAATGCGTTTACTTACCTTGCACCCAAATTGTATAACAATCTTCCAAGTGAATTAAAATCTCTTTCTTTACACTCTTTCAAAACTCATGTAAAAAAATTGTTCTGTTTAAATTAGTAATTATTTTCAATATATTATTATAATGTAAACAAATTAACCCCATTTATCTGCTTTTTGGCATATTATGCTATACTTTCATGCTATGTACTCATGTTGACTTTTTCCTATTTTTTTTTTTGTAATTTAATGTACTGGTTGGGTGGAAGAGCAGCCTTTGGCTGAACCCCGCCGTTGACTGTGGTCAATAAAGTTATATTATTATTATTATTATTATTATTATTATTATTATTATTATTATTATTATTATTATTATTATTATTATTATTATTATTATTATTATTATTATTATTATTATTATTATTATTATTATTATTATTATTATTATTATTATTATTATTATTATTATATCTTGAGGTGACGCCTGGTAGCGCTCTCAATCGTTAGACTCAGAAATGAGTAAGGAGCACATTCTACTTTAATATTTCTTAGTTAAAATATAATCCGAATTCGAATAAATATTGTAACTAGAAAACTAGAATAATGGAACAGTACACTTGGTATTACTGTATTCACGTCTGTGTCACAATTTCTCGTGTCCAACCTGTATGCAGCATAAATGTAATGAAATTATGATTTTCTAGAATTACTTATTATAATATACAAATGAAACGTTCTGAGAAATAAAAGTATAAATATAATCTGCATATGTATATCTTCTTTCCTTTCCTTTGATAGTGCGTACCTTTCTTGGCATAGCGAACATATTTCCAGTGCAAGCTTTATCTGAAATCATATATTATTTTCTTCATAACTGGCCAACGTATAACCCTGGTTCATTGACCTTTATATAACCAAGTGCCCTGTATAACGCTTGTACTTCCGTATGTTTACCGAGAAATATAAATATCGCATTTTCCTACTAATTAAAATATGATGAAAAATTAGAGTAATTAAAAATATATTACATATTTCTGCTAATTAATTGCATTGCAATTATTGGAGATTTTCATTATAATTATTGTACTGTACTGCTAGCAAAAGTAATAATACAGTTGAACCCTGCTAATTCGTACCTGTTTAATTTGAAATGATCTGCAATGAAGTCCGCTACTAATTTTTAGATTTTAGCGTTTGTTACATTTTCCAAATGTCTATGTTTATTGAAATATAAATTTTTAAACATTTCACTGAATTTAAAATTATATGACGTCAGACCTTTAATACCTATTACTGAATAAAGCAATAAATATAGTTATTATTTACAAGTGTGTAAAGTAGTACTTTTATGGTCAAGTGCGATTGTATTGTAGCACGAGACAAAAAATACTATTTTACACACGTGTTGCATACAACATTTTTCCTACAACCGAAACGGTATTGATGTTTCTTATAATACTGAGTGTACAGGCATCCAGCAGCTTCAAATACTGTTAGCACTGTTTCTCATAACACTGTACAAAATGTAACTTAAACACTTGGAAGAATCTCAGATAGACGATGATTAGTCTTTTATAATGTACAAATTGTATATTTAATATTAATATTAAAAATTAGGTTAGGGTAGAATACATGTCAAAAAAATGTTAATGTTCTTAAAAATTAGATCAGTACTCAATCAGTTAAAAAAATATTAGATTTGTTTCATTTACAGTGTATATTCATATTTCTTAATAAATTTTATTACTTTTATTATTATTTACTACCTAATTATATACTTGACAGGTAAATTAACCGAATTTTAATGTTGCCTAGCAACGCTTATTTACTAGTGCTTGAAAAGTGACACTTTACACACTGTAATGAGTGCGTGAAAAGTACTTTTCACGCACGGTTGTAGGAAAAAGTTATTTACACCTCCCGAGGTGTAAATGCTACACTCTATACTCGAATTCGGGCATTTTCCGATAAAGTTACTCAGAATTAGTTTTGATTAAATACTTCACAAACCCGAATTTTAGTTTGGGTTATGTTGCAGTTAGTTTAAAAATAATAAATAAATATCAGTCTTTGTTAAGTTTAGATAAATCCACAACGCGTTGGGGCTGATTGTCGGGTTTGGAAATTTTTAGGAGAACAAAACTAGTTCTGTGAATTTTTTTAGAATAATGCCCAAATTTGAGTATGGAGTATAACATACATATATACTATTTATTCCATGACCAAGAGGTGGAAATAGTTATTTGTCAAACTAGAGACGATGAGGAAAGCGCTTCTCTTTCCCACTCGAGCTCGAAGTTTGCCTCATGAGCACAGCGAGCGAGAGTGGAAAAAGCGCTTCCTTCTCGTATAAGACACAAGAATTTTTTCACGACATGTTTCTAAAAACGATTTGCTCGGACCTTAAATAAGAATAAGGGTAATATTTTGTTTATTTGAATCAATAATATTATCTTGTAACACACAACCGACACATCAAATGTTAGTATATCAGACGCAAGGCGGTGTAACAGTGTTGCCAAGGAACCAATCTTAAATCGAAATTAAAGTTGTTAAATTGTGATTTAATCTAGAAAAAGAAAAAGAAATATAAGACATAATTGTAAGATAATTTAAAGTATGTATATCACTAAAATAAGGATTTTCAATAAAATTAGGAATTTATTTATAATTTTTACAATATATTTTTTGTAAATAACATTTATGTTCGTATCACTTCTATATTTTCCTTTCTAGAGAGGAAAAACATATTTTCTTCACTATTTCGGGAGAAGAAAGTTAAACTGAATTTTGAAATTTTGTTGTATCACATTACGTAGTCTTTGAATGGTTGCAAAAGACAACAGAAATAATTTGTTGACAGTTTATTGAAAATTACTTTCAATGATTGTAATTTAACTCACGAACCTCCTTGTTCAGATACAAATGCAAGAAATAACTAATGCAGCTGGCGTGGCAGTTTTGAACTTGCTACCACGAAATCCGGAAAATTGTATGATTCAACATTAAATGCCATTACCTACTCGTCAAAATAATAAAATCTCCTTTAGGGTAAAAATGTTCACATTTCTCCCCTAGAAACAAAATGTTGTACTGCTTTTGTTCTTTTAATTTTGATACCAAAGTAATTAACTTTGACTCTCCGTAATAGAAAAAATGAATTATTTCATAAATTTGATTATTAAATTTTAAAAATTGGAGCTCTTGGCAAATACAACCATAGACCACATTGTATTATAACGACATCTACTTTCAAGGATGCCAACTAGTTTGGTAAAACTGTTTTTCACAAAAAGTATCTTAGTCACAAGTAATTACATTTTGAAGCTTAAGGGTTTCTACGAAAACGCTTTTAAAAATGATTATGTAATAATTGCTTGTCCATGCTTATTTTTTTATTAGTTAACATACAGTAAATTTTTTTGTAACATTAAACATGACCAGAAATCTTTATCAATGAGGAAGCTAGAAAGGTTTTTCTATGACTATCTCAAATTCAACAAAAAGGAACAAGATTGTTTTTGCCAAAAACTCTTCAACTATGAACAAATTGAAATGTCAACATTTATTGTTTAAACGAAGATATAGAATATGTTTTTGTAAGAGGAAAAGTTACCTCTTTCGATTTAAAGAATGAAATGATCTTTAAACTCGTTGAAATCTCGTTTTCCGCAAGCTATCAAGGAGATTCTAGTGTAAATATTAAGGTTTTTCCGTTTTGTTAAAGTTATCTTCAATATGGTGTTTCCGCTATTAAGTTTTAAGAGCAGAAGGAAATGAAAAACAAGGAAAGCTCATATGAAGAATATAATTGGTAGAGAATGCAGCAATGTTATCATTGTAGTGCTGGTGCTAGCCTTCATATCTAAGGAGAAACAGCGTCTGGAAGGGGAAATTAGCATATAAATAATTTTAGGGACATTATTCTGTTGTGGGACTGAGGTCAGCAGGAGTACCAACCCATCAATTCACATTATTATTATTGCCGTATTGCCACACGAAAACGACAAGTCCCTTTACGCTTTATGATTTTCTCTACAACCTCTATTGTTTTATGTATACTACTGGCGAACTTATTACTTACCAGCTGATTTTTACTTTATAATGAATTATATTTATTTGAAATACGGTAAAACAATTACCAAAGAACAATAAACAATTCTAGAGGTGTTCATTTGAAATTGAAACTGTAATCAAATTAATTTCATCTATTGTCATAAAATTTGCGGAATATTTTTCCAATTAAATATTTGTAAATAATATATTGATTACATTTTACAATGTTAGTGGAATTTCTATTATTATGATAACCAAATACCGTATACAATAACGATGTTCACTCAAAAATTAATATTGACTTTTATATACACACATGCATGAATTCACTTTGCACCTCTAAACATATGCATTCATATTTAATTAAATTCATTACCATTGTCGATCATCTTTTTGTTTGGTTCAGTACATATTCTTATGAGGTTAAACGTCACTTTTAATATATTTCCGAAAAATGGTGTACGAATGGGGTATGTAACTAAATTTTGATTATTACATACGAGCCCGGTTGCACCATCTGTTGGCCCACTCGCTTTAATTTAATTTAGTTAGTATATGATAAAAATAATAACTTACATAAATTATCACCAATTAATATTAATATTACAGACATTTTGTCGTTCTATTGACACAGCAAGATTATGTTCTAAAATATTTTGTTGTAATTTAAAATGAAATAATACTTAGTTTTACCTACTATTCAGGAAAAGCTGAAGAGAGTTGAACGGTTTAAGTCATTAAGTCGTAAGATTGTGAAGTTTATTATAAAATGTCAAAGAATTACAGAAGTAATTAACAATAAAAAGCGATGTGAAGATTCATTTAACTATTATTACAAATCCTATTAGTTAAGTCATAATAAATGAATTTTTAACAAGTGGACCTAGGACCTACTGATGTGGGCCGGGTTCATATTTGATACTAGACAAAAAACAAAATACTTGTATTTTTTAGTCGATTTATTATATGTAGTATACGAGAAAAAAATTACAGGGATACAGTTTAATATTTAGTATTAGAAGAAGAAACTATAGTAGTTAATTGTTATATTTTAGGACCCATACATACATGGTACAGTCGCCGTGTACAGGCTGTCTCATTTTCGTTGTTTTTTTAAAGTATCTCGGGTAATATTAACGATAGATCAAAACCGTTTGCACATTGCAGGGTCAACTTGATAGAATAAAATGGCGTAATTAGATTTTTTGAAAACTTAATAATTCTCGAGATATAACACAAACTTATGATTTTTTAAATCGAAACCTATGTTGAAAATAGTCTCGACTTTTTGCTTAATTTATAAGCTTTATAATAATATATAACAAGTCTACATTCTTTTGTTTTAAACATTAATAAAAGACGAATTATTAATTTATTGGGGTGAAAATATTGGAAATTATTAAGAAACAAATGAAAAAATCTCTTACAGATCATTAATTGCATATTTTTAATAGTATTTGTTTCAGTTTTACTTATTTTTTCAATTTATTTACTTTAAAGGCATATTAAACCGTTTTTTTCGGATTGTGTCAAAACCAACTATAACGTAGATAAATAGTAATTTAACTTAACCCGAAAATAATTGGTTAAGAATAATTTTGAGAACACAATTAATAGATACAGAATCAAAATAAACAAATGATGATCTGTAATAATTTTTTTCATTTGTTTTTTAATAATTTCCAATATTTTCACCCCAATAAATTAATAATTCGTCTTTTATTAATGTTTAAAACAAAATAATGTAGACTTGTTATATATCATTGAAAACATTATAAATTAAGCAAAAGACGAGACTATTTTCAACATAGGTTTCCATTTAAAAAATCATAAGTACGTGTTATATCACGATAATTATTAAGTTTTCAAAAAATCCAATTTCGCCATTTTATTCTAAAACACAGTAAAATTTTTGTAAAAACAATTTTTCTTTAATTATCCTAATAAATAAGATATGATATATTTTCAAAATGAACGAAAAACGAGTTTTTGCCTGTAGCTCAGAAACAAAAGAAGATCGAATATTCCTGTGGTGACTATTAAACTTTTCTGGAAAAGTTGACCCTGGAATGTGCAAACGGTTTTGATCTATCATTAATACTACCCGAGATACCTTAAAAAAAAAAACATCGAAAATGAGACACCTGTACACTAAAACGCTATGTCTGCATGTTTTGGTTGAATCTGAGGTTCCTTGGTTCGAATCTACTGGCCGGCTAAGTGTGTAGTCGTTAAAATGCCAACATATATGACGCACTCGCATGCGACGATCTGACCAGTTGTCCATGTTAAAGATCGATGTAGAAGGAGTATTTCCACTGCCGCACTAGTCGCATAGCAATCAGTGGTTGTCGCACGGATTAAGTACACATACACCAACTGCTTGACCGCAACATTTTAGTTAATATAGTTTAGTTCAAGATAATTTCTTTGACTTCTATAATCCCTGAAATTTGAACTACAATAGCGAAAACCGCATATGGTGAACTTATAGCAATAGAAAATAGGTTTTACTTATAAGCTCTTTCGGTTTATAATCGGTTACACTACGATTATATAGAGAATTGACCTGGAAAATTTATATTTCGTACCGATTTTTCTAGATTTACTTACAAGAGCCGTACTTGTTCATATTGCAATATCAATAACATAATACATAATTCTGTTTTCCATTTCACTCATTATCGTTGTCAAAAAACAATTTTGTAGTCTAAACGCTTCTCTTGACAGATGGGATGAGCGGGTTGAATTTCTTTAGGTGTGTACGAAAAATAATATATCACATGGAAAATTATCAGCAAATAATGGAATACGGCCCTCGAATAAAAGTATCCAGTGAGACAATTTGTTGGTGGTCGTTCTTGCAACGCATTTTTACTAAGAAAATTTCCACAATGAGTACTTCTCAGGTCAATTCTCTACATAGTCGATGTGTAAGCGATTGTGAACCGAAAGAGCTTGTAAGCAATACCTATTTTCTATTGCTACAAGTTCACCATATACGGTTTTCACTACTGTAGTCGAAATTGCAGGGATTATAGAAGTCAAAGAAATGATCTTGAACTATAGTTACTCGGCTGCTGGCAAGGGATTGAAGTCCCCGCCACAATTTGAAGGTAAGGTTACTTCGCATATAAGCTCGTCGGAAAAGGCTCGGCGGTCAAGCTGTAGTAGTAATCGGTCACGTAACGACTACCTACGGTACTTGAGGCCTTGTGCGATAGAAGATGATGACATAATATTTTATATTGAAATTCCGTTATGTTCACATAGCCAAATAAAATAAAATAAAAAATTACCATTGTATTTCCTATATAACAAAATATACTGATCGGCAAAAAATATTGGCCACCTTAATTATAAGACGTAAATGCGCTGAATTTGTTCTCAAGAGCAAAACCGTTTGCACATTTCTTAGTCAATTTGTCTTTTGTTTCTGAGTTACAGGCTAAAACTTGATTATTTTTTTGTTAATTTTGAATATACCTAGTATCTCGCTTATTATGAAAGATATGGAAAAAACGTTTAAACAATTTATATAATGTGGTGGTATAATTTTGGTTGCGTTATTATGTCTATAAAACATTCATTTTTTTAGTTAGTTCTAAAAATCTTTATAGTTTAATATAGTTTCTACATATCTAACATCTCAAATCTGAAAATATATGGATATTTTTAAGACCGATTTTTTTGCCGATCACGTAAAACTTTATCAATAATAATAATTAGAGTAATAATTAGGCAAAAATTTATGACATTTAATATTATATGAAAGAAAATTGTGTAGGGTTAAAAGTAAATATAAATCAACGTGAATATTAATTATTAATTACAAAATGAGGTAATGCAACACCTACATCAAACATTTTCATTTTATTTGAATAGGTAAAGTGTATGTAATATTAATTCTAGAATACAATTTTATTCGTAGTTTGCCAGTTAATTATCAAATAAAACTATAATTTCCCACGTACAGAAGCTAATAAAGTTAGGTAGTTTATATTCTGCATAAGTTCCAACAATAATTTTACGTCATTAATCCTTGCAAAAATGATTTTACGAAATAAATGCCTGATCTTATTTTAAAATACTGTCAATTTTTCTGTTATACTTTTTGAACCACCTTTAAATTAAAATAATTTAATTAATGTAAATAATCAATATTTCAAGAATATATTAACATATTTATCCTTCTGATATACGAAACATTGAAGCACTTAATTTCTTGTACCTAGTTATTATTTCTTAACTGATATGTCAGGATATTTATGTAAGTCTTCATAGCAACATGTAAACAATGAGTAGGCATTTCACTTGGTTTTTTCAAGGACACCTTATCATATACAATTTCTGTATAAATGAAACACAAAGTATGAATAAATAATTATTACCAACCCTACAATGCCTTATTGCATGTTACGTATATGATCGATATCTTATTAGAAGACTTATCAAATAAATCGAAATGGCATTTTCCTTTAAAATACAAATAAAAAATCTATTTAACTACTAAGAAGAGACTTATAATATTAATGTAATATTTTTTTAAATAAAATTATCATGTATGATTCCGATGGCCCAGGTTTGTATCCAACCAACATTATTTCCAAATTTCAAATACCACAAAAGTAACTCCTGTGGCGCTTTCTAGACAAATAACAGTTAATAACAATTATTAATTCTATGCATCTTTTATTTGAAATATTTTTCTCTAACATAATCCATAAACGACTGACAGAGCTAAAATAATGTCACACCAACGAGGACTGTCACCAAGACTGGTTGAGTTATACTGGCTGCGGTTCATCAAATTTTCATTTGGGTATTTTTCTTGACCGAACTACATTTTGTTTCAATAATCACTTTTTTGTGTACTCAGTAGCAAAAATTATACATATAATTTTAAATCTTACTAATATTATTATAAATGTTTACATACTTGAATGAAAATCAATAAGGTTCAAAGTGCTCCGAGCAAATCATCATCTTCATCTCTTTGGTAATATTCTTCCCAATACGTACAGCAACATTCCATTTTTATTTTAATATTTTATTAGTAGGAAACCTATGTATTGTTACTTTGTCAGGCACTTCTAAATGTCGACACAAATTTAATTAAATTATCACAATTACTTATAAATTCTATATTTTGTCTTTTGCTACAGCTTATTTATTAATATATTTTTGTATACATAACTTAAACACACCAGGAAACACAAATAATTAATCAAAATATATTTATATTATATAAAAGCGCCGTATAAAAACTATATGACAGCTTAACGTTTTTCTCCACTCTCAGCTTTTTTATTTCACCACCAGATGTCAGATACTTTGAATTTTTTCGCCAATTTGCACAGAATGTAAAAAAGTGTGCTAATTTTTGTGTCAACATACAACCTATTTATTTTTGATAGTATTAATTTGTTAGTCATGACATTGTTTTAAATATGTAAAACATTAATAGTGGGATTCTGAAACCCAGCGTTAATTAACTTCTGGCGTTAACCTGAATGAACTCTGATTTTAACAGCTGTGGTATTCTGAAACTCAGAGTTACTTAACGTTAACGCTGCAAGTCGGCGTTAATTCACGCTGGACATATTGAAGCGTTAACAGGGAAAACGGCGGGTTGTCTGTGAGTTTTATGGTCTAAATAGCCTTGATATTTTTCGTGTACTGCTATATGTACTTGTAAAAAGTATATTTTATTAACAGTGAGTATAGTTATTTTAGTTATATATAATTATTTATTATTTATAAGTAATATATTGTTAACATAACCTTATAATATATATTTTTTTAGCATTACAGTGTTCAAATCACAAACAACAAGTCCGCAAGAGTATGAAAAATTAGAATTCAATACAATAATGTACCTAACATCAACATCATAGAAAATGACTAATGTATATAAGTACTAAAAAGTGAAGTGAATAAAAGCAATTTTGTATTGGTTTCAAGAATGTAAAGTATTTTGATTTTTATGTTGTACGAGTATTACAACAAAAAATACTTTCCAGGAAAGTGATATTTGATTATTAATTCCATAAAAAATTCTGATTATAACAAACAAAATTGTGTATGATTACAACAAAGAATACCTATACTGATTATAACAATGTAACATTGGAAAAAATACAGAAAATTATTAATTTATTAGAAAAGTAATTGATTACTGGTACCTATACTAAAACTAGTAAATGTTTATAAATAGAACAAATATTTTAAAATATTTTTTTCTTCGCCAGTTATTGGAAATCATATTCGTAAAGTCAGTAGGTGCTTAATTTTCCATTGCAAAGTAACTTCTTTCATAAATCTTCTAACAGCTAACTGCAGACTGGCTAAGGCTAATATTATTGATAATATTATAAACAATTCTACAAGTCTCCATTTTTGTAGGTATTTTTATTATCTATTTTTGTAAAATACTACTAACTACTTTAATCGTCTTTTATTAACATATGTAAATAAATAGAAATATATTTTAGCACAAAATACCTACACGCAGCAAATATATTCGTTTATTTGACACACAGGTTTGACAATGCTTTTATAATAGACAGATAAAGGTAATTTTTGTTATGTTTAACCGCTTTTTATTGGTTGAAAATTTTAAAAGGGAAAGATCACATGAATGTATTTGACGTGAATTAACGCTGGCGTTTTTAACGATCCACTTTCACGCCAGTGTTTTAGAATACCGATTTAACGCTGAAACGTGAACGTTACTATCGTTACTTAACGCCGAACGTTATTTATCGCTGGTTTCAGAATCCCAATATTATTCTTTAAATGAAATAAACAGGTTTTTGAATATTTTTTTATTGTTTTTTTATCTATTTTTCAGGACGGATCTGACAAACCCGGCGCCACTGATAATATTACGCCACCACCGGAGGGTTAATATATCACAATAAAACAGATAGGTACGTTTCTGATAGATAAAATGTTATTAAATTTGATATTCTTATTCTCAATCATTCTAGCGTGACCCTTTTAAGAATATATCATAGTCTATATTTATATGGTAGTAAACCTCAAAGTTGCCACAACAGACTCAAATATACTCAGTCTCTCAACAATTATTAAGCCTGCACTGTGAAATGCAAGCATAGAATATGAAATAATGTAATGTAGCTGCTATAATGATCTTTGATGTGCATGAAGTTGTGCGTGAAGTGAGCGTAGCATAAGCATAGTTTGTAAAGTTTCATTCATGGTACGTAAACAAGAATATAATGCGAGTAAATGAATATAAAATGTGTTAATTTGAAGCCGTACAAGTGCAAAAGTAGGAGAGGGAGAAATAATTTAGGCAAATAAGGGTAAATGCTTCTCAAGAGAGTAGACTCCCTCGCGACGCCGACCCGACGCCTACGCTGCCGCTGCGAGAGGAAATATGCGCTTCATGACTAATATGAGCGTCTGAAGTGATTTTCATTGACGTTTTGTGTGTAGTGTGTATAAAGTTTGTTACCGAACAACGGAAGTAGCTTCGAGTTTGGAGAACTTTGCGTCTTCGTCTCGGGTTACGAAACAACAAAGTCTTGGTGACGTTTAGCGTTCTACTTGTCCTACAGCTACAACTGCAAATGTCTGCAAAAAACCCACGCAAAAAACACAATTTCATTTATTAAATTCAGAACTCCGCGAAATTTATAACACCAAGATATATATGGTGCTGGCAAATAGTTACTTTAGCAAAACATACTATCCTACCCTACCTATATGCTTTTCAGAACATGTAAATTGTACATGTAGTATGTACGAATATAAATAATTGAAGCATTTGTCGACCAAAATAGCGTGGCTTCGCAATTCAAAGGTCTAGGGTTAGAATCTGACCTTTGCAGTTGGGGAATGTAGCAATGTTCGTCAGTATTTAACGCTTGCCCGAATATTAATTAGTTGTAATTAGTTGTAGTACATTAAAAGTTAGAGGATAATTCGGCAAGAGACTTTATTTAAAATTATTAATTATTAATACTGCATGCTTTAGTACTGTTTCAAAATTTTTCGTATAACTGATATTGTATTTGCTGAATTATTGTTATCTAATTGCTTAATAAGTATAACAAACAGCAGTTTATTTCATTAGAACGTTCTGCTTTGGGAAAATTCGAAATTCTGTTTATAAGTTCAATAGTTGTTGTTATTATCTTTTTCCAAATTTTACGATTTGGCATTTTAAATTAGTCCTGAACTTTATCAGACTTGAGTAATTCAATCAGAGAAGCAAAACACCTTAATGCAGTAGTTTTAAGATATATGAGTTATCAGTTCTGAGAGGGTTCTTCGACCACTTTGGAGATACCTTGTCTTAAAGTACGACATTTGCTTGGTGTAAAAATCGGAGTGTGTTTTGTGTCAGCTTTTCCCGAATCCATGCTTATTTCATGTAAGTAATTTAAGTGTTTTCGCATGATTCTTTTATAAGTAATTTAGTTTCATATTGCTACTATATTTTGTTTGATTTTGGTTTAATATTGTAATAATATCTCAATTCAGTACTACAAAAATAATTATTTATTTCGTTTCCCAATTTTCACCCCTTAAAAGGCCTTGTGCGCTGATAAGATCAAACAAATATTAGTCCGATTTATCTAGTAGTTAAATACAACAGATAGGACAGAAAACCGAAATAAATAACTGTTAATGGTTAATCGAAATTGAGAGCTTATTTTTTAAAACGGTTTTTATTCAGTAACCGGTTTACTCATTAAATCAAGTTAAATCATCCGGTTAATAAAGTCATCCAGGAAACAAAAAAAAAAAAACATTAATTTATAAAAATTGTGTTTTCTTTGCCTGTTAAAAAGTTTTTTTTTATATTTCAGTTTAAAAAGTAGTTATTTTTATTACAGTTAAAAATAATGAAGAGTGAGAAAGAGTGTAGGTACTATTCCATTATTTTTACAAATGGAGTAGAAAACCGTTATTGATTTATTTCGATTAATTATTACCGATTTATTTAATATATAAAAATATTGGAAACGGTTTCGGTGAAAAATAAGGTATTTGGTTTTGAAATACTGGTTAACCGATTAATTCTATAATTAATAATAATTTTATAAATATTTCACATTATATGTTTTGCAGAATACAATAATAACGTCCATATCTTCTTTTATTAATATTATTATTTACAAATTTTGTTACCCCTGTGGTCTGTGATGCTCTCTCCACGGCAACTTTGAGTGTCCCTGACGGGACGCTACGTTAGATACAGATATATTTATCATTTAATATGTAAAAAGAGACTGGCACACCCAGAAATGAGTAATAAGCCATGATGATACATATTTTTTATATTATGTTATATGATTAGTACAAAATTACTCCGCAAAATTATGTATAGTGCCGAATTTAGCAAAATAAATGTTTTCTGAATAGCTCTTATTTTAATTAAATAATTCTTAATTAGTTTGCGCATGTCACAATTAGTTTGCAAATGATGAACTGTGGCAAGTGTCAGTTGTAGTGTATTTCAGTACATGTTTAAATAATTTAGGTGAGTTTTAAAGTACTATAGTGATTAAAATAGTGTGGAAATAAAAGACTAAATGACTAAATGTTATAAAGTTTTGTTCCTGTTTATAATGGTAAGTTAACATATTGTTGTTTTGTATACAAAATATTGTTAGCAATACTTGTAGACTTATAACCTAAAATGTTAAATTAAAAACATAAAATAAACATAAGCTATGTTTAAATTAACCAAAGGTTTATTCGAAAGTAATATATTGTATCCAAAAAGCTATTACAATAGTGTATGAATTACAATAATTACTGCTGAAATACTAGGAAACTATCTTTTTCTGCGTCAAAAAAAATGTACATGCAGAGAAGACCATTATTCTAGCTTTCTCGATAGTTTTTTTGCCATTATTGACAAATGATGTAAATCAACACGAGACACAAAAATAATAAAATGCACGCCAACGTATACGACCAATGCTGACAAATCCAAATTATTTTCTGAACAGTTACGACATACGTCACCTTTTGAACAGTAGTGACAGCACGCACTTTAGAATTCTATCAAATGAGGCATTTATTTTCGGTTTTCGCCACGAAGCGAAAATTTGATAGCATGCGTGTCTCAATATATTCGCGTGCTAGCGTACGACTCGAGGCAAAAATATTAAAGTAACGTCATTATTTTCTCACAATTCAATTCAAAGCCAATTTATGTATTTATCATATACAATTGTCATAATATTTCCTATTTTAATAGTATAAAACCCGAAAATTCATAAAATAAAAAGCGAATATAGATAGAATTCTAAAGTGCATGCTACCAAGCTTCGTAAAAGTAAAATCGCATTCGCCTGTTTTCTATGATAGAATTCTAAAGTGCGTGCTGTTACTACAGATTCTATAACCTATATGTCAAAAAGAAACTACTTCAATTACGTATGTCAAGAATCATAATATTTTCATTGTGCAATGGTATTCTTACGTGAAGAATAATATAGTTCATCTTCTATGCTCCAGATAGGAGTTTTGAGAACAAATATATAATTTAAAATTTATTTATTATCTGATCCTTTACGATTTGAGAGAGACGGAATGAGAATGTTCTTGGAAGAAATGTTTTAAGGAAAGAATAGTGTGTCGTGGTAGTGTTAGCTTCCTCTAATTATGCAGGGAAGTTGGTTATCGCTGCACCTTACGTCTTCGTAGCTTGAGACACAGACGGAGCCTTAGGGGAACTCAGGCACTCTACTACTACTCCAGAGTAATAAATGAGATCGCTGTGGCAAACTAAATTGTTCTGGTTAAATTATTCCTTAACGTAATATAAAACGGACGGAGGTAATTGTCCTTCTAGTAGCACATTCAAACAAATATACACAACAATATTCTTCTAAAGGCGCTAAAGTCTTAAGATTCTTGTGAAAATCTATGTCTTGTCAACACACAAATCAAGCACCTGAAATCTTAACATTACCAGTATTCTTTTTCTAATATTTTTGCTCAGCTCAGTTGATAAGTAAGTTGGGATGAACTGAGCTGAAATGTACATATATCTATGTCGTAGACAGATTGTAAAAATCGTTTTTTCAAACCTTCATTGACTTAGCGATGTTTTGCAATCTGGCTAGACCTAAGGCAGCGGTCGCCAACCCAACGATTGCGGGCTACCGGTAACTCGCGTGGATACTTTCGCTAGCTCACAGATATATCCCAAAAGAACTAAAAATAATAGAAATTTCCGTAAATTGTCATCATGTTTTGTTGCACAATCAAATAGACCATCTTTGCTTTGTCCTGATCTTAGTACATCATTAATAAACATTAGTAAAGGAGGCAAATCCGTTAAATATATTCTCTTTTTTAAAATGTTCTGTGATCGAGCAATTTATTTTTGTATACGAAGGGGGAAAAACATGCAGTTTCACATCCCTTGCAAAAATGTAACTTTCCATTATAATGCATTTGACCTTGATGAAAAAAAATTTGCTAAATACTTTGCATCAACAAGTATAGATTGTTGTTATATTTAGAGATATTGAGAATCTTAGTAAGCTCTTCATCGTTTTACAAAATGCTTAGGCCTAGAAGACTAGCCAGATTGTAAAACATAACTAAGGCAACGAATTTTTGATAATCTGGCCACGTTTCACTCGCTATCATAATATATTTATACAAATTGACAGAGATCATTTTGAGTTTATTTTGCGGGTGATACATCATCGGTAAGGGGGATGTTAGTACACTCAGTATCAGTCAGCTTAGTTAGAACAAAAATAACAACTTACTAAGTTTATTTAAAAAAATACAGCTATAAGTATTCGTTTGTGTTGCTTCTTGTGCAGTTTTCGCGATGACCACAGCGTCCACTGTAAGGGGAATGTGACCAGCATTGCATTTCTGCATTTAAACTCCTGTGGCAACATATATTCCAGGTAGAAGTACCTGAAAATGGTCAGTTATGGCCAGTGGTTAACCTGAACCGCAATTCGTGGTTGGACATTGCTTTCATTCTGGCAACCTACTTATACGAAAAAATTACGTATGTAAAAAGAGCTCTCTTAATTTCTGCATAGAAAATGGAACATTTGGTATATATATATCGCTTTATTTACAAATTTCAAATAGAATTTAAATGATCCCTGTCATGCACTTTCCACGACAACAATCAGCCGTCAGTACTAAGAAGTCGTTATTATTAAAATTTTCGAATAAAAAGCAGATTGACCTACTCAAAATGGGTAATAAACTGTGAATTAAATGTGAGTACAACCAATGTCAGTATATATATTATTTTGGGAATGAGAGAATTATAACAAGCAATAAGAAATTTTGATAATAAATAAACAAAAATGGGAAGCAGAAAAGAAAACAATTTTAACAAAATTAAATTATTCTCTGAAGCACATAAATAACAAATAGTAACATTTTTGTCTTCTTTTAAGCAAAAAATAAATAAATAAAAGTAAATATAGTCTACGTATGCGTAGACAATATATAAATTTTATAACGCATATTACAACATTGTCTACGCGTATACAATGACGTAATTTACGAGGCATAGATTACAGGTACATCCCTGGTCTTTTTATAAAACACGCTTGTAAATTCATGCCTGTAAAAAAAGTCACTAATTCTATGATTTAAATTGTAAAAAAAATATTTCTGTGTAAACTTTGTTTTTATTTTCTGGATTACTATTAGGAAAAAACTATATTTTTGGTAAAGTTGGTATTGAAAATCATTGGTATTTGTGATAGATTCTTCTATTCCTTAGCTCATGTAATCCGTCAGTATTATACGTGGAGGTTGGCGGATGGCGGATGCAGAACTACATTTCCGCTTATGTAAAAACCATGAACGCTGCGAAATGAACAGACCTGAAATTGGAAAACAGTCACGCCTTTTTCCTGATGACTGAGATATCTGCCCCGGAAATGATATTCTGAAAATTTTATTTACATCCTTCTTAACTTTGATGAGCTTGAATATAATTTTTTCTCCCTCGAATTTCTCCAAATTTTCGTCATATAAAAACAAAACGAAATATACATTTATGTAAAATATACAGAAATAAAAATATACGAAACAAATGGTACATTTTAGATTTGATTACAATCAAATGTGACACCCTCGACAACAACTATGAATGCCCTCTACTTATTTGTTTATTCAAATAATGTTGTCTAATATGACAAATAGTTATAAGATAAATACAACAATACACTAAATTTGAACTTTAATCAAAATCTCTATTCAGAGTGAGTCAGGAGGAATATAACAAATTTCGAAAGTATATAATACATGTAAATATACAGGTGTTAATTAAAAGGCGAGCCATGGGTGTTTAACATGGGAAATCAGTTTTTCCTTGCGCAAATATTCCCAATTAATTTCAGTAAAAAATGTGTCAAATAAAAGTTCTAGATAATAAATTCTACGCCTAAATCATTAAAAAAAATATTTTGCAGGTGTAGTAACCTGTAACATCGAATTTAAAATTTTATAAATATTGCTTATTTGTAGTGATAGCCATGGAATAGAAACAAAATGGGGTCCTGCACCATAACAAAAAATAATAAAATGTACACTTTATACTTAAAGTATTACTCAATAAATAGCGATCAAGATGAAAAAACAATTTTTTAATAAGTACTTTGCGAAATATTTGAGATTTAAGGCCGACGCCCACTTGAGCGACGCGCAGAGCAGCGCAGTGAAGCGCGGCAAAGAGAGGTTTTTTCATTCAATGTATTCTTATGTGTATAACCGCCTCGTTATTCTGCTCTTCGCTGCTCCAAAGTTCGCGGATACACATAATAATACATTGAATAAAAAAAACTTTTCTTCGGCGCTCTTCGCTTCGGTGTGTTAAGTGCGCGTTGGCCTTTATTGCCAGTGTCACTGTGACGTCACATTAGTGCTACCTTTCTCTCGCTGCCTACAATAGAGCTTGTGCCAGAGAATGATAGCAATAGGTGCGCCGTGACGTCATGTTGACATTAAATATTAAATGCAGTTAAACTAAAAACAATTAAGACTTTTTAATACTACGAATTGCTTCAATATTAAGAAAACTTTCATTTAAAATAATTAAAGAAATCGGAGTGCATGACCCCATTACAAAGAAATGCATATTATTTGAACTGTCAGACATTCGGTTTTCAAATAAAAGTTACAGTTAATTAAAATCTGCACCTAAAGTTGCTAAAATGATTTTATTTTTAAATTCTACACTTAAATAACTATTATTATCATTATTTTTCACAGTTTGTAACCTATAAAATCAGATTTTTGACAGTTCAAACAATATGCAATTTTTTAAAATTTTGTTTCAATTCCATGGCTACCACTACAAATGAACAATATATATATAAACGTGCAAAATAAAATTATCTATTATTTGACACATTTTTGACTACAATTGGGAACTTTTGCGCAAGGAAAAACTGATTTATAATAAATTTCATAATAAGATTGGTTAGAAGCTTTTAAGAAGGGAAAGGATAGGTTGTATCTATTATTGTTGAAAGGATCTACTTACAAACATATTTCAAATAAAATTCTAAAAAATATGAACCATGTGTCTTATTCTTAATAATGGGGTATGTGACCATATTCTAATTTCAATATATATGTCATAAAATATAAAAACTAACCACTGTAGCTTCTCATTATAACAATAAAAACTAAATATTAATTTGTAATAATCTTGTTATTAACAATTTAATGTTTTGGAGAAGTGATATATGCCGTAAGTATATTAGAACCGCGGACGAAGACAGATAGACTGGGGGGAGGAAAAAGACAGTTATAAATCAGCCTATCAGCGTCGCGTTTATGTTTTGGTAGGTGTGGCATAGTCACATCTGGCTATAACTATCTATTTCCCTCCCAGTCTAACCGTCTTTTTTCACGCGTCTACCATTGTCACGTCACAAATCCCTTCCCCAAAATTTTTAATAATTATATTCTCGTAAAGTACAAATAATTAATCGATGTAAAAACATACGGGTATATTATTTTTTGTCTACTATCATATTATATAAAAATAATGGTCACATACCCCATTCTAGCGTGACCCTCATATGAATTTAACTATAGATGTATTGTATAGATATAAATGAAGTGTATTGTATCTGGCTTTTGTTTTGTTGGCGGTCGCTGGTTGGTAAAGTTGGTCGATGTCCGTTGTTTCGACATAATACATTCTGAAATGTAACTCGTGTAAATCCAGGGCGAAATGATGCTCCTGTCATGGAGTTGCCATTACATTCCCGGTAATTAGTTCCGTTTTGTCCTTCCGCAAATATCTTACTCCGCACAAATCAACTTCACTATCATCAATCACTTTATTCTCTAATGCAGTTTTTATACATAATATCGGGTAATTTATGCCAACATAATCATCCCGAAAACTTCATTATCTAATCTATATTATGCCAGGATGAAAAGACTGAATTTAAATGCGTCTACGACTACCTTATTATATCGTCCATCAAAGATGGGGAAAACATATTGTAAAAGACATCTTTCTTTACAATATTGTTTGGGTTACTCTACTCCATTACTCTCTGCTCCTTTAATAATATTTTGCACTATACGAGTATTCATTCATAGTCCATATAATGTGTTTATAATTGCTTTTTATTCATATTCTCTAAAATGTAAGTATAGAAAAATGCTCTTAGAATTAATAACGGGATAAATAAAAACCTTATTCTAGATGCATATTTCATGGACCACTATTTTTTAAGGTGTTATTTATAAAATTTAGAATTAAATAAATAAATTGTGAGTGCTCGTCAGGCGTCACCTCACAACCTCTCAAAGTTATCGTAAAAAGATCATCAAGGGGATCACTTTGGGGTTATTTGAAAATTGGAAAGGCTTTAGTGCTATATATATATAGAATTAGTGGCATTTGTAATCAACATTAGGTTTGTTCCTACACAACTTTGTGGATGTGTTTATCAACCATTTTATGTGCATGTCTTGTTCATGTACTTATTCAGAAATATGTAAGAAACTTATTATAGTTAGAACGGACAACGGACTTTTCATATCATCATAATTAATTACTGTATTGAATACCCAAATAATTACTGTTTTTATTCGAGGTTGGCTAAATATCATTATCCATTTCTTCATAAGATGCATTAGATAACAATGATTCTGGATCAGATTCAAATTCCAAATCATTATGTTCACTTATGAAAACAGACAAACAATTACAGGTTATGTCCGACATTTTACTCGCAGGGAAAATTGTGGTGATGACAAATGATACATAGCACAGACCAATGTGATGGATCTGACAGTCCGCGGATACATTCATGTATGCGTCGGAAGTCTGTAGGAACAAAGTTATTAACCGTGTGATGGACTGTACAACAGTCGGTTGGAACGATATTTTTAAAATGCGCATGCGTCTGACGGACGTACATATGACAGTCCGGACTAGCTGTAGGAACAAACCTATTCCTTGTGTATAATATGTTTCACAGAAAGGTATATATATATATATATATATATATATATATATATATATATATATATATATATATATATATATATATATATAAATAATCGAGTATTGATAAGTTTTTAGCCTCAACATGTAGATGTCGTTAATAATAAAAATTATTCTGGTACTACAATTGTTTATGCTTTGAAATATAAATCTGAAAATTTCAGCTACTTTGCACGCTTAGTTAGTGTTTGAGAGTCATTTATGTCAGTCGAATTAAATGTTTTTATAAAAATGTAAAAAATCAAAAATGGCGTGGTTTAAATTATTGCAATTAAACGGCAATACGTCTCCGCCGAGTTGGACACTGGTTACGGGGACTCCATCATTTACCACCGTGAAAATATGGGCAGCTAAATTTAAAAGTGGTTGTACCAGCTTGGTTAATGATAAGCGAAAAAATTCACCAAATGATACTGGATGACCGACGAATCAAAGTTGGAGAGATAGCAGAGGCTGTGGGCATATCAAAGGAACGCGTTTATCATAATGAGAAGGGTGACGAATGAACATTTCCAAGGCCCTATTGGAGCGATTTAATTAATAAAAGTTGGATTTTTTTCTATTTTTTTTTAACATTTGATGATACTTGGATCCACCACTGTAATTATTGGACGGAGAATCAATCAAAACATTGGATCTGCTCCGAAGAAGTTTATTTTACAGAGCAAAACACCAACTACTTTTTGGAAGCATTAAAGATGTTGGCGTATCTATGGAAATGTGTATTGACTTCAAAGCAGTATGTTGAAAAATACCTTAAAATTAAATTTAACCGACAAATACTTACAAACATGTTAGGCTAAAAATTTATCAATACCCCATCATACTCTCGATATTTAAAATTTCTTGTTGCTTTTAAATCATTAATTTCCAGAATTACAAAATGTGGACTTTGGTTGTTCTTATATTAAGCCACAGAAAATATTAAAATATTTTGACCCATACGCCGACGGATTGTGAGTGTTAATACTAATTTAAACAAAACGGGTAATAATATTAATAAAAAGAAAATGAAGATTACGTTATACATGGTGTCATTTTATTTTATCCACTATTGCTATCTCGCGAACTATAAGAGCTACGAAGTCGGTTAAATCAGCAAACAATTTCTATTTTACTAGATTATTTTAATGAGCGTAACATTATTTTTTTCAACAAATGGTTTTCAAACTGTGGGTACCAACTTTATTATTTGAAATAGAACCATATATTTTTTATTTACTTGTCAAATAGAGAATTTTATTTTAAATTCAGTGATAATATTTGCATTCCCTTAAATAACATTTTTTTGAGAAAAATTCAAATAATTTTTTTTATAAATCTAAGATCGATTCTGAATAAAATACAAACATAATTATTAAAAATATCAATCATACACAAATACAAGATAATTGCCTAAATAAAGGAATTAAATTACACGTCCTTTCAACAAGTAAGTGACAGATGTATGTCAAGTATTTAAACAATAAAACAAATAAACAAAACATATCAAAGCAACCTATAAACAGAATTTATATGTTGCTTTTGAACATTGTGCAAGGGTCTGAAGGTTGTAGCAGTGTAACCAACCTTTACATAAATTTAATTAAAATATGGCTACAATAAGAGTGCCGCGAATGAAAAAATAGAATACATGTTATTTTTTACATAGAATTAGATAAGTGTTTATTTTGTTCTTTTAATTGATCATAAATGTCAACGCCAATAAAATATTTGCGTATTTCTTTCATGGCATTCTAATTCTATGTAAAAAATATAACACGTATTCATTTTTTCCATTCGTGGCACTCTTATTATATCCATGTTTTAATAAAATTAATATAAAACTTATATGCATTTTGCTCAAAAAAATCTTTATGTAAAAATATAAAAATATAACACTGAATTCAGAATAAAATTCACTATCGAATAAGCAAATAAAAAATATATAGTTCCACTTAAAATAACAAAGTTAGCATCCACAGTTTGTGAACTACTGATTGAAAAAATTAATTTAATGCCCATTAAAATAGTCTTAGAAAATAGAAATTGTTTGCTAATTTAACCGATCACGTAGCTCTTATACGAGTAGTTCTCGAGATAGGAATAGTGGACAAAATAAAATGAACATCCTGTATTGTGATCTATAATATAAAAGAGGTTTCACCACTTTGTAGGAAGCTACTCGTAACGTAATACAGTTGTAGTACAGTTAAATGTAGTAAATATAATGTTGAAACAATTAAAGTTAAACGTTGTCATAATGACATATGATACGAGTATGAGGCAGGAAAGTGTGTGTGGAACCTTCCCTTCCCTTGACAAAGGCGTTGACGTCCGAATGCGTTAGCGGTTTCGCGGTTAGCATGAGCGTGGCGAACATACACGGACTTCGATGAAAAGCGGTAACGTAGGTTGTAGGTTAGACATAGACATACACTCTCACACACGCACATACACATACCACCACTGCGGTTATGTGTTTATATAACCGAGGTTGGCGTACATCGTTTTTACTGAATTTTTTACATTCTACATGGAAAATGTTCACTTAGACACTGACATTTTACAGAAAGATTTTGTTTTCAACATGCAGAATGTACGTTACAGATTTTCAAAGGGAGAGAACAGTCCACTCTGGTCCACTCGCAAAATTTGTGGAGAGAAGACATTTTTTACAAACTTAAACTATATCAAAATATTATTTTACGTTATGTAACCGGTTGTACTCTTGACAGCCCGGTTTTGATTTCGACCGACATCAAAAGTAAATTATTCCAATTTGCAAATAGCACAAAAGTTACGCCCTTTCCATGACAGTTTTCAGAGTCCATCAGGTGACACCTAATATATTGATATTTTAGAGATTGGCACACTCAGCAATGTGTAATACATTTATTTATTTGTAGATATTTATTATTTTACTAATATTCTGACTAATATATCCAAGGTTTTAACATAATAATGTTTAAACAAAATTTATATAAATATTAATGAAAAAAGAAAATGCAGCTATCGTTATTGTTCCTTCAAAACACTTTACGGTGCACCTCAAGGTTCGCATCTGGGACCCTTATTATTAAAAGTTAATATAAATTCAATTTAGAAATGTTTGTAAATTGTAAATTTATGATATTGGAATTACTCAACATGTCAACTATACCAGAGGTTCTAACAACTCTTTTCTCAGAGATTGGTTAAGATTACTCAACATGTAAGCTGTCTATGAGAAGGGCTGTTGTGTTACGGTTTCTATAACATGGGTGACATGTAGAGTAATCTTAATTTCTCTTTGCCTTCTTAATACGGTTTTTAACAAATTTTACTACTGAATATTAGAATATTGTTCTCGAAATACGTTTTTATATTCACTTATTTTAATTTAAGGTTGGGGTTTTAATTTTATTGGAAATTATATAGCCTTAAAGCCGGTATTTTTATCTCCGGTTAAACTGTCAGTTGACTATCAGATAAAACGAAAAATGTCGCATCGAATAATTAACATGTGTATTTTTTATAATTTGCACTATATAATATCGATGTTATATTTTTCTTTTTAGCTGACTGTTATGTTAACAGATTATTATTTATTAACTTCGGACATTTTTTTTTCTGGCCAGAAATTTACACATTTCGAGTATAATTTGAACCGCGCCCCTTAAAAGTGCAATCGGCCACTTAGCGAATATGTTTTAATTCTCCTCGTTTATATGTATACTCTTTTTTGCATGTTTTTAAGTCCATGAATTATTGAAAACCAAGTAATTGAGAAAATTTATACTAACATCTACTAAAAAATTTACTCACGTACTTGTTAATTTTTCAGTGCAATCGTACATTAGGGATTTACATTTTTCTGCTTTCGCGAATATTTTAATAAAATCTTATCGCGCACGTAAAAATTCGAAAGATAAAGTATGTAGTTAAATTTTTGTGCAAAGCAAAGAGTTAGAGCTTAAACAAGTAGTAGAAAGAAAGAAATATTTAATAATGAATTTGGTTAATTTATGTACCGCAGCAATTTTCAATTCCCCGTGGATATAAAAGGTAATTGTCTTGATTTTCATCGATCTTGCATTTCATTGAATTAAGTTTGAAAGCCCAGTGCCTAAATGAGTGCTTCGCTCCACCCTTATTGTATTACAATATATTCTTTGTTCATTATGCAATTTGAATGAACACTGGAAAATAATACACAATGTGAAACAACTTCTCTTTCAATAAGAAAACAGAACTTCTTCTATTATTAAACAAATCATGTATTCACCGCGGTTCTTTACATAACACGTCAAAATATAAAAACCAGAAAGAATTTTATTTCTTTACAAATTAAAAACGCATGTTTTTCCTTTGAATAAATAAATAAAAAAGTGGTACATTCTGCTTCTGATTGCCAACAATTGAATTGAAGCATTTAAATTTAAAAATATTTAATTTCAATAGGGTATTTCATTAATTTTTGATTTTTTTATGTGTTATTCTTTATAGAAAAAGTAATAAACACTTTTTTTAAAAATAATGACCCACGAACATGTAATTTAAATAATAGATGAAGATGAATGTAAGTGCTTTTTTATAAATGATTTTTAAATCAAACAAAGAAAGAAAAGAATGCTAACCGACGGGATTTGAACCGGCCACTTCAACATTTGTAGTGTTGCGTGCTACCAATTACACCACGCCTGGGCTGTAAATTCGCGGGTATATGCAATCTTTTCGTAAGTTAAATTCTCATATACTTGTGTATGAGATCCGCATCACATGTTAGGTGTGCGGTATATCTAAACTACAACTACGTTTAAACACCTGTGAATTGTCAGACATTCGCACAACCTTATCAGGGAGGTATTGCTAATAGATTAAGATTAATGTAAGTGCTTTTTTTATGAATGATTTTTAAATCAAGGAAAGAAAGAAAAGAATGCTAGCCGGCGGGATTTAAACCCACAACCTCAACATATGTACTGTTGCGTGTTACCACTTACACCACGGCTGGGCTGTAAATCCGCCGGTCTATAAAATCTTTTCGTAAAATTCTCATATACTTGTGTATGAGACCCGCATCACATGTTAGGTGTCGGGTATATCTAAACTATCACTACGTTTAAACACCCGTGAATTTAAAATTTATCACAAACATAATTTTTATTACAGATTTTTTTTTGTTATAAATGTATCTAAGTTTCAATAATTAATATAAACAAAATTATAAAACATGATTCATATGAAAACCCCTAGTTTAAAGTTATATAAAAAAATTCGGCAGGACACGATAATACAGTATGAATCTTCTTCTTTTATTAACAATCTTACCCGCTCTTGTGTTTAATATTTACAATAAGATGAAGTATGAGTCCAAATATTTGAAAACATTTACCAGGCGTCACCTCACGAGCTCTTCATGCTGTCGGGGAGATAGCACCAATGCGACATAGCTTGAAATCGAATCTGAGACGCCAAAACCACAACCGGTCACATAGTATATTCACCCACGATACTTGAGAACTCTCAGTAAAGACTGTTTACCTATTGCATTTCAGACAATCGTTGTGAGTTTGTCGATCGACATTGCCGCGTATGCAGCGTGCAAAAAGGTTTACTCATATATTGAACTCTGAATATATTAATATTTTTAAGAATCAATACTAGCAAAATTATTCAAGAAATTTTTAAGTTTAATTATTTTGTACAGTACTGTTCAAAAATTAGTATAGGTACAGCTCCTCGCTACTTGTTTTTAAAATCAAAAATCAAAGCTACAAAGCACAATAAAACTTATTTTTTACCACTGTTTATTTTTGCTTCCTTTGAACCATTTTGAACTTCTGTGGAATGATATGCAGATACAAGTCTTTATAAGTAGATCAACCAATGGTAATCAGCTGTAGGAGAATTTGCAAAACATTTGGAAATCAGTTTCTAGCAATGATTTACAAAAAATAAATTCACTATGGTGTGATATTTTTATCTCTGGTAAAACTAAAGCATAAGTTGTAAAAATGACACATATATCAATTTTTCGATACATTTTTCATTTTAACCGACAGTTAAGTTAACAGAGTTTATAACTAAGTTATGTTAAAATAAAGTTTTATTTATTTAATTTTTGTTGTATAGGTACTCATATTTTTGGATAGTACTGTATTTATTTGGGTGAAGTGTAAAAATTAGCAAATTATTATTAATTAAAATAGATGATTATTAAAACGATAAATAACTATTAAAAAATAACAATGACGATTACAACGGTTAAACTAATATTAAATACTAATTTAACACGAAAAATATAATTAATTACTTAAACACTAAGATTATTTATTTATTTAAACACTGAGATTATTTATTTATTTAAACACTAAGATTATTTATTTATTTAAACAATTAATACGACTATTTACTTTCACGCTATTTATGTTACTATTTATTTATATCACTATTTATGTCACTATTTATTTATATCACATTCGACTGTCCGACCTCCACAGCGTCTGTATACTCAACTGACTTTCACAGAGTCTGTATACTCAACTGCCCGAACAGAATTCACTCCTTTCAACTCTCTTTCTGAACTCTCTTCCACTCATTTAACTAACTTCCGACCAATATCGAGTATCCAATTCCACTTGACGTTACTGTCCCTGTATACTCTAGCTTCCCAATACTCCTCAACACTACCGAGTATTCACTTCCACAGCTTTCCGAGTATACCAATAACTTCCCGAGTACTTCACTCGACACTATACTGCATACGCTCACCACGATACTGTTATGCTACTAAACTAACTTCCTTATTTCTTTCCACTCTACTAACAGAACTCTTCCACAGCGTCTGTATTCTCAACTGACTTACGGGTCTTCTCTCGTCAGCTCACTTCCATTCTACTCACTACTTACAGAACTCTTTCACAGCGTCTGTATACTCAACTGCTTCCACAACCTCTGTATACTCAACCCCCGATCACATAACTAATGTTATGTGATCAGGGACTCAACTGAACTAACTCTCGGGTAGAGCTCCGTCGCATTTATATAGCTGCCCATTACCTTCTGGTGAACTCTCGAACATTCCATCGACTACAAAAGCTTCAGGCGACAGGAAGTAAGTAAACAGGTCTAGACTCGGTTGTTTACTTCGCCACTTGCTCGCAACAGTTACGTCATCAACTTAGACGCTTGCTCAGCGCTGCAGTACCTACTTTATGCCAAAATTATTTATTATTATTAAATTACACAAGAGTGACTCCTGTGGTGCACTCTCCACGTCAGCAATGAGAGCCCGTGAGGTAATGCGTGGTAAACACCCGCACGGTACAAATGTCATAATCATTATCGAAATCTATATACAAAGAAGATTGGCGCAACCAGCAATGGGTAATGTGCCGTGATGGTATATTTATTTATTTATCTTTATGTATTTAACGATTATCAAAGAGAGAAGTTAGGATTACTCAACTTGTCACCTATTCCAGATTCCAGAAGTCCTTCAACTTTTAAATTTAATTAAATTATGTACGAGTGTATGTAAATGTCCACAGCTAAAACGCTATTGGAGATAACATTTATGTGTTTAATGTAAAAATGGGATTGCGCATATGATAATTTTAATTGCCCTTAATTATTTTTGTGTAAAAAGTTATTCCAAAATGATCAAATATTATAAATGCTTCATCATTTTCATTAATTTTTATAATTCGCTCTTAAAACTTAATTGGATATAATTATTTGGGAACATATATTTAATTAAAACATTTAATTTATGAATTGAAGCCGAAATTAATTCGACGTTTTTATATATTCGAGTATTTTAATCTCGTTTAATTGGTACTTGCTAATATTTTTTGGCATAGAGCTTTCAAAGTGCAAGTCATAAATTAATTTTTGTAATGTTGTTTATCTCGTTACGTTCCACAAATAAACAAATTATTTGTAGCACAAATTTGCATGTCAAATATTCAGTGTAAACAGCGAGTACGGATGGTGTCATCGAAAAAGTAGATTCGCGCGCAGCGTTCGTTTGTTTAAAATGTTTTGAAACACAATCTCGGGCCATCTTGGTAAGTTTAACCGTTGGAACAGCACTAATTTAAAAATTGTCAGGTTGTCAATGTCACGCTCCGCGATGTCGCTGGCGGAAGTGATTGAAAAATGATTCGGCAAGTTTTGTAATTAGTTGGGGCCGGCCCTGTAAACGTGTTCTACTTTTCTTCTTAGTTTCTAACAGAGAAAACAGCAGCGAGCACAATTTCGAAACCCCTAAGTCCGACACTGTAGACAAAGGCTACACTCAGAGGAGCTATGAATTTCGCCAGCTTTCAGCATGCTTTTTCACGGACAGTATCCTTAAAAATGGAAGCTGCAATTCAATACTCGTGTTAAAGCTTGTATTCGGTATATAACAAGATGACATTGTTATATGTGTTATGTATAATAAGTCCAATAGTAATTTGAAATGTCTATAACAGTAAAAATAAGACACTAAAACTTATTAACTTTATTAAAGGCTGTTTTTCAACAGTTAATTTCTGTAACAATCAGTACCGTGTACGATTTAATTACAAATAACGATGATAAATTTGTGAAAAGCTTATCTTTAAGAGCATCATATAAAATACAAGATCTCGAGAACTATAAGAGATACGAAGTCCGTAAAATTAGACAAAAGTTGTCCTATTGGAAGACCATTTTAATGGTATTTCGTTATTTGCGAACAAAAAAAAAAAAAAGCAGAGGTCACTACACATGGGCGAATGGCGAAAATGTAAATTTTGCAGTTTTTATTTTGGAAATAACTTTTAAGTGTGAAATTATACTTGAATTTGGTTTGCACATCTTTAAGGCACTTTTTTATGTTTTTTCAACTGGCGATGCTCAATTTTTTATCACTGTTGGTTTTCGACGATTGATGTCAAAGTTTTAATTTTTATATGGACGCCATATTGGAAAGTTGCACCATTGAAAAGAGATTTTTTTAACTTTCCAACGATATACCTATAACATATTTATATTTATATTGCTTGACGACTTCCTCATTTCTAAACTACCGGGTTTCTTCAGGCATGGAATAAAAAACTGCCAGGTTTTTGGGAGGCAATCGTAAACAATGGAGGAGAATATATTCTTAATTACTTCATGTATTTTCTTTATGATAGAATAAGTAAATTTTGAGTTCAACAAAAATGCTACGAACTTATGCTTCAACCTGATACATCTGAAATGAAACAGAAATAACATGCTTCATAACAGAAAGAAAATGGAGATTCGAAATGATGTGGACCGAGGCCACACGAGAATACAGGCCTAAATGCTCAATTCGTGACGTCACAGCTAGCCTCTTGCTGTCACGCCACGTTTCGAACGACAGCAGTGTAAATATAGAAGATATACGGAATATAAAACAAATAGGATTGTAAAATATGATTTATAAAGATATACAACTCGCAAATAACGATTCAAATATTATATAATAACTATTTTATATACATAACTAAACAAATTAAATAAAAACCTAATTATAAATGGCCTAAATATATGAATAAACTCATGTTTTATTTTTAAATAATACAAGAAGTAATAAAAATAATAATAACATTAATAAATCTTTAGATCTGGAGCTAACAAATGAAAATAATATAACATAAAACATAATATGAAAATGATAATTATGAAACTAAAAATGAATAACATACATAAGGTACACATATTATATATTTAGAATAACCATTACTTTGAAATAAAATAAATTTAGGTACTCGCTAATTTATTTATTTTTTTGTTAAACTGCTTTTTATTACAAATTCGTTCTTTACAGTTGTTTCTATAATTATTAAGTAAACTGTTGCTAAATATTCCTAAAAAAAAATTCGTAACTAAATTTGATGTTCTGCATGATATACATTCACCATATATTAGGAAAACTTGTTTAGCTTCTAATTTTTCTAATGTCAGGTATATCAAGTTAACCATGTTACCGTAATTGGTCCTGCAAATTGGCAAAAAGCATTTTTGCAATATCCTTCAACGAAAAACAATCGAAATTTGACGTTCTGTGCTGCGCTGTGCCGTTCGTCCACTCGCGCGGACTATTGTAGCTCTACTGTTTTTATATGGCTAGACTAGCGCGCTGGCCTCATAGTTTGACGAGACGCATTGAGCAAGGATAAGCATTCAGGCTTGTATTCTCGTGTGGCCTCGTGTGGACATGTTAAACAAAATGCCTCTCTCTTCAACTTCTCGTAATTCCCTCCCCCCTTGATATCTGTTAACATTCCACATTTCCTTTTTCCTCTTTCTCTTTTCCCATGTAATATCCCTTCAACTATAATTTTCTAAAAACAACTCTCCTTAAAATATGACAAATCTAGTTAGCTTTTCTCTTTCTCAATTCTTTTACAATTCTTCTCTCTTCTCCAATCCTCCTCAACATCTCTCTCTCTCTCTCTCTCTCTCTCTCTCTCTCTCTTCTCACCCTATTTTCTCGAAATGTCCATAACCACATATTAAAACTGTCCAAGTATTTCTCCCCTTCTTCCTCAAAGTCTATATTTCGCATTCATACAATACCATATAAAGTATTTTCCAAACCCTTTTTTTATTTCTATATTGATGCACATTGTTAATAATTCTTGTATTTTATTGTAGGCAATTTTGCTCTTAATTTCTTCCTTGAAAGTTACTATTTCAGTTTTTAGTGTTAGACAAATATCCACTGGAATGCAACTTTTAAAAGAATAATCGTTAATGTTTGACGTTTAATTTAAAGTGACAACCAAACTCCTTGATTAAAAATTTAACGAAGACCAAATTTTACCTTAGCAAGTTTTTCGAAAACCTTGTACTTATATCTACAGAAAATATTTTTACTTTTATAGCTACGTATGCCGGTATTACTATATCGTACGCACAATAGTACAACATCTAGTTTGAAAAAGTGTGTAAGTTTTATATAATACTTTTGAATAAGGATGTATCCTCCCCCCGTCGAAAATATTCCTTGTCGGCGTAGAGTTTGTTTCCTTTCTTGCTGGCTGCGTCAATGTAAGCTCTCCCATGTCCGAAGACATATTAAAAGAAGTTATGCGGCGTCGCGAATTTATAAGAGGCAACGTTAGCCAGTCTACGTGCTTCATATACCCGCGTGTACTGAATTCCTTTGCAAAAATCCTCCCAAACTTCTGCGTCTGTGGCCACATGGCTAGGGCTACTCAACTCACCATGTTTATTTTCTTTCTTAACAACGAATTATTATTCCCTAAACTAACTTCGCACAACATGCTTTCCATAAAACAACCACAAAAAGGAAAAAAGTTTGAGGAAAACAATTTCAACAATATTTAGGCAGCTTTTTAACGACAATATTGCTACTTAAAATCGTAGATATCTTTTTGGGAAAGAAAAACGTTTTTTAACTCTTTTGCTACTGCTGTCTCACACAAATTCATACTCTACTGATGGTTCTATATTGTCCCAAAACAGCAGGATAATTGTACATTGCAGTAATTTATTCTCACAGCACCCAACTTTAACATATTTATAAGGAAATCTATTTAATTTTTACTAATACAACAGCCCTTTATAAAACGAAGTAATAATTTTTATTGGATGTGAATAATATATATATATATATATATATATATATATATATATATATATATATATATATATATATATATATATTCCAATTTTAAATGGCACAAAATTGACCCCTGTGGTGCACTCTCCACGCCAGCATTGAGTGCCCGTGAGGTGACGTCTGGTAAGCGCACGGTGCAAATATATCATCTTTACCGATATCTGTGTACAAAGCAGATTGGCACACCCAGCAATGGGTAATAAGCCGTGATGATATATTTATTTATTTATTTATTTATTTATATATATATATATATATATATATATATATATATATATATATATATATTGAGAGTTCGCCGAAAGTGATATAAAAGCACAAAAATAAATCATCATTACCGAAATTTGTTACTAAAAAGCAAATTGATACCCAGCACTGGGTAATAAATTGTGATGATATATTTATATAAGTACAGAATGTCCCGCGACTCGATTTCCATAGCTTATGGGTGTATTTCTTAGGTCAGTGATATTTAAACTAGGGGTCGCGAAAATTTTTCAGGGGGCGCGGGACTTATACGAAAGAAAAATGGCGAAGAATTTATTAGATTTTAATAATTAAAATAATACGTTCAATTTTATAAACGTTAAACTTGATTTTATTTATTATTATTTATTTTTATTCCCTTTCTTTAATCGTGTACCTTAATATATTTTTCACATTTGTCGGTGACCATTAAAGAAAATTAGGCTGAAATCTCTTCCGATGGAGATTATCGAATTGAATTTCTTGTTGACCTTTGTATCATCTTATATGTGTGAACATGGATTTTCACAATTCATTTATTTAAAATATAAATATAAAAATACATTCGACGTAAAATCTACCCTCAGATTAAAATTAATTTTAATTTGAATTTGTCTATTATCAGTTTACATTAAAATTTAAATAATTGTACTCGAAACTATTATGTTCGGGTCGCTATACTGGGTGATGACTCGAACACCCGAACATAGGGATTTAACATGTAAAATCATATTTCCGTAATTTCCTGCTCCCCTAATTATTTTAGGTTAAAAAGCTTCAAATAAAAGTTGTAGAGCATAAAATTCTGCATTTAAATCAATAAACAGAATTAATTTTGCATGGCGTGTAACCTCAGAAATTAGGTATGAAAATGACGTACATCACCCCAAAAATAGCGATAGCCATGGAATTGAAACAAAAATTAACAAATGTTAGCGGTTTATTTGTCAAGTTACGGTTCGTTAGTTTATTTTTATTATTACTTGTAATTACTGTTGAAGTGAACAATAGTAGGTACATAAATTAATTTTAAATTCAAAGAATAAAATTGCTATATTTTTTTGTATTTTTTACCGGTAATAATGTAATTAATTTTTTTGAGGAAAATGATCGTTATATCGTGATGTCAGTATCACCACAATGGTAGATATTGTTATAGTGTGAAAATTTCGCTACAGCCTGGACCATGCATATTTTACTATTAAATACGGGATTTTTCATTTTTAATAATTAATAACATTGGAGTAGCTATTATTAATAACAGCTGACGAAAATTTAATTCTTAAATCAATTTTTATTATAATTTGTATTCAACACATTGTTGTTATCAGTTATTATTACAAAGAAATACGAATGATATGGATAGTTGATATCGACGAAATTGGTCTATGAGGATATAAATTCGCAAATAGATCTCGAACTTGTCTTATAGTACGAGTATTACCACTGTAAAATCACTTGATTGTTTCACTTATTGTATAATTGTCGGACATATTTTCAGTTCAACAGTAATTACAAGTAATAATAAAAATAAACTAACGCAGCGTAACTTGACAGATAAACCGTTAAAATTTGTTAATTTTTGTTTCAATTCCATGGCTATCGCTATTTTTGGGGTGATTTACGTCATTTTCATATATAATTTCTGAGGTTACACGCCATGCAAAATTAATTTTGTTTATTGATTCGGATGCAGAATTTTATGCTCTACACTCGATACGAAAATATGATTTTACATGTTAAATCCCTATGTTCGGGTGTAGTATGCTGTATGTCAACGTCATTAATTTGGGGTCGCATTACTAAATAGTTTGAATATTAAGACGAAATACCTTACACACTTATGTCCGAAACTCAATATAAGTTATGTGCGATGTTAAATTTAAGAGACAAGAGGGGCGATTTGTAACTAGAAAGCGATAGCGAAAATAATTCATACTGGATAAGTAAGATAATCCCAGGAATGTTCTAATAAAACATTGGATAGCTGACGCACGTTTAACAAGTGAGACAAGTAGTGGGGGTACGGCGCCATTTGCAGAAAAGGCAAAAAGTCAAATGTTCGTTGGTCTATTATTACATTATATGGTAGTTTTCTTGAATAAAGTGGTGTTGTGTTCTTAGTGAATAAATACTTTAAGTGAGATATTTCCATTATAAAAGGTAATATGTCGTCTTCTTGTAGTGCTTTTGGGTGCACAAATAGGCATAGCAAGGATAACCCTCCACAATTTTTCAAGTAAGTATTATTGTTCATATATATGTATACATATTTATTCATACTATTGTTTTAAATATTTTACAGATTTTTTTAATAGTGATATATTACGATTGAGGATAGATGCCATAAAAAGAAAAGATTTCGCACATACAAGTCATCAAAAAAATTGCAGTGGCCATTTTCTTGAAACTAATTATTTGAAAAAGCCTGGAACATAAATATGAAGATCAAAACCAGACTCATCATCTTCTGTATTTATAAATTTTCCACCACATGCAAAAGGCATCTATTTAATAAGAAAATATTATTTTTAAATTCATAGTCCTATTTTATTGTCAATTTAATATATATGTAGTAAATGTATATAATATTATCAAAATAACTATAATCTTTTTAATATACGCAATAAATATCAAAACATCTATTAATTCATCCCATTTATAATTTGTTTCTATATGTAACTTTAAATTTGGCGCGTATTTTGCCTTTTATGCAAATGGCTGCCTTCCAGTTGCTTGCCTCACAGGTGACTACGTGCACAACATATAAGTTAGCAATCCAGTGTATATATTAATATCCTTGGATAATCCCCACTATTTTTTGTCAGCCATGTTGTCTTATTCTGACTGAATGCCGTATTCATGAGGTCCAGACCAGCTGAATACGTATTCAGTCGGAATAAGACAATATGGCTGTCAAAAAGTTATGTGAATTATATTACTTATGAATTGTGTTCGCTATCGCTTTCTAGTTTCGCTATTTTGTTGAATGATTGAAGCAATTGTTTCCTCTTTGATGATTCATTATTCACGACAATTGACTGTTATCTTTGGGGACACATGAAGAGGTTAGTTCATGCAGAAAAATTGAAAAACCAGGAATGAATTAATTTAGAAAATTATGGCTGTAACTACAGCTATAAGAGCCGACTCTGATACTCTTCAGAGATCTACTTCTTTAATTTTAAGTAGATTGTGCAAATTCAGGCAGCGGGAGGACATTTTGAACAATTTAATTAACTCTGCGTCAAAAATATGTTTTATTAATTTCTTGGTGCTTAGATGTTGAGCGGTGGAAACGTGTTGTCAGGTAGCTCTGCTGCCATGTCTGAAGTCGATAGTGAAAAAAGTATTTGTGCTATTTGCAATGTTCTGATACCAATCTCTAATTGGGTGCATGTGATAATTTAGTTCATGTGCAGTGCAATAAAAATGAATGTGCCGGATACGTTGCATGCAATTCATGTGATAAAAATTCGATGCAAAATAATATTTTTGCTGTTGTTATTTCTTTAAAAAAGACTGTTTGTCAACTCTCGAACAAAGTCAATAATTTTAATGATACCATTAGTAATCAAGATGTTACAATGCCTAACCTATACAGTTTTACCTCAAATGCAATAAATTTTTAAAATCTTTTTTATTTTATACAAGTCAGTATGTACTACTTAATTCTTCAAGCTCTGATATTATTGTATCTATATCAGGCGTACCTCAAGGTTCTAATTTAGAGCCACTGTTGTTCCTAATTTTCATAAATGATTAGCTGACTATGTTAAAATTTTGTAAACCTTTATTATACGGTGATGATCTTAAAATTTCTTTGACGATTAATTCAGTTAGATATCCACCCGCTCATAGAATGGTGTGATGCTAAAAAATTATATGTTAATTTAGAAAAATGTATGATTATGTCATATACAAGAAAAATTTTACCAATATATTTTGACTACTACATGTCTGAGATTAAAATTAAAACAGTCTTTGAGTGCACTGACTTGGACGTTACTTTCAAGACAGATTTCAATTGCATATATCTAATTCATGTAAAAGTGCTTACAAAATAATGGGATTAATTATACGTAATTCTAATTGTTTTCCCAATACAGTACTTGTCTGCGACGTTCTTGAAACGTAATCTCTTAGATGTGGACTGTATTTTAGGTTATGATTTTTTATGCAATGTATAATCAAAGTATCACGTGTACCTTTTAATTCATATACACAACACAAATGAAATATTATAATGATTAACAATTAGAATAGTATAATGTCTATTATTGGTAAAATGTCTGTTTTCATCGACACAAAGTCCACCACACCACCACCCACTTGTTTCTTTTGCGTCTCTCTCTTCACTCTGTAGGGTCGCCAATCTGGTCGAAACTCAAGTCACTAAAAATGCGCGCTTAAATACAAATAATCGTACAGTACTTTAATTAAATTATTTATTACTCTGGTCAGACCTAAACTCGAATATTGCTCTGTAGTTTGATCTTGTAATAGTAAAATTTATTATCATATGATAAAGAAATTACAAAATAAATTTTTAAAATTGTTGTATTGCAAGTGTTTTGGTGTATTCCCAACCTTTATGTCAAATGAGATACTAATTAAAAGTTTCCAAGTTTCTACACTACAGCAGCGTAAAATTTATTTGGATATGTTATTCTTTATTCTTGTATAAATTATTAAATTTTGTTGAATACAGTGTTCCGTTTAGAGCTCCCACCATTGGGATCTCGAGAACTATACGCAATACAATGTCGGTTAAATAAAACTTTTTGTGCACTTATAGAGGGCCATATCAGATGTGCTTTTGTTTTCCCAATTATTATCACAGGGCACTAGATAATGACGAAAAACTGAATTGTGTTAATTTTTTTCTTTTTCAAATAACTTCTAAACAATTATTAATAGAGAAAAAATGTTTCCAATAAAAAAGTTAGATAATATTTATTGTCTATCCAGTGGCGTACGAAAATAATTTTTTATGGGTAAATTTTCAAGATATAACAAACATATTTTTTTAAATGAAACCCATATTTGATTTTTACTTTAAGAAAACCCTTATTTTTTTCTCTTTCAATTGGTATAAAAGTTATCGTGTTTTATATAATTTTTTTAATCATACCTGGTATACCTACTTACGTTAACTTAAAAATATAAATTTAAAGTTAATTCATGAACCGTGGTAAATATGGAATAAGTTACTTGTATAAAGTACTATTTCGAAAAACAATTAAAGTCTTGAAATAAAAAAAGTAGGCAATTTCATGAAAAATATAGAAATATCTAATATTTGAAAGATAAAACAAATTTAAAATACAATAATCTTTATACCAATCGAAAGAGAAAGAAATAAGTATTTTTTTAAAGTATCAAATATGGGTTCCATTTAAAAAAATATAACTTTGTGTAATATCTCAGAAATTTACCGACAAAAAAAAATATTTTCGTACGCCACTGTATAGACAATAAATACGTATATGTAACTTTTTATTTGAAACATTTTTCTCAATTACTGAGAGTAAAGAATTAATTTCAAAATGAAAAAATTGACCAAATTCAGTTTTCCGCCATTATCTAGTGCCCTATGAAATTTTTTGGAAAAACAACAACACATCTTAGATGGCCCCCTATAGGTGCACAAAAAGTTCCATTTAACTGACATTGTATCTCTTATAGTTCTCGAGATCCCAATGGTGGCAGCTCTAAATGGGACAGACTGTATATTTATCTCAAATTTTAAAAGTTATTGATATTTGTGTTCCGAAGTTAGGCTATTGTTAAACTACTTAATCTTTGCTGTTTGTTATCACCTTTGTATCGAATTATGTATTTGTAACGTCTCAAATTTCATTCACAAATTGATTTTTTAACAGTAATATTTTTATCCCAAGAAATGTACTACTTCTTGCTACCTGATTAATGTAATATATAATAAATGTAATTGTATTCACAAACTTGTAAATAGGGCCTTTCCTGTAGTTTGTTGTGTGAAATAAATAAATAAATAAATAAATAAAAAACTAATTCATATTATCAATTTGTTCTACTTGCTGTGTTAAATTTAATATCATTAATAATTCCTGTAGTATTGAGTTTCGGACATTAGTGTTGTAAGGTATTTTCTACTTTAAATTACCTAAGGAATACACCTTTAAGCTATCGAGTCGCGAGGTATCTTGTATATAATATTTTTGTCACCAACCCTTATTTGTTAATTTTAAAGATGTGCTAGTTTTAGGGAACTGTAGACATGTGAAATCTTATTTAATATTTTTTGAAAATCATATCCCTTTGTATTTAAATGCTTCAATTATAAAGCAATATGAACATTAAAAATGTGACTAATAATAGAACAAGTTCTACATTTCAACGGACATTAAAATTGATGTGCATTTTTATCAGATACGTTGAATGTTTAACTATAAAAGTGTACATAAAAATTTACCGTGTTATAGGGGCTTCACCTGTTGTTAATTAGTACCCGTTAAAAAAGATTTTTATTTGTAACAGTGAAAGTTATCTGTTCGATTTGTCACTCTTGTATAATTTACTGAAGAGAAAATCTTTTCGTTCGCGATCGAAACATCGAAATCCCGGCGTTTCCTGACAAATACTTCAACTGATTGATGTGTGTGTAAGGGAAACATCCTGACAATACGCCTTCGCACTTGAACTTTAAGTGGATGTTTAAAATATTACCCCTTGCTTCGATCAGTCTGTTTCTTCTCAGGTAATAACATAACATAACCATCTTAAACTGCAACACCTGTAAGCGGCAGCTTTGCATTTACAGCATTACAACAGAATTACAAGATGCACTCATTTCACGATAATGACGGCATTATGCCAAAATGCAGTTACAGATTATTATTTTAATAAGGACAATTAAAAATACAATTAAGAATACAATTTGACTAGTAATGAATCTAGCAGTTCAACTTTTCTATTATAATAAACAAAATTACACAGAAATAATATGGAAGTTCTATAAAAGGATGTACAGTTGCATTATGAAAATTTAATAATAAACTTTATTTAGCATGGAGCTATATAATAACAAACAATAATAGTATAAGTACATATAAAAACGTTTCATTAACTTAATAATTTACATCTGTTAAATTCTGAGTTTTATTTAGGTAAATACGAGGTCTGTTAGAAAAGTATGCGACCTTTGGCCGGGGGAAAAAAACTGGCATACCTGAAGCATTGGAAACCTAATCACCTTCAAAGTAGTCTCCTTGGAACTCCACACACTTCTCCCATAGGTGCCGCCATTGTTGGAAGCATTCCTAGAAAACCTCTTTCGGAATGGAGTTTAGCTCGGTTGTCGTTGCAGCCATAATGTCCTCTCTTGTCTGAAATCGCGTTCCTTTCAATGGCCTCTTGAGTTTGGGGAACAGCCAGAAGTCGCAGGGGGCCATATCAGAAGAATAAGGAGCCTATTGAACCACAGGAGTCTTATTCTTCGCCAAAAAAGATTGAATCAAGTGCGAGGAATGTGCTGAAGCATTGTCGTGATGGAAGCACCAATTTCCTGTTGACCACAACTCCGGTCTCTTGTACCACACAGCATCACGTAGGCGACGGAGGACATCCCTGTAATACTCTTTGGTGATGTTTTGACCCTGTAGTACGTACTCGTAGTGTACCACACCGCGGGAGTTAAAGAAAGCAATCAGTAGGTCTGTTCGTTCCGCTACTTTGCGTCTACGGTTTACTGCCGCCTCCATACAAAGTATATGGGCGCGACAGTAAACCTTAAACGCAAGGGTGCGAAACGAACAAATCTATTATCACTTTGACGTTGCTGCGCACTTGGCGGGCCTTCCTTAATCTGTGTGATGCCCATACTATCGCCACCGAAAGCTGTCTAAATCTTCCAAATGGTTTCCACCTGGCTGATGCCCAGTTTCATGCAAAATTTTATGCAATAGCGCTGCTCTAGTCGTTTCGTTATTTTCCTTGCAATGAAAAACCGACGAAAGCACCACTAGTGAGGCTCAAATGCTGCTTGCCAGCAACAGACGCTATCGACAGGCGGGAAAAAATTTACGCATGCGCATGAAGGTTCAAGGTCGGCTCATGCAAGCGCGCTTTATTCAAATCAACAAAATAAGGTCGGATACTTTCCTAACAGACCTCGTAAATATCCTTATTTTCTAACTTTTAATTTAATTTTTTTTTAATCATAGTTCTTAAGATCATCAGGAAATTTATTACATATTTGTACTCCTTTGAACAACAGTGCAGTGTTTTTTTTTGTGATGTAATGATTTTTGTTACGAGTATTCTAATTGTGAATATCTCCATTTTTATTATTTATGAATAATATATCTTTATAAATCACATTTTACAATCCTATATGTTTAAAATTCCGTATAATTCCTTTGCTTACACTGTTGTTGTTCGAAGCGTGGCGTGACAGCAAGAGGCTAACTGTGACGTCACGGATTGGGCCTCGATACAGCTCAAAGTAAAGTACATACTTTTTAAAATCGTAGAAATGGGCTTTAGGATCCAAGAGAAATTTAATTAAACGAAGAAAGAATTGTGAAAAATTCATGAACCTCGCTGGGATCCTGAAGCCTATTTCTACGATTTAAACATTTAGGTTAGATCCCCAATAATTATTCAAAGTACCCACCCTTAATTTTGGGAATAGTGATTACTAACTAAAATGAGTACTGTATACCACTGCAATATGTACCTGAAGTTGAGAATCATTCGCTATAGAAAAATTAAATGCTATGTAGAACGGATGAATGCTAGATAGAATGGATAAACGTAATTACAATTTTGGTGCCCAATAAATTGGTTAACCCTGGGACTGGTGGCACTCAAAAGTGTAACATGGCGCGTTATTCACTATATTTTGCAATTAATTTTAGTTTCTGATCGATTTAAAAAAACAGTATATAATTAAACAGGATCAACCATCCACTACTTGTTCATAAACTATACCTACTACAGACAAAGTTAGGAAGGTATAAAAACAAACACGAAAATAATCGAATTACTATTACAGAAATAAACGAACAGTTAACAGTTCCACGCCACCACTGCAGGGTTAAAAATGTAGCATCTGTTGTTACTATAAAACCACAGAATTAGTTCTTCTGCTTATTTCCTAACCTTTGCATCCAAATACATTGTAAAATAATCGCTGAAATAGATGCAATTTTATTGCAATTCATTCACTTGTTTGAAAATGAGAATAAGGCTTGAAGATAATTTTGCCTGAGCAGCCTGATTGTTATGTTTTCGCTATCTGGAATTAAATGCAATATTCTTGGTCGATTCTCTATCGACGTAATCAGCAATAGCGGTAAGTCTGGAGCATCAGCATCAGCAAGTGCTGAAGAAGCAGGAGTCGAGCAAGAGTCGAGATCGCGTCCAGCAGCTTTTATTATCTGAGGGAGTTTCCAGTGCCACTAGCTTTACCTGCTAGACTCCGTACTCTTCTTTTTCTCACATGTTCCGGAGATTTCGAATTCTTTACTTTACATGGCCAAAGGAAAGAATTCCACAAAGCCAAGGTTACTGGGTAAACAACACAAATAATAATTATGCAGCGTAAACATTTTTCTTTTGCTACATCCATTTCAAAATAGCAACATTCTAATTTGATTAAATGTCACTGCCATTTTGATAAGTCAAATTGTTTACAAATGTCCAGAATTAATACACAATTTGTCATGTTACTTAGCTAAAGCGTACTAAGGGTCAATCTTACAATCTCCGGTTCAAATTTTAACTGCCAGTTGAATAAAAAAAACTGGAACGAAATTAACTGTCAAATGGTAAATTTATTATTGCTGTCAAAAATCCGATTTAATAGCTATTGTTGATTTATCTGAAAGTTAGAATTTTAAATGGGAATTGTAAGATTGGCTCCAAAACCTGGCATATCGTCTGGTTAAACTGCCTGTTAACTGTCAGTTATAAGAAAAATGTCGCACCTAAAAATGACATACCTATGCAAGTGTAATTTTTACAATTTATGCTGTAATATCCATGCTGTATTTTACTTTTAACAGAACAGACATAAGAGATGAAAATATTGGACACTCAAAAAATATTAATAAAATTAATGTTTGTAATTCAATGATTTTACTAATTGGTTGTGAATAAAATAGGTACATTGGTACACAGTACAAACCTCACGGAATGAATCTTGTCTCGACTTTACGTAATATACCTTCTATTAAAAAGTTTTCTGTTGAACAAATTTTACCAAGCTAATATAAATACTATAAATATTATATTAATTACTTAATTTATGTCAATCTAATGGCCATAGAAACCAAAATTCAAGTAAAAAGTAATGTAATTATAATTACTAATTTCATTTCCTGTTTTGATAAACTGTCAAAATTTGTAGAAAGAAATTTCAAATTCTGATAAATTTGATTACCTGAAATATTAGAAAAAATGTCATACCACGCTTTTATATCCACAAATACGATAACTATATTTTAAAATAAGTTGTATTTCATGGTTTAGCGGATAATGTAAATAAATATTGTGTTTTATATCATCAGATGTAACTGTATGGATTTAGAACTTAACCTCTAAACTGGGGGATAATATAAATGTAATATATTCAGATTGTGTTACGTTTCACATGCTATTTATTCCCTATAATCCATTTCATACGAACCAGTAACATTTATTTATCGCGTATCAAAATAATAGTATTCTGTGCTCAGTTCTCGCTATTCCCATCAAGACCAAATGGGATATATCAGTTTATTATTTAATCCTCTAAATTCTAACTAACGTGATTAGGTTATGTTATTGTTTTCGTTTATTTGTTATGAGAGATGCATTTTGTGCATGCATAATAAAACATAGAATATTATTGCATTGGCTCTACGGTATGGAGTAAGTACAGAGGCAAACAATAATTGAAGGATTTAAATTCAATATGAACTAAATGTCATTTTCTTATTTTTATATTATAGTTCGTTTTAAATAATTCAGGATATTTAAAGTTTATCGGCTTATGAAATTAGATTTTGATTTTTTTTAATACACAAAGTGTAACAGAAATAAGTATATTAAATTTAGCCATTGACAGTACTCGTCGAGAGAAATAATACTTCTAAGTAACTGTTTTTCCGAAACATCATTTTTTAGCATTTTTATCCCTCCATAAATTAACGAGTTGTTAAGGTATTTTCATAATAATTTGATCCAGTATCAATAGCAATAAAACCTTTGTTTTCGACAAACGTTAATAGTCAACTTTGTGAAATAAATTTATATTAACAAATAAATCTATTAATAATGATTGATTGATACCCTTTTGGGCTAATGGGCGTAGCAACGAAATTGAATTGAAAGCTGATACCAATGCTTCCTGGTTGTGTCAAGTTTGCGTTAGAAACTTTGATTAACAAAGTTAATAACAAAATAGTGTTTAGCAGTTTATTAATCGGCCATGGATTCCATAGGCAAGTAAAGAATTGTAACAAAACTTTGCAAAATTTTAACACAATATTTAAAAGGTTTACAAAAAAAATTCTTGTTCTAGATAAGTTCAATGGCCTAGTTTACACCGTAGACCTATATTCGACCTATACCCCAAATTCGACCCATATGTAGTTGGGTCGCCTAGTGTAAACACCTAAAATATGGAGCGGCCTGGCTTAGGTCAAGCCACTTTTTCATACTAGGCCCAAATATATTTATTGCGGTGTAAACAATTTATACTTAAAATAGTTCGAAATTTGTATGGTAGAGTAGATGTCGGTTAAATTGAGAATAGTGATAGTGATTTACATATATGCCAGTTATGTTTGACAGTAACTATTGTGAAATTCTGTATAATAATATAAACATGAGTGATAAAAAAATAAAAGGAAATAATTGTTGTTTTTTTAACTTAAAATTAAACCGCTAGGTGGTACAAACTAGTACCTTATATCCCACCTATCCTAGGCTCTAAAGTATGCGGTGCAAACAAACCGATATTTTTTTGACTTTGTCCTAATATAGGTCACATATGGGTTAGGCCTACCTCAGGTCATACGGTGTAAACTAGGCCAATGGTTAAATTTAATGTACTTATTTATGTTACACACTGCAAAGTGATTCCAGTTTACCTGTTTAAAAAAAAATATATTTTATTTGAGTTGAAGATCCATTACATTATGTCGGGTCATGTAACAAAAAGTTTTAGAAACGTTGTTCCAGACAGATTATTATTATTATATTTTCTATATATGAATAAATTAAAGAAATTGTCAGATACTACTTGTCTAAAATATGTCATCTTCTACGATCTGCTAAAAAGAGAATTGCCAGCAAAAATATGGGCAAAAGAAGTGAAGTCCAGATCTATAAATCTATAAGTTTTAGTGTTTTCCGATCAAGTCGGTGTGATTTGTAGCTGGTCGACCACAAGTGTTCGTGCAATATAAAACACATTTTCATGTAATTTCATAATGACTTAAATTTATCCGGCCGCTGAAATCTTTAATGTATGAAAAAAGAATATGGTTTCGTGAGCTACAACAAACTTCAATGGTATTTTATTGATTTTCTAACTCTAACAGGGGTTATGTTATGAGAAATGCGCTCTAGTTGGAAATCGATTTCTAACAAGGGTAATTTCTGTTTTATTTAAATCACGGCTGTGGCTGTTAGTATGAAATGAAGGTTCCAGTGTCATTTCCTCCTGTGAACATCTATAAAGATTAACTAAGAAAACAATTTCCTCAACGTACATTACTTCTGCAACATCTACCTAATTGCCAGCATGTCACTCTTGCTATTCTACTCTAATTTGTTACTAGGGATTTCCTATGTTTTTCAACAAAGATTTGTTCATTTAGAACTTATACTCACAACTGAAACTGAAACATGAACAACGATTGAAACATTTGACATTAAACAGCCATTTTTGTTTTAAAGTTACTTACGAAAAAATGTTCTGCAACTGCATGAAACAATAACAATACATAATTATTTTATTTAACCCTTTCACTAAACAATTTGTTGTTCAATAAATATAAAAATTACAATTAATAAACAAAATTATTGTAATGAATAAAAGTATATGTACCCTTCAACAGCTGGCCAAAAAAAAAAATACATTGAGGTGGGTACCGCGATATGAAGGAGTTCAAGACAATGAAAAAGCAGATGAACTTGCTAAAAAGGAACCAAATTACCATTTTACGGGCCTGAACCTTCTTGTAGGCCCTTAAAAAGCCATATAAAGAAGCATATTAAAAACTGGGAGAAGTTATCTCTAGCCTTATATTAGAGACATTTTATACTTTTTATTAATGTCATACAAGCAATAAAAAATACTAAATGTTTGCTATATACTGATGATCTGAATTTTTTTGCAGAAATATCATCAGTATGTGACTGTGAGATCTTCAGTTAGTAGTTATTTTAGTGTAGAAACAATAATTACTTTGTATAATTCATTAGTCAGATTATTACTTGAATACTGCTGTGTTGCTTGGAATCCAACTTCATTTGTAGATATGGATATATTAGAGAAAGTTCAAAAGAGATTTCTACGATATTTGTATTATAAAAGATTTTCTCATTCCCATTAATGATTTCATATAATATTTAAACTAAATTATTTTAAGTGAATACGCTTAAAGATAGGCGAGATATGTTTTCAGTTATATTCATCTGGGACATAATCCACAACAAAATTATAGAATTGTTAAGTAGTTTCCCATTTCATGTACCGAACATTCAGTTAAGACCAAGGAATTTAATATTTCACGTAAAAAATAGTTGCTCCCCGTTAATGAATTGTTTTAGTATTGTATATACTGTGAATTAAGAATTGTGTGTAAATGATTTCGATATTACAGTAAGTGGAAAACAAGATATTAAAAATTACTATAATAAGTAACTTATGATTTTGTTTACATATACAACATGGTGTTTCCTTTAAAACAACCAGCGCTTTTTTGGGTGAACTAACAACTTTAGAGAAAAATGTTTTATACCAAAAATGATCAAGAATAAGGGAATAATGTATGAATAGTAACAAACCGAATATTTAACCCGTGGTTCTCAAACGGTAGAACAAAATTATATTTTTTTAAATGACACCCTATATAATTTTTTAGCTCTTTAAATAGAATATTATTTTCTGTGTATTGCATAGTTTATTGTAATTATAACATTATTTTTAAAACCATTTTTCTTGAAATAATTGTTATACAACCTATACCATATTTATATCGTTGAAATCAGAAAAAAATGATCTATCTAATGGGCTAAAAATATATAGGATACCATTTAAAAAAAATATAATTTTGTTCTGTCGTTGGAGCACCACTGGTCCAATTTTCGGTTTGTTATTATTAATAAATTAGCCCCTTATTCTTGATCATTTCTTGTATATAACATTTTTTTCTAAAGTCCTTAGTTCGCCCAATATATATATATATATATATATATATATATATATATATATATATATATATATATATATATATATATATATATATATATATATATATATACATTTCACACTGTTAATATGTAATTGGGATTGTACCTGTTTATTGGCAGTCTAAATAAATTATTATTATTATTATTATTATTATTATTATTATTATTATTATTATTATTATTATTATGCTTATTATTATTCTTATTATTATTCTTATATCGGGCCTTAATTAAAAGAAGATATTCATTTCATCCTCGTCGACAAACGCCAAAGAGCTATTAGCTCTCAGAGAAAAGGACCTTAGCACAATGACAATTATCTTTATTGGTTCTTGTCCTCTGAATTTCCATCTATATATGTTGTGCCCGTAGGTAGACTTAACCGTCTAGGTAAAAGGTACCTCACGGTAAATGATATCGGAAAACCGACTCCTGGAGCAGTAATTGGCTTCATGAGAACTCTAAGACTACTTCTAGAAAACGAAGATATAGGGACATCTTACAATAGATCTTACAGGTCGCGGTGACAAAAGTAACTAGCGCTTAAAGCCCTCAACTAAATAATAATAATAATCATATGTAGGTATATTAAAACAAAAATGCGTAATTAAATAAATGAATCACTTATATTACTATGTAAAAAAATATAACTATTAATAGACGGCAAACGAATAGAATGAATCAGTCTTTATACATTTATTTCCGTATTAATTCATTGGCTGCCCTTTGCAGAAAACAAAGGTACTATCTTTCTTGAGCTTAACTTTGGTCATATCCTGCAGTAAAAATCAAAGTTCCCGTCCCCCTAATTCAATAATTCGATAATGAGGGTCCATCCGCTAACTGATTTTATAACGAAGGCCGGAAGATAATTTCGCTACTTACAGTTTATATTAACCATGCCGTGCCACAACAAAGCAAGTGAAGCGAACCTTCCTTCGGTGTTGATGTTTGAAAGCTGTAATTAAGAATAAGCTTTTGGAATAATACGGTGAAAGAAGTAAGATTAGCCGGAGGTTTTTTTGCTTCAAACAACAGCTGGAAAGAACCGTTGGAATTTGCCAGCAAAATCCCGGTTTGACCTTAGGGCTAAAATTTCAACAAGGACCACAATTCACATCAGACTATAAATAAATATAATCATCCCATCTATTTACGAGTACTCATTGTTTTATGTGCCAATCTGCTTTAATACAAAAATAAAATAAATCGGATGCTAAGGCGACTTATAAACAGATAAATAAAGGAATATTTTAAATACAAACCAAATGAGTACCTACTATATTGTTTTGCCAGAAATCTAGGAATATGTAGGAAGCATCAAATAAAAAAAATAAGTAAAAAATATGTAAAAATATTTAAGGTAAAATAAATAAATAAATATATCATCACGGCATATTATCCAGTGCTGGGTGTGCCAAGCTGCTTTCTATACAGATTTCGGTAATGATGATATTTGTACCGCGCGGAGTTTACCAAACGTCACCTCACGGACACTCATTGTAGGTGTGGAGAAATGGTATCCCGCGAGGAAATATTTTTCTTAATAATTCATATTGTAATGTGAGAGTACCTACAATATTTGGTCCACAAGCTCCCGACCAGCGCGTGCGAACTGACGCCTATGAATAGAAGCATACTAGTAGGAGGAGGAGCCTAGCTAGACAATCAATAACACAGAGCAGCGCGCGATAGGCGGGCGACGTGAGGCGGGCGACGTGAGGCGGGCGACGTGAGGCGGACGGTTCGGTAAACAAGGGGAGATAAGCGTAATTACCCGCGTATTGCTATATAGTTCGACACGTCACGAGAACATTCCCGAGGGTGTTAAGAGCAACTATATAAGCGACGTACGTGTGTGCGAATTAAGACATTCAACATAGAGTGTTCGTCCGTCAGAAGGACATTTACATAGATAGTAAGAAATAAGGTGTTAGTGAGTTTGAGAAGCACAGCAGTATTGTGGTGAGCGTATGCAGTTTGGTATCGAGTGGAATACTCGGGAAGTTACTGGTATACTGGGATAGTTACGAAAGTGAATACTCGGTAGTTTTGAAGAGTATTGGGAAGCTAGGTATACGAGGACAGTAACGGCGAGTGGAATTGGATATTCGGCAGTGATGTTGAATAGCTGTGGCATACGGACAGTCGGTGATACTGAGGCTGTGGACAGTTAGTTACATAAATAGAGACAGTGAGATGAAAAGTGTGAATTCTGTCCAAACAGTTGAATATACAGACGCCAGACGCTGTTGAGTTCGGTAGGTCGGACAGTTGAATGTGAAGTGACATAAATAGTGGAAATAAATAGTCCTCTTAATTGTTTAAATACATAAATAGTGTCAGTGTTTAGTTAATTTTATTCGTAGTCTTAAAATATTTTATAATTGTTTAATATTAGTAATCGTCATTGTTGTTATCTTTTTAATATTTATTTGTCGTCCTAATAAACATATATTTTAATTAATAATAATGGTCTAATATTTACACTTTACCCAAATATATAAAAACATTACAATACAATAAACTACGGATTTACTTAAAAACGATTGAACGACAGTTCATATGACAGTTTATAAAAAATGAGACTAAAAGTATGACTAGACAACATCTACTTTTGTAGTAATTCTCTTCGAAGTTGGAAAATTTGTGATTTTCATTGGAATTTATTAAAACAGTTATACATTTTTTTGGAATATACTTAGGCGCGATCCTTCAACTTCTAATTAAGGTGGTCTATTGACCATTAGTTAAGAATTAAACTGACTGTTAGAAGTGATGTGAACAATAATTTTAACTTCCAGTTCGCTCTAACCAAAGATGATAAGAACAATTTTGGAAACATAACCGTTGGTTATGTCACTTTAACTAGAGCTGATAGGAGCGGGCCTTGATGATTTTTTATTTTTATGATATTTACAACAACAATTTAATGCTTTTATTAAGCCTAAACTATTAAAAATTTATAATTATCTATTTTTACAAATTATTTTACTTAGTGAAACTTTTTGTATAAGACTGTCATGATAGTATCACCTTAAGTATATAATATAATAATGACACTATTATTCTTAGTAGGAAGATTATATGAAGGTAGTAGGTTTTCAGTGAAAACAGTGAATATATTAGATGTCTTGGTACGCGATTATACATGTTAATAGAGACCTAATTAAAATGTAACTAAATGCGTTGTACAACAGCACATGAGTCCATTTAAAAATTAAAAGTTGACGTCTCCTGTGGTTAAAACAAAAGCGCAAATTAAATTTTTTCGTTTAAAGCTTAATTTATGTTGGCGCGATGCAGGTTTCATGTAATTACATACGCAAGCTTAACAAACCATAGATCAATATGAGCAAGGAAAAACAGTTATATTCGGTTAGTTCACAAGCGAACTCCAAAATTTTGTAAATAGTATAAACTGCAGTAACACTCGTTATGACCTATGGTAGAAACAAGACCAAGTACATCAAAAATAAAAATAATACTTGAAACAGCTGAAATGAAAACAGAAGAATAGCTGGAAAATTGTTAATTGTTGTTCTCGACAAGTTCTGTCACAGGTTAAATGTAACGGAAACAGATCAAACCCGTAAAATATTATAAATATACCGGGACCGGGTGCTAGCGGTTAAGGGTGAACATAAGTATTTAAGATGGGAATTTTATGCAATTTCCAGATCTCCTGTTCAGTTTACGGCAAAACAGAATTAAAAGTTGCATACAAAACAGTTTTAATTATTTTTAATTATATATAATTAAAATTATAAAAAAAATCTGTTAATTCGTAGCAATATATTTATTTATTTAAACAATGAGCGAAATAATGCAATGTTCAAATTTCGGTGTCTAGATAAACTAGATAAAAATCAAGGTGGTGTATGTTGGGGTGGGCATTTGTTTAGAGTTTGGTGCGGTTAAGACGACGTGGAGTGGTATGGGGCGGTGTTGTTGGCGTCGGCGGCGGCATCGCGGCGTCTCGCTTGGGCCCGGCTGCCTCGGCGCGTGACTGAGATAGATAAGAGAAACGCTGCTTCAGGAATTTCTATTATCTGTAACAGACAGACGGCATTGCGGCCGACACCTCGTACTTCGCACTGCAAAGCGATGGATGAACCTCTGGCCCAGGCCCAGGCCCTGCTGCACTATTCCCTACCTCATTATGCCCTACTCTGACACAACACATAAATAAATACATACACAACACACGCTATTGTCATACCTAAAAAAAATTAGACGAACATTTCACCACAACCTGAAGCAGCCTCATATATAACAAGGAATTCATTTAAGAACCAAAAATTATTGACTTATATGTATCAATTCTGAAATTCTGGTTTTATGGAGAAAATGTGATGAATGTTTTATGAATCGTGGTCACAATTCAAAATGAGTGGTAAAAAGAGAAATTTGTTAACACTTTTGTGCTATTTGAAAACTCAACTTGTGGAAGAGTATGTTAAAATATTTCGAAACTGATATCTATTTTGTTTCTTCTACCCTGTAAAATGCATGTTTGACACATAATTGATACCTTTAATCCTTGAAGATAATCGTAAATAGCTTATCGAGGATTACGTCTGATGTATTATAATGAAAAATAAAACTTTCCTTTATATGGTTTCAATACAATTTTATTTAGTATAATACGTTGGTCTTCACAAAATACATATTTTAAATAACTTTACACAATTAAAAAATGTACGTTAGCTTAGGTTATGTTATGTTTTATTGTTATTATTACTATTATTATTATTATTATTATTATTATTATTATTATTATTATTATTATTATTATTATTATTATTATTATTATTATTATTATTATTATTATTATTATTATTATTATTATTATTATTATTATTATTATTATTATTATTATTATTATTATTATTATTGCATAGAATTTTTATTATATGTAATAATGTCTAATATACTTCTACATTCTTTAGAACATTTATTAAACATTTTGTAAACCCTCTGGCGAGGTTACAGCTAGGCCAAAATGTGACAATACGAACAATAAAGTAATTTTACTATATTTAGAAAAAATTCATAAAAACGAGTATAATGGCCCGCCAAATATTGACATCAGATTGTAATTGATGACGGCGTTCATCAGCAAGTTTGCCAACTGTAAAACAAAAATGACACTTACATCATTTTTTAATCTGAATTCATACGTTAATTAACAAATCACAATACCTAACTTACTAATTTTGTTTCAGATACTGGAAGCATTCAATCTGCAGTTGCTAGTTTACGTTCGTGTGTTATTGTGAGTAGTGTTTTTTAGTATTTTTTGAAAAAGTGCCATCAATTAAATTTCGGATTATTAACACCAAATTAATGAATTTACTATGATAGTTAATTCGACTTTCATTTTCTGAAATAATCCCATTTATTAGATCTGTTTTGATCTTGTCTTTCTTTTAAGTTTACTCGGTTCACTTATTACATAGGCATTTAATGTGCACCGACTTGAGGTAAGGTTATGTTTGGGTGTATCAGCTCATATGTAAACGTGCATGGTGTAAATTTTCTACATATTAAAGTAAAACAAATTCAGAATTTATTCTCAAATATGATATATATATATATATATATATATATATATATATATATATATATATATATTTTTATCTCCTACAGTATAGGTATATTTATTTTATGCTATTTATTATATATATATATATATATATATATATATATATATATATATATATATATATATATATATATATAATAAATAGCATAAAATAAATATACCTATACTGTAGGAGATAAAAATATATATATATATATATATATATATATATATATATATATATATATATATATATTTTTATCTCCTACAGTATAGGTATATTTATTTTATGCTATTTATTATATATATATATATATATATATATATATATATATATATATATATATATATAATAAATAGCATAAAATAAATATACCTATACTGTAGGAGATAAAAATTTAATTTTATTTATGAGAAATTTTCGTTTTCCGGGAATGGACTGTGTCATATTTTGAGTCAGAGCTCAACGTTTTGCCCGCAGTCGTATGGGGCATCTTCAGGTGCAAGGGGGACAGTACTTTCTTAAACAAGGTTACCCGACGTATAAACCACGCTAGAGGCCAAATAAACCAAGTGGTATTTCTAATGACTCAGATTGTGGAAGCCTACGCAATTATTTAATTTTATTCATATAAAACATAATTTCTTTTTCTGTTGAGTCTTTGATAACTACTTGTAGTTTCGGTACATCTATGTGTCTGGCTTTTCGTAGATGTAAGACTGCTTGCTTAATTTTATTAGTCATTTTATATAATAACACGCTAATAAGCAAAAGTGTGTGAAGTTTCTTGAAATATTTTAAGCTCTGTAGCGAACATTTTACACATTATTTGTAGACCACAATCTATTACAATACTGATCATTATTCACTGCAGACGCTTGTTTTCTAAAATTACATTGATCTCGCTATAATTATTGAGAATAAGAGACCTAGTTCATATTTTTAGAATTTTATATTATAAATCGTCAAAGTAGTTCCCATCAACAATAAAGATTCTTCACATAACGTCAAAATAAATAGCGTGAACGGTAAAAATCATTTTAGCTTCAATACGTATGCGTACGTAATTTTTCGCTGTATTTATATAGCGTTTAACCTTATTTGTCTAGAAATAGCGTCCATCGAAAACTACTTTATATTTGACGTTAAAGCAAACATACCGCACAATTTGTTCATGTAAAAATTTTGAACTATACAATGCTTCATTTAAAGGAGATAGATTTATCTTCGTTAGAGATAATGATCCTGAATATTCATAATGGTGTAGCACAATTTTTTGTAGAAAAAATGTGTTTATACTACGTACCTACCTTCAACTAATGATTTTTGTACTATTATTGTTTAAAAATATATGTGCTTATAAAATAATGAAGTAGTGCCATTATAAAATAAAGTATGTTGTACATAATACAATCCAGTAAATTTATATGCAACAAATTATAATAAATTCGAAATAAACAAAGCTGAAAATGTGATATAAATTAAATTTGTGTAACATGTAATTTTGGGCATACACTAATAATGCTATGGTCATAATTATTATTGACCTTAAACAATATCAACACATATTCATTTTATTATAAAATACTGTTCACAGAGCCTTTTGTTCTAATATGTACAATGTAAACTATAAACTAAACAGGCAGTGAGTTATAATTATTATATTCGACATCTCCAAATTGTATTCACGATACTGCACAATTGCACGCCTTTAGAAGGCAAGCTAAAAACTACTTTTAATTATTAAAAATAAATAAATAAGTAGAGGCGAAAAAGTAGGGATAATATATGGGAGATGTTTCAGTCATTCTAAAGGTACATTCCCAAATGAAAATTAGGTTTATGGTTTTTGTTTAGGTTTAAATAGGTCATTTACAAATGTAAGTTTAAATTACCTGAAAATTAGTTTTGATAATGTACAGACATCTGTGTAAGTGCTTCAAAAACAAGATTTAAATATCGGTAGAGCAGTACTGAACAAGACACCTGTGCGCCGTGACACTGTCATTCGTTTGCCATTTTTGGTTATATTTCAGCAATTTAATTATGACAGTCTCCATTTTCTTCTCACATTTGTTTAAAAAGCTGAATCCTCCAAGTGGATAATAAATAAAGACGGGTGTATATATCTATATCATTTCAGACTCGTTCTCATTGGTGAAGTTTGTGACGTCAACCTAAATCGTAAACCTAAAGTTTGGACCTTACAATTTTTAGCTTTATGATTTGGATTTAGAGACCCTAAATTCTGAAGTGTGAATGGAGTCATTACATAATATGCGGCCAAAATCTTTGAATCTAAAGTATAAACCATAAATCTAAACCTAATTTTCATTTATGAATGCACCTTTATTCGCACCGATTCTAACCTTCAGTTTAATTCTTAACTAAGTAATGGTTAATAAACATTCACTTTAATTAGAGGCGGTAGGATCGGACCTAAATAAAAAATATTGGTCAACATTGATAATTGGTAATTACAATTACCAAAATTAGTTTTATTGTTCAATATAAATTTGGGGCCAGAGTCTTTAAATCTAAAGTATAAACAATAAATCTAAACCTAATTTTCATTTGTGAATGCACCTTAGGACAAGAAAATTCCTAATATACCCCTGTCCGGAAACAAAACGTCTCGGATTTTCTGAAGCATATTATTAATTTGTTCAATCACGTTTCCTTAGCAATTGTCATAATTTATTGGGACCGTAATAAATTTGGATTTATTCTGACTTTATGTAGAAGTTTTTGTTGTAGTAATAAACGGTTATACAAAACAAACTCAGAGTTAGACGATATGCATTTAATGTTCGGACGTGCACATAGTAATGTATTGGCAGCTAAACGTTTCTATGGACAATTCTTTCCCAATTGAAGACAACCAGAGGAAGAATAATGTTCGTATCCATTGATCGTCTTTAAGAGAATAGTACATTCGTGTAATATAAAGATAAATAACATATTATAAATGTAAACATTACTAAAAAAACTTCCAGCGATAATAAAATTATTTAATATTTAATAAATTACTACGCATACAACTGACTATATAAACTCTAATTCGTACTAGCTAATAAAATAACAGATTCTACATCTATCTACAACTCTTTTCATTAATGATTCAAGAAGAATATACGAAGCGAATGAGCAAAACATGCAAAATATATTTAAATCACACCACAATGAGCGAGCCGTATACACAGTACAATTTAATTGGTTATTTCACACAGAAATACCAAGCTTAGGCTAAGTTACTAAGGCACATCCCTACCACCTCTAGTTAAAGTTACAGCTATAGTGTTAACCAACAGTTATGTTCCAAAATTGTTAATCAACCGTTATGTTGCAAAATTGTTCTTACCATCTTTAGTTTGAGCTAACTAGAAGTTAAAACTGTTGTTCGTATCGCTTCTGCAGTTTAATTTTTAACTAATGGTTAATAAACAGTCACTTTAACTAGAGATGATATGATTGGGCTTAAGAGAAATGAACAACAAATAATTATACAAGATCGAATCAGGGTTTGACTCTAACTGTACGAGTATATTTATCTAAGGTGGGAAGAAACCAATGAATCTCTAACCCTTAGTTTACAATCTGGACACATATTCTACCTAAAATTTCGATAGAACTTGATTGTTTGGGGAGATTATATTGTTTGTTAGTGTATACAAGCTTCGTGGTACAATCGACCACACAGCTAAAGTGCCGTTTTATAACGAAGGAAGTTATCTACTTCAGGGGTCACTTTTGAAAATTGGAGTTAATTTTAAATTTTCGTAAATTCGAATTCAGGCATAGTTTGAATCACAAGGTAGTTGATAAGTTATAGATGTTTATTGAAAGAGCCCTGAGCAATATAAATGTCTTGACACTTTTAAAAACAAGGCATTTACGTAATCTTAAATCTCGAAATGAAATTAGAGTACGGAGTCTTAGTCTTAGTGGTTGTCTTAAGAATTTACGTCGAACAAATTAGCTCTCCTTAATTGCATCTGGCTAAAAGATTGGACTTGTAAAAAAATGAATAAAGTGTGGTGCGGCGGAAGCAGAGAGAAAAAGGCAGGGCAGCATGAAAGCTACGCTACCGGCTACCGCTACGAGTAGTTCTACCCCCAAACAGGGTGTATGCAAAGGCAAACTCCAAATGAAATTAATACGCACGGAAAAATATATTCATCCCTTTAATGAAACATCGTTATTGTGCCTTCTCACGCCATAAAGCCACTAGGCCTTTTTAGCAATCACCTACATGCTTTCATTATAAACCTATATTTTACGCATTCAACACACTGTTAAACACTTTTTTAATCGCATTTTTTTTTAATATTTTTTTTGTTTCTTCATACAATGACTCATTTCTCTGATTTTTAAAAAATAATGAGCCATGAACTAGCACTTCATAATGATGTAGACTTGTAGACATATACAATAATGCAGGTAACACCACTAGAAGTTCTATACCAAGTTTTGTTCTGCAAGAACAAGATGAACTATAGTATATTAAAGAACGTGTTTTATAAGACGTTTTTTTCGCACGCTAACGCTCGTTTTCTAATTGACAAGTGCGAAAGAAAGTCTTATAAAATGAGTTCTTTATACTATTTTTTTATATTTTGCGCCTTCTACAATAACATTTACTTACTCAATTTGTGATTATATTTGTAACCATTTGTATATTTTCATGTAAATAATCTTCCCTAAATAATAAAAATAATAATAATTTCGACATTATATTATTAAAATGAATTGTCAATTAACTAAAAATAAATTAGGTAAAAATGGGTTAAAGAAACGTCATCTAGTACCAACCGTATAAAACAAAAAAATGTGTATCGAAATGAAGGTCATTACGATACGCAATTACGTATCGTAATGACTTCATTATGAACGCAAAATATAAAAAGAATTTTTGTGCAAACGTGATTAAAAAATTTTACGTAATGAGCGAAATATGAATTTTTAAAGTTTAGGATTTGGCGTGTGACGTTTCATGTTTCATGCTTGGGACATGAAACGTCACACAAACTTTCAAATACTTGTAGTTTGTGAGCGAATTAATATTTAAACAGTTTTATTTTTCTCACTAATACTCATTGATTTATGTATATTTGCACTCTTTTATATCTAAGATAGTTAAATTTTGACTAAGGAATAGTACCCTATTCGGGTTCATGTATTACTGCTTCGCCATCTAGCGGCGTTTCTTCATATGTTAAATACTGACGTCATTTTACGGCGCCATTATACAGACCGCTTCAAAATTAGTGTAATTTAAAACATATCACAAACATAATTTTTTTACCGACAGAATATTTTTTTTGTTCCTATTTCATCTAAGTTTCAAATAATACATATAACAAAATTATAAAATTTGATTTATGCATGTCAACTATTATATTATTAATACACATATTTCTGTCTGGTCGCAAATCTGAGGACTCGGGTGCGATCCAGACCGACTCTTGTGGTGCATTCTCTGCGTCAACAATAATTACCTGTAAGGCCTGGTAAACGACCGCACAGTACAAATATGTCATCATTGTTACCGATATCTGTGTACAAAGCAGATTGGCACACCCAGCAATGGGTAATATGTTTATGTTATATTTACCGAAATTATATAAGTATGTTAATTTTTATATATCAGCAGGTGTACCTATATTTTTGCCGGTACTGTATTTACAGTGTATGCGGCTAAAAAATTTAAAACAAAGTTTTTCCTACACAAAAGCTTCGCGAGAGAAAAATATTGCAGGATCTTAAATTTCCTTATAATGAACGGCGCTTTATGGTTCGATTTAAATGAAAACTTTTTTAACTAACACTTCCATAAAATCCATCACTCATTCTAGAACAAAAATACAAATAAATCCGTAACAAAGGAGTATTATTTACCCCTCCCCTTTCAAAAACTTGAAATTAATTACCCGAAAGTAAGGCCCGACCGCTTCCCTCCATAGAATGAATAAAAATGATACTGGGGACAGCTCGTTCCCTAGTGTCCACTTCCACGGAAATACCCGAGAGCTTGACGACGCATGCCGACCAGCCACGGAAACTGACGACCGTGCACGGAATGATAATGTTGTCCTGGTCCTGCGAAAGGAGCCAAGCAGCCAAGGCGCAAGAAAAGACTCCGACACGACTTTTCCCTATTTTATTACACGCCAGCAATTAATTTTACAAGCTTTATTTAATTCGACATTCTTCAAGGATTACAGGACTCTATAAAAAGGAAGGAAATACGAACTGCATTAGAATAAGAAACAGAAACGTCTGCAACATAACAATCAAGAGCACGACGCATCCTCAATTGAAGTACATCTCAATTTTTAAGATCTTTTCTTCATTTATTTTTAAAAAGCTGAAATAAATTAAATTAGAAAAACTCAGAGAACACACTATACTAAAAGATATAATTCGTCATTTCCTAATGATGAATTACCCGTACCGGACAAAGAATTTAGGTACTAGGCGTTATTTCACGGGCAATAAATATCCATAGAAACTATATAGAATCAGCGAATAAGAAGTAACTTTTACAGTAGAAACCTGTAATGTCACTGTAACACACTGGATAACCAAAGAATAAAGTTACTTAAAACCATTAACAGCTGTCAAACTTAAATTGATAACCTACAATTTGAAATATAAGCAGAGTTTACTTTTAACGAAATATAGGGTACGTTTTTTTATTGTCACCAGAAAACTGCGATGTATCTACTTTGTATGACGTCTCAACTGCTGTTAACTGTTTGCAGTTCTGCGAGGAATAAACAAACAGTATCCTGCGGCAGCAACAACAAAGTTATGATATTTGTCAAACGCCAATTCATCAGACATTATTAAAAGTTATTCAAAATGTTTACTATTGCTAGAAATGCTACTAAAGTAGTTATTGAAGATTAATATCTTTGGTTATGTTGGTTTCGTTTCGCGATAACTTTCAAATACTGTCTGCGCATGCGTACATCCAATGCAACCTTTTCAAAGCTGGATGCATAACTGCGCGCAGTCAACGAGTAGAACTGCTCTGCAGTTAAATAAAAAAACACTGTCCAGCTGCATAACAGATGCATCTATCTAATAAAAAAACGACTATCTGCAAGTTAATATTGCAGGGATACATATATGCGGAATAAAAAAACGCGCCCAATATATTAAAGAATAGGAGGCATACATAATACAATTACAGGGACGGTAATGAAGGTAAGAATACTTAGAAGTAAAGTGATAAGAGAAGTTTATATTGTTTTACAATAATTCCTCGACATACCTTTAACCACACTATTGAACTTCCATCCGATTGACAACTTCAGGGGACGTACCTGCATTGTTAAACTTCAAATTCCAACTTAATGGTACACAAGAAGGATATAAAATTACACAGTTTTTATTTAAACGTCAGAATGTGAAAATTTTTACTTTCACGTTTATAGCAAAAAGTGAACAAATACGAAAGTATCCATAGCAACAGAGCAATTGAATTGTACTTTACGTAAAATCTCTTTTAATTAATGTAACTTCAGGTAGTAAATTATTTTTTAATAAATATCTTTTGAAAAAAAAATGTCATTCGGAATAAAAGTCATTTTTACTCTTAATAACACAAACAATAAATAAATATAAATATATCATCACGGCTTATTACTCATTGCTGGGTGTGCCAATCTGTTTCGTACACAGGTTTCGGTAATGATGATATATTTGTACCGTGCGAGCGTTTACCAGGCGTCACCTCACGGGCACTCTTTGCTGGCGTGGAGAGTGCACCATAGGGGTAAATTTTTGCCATTTAAAATTCGAAATATTTGGCGTCGGTCGGGATCGAACCCGGTTCCCCAGATTCGCGACCAGACACTCAGGCACAATATACCGTTATATAATTTTTATCTATGTCCGGTAACCCTTTGGACTCCATTTTTTTCTTCTTCTTTGCCAAGTTACCACTGAGACCTGAGCTAGATTTAACTAGTGGAGACACTTATTCCATAAAATAAATTGCGAATAGCCCCAAGTCTGCATCTCTACCTATTTTTAAGTTATTAAAACTAAAACTCATATACACCCATTTTTGCTTAAATTTTTCAAAAATCCACTTTATTAAACTTTTAGATACATCTCTAAGTGCTGAATCTAAATTTTTAAACCGCAAATTAATACCTCTTAGTTCCGGAGATATTTATATGATAACAGACCCAAAAATATACATTTTTGGACAATAATCAAAAAATGGATAGAGAAGATACATGCACCAATCGATTCTACGGGAAAAATTACAGAAGCATGCAAATTTTCAAACTTTTTGAGCAATGAATACAATTTCTATAGGAAAATAACTGAAAATGGGAAAAATTTTGGTAATTTTTATTTTTTGATGGTGCAAATTGATCCAATGCGACAAATTTTGTGAAAATTGGTCCACCTATGTTATTTTGTCCAGAAAATCGAATGGCGAAGTCGTCAGTCTCGTACCTCCACTCATTTTTGGGTTATAATAACCCAGAAAAGGGTAAATTTCTAAATGTAAATATATAAAATTGGAATTTTGATACTTTTGAAGATTTTGGAGAAACTATGTTGGTGTATTATAACCTGATTGGGACAAAAGCTGCGCGTATATATAATACATTTATTTTAATTTTGATTAATTGTTAACACTTGATGTACCATAAATTCCATAAATAAATAAGTTCTACCTCATATAAATCTCTACGATGTATTTTTTTTTCAATTATTCCAACTTTGCAACTTCTAAAGTTATAGTCCACCAATAAAACAAGAAGTTGATAGTCGATTAGGAGCATCCATCAAGCTACTAACCGTGTTCACAGTTTCTTGACTCTATAGATTACAGACGAGTCTACGTATCCATGGTGATAAGCCATTAGCTAGATAATATTATTCTAAGAACAGTGGCGGGTCGTATCCTAAAACTTTGGGAAGCGACATTTCGTAGAAAAATTGAGAATTACATCTGTACTTACACAGTTTATGCGATGTCTTGTCTTCTCTTTTATAGAGGAATGACAAAATTTTATTTGCAAGAACGTTTGTATATGATATTTAAATTGTTTTGACTAGAATAATTTAAAAATTATAAACTCTAATACGATTTTATTTAAATTTCTTGCTTTATACTATTTTCCACTATTTATTGTCAATACCAAGCAGACACACACGCGACCTCTTGTATTAGCCAATGAAGACTTACAAAATATGCCCAATGAAATTAATATATAGTATTCTCCACGAAGAATGGCAATGCGCAATAAAAAGTGTGTTTCTTGACATATGTATGTACGTAATTGAAGTAGTTTCTTTTGGCCACACAAATTATACTGTTATAGAATCATAAGGCGACGTATGTCGTAACTCTGTCCACGAAATAATTTGGAACTGTCAACATAGTTCGTATACATTGGCGTATATTTTAGCTTTTTGAGTCTCGTGTTAATATAATTAATATTTCATTAATAATGCATTAAAAAACTATCGGAAAGAGCTAGAATAATTGTCATGTCTGCATGTGCAGAAGAAGATAGATTCCTAGTAGGTGTATGTACATATTATAGAGCGAAATTTAAATATTTCTGAACTACCTGTAATAATATTACTCAATGCCATTCTTACGTGAAGAATACTATACAGGGTATTTCCTATACAACAACCAGTGCTTTTTTGGGTGAACTATTAACTGTAGAAAAATATTACATACAAAAATAATTAACATAAAATTCAACCAGTGGTTCTTAAACGGTAGATCCAAATCATATTTTTTTAAAAGGTCATCTATGTAATTTTTTAGTCCATTTAACGATATAAATATTATAAGCTTATGTAACAATTATTTCGAGATAATTGGTTTTAAAATCAGAAATAAAGTTATAATATTCACGTAGGGGTCATTTTTGTGCTAATTAAAATTTGAAATAATTTTTGACGTCAGTCTAGATCGAACCCGGGTCTCCACATTCGCGACCAGGCATTCTGGCACACGATCATTTTAGATATAAGAAAATAATGTACAAGCGTAAGCTAGAAAACAGTTGTATCAATAGTTATGTGTTATATAGCTTGCCTACTTCAGTACTATAACATTATTTCTAATTTTTAACACAATTTTTCTCAAAGCAATTGTTATACAACCCTATATAATATTTATATCATTGAAATCAAGCAAATTCTTTATCTAATGGACTAAAAAATTATATAGGTTACTATTTAAAAAAATATAATTTTGTTCTACGGTTTAACAACTACTGGTTGTATATTCTGTTTGTTATTACTGATAAATTACCCCATATTCCTGATCCTTATATATATATATATATATATATATATATATATATATATATATATATATATATATATATATATATATATAACATTTTTCTCTAAAGTCATTAGTTCACTTAAAAAAGCACTGGTTGTTTTAAAGGAAAAAAACACCCTATATAAATTGATAGTTATCATATTATTTCTCAGAGTAAAGTTCATTCTCTTGAGATTGAATTCAAATACTTAAATAAATCAAAAATTAAGAGTGTAAAGTTTCTGATTGTCCTTTGATATCGTCATTACCACCAAATCATAACTGACTCTAACAAAAAGTTGCGTTTCAAATTGTAAAAATATATCGTCATTGCCGAAATCTGGTTAAACAGAGTAGCGCAGTGCAAATCGAACTATACTCCGTGTCTGGCAAGAAACTGCAAGTGTAAGACATAAATCGTTCACTAGTTCAGAATATTTCACAGATATTACACGGAAGAGAATACAAAACGTGTAAGGAATACTTTGCAGAAGTGAAAATGGTGTTTGACTTCAGAGTATCACGAAACTAGATTTTTTACTTTAAACGGAAAATATTGCTGTATTTGAAAAATAGATTTATATATTGTTGTCAGCAGAGAGTAATATTTCATTCGTGTTGCAAAAAAGATAGAGAAATATAAAGTATATAAGTACCTTAACAATTTGCCGAAAGAAAAATGGTGGAGGCGGCACATACCTAGAACAAGAAAAACAGTATTAATTTAATATAAAAGAAATAATTTAAATGAACACCAAATTGTATTGAACACGGTTCTGACAATTTTAAATATTGATACTAACATTAATTGAGCACAAAAATAATTAATGAGCACCAGAAATATATTTACCAAGCATAAAAAAAAAGTTTGTTACCATAGCAAAAAAATTTAAAACATAAAAATAGTACCTACTTATTTTAAATGCTTCAGTTAACAAATATATGTCTTTTGATTTATGTTGCGTAAATATTTTTATACTCCAATAAGAAATACAAAACAATTCAATCAAATATGACGTTTAACAAAAAAATATTGTTGATTTTGCACACAGTTCGTTATATCCTGGTTCTAAACGAAAAATCGATTAAAATATAGTTCATTATATATTAAAATATATATCCGGGCTTGTTAGGTAAGAAAAAAAATAACATTGAACTTATGGTCGTTTCTTTCATGCCTTTAAAAGTGGTTCCCTGTACGCAACAGTTCGTTATAAATAAACACCAATATACCTAGTCTACTTTTTTATGGACCATAGGAAGTACAATGGTAAAATTTTCATATGGCTGCAATTTGTCTTATTAATTTTAGTTAAAAGTAAATACATAAAATGTTCAGAATCTGCATCTCGCAAGTCTAAAATTATTATTTACATGCGTTTCGTCAGCAAAAGAGAGGCAAAATAAAAAGTTATAATTTTTATCTATATTTACAGAGTGCCATGAGCAATAACAAAATATTAACAATTGAATTGCGTGAGTTTGGCAGATGACAACTGTCATAAAGTTGTAACAATTATTGATTTTATTAAATTACTTATCAGTGACTACGTTTATCTCGACGTTTGAAGCCGCTTCAATTTAGTAAATCCCTTTTCAATTTTCGAAATAAACGATCGAGATTAATATTTCAAGCCGCTTGAAAATGTCAAGTCAAGCCTATAAAATAACAGGCTTGGACTTACGAAGCAGCTTGACTTTTGTCGAAATAAACAGTGAAGCTTCAAATAATGTAACTACGCATGCGCACATCCGCAATATGTTGCAGTGTTACGAAATTCATATCATTTGTTAGTTGTTTACATTTTACCTCATTTAAATAAGTCGCGACATAAAACTAAAAGCGAAATATTTGGAGCGATGAAGAAATGAATGTTTTTTTAAATATTTTTGAAAGAGAAGACAAAAAACAACATGACAATTTTTAGATTTTGGGGTTATATATCCAAGATGAAATTAGATCATATACCTCTCCCTGTCTCCTTGTCTGTCTGCATAATCGAGTATTTTTTTCGTCGATACGAACTTAAAGAAGATTGAAAATAACTCAATCCAATTTTCAATCCGCTGAGATAAACCAATAGGATTTTTCAAGTCATAATATACCTGAAGCCGCTTGAATTATTGAGATAAACGTAGTCATAAATCATGGATACATTTACCATCGCAGAAAAAGACCAATGAAATAATTTAACAATTAAATATCAATTAATAAACTCAAACAATACGACAATCCAATTGTATGTTTTGTCTTGCATGGCACTCCATAAAAAGCTTGAAAACGGCTATTTTATTTTATGTTTATCTTATGACAAGAACCTGATATATCAACAAATTTAAGCTCATTTGCAGTTTCTAATTCTAATATTTTACGTATTATTTATACTTTTGTTCTAAATTTAATATGGGAGAAATTACAGCCATATAGAATTTTTAACGTTGTATTTCCTATAGTCAGGCTACTGCATACAGGATCACATATTTAGCATCCGACAACTAATAGAAAGAACGCTACATTTCAGCAGGGAACTCTATATATGTTTCATTGATGTAGAAAAGGCGTTTGATAGAGTGAACAGAAAAATACTATGGGATATACTTAAAAGAAGAGGAATAAGTAATAAATTACTACAAGCAATCATATCCCTTTACAAAACCAGCAGGAACTATATACGTACTAGCAATACTATTTCAAAAGAATTTGTAACGACCCAAGGCCTAAAACAAGAAGGAAACGTAAGTCCGTTATTATTTGTAATATATATATATATGGATGAAATATCGAAAAATGTTAATCAAACTAAAGAAAACACCAGAGGGAAACTTAAACCTTAAGAACATTAAAATATCGGAAGCTTTATTTGCCGACGACATGGCCATACTCGGAAGTACAGAAGACAATATACAAACAAATGTGGACGAATGGAAGGAAGAATTGATGAAATCTAACATGACAATTAACATAGGAAAAACAAAAATAATGGCAATATCCAGAGAAGACAAAACAATAAAGATAAAACTGACCGGAATAATAATTGAACAAGTCGAAAGTTTTAAATATCTAGCGAGCATAATTAAAAGTAAAGGAGGATGTAATGCAGACATAAACAATAAAGTATAAGCGGCGTCTAGAACTTATCACCCCCTGAGAACAGCGATATTTAGCCACAGAAATGTAAGCAAAAGGACTAAACTAACTGTTTAAAAAACTAATCTACTACCAATTTTGATATACGGAAGTGAATAGTTGGTATTTAGCCAAAGAGAATACAGCAAAATACAAGGCGGTAGAAATGAAGTGCCTCAGACAAATAGGAGTGACTAAAGTGGATAAAATAAGAAACGAAGAAATAAGACGAAGATTCGACATAAAATCCACCCAAAAAATGATAGAGAGAAGACAATTGTAATAGTTCGGCTATATTATAAGATTGCCAGATAACAGACAAGCAAAAACTATATGGAAAGCTCGAACAACAAGGAAAATAAAGAGAAGAAGACCTAGGAAAACGTGGGAAGATACTTTAAACCATATACTGAAAGATAAGAAAATTACAAATCGAGAAGCATATGATGAGGATTTGACTATATATATGGTCCATAAAAAAGTAGACACCCGGTATAATAAACCACTACTGAATTCATCAATAGAATCCTAATCTCTATTTGTAACAACTGATTTGCTTATGATATGACTCACGCAGTTTTTTTTCCGTTTTCCAGCTCTCTGTAATATAGTATTGACTACGTCACAGCTTTCAAGGTTTATCTATGGCGCGCAGATAGCAGTTTTCCAAATGAAGAAAAAGTATCCGTAAAAATATTTTAATGCTTTTTGTTGTAAACTAATGAATTTTATTATTATAATTATATTATATATTTAAGGCTTATGTCCCTATTCAGCCGTTTGCCCTAAAATTTTAAGGAAATTTGCTGTAAAGTAAGTACCTCAGTTCCGATTTAAAAATGCAGAGTTTTAAAGCTTTAACCCGCGCGGCTATCCTCACTTGTTTTAGTGAAATTAAAAATATACGGTTTAGTAATTTGTGTTGTGTCGTAGTTTTGCGAAAGTTCGGATGTCTCCAATATTCATGTAAGCATTGTGTAAATCGCTTCAAGTAGGTAGGGTGCAGCGTAGCTCGATGTTCACATTTCAGTTATTTTCATGTCTGCAAAGGAAATGTCTCATCTATTACGGATGTCATGTAGACGTGTCATTTACCTTGAGTTTGCGCGTGTACCGTGCTATCTCCTCCGGAAATAATTGAATTCGTCATTCATCTTAACAAATGCAACCGGGTAATTGATGACTTCACTTCAAATCAAATATTAAACGCAAAAATGTCTTATTAGCTTATTACCAACACTTCACTTCCAACATATTACAAGGAAGGTATCCATAAATGTCTTTAATATCTGCACTATTAAACATGTTATTAAAGCATATTTCATGCAATTATTGTCAATAATATTGACAGCGTGAGTACGGCGAATGAAAATAAGAAATAAAAAGAAAAAATATTCTCCTTGTACTTCTTATTTTCTTTTATATTAATATTTATTAAGTAAATAAATATATCTTCACGGCGTATTATTGGGTGTGTTAATTTAATTTATAACGAAATATCGGTAATGGTATAGTAAGTAATTATCAATGATGTCTGAGGTTAACACTGTATTTTCCGAGGGCTCTGGCTCGAGTTATGTACGTTGACCGAAAGGCATTATTGTTCGTTTAATTTCCGTGGTGCCTTCAACGTTTAATATCTTGCTATATTTTTTAATATTTACGGATTACGGGTCTAAAAGTTTTAGTAAAATTTAAGAAGTTGGTGGGCTATGAAAGCTTCTACTTGTTTTTTAGGCTTTATCCCAGTGTAAATATCAATTTCTTGATTACATTACCATAGCAACAACTCATAATGCCCTTGAGCAAACATTTTCTGTTATCGGTGTAATACTTACATATGTATATGCCTGCAGCATATCGCAGACATAATAGTTCAACTTATTAATGTATTATTTATATCTCTGTGCATCGTAATATTTGAATTTGTGTTACTTTCCTATATTTTATTTTCCTTTTTTATAGTTGACACTACTGTAATTTTATTGAAATTTTGTTTAGATTGTTTTTTAGTAATAAAGTAATATAAACTACATAAAGTATATTTAAATTTAATTACATGGAGTCCCAGATATTATTCGAATCTCAAAACACCATAACGGTGGTTGGAAACGTAATGATGATTGTTTAAATAACGTAATTACGAACACCCGTGGTGCTACCACACCACATTGACATTGATATGTCCCCCTTACTGCACTTTACCCCTTCCCATGGTCACTTGTCAATCTCAAAATTTTGGAACTACACGATATTGCTATTGCTTTATTTTTATTGCTATGTAGAAATTATTGACTTGATAGAAAGCGACAATATAAAGTTGTTGCTTTAACCATATCGTGCAATATATTTTTGACAAAAAATGCGAAATCAACCTTCGAAAACAGTTTACAGAATAATTTTCGTCGTATTCTCTGTAAGAACCGACTTTACTAATCAAAACATAACCTTAAAAGTGTACAAAGTCATTTTGTAAATGTATTATTATTAGGTAAAACTTGAGTATACGTAGTATATTGAAAACTATAATAATAATGAATTTTTTTTTTAGATGAATAGACAAATGCATGTTCAACCTAAACACTATAGTTTATTACTTGATTATCTACAACTTCATCCGTAAGTTGAAATTGATTGTGGATAGATATACTGTAACTATGTCCAATTAATTTTTGATAAATATCAGTAAGATAAAAACTTAACGCGGCAAATATGTTTAATTCAGGTGTAATAAATATTGGATGGTTTGAATTTGACATATATGGCAAAAGCTGATGAATAAAAATATGTATAAGTTCCTTTCTAAGGTGAAATAGACTAATAAAAAGGATATCATCTAAAGTAAATTGATTACTTTGAATTCTCATTATTCTGCGAATTAAATTGAAGTCTCGTAATAGTCGTTTTTGGTTTTCGTTATTCAAATGATTGTATGCGCATGCGTGTCTACACAATGTTTTTGAAATGTACGTAAATTTATCAATCCAAGCCGAAGATATCCGAATCATTTATCAATTATTTATTATCAATACGGTATAGTACAAAATAGCAATTGGCTTGAGTAGGATTTGGTCGTTTTATATATCAAGTCGATGTCAATTACAATATGGCATGGTTCCACCACCGGTCTGTGAGACCGCCGCGACTTCTCGTGTTATAAATATTCACGCGACACTGTAGAGTTAACGAGAAAAATTAAATTTTTGAACTACTTTTATTTCCTTATGTAATATTGGGTGTACGTTATTTAAACTCTATGAGACCATCTCTCTTGCCATTATCTGCCATTGGCTGCTAAAACTTATTTGTCGTCACAGATAGTGTGATTTAGTACCGATTCAAATATATGGTATACATTTTCCATTGTTTAAATTGCTACTGCATTCAACATACACAGATATTTGAACAGAAATTAATATTGAAGAATACTCTAAAGAGTATAGAACGTACTTATTTATTATTATATTATATTATATTTTTTGTAAGATCTTATTGTATATTGTATTATGATCTGTAAACACAAGCATGATTGAACAAGGTTACCCTTCTTTGCTAAAAAATTAACAGTATAATGCTGTTTCACTTCACTTAATTTCTTATTGTCAAACTTTTATAAAAACTGCAAAATTCAGATTTAACCAATTTGGTAAATTAGCAGACAAATGCCGCAGTAAATTGAATGCAAAAAATTACAATTGATTTTTTGTAAGATTTTTAGATTTCGTTGAATGTAAAAGTTTAAATTACTAATGAGTAGTGTTTTTCGGCCCTTAGCTGAAATAATATTTGGTTGCTTATTATTTATATGTTTAATAAGGCTAAGTATACGTAATCTCCTTAATCTTGCTGTTTGTCCAATTTGCGGTAATCCGTCCCTGGTTGAACTTTGAAGTAAGGTATCCCTTTTTGCTGTTCTGTCTGCTAGTTCTCACCACATTCTACGTTTAACCTGATCAATAAAAACTAATAATAACAACGACCCAGCCTTCCATATCAAGTTTCTCAGCACTTACAAAATATGCCCGATGTTGTTGCCGTCTGCTGTCAGCATCAACTGACGTCCTTACTTCAAAAGATAGGAACTGTAATTATTTTAAGGGTATTTTTTTTTGTAATATGGTGTAGTGTTTTGCAAATTAAACGGCCACATTCACATAAAAGAATTTAACAATTTCAGTAATATTTTAACAAAGGACTCTATAGTCGTGTTCTTTTCGACCGATATGGTACATTGTGGTATATTTTGTATTAAATCTATTTTGAAACTCTTATTTGTATTATAAGTTTTATTATTAAAGATACATTCACTTTTGCTTTAGACCCTGCTTAATTTACACTTGACGTAGTCAAATGTGCCACTTATAAATTTATGCCATTTACAAGCACCATACTTGTTTCTGAAATTTCGGTGAAACATATACGGGATGTCTTAGGCCGACCGACACAAGGGAGATTAACATGTGAAATCAGTTAATTGTGAATAGTATCTTCCCAGTGTAAATATTAAGCTGAAATTTTGTATACTCATTTGAAGATATTAATTCTACGAATTGCAGTTGAAATTAATCAATTTAAATATGTAATATTAGAAAAAATTAAGAAAATTTGTAGAATTTGCAGAATTATTGTTCGTATACAGGATAAAATGGTTACTAAGTAACAGTACAAATAGCAAAGTCATAGCGAGTGCGCTTGGTAATAAAAATAGCTCGGAGAGACTGGGTTCGAAACCAGCCAGCAGCAAAATTTAATTTTTATTTTTAACTATTCAAAATACGTTTTATTATTAATATGTTTTTAATCTTTTATTGACCTTTAATAAAATATAAACATTATTTAAAGCATAAATTATACGTATTTTGTAAAATTTGTATCACATTGAATACAATATACAGTTAAATAATTATAATAAATATTTATAATAAAAAATAACGTATTCATTTTATTAAATAGACCTTTTCAATTTAACGGCTATCTCTTCCTATCGCTACAAATAGTAAGTAAAATGGCGCGAACAACTGCCAGTTGGGTTGTCAAACGAAACGTCAATAATATTGCAATCATTAAAATACCTGTATTCACGGTGATAATTTGCATCGTTAGGCATTTTAGCCCCAATAAAAGCTTTTATAACTTCTTTCAAGACGCATTTTGTAGTTTTCAAACACTTTTCTCGCATTTTACGTCTGATTTTTTTAGAAACACACGCCATAGATCTCAGATGATCTTACTATGCGCAGATTCCCATTGCGCATATTTCTATCTCTTTAAATTTAAAAGGTCCATTGCAATAAAAAATTAAAAATATATTAACAATAAAAATTATTATGAGAAGTAAAAATTTAAAATAAAATTTTGCTGCTGGCTGGTTCCGAACCTAGCCTCTCCGAGTTTTGTTTATGACCAAGCGCACAAGCTACCACTATGCTATTTAAGTTGTTACTCGGTAACCATATTTTCCAGGATATGAATAACAGTCTTGGAAATTCTACAAATTTCCTTATTATTTCTGATATTATCTACACATTTAAATTTACTAATTTGAACTGTGATCCATAGTATTAGTATCCTCCAATTACACAAATTTTCAGCTTAATATCTTGCACTGGGGAGATACTATTCACAATTAACTGATTTCACATGTTAATCTCCTATGTGTGTCGTTCGGCCTAAGACACCTGATATGAGGAACATGATAAAATACTAAAGTCGATAGAATGTTTGAATATTTTATTGGTTTCATTCACTCATGTTGTACTTATTAAAATAAACTAGTATTAAACATCCTCAAATGCAACCATACAAAAACAAACAATTGTCAAATTCAAAACAGTATTAACATCGCCTCCTTTGGAAAAAATACGGCGATCACAATGCGCATGCGCATAACTTAAGTCCACGTGCAATCCCAACCCGAGGTGCGCCCAGTCAAAATTTTTGTTGTAAATGGATACTTGGGAATGATACTGCTTCGCTTGCAATTTTAAACCAGCATGAAATTGTGTGTTCATATTTGATTGTGAATGTACCTACCTTTAGACCAAATGCTTTAGAATAAATTAGAATGCATATGAGAGTAATAGGAAGACAATTACAGCGAAACTGAAGCAAAAATCTAGACTTTATATCAGAATTTACATCAAATGTTAGGTAAGAAATTTATACTAAATTCTACATTAATAATAATAAATATGCTCTTATTATGCCAAATTCTTTAAAATGAGTTGGAGTAATGCAATGAGAATAATAGCGATTTCCAGAGCAATAATCTAAAGCTAATAGCTTATTAGTAGGTCAGGAATTTAGAACAATGCTTAGATTAGGAATTTATGATAAACCTACAAAAACTAACAGTCAATTAAGTTTATTCTTTAAATTAAATTAATATTAACATTTTGCCATTGCATCTTAATTTGTTAACCAAAAATTAGTCCTGTTTTATGATGATTTAACTGTTTGTTACAGACGTCTAGCTAGTCTGACAATTATGTGTTCTGTTTTATCAATAGTTTATTTTGGATTCGGAACTGACAATGTGTATTTGTAAAAAGAAAAAATAATGTTCGATTTTTTTGTTCATAATTTAACTTTAAATTATTTCTTACAGAAACTTAAAATTAATTATCGGTGCAATAATTTCTTTATTTTATATTATCATACAATAATTCTCAGAAATATTAAACTTTTCATTCATAATTTCGTTAGTAAAATTACGTGGCATTCATTTTTGACGTCACCGAATGATGAGTTCTATAGGACGACCAAGTTGGATGAGCTGATATTTCTTTTACTTTTTGTTTCCATTGTTGTTAGTATGATTAATATTTCTTTAATTTTGTAGAGATGTTCAACTATTAATGAATTAATGTAAATTACTGCTTTTTTGCAAACTATAAACAATATCGCCGCGTGCCTGAGTGTCAGATCGCGAATCTGGGGAACCGGGTTCGATCCCGACCGACGTCAAATATTTAGAATTTTAAATGGCACAAAATTGACTCCTGTGGTGCACTCTCCGCGGCAGCAATGAGTGCCCGTGAGGTGACGCCTGGTAAGCGCCCGTACGGTCCAAATATTTCACCATTACCGATATCTGTGTACAAAGCAGATTGGCACAGCAATGGATAATAAGCCATAATGATATATTTATTTATTTATTTATAAACAATATCGTAGTCATTAAATTTTTTTTATCTCTCTATGCACATGTTTGTGAAATATCATATGGAGGTTATTTATGTCAGATGTAACCAAACATTTAATTGTCAAGTCAAGTTCCTTCTTGAGTATCTATGATTGTTTGACCATTGTTAACATGTAAACTTATAAATTTATTATAATTTATAAATAAATATCCGTGTTGCAGGCAAAAGGATTGTGAAATGTTGTATATTAGTTTCAGATTTGGCCACTGGAGGGTAATTCCGCAGCATCGTTAAGTAACTTTACGAGAAAATTTAAATTTTATTAAAATTTCTAAAATTCATAGTTTAAATATTATGTATTTCTAGAAGGTAAAAATGAACCTACATAATTAACTTTACTTACATTTCAGAAAAAAAAAAAAAGTGGAAATACTTCATTGACAAACAATGTACTCGTATTAATTGCCTTGATAACGACAAATAGAAAAAAAATAGAAATTAAATCAAAGTAGGAAAGTATATTTTACATGAAAAAATGTACAAATGTTCGAAAATAAAAGAAAATGTTAAGTTTCTGTCTCTAATTATTCGTGGTCTAGATCTAGCATTCACAACAATTTCTTCATCACTGGACTAGAAAATTATATCATCACTGCATTTAATTTGAAAAATTCTGGAGAAAAAAACTGAAACCTCACAAATGATTGTACGTATCCACAATAACAAGACATAAATTGTTTTCATATTCATACTGTAATTATAAATAGTATTCATCTCATTGTGCCTTTGTGAAGAAAGAGGTTACTTTCAAAAACCGTCTTTATTGCTTTTCAGTTAAACATATCTCGTTGTGTGTCTAAAATCCGTAACGTGTTTCTATTTACAAGAAACAATATTAATTTTCTTCGCTAACAATGCTACTGTACTCGTACTACTCAGTGTGTGTGTGTGTGAAATAAACATATTACTAACATGTATATTTGTGTCAAAGTAATGTTTGGTTTATATGTTTCGTGCTTTCTGCTACGATGATTGCAAAACAATCTTCTTAGTAGTAAAACGGAATGTGCACTCGGTAATAATCACATGTCAAAGGACTTCGTCGTATATTATTATTATTTTAAAAAATTGTTATTTTTCATATTTTATGAAACAATAAAGTATAATTTTACTATTTTTACTTTAAATTCTTCAGTAAGTGCTCTACCGCTTTACGGGACTTAACCTTCTTCTGGACTTTTCAAAAGCCATATAATGAAGGAGATTAAAACTTGTAGGTGTCAACCATAGCATCATACTGCTGAGACATTCCGGGCATTAGTCAGTCGAAGATATTCATTTCACCCTTGTCGACACACGCCAAAGAGCTATTAGCTCTCAGCATCTTTACTGATCCTTCTCCTCTGAAATACCATCTACGTAAGATTGGTATAGCTGAAAACCGTATCTGTCGACACTGCAAAGAGGATTAAGACATTATATGTAAATTTCCAGCTGTATTTCTCTAGTTTGGTATGTGCTCTACTTTATGCTGAATTGGAGCGGATTCTAAAAAAAATTAGAGCACTTAATACTTTAAGTGCCTTGTGGTGCCAACGTGGTCTCACACTTTATTGGTCGTTCTGGCCGCGTGAGACCTATGTGGACTCATAATATCAAGTTACAGGTATTGAATATAGCATTGAAACTAATGTCAGAGGGTAGAGTGCGGCCTGACGTGTTAGAAATCATCATTGGCCTACTGATTTTGTGAGACCAATGTGATTTCACGCGGTCATAAATTTAGGGTTATACGGATAGTAATTTTGGAAGTATATGTGTTCATATTTTGTGAAAAATTTATTTAACATATAAAATACATTCAGTTAAATATTGCAATTGGAGTTATGAACATGGTTCAGACATGAAATGGTATAAGGTATAGGACAATATGAACATGTTCAGACATGTATTGGTGAAGTGGCACGTTGGTCTCCCACGTACTAGACAATTTTAAAAACTGGAGGCCGAACAAGACCTATGTGTCACCACAAATTAATATTGCTCTAATTAACAAAAAATTAATTAATTTCATAATCTAATACCTTATAATGAATTCTTGTAGTATTAGCAACCATTTACAAAAAATGACGGTGGTCCCTAGGACCTATTATTTTTTTTTAGTATTAAGATTCCTCCTCAGAAATGTGCTCTAGTTTCAGTAAAACTTTTTAGAAAAAGTAAAAAATTTAAAGTACAATTATTAATTTACCAATATCATTCTCTGGTAGGTAGGAATTTAAAATTTGTTACTAACAGTATTACTATTATTATTATTGTTATTTGTAATTACAAATTTTATTTGAAATTGCAAGTAACAGCACTCGTAATTGAATTACGAACTATAATAATTGATTGTATATAATACTAATATGTAATTGCTTGTAATGTAATTGTTTATTACAACATTATATACAGTTGAACCTCTCTAACTCGATTATGAACAGAAGATAAAATTTCTTCGAATTATAGAGGTTTTGATATATCGAGTTTTCGATTTATAGAAGTCAAAGTCAAAGAAATGAAATTAAATTACAGATTTTTTGCACTCTTTGCAATAAAATAATATTCATAATATACCATTTATAATTACTACGAGTATATCTCTTACATTATTTCGACTTGTAGAGCGTTTTTCAAGGGAACAAATATAATTTCAAACTGTAGAGTTTTTCGAATTATAAATTTGCTGAATATAAAGAATTATAAATTTTTAATACAAAATAAAGTAGTTATTTAAAAATTTACAATGCATATAATTTTTATATTCACATCAAAATATAGAACACTGTCGCACGTCACCTCATCATAAATATTACATATAGACAGTGTACTTTAATAGTAAAATCAATAAAATATTGTCATTTGAGAATTAAACATAGGTTTTACTGATAATCGAACGATACAAATACATATTGGTAGTTTTCTTTTATTACGATTTCGCGTAAAAATTTACTACTGAAGATGAGAATATTGTTTTCGAAATAGGTACCTACTTGCTTGAATTTATAATGCCACACCAGATATGAATCACGGCCGTTTGTATGAAGATAAAAGACATGTTGAATGAAATAGGCTGCCAGTGGTAACCAAAACTTGAGCTGTAAATATACGTAGTTTTTATTATTATTTTATAAAATTGCTTATTATTTAAGCGTATTTTTAATGGGGTCCTCCACTGTACTAACACATTATCACATGGGTCATTTACATTAAAACTAGACCTTAGAACTGTATGGTAAAAACTATCAAAGTTCAAAAAAGATATTAAAATAATTTGAGTTTTTAATACCATTTTCTTTTTCTACGTCACACTCTATTCTAAATTATTGCTAATTTTAAGCGTTGTGCAATCACCTTTTAACCTCCCGCTACCTTTAGTAAGGGAGGTATAGGGATTGTGTGTGTGTGTGTGTGTGTGTGTGTGTGTGTGTGTGTGTATGTGTGTGTGTATGTGTGTGTATGTTTGTGTGTGTCCGTGTGTGTGCGTGTGTGTGTGTGTGTGTGTGTGTGTGTGTGTGTGTGTGTGTGTGTGTGTGTGTGTTGAAACCTTGTATTTCTACCTTATTCTAATATGGGAAGAGGCCATTAGATTTTGGTGTATATCAGATAACCGGAAATGGCACTTAACTTGAAGCTCAAAACAGATTTTCTTCGAAAAATAGCTTCAAATGTTAATTTTTCAAGATTTGTATTATTAATATAAAAATTAAAGATTATTAAATTTTCTACAGATATGCATAAATACTTTTTCTATATATTTTATGGATAAATTTATAAAATTATCTATAATTTTATTCCCGGAGTCTACGCTTTAAAAAAACAAAACTCCTTAGTTACACAGTTCATATCTCAAATGTATGTAACTGACAGATAAATGTCACTGTCAAAGAACTAATAATTTAAAATTCATAATAGTAACGTTTTAAAAAGAAAATAGTAAATAGAACCATAGTTATATGGAATGGATCTTAATACAGTCTCCGCAATAACTAAATATGTAAGTATGTATATTTGAATTAATAAAAATTTAATAGCGGGAGGTTAGGTGTTAGATTTTTTAAATACTAAATCCATTTTACAGTATATAAATGGAAAAAATAACAACAAAAAAACAACAGAAGTAAACCAAATAACCCTTGATAAATTTATGATGCCACGTCAGACTTCATTCGTTGGTATGAAAATGAAAGATATGTTGAATAACATAGGATGTCTGTGGCACTCAAATCTTGGCCTATTTAGGTAGTTTTTTATTAATTATTTTATTAAATTGTTTATTATCCACTCATATTTACAATTATTGACCACAAAAGTTAACATATGTATAAGTGTTGAAAAAAATTACTTTATATGAATGCAATTATTAGCGAACATTACTGTTTGAGAACAAAATCATCTCTATATCTACGGCACAATATATTAAATAAAATATTTCGGCTTAACGAATACCAATAAAGACTTTTTGATACAACAAATCGCTTTTAGTTTTTGTGAAGTTTTATAAATAAAATCCATGATTAATTATGAAAGTTATTCAAAACAAATTTATATATTTTTATATAAGTTTTGAAATAGATCAATTTATATAACAATATAAGCTTAACATACCTCACAGATTATTTAAAAAAATTATTACGGCTTAACGAATATCAATCAAGTTTCATACAAAAATAAATAATAATAAAAAAATAGTGAAGGTCCCCATTCTGTGTTAACTATACAGGGTGTAAATGAAATAAGTGCATTAAATTTAACCAGTAATGTAACTCGACAAGAGCAACAATATTTCTTAATAACTTTTTCTCGAAATCGCATATTTTTTTAGCATTTTTACCACCCCGTAAATAGACGAGTCGTTCCACGTATTTTTCTAATAATTGAATGCAGTAGCAATAGCTATGAAAAATTTTGTTTTAGCAAATGACAGTTTTGTCAGTTGTTGCAATTATATTTTGGCATTAGTAATAAACTTGTTTACCAGGTAAAATTCTATCAAAATGCTTACGTTTACAAATAGCGAGTACACAGATATTGTAATTACTTACTTAGAGTTGATTTATTTATTCGTATCTGTACTACATTTTAATTTGTGGTTGATATAAAGACAGTGTTATAGAGTTGCCAACGCATTTAGACGGAACGTTTCCAAATCGTACTGTTCCTAATATTCGCACATTTGTTAATCTTGTACATCTTTATCACAATACGAAGTGTCACATATGACAATTTTAAATAAAGCAACAGTTGTCTCCATATCATGTGCAAAAAGATCAATGTTTTCAGCAGACTTCGATTTTGGGAATGGCTCATAATGTTCATTAATGAGATTGAATTTACTTGGGAAGGTGTATTTATTATGCACAATACACATTTCAACAGACGAAAATGCTGTAAAAATTTTCATTAAAAAATGTTTGAGCGGGAACAATAAATGGACGACTAATTATTGGTACTCAAGTACCTCGTTTAAATGGACAAAAGTTTGTACTTACATTTTTTGTATAACGTATTTAAACTACTGTGATTTGTCGACGATAAATAATCATCTCATAACCTAATAACTATGCTTTTGCTCTTCCTTGATACCTCGTACCCCTCGTTCCTCCTTGTCATCCTCTATTCACACGTGATTAAAGCCTGGTTTAATACAGAACTTTATAATTTTGTTATCCAAAATTTAAATTTCTTTATTTTAAAAATTGTACTATTACGAATTAATTAATAATAAATGTTATTTCCGTTGATTCGTTTATTAATTACGGTGACTGCAAGTGTAACCGATAACCGACAATTTTTGAGCTGTTTGTATGCAACTTGAAGACGGCTGCAGCCATTTGTTCTCCATGGGCGCGCGCTGAAATATGCAGCAAATCTTTAAAGAATATTAACTCAAAATCTAAAAGACATAGAAAAAAAAGTTATTAAGAAATATTGTTGCTCTCGTCGAGTTACATTACTGGTTAAATTTAATGCATTTATTTCATTTACACCCTGTATATACAGGATGTTATGTAGGTAATGTGCCATAGTTCATGGTATGTCACAGAGAACTGAAAGAAGTTATAATCTAAAATATATTCTGCACAATCTGTCAAGTTATAAAAGTTGTGGTACTATAAAGCCTACCACTAACGAACCAGCTTTTTAATAAATTAACATTGAATCTGCAATGTGGTGTATAGTACTTAGATATTTAGAAATGCCTGTTAATTTCACTAATCACTAATCAAGAATACACCGACATGCATTTGGTTTACGGAGAAGTGCGCCAGCACAGTCGCCAATAATAAAATTCCATATCCATATTCCGCCTCTGACTTCAAATCTTCCAAATTCACAAGTATTTTAGTTTTCAGGCAAACTACTCTGATTCAGAGCTGGGTAATACTTGAAAGAAAGGTACTTTATTAGACTTGCAAGTACTTTCAGTACGTTAAGTACTGTACTTGAAGTACTTTTTATTTATAGTACTTTGTATTGGACAACGTAAGTTTATTCACATGTACTTGGTTTTTAATACTTGGAAATATACTTGAAGTACAATGAAAAATATTTGAAGTACTTTAAATGTACTTGAAGTATTTTAAATGTACTTGAAGTATTTTAAATGTACTCGAATTACTTTAAATGTACTTGAAGTGCGATGAATAATTTAAAAGTTAACAATGTTATGAGAATTGTTTGTCTGTCAGTATTTCTTTTGCAGTGGTGTGGTGTTATTCCTACAGCACATAATTATGTGAATTTCATTAATAAATATATTTTCAGCGATAATATGAAAATAAAAATATATTTGCAAATTTTTGGCATAAATAAAAAATTAATTAATTCTAATCTGCATACTGCATATACATATAATGTTTATTTTACCTAACTACAGAGCTGGGACTTTGCCGTATCGCCTGGCGATCGCATGACGTAAAAATGACGTCATTCTAACATCTCGGTACAGCTTCTCGTATCGCTTAGCGATCATATGACGTCAATTTTACGTCAAGCAATCGGTAGGTGATACGGCAGTCCCAGCGAGGAATTCTTGTTTTAAATAACCCAATAAATATCGCATATTGAAATTTTTGTCAATAATCACCTTTTAAGGTTCATATAATTAGAAAAGTATCAATTTTATAAAAAAGTACTTGCACCCAAATTTACAAGTACTTTTTCAAGTACTTGGTACTTTCAAGTACTTTAGAAACTAAAAAAGTACGTGTACTTCAAGTACATTCAGAAACATTAAGATACTTGGTACTTGTACTTCAAATTCTACTTTCCGGTCCTTTGCCCAGCTCTGCTCTGATTTTAAAATAATTCTTTATATATATAAATAATTGTTATTGGTTCATCTTCAAGTGCTTTTACAGTTGCAACAAGCACATTAGAATTTTTTTGCAGATACGGTACATTGCAACCTTGTTTATTGAGTGGTGACGTATGGCACGTTACTTACATAACACCCTGTAGTAAACGAATTTAAAATGTGTAGATATTTTGTAAATGTGTGTCATCAGTTAGGTTCGAATTTAAGATGTTAAACTATTATTAGTTTCTTAGTTAACTCTGCTACGCAGTGAATCTTTTGAGGTAGATGAACGTATATTAATTTCATTAGATAATTATGTAGAAACGGATAAAACGTCGCCTGATATCCGCGCAATTAGTGAGACAATTTTCAGAACTCATTTGTAAAACTCGGTAATTCATGAAAACTGCTGCAGCGAATCAAAAAGGAACATGCAGCCCAAATGCACCAATGACAAGCAAGTATTCTCTCTCCCTGAGTACATAATCACAAAAAGTACATTTTATTGATGGTCTGTCACGATGGTGGAAAGATGAAAAATTACACGTTGTTGGTTTCTTCAAGTTTTTTTAGACTTAGAGCTTAAACGGTTAAACCATACTGGAGTAATTCTATTTGCTTTACTACTTTTTCACACGAACTATAGATACCTGTCTGTGATATAGTTCGTTTCAACAAATATCGAACGCTCCTGACTCCTGTATTATGTATAACATTATAAAGAAACCTTTTAGCACGATTATCACAGACTGCTTCATGCTTGTAATATCTATACAGGAAACACAGTAAATTTGGGAGAATTGAGAGACCGGTTTGTTATTGTCAATAACACGAATTGACGTAACTCATTTTTGATAGTTTTGTAGGAGACCGATTTAAAGTTTTTCAAAAATGAGCATTGATACCGTACATACAAAACTAACGAATGCCGAATGGTTATAGAAAATTTAATATTGCGCAACTTTTATTATAAGTATTTTTATCCACAATAATCCATAAACGATTGACAGATAAAACACTGCTAGTCAATTACACGCTAATCATTGTTCATGCGACCAACCATTGTGTTTTGTAAAGCTTAAGCTTAGGCTATGCTTAGAGAAATTGAACCTAAATTAAGGCGAAACGTAAGTATTATTTATATCTTTATAAATAGCAAATAATTCAAATTGGCAGATAGCAATTTGGTTTTTCACACGTAGCCTACTGAAAATTAACTATAAAAATAAAATTTATTTAAATTTCAATTGCATTTTTCTCAATATTTTTGTAATGTAATGTATCGAATGAGCCTAAAAATATATACCATCACAATATTATTTTAAAAAATATAAATTTATGTTATAGTTTGAGAACCATTGGTTAAAAAAATCTTTTCTTCAATAAGTGAATGTCATCTACTGCAACTTTTATTTGAATGGTTTTCTTGCATTTCCAGTAATAAAGAAACTAATCTGGGTGTCCCGTATCCGAGAAACGCTCTATATACTACATGATGTATTGATCACAAATCAGACATTTATTTTAAACTTCATAATATTGAAGGCTTGGTTATGAAAGTTCATATTTTTAGTACCACTGATGGACACATTTTTTAAATTTTTAATAAAAATAATTTATTTATTAATCTACACTATGTAGTTAAGTGAATCGAGGCCACACGAGAATACAGGCCTGAATGCTCAATTCGTGACGTCACAGTTAGCCTCTTGCTGTCACGCCACGCCTCGAACGACAGCAGTCTAAGCATAGGAAATATACGGAATTTTAAACAAATAGCATTGTAAACTGTGATATACAAAGATATACAACTCGAAAATAACTATTCAAACATATAATAATTAATAAGAGTTGTTAGGACCTCTGGTATGGTTGACATGTTGAGTAATCTTGACTACTCTGTTTAACTTTCCCTTGTTGTACTATTGATGATGAGAACTTAGTTCTCGAAATCGTATTTAGTTTTTATTAAAATTAATTTTAAGGTTAAGGGGTAATTTTAATAGTTTTAATTATATAATAAGTATTTTATATACATAACTAAACAAATTAAATAAAAAAAACTAATTATAAATGGCGTAAATTTACGAATAAACTCATGTTTTACTTTAAATTATTTATTGTTTAAATAATACAAGAAATAATAAAAATAATAATAACATTAATAAATCTATAGATCTGGAGTTAACAAACGAAAATAATATAACATAGAACATAATATGAAAATGATAATAATGAAACTAAAAATGAATGACATATATAAGTACGCATATTATATATTTAAAATAACCATTACTTTGGAATAAAATACATTTAGGTGCTCGCATTTTTTTTGTTAAACTGCTTTTTATTACAAATGTGTTCTTTCAGTCTTTTGTATAATTATTTAGTAAGATTTTGCTGAATAATCCTAAAAAAAAAGTTCATAACAAATAAATTTGATATTCTGCATAATATACATTCAACGTTACCGTAATTGCTCCTGCACATTGGCACACAGCATTTTAAAACCATTTTTGCAATTTCCTTCGACGAAAAACAATCGAAATTTGATGTTCTGTGCTACGATATACCGTGGCCTCGAGTGAATAAATAATTCATTATTATTTTTATTTAAATTTCGTTGACCAATGAAACTCTTAACAGACAAGTTGAGGGAATGACAAATTGGAGCTAATATTAAGACCGGTGTTTGTTGTTTATTATTGCTGTCTTTTGTTCGTGTATTTGTTACTTACAAATTAGAATATATTCTGCATGTAGTAAGTGCAATTCTCGTGAAAAACTTTTGTTGGGGTAGTTAAAATAGTGTATATTTGATTCTTTTAGTGTTGTTATACGAATTTTTAATGTGTGATGGTTTTCAGTTGACTAAATAATGAAATAACTAAAATTCTGTTCTAATTTCTAATAAACGTTCCAAGTAGCGCAATGGTAGCTGATTTCCTAAGATGCTGAGATCTGCAGTACCTCTGTTGGCCAAATTGGACTGATAGTAGTTGAGGTTGGTCCAACATATTTGTCTCAAATAATTTGACCATGTTTAAAAATTATTTCAACACACAAATACGTTTTGGCATTGTGAATATTTTTACAGAATTTTCATGGGATTGTTATTAATTTAGTTCAATATGATACTAGTATATGTATGTCAGTTGGTTCACTTCTCTCTCTGTATTATGAAAACTGTGGGGAATGGTGACTTTAGAATTTTGCTGTTGCCATCTAGTGAGTTCTGAAGTAACCTGTTAGACAAAAACGACAAGCTCGAAGAAAGAGACAGCGAAGCACTACCATGACCTCTTAGATAGAATCTAAAACAGTATTTAAATATTATTCAACATATTTAAATACTGTTTTGTGTTTCGGTATTATTATTTTTTATAGAATTTATCTTCGGCTAACAAATCATTACAATAACAAAACTGATTATTCATACATTACTCGTATGTCAAACATCACCGCAAAATAAAACAAATATCAAATCGGATTAGGAAAATACGTTGAGAAGAGAAGAGAGGCCATGGTAATATAAAACTATCCCTTTCTTCGAGCCTGTCGTCTTTTTCTAAAGATATGTACTACTGGAGGGAAGAATGTATGTCGTGTGACGTCAAAAGTCTCCATTGAGATACGCTTCTTCGTGTGTGGTGAAACTGTAAAGGTGGTCAGTTCATCCAAATGGGTAAAATGTCTCATTTTTCGCATTTTATGAGTTACATCATTTCGTGATTTTGACCACGATACGGTCTTATTAGCATTTGTTTATAACAATTATCCCTTGTCATACTCAATTATTTATAGACAGAGTGTATATATATGATTTTTATTAATAAAAATATACGGTAAGATATAACTGGAAACTAAAATATCATTAATAATACAACCTTTTAGTTTTTGTTCTGATGTATTTTTTTATTTTAAACCCGACATTTCGGCAGCATACAGTGCTGCCTTGATCAGGGAAAGTACATACATAAATAATAACAAAACAATAGCAACATGTAACCATGGTAACGAATTAAAACATATTTAATTTAGGAAGTCATGCTAGACTAAGTTCTAAACTAAAAGGTTTTATTATTCTTATATATTATGAGTTCTGAAAGATTTTTTAATAAGTAATTTAAAATATCATTCTTTGAAAAAATACAAAAGTTTTACATTTATAATAACTATAAATTTAAAATAAATAATTGTATCTAAATGAAAGGCTGAACAATAAAATCGATGAAAAACTCTGAAAAACACATAATGATTTTATTTTTTACTACAGGTTTCTCACACAGGACTTTGTACAATTACAGCAATAATAGCGTGTTTCAGGGATCGGAAACCGCAGAAAAATGGGTTCGGTTTGGGATCAGGTTCAGATATGGAAATAAAATTGGGTTCAGGTACGGTTCGGGTTCAGATAAAATATTTAAAGGCGGTTCGGTACCGGTTCACTGCCGGTTCGGGTTTGAAAAATAAATAAAATAAATATGTATCTAAAATTTTAAAAAATTTACATACGAGTAAGTATGGTAAATAAAAGGCGATATGCTCAATAATAACAAAATAATATTATTCTATTAGGTAAATAATAAAAATGAAAAACAAAAACAAATATTTACATTAAGAATACTCATACCAATAAATTTACTTTGTAAAGATATTTAAATTTAAGCTGATTATCAAAATATCTGATATTTTTTTAGACATATTTCGTCGTTGCAGTTGCCAAAAAGAATTTCAGTGCAGAAAATGTCCGTTCCACACTAACTTGTGTAGCTATAACTGTTAACTCAATTTGCGCAATGTCACAGAGTGTAACAATTTTTTTTCCTCCCAAAAATGTAATATATTGGCAGTTTTTGGACATCTTTAGACGTCTTTATTATTTTTAAAAACTATATGTACTTGTAAATTATGTATATTTTAATTTTAATAATGTAGGTTTTGTTTAAAGGTAACTATTTCAGTACATATTAATCCTATTTGCAACTAATCACACAGAAGTATTACCTAAAACAAAAACATGTTAGTCCAGTGAACCCGGTTCTTTGAACTCGAAAATAAAGGGTTCAGTTCCGTTTCGGGTTCATGTCGGCCAAATTAACAGTGGTTCGGGTTCTGGTTCAGGTTCACAAAAAATAGGTTCGGAACGGTTTTCGGTTCGGGTTTGGTACGGTTTCCGGTCCATGTGCACAAGTTATATCTAACAAGGTTTTCCTTTTATACGTTGATTTTGACCGTGTTTAGTGTTCTTGGTATATTATCCGTATCTGCTCGTACAAGTAGAAGTTCATGTAACACGAAACGAAAACAAACTATTTTTTTTATATCTCACAATAACAATAAAGTCAAGTGACACATCGAAAACTGACAAAAAAATATTATGTACATTCGCACTGACGTGATATTTTGTGCTGATGTGCGGACTAAACTTTAGGCAGCTACTGAAAATTACAGATCATTACAGCCAGAAACAATGGAAATAAATAAAAATATATTTTGCGCCGATCTAGGAGAACGCGACCCCCCCCCCCTGTATGCTGTATGGTTAAATGAGAAATTCTAATAATTTTTTTCTTTGACAAAATTTGTATTTAATTCAATGTAGGCTAATCTCATTAACTGAAAACTGACACGATCGACCTCTATCGAAGTCTTTTCGACTATACCTTAGCAAAAAATTATTGACGCGCCACTGGAATATTTTTGACGATTTGATTTCTTATTCCAGCTTATTTTGAATCGAAGTATATACAGTTATAAGCTCTAGTTTTAATAGTATAGTAGAGGACCCTATTCTAAGATATTTCTTTATCATCATTTCCGAAATCTGTGAATTAAACCAGATTGGTACATCCAGAAGTTTATATATTCATTAGCAAATTCATGAAATTTACAATAAAAATTAATGATTTAATTAACACTTTTTTACATTGCGGTTTTATTCGATGAAAAAACATGATTAAAAAGACTGGGGTTTTAAATTAAAACAGAAATCAAATGTTGAAATTAACATCTAATTTTCATATTTAATAAACAGCAAATGGTATATATGTACATTAAAAATTTGCATGGGAAACACGTACCCCTTTAATTAGTGAAAAATATCCCCTTTAATATCGAGATAAACTGATAATGTACAAAATTGGGCGCGACAAAACGGCCAATACTGAAAATGATATTTTTCCTAATGCGTCAGACAGAAAAATTACAACATACAATTTTATATTGCAAATAGTTATAAACATTACATTACTACATAAACATTTGTTTTATTTTGGAAGTGTCATGGCAAACTATTTAGAGCTGAAACACATTAATATGTAGTAGATACAAATTTAGATTTCAACAAATAATACACCCAGGTGCAAAAAAGAGCCATTTTTTTCATTTTTGTTAATAGCATTGATGTTGAAACATTTTAATTAGATTTTTTAATTTTGTCCAATGAATGACAGTCTATTACAGTATAGAAAAAGGTTAACAAATGATACTTATGGGGTTTTTAATGGACAATAATAATTATCAAACATGAAATTATAAGGTAACTTTAGTATTATAACTTGAAATCCAATAGCAACAAAATAATGAATATTGCTAATCGAAAGAGCTTATAAAAATGTCCTTAAAAAGTGCTAACCAAAATCTAGAGTTATTTAACACTTATAAGTTCTGCAAAAACGAAAATAACAACTACAAAATTTACATATTTGTCTATATCTAGTAACCTAGGCATTTGTTCTGAATAAACAATACATTGTTAAATGGAATCCTAATAGGACAATTTTTGTTCAAATTAACCGACTTCGTAGATCATATAGATCTCAAGATAATTAACAATAATAAACATTTTAAATGCCTGGTATGGGTGAAAATTATTTTAAGCATCGGATACTTGTAAAAATTCATTTAAATACCAAGTAATGGTAGTGGGAATAATAAATTTAAATATGGTATAATATTGCAAGTAATATAGAATATAAATGTCGAAAATTCCAGTGGTAATAATGAATAAAACACATAAAATAGTATCAGTGAAAGTGAAGTTAAATACCGGGTAATGGTACTGATAATAATGAATTTAAATACCGAGTAATAGTTTTCGAAACTAATTTTATATAACGGATAATGGAAGCGGTAATAATGAGTTTAAGTACCGCATAATGATACTAGTAATGAAGAATATATAAATACCAAAAATGGCTGTGGTCATAATGATTTACATACATAAAATGATAGTGGTAATAATGAATTACCGGATAATGGTACTGGTACAATGAATTCAAATTCAGTGTAATAGTACTGGTCAAATTAATTTAAATTCCGAGTAGTGGCACATTTAATTTAATTATCGCAGAATTGTACTACTAAGAATCAATTTGAATATCTGATTGTGCGTGGTATTTGTAATAAGTAATGGTTTTAAATGCCATATAATTTTACAGTTATAATGAATTTAAATAAAGAAATATAGTATTGATTATTTTTTTTACATTTTGTACAACCAATGAAATGTTCCAATTTGTGTTACGTGTCTGCGTTTCAACCAATCTTGTCAGTATTATACTGAGAATAATGCTCTAGAAATTATTCCCGGGAATAATCTCTGTAGTTTTTGGTTTTGTTGATATATGTCAAATAGCAATGAACACATGAGTAAAATGGGCGAAAAAGATCAATTTTGTTCCATTTCTGATCATGAAATATACCAAACAATTATAGAAACCACTTCTAGAAATACCAAAATTAGTAATTATACCTTTTGATTATATATTTTGCATTGCCAAAGTGTGTTCTAGTTGTCAAAACAGACTTACCAACTGAGTCATGTGAATGAATGGAGCTAGTTAATTACGACAGTAGATAGCGTTACAATAGCATGACAGTCTGATTCCGTTGTTTGAAACTTGTGTATCAAAAAATAATCTAATTAATTTTTTTCAATTTATTCTCACTCTCTTGTTATATTATTACTGATAATAATGCATTAAAATCTGGGCTAATCCTGGGATAATGATACTGGTAAGCATGATTTTAAATGCCGAGTAATAATACCGAATTTAAAATGCCAAATAATTTAGTGCTAATGTAAAGGGTATTTGAAATTTCAACCTGTCCTTTCTAATAGAATTTTACATAAAATATCCATATACCAAATGTCAATATGACGCTGAGCAAATTTGATTGATATTTCTGTATATAAATGGAACTAATCAATGTAATGCGCATTCCTTAACGATTTAATTGTTGTATTTGTTTCAAAATTAGAGTGTAATCAGATTGGCAGTACATTTAAATCCTATATCAAAATTTACCGACTAACGTAAACAAGACAATTAGGTCTAATTCCCAGTGTTCGATTGAATCGAGACCAACAGAGCTGCTTAAATATTTATTATTGGCTTAAACGTGAAAGCGAGTAGGTAAACCGCACATTAAATATTACACAGCTTCATTTTTGGATTATCATTACGAAGACAAATATTTTGTTTAGTCAGATTGTTTTATTTCTAAATATGAATATCTACTGAACATGTATTACAAATAAATATTAATGCATATTTTACTATTAAAATTAGTGTTTATATTGTAATATTCAAATAGATTGTGAAAAGTAGCTGGCCTAGGTCCCTAGGTTATTTCAACAAACGAAAGCCAATGTCATTACTTATAAATATTAATTTATTATAAATAAATATAAAAACCAAGCGATGAAATTTAAAAAGGTTGAAATACTAAGTCACCATTTTCAATACCAAGCCTTTTTAAAAAGGTAATATGCTTCATAAATTTTATTGCAACAAGATATTGTAGTAGTGAAAACTACCCCTCCCATAAATAAATTACTGATACCCACAAGAACCTATATTTAATAATATTGTAACGTTTTTATTTATTTGGATCAAGTGTAGAAATTAAAGAATTATTATTATTTAAAATAAATGTTTATTAAAACAATAAATAAATATTAAATACTAACACTAAGATTATTTATTTATTAAACAATTATAATTAACAACATATTATTTATTTACACGATATTATTGATTATTTATTTCGACTCACTAAACTTCGCTATTTATTTATATCACATTCAACTGGCTGACTGTTTATTCATGTAACACCTTCTGGATTATTATCGTGACGTCTCTAACTATATAATAATACGCGGGTAATTACGCTTGTCTCCCCTTTTTTACCTAACCGCCCGCTTCACGTCGCCCGCCTATCGCGCGCTTCTCTGTGTTATTAATCACCTACCTAGGCTCCTCCTCCTACTAGAATGCTTCTATTCATAGGCCTCGGTTCGTACGCGCTAGCCGGAGGCTTGCGAACCAAATGTTGTACGTACTCTCACATTATAATATTTCATTCAATTCCGAAGAGTTTTAGACGGCGGGATAGCATAGTGGTAGAGTGCTAACCTCTGGACTCGCTGGTTCGAATCCGGGTCATTTTTCGAGGAATTTTTCTCGACTGGCCTTGATCGGTACCATCTCCCGTTACCTTTCCAAGTGGGTATACAATTAACTTGGCAACCACAAAGGTATCTGACACCGGCTTCTGGTTGTAGCAAAGGATGCATGGGTGAGCAACACATATGACATCTACGTAAGAAATGCCGTAGAAATGTAAAAGTAAAATTAATATGTGTTGTTTGTATAAGCCTCCCTAGGGATATAACCCATAGATGTTCAAATCCCGAGATGCAATAAAATACATTTAGTTTCTAAGATATTTGTATTCAAAGTTAGATCTCAAACTGGCGACTTTGCCATTCGGCAAAATTATATAGGTACAATGAATATAGTTCCAAGAGCAATAATTGAAAATTACAAAAACTCTAATTTTAACCATTTTCAAGGATTTCATTTTTTTAACTATGCAAAATGAACTAAAATGCGAAAATTGGTAAATATATGTAATATAGTGTAAATTTTTTTATTTATTTGGGTGAAGTGTGAAGTGTAAATATTAGACAATTATTATTAATTAAAATAAGTGTTTATTAAACTATAATGAAAATAACTATTACTAATATTAAACAGTAATTAAAAACTAATTAAGACTAAAACTATAATTAACTGGATAACACTAACACTATTTATTTATTTAACCAGTTAACTATTTATGCCACTTCTTTATTTATATCACGTTCAACTGCCCGCCTATCGACCTCCACCGCGTCTATATACTCAACTTATTAAATAAATTAAATTAAATTAAATTATTATCTGTATATTCAACTGCTCGGACAGAAGTCACACCTTTCACCCCACTATCTGTCTATTTATGTAACTCTCTCACTTCCACAGTCTCAGTATCACCGACTGTCCGTATGCCACAATTCTTCAACACCGCTGCCGAGTATCCACTTTCACTCGCCGTTACTGTCCCCGTATACCTAGCTTCCCAACTCGACGTTACTGTACTTGTACACTATAGCTTCCCAATACTCGTCAACACTACCGAGTATTCACATCCACAGCTATCGCAGTTAACCAGTAACTTCCCGAGTCCTCCACTCGACACTATACTGCATACGCTCACCACGATACTGCTGTGCTTCACTAATACTCTATGTCAATGTCTCTATATGTCTCTCCATATAACTAACTAGCTCTCAAGCATAGCTGCGTCATTTTTATACAGCTGCCATTAACTTCCAGAGAACTCTAGAATGTTCGACCGCATAATAACAATGAACACAGGTTTAGGCGCCCGGATGTAATTAAACACGTCGCGGCTTGTGTGTTTACGTAGCCTGTCTGATAGCGCGATTACGTCATCGCTATACTTAGACGTTTTTTCAGCGTAGCAGCGGGGCTCACACGTTACAATAGCCATAGAATCGAATGGCGAAGTAAACAAACATGTATCTCTATCTATTTTTGGTTCATAAGCTAGAAATGTGTAAAGTTTTAAAAGTAAATATCTCGAACGCAAGAGATATCGACCTGCAGTTTGAAATTTTGGAACGCGCGCGTTGAGATACACTTATTTATAATCTATTTTCCACTAGGTATCCTCAACACTTTTTTAAGTGTCCTTGAAACTATTAACATAAATATGTATTTTATGTTATACAGGTTTCTAATTTTACAGAATTTTTTTAAATTTATATAAAATGTTTGGGAAGTAATGTACTTATATTTTTGTCTTAGCTTGGTAGAATATTCTGTCCCACCGTGGAAATCTAGAATGCAGTGTGATATCTCGTGTCACTTTTACCATTTAGTTTGAGTAAAAGTGTAAGTGTTGTAAGGTGTCCACATGAGATATTTTGTAATAAATGGTGTTGAATTAATATCGGTATTACACGTGAGATTTAGACATGAAGTATGAGTTTGCCGGCTTCACGCTTCAGGCTCAAGGCAGAGCAGAACCGTGGGACAGCTAACGTTACACGAATTTAGAATTTGCTGTGTAATCAATTTCTCACAATGAAACTACAGAATCGCAATCTCCATAAATAATATTACACACATTGGTTCATATATTTTAATAATTTGATACAATTTGCACTACTAATATATGAGAGGTACAGTTAAGTTTCTAGCTAATAAAAGAGTCACGCTAGAATTACTGAAAACTAAGACGTATGGTTCATATTTTTTAGAATTTTGTTTTAAATATATTCAAAGTAGTTCTGTTCAATAATAATATATACAACCATTCTATCCTTATACATCTTAAAAGCTCTCAAACAATCTTTTTTTGGAATTTCTGGGAGACCTATAAACTGTCAATGCTTTCAAACTTTCAAATTAATTTCAAGTTTCTTAAAAACTGCAAAAGCTGTCAAATTAATATTAGCGGACTTAAAAACAGTCGAATTAATTTCAGGTTGACTGAAAATTGTCAAATAATAAATCATGATTCAAAAATTCTTTATGATTAATTCCACATTTTCACTCACAACGATTTATTAACTAAAAGTTGTAATTTAACTTTTGCAACATAAATGACAGATAAATAACGTTTTAAAATGTTTTTCCGTGCGCAAAAGTGGCCTGTTAATTTTAGACAATAATGCTTCCAATAAATGTGGTAGGGAAGAAATTCTGCACCTAATTCAATAACCACAATTTATTTTGTACGTTTTCTAACCGAGAAAATTGAATGTTAAATTTTATAGATATTATTTCTTTAGTGTTCTCAAACATATATTATGACATTTCACTCAGTTACGATACGAATCATGAAAAATTAAATGTTATTAATAAATCAGATCAATAAAAGAATAAATATATCATCACGGCATATTACCCATTGCTGGGTTTGCCAATTTGCTTTGCATACAGATTTCGGTAATGATGGTGGCACATTCGTACCGTGCGAGCATTTACCAGGCGCCACCTCACAAGCACTCATTACTGGCATGAAGAGGGGTGACTTTTGTCCCATTTAAAATTCGTAATAGCAGATTCGCGACCAGGCACTCAGGCACACGGCAACGAAACCACAGAATTTAATTCTCTACAACATTTATTTAAAGCATTGTTGTTAGAGATTCACCAAGCCAAGCTACCTGGCTTGAAATAAAAAAGCTTGGCTTGGCTTGAAATTTCAAGCTTTTTCAAATTTTAGCTTGGGCTTGATGGAAACAAAGCTTGGCTTGGCTTGAAAACTTCAAGCTTTAAATATTTTGAGCTTGGCTTGATTTTCAAGCTTTATCAAGTTTTTTAAAACTATTTCAAGCTTTTTCAAGCTTTTCAAGCTTTATAAATGCTCATGCGCACAGTAGGTATATGAGTCTTGAAAACCAGTAGTAGCTGTTCGGTATCAAGATTTTAAAATAAATATTCAATGTGAATTAAATTAAATATATCGATATACCGATAAATCCGATATATCGATGTATTGGAATATTGATGTATTAATATCGAAATGTTATGTCGATGTTTCATTGTATCGTAACGATGTATAAATCACGTTATGTTTCACATAAATTTTTTGTGGTACAATTGAAAAACATCTTCTTATACGCAAAGATAAACAAAACGATAAAATAAAATTTATAAAACTTACACCAAACGTTTTTTCTTTGCAATTATTAAAATATAAAAATATTGAAATGTATATTTCATTCATTTATTTTATTTTTGAGAGTAAACATTCAACATAAATTTATTATCTTTTATTAAATATTTACCCTTCAATTTTTATGTGTCTTTTATTATTTTTGTTGACTGCATTCATTCAAGTAGGCATATGCATTAATTAGACTTTATTGTATTTTACTAACTAAAATACAATACTATATATTTTATATTCACCCTGTATAAATAAAAAAAAACTCAAGACTCCAAACACGCAAGAACAGTGTTGAAATAAATAAATAATTATTTTGGAACGTACAATGAGATGAAACTGACCTGAGACTAACCTTTTATACCTACTTCAAATACATCTGGAAATCAAAAAACTCTACAAACGGAAATTTTGTTTGTTCATGATATAAATACCTACTCACCTCTTCCTATGAAATTTGTAGTGATTTTTGAGTACGGAATCATGTAAGTTAAATACATAAATATAATTACAGTAATTATGTCGTAATTCAAATAGCACAAATGTAAATACACTCAACGATACGGATATTTCGGTTTTACTGAAATTTGTGAATTAAAAAAAATTAAAAACCTTCAGTACTGGGTAATAAGCCGTGATTATATATTTATTTGCTTATTTATTAACTCATATTTATGGAAACAATGAAAACTTGTATCAAGGTAATATTTAAAAGAGAATGCTCTCTTTGTCGGTATAAGCTTACAAGAGTGGCAGGTAATGAAGGCTGGTCCTTTTGGGAACTCCATTTCTTAGAAGTTCGCTACAATGTGCCGAAGCAATGAAAAGTACGTTGCCACCATAAAATTACGGTTTTGTCGGCCTCGTCAACATTTCTTAAGAAAAGCTTGAAAAAGCTTGTTTTCAACCAAGCTATTTGATAGTCGAAGGCTTGGCTTGGCTTGAAAATTCAAGCTTTTTTAAATGTTATTTATTTATTTATTTATTTATTTATTTATTTATTTATTTATTTATTTATTTATTTATTTATTTATTTATTTATTTATTTATTTATTTATTTATTTATTTATTTAGACATACACTGTCCAACAGGAAAAAATTCCCAATTGAGGACAGGAAAAAACATAATACATAAACTAGTATAACTTAACATAAATTAATATTGCTCAAAATAGAAAATATAAAATATTGTATACTAAACATTCCGTATTACATTATAGAAAGATTTAGGTTGCAAATGAAAAATGTCAACATCAGAATATTTAGCATTATAGGTTGAGCACATTCTGTATATGGGACTAGAATAATCTATGTTTGTACGAGGGGTAGGAAGGTAGAAGGTACTGAAGTTCCGTGAGTGAAAGGATAGGATGTGGAAATTAAGGAGACTCAAACTAGACGAGTCGTTAAGTTCACCATGAATTAACTTACTGAGATGAAAAACAGAAGTCAATTCACAGCGATGATATAGACTGGGCATATTAAAGCTGTGCAGTAAGGTGGAGTAAGATATTGAATAGTCCGGGTAAGTTTTGTTTATTTTGAAATACAAGTTTTTCAGAAAGGCTTGGGCTTGATGAAACAGAAGCTTGGCTTGGCTTGAAAAGTTAAGCTTTTTTGAACAGCAGGCTTGACTTGATTTTTCAAGCTTTTTCAAACCAAGCCAAGTTAAGCTTTCAAGCTTCAAGCCATGCTCGTGAATCTCTAATTGTTGTCTAAAATTTATTTCATGTTACACCCGGTATGAAACAATAAACTCGTAAAGATTAATCATAATATCATTATATTATAGAGAACGCATGAACGAACTATTCTTTTTATTTTTTGTTGGATTAGCGTATAAATTGGTTGGCAAAGGTGAGCAAGTTAACTACTCTATCCTAATAGAATTAGTGTCCTATGTTCCACATAGAGGAAGAAGTAACTGTGTTTGTATTGATTGTTTATTTTGTAGGATGTATAATGTTATGTAGTATTTAAGTGTTAGCGAAATAAAATGCATCCCCTAATTGCAATAAACATGTAGTCTCGGGTAAGATAAATGAGTATAGAATTTAGAAGTAGCTCGTAGGAATGTAATAAGTCGAAATGTATACCTGGTCCTTTGGGACGAGGAAGTAGGAAGCGAAGAGGAAAACAAGAACGAGCAAATTCGATCTGAGAACGGTACCACTAGCACTGTTGTTATTCCTACGTCGTGCGCGAATAATAATGGCTATTCATTGTCCGATTAATCGGCCTTTCTCCATTATTCGGTTAAGCAGGGTATTTAGTTAAGGGAGATTATCTGGTTAACTGAGGTTGTAATCGCCGACAACGCAACAAAGGAAGCATATGACACGTGATGGATACCAGAGCTTGTCTGTCATCTTTACATTATACCCAATTATTAGCGAGTCATTAGCCAACCCAAACTCCTACGTCGGTCAATATCGAACAAATATAAACGCCAAACAAATTCAACACAATAAATTTTTATTGATATATAAATATACCTCCTCCTACTATAGGAACGTAAAAGCGTAAATTACCGGCTAAATTACTAACTAAATTGAAGAATACAGTGAAAGAAGCAAATATGTCAGTTTTTAAAGGCAATAATTTCTATTTTTATTTTTATACATCAATTGCATTCCAAAAAATGTAAAAAAAATTTACATGTACAAAATAGTTAGTATTAATCTAAGCTCAGTTGATAAGTGAGTTGAAATGAACTGAGCTGAGATGTATGTAAAATGAACAATATTTCACACATAGAAAAAGTAAGTTTTACTGTAAATGAATATATCATCACGAAATATTACACATTGCTGAGTGTACCTATATCTACTTTGTACAGATATTTGTAATGATGACATATTCGCACCGTGCGGGCGTTTATCAGGTGTCACCTCATGGACACTCATTGTTGGCATAGAGGGTACACTACAGGGGTCACTTTTGTGCCATTTAAAATTCTAAATAAATTTTGACGTCGGTTGGAATCGAACCTAGGTCACCAGATTCGCGATCAGACACTCAAGCACACGGCCATGAGACCCCAATTAAAATATTAAAGCTGTATGATACGAAATGTGTATCAAAGTTTCAAACAAATTATTAATTTTTTTTTAATATTCGCTCTATTTTTGATGCACGTTTCATCCATATTTATATTTAAAGATATTTGCGAAATTTAGTAACTCAACATTCAAAAGGTTTTTTGAATATCTCACATTTAATTACATAAGAAGTTTGAAAATATATTGAATATTTAAAATATAGGGACATATTTTTTATTGGTTTCGGCAGAGTATGTTTAATTTTGTCCGATAGGTAAATACCAAATCTAAAGTCTAGAAATTTGATATTTGTTAATACTACTGAGCAAATCAGTTCAAATATAAATTTTAAATTTATGTCATTGATTGAACTAAGTGCCCGATTGTTCTGTGCAGTAAAGTTCAAATTAGGTCAAAATTAATTATTTATCGCACGAAATTAGCTCTTGTGATGCACTCAATTATAATTATGCGTGCGGTGATATTTGAACCTATCTATTGAAGAAAATTCTCATTATTATCGGAATCTGTGTAGAGCTGATTGTCAATTTTAACAGTATATAAAATAAAACAGTATAATTACTTCAAGGGTTTAGCTAAAATTTTGTTTTTATTTTAAATATCTGCAAAGTAGTTCTGTTAAACAATAATACAATTCACCATTCTTTTATTCTACTTCTCAAAATCTTCTTTTCGATTGTTTACAAAATAATCACGAATAGGAGATTACAACTCAATCGAATTAAGAGAAATTAGTAAAAAATAGTGAAAGTAGATGCTTAATAATGAATACTAATAAAGAAATAAAATGATATAATTGAAATACTTCGGAAATAAGGGGGTTTTTATTTAAGCAGCTCATCACTCATATGCGTTCCATATATTATTTTGATTGGCGACTCAAAAACTACCTATAAATATATAACGAATACCGAGTTAGAAGGTGGAGTCTACTACCAATGGTAGTAGACAAATTCAAATAGCGGGCACGTGGCTACCAGTCCAGTTCTGCAATTCTCAAACAGTTTTTATTTGAATATAAATTTCTTGCATTAAACTTAATAATTTTGATACACTTGCAATTATAAAGCATGTAGACTTGTACAGTGTTATAATATTAATTTGTTTTTTTTTTATAAATATAATTTAAAAATAGCATACATTTCAAGAACATTTTAGATCCACGAAAAAAACAGTTTTATACAAAAACTTATATTCGTGACGTCACATCTATATTTTCAAACTTCGGGGGACCATAACTCGCTTATTAATAGGAATTTTGTTATCGGATTTTCACCAACAGTCTTAGTTTTACTTATACTTGCTGATGAAGTTGTATAAAAAATAGTGGAATCCCCTATTGCACTATTGCAACATTAATCTCTTCTTCAGACAAAAACCTTCTACCCCGTAAATTTTAAATAGATCAAAAATAGCCAAGAGACACATTGTCAAATCATATTTTTTGCCAAAAACTTAAAAAAGCTCTCTCGTTAATTCCATATTTTTACTCACAACAATACTTTCAAAAATTTAGTCCAAATTTTGTAAATTTGGGTATAAAACAGCATCTACTTTCAAAACAATTTGGTATAACTGTTTCTCTCAAAAAGTATCGTAGTCAGAAGTTATTACATTGTACAGTTTCAGTATTTCTATAAAAACAACCATAGTGCTATAGAAATTCAGCATAAACAACCTTAGTTCGGGCGCATTGGTTATTTCTAAGGGAAACATGTAGGTTAATTTTGTATAATAAATGTATTTTACTTTCAATAAAAGAAAAATGTTCACTAGTTTTACTGTTTGCAAATTATCAACTTTTTTACAAAAAGAGCCAATGTTCTATAAAAATGAATAAAAGTATTTGCTCAGCATTGCTTAATTTCTGTTACTTAACATTTACTTTCTAATATTTAGTCATGAACTTGAGTTAAATTGAATTAAAATAATTTTAAATGGAAAGAAAGTATTTTTTTATATTTAAAATAATGGTTATTTTTGCCAGAAGCTCCTCAATTGATGAACTATGTTCTACGTAAGTTAACTTTCGCAACTTAATTTCAAATGAGTTAACTCTTTTTAGTTTAAAAAACAGAAAAATAAAAGTTTTTTCCTCAGCATTGTTCCATATTTCTTTATATGTAAATTATTCTTAAATATTAATATCCCCTTGTTACTTTTTTTTAAATATTAAGAAGAGTTCTTCTCGCGTGCAGAACGTGTGGGATAAGTAGATTTGCAGTTGATTCGAAGTAGAAAGGAGCGGTCAATAACTTGTAATAAACTAGCTACATTCGCAAACCGAATTCCGCGGTCTAGTTTTCTTTTTGCCGAGTGAATTGCACAGAATGGAGTTAGCTCCAACTCTAAAACGGTTTCAGTCCTACACTAAATCAGAGTTCAAATGCACGGATTATTGCCGAATAATTCAACAAGTCCTGCAAATCCATGATTATATTCACTCACAATAATTAGACATCGAATTTTTTACTTATTACTCGGATGAGTTTTAAATGAAAGTGATGAAGAATATATAAAGGATATAAGAAATAAGTACATTACATTTTATAAATGACAGAACTCGTCGACTGTAATGATATTTGTTAGTAACTTTTTTGTAAACTTTTTATATAATGTATTTAAATTATTTAAAATTTCGTCACAAATTTCGTTACCTGCCTATGGAATCCATAGCTGACTAATAAACGACCAAACTCTATTTCGTTAATTTTATTTTATTAATCAAAATTATAGTCACGCTAACTTGACAGTACCAGACAAGCAACAAGCTTTCTATTCATTTCGCTGGGTGTTCGTTACTACGCCCTATAGGCCAAAAGATTAAACGATTTATTTGTTACTGTCAAAATGCTAACAAAAAATTAAAGTTTCGAAAAAAGTTGGCTCTCAGCGAGTTTTGTCACTGTCACTGGTTAAATTTAATGTAGATATTTACTGCTGATACACCCTGTATAGTGTTGACAACCATCATATTACATGATTCGTAAATATTTCCTATAATATGCAGAATGTTTCACAACTTTGGGTACAAACATTAAAGACATGATACTGGCCAACACGGGTAAAAAAAGCTTAATCAAAATAGATCTGATCTTCATTTGTTTCCGAGATAGAAACTATTCTGTATTTAAATCGAAGAAAAATAACGATAGTAATCGAACAAAATTTTGTCTATGCCAGTACTCGTAAATAGACTACCTAGCAAAATTCAATAAAATTTTATGTGTCAAGTATACAATTAGGTAGTAAATAATAATGAAAGTAATAAAATTTATTATTAAATATGAATATACACTTTAAATGAAACAAATCTAATATTTTTTTTAACAGATTGAGTACTAATCTAATTTCTAAGAACATTAACATTTTTTGACACGTATTCTAATCTAACCTAATTTTTAATATTAATATTAAATGTACAATTTGTACATTATAAAAGACTAATCATCATGTGTCTGAGATTCTTCCAACATTTTGAACAGTATTATGAGAAACATCAATACCATTTCGGTTGTAGGAAAAATGTTGTATGCAACACGTGTGTAAAATAGTATTTTTTGTCTCGTGCTACAATTTCCGCATCGCACTCGACCTAAAAAGTACTACTTTACACACTTGTTACATAAATAACTATTTTATTGTCTTAAATCTCGGAAACTATAAGAGATCGGATTCATGTCAATTAGGATTTTTTTGGTCAGTACTATATGCCCAAAGTTATAAAACACCTGTATAATCTGAAAAAAATTTATATATATATATATATATATATATATATATATATATATATATATATATATATATATATATATATATATATATATATACAGAGTGTAATCATACTTCGGGAAAAAAATGAAAGGGCAAACAATTGAATATTTTGTTTTCATCATTGTTTGGGCAATCTAGATACTTAAAAAAATATTATAAAAATTGTTCAAAATTATTATTATGCTGATTTTTACATAATTCCAGCCATTTGATTACATGTAGAAATAAATATGAAAATAATAATTTTTCTTTTGCATTTTTCTCGTTTTCTTCGTTATATAAGGGTATAAACATTTTATATCGTTGTATTCAGAAAAAATGCTGAATCGAATACGCGAATAAAAAAGTAGGTCCTCATTTAAAATTAAAATGTTAAATTCTGTATTTTGAGAACCACTGGTTGAAAAAAATTTGTAATGCTCATCTTAATAGTCTTATAATATAGAAATTGTTTGTTAATTTAACCGACTTCGTATCTCTTACGGTTCTCGAGATAGCAATAGTGAAACACTTAAATTGAACACGCTGTATATATATATATATATATATATATATATATATATATATATATATATATATATATATATATGGTGTAATCATACTTCGGGAAAAAATTAAAGGGTATATACTACACGACGTACTGATTATTGAACAAAAAAAAATTTTCAAAAATTTTCTATCACTGGTTGATAGATATTCTTAATAATTTGTTCAAATCTACTAATGCAGGTAATTGTTTACACAACAAGTAATAACGGTCTGATATTATGTAATTAATAATTTAATTTAATTCGATAGGTATAGGGCATTCTTTCGTAGATATTACTGTTAATTATCAATCTTTGCGGGTTTAGTGTTCTGATTGTGCAGTGAATTTCGTGCAGTTTTTGTGAAAATTAATGCATTGTACCGTGATAGTGAGTTAGTGGACATGCTGTTGTTTTATGGAGAAGCAGGGCAAAATTATTTACATCTGTATGCTGAACGTTATCCTTTACGGCGTTGTCCCAATCACCGTTTATTTGTGAGGATCACCCAGCGCTTCGAGACACAGGATCTTTGCGACCTATTCGTGGGAGAGGCGGTGCTCATCAACGACAACGCATTAATATTGAAAATGCTGTCTTAGATGCTGTAGGAGCTGGACCAATCATTAGCACCCGGAGAATATCTCGACAGTTAGGAGGAGTATTTTATTATTCAGTATGGGAAATTTTGAGAGATTACAACTACCACCCATTTCATTTTCAACGAGTTCACGGGCTAACAGAACCTGACCATCATTTCCGAGTAACGTTTTGATATTGGTTTTTACAACAACATGCTCAAAACACTAATTTCCCCTCATACATAATATTTTCTGATGAGGCAATATTCATAATTCTCATTATTGAAGCCAACACAATCCACATATTGTACGAGGTAGTTTCCAGCTTTTCAATAAATATTTGGGCAGGTATTGTAAATGGGATGTTACTTGGGCCGTACATTATACCAAATAGGATGACGTGATAATTATTTATTACTTTTGCAAAATACACTCCCACAGTTACTTGAGGATGTGCCTCTTAATGTGCGCCAACGGGTAGGGTTTTAGCACAATGGTGCGCCACCGCAGTTTGCTCGAAATGTGCGAGAAATGATGAAATCCGCTGGATGTCTATTTCTGGGCCATTTTAAGTTACTTATCTACGACAACCAAAATGCGCCGGAAAACGTAGAACTTGGGCAGCGGATCGAAAATTCCGCGGAAACAATAAGGCAACAAAATTCATGTCAAGTTTGCGCTGCATCGTTTGTTCAACGTGTTGCAATGTGTGCAGCAATGAATGGTGCAATTTTTGAGCATTTGTAATTATTGTACGTAGAATCATCAGGTATGTGTTTAGTAATTTAGAAAATTATCTTAAAATTAAATACAAATGCAATGATATTTGAAATTATTGTTATTACGTAACGTTACTTTAATAATTAATTTCGTTTAACAATTCGTTCAATAAAGTACGCTATTCCAGTGGTCCATGATCAGTACGTCGGGTTGTATATGCCCTTTCATTTTTTCCCCGAAGTATGATTACACCTGTATATATATATATATATATATATATATATATATATATATATATATATATATATATATATATATATATATATATTACACAGAGGTTATTCTAACGTGCAGTTGGACACAAAATGTGCAGTAGGAAAAGCAAATTGTGCAGTGGGAAATTAAAATCTGTGCAGTTATTTTTCATTTATTACGAATAAACCAAATAAAGCTTAAAAAAACGTAAACTAAAAATAATATAGGATATATATTTATACAGTGTGTTTCTAAACCTGTGTCACAAATTTTAAGGGTATATAGTACTGACCAAAATGAGTAAAAAAACCTTAATCAACATAGGTCCGATCTTCAATAGTTTCCGTGGTACAAGGCAGTGAAAAATGAGTTTTTACGAAGTTATCTCTTCTATCTCGAAAACTATAATTTACGACTTCTGTTTTTCAAAAATAATATTTGTACTAATTTAAATGTTGTGGTGACCTTGGCCAATATTTACTGGTATATACAAAATTTCGATCGATCACTATCTTTGTCAGTTTTTCTTCGATTTTTCGTTTTTCTCGGAAACAAATGAAGATCAGACCTATTATGATTTAGCTTTTTTTACTCATTTTGATCAGTATTATACATATACCCTTAAAATTTGTGACACAGGTTTAGAAACACCCTGTATAAGCACTAAAATTGTGCCAGCTTTTCTCTCGGTCTTATCTACAGACTCTTCGCTTGCTTCATCCTCATCATTGGCATTGGCCTCAGCAAAAATACTATTGTACCATCTTTGCTGTTTGGCTTTAGGGGTTGCCTTAACTCTGTGCTCACGCTTATTTATTAACCAAATCATTGTGTCTTGCCAGGGATCTCACTCTGACAGAGAAGGCATATTGTAACAAATATACAAAAACGCATTTTCGGAATCTACCGACAAGCTATTCCGAGAGTATTGCTGGTATTTATGTCTTTCCACATCCGCACTACGCGGTTTGGCAGCCAAAATCTGCGCGAAAATTTTAGTTACCGTAAGGAATTCCGAAGAAATATTTAAGAACTTAAATAATTCTGGAACACTGGAACCGTCAGTTTCCGCAACTTTTCTATTTGTGGATGTTCTAGTATTTCGTCAAAATCCAACTTGAATTGAGTTAAACAAAGATCTTTCCCTAAAATATTATAAGCTTACAGCTATTAATTTCCTTTATGTGCAGTGGAAAAAAATCCTTAGAATAACCTCTGATATAACAGTATAAAGGATAACGGTTTTGCAGTCAAGAGATGGAAAATTTGAAATCAATACACTCTTTTAAGTTATTGCCAAGCTTTCGGAAAAAGTTTTATTCCTTCATCGGGGCGCTATGAACAATATAACAATGATGTAATTTACAATGGTATTCTACAATACTACAAGCTTATATTGTTGAACTTACAACTTGTTGAGATTAAGTTGATAAAATTACAGGCATACGGATGAATACTTCGAAGGATGTTGACATAGGTATTAAATGTCGCAGAACGGTGGTTATTTTTAAGAAATTTATTTGTAAAATATGATGAATGAGAGTCGAAAATGTTTAAATATTTGTTAAAATTTGAATAAAAACACAGACACAATCTCTGAATTTATATGTGACTAAAATCCTAAGACCTGAAAAAATTTTCAATGCTATTTGATACTGACTTGTCACTGGGTGATGTCATGCGCGTAGCGAACACAGATGGGCATCTACGCGTCGACTTTAATTGTCTACGTCTAGGTGTCGACAATGCGTAGACAATAAATTTATACGTAAACAATATAGACAATGTAATAAAAGATTATGATTGGATGTGGACAGTGAAGTATGGTTATGTTCGTTCCAGTGTTGCTAAATTAGGAATTAAACCCAAAAACTAGAGATATTTACACAATTTTAGGGATTTGAGATTTATTTTTATTTTAAAGAAATTTTCGTGCGTATATTTCCAAGTTTCATTTAACATTAAATGTCACACGAATTGCATTCCATAAGATTTTTTAAATTAATGTAATATTTTACAGTAAATAAATTCTAAAAAATTATTGTCTACATTCTCTACATTGTCTATGCTTTTAATATGTCTACGTCTACGTCATTGTTGATACGTAGACTATTACATTGGCGACGTAAAGTAGTCTACCATCCCGAACGAAAGCGTAGCGAACGAAAATGGAATATCTAAAAGGCATGTAGTATCATGGATATCTAATAAACCACAAGACAAAGAAAATTCTTGCAATAATACTTTTATTCGATGTGTATGGCGAGGACCCCAAAATGTGTATCGCTTCAGGCCCTCAATAATATAAAACCGACCTATTAGAGTACAAAACTTGTTCCATTTTTAAAATTTCTATCCATTCCGGAATTTTTATATCTTCGTGCGACTGGTTGTGGTTGTGGGTGCAAAGTGCAATTGAGTTAATTTGCGTGTGAAAGGCCTCTGTAGTGCAGTGAAATAAATAAAACTTTGATGGGTTATATTGTGTTGAATAAGAACATAGTATGAAAGGAGTGAATAATTGAGGTGTTTTCCATTCCACAGTGTATAGCGCATGGAACATGAAACAAAACCAACAGATACATTATTGAAAGTGGCATGGCATCGATTAAACGACCAACGACGCGCACGCCTTGCGAATCAATTCTGACGCAGGCTTGCACCGCAATTTAAAGGTATCTCATGTTATGCACATTATTGCGGACGCCACTGAACGTGAGTTGCGTAAAACTTCGGGAAAATTCACCACCAGACGAAAAGACCCTGCTCAAATACATAACAATTCTAGTATCACAATGGGATATTCAACATTGTTTTTTCTGGAAGTACTTCTATTAAGATGTTTTTTCTTTAAATTGAGCGATATGATTTCACACAGATATCGGTAATGGTGACATATTTGTACCGTGCCAATATATTACCAGGTGTCACCTCACGGGCACTCATTGCTGGCGTGTACAAAGCAGATTGGCACACCCAGTAATGGGTACTGAGCCCTGAGCCGTGATGATATATTTATTTATTTATATGATTTCCAAAAGTAATTAAAAATTTTGAATTTTACCAGAACGACGTAGATTTTTCCAATGACAGTTCGAAGTGATGGCGTCTACTATTGCCCTACTTTCACTTATAAAATGTCTTAATTTACGTAAATTATAATAAATATACACTGACCGGCAAAGAAAACAAGTCATTTTTTTATTACAGAAATTTTCTTATCCTTCCGTTATTTTTATTTAAGGTATAAAAAAAATTAATTCGCATTTTTAAAATATAGTTCTAGATATGTAGCTACGCAACGTTGACTTCTTCCATCTTCAAGTAATGCGTCCACGTCCACACTCACAAAAGCTACAGTGCTTTAGTGACATTTCGAACGCATTAAAATGACAAATAAATAAACAATAGACTGAAAGAAACTACACTAATATACACTATAAGAATACATTTTATCATTTAAGTAAATAAATAAAAAAAATATCATTACGGCATATTACCCATTGTTGGGGCTGGGTATGCCAATTTACTTTGTACGCAGATATCGGTAATGATGATGTTATATTCGTACCGTGTAGGCGTTTACCAGGCGTCACCTCAGAAGCACTCATTGCTGGTATGGAGAATGCATCAAAGGAATCGCTTTTGTGCCATTTAAAATTCTAAATAATTTGGGTGTCGATTAGGATCGAACCCAGGTTCAATCAATTACAAAAAAATATTTTGTATGCTTTGTAACAGAAGAAATTAGATATGATAATTTAGAATTCATCCCGAAAATAGCGATAGCCATGAAATTGAAACAAATATGTTAACAAATGTGTAATGTTTTATCTGTCAAGTCAGGTTAATTTATTATCATAAGGTATTATTTGTAATTTCTGTTGAAGTGTACAATTATCTATCAATTTAAATGAATAATTGTATACTTTAACAGAAATTATCTACAAATAATAATAAAAATAAAATAATCTACTGACATATAAATCGCTAAAATTTGTTAATTTTTAGTGTCGGCTCCGGTGGCTCAATGGTTAGAGAAACGGCTCTTAGTCATGAGTATGCTAGGGGTTCTGGGTTCGAATCCCACTAAGGCATAGATGTTTGTATATGTAAACCTCTCTGTAATTGGGATTTAATCATGTTGAGAGGTTTAAAAAAATAAATGGCTATCGTTATATTTGCAGTGATTTTTCACATTTACATATCTAAATTACGAAAATATGATTTTACATGTTACATGCCTAAGTTTGGTTTTCAAGTATTCACCTGGTATATAGTTAGTCTGACTGTTGCGTAAAAAACAGTTATTTACAAATATTTCTATTTTCTATCAACATTTTTTGTCGTTTATCAATATTAATTCATCAACAAAGTTACAATAAAGTATTTTGTACATATTTTGAAAGCAACCTAATGTTAGTGACACATAACCAATATAAGAAAAAATTAGAATATATTTCTGAGTAAAAAAGTTCTATATAGCTTTACTAACAAATGCGTTCTTTCGAAACAAAAACATCTGGAATTTTTTCCCGAAACTTTTATAAAATATATTTTATAACCTGACAACTTTCCAAACAATAGTTTTTAATTCATTTACGGAGCAGTTTTAAAAGAAAATTTAATAAGAACACATTCTTGTCCTAAAATAGATTCATAAAGAAACCTGAATCTAATCAAAAGCCGTCACGACTCACGATTGACATTTTCTACGCACCGAAACGAATTGATTATCATAAATAATGATGATGACAATAATATATTTCCTAATTGTGTGTAGACAGAAAAAAAACTACTTCCAATTTCTAGAATCTAAGACATATCAAAATCAATCGAGGACGAAGACTTCACGATTGAGTTTCGTAAACAAAATTACGTTAGGCAAATAAACAGACTTCAGCGTATTCAAATTCTTATAGACTACCTGCAAATAACGTCAAAGACTCTAATACTAAATTGTCTCTAATAGGTAATGCTTTGCTACATTTAAATGAAGTGTTTTTGTATAATTTCTTAATGTGCTCATCAAAAATTTATAACAAGTGAAGGGATTTAAATAATTTATAAGTTAAGTTCAGTATATTTAGGAAAAGCAGTTTGATATCAAAGGAATATGTATCCTTTTTCATCAGTTATGCAATTAATTTTCAGATAAAATTAGTTAAATTTGATATAGTCGTTTCATAATATTTTGCTCCACAAAAATATATTATACGTTCATGACTCCTCGCGAAAGGGACAGGAACAGACGAAAATCAATAAAATCGGCCTGCACATCAATTTTCCTGAATCTTATAAGACAACACCACAGTTTGACTAAATTTTAGAAACATAAAAAATATATATATATATATCATCACGGCTTATTACCGACTTCTTAGTCTGTCAATCTTCTTTTATTCGCAGATTTCGGTAATGACAATATATCTGTAATGTTGAGGGAGTTTACTAGGCGTCACCTAACGGACTCTAAAAGCAGTGGTGGAGAAAACAAAGTCGTTTTTTACAATTTGACAATTGAAATTTTTTTTCGTAGTTCTTGTTTTTAAAACTTGAACGGTCAGTGTAAAATTATTAAACGCCCTTGGACTACGAAATTATAAAGAAATCTCTTAGCAACCTTACCATAAATTATTAAGTCTATAAAATTTATACAAAGACCCAGGGTTGGATTCTATGAAAATAGTTTCCTTTTAGACGACATAATACATAATAATAAGTATTCTTCTTATATACATACAAATATTATGTTTTGCCTATAAAATTATCCTATAAATCGTTTTTACTTAATAAAGAGTCATTAGTTTTGTTCGTTTCGTTACCTCGCGTCTACGGTTTACTGCTGCATGCATATACTTCGTATGGAGGCGACAGGAAACCGTAGATGGAAAGTAGCGAAACGAACATATTGTTTACTTTCCAGCTAGCTACATATCACGTTCTAACTCCAAAAATGTCATTCTTATTTTCAAGTCAAATTGTAATAAAAATAGTACACTCATATGACAAAATCAATAAACATTTTGTCGTGTTACTTAGGAACACTGTCATAGATCAAAGAAATCCGAAAGAGCCACTTCCAAGAGATGGCAGCACTAAAGACAGATTTATAGGGAAAACGTTGAATTTTACACTTGTGGTCGTTGTAGTTTGATGCTTTGTTTTATTTATTTATTTGCTTATTCTATAAGACGAATCTCAATAACAGAATAAAAATAAATATAAATATAATACAATTTTGTAGACAAAAAATATAACCCATAGATTCAAAAAATAAGATAATTACACACTCTACAATTCACATAACAAATAGTAAATTTCGAATATACCATAGAACATAGAAAAACAAATACAATAGATCCCTAATGTAATTCATCTCTTTTACTCAGTAGTTCGGTCAGTTTCCTTTTAAACTCCAACAAGTTCATAGAAAGATTCATCTGAATAGCAGTTATAACTAATACATAATGAATTTGTTGGTGAATTTAAAAAGAAATTTGTTCTAGAAAACTTACACTGAAAGGTACCAGAACTTCTTGTATTACCGGCCGTACATAAAAATTCAATTGAGAGAGGACACTGGCATCATCAATTAAATTATTTAATATTTAATACACGAATAATATCTGCTGTAGAATTCGACGAGATTTAAGTGTATCCAACTAAAACAAAATTATTAAATTTAGGAAATATTCTGTTATTTTTTGATTAAATTCTGAAAGTTTACAATGACACATGTATATATTTATTTAAAAGGTGCTGTGCGGTCTATAATCGAAGGAGAAGCAGTGTATAAAGTTAAAATGAAACACAAATTTGAGGTTATCTTGCTTGTTAATTTATTTGTTCTTAGCTATAGACACATTATTTCATACGGATATAAAGACAATGGGGCACCTAACTCTATTGTGGTAAAAATAATACAAATGTCATCGTGTGGAAATGTATGTACAGCTGTAAAGCAGGACAGGGAGAAAAGTGGAAGAGACTAAACTATTGGATTTACAATTCATTAGTTAAATAAATATTTATAAGTTAATTTCTGTCCACTAATTTTAATATTAAGAGGAAATATCATTGGATAATTACGTCATTCATGTTATGTTATAAATGTATTACATTTACTTGACCATTCTTAAGGTCAGGTATAAATAAAATTACAAACAAAAAAATGTCATTGCTTTATTATATTTGAAACGGTAATTGTATTTTGTTTTATTAAAAAACTATCTACATGTATTATGTTTTGCACGTCTTTCTCTTGCTGGCTCGATTTCTGGCATTTTTATCGTTTCTTCTTCTCTATCTTTCCTATAAACAATATAAAATAAATGTAGTTATAATATTAAAGATTAATAATTACTATTACTACTTACAGATAAGAAACTTCTCTCTATTTTTCTTCTCTTTACCAGAGGTTCTAGTTATGTTAATTTTTGGCATGGAATAGCATTTTTTGAATGTTTTTCTTTTAATAACTATAAAAACAATCTAATAATGTTTTGAAGCATAAATGTATATAAATACCCATATGGAATAAAATTGCTAGGCAAAAAATATTCTGAACAAACGTTCTTGAATGGTTACATGTTCTTCCTGATTTTTAAAGCAATTTTCCATTGATTTTTTATTATTTCAGTTTTTGGGAAATAGTGAACGGATATGTCTTTACTTACATAATTATTATTGCACTACAGTACAACACAATATCTTTTCGTTTTGCTGGTCAATTTTGGCTCTTGTTTACTATATAACCATACACGACAGCACAATGTTTTCCCTATGACCTATATGTTTTATTTTGCCACCAGATGTCAGCTACTTTGTTGGCTCTTGCCAATTACATGATGTAATAAAACTGTCAAAATATATTATTAAAATTAATGTTTAAAAGTCCACAAATGTGAATAAAATACTTGTAGTATATACACATCTCGTGGTAATGCTTATTCGAGCCTAGCGCTCATTGAAGTCGGTAATGCAGCATTTTCCGGCTATTATTTATTACGGATAATTATTTGTTTAAAAAAAAAAAACGAACTAGTATTGACAACTACCATCGGAAAGTGATTTTGGAAAAAGATAGAAAAGTAGCTCTTTTGGTTCACGAATAAGTGACCCTTATCTTATCTGATTGACCGTATTAGAATGAATGATAATATTCTTAATTCGTGCGGTTTGGCTGAGCGTTGATAAGGATGCTTGTATAATTGAATGTCGGTTTCGGCGTTTCGGGTAAAATGAAGATGAAACTGGGCATTAGAGATTTGAGGTTGACACATCTGAGTTAATTTGACGATCAGTAGACCCGTAGCTGTTGCTGTTGCTGTAGTAACTAACTGCTAACAAATAACAACGTTGGTAATGGATTAAACAGTGTGCGTGTACAGCAGACTGCAGACAGTAACAGGGGTAACATCGTTATAGCATACAGCATGGAATCGCCGAAGTCACGACACGAGAACTGATTTCGATTTACAGATTGTGGCGTGGGGGCGATGTACACTTGTACATAGTGCTAACGACCTCACTTTTATCTATTAGCCAACTTCATTTAACCTACAACGTAAGTAATAAATATGTACTCTCTATACAAATAAGAGTAAATATATAAAAATAAATATACCATAACAGCTTACGAACCCCTCGTCATAATAATTCGTCCTGAGAGCAAATAGTTATTAATACACCATGAGTAAAAATTGTCTTATTTACGAATATGGTAAGCGAGTGCGCCAAATTCTAATGAAAAAAGTGCACGTTTTTTAACAGACGTAACAAATCCATTTTCATATTAAGGTTAGTTTATACATTGTTAAAAATATAATTTTATTTCAATGTTGGTAAATGTAATAACGAATAATCACTTTAGCTACAATATATATATATATATATATATATATATATATATATATATATATATATATATATATATATATATATATATTGTCGCATATTGTACGTTAATGAAACATATTTAATTTAAAACTTCGACATCAAAACTTATTTCGGCCAAACTATTATGACGAGATGCTCGTATTACTAGTTCTGTTAATAACCGAAAACTGAGTACCCGGAACCGGGTTTAAATATGGAATTGGTTTTCGGAACCAAAAAGTACACCGATAATCAAATCCGGGTTTTAAAATCGATGCTTAGATTAGGGTACTGGACCCGATGTTCAGATAGTCTGTCCTATATTCATAAACTTCAAGACTAGTTCAACCCAGGACCTCTCTTTGTCTAGTTGATCTATTAACTGAACTACGAAGTCCCCTGAAGTCAGTGAATTATTTACCTTTCTTTCATGCTAGCCTTAGATAAGTACACATGAAATTCTTTTTCCTACAACCGTGCGTGAAAAGTACTTTTCATGCACTTTTACAGTGTATAAAGAGGCAAAAACTTTCGGTTGCAGGAAAATGTTGTATGCAACACGTGTGTAAAATAGTATTTTTATCTCGTGCTAAAACATCGCACTCGACCAAAAAAGTACTACTTTACACACTTGTTGCATAAATAACTATTATTTTATTAATAGAGATATGGGCGAAAGTGAAAAACAAAGGCCTGTATTAAAACCCACTTTTATAGAGCGATTTTGTCAAATATAGCAATATAATGCAAAAATTGCACTTCACAATAGCGCTATTATGATAATAGTGCGTTCGTAATACGAGCCATTAACTCATAAAATTATTAATTAATGTATTCCAATAATTGTAAAAAAAGCAATTATTCTTAAGATTTGTTTAAAAAATGTAACCACGTACATTTTGCTCTAGTCCTTACATTTTGAATCTCTGAGATATATTACATGATTGAATATTTTCTGCAATTTACTCCTGACTTAGAAGTTTTTAAGAAAAAATAATAAAAAACAAAATTAAGATTTTGATTCGATATTCACGTTTTATCACTTTTAGAATTGAGATTTGGTCTGTTCCTAATACTTAGAAATATTTTTATGCTTGGAAAGATTATATAAAATCATAGTATTAGAAAACATTAAAAATGGTAAAAACTGACATAAATTTATTCCGTTACTGTGGAAAATATATACTTTTCTTGTTGCTACATGTCAACATAATCTCGTTCCATAATTTTTCTAAATAATATTCAATAAAATTAAACATTAGTAAAATTGAGCATTTTGTTTTTCAGTGCGCTATAATATTAGGGTTGCGCAAACTAAGGTTCTAATTTTAGAATATTGCTTATTGTTTCAAACCGAAGTAAATTTGTTTAATTTCGTTTGAAATAATAAATAATTTCTAAGGCAGGAAACAAGAATTAATAAGAGTTCTTCAAACAATATTTGAAAATAAAAGTAAAGTAAAAAAAAATATTAGTTCTGATATGATGCTACAAAAAGTTATTCAAAAAATGAAAGAATATTATTATTATTATATTAATGAAGTGAATAATATTCGTATCATCATGGTATAATATTGTTTTCTTTGTTTTAGGTGAGTTGGCAGTTTCCAATTATCTGCATTTCACTCCGTGAGTAAACTTATTAATTCATTACTGATATAATTCTATCTGAATCAATTCAAACTTTCAACGGTCTTTCACTTTCTTAATTAATTGGCCCGGATATTTGAAAGAGCACCTCTCAACTTTAGTAAATAAGTAAAATAAAACATTCCACTTAAATGATGAATGATTATTTACTGAAATAATCCTAGAGAATCTTTTATTTCACACAAGTTTACAAACATATTTGAAAGTTCCGGAAACTACTTTTGGATGTAATATAAATGATGCATAGTTTTTATTCTTATGTGGAAAGTTTAGAGTTTGCCTAGAAAAGAGCAGATTCTTCAAACAAATCTTTCCGGATTCAGATTTTTAGGCAAATTGCCTAGTTCTCAGTGGAGATTTTACTTTTCCGTGTTTATAAAAAAAAGATATATATATATATATATATATATATATATATATATATATATATATAATCAAGGTTTATTACCCATTTTTTTGGTATACCAATCTACTTTTATTCACTATGATATATAATACCATTCAAACATATGAGTACACGTAATAAAATCAGTAAAAATAATTACAAAAATATAAATTAGAAAAGAACATGTTTATTTTATCAAAATAGATTACTGTTAAACATTTAATCGACAAAATTTACTGCAGTAATTTAAATTTTTGATTCTTTGAGATTCGAGAAACCCCCCTCTAGCTTTGATATCGGTTAAGTTTTATAGGTTTGTCTTAAAATTTGAAAGTTTGCACTTTAAAAAGCAAGAAATTTCAAAGTAGATTTACAAGAAAAATGGGGACCAACTGTAGTCTCAAAATATCGTCACTGTGAGTGAAATAGTGTTCATGCCACCGGTATATTGCAGTTAATTCTGATCGACAATGCGTATAACAACTTATAGCAAAATATTTCTAATCGCATTTCCGCTTTACAGATATTTTGATAGCATTTAACATTCCTCATCCTCAGACTGCTTTTCTTTCATGTTATTGACTGTAATTGATTTCAGATTTTTTTGTATAGAAAAATGGGACAATATTACAGTACAAGAGTTGTAAAATTAAACAATTCTACTTAAAAACAAGCAGTTCTTTTAACAACAAAATAATAAAATATTAAAAAAATTCATATAGTTATTGAGCTAGTTTTTAAATAATGTTAACTTATTTATCCTTTATATTAATATGAAATATATGTGTATGAACAAACATACTATTAATACAAAATTTATTACAAATATCAATTATTACAGATAAAAATATATAAATTGGTAATCTCAATTTTGTGTATTTATTTTTGTAAAACTTCAATATAAAGCAGAATAGTATATTAAAACATAAGTTACAGAAGGCAACGTATTCTAGCACGAATTACAAATTCGCTCACGAGCGCGCAGCGGCGAGTGCACGAAGGAACGAGTGCTTGAATTGCTTTCTGTAACGTGTGTTTATACTTCTGTTGAGTCTTTCAATTACATAATTTTTTATAAAAATATTTGACAATTTCTGTTAAGAATTTTTTTTGAATTATTAGGTTGGCGATATTGAATTATGCTTCTTATTCTGCCCGTTGCTTAGATATTTAGTGTATTTATTGAGTCATGCCAATCTCAAATAACAAAATCGTTTAACAATAATGCTCCTTCAATATGCGTACTAGAATGTGACATTTTAATTCCGAAACAAAGAAACTGATTTCTAATTGTTTTGCAAATTCTCTCACATCTAATTAACATTATTTGATCTGATTTAATAAAGTACCTATCTCTTATTTTCTTCCCACATAAATTCAACAGAGATTAAAAGGTACACAACGACAAAAATAAAATTAAATGTTCAGTTTTATTGTGTAACTTGCCATTGATTTTTACAAATCAGCAGGTACATATATCCATATTTTGTCTATTGTACATTTTCCAATTCTGACTGTTTCAAATATTGACGACAACAAAAAAAATAACTGTAAAATAATTGAGGAAAATTTATTTCGAATTTAGATTCGTTAGAAATGAATGAATATGACATTTTTTCGCTGTCATTTATCTGACCCGTTGACCAGTCTTCTTCCTTGTTTCTAATAGCTTCATCTTGGTTTCACTTTTGTCTAAATGAACTTGTAAGTGTGGGCTTAGAGTAATACGTGGTTGTGTAGGCTTACTATTCTTCCAATTGTCTTAATCCTTATTTAGAAGTCTTGACAACAAAATAAGACGAAACGAATAAAATACAAATATATCATCACGCCTTTTAGTAGGTGCGCCCGTATACACATACTGGGTGGCCGAAACGTACTTATATGTTTTTTATATTGTTCAGATAGGCTTCAGCGTTTTATGTTAATATTATAGGGTAATTTTGATACGGAATCTGACATTTTGATTCGATTTTGGTCAAAGTAAAATATTTTATTTTACAATAATCGAATTCCTTTCCTATTTTGAAAAGTTTCCTTTTCGTTTTGTCGAACATAGAAAAGAATTCTTTCCGTTACTTTCATATTTTTACTAAAATTTAAAGTATGTTTAGAAAAGTCAATAAAAATACAATTCCATGTTATAGTTAATTATTTCATTATAATCAAGAAATAATAATGAAAAAACGGATGTATATGCGAAATACCAATAGTATTTTTATTAGGACAAATATGTAGTACCCTGCAGTATTAAAATTAAACAATTTCTATTACACATGAAAAAAATAATAATCAAAATTAAAAAATGCTTTTTTATTGTATGATCGTTATATTATTCAAGTTTCTTTCTTCATATTTCAAATTTTAAACAAGCAAAGTACAGGGCTCCTTATTTAAAAAATTATGTCATAAATGACATAATTTCTTTTTTTGACGTACATACTCGCCAAGACAGTCGTATGAATTCATAAAGATGGGAAAAATCCAACAATAACCAAAAAGTAGCGAACCTTGGAAAATTGTTGTATTTTTTAGAAGTACAGAACTGGTAATTGCAATTAAGTTCGATGTACAGAAGACATTTACATCCAAATGTTACATTGAAAAATGTTTGCCTACAGTGTTCAGTAGAGTTCCAGAGAGGAATTATGTTATATAATGACAATTCGTCTTCCCATAGGGCACTTCAAAACTTTTGTTTTTGACGAAAAAAAAACATATATAAAAGTAATAGAAAACTCGGCACAATCATCTGGTTTGGCAATGTGCGACTTTTGACTTTTGCGGACTATTGAAGAAGAGATTAATGCTGACATTCATGATTATTTTCAAAGTATTCCATATTTAAAATAAATTTGTAAAAATTACGAGCCAAGGCTCATAATTACCAGCTTACATTTTCAACAAATTATAAAATCTACTCAAATGGTGAGAAATTTGTGCAAAATTCCTTCGACAACTTTAAATATACACTTAAAACAGAAAAAATGTAGACCAAATGATAGGTGATAATAGTTGGAACAACATTAAAGGAACATCTTCTGGTTCAAATTTATCTTCTATCGAGAACCTATATACTTTACTATATGAGAAATCGCGTAAAAATCTAACGCGTATGTTATAATAATTAGGTTCGGCAATATATTTTTAAAAAGTTTTATTTGAGTGATAATAAAATGATATTAGAAAAGGTTTATTCTCCTTCAGAGCAACAACTAGAATTAACATCTAATTCTTAACGCTCTTTACATATGGCAATCTATGCTTAGGTATTCATAAGATACGGCGATAACAGATAATTCATTAAATATATATAATTTAAGTCAACTTTCAACATAGGACATGCTACAGAAACTACCCTTATATTTAACGAAGAATTCATTTACATAGTAAAAAATGGTGTATTCCATTTAAAAAATTGAGTTTTTTGAATTTTGAGAACTTCATCTTTACATTCACGTAGAAATTATAAATAAATTATTTTAAAATATATTCAATATGATTTTACGAAATTTGGTATCTAGGGTTTTTCGACTACTGGAAGTAGACCCTAACTTTCTTATTATAAATAGAATGCTATATTTTTTATGTTATCATTGAATTCAGCAGAAAATTTTACATATAAAACCATATATATATATATATATATATATATATATATATATATATATATATATATATATATATATATATATATATATATATATATATATATAACTTACCTTGCAAGACATATAAGACAAGCCTGTACATAAGAATCTGCAAAGCTTATGGATACAATGCCTATTGGAATTAAAGCTGTTATTAATGATGGCGATGTAACCCAATATTAAATGGCGGACTATAACATATTTAATTTTTGTAAGTTTAAAATCTATATTTTAAACTAATCAACAGAAATTTGTAGATATTTCTCACCATTTACGTAGATTTTATAATTTGTTGAAAATTTAAACCGGCCGAACTATTATGAGCCGGGGCTCGTATATATAAACCATGTATCTTATTCTCAAAAATTCTAACTTCCAGATCAGTTGAGACGAACAGAGAGACGGACACCATTAGTAAAATCTGATTTAACATGAAATTAATTTTTGCTTTTTTAATAATTATTTTGTGATATTAGCAAAATATGGGTAATAGCAGACGATCTGTATTTAATGCGGCATTTCTATATGATGATCTAATCTCCGTGAGACTAATGTATAGTAAATTTGAACATTGTGTTCCATTGTTGAAGTGTCACGACTTTCATTATGTTCCCGATTCGCCTGGTTTAGATTCACGTGTAAATTACACGTCTATTCCATTACGTCGTGCGTTGCGACGTCGGAGCCGACACCAAGACACGCACCGACGAACATACTAACCGCCTCACTAAATATCCACATACATTCTTACGCACAGAACATCATATCATACGTTTCACTGACACCGGATTAAACTTCACCCATCAGTCAAGCCATCTTGGCTATGGTTTATATTCCGATGGGAATCAAGAAAGCACTCTTTAATCGTGTTACCATTGATTAAATCATATATGTTGGAATATGAAGATGTTATCATAATTGAACTATTTACGCCGATGACACTAATTTTGTTATATCTGACATAAAACCTGACGACCTAAGTGCTAAAATTCTACATCTTTCAACTACACTCGAGTACTGGTGTTCGGCTAATGATTTAATTCTTAATCTGGGCAATACTAATTTAATTGAATTCTCTTTCTCTTATATTAAAACTAATGTGCAGACTGAACAGTTTAGCAAAACAGATCAAATCAACTGTCTAGGAATTATTATAAGTGAAAACTGCAAATGGTCTAATCACTGCTAATCACTACATAAAAAAAAATTAAACCGAGCTATATTCTGTCTTAGGCATCTCTCGTGAAACTTAATACGCTAAAATCCGTTTATTTTGCTTATTTTCAGTCTATCCTAAACTACGGTATTATTTTTTGGAGTAATTCTTCAGAATGTAATGAATTATTTGTAGCTCATAAACGCGCTATAAGAATAATGAGCAAAATGAGATCAATTGACTCCTGTAGAAGCAATTTTTTGGTAATGGGAATCTGAACTCTCACGTCTCTTTACATATTGGAAATTATTAAATTTACACTTTATAATCTCAAATGTTTTAAACCGCAAGTATCCGGTTCTTACATCACAAGACAATATGGACAGTTGTTAGAAATTCCAATCCATAATTATAAATCGTATAAAACTAGTACTAAATATATTTGTATTAAATTTTACAATTTCTTATCAAACATCTTTAAAGAAATGCCTCCTAAAAATGCAATTAAATTAATAAAAAGTATTTTATTGCAAAAAGAATATTACTCTGTTGAAAACTTTATTGATGACTGTAACCATAGACTAATATCACTGTATATATACAGTGATATTAGTCCATGCTGTAACAAAAATATATTTCTCCAATGAAATATTACATATCATGCTTTTGCCTAATTTTGTTATAAGTATATTTGTTATCATATTTTGTTGTATGTATTAATAGTTAAGATATATAGTATATAGATTTGTCATGTATACTCACTTTATGTTTCTATTCTTGTTATTTTTCCGCATGTTTGTTGGACTTATATAAAATAAAAAATTATTATTATTATTATTATTATTATTATTATTATTATTATTATTGTCAACGCTATAGCAAATTTGCACACGACACTTCCCAAATAGGTAGCGCCATCTCTGTAATACAATACTACATACGATTCGTACTCGCTGCATGATGGCAATATTATTCTAAGAAATCTAATTTAATTATAAACTTATTTATTAATGTACCTTATTTGTTTATGATAAAATTCAAATATTTAACCAAAAAAGGAAGTGTTCCATAATTGAATCGGTGACTGGAAAAGCAGCATGATTCCAGAAACTTAGTTTTGAGAAAAACGAAGAAACTGCTTGACTTTTTTTTGCACATTGATACACAGATAAGTTTTGTGCATACAAATATATTATCAAAGAGTACAAAAAATTCTTCCTAACTTAATGTAATTTATCGTATGGCATATAGTGATGCCCAAATTTTCTAGCCATTTCAGCGTCACAGGTGTTAAGTCGAAGAAATCTCTGCTGCTGCTTGGATTCTTCCGCAGACTGCACTTTGTTTTAATATGTTGTATAGTCTGGCGGGCAGCACCACAGTCGCACTAAGGTGATGCTATTTTATTCCACTTAGTAAATCAGCGCAAACCCCATGATGTGAATAAGGTCCCTATTCAGTCTGCTCCATATTTTACGAGAGAGAAGCGATCCTGGAATATTTTCATTTTTTGTTGGGAAAAAAAAGTTCAATTCATTATTAGTATCTCTGCTCCATTCTTCACGCCATTTGTCTCTGGAGTTGAAATCTAAATTTTCCAGTTCTTGGGCATATCGGAGTGGAGGATGTCTGGAACGTAGCCTGCTAAGGTTTACGTCTTCGAGATCTTCATGAATTTTTAAATCTGTGTTTCCAAGGATCTTCCTATCCTCTCTCTGAAGGGCATCAGATCTTCGATGACATGGTGGTAGTATATTGCAGAGAATTGGAAGCCAATATGTAGGGGTAGACCTTATTGTGCCAGAGATTAAACACATTGTAGAATTGAGTTGGCTTTCGATTTTATCTAGGTGGCAACTATTCATCGAAACTGCAGAAAATACCAAACTCAAAGCAGATATCCTTAAAGTAATAACCGATGAGCCCCATGTTGTCCCGCATAGTTTTTCGATGTTATTATTTCTGGTTTTTGTTTTAGCCGCGGTGTTGTCGATGTGTTTTTTAAAAGAAAGTGTGCGGTCCAAAGTAATTCCCAGATATTTGGGGAATTTGTTATGTAGGAGACGGCGGTTTTCAAAAATTATATTTAACTCAGTTTGAGCTAGAAACCTAGAAAAACTACAATAAAAAAAGAAGTTGGATATACAGTGTGATTCATAACGGATGTGCCAAAATTAAACCATACACTGGGAGAGTCATTTTGAGTAAAAATGTTATATGGTACCCACTAGATATATTTTTTTAAATAACTCTGGTACTAGTTGCACTAAAATTTTGAAATTTGTATAACGTTAATACTACTACTTTAGATGCATGTTTTGTACATGGAAGATTAACATGGTAAATCAGTTTTTTGGAAACTGATTCCCCCGTTTTAACTGACAACAATGGTTATGAAATCAACAGAGAGATAAAAACTTCTGCATCACATCCAATATGTACAAATTATGTAATATTTTAGTCCTATAAATTAATTATTAAATTCATTCAGTATCTTATTAATTAATTCGTTAGATTTTTTGTGTTATTTTCTTTTTACTAATATTTTCTACCAGATTAGATATTGCTTAACAAAAATTAAATTATTACATAATAAAATTTACACAATTTATAAGTAATCTATATTTTTAAACTGTAACAATATAAAGAAGTAAATGTCCATCTATTAAATACCTACCCTTATTCCTTCTTAATGTTATTAGAACAAATTCCAAGAATCGCCCATAGCATACCGAATTGAAAAGAATAAAACAATAAAGGGCACATAACTTGTCGTCTTGAAAAAAATTTACGATATCGTTGTCGTGTGAGTTAGAACAAGAACAATATCACTTCTGAAAAGTTTCAAACATTGCTGACGATGAGATATGAATGTAAGAAGGCAGGGCTACGATTTCACCGGTAATGGATTGTCGGGAACGTTTAGAGGCAGAATACTACAGATGGAGAATCTTCGAAGCCGTCATCCGCAAAATATAAGGGCGAAAATCCCCTCCCACGCAAAATAACATCGAAGTGGAATTTGACTCATATCGAAAAACAGAAACAAATAGAAAAGGATATTTTCACATAGATTATACGTATTGTAAATACGTATAATCTATGTGAAAATATTTTGGTGTTTTAATATTTTTTTAATAAATTAAATAAATATAAAAATAAATATCGGGAACACTCGTTTACCTGGACTGGACAGGACCAAGGCTTATTCGGCAGATGGAAAGTTCGAAAAATTGTATGTTCTTACATACGCAGGGCAAGTTCTATTTCGATGGTGTAATGCACAAATTAAACTTTCGAGAAAATACAGTTTGCTGGTGGCTTTAAATTAGAATAAGCAGTTACTAAATTTGTGCACATTGATTTATTACGTAAGTGGAACTTTCTACACACTTAACACAATTTCACCCAAAAGTGTAATTATTACATTTGTGCACTACACCATCGATATTATGTAACTGAAAAGTCTGGAACCGATCCGTCGCTCCACCTGTCGTTGAATTTGTAACATAACTCTCACATGTTAATTTATACTTAAGTGTTAATAATTCCATCAGCAAATTTTGTTTCATGTAATCAACGATGTATTATGCTTAATTTCCTTAAAGCACGCACCCTCGTTACGCTCTTGTACTTCAAACTTTTCAACTGAAAGTCGCGGTTTTGTAGCTATTAAACACTAAATATAAATTTACAATATTTAAACAAATAAATTTCATAATAATTTTCAAATGATGATTAATAACATTTCATAATAGTTCATATCACAACTTTTTAAGTAGTAAATAATAATTAAAAATTATTGACCTACATCTTTGATCTTTGCATCAGTTTTTGTATTTTTTAATCTCCTCCTCCATCCAGAATATTAAAAGTCTAAACTTTTACGTCATAGTGGGCGTCACATGGCAAAGGAAACGGAATAGAAGGAAATGGAAATGTAGTAAAATTGGTGTTGAACTGTTGAGGATGTTTCATAATGTCGGACACATTCTACATAGAATTCCACATTTTTTTATAACATTTCTCGTACATGAGACAGAGAAAATTATATGTCGTCATTGTCGTCTGACATTTCACTAGATAAGAATAAACTATTTTAATTTTATTGTAATCTAACTATAACCGCTAATAATATATAGCCAGAAATGGGTAACAAGTCGTTATTATTTATTTTTTCTGATTTTAAAAATGAGACTAAATGATAAATAAATCTTTGCTCCAAAAATTAGCATCAAATTAAACTCTTTCCCAAACTTTATTTAAATTTGACAACAGTTTTTAATAAAATTACTAAGTTCTTCTCTTAAATGTAAGCCTGAAAAGGGAATTTCCTCTCTTTCAAAATCAATTTTATTTTTGGTAAATAGTTTTTAAATGTTTCTGGAAAATCGTAGATTATTGTTTAGCGCAAAATCAATAATTTTAAACTATTTCGTTTTTAATATTTAAAACCTTTTTGTTGTTGATTTTTCCCTTATGAAGTTTGGTATTCATTTTACTTTTACCGTGGCGTATGTGTGTGTTATAAGGTATAAGGTGTATGAAATATCGGCAGCGCTAGCGATGTTCTTGCCGTTATCTCGTCCTTTGCTTTTTCTGCAGCGCGCATAATATCTCTACAAAAATGTGTTAAAGAATTACTTGCATTCTTTACGAACTTCTATACCTCTGAAGTAGACGCCAACGTAAATGTAAATGAAACAGAGATGCTGTACACGTGTACATGTTCGTATACATGCTCTTTCACCTTGTGCTACATTTCTTCATGGCTTTTTATCCTATCTGGATTCTATGTTGAGTCCTGAATATTCCACAAGCATGCCCTTAAAACCCTCGACAGTACAAAATAACCAGGAAAATGAAATACATACACCATATAGTATTTTATTCATTCCAAAAAGACTTTCACGTTAAACCTGTTATATGCAATAATGAAAATTATATACAGTGTGAACACTGAAAATCGTGACATAGGCGTTTAACATGGGAAAACAGTTTTTTTCAAGTATCATCTGTCCCGCAAGACTATAGTGGGAGTTTTTGATATGGTTAGAAAGATTTTTTAATTTGGCATCAAAGAGTATTTAAATACTCCTAATTTAATGGCTTATTAGTGAAATATTTGCAAAAGTATAATGCAATTTGACAGTTACTACTTATAATTTATTAAAAACAGTAATCATGGAAATGTATTCCGTAGCTGAATTGGTTATATATATATATATATATATATATATTGGTTACACTTCGATGCACTAGTACTAGTAACAAGGAAATGAAATCTGAAATGAAAATTATGTTTATGATAAATTTTAAATTACAGTTAAAGGAGGGTAGGTATAATTGTCATATACTAGCATTAAGAGAGGTGAAAAATTCATTGTCTTCTAGAGGATTTCACGTTGGATACCGCGCGCCCCATATATGAGCCGAACAATTTTCATTCGCAAACCACCGTCTCATATGTGAGCCAGGGACCTATGTCTAATAACGTATTTATTTCATACGGTCTGTATGTAGAAGAGTGGCTTTACGGAGTAGTCTCTATGGATGTCTGACTCACATATGGGTCGCATGGTCTCGAATTTTTTTTTTTTTTTGAGGTTGTGTAATATTTGGTCAGTAAATGTAAGTACAACGTCGTTGCTTTTCTAAGAGTGTCTTGCAAAATGTATCCATCAAAAGGGCTTTTACCAGACACAGAAATTGAAGAAGAAGGTAGAAAAGTGTTGAAAGAAGGTCTTGGTTCTGATGATGAAAATATATTTAAAAAAAAAAACCATATATAAGCCGCACAATTTTCCTATATCTTTTGATTTTTTGGAAAACGTTCCTTTTATACTTACCAAAAAATTGTTTATTATTGTTTTTGTTAATTGTGCAATAAAGTTTTAAAACTGATATTCCGCTTTATTTTTTTAATACCCTTTGACAATTTGCGCGTAATTTTACCCAGCTCAAATATGAGATAACCAGTCCAGTTTGAGAAATTTGAGAAACCAGACACCACCGTTTCAATTATGAGCCGGATGTAAATATGAACCAAATAGTATTTTTTTCAGAAAATTATACTAAACCTGTCTAAATTGAGTATTTCTTATATGTTACAGAAAAAATGGGTGGTCTGTTTTGAAGGTTTTTTTTTTTCTTATGTGGGTAGCTAACGTGTTAATAGAGGGTTCAAATTCCAATGAAATTAATGAATTTTTCTCAAAAGTCTATCTTCGTATTTAAATAAATGAATAGTTTATGGTTCTTAGTGTTACAATAATAACTGAACAGTGTATAATATGAATAACAGAATATGTTAATATACTGCAATCGTTGAATATTCATTCCTAATCCATGACAGTTATTAAGTATTAGCAACATTGCTGGAAATTGTAACCAATAGATATAAATGTAACGCCTATCATTCACATGTTTTATTCAGTGTTTGCAATTATTATTGGTTATTTGTTTAACAAATTTTACTGTAGCAATGTTGCTAATAGTTCGTAACTTTGTTACAGAATAAGAGAATCTGTATTAAAAATCACTTTAATATAACTTTCGATTAATTAACAATTTGGTTTTATGAATACCTTTGGGTTCTATTATATATATATATATATATATATATATATATATATATATATATATATATATATATATATATATATATATATATATATAAATGAATGTCTATTGTACTTTTTTTAAAAATGCACTTTTCCCATATTTTTACAAACGATATAGAAAACCATTGTTTCGGTTAATAGTTCGATTAAAAATCACGTATTTAAATTCTTGGATATACTGTTTAATCAACCGGTTTAAATAACCGGTTTCTTCCTTACTGAGAAGTGATAGTATGTGCTAAAAAAAATTTACTTGTCTTTTAAATTATCCTTTTACAAATTGGAACCCGGTCTATCAGGACTATAATCGGTCACATTACACTCGCCTAGTCAACCGTGCGACTGTTTTAAAATTAGAATCTTTGTAAATATAGGTGCAGCATGGATTAAAGTACGGTTTGTACTAGCAGATATATCGACAGGAATTGAGTAATAAACGTGTAGTAACCAGTAATTGATTCGTGGGAATATGTCCCCCTGCAGCTAATTGTTAATGAAGTGAACCTCCTGAAATGCGATAATATTTCTGCATCTGTTAACTTTGTTTTGCATTGGTAACCACGGCAACAGTGATAAATGTAACCTAGTTTCTCGAATTAAACCTGTAATTAGATATTTTTGTTTTATGTATTTTATCTGCTGTGTTGATTTTCTGCCGTGAATTTTTCCTTTTTCCGAATATAACTCCTGTGTTAATTGCAAGTCATTTGATGTTACACAAAATAAATGTAAATAAAAATAAAAACAATTGCTATATTAAATCAATTATCCGGCGTCCAAGTTGCTACTGGTTGTTTGGCTTATATTGATTCATTTTTCTGCGTTTTTATCTTTATCTCTTTACGTTTATTTCCCCTTTAATAATTTTGAATTCTGCACTGCTGCCAAATGAACTAAAAAAACTATGAATAAAATTGCAAGCCATAAAATGCTCTGTGAAATACAAAGATATAATAGAAATTTTAATCTTGATTTTCAATTTACGAATATTTAATATTAAACGCGTTTATTGCGATTCCAGATTTTAAAACCAATTTAAATTACACAAATCCGACTGCATGCATTTCCCACATTCTACAGTTCTGTTTGCGAAACTCTTTTAACCCTTCCGCGTCGGATTTTGGGAACTATTTAATAATAAATGAAGGTTAAAGAAAGAGATGCAGAATGTCAAAATTTTTTAATTATGTGGCGATCGATTTCGGCTTTAATTGCCATCATCAGGCCGACGCTAAAAATATACATAAATACAAAGTTAACAATAAAATGAATATATATATATATAAATTTATTTGATTTATTTATGATTTTAGGTTAAGTGCACATGCTGTATGAGAAAAACAAGGAAACAGATACTTACAGTCAAATATGTGTAAAATATATCTTGGAATTGAATCCATTGTTGAAAAATAAAGGGATTAAATTGTATTAGAATATAAAAAATAGTTGAAATTTTTTATATATATAAGGAATCTATCCAGGAAGGACAGATGATGAAGACTGATTTATTTTAGTTTAATATTTAGGGAATAAATTATGAAGTAGGTGTCGTTAGTGTTAATCTTAATGTTTATTGGATTCGAAAAAAGGTGGTAAATATTTAAATAAGTGTGGTTCAGGAAAAACTGTATTTTCATTTAGTAATATGTTGTCTTTTGACATTGCATGTGTAATTATCTCGTACTTTTCTAAGAGAACTAATTTGTGATATTTACTCTCATTATGTAAAAGTTCTAGATTATTTTCTATTGTGATTTGATGATGTGTTGTGTCTATGTGTGCACCTACAGCGGAGAGCGGTCTTTTATTTATATGTTCTTTAAATCTTGTATTTAAATTTCTAGTTGTTAAGCCTATATAAATTTTGTTACAATTATTACATGTTATTTTATATATCCCCGATTTTTCCACAGGTGATGTTTTTGGTTTATTATTAATGAAATGTGTTGCTAAGGTATTGTGTGATTTAGATGTGATAGTGAGATTAAATTTTGTTAATATTTTCCTAAATTTATTGAAAGTGTTTTTATTATAGGGTATAGAAATATAGTGAGTTATAGGTTTTGTATGTGGGTAGATTTCTTTAAGTATTTTGGTTTTGATGATATTATTATAAATATTTAAGATATATTTTATGGGATATTTGTTATTATAGCCTATTTTTATTATAGTATTGAATTCTTTTTGGAAATTTTCTTTAGAAAGTGGTGTTGAAAGTAGTCTATGGAATAAATAATGAAATGCTGATTGTTTTACAGTGGGATTATGGTATGAGTCGTATGGGATTATTGTATCTGTAGCTGTTGGTTTTCGGTAAATGTTAAATTCAATATTGTTGTTTGATTTAGTTAATGTGAGGTCTAAAAAATTTATTGAATTATTTGTCTCTTTTTCTATTGTAAATTTTATTTTTGTAAGATTATTTATTGTGTTAAGAAAATCTTGTAACTCTGTGTCCGTACCACTCCATAGACACAACACATCATCGACATATCTAACCCAAAATAGAATTTTATTATGAGAGGGTAGTTTCATTATATTTTGTTCTAAGTTATCTATGAAAATATTTGCTAGGATTCCACTAATAGGGCTTCCCATTGGTAGCCCGTTGTTTAAAATGTAAGTTTTGTTATTAAATTGAAAGAAATTTTGTTTAGTTGCAATTTTGAAAAGGTTTATAATGTTATCTAAATCTGTGGAATCTAGGTTAAAGGAATTTATGAATTCAGTATCATTTTTTAGAAAATCAGAAAGAATGTTAATTGTTTCATCTATTGGTACGTTCGTATAAAGGTTTACAATGTCAAAAGAGACCATCTTAAAGTCATTATTGTTCAAATTATGATTATTTAATTGATTTATGAGTTCTGTTGAATTTTTAATAGAATATCTAGATTGATAATTTGTAAGATCTGTGATTAAATGATTAAGAAATTTAGATAGTTTATGAGCTGGTGAAGATGTCGAACTGGTAATCGGCCGGATAGATTTATCATTTTTATGTAATTTTATTAAACTGTATAGAGTTGGTGTAGAAGGGTTAGGGTTGATTAACTGTCTTTTGTGTATTGAAAATTTATTGAGTGTATTAGAGCTTTGTTTTAGTAAGTTATTTAAATTTATATTGTAAGAATTAAATGGGTTTTTTCTAGTTTCAGTTATGTTATTGTTGTTGAAAAAAGTGAGTGTTTTATTGATATAATCTTCTGTATTTAAGATAACCAGTCCTGCATTCTTATCAGCTTTTGTTATTGTTAGTTTATTATCAGTTAGTTTTTTCTGTATAGATTTAATATTTTTATTAATGATTTTATTTTTAAAATTGATATTTGAATTGATAGGATTGTATGTTGTTTCCGTGTCATTCTCATCAACATGTGCACTCACCTCTCTATTGTTCTTGATTAAGTTGGCGATGTTGTTAAAGATGTCTTCATGTTGTGGGTGGTGTTGCAGCTGGGCTTCTATTTCTATGGTAGTTTGTAGTAGCATGTTTGATGTTGGTTGTGGTGCGAATTTGTGGCTGGTGTTGAGTAGTTCGGTCTCGTGTTTCGTGAATGTGAAGTTGGTTAAATTGGTTATACGAGGATGAAAATCGTTGGTTGGGTTTGGTTGAGGGTTTTGTTGTATTGTGTTGTTGTGTGAAGGCAGTGTATGTGGAAGATGTGTGTTGTTATAGTTGTGATTTGTTGTGTCGGTCGGTGTGTTGTGTTTATTGTGATTGGAATGTTTTTGTTGTATTAGTTTACTGAGTTTCTTTCTTCTATTTTGGTCTGGTTGGTATTCTTCGTAGAGTATGTTTTCTTGTAGGTCGGTGTAGAGTTGTTCATATTCTATTGTGTGGAGGTGTTGAAGTAGAAATCGGTGTAGAAACTTCAGCTGCATATGAATAGTTGTTTCCTTCCTGGATAGATTCCTTATTTCGAATGTTATTAACTTCATGTGAAATTCTTCTTGATGTTTGTAAGGTACGTGTTTATGTTTTGGAAATTTAATTTTGATGAAATTTGGGATGACTTTATGTTTTTTAGCTTCGAAAAGGAAATTTATATGTTCTTTATTACGATGTCGTTTTCGTAGTATATATTTTAGCTGTTGGAGTGCTACGGATATCTCCGAAGATTTAATAAATTGGCAAAAGGACTCCAGGTAGTTCTGCATTGTATAAATGAAGGTTAAAGAAAGAGATGCAGAATGTCAAAATTTTTTAATTATGTGGCGATCGATTTCGGCTTTAATTGCCATCATCAGGCCGACGCTAAAAATATACATAAATACAAAGTTAACAATAAAATGAATATATATATATATAAATTTATTTGATTTATTTATGATTTTAGGTTAAGTGCACATGCTGTATGAGAAAAACAAGGAAACAGATACTTACAGTCAAATATGTGTAAAATATATCTTGGAATTGAATCCATTGTTGAAAAATAAAGGGATTAAATTGTATTAGAATATAAAAAATAGTTGAAATTTTTTATATATATAAGGAATCTATCCAGGAAGGACAGATGATGAAGACTGATTTATTTTAGTTTAATATTTAGGGAATAAATTATGAAGTAGGTGTCGTTAGTGTTAATCTTAATGTTTATTGGATTCGAAAAAAGGTGGTAAATATTTAAATAAGTGTGGTTCAGGAAAAACTGTATTTTCATTTAGTAATATGTTGTCTTTTGACATTGCATGTGTAATTATCTCGTACTTTTCTAAGAGAACTAATTTGTGATATTTACTCTCATTATGTAAAAGTTCTAGATTATTTTCTATTGTGATTTGATGATGTGTTGTGTCTATGTGTGCACCTACAGCGGAGAGCGGTTTTGTTATTAAATTGAAAGAAATTTTGTTTAGTTGCAATTTTGAAAAGGTTTATAATGTTATCTAAATCTGTGGAATCTAGGTTAAATAAATCTTAAATACAGAAGATTATATCAATAAAACACTCACTTTTTTCAACAACAATAACATAACTGAAACTAGAAAAAACCCATTTAATTCTTACAATATAAATTTAAATAACTTACTAAAACAAAGCTCTAATACACTCAATAAATTTTCAATACACAAAAGACAGTTAATCAACCCTAACCCTTCTACACCAACTCTATACAGTTTAATAAAATTACATAAAAATGATAAATCTATCCGGCCGATTACCAGTTCGACATCTTCACCAGCTCATAAACTATCTAAATTTCTTAATCATTTAATCACAGATCTTACAAATTATCAATCTAGATATTCTATTAAAAATTCAACAGAACTCATAAATCAATTAAATAATCATAATTTGAACAATAATGACTTTAAGATGGTCTCTTTTGACATTGTAAACCTTTATACGAACGTACCAATAGATGAAACAATTAACATTCTTTCTGATTTTCTAAAAAATGATACTGAATTCATAAATTCCTTTAACCTAGATTCCACAGATTTAGATAACATTATAAACCTTTTCAAAATTGCAACTAAACAAAATTTCTTTCAATTTAATAACAAAACTTACATTTTAAACAACGGGCTACCAATGGGAAGCCCTATTAGTGGAATCCTAGCAAATATTTTCATAGATAACTTAGAACAAAATATAATGAAACTACCCTCTCATAATAAAATTCTATTTTGGGTTAGATATGTCGATGATGTGTTGTGTCTATGGAGTGGTACGGACACAGAGTTACAAGATTTTCTTAACACAATAAATAATCTTACAAAAATAAAATTTACAATAGAAAAAGAGACAAATAATTCAATAAATTTTTTAGACCTCACATTAACTAAATCAAACAACAATATTGAATTTAACATTTACCGAAAACCAACAGCTACAGATACAATAATCCCATACGACTCATACCATAATCCCACTGTAAAACAATCAGCATTTCATTATTTATTCCATAGACTACTTTCAACACCACTTTCTAAAGAAAATTTCCAAAAAGAATTCAATACTATAATAAAAATAGGCTATAATAACAAATATCCCATAAAATATATCTTAAATATTTATAATAATATCATCAAAACCAAAATACTTAAAGAAATCTACCCACATACAAAACCTATAACTCACTATATTTCTATACCCTATAATAAAAACACTTTCAATAAATTTAGGAAAATATTAACAAAATTTAATCTCACTATCACATCTAAATCACACAATACCTTAGCAACACATTTCATTAATAATAAACCAAAAACATCACCTGTGGAAAAATCGGGGATATATAAAATAACATGTAATAATTGTAACAAAATTTATATAGGCTTAACAACTAGAAATTTAAATACAAGATTTAAAGAACATATAAATAAAAGACCGCTCTCCGCTGTAGGTGCACACATAGACACAACACATCATCAAATCACAATAGAAAATAATCTAGAACTTTTACATAATGAGAGTAAATATCACAAATTAGTTCTCTTAGAAAAGTACGAGATAATTACACATGCAATGTCAAAAGACAACATATTACTAAATGAAAATACAGTTTTTCCTGAACCACACTTATTTAAATATTTACCACCTTTTTTCGAATCCAATAAACATTAAGATTAACACTAACGACACCTACTTCATAATTTATTCCCTAAATATTAAACTAAAATAAATCAGTCTTCATCATCTGTCCTTCCTGGATAGATTCCTTATATATATAAAAAATTTCAACTATTTTTTATATTCTAATACAATTTAATCCCTTTATTTTTCAACAATGGATTCAATTCCAAGATATATTTTACACATATTTGACTGTAAGTATCTGTTTCCTTGTTTTTCTCATACAGCATGTGCACTTAACCTAAAATCATAAATAAATCAAATAAATTTATATATATATATATTCATTTTATTGTTAACTTTGTATTTATGTATATTTTTAGCGTCGGCCTGATGATGGCAATTAAAGCCGAAATCGATCGCCACATAATTAAAAAATTTTGACATTCTGCATCTCTTTCTTTAACCTTCATTTATACAATGCAGAACTACCTGGAGTCCTTTTGCCAATTTATCAAATCTTCGGAGATATCCGTAGCACTCCAACAGCTAAAATATATACTACGAAAACGACATCGTAATAAAGAACATATAAATTTCCTTTTCGAAGCTAAAAAACATAAAGTCATCCCAAATTTCATCAAAATTAAATTTCCAAAACATAAACACGTACCTTACAAACATCAAGAAGAATTTCACATGAAGTTAATAACATTCGAAATAAGGAATCTATCCAGGAAGGAAACAACTATTCATATGCAGCTGAAGTTTCTACACCGATTTCTACTTCAACACCTCCACACAATAGAATATGAACAACTCTACACCGACCTACAAGAAAACATACTCTACGAAGAATACCAACCAGACCAAAATAGAAGAAAGAAACTCAGTAAACTAATACAACAAAAACATTCCAATCACAATAAACACAACACACCGACCGACACAACAAATCACAACTATAACAACACACATCTTCCACATACACTGCCTTCACACAACAACACAATACAACAAAACCCTCAACCAAACCCAACCAACGATTTTCATCCTCGTATAACCAATTTAACCAACTTCACATTCACGAAACACGAGACCGAACTACTCAACACCAGCCACAAATTCGCACCACAACCAACATCAAACATGCTACTACAAACTACCATAGAAATAGAAGCCCAGCTGCAACACCACCCACAACATGAAGACATCTTTAACAACATCGCCAACTTAATCAAGAACAATAGAGAGGTGAGTGCACATGTTGATGAGAATGACACGGAAACAACATACAATCCTATCAATTCAAATATCAATTTTAAAAATAAAATCATTAATAAAAATATTAAATCTATACAGAAAAAACTAACTGATAATAAACTAACAATAACAAAAGCTGATAAGAATGCAGGACTGGTTATCTTAAATACAGAAGATTATATCAATAAAACACTCACTTTTTTCAACAACAATAACATAACTGAAACTAGAAAAAACCCATTTAATTCTTACAATATAAATTTAAATAACTTACTAAAACAAAGCTCTAATACACTCAATAAATTTTCAATACACAAAAGACAGTTAATCAACCCTAACCCTTCTACACCAACTCTATACAGTTTAATAAAATTACATAAAAATGATAAATCTATCCGGCCGATTACCAGTTCGACATCTTCACCAGCTCATAAACTATCTAAATTTCTTAATCATTTAATCACAGATCTTACAAATTATCAATCTAGATATTCTATTAAAAATTCAACAGAACTCATAAATCAATTAAATAATCATAATTTGAACAATAATGACTTTAAGATGGTCTCTTTTGACATTGTAAACCTTTATACGAACGTACCAATAGATGAAACAATTAACATTCTTTCTGATTTTCTAAAAAATGATACTGAATTCATAAATTCCTTTAACCTAGATTCCACAGATTTAGATAACATTATAAACCTTTTCAAAATTGCAACTAAACAAAATTTCTTTCAATTTAATAACAAAACTTACATTTTAAACAACGGGCTACCAATGGGAAGCCCTATTAGTGGAATCCTAGCAAATATTTTCATAGATAACTTAGAACAAAATATAATGAAACTACCCTCTCATAATAAAATTCTATTTTGGGTTAGATATGTCGATGATGTGTTGTGTCTATGGAGTGGTACGGACACAGAGTTACAAGATTTTCTTAACACAATAAATAATCTTACAAAAATAAAATTTACAATAGAAAAAGAGACAAATAATTCAATAAATTTTTTAGACCTCACATTAACTAAATCAAACAACAATATTGAATTTAACATTTACCGAAAACCAACAGCTACAGATACAATAATCCCATACGACTCATACCATAATCCCACTGTAAAACAATCAGCATTTCATTATTTATTCCATAGACTACTTTCAACACCACTTTCTAAAGAAAATTTCCAAAAAGAATTCAATACTATAATAAAAATAGGCTATAATAACAAATATCCCATAAAATATATCTTAAATATTTATAATAATATCATCAAAACCAAAATACTTAAAGAAATCTACCCACATACAAAACCTATAACTCACTATATTTCTATACCCTATAATAAAAACACTTTCAATAAATTTAGGAAAATATTAACAAAATTTAATCTCACTATCACATCTAAATCACACAATACCTTAGCAACACATTTCATTAATAATAAACCAAAAACATCACCTGTGGAAAAATCGGGGATATATAAAATAACATGTAATAATTGTAACAAAATTTATATAGGCTTAACAACTAGAAATTTAAATACAAGATTTAAAGAACATATAAATAAAAGACCGCTCTCCGCTGTAGGTGCACACATAGACACAACACATCATCAAATCACAATAGAAAATAATCTAGAACTTTTACATAATGAGAGTAAATATCACAAATTAGTTCTCTTAGAAAAGTACGAGATAATTACACATGCAATGTCAAAAGACAACATATTACTAAATGAAAATACAGTTTTTCCTGAACCACACTTATTTAAATATTTACCACCTTTTTTCGAATCCAATAAACATTAAGATTAACACTAACGACACCTACTTCATAATTTATTCCCTAAATATTAAACTAAAATAAATCAGTCTTCATCATCTGTCCTTCCTGGATAGATTCCTTATATATATAAAAAATTTCAACTATTTTTTATATTCTAATACAATTTAATCCCTTTATTTTTCAACAATGGATTCAATTCCAAGATATATTTTACACATATTTGACTGTAAGTATCTGTTTCCTTGTTTTTCTCATACAGCATGTGCACTTAACCTAAAATCATAAATAAATCAAATAAATTTATATATATATATATATTCATTTTATTGTTAACTTTGTATTTATGTATATTTTTAGCGTCGGCCTGATGATGGCAATTAAAGCCGAAATCGATCGCCACATAATTAAAAAATTTTGACATTCTGCATCTCTTTCTTTAACCTTCATTTATACAATGCAGAACTACCTGGAGTCCTTTTGCCAATTTATTTAATAATAGGTAATACATTTTTTACACAATAGCCAAAAATCACACACGTTTATGTTATTTTTTCCACGACCGAGAGATGGAAAACCTTACTTTTACAAGAATAAAGAATTTCAAAATTTTATTGCATTAGCTTTAGTAGCCTTAATCGTTGCAAAATACAATATAAATTTGTTGACAGTTTGTTGACAATTACTTTCAATGATTGTAATTAAGTTGAGTTCCACCTTAATTATTGTGGCTCTAAAAAATAATCGATAGAAATAGTTAATTTGCCGGAACGAATGTCTTGAACTTGTTACTCACGAAATCTAGAAAATTGTATTGTAACGTTTTTATTTATTTGGCTGAATGTAAAAAATCAAAGAATTATTATTAATTAAAATAGATGTTTATTAAAACGATAAATAACTATTAAAAGATAATATGAATGACGATTACTATGGTTAGACGAATATTAAATACTAATTTAAGACTAAGAATTTAATTAATTTAATTAATTACTTAAACACTACGATTATTTATTTATTTAAACAATTAACACGATTATTTATTTTCACGCTATTTATCTCAATATTTATTTATATCACATTCAACTGTCAGACTTCCGACCTCCACAGTGTCTGTATCCTGAACTAAATTCCACAGCGTCTGTATACTCAACTGACTGCCACAGCATCTGTATTCTCAACTGCCCGGACAGAATCCATGCCTTTCAACTCTCTTCAACTCCACTAGCTGACTCACGGACTTCCACAACCCTTCAACACCCCTGCCGAATATCTTCTCCACTCGCCGTACTGTCCCCGTATACTCTAGCTTCTCAATACTCCTCAAAACTACCGAATATTCACTTGCAGAGCTATCTCAATATACCAGTAACTTCCCGAGTACTCCACTCGACGCTATACTGAGTACGCTCACCACGATACTGCTATGCTACTAAACTCACTAACTAATTGACTGTCCGACTTTATTATCGGAACTGTACTGTGCTGCAAAAGCCTCTGTACACTCAACTCCCGATTACATAACTAACGGGCAGAGCTCCGTCACTTTTATATAGCTGCCCAGTACCTTCTGGAGAAGTCTCGAACATTCCATCGAATACAAAAGCTTCAGGCGACCGGAAGTAATTAAACAGGTCGAGACTTGTTTGTTTACTCGCCGCGACGATTACGTCATCGCTAAGAATAGACACTTTCTCATCGCGGTGGTGCTCCCACGTTACAGTATGAAAAGCATTAAATGTTGTCAAATTAATATAACCTTTTCTAGGGGAATAATTTCCACACTTCGTCTCTAGAGCCAAAGTACTGTACCTATGTACTTCTCTTTCAATTTTGATGTCATAGAAATTAACTTTTACTAATGCTCATGGAAAACTATTATTATTGCTTTCACAAGAACTTTTTTTTGTAAATAACTGGCACTTTTATTTTAATTATTTCATTTGTCGTAACTTTCTCAAACCAAAAGAAATACTTATGTAAAAATGGAATTATAATATTCACTCAAATATAAAAATATTTTCATTTTAGTAATAAAATTATTCAGTATCTATCCCTGGATTTGTAGAGATTTGAAAGAAAAGTATGCGTTAGGGTGTTGTGTTTTCGAAATTCAGAACTGGGACAGAAAAGTTATATCTAGGGAAGTTTCGTGTCTCTCCATACGTCAATTTTATGCTAACGTGACATCTCGAGACCTTTATATATTTCCTAGTCCCCAAACATTTTCACCATTTGTTTCTATATATTTCTAAACAAATTTTTTATTTAGTTTTGCGTGTCACACTTCACAACAGAGAAACGTTTTACGAACAATAAGAACATTAAAATATTAACTAATATCTAATTATTATTCTCAGATTTCAATAATACCGATATAACTGTACCGTTGAGAGCTTTACCAGGCGTCATGTCACGGGCTCCCAAAATTGTCTTGAAAAAAGCAAGAGTTACTTTTGTGCATTTTGAAAATGGAAATATTTTTTCTTCTCTTAGTATGGCGTCAATCGGAATCGAACACGGTCCATCTGAAGCCCAACTGGCCACCTAATACACACAGATACGCGACTTCAAAACACGAGAGTCACACTAGAATTATTGAGAATAAGAAAATCAGGTAGTCCGTGAAAAAACAAAATTATTTTAAAAAGTTACTTGTCTGTCATTTGAAATTAAATTGTGAAAGTTAAGTTAGAACTTACTCAATGAGGTCCTCCACTCTATTTTTTAATTATTTTAATTAAAAGTTCGTTTAATTTTGAAGTAATTCATAGTATTAAAATATCATGCATAATTGTTTTTAGTTTAACTGCATTTGAGTTTAAACTAAACCTATAGCTATCTTTTTTTGCATTCACCAGTTTCTATAGTAGGTTGCGCGAGAAAGATGACAATAGTTGTGACGTAGATATATAGATGCTTAAAATCTCAAATATTTCAAAAACTAACAATTTTTTAAAAGTTTTTTCGTCTCAATCCTCATTTTGTCTTGTCTACTTTCAACATAACATTACTCAATTTTCTGTTATGGTGGAGAACCCTATTGTGAATGTATTGTTGAGAGTGAAAATGTGGAATTAACCAGAGAGCAATTTCTTCAGTTTTTGGGCATACACACCTGATAAGGCAATGTTATACTTTTGGCAAATTTTTTGAACGGGGTAGATGGATTTCGTCTGAATAAGAGAATAATTTTCCAATAAGGCAATTCATGATTATTCTGCAAGCATTCCAAAAGAATATTGCTTGGGAGCTATTACGAAAGAGAAGGAAATAATGGTTGTGTATATTATTGTTGAAGGGAACTACTTTGAACATCCAGAAAATGTCCATTTTCCAAGCAGTTACAAGCAAAAATTCTTAAAAGCATAAAATATGAAAAAAATCTCCTATTTGGAGTGACCGAATTGAGAATCCCTTTCCAGGGTAAAAATGGCACGTTGTAGTGCCGTATTGGATACATAAATTCATCTAGGCTGTATACGGTGACCAATATTTCAGCCCAATATAACCTGTTTCATTAATTTAATTTGAATTTATATGACTGTGTTAGTTAGTAGCTAATACATGCAGTTTTCAAACCAGTTTCAGAAAATTACACACGTGCCTTCACTTAATTAATTCTGGAATAATTAGGTTAGGTTTTTAATTCGTTTCGCATCTGTGATGCCGATACCTAGATAATTTTTTTCATTATGACAGAAAATTCATTCAAATAGTATGCAGTTATTTGCTCTATTTAATTTCTAAATTTATTCAATTTTGCTTCCGACTTTTTCATATGTCCCCCTCCCCCACTTCACATTCTTCCCATTGTTCCAATTTCTTCTAATCATTGAATCCAGGGAGAGGAACATCCCGGTATTTACCATTGCTGAGTGTGCCAATCTGCTTTATACATAAATATCGGTAATGATTATGATATATTTCTACCGAGCGGGCGTTTACCAGGCGTCACCACATAGCGTGGAGAGTACACCACAGGAGGTACTTTTGTGACATTTAAAATTCGAAATAATTTGAGCGTCGATTGAGTTCGAACCCGGATTCCCAGATATAATATGTAATATAGATATGCTACAGAGAAGTTTCGGTTCTGGAATCGATATTCATATATTATTATCATTTTCAAAATCAATATTTGGTTAACTATAGTCCCAGAATCGAAAAAGAATTACATAATTACAATCCCATAACCGTGATTCGGTCCCAAAACGGAGAACCTGGCAATTTCGGTTCTGAAATCGAAACTGGATAGTGTCGGAATCGGAATTGAGAACCAGTTCATTCAAATAACCAGGTACCCGAATAATTCTAGTAGAAACGCGTGTTGGAAGTGACATTCCGAAGACATGTGCAACAAAAAAATAAAGCGGGCATACAACCGACATGTTTGACATTACGTTGTTCAACAGATATACAGGGTGCCCATTTTATATGTTCCCGCCTGAAATTTTAAGAATAGGCAAAACAGAATACATTTCATAAGCCACATGGTAAATATTAATACTATAAATTGAATAATCACAGTAGGTATAAGAGCAAAACACAATTTTAAAAACCAAGTCACTTATGAAATGTATCATGGATTCCCTACTCATGAATTTTTAGGCGGGAACTTTTAAAATGGACAGCCTGTATTTAAAAATATGCTTTCGGTACATTGTAGGTCACAAATTCATAAAAAAATATTTTAAAAAAATGGTAAACGAGCCCGTTATTGATAGTGTTTTAATTAAAAATTAATCCACAAACAAAACAGGACATTTAGACTTGGGATATTTATATTTAAGCCTTGCAGAGGTTTGTAGCATTGGTCATTGCGGTACATAAACTATAATTCTATTCGGTAAATGCTTTCAGCTACGCGTAACCAATAGCATCGGAATTAGGTGTTGGCATCGATTGTGGTCAGGACTTTTTGCTCTAAGCCGGAGAGAGATGTTAGTGTCAGTATTTCACTGCGGCACATTTTCATAAAAACAGGCGCGTTTGCAAATCGAAATAGGAGTCGAGTTGCAAAAGAAAAACTTTAATTCATACAACAAACAAGCACTGTGTTATGGAAACAAGCAAGCATTCAACCATTTAAAATAATACCGATTTTGCTTACAGGTTCCATGATTTGCATAGTATTTATTATTTAACAATATTTTTATTTGTACAATATGCTTAGCCCATTGTCATAATAGTTCATCCTAAAAGCATTTAATTATGTTCATAAATCAGAATTGACATGAACTGTCAAATAATTTAATAAATGTCAATTCAATGTTACCAACTACAAAATTACACATACAAATTTTCCTAAGTCAACTCGGTTTAATATAGCAGTTTTTCTAAATATTTTAGTATATAAATACTTGGATTTATACTAAGGGTTGGAGCACATTTCAAGAATTACAACACTTTCGTTCAACTTTATTACTCACTTGTTCGCTCGCAATTATAATTTTCTGTCGTATGTTGGTGCCCTTATTACCAAATATACATTAACAGAATTGAAGGTATCCAACGTAAATTTATTTCTGCTTTAAATTTAAAATTCCCAAATAATGCTGTGTTTCTAGTTACTTTACAAAAACGTAGAAAAGTACTTGATGACATTTTTATACAAAATTGTAAACAATAATATAGACAGTCCCGCTCTTTTAAGTAAAATATCTTTGCGTGTAGCTTTTTATTCCATTCGTTCTGTTGAAACGTTCTCTACTAAAACATATAAAACCAACGCAGCTATGTTTTCTACAGTGAATCGATTAATGTGTATTTTTAATAATATGATCGCTATTTATAATGTACCTGATATTTTTAACTGTTCGCTATCTATGTTTAAATCTTTCTCAAAATATGTTTTCTCGTATTCTTATTCCAATCGTTAAATTCTATTTTTTGAATTCTCCATATACTCTTGTCTAGCTAGAAATTTATATTTTTGTGTATATTGATACTGTGCTATACCATTATTGGGCCTTGCCCTTTTGTACAGCCTTTCTTTCTAAATAAAAATAAAAAAATAAAATAAAAAGGCGCAAAATATAAAATAGTATAAAGGACTTATTTTATTAGACTTTTTTCACACTTGTTATTTAGAAAATTCGCCAAGGCTCGTTTTCTAAATTTTGGGGCGTGAGAAAGAAACATATTGCATGTAAATAAGAAATATAGATGACAAAAAATATCGAATGAATAGCGAACTGCGTAAAATCAAACATAAACACAAGCTAATTACAGAACCTAGACAGCAGACGGTAAAGAATGTATAATAGATTTTTTATTATGTGTTTATATATTATTTTCTATACTGATGTATTAATTACACGTTGTTAATCATATTTTATACGTTTTTCCAAAGCCGTAAAACATATTCCTTTTTATTCATTTCTTGCTGTTCTCAGTTTTTTATAAGATGTACACATACATTTATGTTAGAATATTATTTATATTGAAACAATTAGTGAGTCCGTCGAGACGAAAAATTTCTCGATTCTCGTCTCGTTTCGTACTCGATATTACTCGTCTCGACGAGACGAGACAGAATTATAAAAAATATTTTTCGAGGTGAGATATATTTGCCATCTCGATTCTAGAAAAATGTTTCGAGATTTCTCGATTATTTTTCTCATTAATGATATTTGCAAGTATGTGCAATTTAACATATTTTGAGTTATGTCTGTATCTATTTATCTTTGTATATTTTATGGTTGATATCTATATATAGGTTGTCTCACAACTCGCGCCCCAGACGAAACTGACACTTGCTGACGACAATAGCTTGCCAACAAATAGAACAAAATAATTTGCGGCTGCTTGCATAACAGAGTTACAAGACTTTTTAATCCACCAATCCCGGAAGGATATCTTGAGGTGTGATGATATTATTACAAAATAAAACTGGTTGCTAGGTTTTAAAAATACTACTTGTGAGTTACAAAATTTGTTTGACTTACTGTAATTTTGACACTTTAGAGTTGACATTTCACTGTCAACAAATTTAGGTTAGCGAAGGTGTCATCCGAGATCATCATTTATATCGTACAGTGCAACGTGCTGTAGCAGCTGTGTAAAATGTGTTAAACGAAAATATTATTGTCATTTGAATTCTTTGAGATTAAAACAACAAACGGTAGTTCTAAATTTAATTTGACACTGACATTTTTCGAAAACTACAGTCGCTTACACATTTTAAAAAAGATTTGATTTGAATAAAACCCTAGTAACGTAAAATTACGGCAAACACACGTTAAAGGTGTAGATCTCTGATTGGTCAATTTTAAGACGTCTTTTCTCGAATATCTTTTAAGCTAGATTTTTTTTCTTCGAATTACACATCCGAGTGCAGTCTCGTGTTTCCTCATTCGCTCTGGGGCTCTAGTTGTGAGACAGCCTGTATATACACACTTCAAAATTTGTTAATTTAAAATTTGACCAGTAATATTAAAAAAATGGACATATTATGCTAATCTACTATCGGAGAAATAATTATAATCAGACGGGTTTGAAACAATAACTAGATTAAAAAAAAATTAAAAATTATGAAACAAACTTTCTTTTATGGACTATTCATTTCTACATAATTATAGTAATTACGAGTATTCATATTTTGTTTATAATAAAAAACGAAAAGTATTAGATATCAGCTTATATTAATAATTAATGATTGAATATGTTGATGCAGAATGCAGTTTCTAAATACAATATTAATAATTTTTTTATTTGAAATTGATTAGTTTAATTTTAATGTATTATTTATTCTTTATGTGCGTGAACGCCTTGTGCCCTATAAAAAAATATTAAGCATTTCTTAAAACGCGCTAAAATCGATGTCATTTTTGTCATTATGTTGTCACATTTCCTATATTTATTTCCGTCGAGAAATCTCGACGAGAATCTCAGCCGAGACAAGACTCTATTAAATGAGACAAGAAAAATTTCGAGACGAGACATAATTTCATAAATTAGGGACGAGACATTAAATTTCTCGTCTTGTGTCATCTCGACCGAATTACTAGAAACAATTGTAAAGTTTATTGGTTTTTATAGTATTCTTCACGTAAGAAAGGCATTGCCCAATAAAAAGTGTATGATTGTTGAAGACATACGTAACTAAAGTAGTTTCTTTTTGTCACACAGGTATATAGAATCTGTTCACAAGGCCACATATGTCGTAACTCTGTTCAGAAAATAAATTGAAACTGTCAACATAGTATACATTGGCGTGTATTTTAGTATCTTTGTATTTTGTGTTGATTTACTCGTACGTGATTTATCAATAATAAGTTCATAAAAAAAACTACTGGACAATTTTGGATGAGATGTAGTGGACCATCCACCACACAGTTCCGATCTGACACCGTCTGATTTTCATCTCTTATTTCATTTACAGAAGAATCTGACAGGAACAAGTTTAAAGACGAAGAAGAGGTAAAAGAGAAATGGAACGTTCGATAAAGGAACAGGCATCAAAAATCTTGTGTCCCGCCTACAGAAGCTAAAAATTAGGGAGCTATGTGGAAAAAGAGTTGAGATGTGTATCTACACCGCCTGTAAGACTTTTGAAAATAATTTCTTTTTCGGCTTTTGGTAGCCCATATGTATCTTTAATATTTGGACGGCCCTCGTACTATAGGTGGTTATAGCAGTTTTCGCAATGGATTCATCGTCCATTGGTATTTGGTTGTATTGTTTTACTAAATCCAATTTTGAATAAATAGTTGTGTTTTGTAGATTGTATGTAAAGTCCTGTAGATATGAGAGAGGGTATCTGTCTAGAATCATTTGTGATTTGAGAACCCTGTAGTCACCAAATGAACGCCACTCAAAAACAAATCAAATTCGGATTACAACTTTTGAGTTTTTATAAATAAATATATCGTCACGGCATAGGACCCATTGCTGGGTGTGCCAATTTGCTTTGTATATACAGGCTGTTTCCTTTAAAACAATCAGCGCTTTTTTGGGCGAACTAATGACTTTAGAAAAAAATGTTATATACAAGAAATGATCAAGAATAAGGGGCTAATTTATTAATAATAACAAACCGAAACTTCGACCAGTAGTTCTCAAACGGCAGAACAAAATTATATTTTTTTAAATGGTACCTATATAATTTTTAGCCCATTAGATAGACAATTTTTTCTGATTTCAACGATATAAATATGATATAGGGTTGTATAACAATTATTTCGAGAAAAATGCTATTAAAAATAATGTTATAATATGACAATACGCTATGCAATACACATATTGCCTAGTTACGCTAGCAGTAAACCCATTTTTATTACATTATTTCTAGTTTTTAATACCATTTTTCTCGAAATAATTGTTGTACAACCCTATTCTATATTTACATCGTTGAAATCAGAAAATAGTATTCTATTTAAAGGGCTAAACAATTATATAGGGTGCCATTTAAAAAAATATAATTTTGTTCTACCGTTTGAGAAGCACTGGTTAAATATTTGGTTTGTTACTATTGATACATTATCCCCTTATTCTTGATCATTTTTGGTATAAAACATTTTTCTCTAAAGTTGTCCAAAACAGCGCTGGTTGTTTTAAAGGAAACACCTGTATAGATATCGGTAATGATGATATATTTGTACGGTGCGGGAGTTTGCCAGGCGTCATTGCTGGCTTGAAGAGTGCACTACAGGGATCACTTTTGTACCATTCAATATTCGAAATAATTTTTGTGTCAGGCGGGATTGAACCCGGCTCCCCAGATTCTCAATCAGACACTGCCGAAATTTGGCAGATTCCTTCTGACTCATCCTGTTTATTTTTCGCCCTAAAAATTGATTTGATAACAAAATTTGTTTCTATAGATACTGGGTCGGGTAGACACAGAGCAATGGACCTACGAATCAGTTACAACGGGAAAAGTAAATAATCTAAACAAGCAAAAAGGAAAACAAAAACCTTATGATTTTCCGTGTCTGTTATATGATATAATAAATAATAATATATAAATATAAGAAGTAAAAAATTCCATCTTTGATATGAAATAAATGATATCTAAAAATCAGTCGGTTTTATATTTTTGTTGTAGCAATCCATTCCGCTGAATTGCATTGCATGAAAGCAGCCGGTCATTGGCTTGTCGTTTTTTAAATATTTGCCCGGTTAACAAAGCTTTTTCCTCATAAGCACAAATGACGCAGTGGCAGTAGCTAGCACATTCTAACATATCAATCCATCATAACAATCACACATAGCATAGCAACGCACGCAGTCACGCCAGAGTTAGTCTAACGTACCACCTGGAATGTGAGACGAGACGGACGCATCAGAATTGATCCAAGCAATCTATTTCGATGTGTGAAGAAATCGACAGTTGAAATTCAGTAGTAAACGAAGCTGAACTAAGAGTAGAAGAATTTTTTCTCTTTCTCCTCAAGTCCTGACAAATGTAAAGGTGACGAATATCACACGATAAACAAGTTGGAATAGCTTTTATCAGCTCCCAGACAAAATGTTTTTGTATAGTTATGATGTTTACGCATGGAATTGATATCATATTTTTCTATACTCTGCATTTACGTCTTATAGTATTATAACGGCTTAAAAAGTAGGCAACCCACATTTTATTCGAACACTCTACCATGTAGAACTCCAGAATGTGTTAAGTTTTTAATTTTTATATTATTTGTATATAGTGTTACACTTCCCCCTATTGATTTTCAAATGTTTGAATTCCAGTAAACTGAACAAGCTATTTCAAATAGACAGGGTTATCAGGACTAGTGTAAAGAAATTAACAGCGTATTTCTGAGCACATTTTGAGTAAAAATATCATATGAACATAGGTTCTATTGTTTTTGGTTACGGAATTACAAGGTATCAAAGTTTTATAAATAGCAACAATATGAAAAAAAAAACTCCCATGTAATTTCATAAACAAAAGGAATCGGACCTATGTTCACATGATATTTTTACTCAATATGATCTCAGGAATACGTTATTATTTTATTTTTTTACATTAGTCCTGATACATCCGGTATATTTTTTTAAAAAAAAAGGTTTCATTTTCCCTATATTCAGGAACCGTGTTTCGCAAGGCCGTATCCAAGGGGGGATCTGGGGGTTCAAACCCCCTCCGAAATGTAAAATAAAATACAAAAATGGTGGTGTAACCAAGATGCTAGTATAGCATTGCACTTATGAATATACATCGGGAAACAAACATTTCCAATGAAGATGTTCTAGATATGTTTTCGTCAAAAGCAAGAAAGATTGATTTTGTTATATATAGTTTAAGTATTTTAAATACCAAAGTTCCTTTTTATTTTTGTCATGGAATAGATATATTTTTGTTATTTTCTATACTTAAATAAAGGTATACGCGAATGCCAAAATATAATAATAATAATTAAAAATCAGAAGAAAGTTGTTAAGATCTCCGGCATAGTTTACATGTTGAGTAACCTTAACCACTCTCTGAAAAAAGGGCTGTTAGGACCTCTTGCATGGATGACATGTTGAGTATTCCCTAAATCTCTTCTTACCCTTTTAATAAAGTTTCTCGTAAAATTACTGTTGAAGATTGAGAACATTGTTCTCGAAATACGTATTTAGTTCTTATTTTTACTTAATTTTAAGTTTAGGGGGAATTTTTAATTTTATTATTAATTATACCAGCCTGTCTCTATAATATTCATTTTTTAACTTATTTGAATAAATTATTTGTACTCTTAAATACAAATATTATTTTTCACAGCATTATTTTCAATTATTTTTATTTATATTTTTTTCCTCTTTGAATTATGACTGCATTAATACTATTTCACTTTATTAATAACTTTATTAATTTAACAGCAGTAGTATTGCCGCTTCGTATACGGAAGTTCCCGAGTTCAAATCCCGGCACGGTTTGGATGTTTGTGCCTTTATTATCTCGTTAACAAAAATCAAGAAAAACTGTCTCATCTTCATCTATCACCGCTTCTAAGCCGGTTTGGGCCACCGTGTAGAACGGAACCTTCCTCCTAGGAGCGAAGAATGTCTGTGGGTCTGTGCTCGACTTAAGAGGAACGGAACCCCTGCGTACTAGATATGAAGCGAAAATTCAAATAAATTGTTCCTGTACTAGAACTATTAATCTATCTATTTAGGGCTGGAATACAGCTGTCGCCGTTTACCCTTCCAACCGGGCTCACCGAGCCGCAGTGTTTTACCACTGCCGTACTGCCGGTTGGATTTCAGCCATTGCTACATTTATTTAAGATGTATAAGTGGCCAGCTTATAGCATCCGAGTGTGATAAATACAAGTAGCTGTATTTATTTTTTACGACAAATCACACATTGTCGGTCGACGGGAATCGAACGCACGGACCATGGTTCGGGTGACGTCACTGCGAGTTACGAGATGTGCGCTAGCTCGCTCAGCCACCAAGCCGATAACTATTAATATTTTAAAAATCCAACATTAGACGAACCTACTTCTAATATGAACCTATATTTTAAAAAATACATATATAATTGAAATCTATTCGTATTTCACCTTGATTTTGTAGGAAGAACGAGAAATACCGTTTTCCACAAAATCAAAAGTCAAATACTAATAGATTTCAATAAAACTTATTTTAAAATGCAGGTTCATATCAAAAGTATGTTCGTCTGATGTTAAATTTTTTAAAATGTTAATAGTTCTAGTATAGGAACAATTTATTTGAATTTTCGCTTCATATCTAGTACGCAGAGGTTCCATTCCTCTTAAGGCAGCAGTATACGGTATTGTTCAAAAACTACGGCTCAGTGTGTCTACTGGGGAGGTTCATAGACTAATAACAAAAATAATAATAATTGGCAATACCGAAATTTGCGAATAGAAGCAGATTGGCATACCTAGAAATGGGTAATAAGCTGTGATGATATATTTATTTAATTGTTATAAAGCAATTTTAACTTCCTTTGTAGACAGTGTAGATTACAGTTATTATTTATTAAGTTCTTGCACTGAAGATATTTGTTTTTTTAATTATTGAATGACCTTCTGAAATCTATTTCGTGTCGGAGTATGAATTCTGCATTTGTGTTTGACTTTTTTGAGCGTTATGTGAAAGACAAATTCACGTGCACTTTGGCGTGAAAGCTCGAGATTCTTAGCATTTTGGTGTTAGAATGTCAGCAATTTGAAATAATTTATTTTGGAGCTCGATCAATATCTTACCTATGCAAAGTGAAAAAGATTTGTTAAAGAAAAGGAATATTTTCGTACGATAATAATAACGAAAGCAGTGTGAAATAACACGTCAGCTAACAATGAAGATCAAAGTATCATACATTGTGAGTACCTTCATTTAGCCTAATAGAAAAAAATGAACCGCGGGTATGCAATGTAGTGCAGAACAGCGTATGAGCATACCACGCAAATGGGAATTCTACGAGAACTAGACAATTACTCCTGCACTTTTAAACACATAATTGCTGCGAATTTTTTAGTTAATTCTCTACGTTTATATTGTAAATTAACATTTACAACCAGTATTTCCACAATTACAAACGTATCATTCAGAAAATTTACCTAATTGTTTGTGCCAGATTTTTCTACATAAACACGAAACACAGGAGAAACAAAACATTACGCGAATGGTTATGGTGAAATATAAATAAATACATCTATATACGATAATAGTTCAATAGAAACATATTTACAGGTAAAACAATTTTTATTTATTTAAAAGAAATGTCCATTAACATTAAAACATGGAAATCGCCCGGAGACAAACACAACATTTAAAAAAAGTTCTTTAACTTTAATGTATAGTTTACGTCATCTAATAAATATATATATATATATATATATATATATATATATATATATATATATATATCATCACGGCATATTACCCATTGCTGGGTGTGCCAATCTGCTTTGTACACAGATTTCGGTAATGATAATGACATATTTGTACCGTGTGGGTGTCTACTACCAGGCGTCACCGCACGGGAACACATTACTGGCGTGGAGAGTGCACCACAGTGGTCAATTTTGGGCCATTTAAAATTCGAAATATTTGGCGTCGGTCGGGATTAGTGATAGGTCAATTCCCGAAATTGAATGATGTGGATAAATTCCCGAAAATTCCCAGGGAGATTCACAAGATTTTTTTTTTCTTTTTTTGAAAATTTCACATATTGTGTAGCACCTCAATATTTGTTGACGGAGTAAGAGTAGGTAACATGGAGGCATAAGGCACAAACATGCAAAGCAAAAGAACATATGTCAAGGTATAATATTATCTAAAATAAAATTTTAAAAAAATGTCGAGATATTGTTCCCCGCAAATCGTAATTGCAGGAATATCCGGGAATATTCCCGGGAAAAAACACAATTCCTTGCGGGAATATTTTAGCGGCACATCACTAGTCGGGATCGAACCCGGTTATCCAGATTCGCGACCAGACACTCAGGCTCGCGGTCGCTAGACCGTTTCGTCATCAAAATTTATATATTATCTACGCCGATGTAGAATATATTTATGTTTAATTTTTTTTTTAATTTTACTATTTGATGTTTATGTGCTTCAGAGTATAATTAAATTTTGTTAAAATTGTCGTTTTCTTTTCTTCCTCCCATTTTTGTTTATTTATGTATTATCATTGACTCTGACTGTCAAAATAGGTATGAAATTATCTTCATTTCGTTAAACCTCTATTGCGCAAGTACAATATACTTATACAAAGTTTACATTGTTTACCTTTTCTACTGTAACACGGGGGTTGTCTAAGAAAAAGCTGATGGTGTGCTCTTGTTTTCCAACGATCACACTTTAACTGACTGGTGGACGTTTGGATGATTGGCGTCCACGAGTTCATGGAAAAGAAAGGAACTACATATACTTCCACTTTCACTCCACTCATCCGCTCACTTGTTGACTGATGAGGAATCAACACTACATTATGAACACGGATTTCATTGATGTATAACTAAAGTTTTATATTTACATATTGTTATTTTCATTTTTACACTAAACATTAAAACTTAATTGAACAAATACTAAATAGTTACATGTTACATTGTAACTTAGTGGCTTGGCGATTAGGCAGTGCCCAAAACTAAATCACTACATATTCCAACAACAAAGGTCTTCACGGCGTGACAAACTAATGCAGACTCTATCAAAAACAAAGCGTTATCTTTCATGAGCAGATATCTAGATGGGATGCAGAGTACAGGCTAAAGCATCCGTAACAAACTATCAACTCTACACGTAAGCTTGTAATAATTTAAATGCTTAATTTTCAACACATAACTGGCAAAGACTTCTGACAGTTAGACTCAACAAACCGCTGTGGGAAAATAATAATTATTTGTAAACAGAATTTTGACTAACAAAGATAAGTTGAAATATTATGCCTGAACTATAATTCAGAGAGTTTATAGAAAGTTATTTATTTATTATTGCTCTTACCCTCGTCTTATCACACTACGCAATGTCTACATTTGGTAGGTAAACTATCATAGATTATACGTAGCCGCACATCGCTGGTGTCTAACTAGCTCGTAAAGCAATTTCCAACTGTCTCACATTTTAATCAGATGCTGCAATACAAGCATGAATGTCCTGGACGGACCAAATCTTTAGTGGATTCTCTTCCTTGTCGAAATTTATTGCACCATTCAACCACTGCCGTATTAGAATAGTTATAAGCACCATATACAGCAAAATTGAATAATTCACGAAGATTATTTTTGGACGAATTCTTTTCTATAAATGTCATTTCCCAACGTAATAACAGCGTTTGGAAAGAAGCAAACCACAAATATTTTTAAGAGACGCGTCACTAGTACTTAAACAATTAATATAAATAATTGCATTCCATTATCAAACTTTTAACTATTAAACAGTCCTCGTTTATACATATATTGGCACACCTAAATATGGATAATAAGCCATGATGATATACTATTTATTTATTTTTATTAAATAAGTTCATATTTTAGTTGAAATATTAATATAGAAATCAGTATATTAGTTTTAATGTTGAATTCAATTTGGTCTGCATTTGAAATCCGGTATTGCAATGTTTTGTCATAGCTCCAGCAACGCGATTATATTACACATATCGGCAATTTAATTGCAGAGTATCCATAGTATGATAATTTCTGTCCTTATTGTAATTGTAAATCAATATATAAAGTTGAAATTTTAATACCGTGCATTCAGGCGAGTCAAAGTAATTATTTTGTCATTAATTATTATGCGCAGCTAACATTTGAAGTGAATGGTGTACGTTTCGATTTGAATTGGATGAAGTTTCAACAAATATTCCATGAATGTTTAGTACCAACTATGTATGTATATTTTTTAAAGAGCACTTTGAAAAACGAATTCACAACTACTTTTATTTGAAAAGGGAAATAAAAATTGTTTAGGTACCAGTGATTCATATTCCATAAAAAAATTAAAAGTTTTTATCTGCAATAATTGAAACTTTCATCCTTCGTTCTGATTGTTTTTGAGTCATTTTTGATCAATTCCTAACTCCATCGAAATTGGTTACGCCAAAATTTTACTACAAAATATAACGTCGCATCTTTCCTATATATTCTAATGTTCCTTTCATGAATAATATTTTGGTGTCTTTCTCAAAAACTTTATCAGTACAACGCTGGTTCAATTCACTCATTTTCTTGTACTAAAATCTGTGGAGACACTGGAAAAGTCTTTTAATTTAAATCATATCTGGTAAGGAAACAAACAAATGAATCCGTCATTTTAAGAATGAGTCAACTTAAGTTTATAAATTTTACTGGAGAGGCAAAATACAAGTATTCTATTATTGAAAATAGTATATTGTCTAATAAGTGCGGAAAGCTGTCTTTTTTACACGAGATTGAAATTTGGCGACACGCGCCGCAGGCGAGTGGTGGAAACAGACGAGTTTATAAAATGTTTCACATGTGTTGCACAATATATTTTTTCGACGATTGGTTAAATAAATGTATTGAAAATTTTAAAATATTTTGCCTGCGCCAGCAGACAACTAGCAAAATAAAATGTCAAATAACATTCATAATAATCTATTATTTTTTTTTTATTTTAACCCTCAATAAGACGCTCGGGGGCACTAAGTATTCCGGTTAAACTAAATGTTATGTAACTTTTTCTTGTTGTTTTAAATCGTCCAAGCCTTCCCACAACCTATGAAAACTTTGTTAGTTGTCTACAGCCGTAAGCCTTTGCAATAAGATCCTCCACTCTAATTTTGTTTATTATTATTTTAAATGAAAGTTCGTTTAATTTGAAGCAATTCATAATTGTTTTTAGTTTATCTGCATTTGATTTTTAACGAAACCTATAACTATCTTTCTCGCACCAGTTTCCATAGTAGGCTGCGCGCGAAAGAGCAATAGTTGTGACGTAGATGCATACAGTATAGATGGTTGAAATATAAAATATTTCAAAAACTAACCATTTTTTTTAACTTTTTTCGTTTCAATCATGATTTTTCTTATCTACTTTTAATACATTTTACTTGGAATATTCTTTGGGAACCTCCTTGGGATTTATCGTCGAATGAATTGTAGGTCTTACTGTTCCAATTTTTATTTATTAACAGTATACGTACAGGGACGTTTCGGGCGTTTATTACCCCATCATCAGCAAATCAAGTAAAGAGACATTAATGTAAATCAAAGAACAGCAAATTTGGTTTTACGTTATATAAAAATATAGAATTACAGTTTTCGTTTCAATAGATCCTGGATTTGAATTGAAACGAAAACTGTAATTTTATATTTTTATATAATGTAAAACCAAATTTTCTGTTCTTTGGTTTACATTAATGTCTCTCTACTTGTTTTGTTGATGATGGGCTGTAAGACCTACTATTCATTCGACTCAGGCCCCGGGCTAAAAACGGGCAGACTGGGCATTTTGCCCAGGGCGCCAAATTTTAGGGGGCGCCGAAATGTAGGGGACGCTGAACGCAGGAAAAATAAATGGCTACAGTATTTTACATGAACGGCCAGTTTTTCTTATTATTTCTTATGATACAATATTAGTAACGTAGTTGTTTGTAAAAAAAACCTATTATGATATTTTTATAAAACACATAAGTGAGAAAAAGGGCGCCAGTAGACAATTTGCCCAGGGCGTCTATCACCTTAGCCCGTGGCCTAATTCGACTTTTAATAACATTAACATTTTACTCAATTTTCTGTTATGGTGAACGACCCTAATCGCATTACCTGTTTCTCATATATAACCTGACAATCTACAAACTGAAAGATTATAATCTCAGTTTATGATTTTCTTCTCACTAAAAATTTTTTCTGTAACAGTTTACTAATAATTATTAATTCCAATACATATTTATATTTTATTTTACGTTAACTTATTTATAATTATGTTCCGAAAATTTATGCACCTTTATCAAATATCTACATACAAATATACAAATTTTAATATTTTAGTGGTGTGAAGCTACTACTTTACGCATGGCAGAAGAAAAAATCATTTTCGTGTTTTTTATTAACCAAACATATTTTTAAAAAAATCTCAATATAACAGGCTGTCCATTTGAATGCATTTGGTCCAAGAAATGCGAATCCTCCAAAAAGTCAACTTGTTAAAAAATTGTAAATTACCTCCTTTTAAAAAGACCGATTTAAATGTCACAGTGTATTGACAGCATATAGGGTGGTAACTCGAACACTGGAACATATAGGGATTTAACATGTAAAACCAGACTTTCGTAATTTCCTGCTTCCTTAATTATTTTATGTAAAAAAGCTTCAAATAAAAGTTAAAAGCACAAAATTAGTTTTGCATGCTTTGTAACGGCAGAAATTAGCTATGAAAATTTCAAAAATTAAGTGAAAAATAGCGATATAGAAGGAAAAATTGACTCCAGCAATAAAACTACAAATCTCGTAATCATGACATAGCCGCATATCGCCGCTTATTGCTTGTATTATAACATTGGATACTGTCTATTACTTGCGCCGCTCTGTTGAAATCTTAAGGGTTTGCCAACTGCTGTGAGTGCTCTACATAATAAAATAATCTTACTGTTCCTTGAACATACATGCTATTTTTGTATGCCGATTGTCGATTATAATTTTATTGCTGGACACGCAGAGCCAAATTTTTTGACTATAGCCATGGATTTGAGAAAAAATTAAAAAATGTCTAACAGTTTATCTGTCAAGTTAGGTAAGTTTATTTTTCATATTATTTGTAATCATCAATTTAAATTAATATATAATTATTCACTCAAATATAAATTGGAGATAATAACTAATAAAAATAAATTATCCTAATTTGACAGATAAACCGTTAGTTATTTTTAAATTATTTCTTTTTCTCCGTTCCATAGCTATTATTATTTTTCAAGTGATTTTTGACACTTTCATAGTTAATTTCTGCTGTTACAAAGCATGTAAATTAATTTTGCTCATCGAATCCGGTGTAGAATGCTCTACAACTTTAATTGAAGCTTTTTTACCTAAAATAATTAAGGAAGTAGCAAACTACGAAAGTCTGATTTTATATGTTAAATCCCTATGTTCCGGTGTTCTAGTCACCAGCCTCTATATATTGTCTATTCAAGGATATAAAACCGTTCTGAAAGGCTGTATATACTCACAAGAAGTTTATTTGTAAAATAAATAAGTAGGAAGCATATCTCATGTGTAAGAGTAGTTACAGTATAAGTATATGATTTGCATGAACACATGTAAGTGTGTTGTGAATAATGCAATTCAATGAGTCATAGAATAAAGTCAATGTTTCTCAAATTAATCAACATAATTAAATGATGTTTGAGTCAGCACATTTTACAGCTAGTCCATGCGCAGTAAAATGAAAATAAATAATGTCTAAAGGCGCTATTTACTTATTTACATGTCATTCTAGACAAAATATACAACTCCAAAGTCAGTATAAATAAATAAAGCGTAACTCTAATAGTTTTTATTGTGTCAATGCATTCCTTTATATATAATTTAACAGCCGTAATTTTCAGCTGGACTTCAACGAGATAATTACGTTTCTACCCGGGAAAGATATAATAAAAACTTTAATCATGATTCACTATTCATCTATTTTTACACACAGAATCAATTTCTTTAAATTCCCAGACTAAAAAACAAGTAAAACTATAATAATTTTTTTATACTACTTACCCATTATATGCAAGGAAACCAAACATTATATTTTTAAATGGAAACGTTCTATGAGCCGTGCTCAATATTTTAAAAATGTATTACTAACGTGCGAAATATACCGGGTTGTGGCAGTTAGGGGTGGATATTATTAGAGCACCTTTATACAAGAGCCAACAAAGTAGCTGACATCTGGTGGCAAAATAAAACATATAGATCGTAGGGAAAACGTTGTCCTGTCATATAGGGTTATATAATAAACAAGAGCCAAAAATGACCAGCAAAACGAAAAGATATTGTATTGTACCGTAGTGCAATAATTATGCAAGTAAAGACATATCCGTTCACTATTTGCCAGAGCTGGGCAAAGTACCGGAAAGTAGTACTTGAAGTACAAGTACCAAGTATCTTGATGTTTTTAAAAGTACTTGAAGTACAAGTACTTTTTTAGTTTCTAAAGTACTTGAAAGTACCAAGTACTTAAAAAAGTACTTGGAAATTTGGGTGCAAGTATTTTTCAGATAATTGATATTTTTCTGATTATATGGATCTTAAAAGGTGATTGTTGACAAAAATTTCAATATGCGATATTTATTTGGTTATTTAAAACAAGAGTTCCTCGCTGGGACTGCCGTATCGCCTAGTGATCGCATGACGTAAAATTGACGTCATATGATCGCCATGCGATGCGAGAAGCTGTACCAAGATGTTAGAATGAAGTCATTTTTACGTTATGCGATCGCCAGGCGATTCGCAAAGTCCTAGCACTGTAGTTAGGTAATACAAACATTTATGTATATGCAATATGCGCAGATTAGAATTAATTTATTTATGCCAAAAAATTTGCAAATATATCTTTACTTTCATATTATCGCTGAAAATATATTTATTAATGAAATTCACATAACACCACACCTCTGCAAAAGAAATACTGACAGACAAAGTAATTCAAGTACATTTAAAGTAATTCAAATAAAATTAAAAAAATAAATATATCATCACAGCTTATTACCCATTGATGGGTGTGCCAATCTGCTTTGTAAGCATATATCGGTAAAGATGATATATTTGCACCGTGCGGGCGCTTACCAGGTGTCACCTCTAGGGCACTCATTGCTGGCGTGGAGAGTGCACCGCAGGGGTCAATTTTGTGCCATTTAAAATTGGAAATAATTGGCGTTGGTCGGGATCGAACCCGATTCCCCAGATTTTCGACCTGACACTCAGGCACGCGGCCACGAGACCCCGTAAAGTAATTCAAGTACATTTAAAATACTTCAAGTACATTTAAAATACTTCAAGTACATTTAAAATACTTCAAGTACATTTAAAGTACTTCAAGTACATTTAAAGTACTTCAAGTACATTTATAGTACTTCAAGTATTTTTCATTGTACTTCAAGTATTTTTCCAAGTACTAAGTACCAAGTACATGTGAATAGATTTACTTTGTCAAGTACAAAGTACTATAAATAGAAAGTACTTCAAGTACAGTACTTGAAGTACTCAAAGTACTTGGAAGCCTAATAAAGTACTTTTCTTGCAAGTATTGCCCAGCTCTGCTATTTGCCAAAAACTGAAATAATAAAAAAATCAATAGAAAATCGCTTTAAAAATCAAGAACATGTCACCATTCAATAACGTTTATTCACAATAATTTTTGCCTAGAAATTTAATTTCATGTAAGTATTTATATAAAACTATGTCTCTATACATTATTAAATTGTTTTTATTAGAAGAAAAGCATTTAAAAAATACTATTCCATGCCAAAAATTACCGTAACCAGAACCTCTGGTGAGAGAAGTTATATTATATTATAACTACATTTATTTTATATTGTTTATAGAAAAGATAGAGAAGAAGAAACATTGAAAATGCCAGAAATCGAGCCAGCAAGAGGAAGACGTGCAAAACATAATACATGTAGATGGTTGTTTAATCAAGCAAAATACAATTACCTTTTTAAATATAATAATAAAGCAATGATATTTTTTTATTTGTAATGTGTAACACAACATGAGTGAGGTAATTATTATCAAGTGATATTTCCTATTAATATTACAATTTATGGACAAAAAATAACTTATAATTATGTAACTATAATGAATTTTAAATCCAATAGTTTGGCCTCTTCCACTTTTCTTATTGTCCTGCTTTACAGCTGCACACACATTTCCACACAATGACATTTGTATTATTGTTATCACGATAGAGTTAGGTGCCCCAATGTCTTCATATAAATAAGTTAACAAGCAAGATAACCACAAATTTGTATTTCATTTTACCTTTATACACTGCTTCTCCTTCTGTTATAGGTCGCGCAGTACCTTTTAAATAAATATATACATCTGTCATTGTATAAACATTCTGAATTTAACCAAAAATAACAGAATATTTCCTAAAACAAAGCATAAAACTACGACTACAAGTATAAAATTCAACGTTTTCCTTATAAGTCTGTCTGTTGGAAGTGGCTCTCTTGAATGGATATACACGCTGCCGCCGCCATGTCTCCTCCAACTATGCATTTTTTTACTATAGAGCGAAATAGGTTCAAAAGGGAAAATAAAAGATAATATTAGTCTTAATAGTTATTTTTAAAACAATATGTAAAAAAGTTGTTTTTCTTATAAAAGTTAATGTTTCCATTTTTATTCCCTGTGAAAATTAAGAAAATTGTAAAAATTAAGGTGTGTATTACATTAAATTTGGAATGCTATTACCCGATACGTTTTGAGTTATTGTATGCAGTGCATTATGAATTTAAACTTCATAAAATTAATTGTTTTTATTTGATTTTGACGTTTAAAATCATTATTATTAACACCAAAACAACTACTGTAACACTGTACCTGTTTATTCACTGCACTATGCTCGCGGGTTAAACTTTCTTCTCTCAGCTCACTTGTATAAATATCTATTGATTAATATTCAAAATTAAAGAAAATTATTTAAAAATTTAAGTGACTAATAACTGAATGGTTAGTTGTTGCCCAATTAACTCGTCCTTCCTTCGTTGAGGAGTTTTTGGAAAATATGTTATGACAAACAGTCAATCATTTCAAAAAATATTCTATAGAATTTAAACAACAAAAAAGATGAAGTAATAATTGAAACACACTAACCGAACATTTTCGAGCGTTTAAATCTCAAAAACTACGTACCTTATAAACACCAAATACGTTCTGGACACTAGACACACTTAATATGAAAACACGAAAGAAAACACTTAATAAATCGCAACAAAACACTCAAATACAACTCTATCGCATTATACACAACTGTCACTTAAGACGTCGGCCATTTGTCCTGCACTGACAAATGATTTTCGGCCTTATATCACAATAGAGCGGGAACCACTGTCCATGCTCTCTTGTATAGAGGTGCTCTAGATATTAACATGAGATTTTAATTTTGTGCAATTTGCTGCTATCCTGTTCATTTTACTGCAAAAATTGTAGAATGCAAAGTTATTCACAATGAAAAGTTAATACAAAACTGTTGTTACATTTTTTATTATGCTTCAATTTTCTTCGAATAAAAAGAAATTTCTGTTAATTCGTAGCAACAGCCAAAACTAATGACATTATAGGAAACAATATTATTTTATTAAATTTTCTGCTTTTTTTTCTAAAAATAATGTTTTTCTTCAAGCGTATTATAATATTCATATTATGCTACTGTACGCACACTATAGAAGATATTCATTGTCTTACTAGTGAAAAACGTTGTTTTTACTTCACCACTGGCGGCGGTAGTCGTACAGCAATACGTATCATATTGAAAATTGTTATTTGACAGTTGTATAGTTTGTGTTTTGTAGTGTACACAGCCGGCTTTGGCAGAAATTGCAAATTCTACAAATTAAAAAAAAAATGCCAAAAAAATTATTTGAAACACTTCAAGACAAAAATAGTATATGTCATTCGGTGTAGAACGCCCTTTTTATGTTTTACTCAGCTTACCAGGCCTCGGCTAGCGCCTCGGCTGCAATAGCTGGATTCAACAAAAAAAAAGACCGCTTTCTACTTCTAATAACATAATATACTAGTATTCGAATAAGGAATGTGATTTTATTATGAAGAATTATTATGGTGGAAATAGTTATCAAAAAATACGGGATTAATTTTCCAAAAGTTAGGTTGACGTTTGACGTTTTTGTGAAAACCAGAAAAAAAAGAGTTACCAGAAATTTTGAAATTTCTTTTCTAAAGTTTGAAGAAACTAGAAACATAATAAAATTTAAAAAAAACAGTTTGGTGTGCAATTTTTAATTCTGAACAATTTTACACTCACTGTTTTTGCCGTAAAATAAACAGGAGAACAGGACATTGCATTCAAGTAAAATCCCATTTTAATCCTTATGTTCATCCCTATAACAGCCGTCACTCTGTATAATTAAAATGATGTTTGTATTTGTAATATTTGCAATACAAATTTAAATGAATTTAATGATACGATTCATTGAAAATTACTAAACATATGATTTGGACCACTTATTAATTTAATTAAACATGTTTAATACATTGTATTATGTTACAATATTACCAGAACATTTAATAATTTTAATGATAAATTACCAGTTTGCAAATTCATTCTTACAGACATGGCATTAAAACCATATATTTTCAGATGTCGTTGAAATGTTAACATATAGGTAGGTACGACTAGTTTTATATAGGGCGCGTGCATCACGTGGTTGGATCTAGGTAACCCGCCAGCCTGGTGGGCCAATTTCAGTTGTTGTTCATAATATTTGTGGGGTATTACTATGGCTCAACTGATTTGAACATTCTCCCAGAAAATGTTAAAAATACGTATCTTTTATTGATAATCACAACCTACATCCATGTCGTATTGACATGAATGCAATATTTAGGCCCGAAAAATTTCCCAAAAACTTATATTCAGATATTGTAGTGTGCTTTGAGCATAGCAGAAGTTCATAGTTCATATATATATATATATATATATATATATATATATATATATATATATATATATATATATATATATATATATATATATATATTACAAGTATTTAAAGCCTATACAAATTTAGAAATAAAATAAATAAATAAATATATCATCACGGCTTATTACCCATTGCTGGGTGTGCCAATCTGCGTATATAATGAGTTTCGTTGTGGATCAGTCAAATCTATCCAGCGTTGAGAATGAAAGACATCGACTATCGACGTGAAAGACAAGGTAGGTATATTAGTAATATGATTTAGTGCATTAAAAATTATTGGATGATTACAGGTTTGCATTTCCCAAGAGTAAAAAGCAAACATCATATCTTATAAGTATCTTGTATGATTTGCAAAGTGGTGAGATTGTGTGAGCTCACTGTGATTGTATAGCTAGCTGACAATGTGAATACTCTTAATATAATTTTATTAAATTTTTAATATCTGTATAAAAACACATTCATTGTCCTATTTTCTAACATATGCAATTAAATTACTAAAACATGATGGCTACAGGCTACGTTCATTTACATTATAATGACGTATTTTAGTTTAATATTATTTGTAGGTAATATATTACGCATCAGACAAAATACTTAATAAATATCTACAATAGAGTACCTACAATATTATATTTATTCTTATTTTACCTTCGTAAGATCACTACTTCTCTTTGCCGTATCTAACCATTTTAGCTTCCTTAGGCTATAATTCTAACTTCAAAATCTGTTTCCGATGCAAATTTATAAATTGATAATCCGTCACTACTGTCACTCGTTTGGAATATTACACCATAGCACAAATCTCTGGCATTTTAAACATATTCCTATATGTCAGTCTGGTTTGTTGGTACACCAGGCTGGCATTTTTAAATATCCGTGACGGCACATGCACGGGCTATAACAAAAACTATAATCAAAATCGAAAACATGCAACAATATAGCCATATTTAAGGAACGGTGCACTCAGTGCTCCGCGCGACCACTTACGTTACAAAAATAGGCGCGACCATTTAAGACGCCTGGTAAGCGCCCGCACGGTGCAAATATTTCATTACCGATATTTGTGTCTATATTTTGTTAACTTAGAAATATTTTACATTGCGAGAATTGATTCGCCTTTACCAAAGAAATGATAATATTTTTTTGTTGGTTTATATTTTTTGTTTGTATATTTTCCTAGTAAATATTGTATCAAATAGTAATAGGTACAGTTAATTTATCCAGCTATAACAAAAACTATAATCAAAATAGAAAATATCCAGCAATATAGCTATATTTAAGGAACGGTGCACTCAGTGCTCCGCGCGACCACTTACGTTACAAAAATAGCCTCAACCACTTAAGACGCCTGGTAAGCGCCCGCACGGTGCAAATATTTCATCATTATTCATATTTGTGTACAAAGCAGATTGGCAAAGCCAGCAATAGGTAATAAGCCGTGATGATATATTTATTTACATCAGATTATTGACAGTAATGTTAAATTTGTTATTTAACAGTTCACTTCGTTTCAGTATTAACAGACAGTTAAAATTCTACCGAATATTTGGGTCTGTTCTGTTGTTCTGTAACTTAAAAGTTAATTTTTAACAATCGGTTAATTTTTTAACCAATCCAAGAATATTGATAGTGTAACATGGGACACCCGCCGTCGCCGCCACTGTAAGCGAGTGTCTATTTATAGCGCTGACGTAATTGCGCTAGTAGCCGGCCGATGTAAACAGACTGGTCGCGACGTGTTTAATTACTTCCGGTCGCCTGAACCTTTTGTGTTCATTGTTATTATGTGTTCGAATATCCTAGACTGTTCTTGAAAATAATGGCAGCTGTATATAAGGGACGTAGCTATGCTCGAGAGGGAGTTAGTTAGTGACATGGAGAGACATAGAGATGTTCATATAGAGTGTTAGTGAGTTTGAAAAGCACAGCAGTATCGTAGTGAGCGTATGCAGCTGGTGTCGAGTAGGTATTCGGGAAGTTGCTGGTATATTAGGATATTATTTGTGGATGTGAATACTCGGTAGTGTTGACGAGTATTAGGAAGCTATAGTGTACGAGGACAGTAACGGCGAGTCTGGAAGTTACTGGTATATTGGGATAGCTGTGGATGTAAATACTCGGTAGTGTTGACGAGTATTGGGAAGCTATAGTGTGCAAGAACAGTAACGGCGAGTCGGAAAGTTACTGGTATACCGGCATAGCTGTTAAAGAGAATACTCGGTAGTGTTGAAGAGTATTGGGAAGCTAGGTATATGGGGACAGTAACGGCAAGTGGAAACTAATACTCGGCATTGGTGTTGAAGAATTGTGGCATACGAAAAGTCGGTGATACGGAGGCTGTGGAAGAGAGAGAGTTACATAAATAGACAGATAGTGAGGTGAAAGGTGTGACTTCTGTCCTAGCAGTTGAATATACAGACGCTGTTGAGTCAGTTGAGTATATAGACGCTGTGGAGGTCGGTAGGCGGACAGTTGAACATGATATAAGTATATAGTGATATAAATATCGCGTAAACAATCTACAAGAGTCTGCAACAGACCGGCAGTCTAAGATTGGAACGCGTAGTGAAATAAATAATATCGTGGAAATAAATAGTAGTGTTAATTGGTTAAATAAATAGTTTTAGTGTTATCTAGTTAATTATAGTTTTAGTCTTAATTAGTTTTTAATAATTCTTTAATATTAGTAATAGTAACTTTCATTAGTGAGTTTAATAAACACTTAATTTTAATTAATAATAATTATCTTATATTTACACTTCACCCAGATAAATAAAAACGTTACAATATATAACAAAAAAAGTGGAATTTTAGTTTTTAAATTAATGTCTATTCGCTAAAAAATTCAACCAATTGCTAAACATTAACAACTATATTACAGAACAGGGCCAATTGTAAAATTGGACGTAGTAGTATTAAATAAATAGAATATAGGTAGGTAATAAAAGAATTTATTCATATTTACACGTATTATGGTTGTTAATCATTGACGTTCATAAAATGGATAAGAATATTAATAAAAGAAAATGATATAGATATTGTTACCCTTTATTGCAGATCTCTTTTTTATCAAATAAATTTCAAACATAAAAATGATTCTTACAAGGAAAGGACGCGTCCTCGGACTCACCGATTTCAATAAAATTTTATGGGTGCAAAGTACTCTTTATATGTATGTATATGGACGATATGGCATCAAACCATTCAGTGTAATACCTACTCAATGGCGATTGAGAAATAACCATACTTAAGTACTTATATTTTTGTGGCTTAATGCAATAACAATCAATGTCAATTTTTACGAACCCATTTCTATAGAGCGCTTTTATTAAAAGTGGTATCAAATAATAAAATATAATTTGCATCAAAATAATACTTCCTAATACAAATTTTTTTACATTTCCTCGTTTGAATTATTCACGATTTTCAATCAATAATGACTGACGACTGAAGCGAATCGTTTCTGACAGGTAAATATCACAATGTGACAGATACGTTTTTGTCAAATAAAATGTCATTACATTTGTTTGTGATTTTATTTCAATATCATGGCTTCTTAGTTCTTACACTATGAAGTAGTAATAGTAACTTTTATAAATAGAGGACTACAGTGCAATTAATTTAAGCGAAATTAGGAAAAATTATTGAAAGTATATGCTTAATAATAAATATTAATAAAGAAATAAAACGACATAATTGAAACACTTTGGAAATAAGGGGATTTTTGTTACAGCAGCTCGTCACTCATATGAAATCCATATTTATTATTTTGATTGGCGACCCAATGGAAGTTGAGAAATTCAAATAGCGGAAGTGTGGCTATTAGTCCAGTAGTGCAATTCTCAAACAGTTTTTATTTGAATATAAATATTTTGCATTAAACTTAATAATTTAAATACATTTCCATTTATAAATGATGTAGACTTGTACAGTATAATAATATTCATTTATTTTTTATAAATATAATTTAGAAATAGCATATATTTCAAGAACATTTAGGTCCACGAAGAAAATAGTTTGATATAAAAACTTATATTCGTGACGTCACATCTATATTTTAAATTTCGGAGGACTATAACTCGCTTATTAGTAGGAATTTTTTCATCGGATTTTCACCGACAGTCTACTTATACGTTCAGATGAAATTATACTTAAAAAATGGTGAAATGAAAGGAAAACTATTTTCCCATGTTAATCGCCTATGGCCCGATTTTTGTTTTTCACCTGTATACAAAATAAATACGTTCTAAGTAAAGGAAGCTATCACTCATTCCCAGAATTACGAAATATTGACATTTATTGTTCTTGTATTAAGCCGCAAATATAGTAAGTACTTTCCAACTCCTTGTTTATACATAAAATATTTATTTACATTGAAGTTCACAGAGCTAGTCGCTAGCGACATCTACCAACTACTGTGGCAAGTTTTCGCAGCGCACAAATTTACCCCTGAAGGAGAGATGAGACATGTTTGCCAAGAACTATATTCAACCATCAACCATAAAGGCGGAACCATGAACATGAACTAGTTCTACTTTCGCAAGCACCTGATTCAAATAAAAGATATCGTGGCTATGTACCAAGGGCAGGTTAAGATAGGTAACAGAAAATATATCTAAAAATAGATAACATGAAGTATTTTTTATTAGAAAGATAAAAATATAAGAAAAGGAAACTTGTTTATCTGTCAATCTAAAATGCAAATATACACTTCTAATTCTAATTTTATTTGTAGTAAATACAAAATAACATATTCAACATGGTGATTTCCCGAATTATAAGAGATACGTCAGTCACAGCTGGGCAAAGTAACAAATAAAAATACTCGAGTAACGACCAAAAGTATTCAATACTCAAATATACTTTTGTAGTAAAATTAGTATTTTGAACATTTTTTGGTACAGTGTACTTTCAAATAAAGTACTTTATAAAGTACTTCTATACGTAATATAAAATAAAATTATGTAACAAATAGCTTCTAGATTGTTTTTTAAGTAACAGTTTTATAAAAAAATATAATTGTATGTTAAAAATATGGAAATTTTATATAAAACTAAATATTTTCCAATTAAATACCAGTTTTATTCCAAAATTATGTAGATTAGATTTGTTAAAATATGTCACCAGTCTTTTACTAATAAATATTTAAAGGAATACCGATCGTTTATGTATTTGTTTCCATCTTAAAGTATTTAATTGTAAAACGTACGTTCTTCTAAGTACACCAAACTACATTAGTACTATTCGGTCACGAAAACGAGTACCTTACGGTACTTGAGGCCTTGGCCCTGGACAAGGGCTGTTGCGCCAATAATGATGATGATGTTCTTCTAAATATCAAGTAATAATAGAATAGCTATTTGTTTGTGCAGTATGTAAGAAACAGTACTTTTCCTACTTACTGCACACAAGATTTTTTCTATTACCGTTTCTAAGAGGCATTTTGCAAATACAAATTTTTAATTTAACATTTAACAGTCAATAAACAAAGCATTCTTGGTGATTTATATTTCCGTACTTGTGTGGAAATTTATAACATTGATCAACTCAAATGAATATGAAAATCAAAGACATTTCTAAACGATAGTAGAAAAATGTATAAACTGCATTCTGTTTTGCATTTGGTAAATGACGAAGCTGCAAAGATCTATGGTATACAGATTTGATCTTTAATGAACGAATAATTGGTGCAGAAGCATGTTCGTTGTACTCGTAGATATAAAATAATTTAAAATATTAATTTGAAGTTTTCTCAGTATTAAGAAATATCCAGAGTATTTATAAGTACTCAGAGTACTTTTCATGTACTCTAAGTACTTTTTAAAGTATTGAGTACGAGTATTTAGATGAAGTATTGCAAGTACAAGTAAAAGTAACAGATTTTAAAATGTACTCGAGTACGAAACGAGTACAAAACTTGAACTTCAAGCAGTACTTTCGAGTAAATATAATCGAGTACGCCCAGCTCTGACGTCAGTTAACTTAGACAAAAGTTATCCCATTAGGGGGGCCATTTTAACATTATATTGCTGTTTATCTGTCTGTATAATTTTATAGGTCACTAGATATAAGCAAAAATGTAGATTTTGCAGTTTGGGTTTTTTTTTATGCACTTTGACAATGGGAGATGCTGGCGGCGAAATAGTGCAACTTTGGCGCCACGTTATTAAGGCACTATCCAAAATTATGTAATAAAACAAGTGCACTAAACACAGCTTGCATTAGCATAAACTGCTGGAAAAAATCCATGTTTGTTTTTGTCAATTTTGGTAAGGTCATGTTTGAATTTCATTGTTTGATATACCAAAGTACGACAAGTGATTTTTTGTTCCATAATCATCGTCAATAACACAAACTGACGTAACTCATTTTGTAGAATGACCGTAGATACCATACAAAACAAAGGACGTATGCCAAATGATTACAGAAAATTTAATTGTAGGCAACTTTTTTTTTCAAAATAATCCAAAAACGATTGACATAAAACACTGCTAGTCATTTCCAGCCATCGTGTTTTGTAAAACTCTAAATAAGTATAATTTAAATTTATTTTACACTTTACATACAGAGTATTTCAATACTATAGGAAAAAATTAAATGGTATATACTACATGATATATTGATCACAAGTGTCACTGTAATTATTTTGCGTAACATTATTTTTATTAAATTTATTATGTTTTGTCTCTAATTAGCTATTTAGGTACGTAACCGATGCTGTTGGATAAAAGCTACATTTAAGGATACTGATATTTGGTATTCACGTATTTTATTTCAGTTTATTTCTAGATTTCAGTGTGAGAACATCGATATTGTACTGATTCAGGTGAGAGAATTAATCTAGCATGTGTATGATTGTGGGTGTGCGTGTGAGCAGTACGGTGTACTGTAGTGGCCGCATAAAGTGTACCCGAGGGTCGCCAACGGTAGCAGCAGGGAAGGCTGTAGTGATCCGCATCTTTGGTCGCCAACGGTAGCAGCAATTAGGGCTGTAGTGATCTGATCCAGTTGGTTAAGAGAATTGTCTCCAGATCACCACCGAAGCGGCAGTAGTTCCGTAGTGGCCGCTCGTGTGAACCCGAGGGTCGCCAGCGTAGCAGCAGGTAAGGCTGTAGTGACCCGCATCTGTGGTCGCCAGCGTAGCAGCAGTTAGGGCTGTAGTGATCTGATCCAGTTGGTTAAGAGGATTGTCTCCGGATCACCACCGAAGCGGCAGTGGTTCCGTAGTGGCCGCTCGTGTGAACCCGAGGGTCGCCAACGGTAGCAGCAGGGAAAGCTGTAGTGACCCGCATCTGTGGTCGCCAACGGTAGCAGCAGTTAGGGCTGTAGTGATCTGATCCGGTTGGTTAAGAGGATTGTCTCCGGATCACCACCGAAGCGGCAGAGTTTCCGTAGTAACTAGCGGTATTGCCTCCTCACTGAGTTTTTCTCATGTGTTAATTCTTTTGCAGAAATAATCACGGCGTGGAGGAGGATTCCGCGTGACCGGGTTCGGCCAGGCGACGGTCATCTAGATCTTTTTTTTATTAATACTGTATATACTGGTTTAGGTGATAAATGTGTTTTAATATTCTTATTTTCAGCGCTAACATTTAATCGTCATTTATAACACAAGCCAGACATTTATTTAAAAATTCGCGAAATTAAAGGCTTGGTTTAAAGTTTATATTTTTAGTGCCACTGGTTGGAACGAATTTTTTAATAACAATAATTTATTTGTTACCCTACATTAGTAAAGTGAATAAATAATTCATTATTATTTTTTTTAATTTCGTGTCGACCAGTGAAATTACGGGTCGACTCTTAACAGACAATTTCGAGCTAATATTTAGAACGATGTTTGTTGTTTATTGTTGGTGTCTTTTGGTAGTGTATTTGCAACTTACAAATGAAAATATGTTCTACTCCTACTCGTAGTAAGTGCAATTCTCGTGAAAACTTTTGTTGTGTTGGTTAAAATAGTGTATATTTGTTTCTTTTAGTCTCAATATAACTTTCGTGATATGACTTTTTAATGTATGAAGGTTTTCAGTTGACTAAACAGTAAAATAACTGAAATTTTGTTCCAATAAACGTTCCTAGTAGTGGTAGCCGATTTTCTGAGATGCTGAGATTTGCGACGCCTTTATTGGCCAAATTGGACTGATAGTAGGCCAGGTTGGTCCAACATTTATCTCATTTAATTTTTTAATTCTTCTACAGCTTATTAATATTTGTTAATCTGTCAATAATAACAGATTGGCTCACCGAGAATAGATAATAATAAGAGCAACTACCTAAATCAATTTGACCATGTTTATTTATATTATTATTTCAACTAACATACAAATACTTTTTGACAGTGTGAATATTTTTACAGAATTTTCATTAGATGGTTATTAGTTTAATTCAACATGATATATGTACGTCGGTTGGTTCTCTCTCTCACTGTATTATGAAAACTACGGGGAATTAAGATACGCCACTTCGTGAAATCGTGTAACTGGTCAATTCATCCAAATGGGTAAAGTATCTCATTTTTCGCATGAGTTACGTCATTTTGTGATACTGATGACGAAATATTTGAAACTTATAATAATATATAATAATTTTTCTATACTTTCTTTAGTAAATTTACATATTTCAGTACCTCTGCACATCTTTGCACATCTTTGTATAAATTACTAGGAGATAATTTCGTCGTGTACAATAGCATCGAAATTATTGTTTGTATTGTTACAAATAAAAAACAATATTTATTCGCTTATGATTAACAAGATTAACTACTAGATTCTTTAATTCACTTTTTATCCTTTCACCTTCCATATATCATACATTTTTTGTGTGGTCGAATCACTGATTTCAAATTTCACGCGATCAAAGTGCCTTATTCACCTGCTGCCATCTACGATTAGCTTGGCCCAGCATCCTATTTGTGAACCGCGGCCACTATAGTGGTCACGGATTCGTATGTATTTATTTGCAACTACATTTTACTTGGTTTATAAGTGGAGGTACATATCGTATATGCGATCTATACTGAGTGCACTACAGCACTCACAGGAGCTTTACTGGCCACTGAGCTATTGGATGGAGATTATCTTTTTCAAAGGGCACAAACTAGTTTCTGCAATATTCATATAACTAAATCTTTTTTACAATACTTGTCTAAGTAGTCTAGTGTATTTCTTGACAACATTGTCATACCAACAACTGATAATGCCCTTGGGCGTTATTTGTTATTTAACAACCCTGAAAGTTGGGTTGTTATGATAATAATACTGTACCAATCGGATATTAAATGTTTAACGATTTATTTGTTAATTTAGGTGAATTTATTTTTATTATTGTATTTATATTAATAATTATTCACTTGAACAGAACTTATGTTATCTGTCAACATAAGTTCTGTTAAACATTTGTAATTTTTTTGTTAAAATCCATTGCTATCGCTATTTTTGGAGCAATTTTCGGAGCAATTTTCGACATTTTCATATCAAAATTCTGCCAGTAAAAAGGATGCAATAGCTATTTGTGTATTAAGAGCGCAAAATGGGACATTGTCGATTGAGAGGTTGTTGACGCAGGAGCGCGGCATTCTCTAGAAATCGACAATGTCCATTTGCGCTCGAAACACACACAAGATAACCAAAAATAATAAAATGTACACTTTGTACTTACAGTACTACTCAATAGTTTTGCAGTGAAGATAGGAACATATTCAAATATGACTTCAAGATATTGTTTTGGCTTTCGTTTTTACAAAAAATTAATGCCAATTTTGTAATGAATATTATAAGTTTTGTATAATTTATTTGTTTCATGTACATTAAACTAGTGCAGTGGAAAAGTGGATGTCGGATTGGGAGCGTTCACGCCAAACTTTTGCAGGTGGCAGCACAACTGTTCACACAATTTATTTTATATTTAATTTTAATTTATCGTTACTTTCCATTCTTCTTGAGCTATAGCTTCAATCTAATCTAATCATTTTATACTTTCGTTTTCGTAAATAAATGCCGTATTTTATTTTCACTGCAGTGCGGCATATGTTTGGTTACCGACAGAGCAGTTATATGTCAGATTGACTTGTGAAGGTGGTAAATGTGTAACTACATTTGTTCCTGACTAAACGTTTCTATTAAGAAAGTAGACAAGTGATATTTCTTAACATCGTATAGTTAGAAATTTGGACAGCGAGCGTTTTTTCTACTTTGTCGCGCATGAGCGGCAAAGTGACATTTTGAGTAGACCAAAGAGAGCGCAAATGGCTACTTTGTATATAGACTGTAGAAAAAATTAATTTTGCGTACTGAGGATGCGGTCCGAATCATGCTATCATAGCTTACAGTGCTCAGACCGCTCACAGTTGGTCCGATTTGAATGAACGCGCTAACGACTATGAAGGCGTTCACGATTCGGACCGTTCGTAAACGATCTTCTTGCTTGTCATTTGTGAGTTTAAGTTTGATCAATTAATTAGTTTGCTGTAAAAAAACCTTTACTACGTTAACAACTTCCATCTTAACAAACAATTTCATTGTTTCAGCAAGCAATGGCGTAAAAAACATCTAACGTGCTTACAGCGCTTACACTGCCTATCCACTTGGGCGTGGCGTGAGCACTGTTAGCATGAAATGTTGGCGTCACCTCTGACGTCATACACCTCACTACAGCTACTAGATAATACATAGCTGTCTCGTCCGCCATATTGGTGCCAAAATCAATACAGTAAATTATGAAATAAAAGTGCATTTCTTATAAGTTTATGTACTATGTTTTATAATTAAATATAACTTCCATATTTGCCATTTTATACTTATTTAAAATAATAAAACAAGAAAAAATACGGTTCGTTAAGATTTTTGATGTTAGAAAAAAATATATTAATTACATAAGTATCTGTAAAAATTATAACCATTTCTCAAAAGATTTGCACAGTTTGGAGCAAAACAACCCGTTATTATGGATAATTTCTATTATTAATAATACTGTAACATGGATATTGAATTATTTAAGTGGCTCCACAATGGTGGACGAGTCAGCTGTAATTTATCTAGTAGCTATACATCTTATAACTGTGAGCGTTGTAAATATGATTCAAGCCAACTTTTAGCGCGCTGTCGGTACTCAAAGCGTGATTCAGTCCACACCATGATTCAGATGCAGAATTTGATGCGGTCCCTAAATCTTTTATTTGAAGCTTTTTTCCCTCGTTTTTTACTTAAAATGATTATCGAAATAAAAAATTAGGAAAGTACGACTTTACATGTTAAAGTTCGGCTGATTTAATTATATGCAATTTTTTACAAATAATTTTATTTGATTATTAAATGCAAAATCTGACCCTGGTCCTCGACTGGACCATCGTCCAATTATCTGTTGCCCAAATGACCATCGCCTATTCGCAGCTATCTAGCATAATGTCACTTTTTATGCTCCTTCGCATAATTTATTTTTATCATTGGGATTTCGAAAAATGACGAAATTTGTATATGAGCGGAGCATCATAGTAAAAACATATACCATGGAAAATAATTTTTTTTCCAACGATGTATGTATAATTATTTATAAACATTTATTTCAAACAAAAAAAATATGTAAAAAATTATGAGTTTTATAGAGTAAAAACTATGACCCGAAATTTCTTTTTATGCAACATTAAAAAAAAAAAAAACTGGCGAGAGATAGTATGCTGGGTGAGTTGGGTATATCAGATTTTTTGGTTGAAGCTTATATTGGGGAGTCCGAGAGAGAGATATTTTGGTTAATAACCGTTGGATTTGAATCTACGATTGGTCGCTTATTGAATGCAGTGTGTTAAAAGCAATTTAAAGCGAAAAATGCATCGCGTTTGAAAAATGTAAATATTGGATGTGCTATGGAGAATATTTCTGTTATTGTAGTTATCTGTAAACATCGCTACGTAATAGCAGTTTTAGTTTTTTCGAATGCAAACTGCTACTGCTGTCACACCTGGTCGATTGTTTCGGCGTCCGTAATTCCAGAATTATGAAAATTATACATTATGCCGCGATGTATTATTCATAATTCGACCTACAAATTAAATTTCGCCAGATTAAATTTGATTCATGGATTTAAACATATTTGTATGTATAAAATTATGTCTTTTAATCTTGATAATAGGATTAAATTGTGAAACTAAAACAATAAATTAAAGTATGTATTGCTAATAGAATTAAAAATAATGTACATACATGCGAAGCGATCTGTTTGTCATTTGACTAGTGGATGCATTTTTAATCTCTTCATATATTATCATGATTTATTATGAATAAATGCCTTTGCTCAAAAGACGATTAATACTCAATATTTTTCTTTAATTACACCAATAAATTTTTTTTAACTTCGTATCTAATACACTAAAAGAACAATTTCGATAATATTAATGCACTGTGTTACAAAAACTAACTCGGAGTAGGCTATGAACAGAGATTTGATCATTATTCAATTTAAAATCAAGTTATCAAAATTGATCATGAAAAGTAATTTTCCTGAAGTTCAGTGTAACAAGCAACAAAAGAATATTGCCATTCATTTTTTTCCTTATAAAATTCATTCAAAATTATGTCATAACTTATTCAACAAAAAAATATTTTAGGCGAAACAATGACGATATAGCTGCAACAGCTTCTTTTATTAATATACTTATCCATTCTGTAAATACATGTTAATCACTTACGAATCCGAAGTCTGGAGTAAGGGTCAAAATATTTTAATATTTTGTTTATCTACACACCCATTTGTTCATAAAATTAGTTCCATCTTTGACTTTATATATCAACCATGTCCAGAATTTTATGAAACTTGTACCATTTCAAAAGCATTGAAATTGGCTCATAGAACGTTTTCCTTGTAACTTGTTAGTTGTAACAATTCTCATAAACTTTCTCCAAGTTTTGCACAATTATCTCGAGTTTTCTTCTAATAATGGTACCTTTTCTTTTCAAGAAAAAAAAATAACATGGCAAAAAAATTGCGGAAAAATTTCTAAGGACGAGATGGCCATTTTGTAGCATAAACCGTATTATTAGGCGACTAATAGAAACTAGATCAATTTTCAGAAAACAGTTCGTGCACCAATTCCGAATTTTCGTCATTTGAAACGTTTACTGACCTTCCACTACCAGGTTACTGATTATACGGTAGAACTTTACATTAGTGCAATTAGGAATACGAACTCGGATAGTCTGAACTACAGTGGGTCAAATAATATATTCATCATCTTTTTCTACTAATTTGTAATTCAAAGTATTTTAATCTTCACAATTAATATGATGTATTTGTTAAATGAAGAGAGGACGAAATTGTAATTAAACTGAGAAAAATCAATGCTTCGCAATTTCCACTCTTTTTATAAATTAACACCAATAACCACATTTTTCAACAAAAATTTTAAAAATCCTGGATTTAATTGTCACGTTTAATTACATGTACTAAAGCATATCGATAAAAGTTCGCATTTATCACAAATTATATAACCAGAAAAAATTACCACAAATTCCCCGATTTGGTTTTACATTAGCCATTAACTGGAAACAGAGATGTACCTAAAGGTCGCTTTTATAAAAAAAGTTTTAAATTTAAAATTAATTATAATAATGTTTCTTTCATTTATTAAAATGAGAGCCGGTATTATGGCCATCCAGTTAAATTTAATAACAATGAACAAATTAGAATCAATTTCCAGGGTTTTATGACATTTAATGTCAAAAATTCGCATTACATTTGTTCATTTAATTCAATTTACTATGAAACTATTTTTAACTTTTATAATTCCATCCCTCAATTATTTAAATCTAGAATCTAATAAGTGACAAAAATTATTAGGTATTGTAACGCGAGAGTACCTACAACATTTGGTCTCTAAGCTCCCGGCGAGCGCGTGCGAACTGACGCCTATGAATAGATGCATTCTAGAAGGAGGAGGAGCCTAGGTAGGCTATCAATAACAGTGCCGCGCGCGATAGGCAGGCGACGTGAGGCGGACGGTTAGGTAAACCAGGGGAGATAAGCGAAATTACCCGCGTATTGTTATATAGTTATTGTTAGTCTTAAGAGCCACTATATAAGCGACGTACGTGTGTACGAAGATTCATTCATTCACATAAAGTATTAGTCCGTCAGAACAGTGGTGGCTCGTGGCAGGACCTGTGGAGCTACAGCTCCTAGTAATAATTTATTTATAATAACATTATTAATATAATTATTCAAGAAACTTTCAAAAAGATTACAAACATTCATTTTTACTGTGTGCACCTAGAATTTCTTTAAAAAGTATCTTAATATTTATATACTTTCTGCATTACATCGATGCGTAAACGTGTGCCTGAAATTTAAGAGTTGACATATGAAGCCATGAGCTGTGCCACAGTTGAATTGTGGACATTAGTGCTTAGAGGGGAATTGCGGTGTGAGGCAAAGTGGAAGAGAGCGCGGTACTTCTCGTAGCCACAACTAGCCAGATCGCCGATTAGAATAGATACTAGTAGCATCCGTTGTAAAATTCAGAGTTTCTATTCCATGATAAAATAATAATGATATTGTTTTCTTTATTTATTTTATTTTGTAAACATAATATATATATATATATATATATATATATATATATATATATATATATATATATATATATATATATATTATAATATAATGATAGTTTCTCTTTTAATCAAAATGACTTTTTTACTTTGTGAATATTTTTATGTAAATGCAGCTCCTACCAGTATATAGTCAAGAGCCGCCACTGCGTCAGAAGGACAGAAGTAAGCAGTATCATGGTGAGAGTATGCAGTTTTGTGTCGAGTGGAATACTCGGGAAGTTACTGACATACTGGGATAACTTTAAAAGTGAATACTCTGTAGTGTTGAAGAGTATTGCGAAGCTAGGTATACGGGGACAGTAACGGCGAATGAAAGTGGATACTCGGTAGTGGTGTTGACAAGCGTTGGCATACGAACAGTCTGTGATACTGATGCTGTGAAAGTTAGACAGTTAGTTACATAAATAGACAGACAGTGAGGTGAAAGGTGTCAATTCTGTCCGAGCAGTTGAATATACAGACGCTGTTGTCAGTTGAGTATATAGACTCTGTGGAGGTCGGTAGGTCGGACAGTTGAATGTGAAGTGACTTAAATAGTGGAAATAAATAATCAGTAATATCGTGTAAATAAATAGTGTTAAACTAGTTAATTATATTCGTAGTCTTAAAATAGTATATTTAATAATTGTTTAATATTAGTAATCGTCATTGTTATATGTTAAATATTTATTTATCGTTTTAATAAACATTTATTTTAATTAATAATAATTCTTTGATTTTTACACTTCAGCCAAATAAATAAAAACATTACAGTATGTAAGATTTTTACAATTTTGGTATTCATAAAATCTAAACATGGTTGAAATATAAACAAGAAAGGAAACAAGTACAAGTACTGATATATTTTGACTCACACGTAAAAGAGGTTAAGTGTTTAAATAAAATAAATAAAAATATTAATTAAAAAAGTGTAGCTATCAAAAAAGAATAATTTTTGTTGAATAACTTCAAAACATAAAAATAGCACTTGGAAACTTTTGAATTTAAATGCATTTAAATGTTGATAATCTAACTTATTTCCTCGCTTGTTTCATATACAAATAATAACTAAATATGTTATTAAAATATTTTGCCATTTAACATTGGGTTACATCGCTTTTTTTAGTAAAAACAACTTTAATTTTATTATGCATTGTATCCACAAGCCCTGCATATTATTGTCCCATTATATCTTGCAAGGTAGATTTTACTGTATACGCTGGATTTTTACGAAGTATTACATATTGTGCCAAAAGTAAAAAGTCTCAGAAGAAGATAAATCTGGACTAGAAGATGTTCCTTTAAACGCCGGTCAAACTATTATCACCTATCATTTGGCCCGAAAGAATTTCGTAGAAATTTCTCACCATTAGTGCAGGTTTTATAATTTGTTGAAAATGGAAGCCGGGCGAACTGCTATGAGCCTGAGCTTGTATATTAAATGATATAGAGTCAATTCACATTTTACCAACAGTCATTGCTAGAATCCTTTGTCATTCGACATAAATCAATCTGATAGTCAAATTCTTTACACATAATTTGATATTGGACTGACATATTTGTTTAAAGATAATATATTTCATCTGTCAACATTTGTAATGAAATTGCAATATCGTAAATTTAGTGCAGAACAGCTAGATATTAATTATAGTAATGGATAATGAAAATTGTAAATGTTAATTTTAAAAATGTCAACCGAAGAAAATAAAGATAATAAAATATTTTGTATTATGCTTACTAACCTACCTACATATAGCCTAGTCCAATGGCGAGTCTGATTAATCGATAGAATAACCTTCAATAAAAGCGAGATATATCTAATTTTCATGCAGAATAAAGGTTGTAAATTGTGTTTCATTTTTATTGTACTTACTGTAAGTACATAAAAAATATTTATTCCTATTCCATTGGTATTATGGTATTGAAATCAAATCTCGTGAATTTAGTAAAAACGTCGTTGGTCTAACTATTGTACAGAATATAAAGATCATAAATTACATGTCCCATTTTTTATTGGGCTTACTCTACACAAAAATGGTGATAATTTTTCTATTTTTGTTTCAGTGGCACTGGAATTGAATCTGGTTGATCGAAAGAATTAAATGAGTAAAACCAACGTATGTTTATTTTTTCTACAGAATATGATCATAAATCATGTGTTCCACTTTTTATTTGGTTTACTGTACATCAGCAGTCCCTAAACTACGGCCGCGGATGCTTTTTTCAAATACTTAAGGTGCATTCACAAATGAAAATTAGGTTTAGATTTATGGTTGTTAAGTTATGACAGTCTCCATGTTCTTCTCGTATTTGTTTAAAAAGCCGAATCCACCACATAAATTACTAAATAAAGATGGGTGTATATGTCTATGTCATTTCAGACTCGTTCTCATTGGTGAAGTTTGTGACGTCAAACTAAATCATAAACCTAAAGTTTGGACCTTTCAATGTTTAGCTTTATGATTTGGATTTAGAGACCCTAAATTCTGAAGTGTGAATGGAGTCATTACATAATATGCGGCCAAAGTCTTTAAATCTAAAGTATAAACCATAAATTTAAACCTAATTTTCATTTGTGAATGCACCTTTAATCCTACTAATCTCAATGCTTGCAAATAAAAAAATAATTTATATTTGTTGAGAATGTAGAGTTTTTTTTGTGAGGTTATGGGAACTACCAATAGTGTCTACGAAATTTTACAGTGATCTGCTAATATGGGACTTAAATGGAATTTTTTTGAATTATCGTGTGCAGTGACTTTTTGGGAGCTAGCGAACCCCTATGCTTCCAATGTTTCGATTGTTGCTTTGATTTATGTTCATAGTGGTGAACATGTCTCATCGGTAGTAAAAAATCTTTCCATAAACATACCAGGATCAGCTTTATAATGAAGCAGCAAGTCGGGCGACGTCCCTTAGATGCTAAAGACTCACTCATTGGTCAAATGTTTTGAACCTATTATAGGAGATGCCCACAGCCTCTACCATTTCTCGGACCTTGATTCACCGATTGCCACAACCATGCGGCCAAATTCACCATTAACCCGTTGATTAATAATCAGTTGATAAAGGAATCAAGCTGATTTGTAGATAAACATATGTTCTAATTCACCAACGTAATTTCTAAATCAAGGAATCATGATCAACAGATTCAAAGTTTTGTTTTGATTTTTGGCAGTTAATGTAACTGTCATGTAATTTTATTCGTGGTAATTGCACTTCCGTAAAAAGTATTAATATACAAGTTTTTAATTTATTTAAAATATATTTTATAATTTTCCAATAATAATATTATATTTTTATTTTAATTTTTCCATTTTTAAAAAAGTCAGTACACACGTTAATTTAAAAAATCATAACAAAAAATTATTGTGCGTTTAGTGTCATTCTGTCTGTCATCCTCGTACTTTAGCAATGTTATTACATTTCTTTTTCTGTCCGGCCGACTTAGTACTTTATAATCCTTATGTGACCCCCTCTAAAATGTTTTGGAGACCTCTATTGCACATAGAAATAGTTAAATATTCTTTATTCCTATTCCATTGGCAATAGAATCAAATCTGGTTAATCGATAGAATCACCTTGGCGGCGGAAATCCGTGGTAAGCGTTTAGCGTTAAACATCATACCATACCCTGAATCCCCGTCCACATCCCGGAACACTGTGCGTATTCTACCAAACCAGCGGTCCACGTTGCTTTTCCAATTACAGCGCCACTAATTCGCTCACACACTCAAATATTATGTCATGCGAACGCGAACAGTCACTATCCATATCACCTAAATAGCGTTGTTTTCTCTACGCACCAACAATATTAATTGATCAGTTTTATAACAATAACAAACCAAACAACACAATAATTATTTTAAAAAAAACATAGCTCTGGTCGTGAAATTTGAAACTCATTAAAACCGCGGATCATTACCAAATTCAGTTAACAACTTGCAGATTTGAATTAGAAAAAAAAGTCGAATTGCCCGTGCGAACAGCTGCAATGGGCCTGCAAATTCAGCACTTTTCGCATGCACTTGTCATTGTTAAACAGATATGTATCTATGATTTAAAATTAGGTTGCGAAAGTTAATTTAGATCTTAATTCAACTATTGTTTCAAGTGATAATATGAAATTAACCAGAGAGTATTTTTCTTAGTTTTTTACCTGTGCGGGGTAGAAAGTATGACAAACAGATTGATATTGCAATAGTGCAATTCATGATTATTTTAACAACATAAAACATTCAATATTTCAAAAGAAAATTGGTTGAGATCTTTTAAGAAGTGAAGCTAAGAATAGCGAAGTGTATTAGTGTTGAAGGAAACTAATTTAAAAATATTTTGTAGTAGTAGTAGTAGGTATTACATAAATCCAAATCGTTCGAAAACACATATTTACAAAGCCTAGGCTGGCAAAAGAAGTTGACATTACTGTTCTGGTGATACGTCAATTTAGGACTATTTTTAACATAAGAATTAGCAAAACTTTTACAACTTTTAATTCTAAATTGTTAATTGTAACTTAAATGAACACATTTTAAGATAAATGTAAGTAATTATATTTGAAATTGCAATGCAAAATCGATAAAAAATGTTTTTTGATTTTTCAGGTTATGTTTGTAAATACATGTCATTTGAAATTCAAATCTTCTGATGTTACCAACATGAAAAATCCCTAGTATTTCATATTTGGACAATAAATCAAACTCATTCAATAAATTTAGGGAGATGTCGGCACAAAAAAATCTTGTGTATTACACGTCCATAGTAATGCACGGCGAGGCGAGAGTACTCTCGCATCTCGCCTCGTCTCGTTGCATTATGCGAGACGAGAACGAAAGAGAGATTGCAGTTTAAAATTCGAGGCGAGATGGATATAACAACTGCGAGAAGCGAGAAATCTCGCTAGATTCTCGCGAGAGTCTCGCAATAGAAAGTATTTGTAACTTTATAGCTTTGATTCAAAACTCTATAAAAATGCATTGTACAATGAGTGGAGTCAATGCTAATTCATGCATAGAACACGTAAATGTGAAAATTATATGAATTTACCATATTTTTTGAGTCTATCTAGAGTCGAAGTATTTCAGCCCCTATTTCACCCCAGTTGAAACCACGGTTAATAAAACTCTTGTCGCCCCTGAAAAGTAAAGGATGTTATATTAAGCGTCGATGGGAGCCAACAGGGCAAACTTACTTAAATAGTGTCATATATTTAATGAAAAAGTGTAGGTACTTTTAGTTACAAAAAATAATTTTTTAATGTTTAATTCGTTTTACTGATGACAGAATGTGTTATCAGATGTTAGTATTAAAATAGTTTAGAGATCACAATTTGATGATAAATTGGATATTTTAGATGCAAATTTAATTATTTACTAACTTATCACATTTTCTGTTGACCGTAAATCAATAAACATTATGTTCGTATTGAAATAATTTGGTGACCTGAGTTTAGTGTTCCGTCTCTTTATTATAGTTATATGAGTGCAAATACATGGAAGACGGTGCTAATGGTGCAAACTTTGCCTCTTGTAGTTAAACAGTTACGTAAATACGTAGTGCGCAAGCGCTTATTTTTATAGCGAGACTCTCGTGCGAGAACGAGATGAGACCCAAAAAAATGTGCTAGAACGAGATCGAGATTACAGATCCGAAACCGAGACAAAATCGATATTTTATATTTCTCGTCTCGTCTCGCGTGCATCACTACACGTCCAGATCCAAATCTGCTTTCCGAGTGCTCGTGTCAAAATATATTCGCACTCGCAAAAGTGCAGGTTCTAGACTAATGATACAAATAACCATTACAATAAAATTCTAAAAACTATGAACCATGAATCGAAGGAAGAGATAAATAAATAAATATATCATCACGACATATTTGTCATATTACCCATTGCTGAGTGCGCCAATCTGCTTTGTGTACAAATGTTACATATCAGGCGTCACATCACAGACACTCATTGCTGGCGTAGAGAGTGCACACCAGGGGTCACTGTGATACCACTTAAAATTCGAAAAAGTCCCAGGTCACCAGATTCGCCACAAGAGACTCAGGGACACGGCTACGAGATTGATACTGTATTGTAGGAAACTACTTTGAATATATTTAAAATAAAATTCCAAAAGTATAAATTTTATTTTTTAAAGTTATATAAAAATGCCACCTCACAGGCACTTTCTGCGAGGGTGATACGTGCGCTACAGATTACAGGGGTAACTTTTGTTGCAACTATCTTTAACGTTAAACAGTTTTCGGTGAATAATTTTATTAAAAATTATTTGAATATGAAGCATTAATTGAATTGAAACTAAACTGGATTTAAGAAGTTTTCTTGACAAAATTTCGTATGAGGGATAGCTTGGTTGTTTTATTTATTTTTGATGTTCTTAAAATGAGTTTACTCGTAAACTTACTCAACTACAGAATTATAAAACTCAAGAGTAACAAAAATATTTCTGAAACAAGGCAACAAAAAAACAACAAATTAGCTGCCATTTGTATCTGTCACTGTGTGACCCGATGGCATTATGTAACAGCGCGAATACTGCTTCGACAAAAAAATGGAAAAAGTACGACGACGGTCAAACTTTCAACGTTTAAAAAAGCAAAACGAAGCGGGGAGGGGCAAATTATTCCTAACTTTTACACGGGAAAATCAATATTTGTAGCGCGTAGCGTAACTACTACGTGCATTACACGTGAGCACAATAGAATAGGGGACTGTTGAAGCTGGACTGGTGTCATCGCAACAATTACACACACTCCGCTATTTACCTGACCGCTAGCAAATTCACCGCTCACAGCACAGGACACAGTAAAGGGACCTATTTACATTATGCGACACCAAATCGCCGATTTTACAAATTTGGCACAGTTTTGCCCAAATAAAACTGCCACCGGCATTATCATAGTGGATACGTAGATACGAATAAAGTCAAGCATGAATGAGCGCAGTTATTGAATGGATGGACAAGCAACATATCAAATCGACAATTTAAAAAAAAAATTCAATACAAATTGTCTGAAATGTTCAGCAAGTTAGTTCCATCTTCGATAATATATTTCAACCAAGTGTGCAATTTCATGAAACTTATTCTATTCCTAGAACAATGGGCTTCAGTTATAGTACGTTTTCACCTCAAAATCTTTTTTTGTGAATGCCAGATTTTATAAATAAAGATATTGACGTTTACTTGAGTTTGTTTCAATGGGGTCCTCTACCGTAATTATAAGAAAATGGATCATTTATATTAAAACTGTATGTTAAGGACCACCAAGTTTAGAAATATTATTAATTTTTGAAATATTCGAGTTTTTATTGCTCTTAACGTCAACGTCACACATATAATCTATTCCATATTCTCACTACTTTCAAGCCTTCTGCTATCGCCTTTTTGAAATACAGAGTTCATTTTAAAGTATATAAATGCAGAAAATAATGAAACAACGGAAATACACCAAATAACACTTAATTAAATTTATGATAAAACGCCAGATAATTTTTTGTTGCGTTCAGGGCCGGACTGGCTCTTTAGACCGGCCGGGGAAAATAAGAAACTGGCCGGCTTCCCCTTAGTGAAGAAAAAAACAGTAATGTATAAATTGTTTGTAGTTCGAATCCTTTTGAATTATGGAAACATTAAATTTATTTTTTAACAAATAACTTTGGTTATATTCAAAATTTTATTTTATTTATTTATTATATCTAAGGCCCGGTTTAATAAAACAAAATAATCTATGATTAAATTTTACTTCCAAAGTACTTACATAAATTTAGGCATATGTTTGTATTTCTCTTTCATTGATATGTAGGTTCACTTGCGAGTCTGATTCTATTAATCGTGTTTACAAGTTCTTGTTTTTTGTTTACAAACGCTGGAAAGTGTAAAGGAATACCGTCTTCTTCCTAGTCACTATCATCTTCTGATCAACTTTGACTACTTTTTGATCAGCTTGATTGATACTTGAGCCCTGCATGCAGGCATTGAGTAATGTCATTATTTTCTTGAGTTACGATTTTAAATGCATTTATTTCCAGATTTTCACGTTTTGTTTTACGTTTTGCTCCGCATGTTGGCTAAATCTATAATATTTGGTGGCAAAAATAAGCCAGTAATATGGTTATCGTCACTCAAAAGTTACTCATCTATTTTAAAATCAGAAGCTTTACCTACAGTAAGAATCGCTCTTTCTTTTAATATACTTTGCCTTAGTTCTCATCTTACACTCGGCACAAACTCTTCATAGAACCAATCCTTGAAAATTTCTTTAGTGATCCACTCGCTTTTTTGACCATAATAGCGAACAGACATGTGTGTTTTTAAATGCTCTAGGATTCAATTCGGAATTATTCCAAAGTTGTTTCGTCACTGAAATGTTTTTTCGCCCGTTATTTTTAAAGAACATATTTCATCAAATCGGTGTATAAGTAGGCATAAAAAAATTGAGATTTTTTAACCCTTAAAGTACGGAAAATTTTGTAGTACGTGAAGTAGGGCTCGGGTCCATTGGACCCGTTTTATATTGTGTTGACAATTGAATTTTATTTGCAATATTTCTGAACAATAATAAGCTGTATTGCTACATAACTTACCCTAAAGTTATTTATACGTGTACATATTTGCAATTTAGACGTAATAATGCTTTTTAAATACTGGTAATATTGAAATCTGACTCTGCTCATAACATCACTAAATATCTTTCTTTTATCTTCTTTATTCCGTAAGAACTTTATATCCTTATTTCTTGATTTGTAAACACTAATTAGAATAATAACACCAATAAAAATTTTCAGTTCTGTTATTGACAGTATTTTCCAATCATTACTAAATACAATTTCACCTTCTTTGTTGCTCCATTTACATATTTCTTCCAAAAGCGGTCTTCTAAAACATAGATCAAAAGCCGAGACTAACGAACGGGCTTCTCGTTTTGCATACCTCGTAGGCAAAACGTCCTTGTAGTTGTTGTGCTGGAAGTTGCTGCTACCATTCATTTTTATTTTTAGAAATGTATACATCTGCTGCATTGATTGATGTAGCTGTAACATTATATAAGTCATCTTCGGATTCGAAACTACACACACTATTTATTAGAATTTCATCAATGTCGCCGTTACTGTCTGATGCCACATAGTCTGTGTCAGTAGAATGAGATTCATATTCAATATCACTAAAATTCTCAAATATATCTTTAAGTTTTTCTTCATTTAGGCCTGGTTTTTCCATCTCGTATTAGATAAATTAACTGCCAGATAAAAGAAATATTAGAGCGTAAATTGACAAAATTATACACATGTCAATTTTATGATGCGATATTTTTCTCTGGTAGTTAAGTTAACTGACACTTTATCCAGAGATGGAAAAACCTAGCCTTAGAGGTTTAAGTCTACCCATTTTGACTTCAGAATAAATACTAAACAATTTGTATACTTTACAATCAGCAAAAAGCTAATATTTACTTACTCAATCTTCCGTATGGACCCTGTCCGTACACAATGTAATATTATAGTTTTAAAAAAATATAATTGGGCCTAACATTGAATATTTGGCGAAAACTTACAAAACAACAGAAAAAAATAAGTCATAAAAGGTCACCAAAGAGAAACCAATAATTTTAGAAACATAACAATACTAATATGTCTCTCAGGTCCATTGGACCCGTTCGGTACTCTAAGGGTTAAAAGCATGTTGTCTATGTCTATGTTGCAAAAACCAAGAGTACACGACATCCTCCACTTTTAGTTGTTTTTCTCGAACTCGGGGTATAACCGCACATAAAAATATTTACATTTTTCAAAAACATTTAATACTTATCTAAAAAATAGTTGAAAGGCCCACCGGCCTCCTACAGGTCGCAACCTCTCGGAAATTTCCCGATTTCCCGGTGGCCCTGTCCGTCCCTGGTTGCGTTTGTATGGAAGTGAAAGATATGTTAAATATCAGGCTACGGGGTGGTAATTAAAACTTCGATTATAATATACGTTATTTTTTCATTAATTATTTTATTAAATTGCTTATTATCCATGCATATTTCTAATTATTTACCAAAAATTTATATTTTTTATAAGCTTTGATAAAGATCAATTTGTGTGACTCCAATTTTTAGCGAAGTCGAGCTCAACGAATAACAATAAAGACTACCAACCGCTCTGCCTCATTAAAAATAATTTTTAAAAAATAGTGGAGGACCCCATTGTCTGAAATGTTCATCAAATTAGTTGCACTTTGAGATTACATTTAACCAAGTTTGCAATTTTGTTATTCCTAAAAGAATAAGCTTCAGTTACAGAACGTTTTCATCTAAAATCTAAAATTCTTTTTTGTGAATGCAATATTTTATTAATGTGAACCATTCCATGAAAATGACGATTACTTGAATTTTATTGAGTATTTATTTTCATCATTATTCATTTAGAGAAACATAATACTAATTACAATAAACTATACGACTATTAATAGTATAAATAAATCCATGGTTATTTTCGTCTTGCAAATGTATGTAAATTAAAGCTTACAAATTGGTTTAGTGTGTAGTTTGTAGTGTATTTCGGACACCGTAAATTAAATTAAAATTATTTAAATGCATTCGTGATAAGTAATTTGAAAAGGTATTTGGGCGGTACAAAACGTGACCCGCATTACCTACAAGCGTTTAAACCTATGTAGTAACATATCTTTACCTACTCTGTAATTATAATACACCTCCAAAAATATTACTTGAGATTTTTTTATAACAAATTCAAAATTATATATCACGTGCTAAGTTCCGCCTTCTGGCGGTAGGTATAAATAACAATACTTTGTTTAGAATTACATGTTATTTACATTTTTTGACGTTTTATTTTACCATTCACCTAAACTTCACGGTCTGTCGTTTTAATCCCTCAACTAACAAGAATGGAGGTGAAGTTCACCTTTACTAGTTTTTGAGAGTTTTATAATCAAAGGGCGACCTTCAGAATTTAAGTCTTCAACATGTATCACATACTAAATATTACTCACGGATGGTGAAGTTTGTCAATGTAACAAAGTTATAAGCTGAAGATGGGAACTGGCCAGTTCCCGATACGTCCAAAAAATATAAATACCATGTAATTCTAAACAAGGAATTTTCATTTATACCTACCTCTAGAAGGCGGAACTTAGCACGCGATATATATATATATATATATATATATATATATATATATATATATATATATATATAAAACATCCGAGGTACCTGAGCACCATAACGTAAGAAATTCAAAATTATGCAACACATCTGGATAGAACAACCAGTGTCTATTTTGATCAAATATAGTTTATGTGTAGAATCCATACACAATAATGGGGTATTCCGGCATTTTTTTTTTAATTTTCGTTAGTTCTGATCTGTAAGATTATGAACATGTGTTTTTGAGTAAGAAAATACATATATCAAGTGAGACATGAATTTTTAAAAAATTCATCGAAATTCAAATTTTCTATCATGGCGCGCCTTATAACAAGCATCCGATATTGACATCTACAGCAAACTTCAATGCCTAAACAGACGTCTTCATAGACAGCTATTTGCCTATTTACAAATTTTGAAAAACAAAACCTAGGTAAAGAAACAAATATCAGTGGGACACGTAATAATTAACACAAACAAAGTGAATAAATATCAAATACAGAATACACGCTCGTAGTAACTACTAACGCTATCTGTGTTTCTAACGGCATATATTCAATCTGAAATGAGCAGAAACCACGCAAAAGCATATTGAAATGACGTCACAGTTTTCAAGGACGTTCGTAGATATGTAAAGAATTTCAATTTTCTAACATCAAATTTTAAATCAAAACTTTGCCCTAAACATGTTTTATTGTATGTTTACCTCCCGTCATACCGTAGGTAAGGGAGGTAATGTTACCGGTCCAAAAATTCGATGGTGAGGTTTCAGTAAATAAGCACGAATTAGGGTCCCCACAACACGTTTTTACTATATTTACGATGATATCTGTGTGTGTGACGATTTTTACGTCCACGATAACTCTTCTATCAAACTTCCAAATTTTTTTTTTGTATTTAAGCTTTCTGCATTCATAAAAAAAGTTGATTAGATTTTGGGTAAAATTGGACAACCAGAAGTAGTATTTTACTTGAAGCCCATAACTGTTTTAATGGAAATATAATTCAAAACTTTTCAATTTTAGTATTTAGACTTTTATATCAAAGGGAATAATAACATACTAGATTTTGGCTATAATTGATGAACCGGAAGTGATAATTTACTTGAAGCTCTGAAAAGATTTTTGTGAAAAATATATTAGGATATATTCCAAAACTTTTCAAATTTAATATTTAAGATTTCTATATGAATGGGAATAACATACTAGACTTTGGCTAAAATTGATAAACCGGAAGTTATACTTTACTTGAAGCTCTAAACAGATTTTCGTGAAAAATATATTGATATAATCCAAAACTTTTCAATTTTAGTATTTAAAAATTTTATATCAAAGGCTAAAATTAATAAACCGGAAGTGATGTTTTACAGCTCTGAACAAATTTTCGTGAAAAATATATTATGATATATTTCAAAACTTTTCAAATTTAGTATTTGAGACTTTTATATGAAGGGGAACAACAGATTAGATTTTGGCTAAAATTGATAAACTGGAAGTTATACTTTACTTGAAGCTCTGAACAGATTTTCGTGAAAAATATGATATAATCCAACATTTTTCAAATTTGATATTAAATACTTTCATATTAATGAGAAGAGACATATTAGATTTTTTTTTAAATTGATAAACCAGGAATAGTACTTAACTTAAAGCTATAAACAGATTTTCTTTAAAAAAATTATTAAAATATGATCCAAAACTTCTCAAATTTGTTATTTAAAATTCGTATATAATTTGAAACAAAATCAACCAGAAGTGATACTTTACTATTGCTATTTTAACCATATAATTGGCGGGAGGTCATATGCTGGCCACATCAGATTTTTTTACTATATGACGATGTAAACCATAGAAAAAAGTTACTATTTTGCATAAATTCCATAACACCGGAGGAGCTTTTGGCTAAAAAAAACTTAATCCATTTTTTTTGTATTTGAAATAACCAAAAAAAAACTTTCTGACTTCCTTACTGTTGAAGATTTCTGTAACTTAATTTAAATAAACATTCATTACATATTAATTAATAATTTTTATAGGACATTGTGTCAGGTCGAGAATCTGGGGAACCGGGTTCGATCCCGACCGACGCCAAATATTTCCAATTTTAAATGGCACAAAATTGACCCCTGTGGTGCACTCACCACGCCAGCAATGAGTGCCCGTGAGGTGACGCCTGGTAAGCGCCCGCACGGTGCAAATATATCATCTTTACCGATATCTGCGTACAAAGCAGATTGGCACACCCAGCAATGGGTAATAAGCCGTGATGATATATTTATTTATTTATTTATACATTGTTTTTGTAGAAACGCTCCACATGAAATAACTTGTGACTAAGATACATTTTCCGAGAAACGGTTTTACCAAATAGTTTGCTAAAAGCTTTTCAATTACTATAATAATATCTATAAAATTAAATTAAATATTTATTTCGTTTTATACTATTTTGCTCTTACAATATTAATATTTTCTTATGCATTTCAATATTACTAATTTACTTTAATATAAAATTTCTTCTCTGGAAAATGGCAAAATAATTTCCTAGATTTTATTTAAAAGAATTAAATGCTGATATTAAAACATTTGTTCGCGGAATAGATGAATCGCGAATGTTATGAGTTTCACGTATGTGTTTAGGTGTGAGGCTTGTTGAGTAATAGAAAAACCTGGAGCTTGGAGCTTGTGCTGAACCATATGTTGCTGAGCTGTATGCGGTAACACTTCCAAGCCGGCCAGACGGCTCCGGAATGCTGATGAGTCCTCGGAAAGATTCAATAGATTCTCTTATCCCCTACAGCTTCAACACTGTCATTCAATACCCGACAACACCTTTCAATTTGTTGCTAAGCTGGTCAACAATGTCGACAAGAATATTCACCGCGAATCACACAACCCTTGTTCGAATCTAAAACTACCTCTGACTCTTTGACCTATAATAGATGTCACGTTTGTAGGTAGGTATACAGGATAGTGACTGGAACTCTTAAACATAGGACTTTCACATGTAAAATCATACTTTCGTAATTCCCTGCTTCCCTAATTATTTTAGGTAAAAAAAGCTCCAAATAAAAGTTGTTGAGGTATTATTTGAAATTTCTGTTAACTGAACAATTTTCTATTAATTTAAATAGATAATTGTTCACTTGAACAAAAATGATAAATAAGTATAAAAACAAACTAACCTAGCTTACCAGATAAATCGTTAATTTGTTAATCTTTTGTTTCAATTCCATGGTTATCGCTGTTTTTGGGGAAATTTTCAATATTTTAATATCTAATTTATGCCGTTACAAAGCATGCAAATTTATTATTTGCTTATTGACTCAGATGCAGAATTTTATGCTGCACAACTTTTATTTGAAGCTTTTTTACCTAAAATAATGAAGGAAGCAAAGAAATTAAGAATGTTAATATCCTATGATCGGGATTTTATTTATTGATGATAATTCAACATTTTAATAATAATTGTGAGTGTCACGCTAGAATTATTGGTTCATATATTTTAGAATTTCCTTTTAAATATGTTCAAAGTAGTTCCTTTCAACAGTAATACACTTCACCATTTTTTCCTTTCACTTCTTAAATGTTCCCAACCAATCTTTTTTGGAATTAAGTTCTGGGAGACTTAAAAAGAGTTAAAGCTGTCAAACTAATTTTTCTGCAGTTTATATACAAACTAGCCATTTGCGCTCTCTTTTGTCAACGCAAAATGTCACTTTGCCGACAAAGTAGAAAAAACGCTCGCTGTCCAAATTTCTAATTATACAATGTTAAGAAATGTCACTTGTCTACATTCTTAATGGAAACGTTTAGTCAGGAACTTTTGGCACTGTAGTTACACATTTACCACCTTCACAAGTCAATCTGACATATAACTGCTCTGTCGGCATATTACATAAACAAACAAAATGCCGTACTACTGTGAAAATAAAATACTTAGATTAGATTGAAGCAATAGATCAAGAAGAAGGGCAAATTACGCTAAATTAAAATTATAATCGTTATTTATTGAGCACTGTAAGTACAAAGTGTACATTTTTTATTTTTTGTTATGGTGGAGGAGCTCATTGTGGCGACTGTAGAAAAAATCTCGTGTGCGTTTCGAGCGCAAATGGACATTGTCGATTTCATTTTGCGCTCATAATACACAAGTAGCTATTCTGGTGACATACAAACTGCTAAAGTCAAAATGGCATCATAAAAACTGTCAAAGTTATTTTAGGATGACTTAAAAACTGTTAAAGTCGTGAAATTATAAATCATGATTCAAAAATGATCTCTGATTAATTTCATATTTTCATTCACAACGATACTATAAAAAAAATGAATAACTTAACAAAGCTCTAATACTTAGAATCTAAGTAACTTAACATTCGGAATATAATTTCAAATAAAAACAAATTGTTATAAATTGCATAGTGACAACTATCTTGGTGTAACGTGTGAGCCCCGCTGCTGCGCTGAACAAGCGTCTAAGTATAGCGATGACGTAATCGCGCTAGCAGCCGGGCGACGTAAACAAGCGAGCAGCGACGTGTTTAATTACTTCCGGTCGCCTAAACCTTTTGTGTTGTTATGGGGTCGAACATTCTAGAGCTCTCTAGAAGGTAATGGCATCTGTATAAAAGGGATACAGCTATGCTCGGGAGTTAGTTAGTTACATGGAGAGACATATAGAATAGAGACATTCACATAGAGTGTTAGTGAAGCACAGCAATATCGTGAAGAGCGTATGCAGTATAGTGTCGAGTGGAGGACTCTGGAAGTTACTGGTTAACTGGGATAGCTGTGGATGTGAATACTCGGTAGTGTTGACGAGTATTGGGAAGCTATAGTGTACAAGGACAGTAAAGGCGAGTCGAAAAGTTAGTGGTATACCGGGATAACTGTGAAAGTGAATACTCTGTAGTATTGAAGAGTATTGAGGAGCTAGGTATACGGGGACAGTAACGGCGAGTGGAAGTGGATATTCGGCAGTGGTTTTGAAGAATTGTGGCATACGGACAGTCGGTGATACTGAGTCAGTGGCTGAGAGAGAGTAACATAAATAGACAGATAGTGAAGTGAAAAGTGTAACTTCTGTCCGAGCAGTTGAATATACAGACACTGTTGAGTCAGTTGAGTATATAGACGCTGTGGAGGTCGGTAGGCGGACAGTTAATTGGTTAAATAAATAAATAAATAGTGACATAAATAGTCGAAATAAATAATCAGTAAGATCTTATAAATAAATAGTCGTGTTATTTGTTGAAATAAATAGTGTTAGTATTATCAGTTAATTATAATTAGTCTTAATTAGATTTTAAATTAGTATTTAATATTAGTAATCGTTATTATTTAATGCCTTTTTAATATTACAGTTTGATAAACCTTTATTTTAATTAATAGTAATTGTCTATTATTTACACTTCACCCAAATAAATTAAAAAACGTTACAATGGGACTGTTGTCGTAACTTTTATTGAGGTCTATCAAACTTTGTTAATAATCCGCCATAAAACGTATATAGCTTATTCCAAATCCGGTGCGATTCATTAAGATATATTTTATAAATGATAGCAACATTTTGCTTTTTAATCTCCAAAAATGTTCATTTTACTCATCTAGTATTTTAAAATACTTTTTTAATAATATTTTTGTTTCTACGTCCAAAATAAATAATCCTAAGCCTGCATATTGTAGAAAAAAATATATTGCGCGCGGGATATCTATTGAATACAAATTTTTAACTAAACCAATACAATTTAATAACCTAGAGAGAAATAAAAATATTTGATGAGGCCAACATATTACCTTCCGCCAATTTTAAAGGTATCAAGTATATATTATATTATAATACATTTGTATTAATACTTTACATTTTCATTAATACTTTACATTTTCATTAAAATGATTTATTTATAGTTTAATTTAAGATTATTCTTTTAAGAAAAACTGTATAAAACTTCATCATCATCATAGTATAAATAATAAAACGTTGCTATTCATTGAATATAAAATTAAATATTGAATCTTTTGAACAAATACAATATTTGCCTTGTCTATAGGCGACGAGATGTAAAAATGAATAACATTTATACTTTGAGAGTTTTTATATTAAAATTTTTTGAAGATAATTAAAAGATTGCGAAAGAAAAAGCATTTCTTAATACCTAACGAGTTAAACAGAAAATAATGTAAAAAAACTTTTATGAAAAAATGCGACCCAATCAGAAATAAAGTAATTTTATACTTTTATCTTCTTTTAAAAATTCCTTTTTCTTGTTACACTCTATTTAATTTTCCATTTATAAGCCTTACTCAATACTTTTAAAACTAATTTTAAAAGTTACTCACAATAAAGTCTCTTTCATTTATTTGCAATATTGATTAAGACATCTTATACATTAATTATAATGACATACACAAAGGCATACATACTACATAATCTACAATTCATCTTTTAGGCAAAAAAAGGTTTCAGGTTTTAATACAGAATCGGGCAATGCATTTGTTTGTAATGTGTCAATTACATGGCTATAACTACAAATGAGCAATATTTAGAAAAATATATAAATAAATATAACATCAAGGCATATTACCCATTGCTTTGTACACAGATTTCGGTATTGATGATAAAATATTTGCACCGTGCGGGCGTTTACCAGGCGTCACCTCACGGGCACTCAATGCTGGGGTGTAGAGTGCATCACAGGGGTCAAATTGTACCATTTAAAATTCGAAATATTTGGCGTCGGTCGGGATCAAAACAGTGGCGTTCCCAGGATTTTGGTCTAGATATAGAGGAAATTTATATATAATTTTTGTGTCTTTACTTTTCGCGATATTTTTAATATATACATTAAGGTGGACCTTAAAAGGGGTCAAGTCGAGTTTTATTCAGTCCTCCCCCTAAAGTGGTTCCAAATAAATTTTTGAAAAATGCGCAGGCAATGGTTCCGGTAATATTAATATTTGACCGTACCTAAATGCACTTGATTTATCCCCATTTAAATAACATTGGGTTTTGACACATTTTGGAACTGTATTTTTGGCAAAGGCAATAAGAGTTTTTAAAAATCCAGTTAATATTGGAATATATACTAGAGTGATCCGAAAATATGTGGACAAAATTTAAAGTCCTAATCAATATTCTTAAGATAATTGTAGATAGCTTTTTTGGGCTTTTGGGCGACAGTTTAACCATCTATAAGTATCTTAAGAATAATGATTGGGACTTTTGTCCACATATTCTTGGGGTCATTGTAGTATATATGCCTACATTGAGTGGATTTTTGAAACCTCCTATTGGCTAGAAAAAAATAAAGTTCCAAAATGTGTCAAAACCCAATGTTATTTAAATAGAGAAAACCAAGGGCATTTTGACACGGTCAAATATTAATATTAAGCAAAATCATGGCATCACAATTTTTATTTATTTATTTGGAACCATTTCAGGGGGCGTCCCGGTTAAAATTCGACTTGACCGCTTTTAAGGTCCACCTTAATATTCATATATTTTAAACAATTTCATATACTCATTTTCTCATATTTAAAATAAAAGCAAAGATTTTTTAAAGATATTAAGGTATAGAAACGTTACATTAAAATTATTAGGAACATTAAACAAGAAAATCTGTCACCTAATAGCATGATTTATATGGCTGGATCTTCCATAGAAATTCTAGCGCAATTTTTTCATGACGCCAATTTTTTTCTTGATAACAAGCTGCAATTTCTTTTTTATTGTGAACGATATTTAAGTCAGGTTTACATAAGTGAAGGGCCACTATTAGAAGAAATTTCGAGATAAATGAACAAAACTTAGTGCAATTTTATGACAATTATTACAAATAACTCGAAATATCACTGATATAAAAAAAAAATATGTGTAGGTCTAAAGAAGGCGATCGCCCTCCTCCTAGGTACGTCACTGGATCAAACTCGGTTCCCCAGATTTGCGAGCAGACACTCAGGCATGTATTATTTATAAAATTTTAAATTCGATATCACAGGTTACCAAACGTGCAAAATAAAATCTAATTAGTGATTTAGGTGTAATTGTATTATCTACAACCCTTAAAGAAACATTTTTGTCTAAAATTAAAAGATAACTAACTACAGCAAAATAAAATAATTAACATTGTATTCCCTACACAGGATGTTATTTAAATAAGCGTACAACGCATAACGGACAGTATAGTAAAAATATTTATGCAGAGGAGGCACGTCATCAAAGTTTGAAACTAGATAATGACGTCACAAAATTAATTGGTTTACATGGTATACTAATTTAATTTAAAAACAATATAATGTGTGTTGCATAATAGTTGTATTTACGTGTGAACAAGTTAATTGATATATTCGACGAAGAATACTTGAATATCATTGTAATACTTTATATATTTACAGTTTATGGTATAGAAAATTCAGTGTAGGGCACAATTATACCAACTACAGAGCTGGAAGCGTTGGTAGGAAGACAAGGATTGGAAATAAATTCAAAATTATACTGTCCAACTGTCACACGCGCCTTTCTGTTTCGTTTGTGAATTTTTTAGGTTAGGTTTCACTCACAAAACAAAAACCTTTACGTTTTACGGATCATTCATTAGAAGACAACAACTCAACAATTAAAAAAATCCGTAGTAAACGTACAAAGTTACCATTAGTTGTACACAATAACACAACCTCCGTTCTATTTCTATATATACATATATATATATATATATATATATATATATATATATATATATATATATATATATATATATATATATATATATATATATATATATATATATATATATATATTTATATATATATTACTTAATTTGCTACTAAGCGTTCTATTGCTTTAAGAATATTCTTATTCTAGTAGGAATATATCTGACATGGAGAGAACTTACTTATTATCATATATAGCAAAGGTAGGAGTAGCTAAAGGAGATAAGAGATAAATGCAGCATTTTTCATGAATATCCTGAAATAAAGAAGGTATAATTGAAACAATTACCGCGTTTGTTCACTTCTACTTGCAGTTACCCACTTAATCCATAAAAATCAGTAATATTTGTTGTAATTATTGTCTCTTTTATCCATTAATATCAGTCACGATTTTTGTTTAATACAAACATAACCTGTAAAATTTACTGTCAAACGAATGACATAGGTAATCGACAATGCATGTCATGTAAACGTATAAATTTTCAAATCCAATAACGTCAACCATTGGTTAAAAAATGATCTATAATTATTTAAATAAATTAAAAATGTGTTAAAAACATTATGTTCGAATTTCAAATAATTGTAAATTTAATTAAAATGTACCCTTCTTATAGAATGCAAAAAATAGTATTTATTTTTTTTTCCTAAATATAAACATCACTCGGACATTATTACAGTTTTTTTTTTCATTTCGTAATATTTTGATGACGTGCCTCCATAGATAGTAAATCTGGCAATAACTTTTGTTTTATATGCTTTTTATAAGAACTGGAGTTCTTTAAAACTGACCAATTACGTCATACTTCATAATTTTGTAAAAAGAAAATGTAGTTTTTCCAACTTATAAAGACGGAAATTGTAGAATTAATGAAAAGAACCAGAAATTGGTCTGTATTTCTTGTTATATTTGTGTTGCTCTAACTGCATATTTGTCTGGCTGCACTTAGTGACTGAAACAACAATTTCGTTAACTAAATCTGTTTTGTCGCAAAATTCTGTTAACACAATCGCATTTTGATTTTAATCGCAAATGTTAACTTTAATATCATTCAGCAATTAAACCTTTTCGGTGTAATACAAGCACTAGCAACTAGATAGCACATTTTGTCATTGAACGTACCTATTATTAGCGAAAGAACGCTATTACTCATAGAATATTTGGATTTAGAAAAGTGAGCGATTTATCAAATGTGGAATTAGATTGAGACATTGCGTATGATTTTATTTATCTAATAAAGATGAAGTTACGAGACGACATTATATTTGATGGTTATGGCATGCATACATATCACCTGAATATGTTATTATCATATCGTTAAATGTCATCCGCCAGATTACAAAATATACGTTTACATATATAAGCTTTACCTTGCTATCCGACGTGTCAAAATGTCAACCATTCTAATTGGTTCGTATTTACACCCAACGTCAAACGCATAATCCCCCAGCAGATAAAAATCCCAAGCCCTAACAATACAAACTAAATAAATTTTAATCGATTTAAAAAAGGTCCCGAAGAGATTTATACCTGCACGATGGATAAGACTAACAAACATTTTAGATCGGAGCCCACGCGATTTCGTGTTGCCTGATAAACATGAAGAAGATTCTTCACACTTTTATTGTCTTTTTCTACTGCATCTGCTTGCACGACAACCATTACACTTTAAACACCGCAGAGTTCAGGATTTCAATACCATCTATAAGTTCTTGCAAATAAAATTAATTACTTTACTTTTTTAGTGGGGTCTTGCATGCTTGTTTTTTCTTTACTTTGATCGCAATTATAAGAAATAAAAAAAATATGTATAAAAACATAAGTAAGAAGGCAACGTATTCCAGCACGAGTTCGCTCACAAGCGCGTAGCGGCGATAAGTCGAACAAATGAGTGCGTGAATTACCTTCTGTAACTTTTATACTATTTTCTCTATTGAAGCTTTCATTTATATTATTTCATTATAAAAATATATGGAAATTTCCATTAAGAAAAATATTTTTGGCAGAATTATTACGTTGGTGACAAAAATGGCACAAATTGACCCCTGTGGGCACTCTCTACGCCAGCTTGAGTGCCCGTGAGGAGACGCCTGGTAAACGCCCGCACGGTACAAATATCATCATCAATATCGAAATCTGTGTACAAAGCATATTGGCACACCCCAGCAATTGGTAATATGCCGTAATGATATATTTATTTATTTATTTTATTTGGTGACAGTGATTTGTGTTTTTTATTCTTTCCATTGCCTAGATATTTACTGTATTTACTGCGTGCTAGAATGTAACATTCTAATTCTGAAACAGAGAAAAAATATTTTTCCTGTATTTTCTATTTCTTTTCTGTGAATCTGTAATAAGAAAATTGTCTTTAAAATACAATCTTTTAAATTTGAGAGATGCTGGCGGCGAAATAGTGCAACTGTGGCGCCATGTTGCTAAGGCACTTTCCAAAATTATGTAATAAAACAAGCGCACGTTACACAGCTTGCGCTAGCACAAACGATCCATTTTTGTTATTGTCAATTTTGGTTAGGTTATGTTTCAGTTTATTTGTTTGATATACTAATGACCAGTGATCATTTTCTATTCCATAAATATTTGCAACTAATTGTTCTGTAGTTTCTCTAACAAATCTGATATACTGGGTGTTATGTAAGTAATTTGCCATACTTCATTGTATGATAAAGATAACTGAAAAAATTTTAATCTGATATTTATTTTGCTCTATCTATTGAGTTGTAAAAGTTATGGGACTGTAAAGTCGACCAATTACAAACAAGCTTCTTATTAAGTTAAAATCTAAAAATCAAGATGTTTCAAAAACAATATTTGTCAGTTGTCATAAATGATGTTGAATTTGTAATCAGTGGAGTAGTAATTGATATTTAGAAATGCCTGTCACTTTCACTAACCAAGAAATACACCGACATGCATTGGGTGTACGGAGAAGTGTGCCAAAACAGTGCTGCTGCTGTTAGACGCTACAGGGAGTTTTACCCAGACAAAACGATGAAACTTTTTTCAATCAAACTACTGTGATTTTTAAATTATTCTATATTCAAATAAATTATTTTTATTGGTCCCCTTTGAAATGCTTTTATAATTTCACCAAACACATTAGAACAGAAATTGTTGCAGATTACGGTACATTGCAACCTTGTTTATTAAATGGTAACGTATGGCACATTATTTACTAACACCCTGTATAGTGCGCATCTTTGAATAAATTACTACGAGATACTTTCGTCGTTGGGCAGTGGCATAACTAAGCATGTCAAAGGTGTTCAAGTAAGACGGGCGCATACAAAAGGGACTCATATTTTAGCTATTAACATACCTAAAATTGTTATGAGTATCATAACCGCCGCAGATGTCGGTTTGAAATCCAAACTCGTAGAGCGAGAATTTCAATACATCTAAGGCTTGTTATATTATTTTTTGAAATTCTCTCATTAATCTTTCAAAATACTATGATAAACAGTTTAATAATTTTGACATATGCCAATATGACAAATATTTAAATTAAGTGCTTTATTCCTCATATTAATTATATTATAATAAACTAAATCGTGTTAAGAACGATACATTAACGTTACCTGTATGTATTAATAAAGAGCATCATACTTTAATTTTATTTTATTAACATTTTGTAGACTGTTGTTAACATGTCAGTATGGTAATAATATTACCGCACAGATACAATTATTACTAGTGATGCACGACGAGGCGAGAGTACTCTCGCATCTCGTCTCGTCTCGTTGGAATATGCGAGACGAGTATGAGAGCGAGGTTGCAGTTTAAAATTCGAGGCGAAATCGATATAACAACTGCGCGAGAAACGAGAAATCTCGCGAGAGTTTCGCAATAAAAAATATCTGTAACTTTATAGCTTTGCTTCATAAATTCAATGAAAAATGCACCGTACAAGGAGTGGAGTCAACACTAATTCGCACATAGAACACGTGAATGTGAAAATTATATGAATTCACTATATTTTTTGAGTCTATCTAGAGTCGATTGGTATCGGTCCCAGAGCAAGGAAATGCAATATAAAGACAAAATCGGTTTTGCATCCAATAAAACTAGTAGTAATTTCAGTCCCTAATTCACCCCAGTTAAAAAATTCTTGCAGCCCCTGAAAAGTAAAGGATGTTATATTAGGCGTCCATGAGAGCCAATACGAAGAGAAGCGGAGTGATTCGTTGCCGGCCGGTTACCAGTGTAGCGGTTTTTTATGACTTAGACCCGATATTTTCATCACCGCTGAAACAGTCTGGTAACTTAACTGTCAGTTAAAAGAAAAACGTAGCATCGATATTATATCATAAATTGTAAAAATTACACATGTGTCAAATTTTCGATCCCGCATTGTTCTTATAACCGACAGTTAAGTTAACAGACTGTTTAACCGGTGGTGAAAATATCGGGTCCAAATATTACTTAAATAGTGGCATATATTTAATGATAAAGTGTAGGTACTTTTAGATACAAAAAAGCATTTTTTAATGTTTAATTCGTTTTACAGACAGAATGTATTAACAGATGTTCGTATTGAAATAGTTTAGAGATCACAATTTGGTGATAAATTGGATATTTTAGAGGTAAATTAAATTATTTACTAACTTATCACATTTTCTGGTGACCGTAAATTAATGAACATCATATTCGTATTAAAATTATTTGGTGACCAGAATTTAGTGTTTCATCTCTTTATTATAGTTTTGCGACTGCAAATACACGATGCGTCTTCCGATTGGTGCGAACTTGTCTCTTGTAGTCAAAATGTTACGTAAATACGTAGTGCGCAAGCGCTAATTTTTATAGTAAGACTCTCAAGACGAGACCCAAAAAAAAAAAAATTATTAAAAATTAACGTCTCTTTTAATGAAGTTTACAATGCAATAATGTTATTTTTAACTATTCCCGTAATTGTAACAAGCGCTCAACTATCATTTTCGAAGCTAAAATTAATTAAAAAAATATTTGTGAAATTCAGTGAGCCAAATTTGACTCTAAATTTAAGTATGTATATTATCAGTCGAAAGAAAAATATTTAAGTCTTTAGATGTAGCAAATATAATAAATACATTTGCTGATGTTAAACTAAGAAAATGAAATTTGAAATAAACTAATTATGAAAATTTTATTTTGTGTACAGAATTTGAATGCCCTGTAGACAAAAAGATCCGTAACGACTTAACTGATCTTTATTTTATATATTATTGACAAGCGTTTTTTAGGCATTTATTTGGTCAATAACGTTTTTTTTTTACTTTTCGCATAGGGGCCTAATTCCTGTATAATTTACGTCGGTAGGGGGCGAAAAAATTTGCCACAAAGCTAGTTACGCCGTTGTCGTTGGGTACAATAGCATCGATATAATTTGCCGTATTCTTACTTCTTCAAATAGTGCTCCTTCTGAAGTAGCATTATTTCGATTTTTTAAATTTGATTTTATTTTGTGAATAATTTTATAAATGAAACCTATAATATTTGAAATAAGTGCTATTTACATTTGATGGTTGAAGTAGCGATTTTCCTTCAACATAAACCTAACTTGACAAATAAATAGCTAACATTTGTTAATTTTTAGTTTCAATTCCATGATCCATGGCTATCGCTATTTTTGGGGTAATTTTCGACATTTTCATTCCTAATTTCTGCTGTTATAGAGCATGCAAAATTTTGTTTATTGATTCAGTAGTACAATTTTAATCTCCATAACTTTTATTTGAAGCGTTTTTACCAAAAATAATTAGGGCAACAGGAAATTTCAAAAATATGATTTTACATGTTAAAGTCCTATGTTCCGGTGTCGCGTCAACACCCTGTATGTATTATTATATAAAAGTAGATTTTTGGAAATTTTGAAAATATTAATCAATGATGGGTGTACATGAGTTTTGGGGGGCCATACCTCAAAAATAGGTAGAGATACAGAATTGTAGGTATTAGTAATTTATTTTATGTAATAAGACATATTTACTAGAACAAAGTATTAAAAATCGAAAGACATTATTAATTTATAAATATAGTGTACATATACAACTAATTTTTCGCTTATTTGTTGTTTAATCAAATGTTACAAGATTATTATTTATAATTGTTAATCTTTCTTTATAAGGGTTTAGGTGCTTTCTAAGAGAAAGCGTGTGGGTTATCCTTTTATTTCTAAAAATGCAAAATGTGCAAAGAGAAAGTTGCAAGAAATGTTATTATCTGAAACTGAAATATAATATAAAAAAATTCTACGTACAATCAATGAATTTAATTAAAGTTATATTTATTTCATCAGTATTTTTTTACATTAATGATCAGTATTTTTTAAATAACATACATCGCATACATAATCTGTAACCCTTTCTGTACCTTTCGGTTTAAGGGTGCCGGGCACACCGAGTCGCAGTGTGATAAATTTTTTGTTGCTGAGCGTTCACCCATCCAACATATCGCTGCTCAGACATGCCAATCACAAAGCTGACACTCTAGTCACAGTGCCGTACTGCCGACATAAATAAATAAATAACAGTAAATATGCATATTGTGTCTAGGTTAGACTTATAGGTCTATTCTACTAAAAATAAGTATAACGATATCGTTACCATACAACTGTCGCTAAGCATTTGGTTGAACGACTTTAATAACGACAAATGCCAAAAAGGTATTCTACTAATGATATCGTTATCGAGTTATCGTTATGAAGAGTTTAACGATAATATCTTACTTCATGTTGATTTTGACAGAATAAATTTATATTTGTTTTTCATTTCAAATTTGACATTGATTCAAATTTGAAATTTTCATCGTACATAAAATTATTTATTATTCTCACTCGTTTTACAGTGTAAACGCTCCATATCTACTTGCGCCGTATGAAATTTGATATGTCTATAAAATGATCAACAATAATATTGCAGATTTCTATTAATGATGTGATTATTAATGATTGATTCAATACTACATCATATGAATCCTTTTCTACTGATATTCTCCTTGCTACTGATTTCTGATAGCTTCCATGAGCAAAAAAATGCAAAGCTGCCATCATCTGAATTGAAAACAAAATATTGATGTGAATTCATATGTAATGTAATACGCATAAATAATAATTTATAAATAATCTACAAATTTTTGGCAAACCATCACTTCAACGAGTTCCTTATATATAGTGATATTTGCGTAAATAAATCTCTACAAGCTTCTTTACTCATCAAAAAAAAAATCTCAAATTTTCCTGCGGTACAGTTAAAGGACGATTATATAAAATGTCACATTAAAAAATGTAATAATATAATAATAATAATATCTTGCTCAGCTACAATTAATAAAATATCTTCTTCAGCCATTTTTACTTTTGTTTTCAAAATACATCTAACTTTACGACTTCAACGAGGCAAGTGAACTTGTCGTTCATAAACGACATAAAAGAACAATAAGTAACGATAAATAAATTAGTAGAATAGGGTTTGGCAAAAATCGTTATTATAACTACATGTCGCCTGGTAAGGACTCGTAACGATACATATTTTTTAGTAGAATAAGCATAAGTAAAGTTATTGTTAGATTACTTTATATTAAAATATATTAGATTAAATTACATGGCGAAGATTAAATGCCTATCACTGGCCCTTGTCTAATGGGTACTCAAAGTTATTGTACAGAGTGGTGTTGGTGTCTGAAACTGCAAGGGCTGAAATGTAACGTGAGCAAGAGCAACGCGCTTGAATACAAACGCTATGACAAGTTGCAGTTGCACTCGACTGCTGTAGATAAGTACGTAATTTTATTACTGTTTATACTATCAGCTGTACAAATATTAGTTCCTCTCAGAACACTATTATTGTTATACACATGAGTACATCAAGTAAGAAATTATTACACTGAAAATATCTACCCGCTTCTAATTATGTTTACCCTAATTTTCATTAAAAATAGTTACCCTTCCAAATAGCAAAAAGCGAAAATAATTTAATAATAAAACTGAGTAAAGGCATAAAACCATTGTTTATTATTTTTGTATTATTTCTTTTTATAAATCTTTCTTATGGGAATAAGAAGACATTTTCATTGGTAAAAAGAATAACATTCTCTATTACACTCCTCTGTTTTAAGAAGTCATCGATTAAATTATTTAATATGAGCGAGATGCGAACTCTGGTGTGTAGTTTACAATCTTAGTGATAGAGGTGGAATGTGTTGATTATATAGGTGTAAACTGTGAAGGTCTGGTGACGATGTGACGACTCCGGCTGTAATAGCGCCTAAAGCACTCGGATGAGGACAAAACCGCAACATTCCCTGCCTCTTGCTCCTCTGGCCCTGTGCTTCTGCATGCCTGATGGTCCGTATCAACACACTAACCGACAATCAGCCCTTACCACTAATCAATTACACATTCACAAATATATCACACAGGTGCACACAATGGAAATAGAATAGAATACATGACAAGTAAATATGTCATCACCACCGTTATCACGTACAAATCAGATACATACAAAATAAAAGCATTAAGTAGATTTTTCGATATTTTTGTTATTGCATGTTTTTGTTCTCAATATGAATAGAGTCCGTTTGTATTACAGGGTGATCAGATTTAACTGTTTCAGTTGACAACACAATTCTGAGGATATTTTTAGTCCACAGTTTCCATAACGTCAGGGGTCAGGTAAAGGCGCAAATACTGACATATCATTTTTAGAATAATAATACAAATAGGGGACCTGACATCTAAGCGGATTTTGACTAATAAAAATACTAGGTAATGTTAACAAATAAAGTTACATTAATTAATAAAAGTGACATGTTCCAATGAAAAATCATTTTAATAAAAATATGTAAATGTACTTAAATTTTAATTTTCGAATGTCACTACCAACAGGAAATACAATTATATATCAGTTCATAGTCTTACCAATTTGAAGTTTCATGGAAACAATAAAACAAGGATGTTGTAATAAAACACTGGATAGCTGACATACGTTTAACAAGTGAGGCAAGTGGTGGGGGTACGCCGCCATTTGCAGAAAAGGTAAAACGTCAAACATTCGTTGGTCTATTATTGCATTATGGTAGTTTTCTTGAATAAAGTGGTGTTAGTGAATAAATACTTTAACTGAGATATTTCCATAATAAAAGGCAATATTCCGTCTTCTTGTAGTGCACAAATATAGACACAGCAAGGATAACCCTCGACAATTTTTCAAATAAGTATTATTGTTCATATATACATATTTATTCGTACTATTGTTTTAAATATTTTACAGACTTTCTTTAAATAATAGTGGTATATTACAATTGTGGATAGATGCCATAAAAAGAAAAGATTTCACACCTACAAAAGCATCAAAAATTTGCAGTGATCATTTTCTTGAAATACATATACAAGAAGATTAAAACCAGATTCAGCATCTTCTGTATTTTCAAATTTTCTATCACATATTCAAAAGACATATATTTAATAAGCAAATATTATTTTTAAATTTTAAGTCTTATTTTATATTGTGAATTTTCTATATATATATATATATATATATATATATATATATATATATATATATATATATATATATATATATATATTATTTTATATTAATATAATAACTATAATTTTTAAAATATACGCAACAAATATAAAAAAATCTGTTAATTCATCCCATTTATAATTTGTTTCTATACGTAATTTTAAATTTGGCGCGTATTTTGCCTTTTCTGCAAATGGCTACCTTCCAGTTGTTTGCCTCACAGATGACTACATGCACAACATACAAGTTAGCAATCCAGTGTATATATTAATATCCTTGATAAAAACTAGCAATCCTCTTAATTGCTTCAATATAAATAATATACTAACATAAATTTTTATAACCATATTCATATTTATCTAATATATCTTGAGCCCCACCCCGTTTCCCCAAATAGATTTAAAATAAATATTCTATTTCTGATAAAAGTTAATTCATCTGGTATATTTGACCAATTTAGAATTTGCCTAATACCTTTGGCGAAGGCTGTATAGTTCATTTTATTATCATTGAGTTTAATAAATCACCCTTTTGAAATAGTGGTGTCAGATTGCAAAAAATGCTTTAATTTAAATTCATCATTGTCAATCTGCGAATAAATTGGAGATGCTAAAGGTTTTATTTGAGTTGCAGAGTACCCCATACTGTGCGGGTCTTGTGTTGTGACCACATACTGAGCTGTGCTGTAGCCCCACATATATTTTGCACGACGGCACTCAACAGATATATGTATATGAAGACTCCTTTTGTTTAATATTTGCTAAACACTGATTTACATTTTATTTTTTGTCATGAATTTTAGCTAGTTCCTGCATAAAAAAATTAGGATATTATTTCAAGGCATTGGGCTTCCAAAATAAGAAAACGCTACTACGTAAAATACATAATTGTTTACATTTGAAACATTTATATTTGTGGATTGAACATTGAAATACGGTTTTCACAGCGCTATAATTGTATTATTTTAATTAAATATGCAAAATATTGTTAAAATTAGAAATTCCATTTATTATAGGTTTTGTCATGACATTTTCACTGTAAAAACTACTAAAAGTGAAAATAATTGTTTTATTTTAAATAGAATATACAAGTAATTGCTAATATAAAAGCTAAGTTCCTGTTTCAATTAAAATTAATAAGCAATAATTTAAGAGATATAGGCGATTCAAATTAACTTTTCCCGCAACTTTTAACACGTAACGTGACGTCACAACGAGTATGTTTTCAAATTGTCGTTCACTTCTGCATTAAAGTTTCTGTGTATTGCTGTTTTAATACATATATTTAATGAATTAGCAGTTTATTGGTAATGAGACTGTTAATAAAAGATATGTTAAAGTATTTAAATGTTTTGTGAGGATGAAGAAGAGTTGAATTCTGCACATATACTAGCATATGGTAATACACAATCAGATGACAAAAATTAAAAATTTCTCTTTGGATTATGCCCACAAACCAGCCGCGTAAAATAAATATCCGCATAAAATTACTGGAAAATTGATAATTCTGGCTCACTAGCAATAAAAAGCATCTTGTTTGTGTAAGGCGGAAAACTAACCTAAATAGAAATACATAATAAAATAATAGAATATATTTATATTATTTTAGAACTACCAACACATGCGTAATCTTCGTTACAAAAATGTAAGGAATAAACAAACATTGAATCCTTGAACGATCTAATATTGCATTAATTGTGTTTTTAACTTATTTATAGTAAATTTATGTCATTATTTTAACAAGCAACTACGAACATTATTTCTCTAAAGTATACAATGTCTCAGGAATACTAGCGAATTTTATTGTATAATCACACAGGAAGTGTTCACAATCATCATAAATAAATATAAATTTAAATACTTGCTGAATTTATAAAATCTCGTCTAAAATTTTAACGTTACTTCTTACAGAGTTTAAGAAACTATACTCGTTATGATGTCATAAAATTAGTGCGATGTTTGGTCACCAAATAGAGTCCGCTCAATTAGAATCGCGTATACAATTTATTAGAGATTAATGTTGTGATGGAGTTTTTACCCAAAAAGAACTACTAAAAATAGGAAAACATGTGCCGTTTATGGCTGTAAATCTACGGCACACAAAAATAGGAAACTAAGATTGCATCTTTGTCCTAAAATTAACATAAAAAACTAATATGAACTAAACTAAGATACTGTTACCTACAACTACTTACTAATTATACTTATTAAATGAAAATATATATAAAACTATCACTAAAACCACAACTACGGGAAACTTTAAACTAAACTCTACCGAAATAAATAAATAAACATTAAACTTAGGACATGAGTTTGACATTTGTTGTCGGCCCCATCTCTTGATAATTTGAAAACCCAATATACTTTGGTAATTACAAGAATATCGTTTAAATTATACAGGATGACACTGAAAAACGAGCCATTCAAAATAACTTTCATATTTATATTTTTTAATTTTTATTATATATTTGTAAACTAGGCTTAAGGGCTCACAAATCGTGGTATTTGGCATGATGATAGCGCATCCGATTTAACCGGAAGTGACATTGACTTTCATATTTCAAATAGGACACCTTATATATTTTTATATATTTGGAATCTACGTAATATTCAACGATATGTTTGAAGCGCATTTTTATTGAAGAAATAAATCACAAAAACGTAAGAGAAAATTATAAATAATTAACCTGCTAAACCATGATGTCAGGCATAGTTGAGATAATATTGTGTAATATTTCGTCGCTTAAGTTTCAACACCGGCTCTCATTTTTTGACCAAACGACTTGTCAATCTTATTATTCATAATTTTGCGAAAAATTTATATTAGGTAGCCACTGTTGTAATATTTGCGATTCACGAGCTTTCTGGTGTCCGAATCAGAAAACTGAGCTGCCCAATCGATTTACTGTGAAATTTTTAATAAGAAATAAATTGACATCTGGTTTTGTCCATAAAATGAGATAGGCAGTGTTGCCACTGCGACGATTTAAGTTAATTGTTTAAATAGTAAGTTATTGTTGAAAGATTCTATATTTTGTTACAAAAAAAAAAAACATGATCAGTTTGTTAACACAGCGTACCTGATATGGCTCACCACGATAGTTATTCATAATTTTCTCTGGCGGTTTTGTAATTTATTTCTGCAATAAAAATTCACTTCAATCATATCGTAGAATTCGTAATTTTACGTACATTCCAAATATATAAAAATATATAGGCTGTCCCATTTGAAATATGAAAGTTAATGTCACTTCCGGTTAAACCGGAAGCGCTACCATCATACCAAATACTATGATTTGTGAACCCATAAGCTTAGTTTACTAATAGGTATATCAAGAAAATTAAAAAATAATTATAAATAAAACAGATATATAAATTGGCCCGTTTTTCAGTGCCAGCCTGGATATTAAACAATGTTGAATTGTGTCATGTTTGCATATTATGCACAGCAAAATGAATTTGAGAAAAGGTCTGTTAACGCTATCTATCAATACGAAAACTAAATGGCATCTGCGTAAATAATTTGGCAGGAATATTATCAACGCCATCTGTGAATATGAAACATAAACGACAGAATGATATTTTATATCTCTAGAATTAAAATTGAATTTCTTTTGTTATTCATATATAGAATAAGAATAAGTCTTTGTTTTGAAGATAAGTCGAAGTCCATGTAATTAAATGTTACAAGTTTAAGATAAGGCGTAGTTAGTAATGAATTTTTTAATTAATATTATGAGTCTGAAGAGGGCTATTATCCCATGTTTAAGTAGACATTTCAAGTGTTGAATTTATGGGTATTTTTTTTGTGTCGCCGCGTACAATGTGTCACCTATGTATTAAAACGAACGAGAATAATTTTAGGTTGGGCTCGTTTCGCTTGCTTTTTGTATGAACTAAAAGCACGATACGATACGAACAACAAACTTTCACTTTAACAGTAACATTATCTTGTATGTCATGTATAACTTTACAATTTACTTTAATCTACTAATAATATTCTTTCATCTTTGAATGGATATAAACTTTGTACATTCATTTCATAAACAGAATGAAGATAGGTGTTTAAATGTCTTCATACTAGTTGTCGTTTAATTGAAATGGGGTCCACCACCATAGTAAAAAATTATAAAATGAGTCATTTTTAATAACTATCAAAGTTTTAAAAAAAGTTACTGGTTTTGAATATTCGAGTTTTTAATGACCTTTGCATCAACTATATTCCAAATTCTTATTATTTTTAAATCTTCTAATATATAAACATAAATCAACCCCTGTGGTGCACTCTCCAAGCCAGCAATGAGTTCCCGTGAGGTGACGCCTGATATATATATATAGGGTGTTTCAAAAATACTATAAAAAAAATTTAAAGGCATATAGTACTGACCAAAATGAGTAAAAAAGCTTAATCAAGATGGGTCCGATCTTCCATAGTTTCCGAGATTTGAAGCAGTGAAAAATAAGTTTTTACGCGGGGTTTACGTCAGCTATCTCAAAAACTATAAGAGTTACGACTTTGATTAAATGGGATTTTTTGTTTACCTTTCAGAGGTCATCTTAGAAATTGAGAAAAACGTTTCATATAAAATTTTATTGTTTTCTTATAGTCTATTTACTGACATAGACAAAATTTTGTTCGATCACTATCTTTGTCAGTTTTTTTTTTCGCTTTTCTTGGTTCTAGTTTTTAATACCATTTTTCTCGAAATAATTGTTATACAACCCTATGCTATATTTATATCGTTGAAATCAGAAAAAAATATTCTATTTAAAGGGTTAAAAAATTATATAGGGTGCCATTTAAAAAAATATATATGTTCTACCGTTTGAGAACCACTGGTTAAATATTCGGTTTGTTATTATTGATAAATTAGCCTCTTATTCTTTATCATTTCTTGTATATAACATTTTTTTCTAAACTCATTAGTTCGCCCAAAAAAGCGCTGGTTGTTTTAAAGGAAACACCCTATATATACCGGGTGGCGCCGGAAATGCGTTACATAGGCATTTAACATGATACAATAATTTTCGCTTACGCGTTGCACCCCAAATTATTTTAGAAAATAAATTCTTGAAATAAACGTTGTAGAGCATAAAATTCTACTTATTGTTAAATATTGAGACTTTTTAGAAAATTAAAAAAATCTTACATTTGTTATGCTTTTTGTTTTAATTCCATGGCTATTTTTATTTTGGACGTGATTTTCGACATTTTCATATCAAATTTTTGCCGGTACAAAGCATGCAAAATTAATTTTGTGTATTCATTCAAATACAGAATTTCATGATCTACAACTTTTATTTGAAGTATTTTTTCCAAAATAATTTGGGAAGCAACGCGCAAGGAAACACTGTTTTCCCATGTTCAATGCCTATGTAACGGATTTCGAGCGCCGCCCGGTATAATATCGCCTTTTTGAAATTCGGAATCTATTTCCAAGTAAATGAATGCAGAAAATAACGAAACAACGAAAATGAACGATCGAATAATATTTGTTTGTATGAAGATGAATGATATTTTGCAATAGTAGGAACAAAACATGGATCATAATATGTGTACTTTTTTATTTACTACGAGTATTTTATTAAAATGAAAGTTAATTTTTCTACTCTTATGCTTTAATATACCGTCTGTACTTGAATGATACTCATTAACATACAGATTTTCATTTCGATACAGATTGTCAAGATACATATTTTTTTTCATTTCGATACAGATTTTCATTATAATACAGATTTTCTTTTCATTTCGATACAGATTATCAACAGATGAATTTTGTAACCAATTTATTGGTTTATTGTTTATTTTTTTAAATTATTATCAATAGTTGTTGAAAGAAAAAATAGTATATGCAACTGATACACATGAATTTTATAACCAATTTATAATTTTAATACTCGTAGAAAAAATAGTGTATGCAACTCGTGCATAATGATTATTAATACACTCGCATGAATAACGGCACGAGCCATGGCCATCACTAAAAAAAATTTTATGCTCTAACGAATAACAATTAAAATTTTCTAGAATTATTGATAGCTTTCATTTCAATTTTAAATAAATTAAAAATAATGGAGCACCTATTGGCATTTAAAATTTAAATCACAATTACCAAGTATTGGTAGTAGATTTTAATCGGAATATTTTGAAATGTACTAGTAGTTATCTATTGTTTTAATGCCGAACTGTCGTCATCAAAATTACAGAATATTATGAAAAGTAAAATGTATTTAAGAAGTCTCTTTCCTTTAAGTTTATATTTTATGTAATACATTAGTGTGTCTACAACATTACATTACCTACTAAGATTATCTGACACATTTTTCATAATTCGTAGTTATTATGCTTAATGTACTACAGTAAAAGATGTAATAAAAGATATACAGGTTTTTCTTTTCGTGCCGGGCTGCTTAAATTCGGCAAAAAACAGTCATTATTTTGTTTCCGGAAATATAAGTACTGTTCCAGAATTAAGAAATTACATTACACTTGAAATTTTCAGAGAGTAGTTGAGTTACATACATACGATAAATTAAAATTTGTTTATTCAAATGATGTGCCTATGGATTTTTTGTTTTAATTGCTTTTTAATATTTTGTAACAGATTAGAAATTGCTTGAAAAAACTTAATTTCATATATTGAATAATACAATTTAATTTACACAAGTTATAATGATTTCTGTTATAAGATGTCAAATATTTTTTGACTTTTTATTCACTATCATTGCTAAATTGCATAAATTTAATAATAATTAATGTATGGGACTAAAATGTGTCATAACATACATGTATTTGGTGAAATTTTTTATCTTTGTATCACAACCATTGTTGTCAGTTGAAAAAGGGAGCAACAGTCTGCGAAGAACAATATTCCCGTGTCAACAAGCTATGTTCGGTTTTCAACTATTTATCCTGTATAATATAAATGGGAATATGTATGTGCAAAGATAATCCAGTGAAGGATAAAAGTCGAAATGAATCGTTATCTATAAATAGCACAGTATAGAGAATATGCAGTAGCGACACTTCGCTGATTTTCGTTCCAACCTGATCGGGTTGAAGGGGGAATAATGAGTAGCGGGATTTTCAATCAGATTTAAATAATATATTTCGTACAGATTCATTATATTTGTAATAATTATCATGTATTTGTTAGAATTTTATTTGTTTACACATGCACCTAAAGTGAGAAAAAATTACAGAAGAACGAAAACGTATAACAATTGATGAATTGGAAGCAACTATATACTTGGTTATTGTTTATATTTATTACTTTAATACGACTATTTTTGTAAATATGTAATATTTATAATAATTATTTTTTGTTTAGTAAAATGGATTTGATGTATAAAACTTATTTACATATTTGTTATTCGTTATTGTTTATATTTATTAGTATTTATAAATATTTGTTACTTTTTTATTATGTAAATATTTATTACTTTAATACGATTTTTTAAATAAATATATAATATTTATATTAATCTTGTGTTTAGTACTAAGAATGGATTTATTATTATTTTAATACTAGTATTTTTATAAATATATAATTATTTATAATACTAGGATTTGATATAATAATATATATTACTACTAATTAATTATTTATTATTATTATTATTATTATTATTATTATTATTATTATTATTATTATTATTATTGGCGTTAAATATAATTTTTTTTACATATTTGTATTTCACTATTATCTATTTTTACCATATCACACTTTAACATTTGATATTAAATAACAAATATTAAATATATATTTTTATGTTTTCTTCAAATTTCGCGCTCCTCATTATTACCCTCTGCACGCCGAGCACCCTGGAGCAAAACATCAAAGGTTCCGACAAGAGTGTCGCTACTGCTTGTATTCTCTATACTGTGTAAATAGTTTCTAAATATTGGTCAGAATTTGGGGCCTTAAATCATGTGTCACAAATTTTACTGAGCTTACTGTACATATTGTACAGAAAACACTCGTTCTCTTCTTTTTTTCCAAGCGGTTAAACTGTGTAATATTATTATGATTTTGAGGGTATTATTATTTGATTATCAAATTGAAATGCAAATTCGTGTAGCCATTTTAAGTGCAGTTTATTATGCTAATAAATTTTTCGTGACAGTACTAATGATGAAGATATGGTGCATAATATATAATTCTTTTGTTAGGTCGTGGACGTTTAGGTATAATTATCTGGGTAGACTTTTTCCCTCGTACAATCAATTAGAGTTGTTTCTTTTTAGAAGCTGACAGATTCTTGGGCGCGGTCAGTTCTGTCCTTCCAAGTATCATAAAATCTCAGCCCTGCTCTGAACACATGCCAACATAAATTCGGTTGTAAGCGTGAACCCACGCTCTAAGTGTGAAGACGCTCATTCAGTCGCACCACCAAAACACCCAAATTCAACAGTGAATTACAGTTTAAAAAAAAATCTGATGTAGTCAGCAAGTATCTCCAGGCAAATGCATTATTCCCTATATTTCGAACTCGGGCCGTCCAAGTTACCTAATTACTACGTTTACATGCAGTTTTGAAAATGGTTTCAGTTTTCAGTCAAAATTATGCCAAAACTGTTTACATGCAGTTTTCAAAACAAGTTTAAAAATTGATTTGAAATCAGTTTCGGCGCATGCGCATTTAGCTGATGTAAGTGACAGATCCTCTTCACTCCAAATACTTCGTTTTGCTATTATTCCAATTATTTATTATAATTCGTACCACTACGCACTAAAACTACACAACTGTCAGTATATTTGAAGGTTATGCCGGTTTTACATTGGGCAACAGCTGCGCGTGCAACTGCAACTTGCAATTGATAGCGGCAATAACTTGCAAATGCAATTTTTCTTGCTTTACATTGAGCAACATGCAACTTAAACGTTTTTAAATTGTCAGCAACAGTATTACCAAAATAACTTATCAATAACTATTGTTTTGACATATATTTAATTCATACGGGTATTACGTGTGAATAAAAGGAGAAGTAATTTGAGCGTTGTAAGGTAATTTTAAATGTTATAAATACTCCTACAATTAAATTTTCATTGACGAAGGTTCCGATTCCCAACATAATATTGAATATTTAATTTGCTCATCAGTCCATAGTACAGGCATAGTCAATTAATTAACTCGCACAATTTTTCTTGATGTTAATAAATGGATATCAAAATAAACAATAAGTTGGCAGTACCGTAAATTACCAAGTTGCGCGTGCAATTGTTGCACGAATTAGAACATGCGCTATTTTCGTGCAATCGGTTGCGGCTATGTGTTGCTTGTGCAATTTTCATATTACACTATGCAATATTGCCGCTATTAATTGCAAGTTGCAGTCGCAAGCGCAACTGTTGCCCAATGTAAAACCGGCATTTTAGTAACACAAAGCGACAGAAACGTTATGCTCTGTACGCATGCGCAGTAGCGAAACTGAATTTTAAGTGTTTACATGAGTAGTTTTCAAGTCCAACCCACGAATTTTAGTTTTGATTTGAGATAATTCAAAACCGTTTTGACACTGTATACATGGCGTTTTCAAAACTAAAAACGTTTCAAAAACGGTTTCAAAACTGCATGTAAACTCAGTAAATATAACGCATCCTGCAAAAATTTACAGGACAAATAATATCGATGGCTTTAAACACAAATGTTGTATGTCCAGTTTTGCTAGTTTTAAGTTAATTGCAATTAAAATTTTCATTATACTCTCATTGTTTGTAACTTCTTACTACGTATTTTAATTGTGTTGTAAATTATATTGTTAGCTGTGTCCTAGTGCCCTTTTTAAAATTATAAACTAAATAATTTAATTAAACTTAAGCCATATTTTGAACATTGCAGACATCAACAAAATTATATTCGACATTTCTGGCTGTATTTCTAATCGTAGGACATAATATAACGTCCGCTGAGACTATATGATTTGGTTGTATATTATTTTTTTGCATTAGAATTTTATTTTAAATACGAGAGCCGCATAGAATTTAAAGATATATTGTCACCAAGAATCGAAAAAATAAATTATTTTCAAAAATCATTCCCGAGAGTATAAAGGTGAATTCACAAATGAAAATTAGGTTTAGATTTATGGTTTATACTTTAGATTTAAAGACTTTGGCCGCATATTATGTAATGATTCCATTCATACTTCAGAATTTAGGGTCTCTAAATCCAAATCATAAAGCTAAACATTGCAAGGTCCAAACTTTAGGTTTATGATTTAGTTTGACGTCACAAACTTCACCAATGAGAACGAGTCTGAAGTGATATAGATATATACACCCATCTTTATTTAGTATCCACTTGGTGGATTCGGCTTCTTAAACAAATGCGAGAAGAACATGGAGACTGTCATAACTTAATTGCTGAAATATAACAAATAATACCAACCGAATGACAGTTTCACGGCGCACTGGTGTCTTGTTGAGTACTGCGCTACCGATATTTTAATCTTGTTTTTGAAGCATTTACACAGATGTCTGTACATATCAAAACTAATTTTCAGGTAATATAAACTTACATTTATGAATGAATTACTTAAACCTAAACCATAGACCTAATTTTCATTTGTGAATGCACATTAAGTGCATGTCTGAACTATTTTTCCACATAATTCTCGTTAATTTCATTCACCATCTACGAGGTTAACTAGACTAGACTAGACTAACCTGACTAATCTTCTTTGAAATGCTTTAAAACTAATTTCTGGGAGACTAAAAACTTTCAAAGCTTTCAAACTAATATCTTGTTACTTACAAACTGCCAAAGCTGTCAAACTAATTGCTGGAGGATTAAAAACAGTCAAATTAATTTCACTGTCCATTTTGAAATTATAAATCATTATTCGAAAATCATTGTTAACAATATTTTAGAAACTTAATTAACTAAGTTGTAACTAACTTAACTTTCGCAACTTAGTTTCAAATGACGTATAAAACTGTTTAAAATTATACTGTAAATTTTGTTTTCCATTCCAATCTCAATAAATTCTTTGAGAGGTATTGCATGCAATTTATACAAGTTGTCCCCGGACAAGTTTCCGCTATCGTTATTTTAAAAACTACTCAGTATTATTTTACGAAATTTAGTATCTAGGGGTTTTCTCATATGCCCGTTTCAACTAAAATATTTTCAAAGCAGTAGTACTTCCGGTTTAACCAGAAGTGGACCCTAACTTTCTTATTTTAAATAGAATACTATATTTATTATTTTATCATTGAATTCAGCGGAAAACGAAACAAAAATATTTTACTCATGATCAACCACTTCCGGCATAATTCAACTTTTTTTATTTTTTTCTGTAAGAACGGCCACCTTTATCACTTGATATTTCGAGATTAGAATCGAATTTCTATAATCTGTGAAAACACTTTTATAAGTTTTTGAAGTTCAAAAAGTTCAAAAAACTCAGGTTTAAAAAACCTGGAACACCCCTTTTTATATTATTTAAATGAATTCTTCGTTGAAAAATAGGGGCAGTTTGTGTAGCATGTCCTATGTTGAAAGTTTATAGATTTTTAGTAAAATAGATTATATATAAATTGCATTTATTTACATTAGTTATTAAATTTAATTTAAGTGGGCTATGATGAAAAAAGAAGAATATTATGTTTACTACCTACTCATTATTTTTTATACACAAATAGAAAATATAAATCTAACACAAAATGTTCATAACCAACTAAACTAGACTAGACTAAACAAATACTAACACATGCAATTTACATATTTTTCATTTTACTAAAAATCTGTCAACTTTCAACATAGAACATGCTATACAAACGACCCTCATTTTTCAACGAAGAATTCATTGAAATAATAAAAATAGGGAGTTCCATTTAAGAAAACCTGAATTTTTTGAAAACTTTTAACTTCAAATTCACGTTGACGTAGAAATTATTTTTATCAAAAATTGTTGATTATTAATTTATGCTAGTGTAAACAAAAGCTTTCTTTATAAAAAAGTTTTTCCAGATTATAGAAATTTGATTCCATTCTCGAGATATCGATTGATAAATAAGTGGCCGTTCTTACAGAAAAAAATCAAAAAACGTTGATTACCGCCGGAAGTGGTTGATCATGAGTAAAATATTTTTATTGTTTCGTATGTAAATTTCCCGCTGAGTTCAATGGTAAATAAAAAATATAGCATTCCATTAAAAAAAAGAAAGTTAGGGTCTACTTCCGGTTAAACCGGGCATGTGGGAAAACCCCTAGATACCAAATTTCGTAAAATAATATTGAGTAGTCCTGGGACATCCTGTACAGGGCGTTATTGTTTATTAGGTAACTTAAGCATACAATGCTTAACCGATGGTAGAATAACTCCCATAGATAGTAAATCTAGCAATAATTTTTTTACATGTTTCCTGTAAAAACTAAAGCCCCTTAAAACTGACCAATTACGTTATAGTTCAAAATTTTCTAAAAAAATAAATGTGTTCTCTGGAAAAAAATGTCACACTTGTCACAATTGGCGAAAAAACTGAACTATAGGTGGCAGGCCGACGGTAGCAAGATGGCGGAGGAATGAGGAGAGTTCTCTCATTTCTTATTGCTGGCAATATGTATTTCAAAGTGCAAAGTATTTAATATGGAGAAAATTAACATAAAGTTAGGTGATATTTTTGAATACATTGCTTCTGCACGTCCTATAAAGGAAGGCGAAGCAGTTTTTAAGGCAGGACATGTATTGCTTTGTGTAATAAAAGATTATGTATCAGGTACAATACTGGGATCTTGTTTAAAAATCAGTCATTGCAGTGAAGATCATCATATGATTGAAATTTTATTAAATGTGAACAGTGGCGTATTTACGGGGGGGGGGGGTCCAGGGGTCCGGACCCCCCCCCCAGAAATATATATTTTTTATTTCCAAAACTCCAGTAGATGCTTGTCTGGGTAGGCAGGTGGCAGACAAGAAATAACTATTAATATTATTTTAACAAATTAATAATTTTATGTAAATTAAATTTAAACTTATTCCGTTAATGCCAATCTTTATAAATATCAAAAGAAAATTTAAGCCACCACCATAACTAATTTGTAATGCAGTTCACCTAATTTACACCCCGTAACGCTTGCCTCTCGAAGAATAGTATAATACCTAATGTTTTTGATAAAGCTTTCATTCCGGTAAGCAATACGTACGCTAGACAAGGAGCTGTTTGAGGCATGCCTCAAATGCAAAATGCAATGAGTACGTAAAAGATAAGAGATAGAGATCCTGACCGTGAGCGTACGTGAATACAATTAAATTTTGTAAGTAGGTTTACGACATCTACTGTACATTGCTGCAAGCCAGATTAAATGTTTGGGGTGTGTAATCTGTAACTCGTCATGTTAATTTTAACATCCTGTTTAAATTTTTCACTACTAATAATAGTAGACATTGAATAGAAAATTTAAATGACAGATAATACATTTGTTTCTACTGGATACATCGAACATAAACATAATCTGTCTAGCATTTTTCTTGTAATGTAATGAATCGTAGGCCCTGTATAATAGTCGCGCCATATTGTGTTGTGTTTATCCAAGTCAACAATCTGTTAAATATATTCTCTTTTCTAAGATGTTGTGTGATCTGGTAATTTATTTGTGTATATAAAAGGGGGAAAACATGCAGCTTCACATCCCTTGAAAAAATGTAATTTTCAATTATAAGGCATTTGACATTGAGTGAAAAAAAATTTTCGCCTGCGGCGCCTTTTTTTTCTGATTCCCTTCCCTCACCATAATTTTGGACCCCTCCCAGAAGAAAATCGTAAATACGCCACTGAATGTGAATATAAATTACTGGAAAGCAAAATTTAGTTATAGAGCAGGATTGGGAGGCAAATGCAAACATATTGTTGCAGTTTTGTGTTTTGTTGCATATAAACAGGTTAGTAAAAATCAAAACTATATTATTGTTTTACAACAAAAGTTTTCATTATTACCATACTATTAATTTATTTGTTTATGAATTTGTGTATTATCATACTATTAATTTATTTGTTTATGGATTTGTGTATTACAGCAGAAGAAATAGAAAAATTAAATTGTAGTGATTTGGAACAAGTGAGGGGAAAACTTGTTAAAAAGATGATAAACAGTATAGTTTGGCTATAAAATTTGAAGAATTTTGCCATCCTGTTTTAAAAAAGGAAAAAATATAACCGATTGGAGACGTCAAAACTATATAGGAAGAAAATTTCAAGATCATATTTTGTCACTTGGGATAAAGTGTAAATTTACACTTACACTGATCATTATTTAAACCTGAATATGTAATATACGCCATATGTGGTGTATGTTCCCGCTCGATTGTGGCATCACTTTCGGAATCTTCTAAACGCTGTATTTGGGAAAATTATAACTTCTTTGCTTGTAAATTAAAAAAAAAATACTTTAGTCTAACGGTAACCTACTGCACAGAACTCAATTTGACGAAATTCGGGTATATAATGTAATGTAAATACATATGTTATCTCTGTTCGTGTGGTTGTATGCATTTCGCGATAAAATGATTACTTATTAGTTTTTCAGGCTGTATTTATGAAAAATGTGATAAATTTTCAAAAATACTTTAATGTTAGGTACATTCATTTTATAGGAATTTAACCCCACTTTTTCAAAAAAAATATGCCAAAATCAGTATCAATATTACTTTCTGTTCTAATTTTTGTAGAATATAATATTTTTAATGGTTTTACAACTAACCTTCAAAATAAAATTCTTGAGGGGTGGATATTCTAGACTAGATTAAAATTCAAATATGTTTTTGTAGTATGTTTTATTAAACCCCGTCTTCAAATAAATCGTATATGTATTTGTATTTTTATTTCTTATAATAATCTAAAGTGCGTGCGACAGTAAAAACGTACGCCTAGAATACTCACTATAATAATATTGAAAATATTTAAGGTGAGGGGATTAATGGGGGCCTCAAAATTTAATTGCGCTTGGGACCGCTCAAGTTTTAAATCCGCCACTGATGGTTGGAATACATTGTTGTTTCCCGGGGTGCAACATTTGTGCACATCTTCACTGACAGGTTGCCGGTGACAGCTGTCGTTGACAGTAGAGGTTATGTTGAGGTCGCTTTGTAGAGAATACAATTTGAAGATTTAAAAATTTGCAATAGATGCCTCATTCTTAATGAAAATTGGCATAGCAGCAGATAAAAAATAGTTGAGAGAGACTTTTACATTTTACAATGAAATATTATATGTTTATTAACACTGATTTTTGGAAAAATATACATAATAAACTGAATATAAATTGTACGCCAATTCAAAAAACGTTTAAAGTCAGTTTTGACAATCAATATTTTTTCCAGAGAACACAGTGATTTTTATATTTTTACAAAATTTTGGCCTCTGTGGTGCACTCTCCACGCCAGCAATGAGTGCCCGTGAGGTGACGACTGGAAACGCCCGCACGGTACAAATATGTCATCATCAATACCGAAATCTGTGTACCAAGCAGATTGGCACACCCAGCAATGGGTAATACGCCGTGATGATATATTTATTTTTTATTTTTACAAAATTTTGCATTATAAATTAATTGGTCAGTTTTAAAGGGCTCCAGTTCTTATAAAAAGCATGTAAAACAAAAATTATTGCCAGATTTACTATCTATGGGGTTAGTTCTACCATCGGTTACGCGCTGTATGTTTACTTAAATATCACCCTGTATATCTCAGAATTATTGTATTTTCACTCCTGAAGGGTTTAAACATATTACTTCACAGAGATCACTATTGTACGACGATTAATTGTCTATAGTAAGATTTGAATCAGTACATATTTTTCCTGTATAAAAAATCCATTTTCCATTATATTTCTGTTGTATTCCAAGATAAAAAGGGCTATTCATTCTTTAAGTAAGCATATGGCACAGAAGTGTTGGTGTAAAAGCAATGTAAATAGTCAATATAACTGACATCGTGTTGCATTCCTGATCAGCTCAGCTTAACAATATAAGAATGTAAGGTACTCCGTAGGCGTTCTCTTTTAAATCCTGTGATTTTTCCACGTCACCGTAAGTATGAACTTCATTACACATGCTTTATTTTTTATTTGGTACATTTGTACACGTAGCTCATGAGAAATATAGCGCACATATGGTAACCTAAAACACGACGCACGGCCACTCTGTAATTTTTATTTATGGTGTGTAACTAGCTGTAAATTAATGGGATTTGTTAATTGTGTGGAGTATTCAATTAATTTTTCGCGAATTATGATGGCTATATATTATAAGTGTAATAAAAATTAATGTTTTTTAATTAGCTTGTAATTTTTAACATGAACAAGATATAAATTATTTTATCTTTCAGGTTACTTCATTTTATTACAGTATCTTGTCATTTTGTTCGTAGTTGAATAACGTAGTTTCTCAATAAGAGCGCCAGATTTAATTTGGAAATAAAACATTTTTTATTTAATGATGTGATTGTTATTTAATATTAAAGTACTCATGTTCCGTTTAATTATAGAAAAGAATGTAATGCAAATGATCCCTACACCTATTAATGACATTTTTGGCAGAAATATAGCTCAATTTCTTAAGCTCGTCAACTTTTTGCTAGAGATATGGCTCGATTTATTAGCTCAAGAACTTTCTGGCATAGACGTGGCTTAATTTCTTGAACTCTATAGCTTTTTTGGCAGATGTGTGGCTCAATTTCTTGAGCTCGAGAATTGTTTTTCGGATTATTGGTATATACTTTTATATCAGAAAACCTCATGAAAAGAAGTCGCATGCCGTCAAATTATAAGATTTTGATATTGGCATTTCATGAGATGATACGGGTGCTATAAATCAATTGCTTTTGCGCAGTATATAACAGGTCGCGTCATCCCGCTAGAACCACATATCATGCGTACATCAGTTGATGCCAGAAGAACCCCGTAATCGTGTTGCGGTAACGAGCACTATTTAATGGTATAGCTGTACCAGTCTCATTTTCAAAAAAGTAAAATGCGTTTTCACAATATAACGCGTTGTTCTTTCGTAAAGCTTATAGCGATCCATCTTTACTAAATAAAACAATGAAAAATTATAAACTTTAAAGTTTCAGAGATACCAAACAAATAAAAATAGCGCCAAATTTAAATCCAGCTTTTACGAAGTCTGGCTGTTGACTTTTTTTTACAACTGATGTAGCAACCCTGCGAACTGTTTGTTACCACATACCATGTTATACTTTGATCGTTCTTGTTCTCTCCCAGATTATTAGAAGCATTCGTCGCAAAATTAAATGCTTTTGGGAGTTGCCACTTTTGCTGATGTGTTGTACGGAACAGATAATAGAAAATTTCTCACGGATTCTCGTCTTCAACCTGTATAAGCTGAGAATTCAGTACAAATTGCTGACAGTTAGATGGTGCGATCAGTGAGTGCGAATATATTTATTATTATTGTTGTGTTTATTGACATAAACTGTATTTGTTAAGTATTTAATTTTAAATTAATATAAATAATTGGTGTATTAAATAAATAAATAAAGTAAATAAACTCTTGGTTTAATTTTTAGACCCACGATAAATCAGTAAAAACATTATAATATTACGTAACATCAATGACACAATGTTATTGGGGTGTAGGTGTATATTGTAGAAAGATCAGTATTATGAATTTTCCATGCGAGGAACAGGGGTGGCCTAATGATATATTTATTTTCTTTGTAAACATGGGGTGCGTTCCCGTATTATGAAATTATAGGGTGTTAATGAATGTCAGCAAACATTGTAAGTTTGATTTTCGACCATATTAATTTGTTTCACTGCTGTGTCTTAAAAAAATAATACAGGGTGTTTATTTTAAATAGGCCACCATTGCTATCCCGAGCATTGTAAGAGCTACAAAAACGGTTAAATGGACAAACAATTTCTATTTCACACAAATTTAAAGAAAAGAAAAATATTTTCTTGTGCCAGCGGTTCTCAAAATACGGAACCTAATTTTTTAATTTTAAAAGGGAACATATATTTTTTATTTGCTCATTCGTTAGAGAATTTTATTCTGAACTCAGTGATATAATATTTTTATTCCCTCACATAACGATTTTTTAAAAAGAAATACATGTAAAGTTTTATATTAATTTGATTAAAATATGACTATAATAAGAAAGTCATGAATAAAAAAACGAATACGTGTTAATTTTTTTTTACATAGAATTAGAATGCCATGAAAGAAATACGTGAATATCTAATTCTATGTAATAAAAATAATATGTATTCATTTTTTCCATTCGTGGCACTCTTATTATAGCCATATTTTAATCAAATTAGTATAAAACTTTACAAGCATTTTGCTCAAAAAAATCGTTATGTAATGGTATAAAAACATTATAACACTGAATTCAAAATTAAATTTTCTAACGAATGATCAAATAAAAAATAATAATATAATATACTTGTCTTGTGAAATAGAAATTGTTTGTCTATTTAACCGTCTTTGTAGCTCTTATAGTTCTCGAGACAGCAATGGTGCATGGCCCATTTAAAAAGAACAACCTGTATACATATGTATAGGTACAACATTAAATGGGGTTATAGTCGTGTAATTTTTTAATACGAAAAATGTTTTGAAAACTGCATGTAAACAGTTTTGCATAATTTTGACTAAAAACTGAAACTATTTTCAAAACTGCATGTAAACGTAGTGATTGATAACTGGATTTCGTATCCCATGTGAAATTCTTGTGACTAATTGAACGTCGCCATATTGGACAAAATCAAGGCTCTCGGCTTACTCACGGCGGGAAGTTCAAACCAATCAAAATATAAACGAATGCATATTTTTAAAAATGAATGTGAAAACATACATTTTGATAACCATTATCATAGTTTAGTTAATTTTTATTATTCTTAATGCAAAAAAATCTACTGAAATGGTAATAATGTTACTTTTAATGTCATTTAACAGTATTTATAATTAAAATCATTCAAGTAATAATATTATTATTGTATGCATTTACATATTTGCTTAATTTTCACTTAAATTAACAATGCACAAATACTATTAATTTTAATCAACATACTCCTACTGAAAAATATGTTGCATTTAATATTATAAATAATATTAAGTTTAATATTACATTTAATTGTACATGTATGTAAGTAGGTACTTATTTCATTTATAAAGTAACAAAAAAATGATTAATTACAAGAGTTAGACAATTTATGTCAATCAAATTTCAGGCGGGAACATATAAAATGGGCACCTGTATTTACTAATATAAATTTGTTATAGCCATATTAGCATTTGCTGCCTAGAAATATCAAATAAATGACCGTGAAGTGCACTATACTTATTCTCTACTGTAATATGTATCGTTATTATTTGTCAATAAAATCAGATTGACACACGAAGTATTATTATAAATTTAAATTTATTTTATTACTAAAATGAGCATAAAGCAGATTAGCACAGTCCGCAATGAGTAACGAGCCGTGATGATGTATTTATTTACAGTGTATGTTTGTTATCTTCGTATCTAATTTCGTTGCCGTCAGTTTAGTTGGTTTATTTGTAAGGTATTTGTCAGCGACAGGCAATTTAGCGGCAGGAGGTGACAGATTTTTTAGACCATTTTCACTTTCTGGAAGTACCTGCTAACAGATAACTGTCATATCAGTATCATGATCGTATACCTGCTTCCAACACCAAAACAGTTTTTCTCTCCGCGAGATAACATCACCAATTAATTGATTTTCTATACATTGGGTAATTTATGTGTCAACCCAAGACCTCACGAGATATACGTTATATGACAAAAACAGAAATAAAATATCAGAGGAGGGATTCTGCAATTTTTATGATTACACACGTACAAAGGTGATTTAAAATGTTATCTACGAGTATATAGCCATGAAACAAAAGACGAGCGATTTCAATATACTAGGTAGGTGTATGAGAAAATTAAATTTTTTTTTTTTAATACAAAAATGAATGCGTAATTTGTGATATCTGTTACGATTTAGACAGAAGAAAATAAAACGTACGTGACTGCACCGTGTAATTTTTTTAATAAATTTTATTTAGCAGTCTATCAGTGGCGTAACTAACGGACCCGCAGGGCCCGCATTGCGGGCGGACCCCCGGCTCTAGAGAGGCCCCAATTTACATGATTTATAATTTTGTTACTTCTGCGAAATTTTGAATTTAATCTTTTTTTTGGAGTAACATACACATTTATTTAGTCCTTTATTTTTTTTAAATGTCAATATAGGCTAAGGGACCCCTTATCCGCTATGTAAAATCAAGCTCTTTATTTTCTATCACATTTCGGCCGATAGAATTTTGATTTCTTAGCAAATATTTTCCTGAAACTGATCCAGAGTTTTCCTTTAAAATAACCCCATAAAAAGAAGTCTGGGGCTGTCAAATCAGGACACCTGGCGGCCAATGTGTATTACCAAAACGTGGGATTAAATAACGATACGAGAATGATTTTCGCATAATTGCTACTATTTAAACTGTATGATACTGATCCATCTTGCTAATACCATATTTTGTACAAGTCAATCACATTTTCATAGTAAATGCCACAACATACAATGATTTCGGTGGGATATAAAGGTGCCTAATCTTGGATTTTCAGGCCTCCCATATTGTTTATTTTGCTTCTTAACATGTCAATTCAGATGAAAGTGAGCCTAGTCACAATTTCCACAAGTTCTTGTGGTTTGTAGTTCCTCATGATAAACGCTACAATTAAAACGGGCCCCGGAGTAAGCTAACATTCTTTAATCGTTTTATTATAATAATGGCAGTAAAATACTTAGGCCGAACAAAGGGACATGTTACTAGTTTTAAAATATGACAAGGAATTTTTGACAACCCATAAACAATTGTCACTGTCACTAAAAATTCGTTGTTTGACATTTGGATAGACTACTAGATAAAATCTATTTTAAAAATTACACGGTGCAGTCACTAACATTTTATTTTCTGTCTAAATCGTTACGGATATCATAACTTACGCACAGACAGAAAAGTTTACTATTAAGTGTATCTTTCTAAAAAATAATAATATTACGTTACTGACGTGGCCATTAAAAAGTTATGGTCTAATCATGATCGTGACACTCAAGTTTCATACACTAGTGACTCACTAACAGTAACAAATACCATCTTAACAGATGAATTATATCCATATGGAGTATCATACCAAATTTCATTAAAATCGAACAAAGCGTTTCGTTTTTATAAGCAAAATTACTTTATTTTTAGAAGGACTGAAGCAGAATAGGTATTGGCTAAACGGTGCACTCACCTTAGAAGGCAAGTTTTGCTAAATCGTCTTATTTTGGGCTCAGGAATCTGTGGTTAAGCCATCTCCCCCTATTTCCAAGACATTCTGTATATATCGTACGAAGGTCACGCTAGAATTAATCAGACTAAGAAAATCAGGTAGTTAGTGGAAAACAAAATTTGCACATCATTTTAAACAGTTATTTAGCTACAATTTGAAATTAAGTTGCGAAAGTTAAGTTACTTAGAACTTAGTTAATCAATATGTTCATGTATTGTTGTGAGTGTAAATATCAAATAAATCAGAAAGTATTTTCTTCAGTTTTTGGCAAAAAACAAAATAATAAAACATTCGCTTATGGGGTAGACGACTTTCGTCTGAAAACGAAATTGATGCTACAACAGAGCAATTCTTGATTATTTTGAAAGCATTCCAAAAGAAGATTGGTTGGGAGATTTTAAGACGTGGAACGAAATAATGATGAAATATTTTATTGTTAAAGGAACTACTTTACATTTAAAATAAAGTACTAAATAATATGAATGTGAATATGTATTTTATTCTCAATAATTCTTGCATGACCCTCGTATAAACGTGACAAGAGTTTATTAGACTACGCCTCACGGCTACATCATGTTATTGCAGAAAATACAACACAAAAGTAATTTTTATGCGATATATCTAAGTACATATAATTGATATTGTTTCGATTCGAATTCAGGTCATCGGAGCCATAACTTATTTTCAATATTTATTTAATAAAATGAAACAGTACCTACGTTAATATTAAATTTGTATAAAAATAATAAATATTAAAATTAAATTAGTAATATATCTACATAGATAAATATTGAATCTGTGTATAATTTTGATCGCATTTATTTGTAAATTTTTAATTAGTACTATAAAATCATCGAAAATGACATAGAGCTCATATATCTGTCACAGCCAAAAAAATATTAACAATCAAAAGTGTCAGATATACAAAACGATAAACGATACATCATTTTAATTATGAATACGAGTAACTAAACAAAATATCATTTCACAAAGATAGCTTTAACTATACTGTATGTAACTGCATGTATGAGAAAGAAAAAACATGACCAAAAACATGAGTGGATAAAATTAATGTGTTCATATCATTAAAAATAATTATATGCAAAATGAAATCAATGATATCAGGTTCATGTATTCAATAGTGCTTTATATATAAATATTTAGAGAATAAAATTCAGAATTTTCAGATGTTAAACTTTTTAAATTTACTTTTTTAATGCCCGATTAAAGTTAATTTAAGGACGTGGTATTAGTAAGCGTTATTTCAAGAAATGAGCGTCCACATTCAGACTTTTATTCACCAAATATTTTTGTATAAAGGAATATATAATTGTTACGGGACAGATAATATTTGAGAAAAAGTGTTTTCCTATATTAAACGCCTGTCACGTTTTCTTGTATTCACCCTGTATAGTTGGTCAATTTAATTCTCGAACATTCTACAGTTTTCCAAATGTGCACACGTACACATAATTACCATCTCATTTCTTTTGTTTCGGGATTGCTGACTTCCTGAACATAGGTATTCTAGCATAATTCCATACTATAACATTCTTGAATCAGTAGGGGATTCCACCATTTTTTAAATATAATTTCATCTGAACGTATGAGTAAAACTAAGGCTGTCGGTCAAAAAATTTCTATTAATAAGCGAGTTATAGTCCGCCGAATCTTGAAAATATAGATGTGACGTCACGAACATAAGTTTTTGTATCAAACTGTTTTCTTCGTGGACCTAAATGTTCTTGAAACATATGCTATTTCTAAATTATATTTATAAAAAATAAATGAATATTATTATACTGTACAATTGTACATGATTTATAATTGGAAGTGTATTTAAATTATTAAGTTTAATACAAAACATTTATATTCAAATAAAAACTGTTTGAGAATTGTAGTACTGGGCTGATAGCCACGCCTCCGCTATTTGAATTTATCTACTTCCATTGGTAGTAGGCTCTTCCCCCTAAGTGGATATTCGTAATATATTTATAGGCCGTCTTTGAGTCGCCAATCAAAATAATATATGTGGAATTCATATGAGTGAGGAGCTGCTATAACAAAAATTTCCTTATTTCCGAAGTATTTCAATTATATCGTTTTATTTCTTTATTAATATTCATTATTAAGCATATACTTTCAATATTTTTTTCCTAATTTCTCTTAATTCAATTGCGCTATTATAGTGCCCTATTGGCTACAATTTGAAATTTTGTAGTTACATAATTGGTTTAACCAGTTTCAAATCTGTATATCCCAAATATCATATAAGCATTAACATGAAAATGTTCAGCAGTGAACATTTGACTTTTGCTTCTTACATACTCATACGTCACAACATTCTGCTAGTGCTGCCATAAAATCCACTTACGGAGCAGCTGCAGAATTTTTAACTCCACGCCTTTAGTGCTAACGCAGTGAAAATGAAACGAACAAATATACATACAGTGATTTTTCTGTAATTACTAGATCAAACGAATACTAAAGTATGACGTGGCGATAAACCATAAATGCAAAGTAGAGAAACGAACAGACCTATTGTTTCCTGCATTGCTTTACATAACTTTATAACATAAAAATTGTCTGTAAGTGATCTACGAACAGTTTGGTATATTGTAAAGATCTAATTCATTATGCAACAACTTTTTCTTTTAATCTTGCTAAACGATAAATGCAGCAATCTTTATCATCAGTTGATAATTACTTTTCAGTAGTGTTCCAAATTTATAAAGCAGTGTTATTCAAACAGTTTATATCCGAGTACTAGATTAGTTGGGCCGTGTATAAAAAGTTATATTTAGTATGATCTGCAATGGATGCTGCAGTATACTTCGCCCAATCTAAATCATGTATTTTACTGCAGTGAGAGCAGTTTTTATACACTGCAGCACAGCGGAAACATTTACTAAAAAATGAAACGAAAAAATGTGATATAAACTATGAAAATAATCACAGTAAGTCAATATATAAATTGACAGTTGTTACTAGATTTATATATTATAAGAAATACCGAGTGGCTTTTAAAAAACGAATCCTGTTTGAAACACCATAATTCCGGAATACATTGAGATATCGATTTGAAATTATTATATTATAAGGATTGAAAAGTACTGAAGTATCAAATTTCAATCATTTATATAGAAAAACAAGTATATTAGCGATTTTCTAAATTTGACAAGCAAATATACCATTACACGTTGATAATTTTGTAATCAGCTTAACGAATACGAAGGATGCTATTATTGAAACAAATGTAACAATCAGTGACATTTTTAGTTAGTTATAACATTGACATTGACTACGTTTATCTCGACAATTCAAGCGGCTTCAAGTATATAATGGCTTGAAAAATCCTATTGGTTTATCTCAGAGGATTGAAAATAGGAATGAGTTATTTTCAATTTTCTTTAAATTCATATCAACCAAAAGAAGATAGTTAAATACTAGATTATGCAGACAGACAGGGAGAGGAATATAAACTACTTTCATGGTGGATATATAACCTCAAAATCTAAAAATTGTCATGTAGTAATTTGTCTTCTCTGTCAAAAACAGTAACAAAATATTTGTTTGTTCATCACTCCAAATATTTCGCTTTTGGTCAACTTTACTAAGTTATATGTCGCTACATTTATAAAATGAGGTAAAATGCAAATAACCAACAAATGATATGAATTTAGTAACACTCCAACATATTGCAGATGTGCGCATGCTTAGTTACATTATTTGGTACTTTATTATTATTATTATTATTATTTCGATAAAAGTAAAGCAGCTTCATAAGTCCAAGCCTGTTATTTTACAGGCTTGAATTGACATTTGAAGCGGGTTGAAATATTAATCTCGATCGTTTATTTCGAAGATTGAAAAGGGATTTACTAAATTCAAGCGGCTACAAACGCCGAGATAAACGTAGTCATAAAAGTTTGGTCCAATGATCTCGAGATAATGGTACTTCAGCATAAATCGTGCGACTGTTGAAAACTGGATCTATTTTCGGAAAACCATGTACCAACCAATTCTGAATTTGCGTCATTTGTAACAGTTACTGACCTTAGTGATCTTCCACTTTAGCTAGAAAGTGGCCATCTCTTCTCTAGAAATTGTTCCACAATTTTTTTGTAATGCAATTTTTTTTTCTTGATAAAAAGTTGCAATGATCTTTAAGTCATATTTACTTTACCATTATTAGAAGAAATCTCGAGATAATTGGTCAAAACTTATGACAATGTTTTAACTAATAGGAAATGTCACTGATAGTTACTTTTGTTTCAATATTTCGTTATAAGCTGATTATAAAATTATCAACGTGTAATGGTAGATTTGAATGGCAAATTTAGAAAATCGCTATTCACTTGTTTTTTCATATAAATGTTTGAAATTTGGTAGGAATACTTTTCAACCATTTTTCTACGAGATATAAAAATTTCAAATCGCTATCTCAATGTACTCCGGCGTTATGGTTTCAAACAGGATTCGTTTTTTAAGACCCATCCGGTATTTACAAATTAACTAATATGAATGTTGATAAGATAATGCACTTTTATAATAATAAAAACGCTTGTATAGAGCACACTCCTTATAAGTATATACTGTTTGTCTCTTTTCTTGATCCAAAATTTGGTAATTTGTATTTCTCTTTGGCTTGTTCTAATTCAGGTTTATGAGGACCACCAACATTACTTTTATGTAAATACGACAGAAACTTTATAAATTTCAATGAAAAGACTTAAATGAACATTTAGTAACATCGTAATATGATGGTGCGTCATTCATGTTTCTAAAGTTTAGTTTAAATGAGAATTTTGTTTGAATAAGAATAACCACATTAAGGACTGATCGACTTGTAAAACTCACAGCTCTAGTCGAACAAAATTCCTCTTTACGCTAGGACAAACATCCTTCAAGCTAAACAAACATGAAAAAGGATCATTGAAGGAAAGTGCTAAAATAATACACCTGCAAAATTAGTCATTTAAATTTAAAAATTATATTTCAATTTGAATGTTTATGAATAAATGAACAAAAGTTTAAAAAAAATATATTGGCCCGTATAACGAACTTTTATAATAAAAGCGCTTTTATGTACTTAGTGTGGCAACCTTTACCAATATTTAATTTTCAAATAACTTCGAACTATTAAAAATTGAAAAAAATGTTTCACATAAAATTTTATTGTATTTTTATAGTCTATTTACTGGCATAAAATTATATTTGATCACTATCTTTGTCAGTATTTCTTCGATTCTAATACAAATTTTTTTAATACAAATTAATCAACAACTATATCAATGATCCGCATTTGCTTTCTCAAATAATGGACCGATTCTGTTCGCATCTGTATAAGTCTTACATAATATAGTTTTTTAATATTTAAAAGAATACTCGCTTAATTATTGCCAAACAGTTTATTATTTTCAATTGCTTTAACCATTTTTTTTTACTTTGCCTTATATATTTGAATATTTTCATTTATTATAGATAAATATAAATATATCATCACGGCATATTACCCATTGCTGGATGTGCCAATCTGCTTTGTACGCAGATATCGGTAATGATGATGACATATTTGTACCGTGCAGGCGTTTACCAGGCATCACCTCACGGGCACTAATTGTTGGCGTGGAGAGTGTACCACAGGGGTCAATTTTGTGATATTAAAAATTCGAAATATTTGGCATCAGTCGCGATTGAACCCGGCTCCCCAGATTCGCGACCAGACATTCAGGCACGCGGCCACTTTATTATTACCTCAATATTATATTTAGAATTTATAATTATATTCTCATTTTCCTACTCTACATTCATGTTTATTATTGTGTAATGATATTAATTATTATAATAATATTGTAATATTTTTCTTATTATTGCTGCGAGGGCAAATTATAAAGAAATCTACCTAGTCATGAAGGAAGAAACATTGAACTTGAACAATACTTTATTTATCAACATAACTTCCTTCCACACTAATAAACTTTTCCCAACGTTTCTTCAACTGTGCCATTCTGTCAAAAAGATATTTTTTTGAATGATCTCCAAAATAACTGTCAACAGCATACATTAACTTCTCGTCTGATTCAAATCTTCTTCACCTAAATTTTTTTTCATATTTTTAAATAAAAAAATCACTAGGTGTTAAATCGGGGCTATAAGGTGGATGGCGTAGTTCTATAAAACCGCAGTCCCTGATAATGTCTGCAACTTTACGCGCATTGTGAACCAGTCTGTGTATCCACCGTGAAATCACCTTCCTCATGTCCAAATCATCATGCAAAATTTTCCAAACACTGGTTTCAGATAAAGACAGTTCCTTGGCAATAACAGAAACCTTCAACGATCTGTAAGCATCAATTTTTTAGCTTGTTGAACATTTTCTGCATTTCGTCGACCAGATTTTGGGTCACCTGTATCGAATCCCTTCCCCATCGAAACTGTTAACACCAAAATTTTACTTTAAAATAACTTGGGGCATCTTGACTCGGTCATCATTCGTTCCTGAATAGTCATAGGACCATTGCCTTCTTTAGTTAAGAAATTTATCACACTCTGATGCTCCAATTTAGTTTCACTCATTTTTTAACCCAAAATTCTACGCTAAACTGTAATAAATAATATGATTTGAATGCAATACAAATCTGACAAATCTGACAACAAAAAATTGTTATCGTTCATCTTTTGTTTCATGGCTAGGTAAATTTCTTTGTAAACTGCCCTCGTACCTATAGGTACACTCTCTGTATATTAATTACTTATTTGGGTATTATTCTGTAGTTTGGAACTACTTCCTGTTAATTAATTACAATAAATAAATGTTGATTAAGCTTTTTTACTCATTTTGGTCAGTAATATATGCCTTTAAAGTTAATAACCGGAGTTGTGAAACACCCTGTATATTTATGTAGATTAAATCAGTGTTTAGATAGTCCAAATTCGGTAACTTTTCCCTACAGTCAGACAGACGGTAGATTTAAACCTAGGTAAATTATAATATGCACTTCAATGTGCACAACTATCCGCATTGGAATTTTGGTTTATTAGCCCAATTAAATTAACCTGTAGTGAAACTGTAATAATTAGATATAGTTGATTTATTCTCACAAGAGAATTGTCTTGTCTAATGCGATATCGGTTAGTGTTAAGCTATAAAAGCACTATAAATGAAGTAATGATAACATAGCATTAAAAGTAGCACTTACAACTTTATACGAGAGCAGAGGTATATAAATTACTCCACAACAAAAAGCGGAATTATATTTTTGTTCACAAGTTTTCAAATAAAATGCCGTTAACTGCACGTACACCATATGGTATTTAAATGAGACTAGTTAATTTGAGTTATACACACAGAAATTATAAGCGTATAGTTTTTACGAAGCAACTATTTATTGGCAACGATTATCTCGAACAAGTCGAGCAGTCGATAACCACGCCATCGAATGTCCCTAGCATCGAAAAACCAAACGTCGAAAAACCAGATTGTGGAAAAACCATATTATCGAAAACCATCAATTGTAAGTGATTTATAATTGACTACGAGATCCATTAAAATTCAAATATATATTGACATAGAAATACGAGCTCATCAGGCTCATATTTTCTTCTGTTTTCAACAAATTGTAAAATCTACATAAATAGTAAGACATTTCTAGAAAATTCATTCGATTACTTTAAATAAAAACTTAAAACTTATAAAAACTGTGAACCAAATCGAGACCCTTTCCTTTTGGCACAATATGAAAAGCAACTTCATAAAAATGCGTTGAATACAATATGATTAAAACCTATCTTGGAAGACATATGGGATAATAGTCTAACAAAAGTATGTGCAGGGCTTGCGGATACAATGCCTAATACTACTAAAGCTTTTATTACTAATAAAGGCGATGTAACCTGTAACCCAATAATAAATGGCATAATACTTGAATAATATATTCAGTGATTCTAAATTTAAAATCTATAAATTAAACTAGTCGAAATAAATTTGTAGAAATTTCTTGCCATTTGCGTAGGTTTTATAATTTGTTTGTTGAAAATATAAACCAGCCCGTTCGGCTAAATTAGATAAAGTTACCCCATTAAAAACACCATTTTAGTGGTGTATTGTTCATTGTTACACGTCTTTTCATATACAGGGACAGGGTGTAACAGCTAAACGAGCTACCTCAAATAATTTTTATATTATTAAAGATACAAAAAAATACTACAAGACAGTTTTATAGAAGGCTAAGAGGGAGATCCGATTAAAGACGAACATAGTTTTTTAAACCAGTGGTTCTCAAGTTACAATAAAATATATTTTTTTAAATGGGATGATATATATTTTTTAGGCTCATTTCGATAGGGTATTTTTTTCTGAATTAAACCGTATAATCATTTTATATCTTTACATAACAAAAATATTGAGAAATATTTAATTATAATTATATTTTATAGTCAGTTTTCAGTAGGCTATGTATGAAAAACAAAAAACAACTATTTCTCAATTTAGGATGCAAAACAAATAGAACACTGTTTATAATGAAGGCTGTTTTGAGTGTAATACAATAGTGAAATTTTTGTAACTGATAGTTTTTACAAATCCGTTTTCGTTTATAACTGTTTATAATGTTATTAACAAATAGTTGTTTCATTTTAATTTATGCTCAATTGTCTTTCATACATAGCCTACTGAAAAGTAACTAAACAAAACAAATTTATTTAAATTCCAGTTGTATTATTCTCTATATTTTTTTATGTAAGAATCTGAAGTAATCATATCGTTGAATTCAGAAAAAAATACTCTATCGAATAGGTCTAAAAAATTTATATCATCCCTTTTAAGAAAATATAACTTTGCATTGTAACTTGAAAACTACTGGTTTTAAAAAATATTTTCATCTCTAATCAGATGTTCCCTTTTGTCTTCTATAAGATTTTCTTATAGCATTTTATTGTATCTTTAATAATATACAAATTATTTGAGGTAGCTCGTTTAACTGTTACAGCGTGAATACAATTATATAAAAGCTGGGATTAAATGCGTACAAAAAAAAATGTTTGTATACAATAAAAAGGTGTTTTTTACAAAACATATTTATACAGTAGATATTAATTCCTACAATAAAGTTTTATTTGTACAATAACAATATAGTTGAAATGTATAAATAATAATTAACTTAACCCACCATTACTTAACCTAACCACTGTTGTAATTTTTTTGTGCAAATCCTATTATTTCTATGTTTTACATCATTGGAGAAACTTTTTTTTGTAATGATAATGTTTTTAGTTAACATACTTAATGAGGTTTCATCGAAAAAAGTTACAAGAAATTTCATTTGTTAAACAAAGCAATAATTTATTCATCAAAATTAATATTATTCTCTTCAAAGTATTTCCCATTCCCCTCTATGGTCCCAAAAGGTTATCCTTACAATGTTCTCTTCATCTTTATTCCTTCCATTTCTTAAAAGCTCCGACCTAACATCCTTCCAAAATAATTTCTGTGAGACTTAGAAACTGTTAAAGCTTTCAATCTAATTAGAGGAGGACTTAAAACTGTTAAAGTTGTCTAACTAATTTCTGGGAGACTTAAAAAATGTCATATTAATTTTAGGCTAGCTTAAAAACTATTAAAGCTACAAAATTATAAACCTTGATTCAAATATGCTCTTTGGTTAATTCCATATTGTCACTGAAAACGATACTTAATTAATTAACTAATTTCAAATAACATAAATAACTGTTTGAAATGCAAATTTCCTTATTCTCAGTATAATTCTAGTGTGACCTTGTAATTGGAATACCTATACAAAAAGTAAGATTTAAAAACCGAGAATGTGAGAACATAAATATATCCCCTACGCGACTTCTTCCAAGTCAAAGAAAACCATCACGAAATTAGGTAAAAAATCAGTTAGCATGAATCTTAATTCTCGACAGACGGCACGCGTACACAAATCCAAAGGCGAGTCTTATCATTACGCCTACGCGGCTTCACTCTGTCCCACCAACACACACACAGATATATTGTGAGAACTGACTTCTTTACCAGATGCGACGAAATCTCTGCCAAATATCGCATTGGAAAAAACCAACAACTCCCAGACTTCACATACAGGAAGATGTAATCAGAACGAACCCACAGTCAAAAGATGATGTTAGTGGGAAGGATAGAAAATGATGTTAAGAGGAAGTTGAGTTTATAACTCATTATGAATATTGTGTACATTTATTTATTGTTGGTAAATAAATATCATCACGCCTATTAAATGTAGGAGGGTGTAGGAAACAATAGGAACTAATAAACTTTTTTTTCTAATAGATATATAGATAAATTTGTAACATTTATACGAGTAGGTATATTATTTTTATAGCTAAACATTAAATACATGTATACAGGCTGTAACAGAAATAAATACATTGACCGGTAGTATTTACTCAAAATTTTAGTCACAACTAACTAATTACCATGACTACAATTTAAAAATACATTGGAATGATTAAAAAACAACCGAATTTGTTAATTTAGTCATAGCTTAATTACTCTTGATTAAGAGTAAATACTGCCAGTCAATAAATATAACTATACTTGGGACGGCGAATAGATGCAGTAATAAAATTAATGGACAGGGCCTAACTAACGCAGTCCAGGATGTCTCATTTTCGATGTTTTTTTTAAGGTATTTAGGGTAATATTAATGATAGAGCAAAACTGTTTGCACATTCAACTTTTCGAGAAAAGTTTAATAGTCACCACAGGAATTTTTGATTTTCTTTTATTTCTGAGCTACAGGCAAAAACTTGTTTTTATTATGATAGTTAGAGAAGTGGTAGTTTACTGGAAATGGTTTTTCCGTTCTTCTGAAATAACAATTTTATAAGAAATTTTATTCTGCTATAAATTATTTTAAATATTATAAGCTGTAATTCGTCCAAATTTGTTTTTGTAACTAACCGTATTTATGAAATAAAAATAAATTGGGTCATGATTTTACAGAAGAGGATTGTATTGTGATGTTATATGCACAAAATTTTTAATTAAACATCGAAAAAATCTCGTATAATTGACAAAAATAGTGTATTATGTTATTAAGAGTAGAAAGTGGTCTTTTTGCGTTGAACCCAGCTATTGCGGCCGAGGCGCTAGCCGCGGCCAGGCAAGCTGGGTAAAACACAAAAAGAACGTTCTACTCCAAATGACATGTACTATTTTTTCTTCGTGTTTCAAAGAATTTTTTACATTTTTTGGAATTTTTTTAATTGTAATTGCAATTGTAATCGTGCAGCTAACTAAAATTGTATATCTACTTTACATATGTATGTATGTTTTTTTTATTAAGAATTTGAATTTTAGTTCTGTGTTTAGATATAAATTGCTTTCTGGTATGCAGGTGATTTATTTCTTGTATCCAATACTCGTATTTTCAACCATTTAGCAACAATATTTGATAATCCGAACAATTTGATAATCCGAAGCACCTTCGGTCCCGATTAGTTCGTATTATCGACGCTCTACTGTATAACAAATTATTGTGAAAATACTTGAACAACTTGTTAATTTATGGGCGTATAAAAAATATTTTAAAACATGAGATTTCGAAAAAATACTACTAATCAATATTGTTACACTCGACGAGTTCTGTCACTTGTTCAATTTAATGTACTTATTTCTGGTACACACTGCGTGTGTAGTTGTAATTTGTAATACATAAATCTAATTCAATTTTTCTTCACTTTTCATTTTTATCAAGATGTATTTGCTAGATTATTATTGAGGGTTAGGTTAGGTTAGTTAGTCATTTTTGTCACTGTGACGTCTTATTAACATGGCATTTCTTCGCTTTTTGGAAGCAGTTCCAGATTTCTCATGAAGCTAGTTACTGCACCAGAAGTAAATTTCCCGATCTCATTTACCGTGAGGTATGCAGCTGAACGTTCACATACAGATGCTAGATTCACTGGTATAAAAATAAACAGGTGTCCCTAATACGAATTTTCTAATATTTTCATATTTACAATTTTTTTTATAACATTTATAGATCGAAGGACAATTTTTATTGCAATTTTACCTCAGTTGATCCTACGTATTTTCCTTTTATTTACAGTTCTTTATTTAATATTTTCAAGGCATAAAGCATAAATGCTGATGAAATAAAATTAAAGTGTAAGTACAAAGTGATGTAGCCATGTAATAAAAGTGAAAAAGTTATTTAAGATTTAAATCTTTGCACACATTATTGCACCGCTTTTCAGTTTCATTGAGTTGAATGATAATCTCCTTTGTCCCTTTCCTAAAGCCTTGTAAGACCCAAGAAGAAGACTTTACTGCATGATATAATAAAAACTTTATACTACACGATTTAAATATCCTTTCTCATATATTTAAACAAAACAATTTAAAATAGATTAGCTAAAATATGAAAAATTTCCTGTTCAAAATGCATCCACTTGTTATTGAATATGCTAATTTTCAACAAACAAAATTACAGAATAAATTTCATACACATACAATAAAATATTTATATATTTGTTTTATTTGCTTCTGAATTAAAATTATTTTGTATAAAATCATCCAAATTCGTAAATAATAAAGTTTATGTGAAATTAAACTATTTGATAAGCTTTATTATTCAAATAATCAGATGTAAAAGCTTTAACGACTGTGTATTGTTCATTAAATATTAATAAGTATGACACAAATGTCATTTGTATTGCGCCGCTATATTTATATTCATTATAATTGCATATATAGAACATAGTCATAAAGTCTTATAATTCCTATATACACAGTGATAAATTAATCTAAAATCTATAAAATATTGTTCAATATTGTTGTATAATAATAATATTTTTTAACAGATTGCCGAAAAATAGAAAGTTTTCACATACCTAATGTCAAAATAAATAGCGTGAATGTTAAACTGTTTGCATGCAATTTTCGAAACAAATTTACAGATTGATTTGAAAACTGTTTCGGCGCATGTGCATTTAGCTGATGTAAATGACAAATCTTTACTCCAAATATTTCGTTTTGCAGTCGTTTCGCTATTATTCCAATTATTGTTTTAATTCGTACCAGTACGCACTAAAATTACGCAACTGTCAGTTTATTTGTAGATTAGTAACACAAAGTTATACTATGTATGCATGCGCAATATCGAAACTGAATTTTAGGTGTTTACATCACTGATCTTTATACATAACTGGATTGCGTATGGGGTAGGCCGTCCCGTGACTAAATGAGCCATGCCATATTGGAAAAAGTCCGGGCTCTCGGCATCAGTTGTGGATTGTGCAGGCTCGCGTTTCAAATGTGTTGATTGTTTTAAAAGTGACAATGGTTGTAAAATGCGTCTTTTGTGGGAAGAAAAAATGGCACGACAACCTCAATTTTTATATGTAAGTGAATTGTAAATCTATTGTAATTAATCATTGTTTTTTAAATATATCAAAAAAGTATTTACGTGAAAAGTTAGGTTACATTAAATGTCACAACATGTATATGTTGATTGACATTAATTGTGAAACTCATGTAATTAATCATTTTTGTGTCAGTGTATAAATGAAATAAACACGTACAATTAAATGTAATATTAAATTTAATATTATTTGTAATATGAAATGCAAAATTTTTGCAGTAGGAGTATGTTGATTATTAATAGTAGGTATTTGTGCATTATTAATTAAAGTGAAAATTAAGCAAATAATGCATATATCATTTCTTTAACATTTTAAAATTACTATTCACTGATAGGGATTAATTCATTAATTATCGAATGATTTTAATTATAAATACTGTTAAATAACATGAAAAGTAACACTATTACCATATCAGTAGATTTTTTTGCATTAAGAATAATAAAAATTAAAAACTATCACAATGTTTATCAAAATTTATGTTTTCACCTTCATCATTAAAAATATGCATACGTTTATTATATAGTAGTTTGAACTTCCCGCCGAAAGTAAGCCGAGAGCCCGGACTTTTTCCAATTTAGCGACGTTCAATTAGTCACAAGAATTTAACATGGGATACGAAATCCAGTAATTTATTTATTACGGTATTTATTTTGAGGTTATGTGAAAGAAAATTCTCTATTATCAGAAAAATAAAATTTATTTATTTATTACTTATTAGTATTGGGATTTTTTAAATTAATAAATGCAAATTATAAATATTAATTCTTTATTTCTTTTATAATTAAAGAGCTCTTAGCAAAACATACTTAGTCCATTTCTTTATATTTGAGATAATCAAAGTAAAGAAACAACTTTTTAGTTTCCTTATTTTTATTGACTACCTACGATTATCTCCGTTTATTTCTGTAACTTAATGCGCTACTGCGGAGAAAAGGCCGATTTTTCCAATTATTGCATTTGGATTAATTTTGGGGTCCCAACGTACATAATTTTATCTTTTTGTTTGAGAACAAGTCTATGGGCATGCGCATGCGGTTGATAATATTTGAACAAAGCTCCTAAATTAGTAGTAGTAAAAGAGTATAAATGCATTTAAATCATTTAATTTAAATCTCTTCAACAAATTGTTTATCACGCTTCTTCTGTTTTAGAAAAATACTTTGTTAGTCGACCTTAACAAATAATTAAGCAAAAGCGGCCAAAAATAAACGTTTCTGCGGGAGTCACAAATATGTACAATTGTTCAGTAGTTACAAATAATAATATCAACAAATAATAAATAAAAATCTAACAAATTTATAAATTTTATGAAGAAGACCGACTAAAAAATTTTGTGTGCACTGTGCACCACAGCCAAAAGTGTAATCCCGTCCTCTTTTACTTTCTTGTTTCGGCTTTTGTTTTGTTTTGCAGTATTTTCAATATAATTTAAGTCGGCACTGAGGAAATTATTGCTAAAAACTAACATTATTTTCTTAACAAATAAATGTCAATTTATCGTGCTGTTTGAATTCATTTTCTTTCCTAAATTTAAGACGCTCTCCGTATCTTATTGTGTGGACTTGTGGACCGTAGTTTTTATATCTGTTTGATCGTGGGAAAATCAGTGTAACACGCGTAACACCCTAACATAACGACCGTCGTTCCAGAAACATATACTCTTAACTGCCACTTTCTGACACTTATTCCACACTTTGTTATCTGATAAAGCTCACACCACTAACATACATTCAATTACAGACACAAATTTTACTTCAACATGTCGTTTGCTGACATACAGCATTTTTATTATTTTCGAATACATTTGTGTCACGAAAATTTAGTATAATTTTGTTTATTATTTATGACTGGCAGAATTTGAAATATGATAAATTTTGAAGTAAATAAGCTTAGATATTTCTCTAAATATATTTTAAAATAACTTAACCTAATGCAAAAAATTTAGCCCGAGTTTTTCAGGCATAACTTTTGAGCGTTAGTGTTAAGTGTTGGGTTAACGTATGTTTTAAAAAATTACAAATAACAAAATATTTAAGTATTTTTGTTGTTTACATGTTGAGTAATCTTTACCATTCTCTGAGAAAAGAGCTATTACTTCTGACATGGTTAACATGTTGAGTAATCCTAATGTCCATGGGTTCAAATCGCAGTGAGGTCCAAGAATTTTTTACAAATCCGTCTTCGTTATTTAAATCCTCATTTATATTTATGTTGTTAATATGGTTTCTTGTAAAATTTACTACCGAAGATGAGAACATTGTTCTCGAAATACGTCTACCTACATTATAATTTTTATTTTCAGTTATTTTAAGGTTAATGCTAATTTTTAATTGTATTATTCAAATATTCATTTTTCAATGTGACCGTGCGCTGTTCGTCGTTTTATAAAAGGGTTGGGCCAGATTGTGAAATAATGCTATGCTAAGTTAGCGTAGATTTGACAATGCCGCCGCATTTTTAAAATGACTAGGCGTTCTATAAAAATACAGATTTTTGCAACCTGGCAACGATAAATAACGATAGCTCATTGTACAAATAATGAAACGAATTTAAAATATGTGTAAATATCCTGTCTCAAGGCTGCAGTCTTAAATTGCTTTGTATTGTAAGCGAGAACAGATTGTTGTCATCTAGCAAGAAATGTGCACCATACTTCTTTCTCAGAACATATTTCATACTTTTTGTTTTCATTCTCTCCTTTCGTGTATAACTCGTGCAATTTGACAATGAAATAATATTCGCAAACATTGATACATAAATATGCTTGATGATAACTTTATATTTTAACACAAAAAGAATATAGGTAATATTACCTTTATTATTTATTTAATGACATGTAGCAACAATATTTTATAGAATTATTAATTATTTAATGCTTCAAATAATTTATTTTTATATTTATTTACATCTTTTCACGTATTCAATAATTGAAACATCTCCCTTATACTCGGATTTGTTATAAATCACGTGACATCATTTCTGCGTTCTGATTGATCGACGTGTTCTTCTGGGATTAATAACAAGTGACACTTGATGTTTACTGTCACCATGCCATAATGCACGAGTATAAAAAATTAATAAAATAGTTATTTGTGTACCAAGGCCAAAAAGTTTTTTTTTTCGGCCGAATCAGAAATTAGACGAGGACGAAATAACACTTTTTGGCAGTTGTGCAAACAAAATTTATTAGTTGATCGTCTTTTTAAAATTTACAAATTTGTTAGATTTTTATTTATTATTTATTGATATAATTATTTATTACAACTGAACAATTGTACATATTTGTGACTCCTTCAGAAACTTTTACTTTCTCTTTATTAACTCTCGAAATAATAGATGGCGGTACCTTAAATCGAATAATAATGAAACCGGCCAAAAAATGACCGCTTTTTGGAGAAAAATTCAATGTTTTGTTAAGGCCAACTAAAGTAGCTATTTGTGTATTAAGAGCGCAAAATGGGACATTGTCGATTGAGAGAGTTTGTACTCTCGAAATCGACAATGTCCATTTGCGCTCGAAACACACAGAAGATTTTTTCTACAGTCGCCACAAACAAAAAATAAAAAATGTACACTTTGTACTTACAGTACTCAATAAATAACAATTATACAGGTTGTTCCATTTAAGTGCTACACTATTGCTATCTCGAGAAGTATAAGAGATACGAAGTCGGTTAAATTAGCAAACAATTTCTATTTTATAAGACTACTTTAATGAGTGAAACAAGAATATTTTTAGACTAGTGGTTCTCAAAATACAGAGTGCTACTTTCTTATTTTAAATGGCAACCTATTTTTTTATTTGCTTATTCGATTCAGTATTTTTTTCTGAATTCAACGATATTCATATGTAATACTCTATTATTACAAAATATTTGAGAAAAATGTAAAATTAATAATGTATATATCATTTTTATTTAAATATAACTATACAAAGAGCGCTATGGAAAAAAACAAATAAATCAATAAAACAATTGTTAATATTATTTATGTATTTTATCTTGTTTAAATAATAATTATTCACAACTTAAAGAAAATTATAAAAGTTTTTGTACATATTTCTTCATTTGATTTATTTGTTTAAATAAAAATGATACATTATTAATTTTACATTTTTCTCAAAAATTGTGTGGAGTATTACATATGGATATCGTTGAATTCAGAAAAAATACTGAATCGTATAAGCTAATAAAAAAAGGTAGGTTCTAATTTAAAATAAAAAAGTTGGGTCCCATATTTTGAGAACCACTAGTTAAGAAAATTTTTTGTTTTGTTCATTTCAATAGTCATATTATTTAGAAATTGTTTGCTAATTTAACGAACTTCGTATCTCTTATACTTCTCGAGATAGCAATAGTGTAGCACTTAAATGGAATACCCTGTATATAATTTTAATTTATCGTAATTTTTCATTCTTCTTGAGCTATTGCTTCAATCTAATCTAAGTATTTTATACTTTCGTTTTTGTAAACGAATACCATATTTTATGTTATATAGGTACTTTAGGAGTGTTTATGGGCATAAGACAATTATGACAATGACTATTGTTGCATAAACCCGGCGTTAATCTAACCGATTTAAGAACTGGTTGAATGCATATTATACCGGTTTTTTAACATAAACCGTTTTAAGAATTACGTTCTCGATTTCGGTTAACCATTAATCGTTATTTCGTCAGTTTCTTTCCCTGCATGAATAAATAAAATACTTATTGCTATAACAACCAATGAACACATATCAGTAAAATCTTGAGGTGCTGTAGAAGACAATTAAATCATAGACTTATGCCCATATTCATAAACATTCGTAATGTTTCAAAACGGCTCGTTATAATTTTTGACAAATAAAATCTAACGGGACTAACTAAATTTCGATTTTCTTTCAGTGTCGACTGTGTTTACTGGATAAAAATTATAACTTTAAGAATTTACGCATGTTTATGAATATGGGCATTAGTGACATTTCTAATCAACATTAATAGAGCAAAATGGCAAGTTTTACAAAAAACACACTAAAAGTTTTTTGGTCATTTTAAATTAGTTATTTTCTTAATTACGAAATGTTGAGATTGGTTGGTCTTGCATCAATACAGATTTTTTATTTGGATGAGTATGTACTTTCTGAGTGATATGTAATCGGGATCTCATAATACCACTCTATCTGAATGATTTTGAAACTAAAATTGAATTGTAAAACGTAATTCCCCATAGGTACAATTTGTTTAAATGTATTATACAATGTTTTCCAAACAAAATCGTTTCATTTCAATTCCTCAAACAAACAAATCTAATGCATTTAAACTTAAATTGCTACAATTTAGTTAATTCATTATTTATTAGCAAAGTTTTCGTACGTTTCCATTAATGTTAATACATATGATAATATTTTGTTTTGCGCCAGGCCATTTCCTATATCCGGCACAAACAAAAACATTGTATAGAATAACCAACTGCAGAATGCTTGCTTATTAAGTTAACATATTCTTGACACAGTAGGTATTACTGACAATGACATGCGTTTTTATAACCACAAATGGTTGGGTTGTTTGTGAAGAATGCCGAATAACTTACCTTCGTTAAACGGAAAACCTACCTTTAAATATATTTCTGCTTAACGCTAATTCCCGAGTATTGTAGTACTTTGTTACTACTAAATACAGTACCGTACAAAAAGATAAGTACACCTGATAATAATTACAGGAAAATAAAAACAAATAAAAAATTATTAATTCGAAATTTAAATGTTTATTATAAAAAAATAGTACCTATTTTTGTTATAAACATTGAACCGAAATAAATTACTTAGGCCCGATATTTTAATCCGTGGTTAAAATGAAAAATTTCGCACCGTAAAATTGACACATGTGTAATAAGCGAGGTAATACGAGGGTCGTTTGATAAGTCCGGTAAAAAAGCTATAAATTCTTTTGTTTTTTTTTAATTCGCCCTTATTTCTCAACATAGTCTCCTTCAAGGGCTACACACTTGGTCCAGCGAGATTCCAGTTTTTTCATCCCGTCAAAAAAGTACGATTTCTCAAGGTCTGCAAAATATACATCCACGGCATCGATGACTTCTTCATTAGATGAGAATTTTTTCCCACCGAGCCATGTTTTCAAATTGAGGAACAAAAAGAAGTCGTACGGAGCCAAATCTGGTGAGTAAGGTGGATGCGGAACCAATTCGTAGCCCAATTCGTGGATTTTTGCCATTGCGATTGCGGAGGTGTGAGCTGGCGCGTTGTCCTGATGAAAAAGAACTTTTTTCTTCGTGGCCGTTTATTTTCTAGCTCGGAGTTGAACCGGTCCAATAACGTTGCATAGTACGCTCCTGTGATGGTTTTACCCTTTTCCAAATAACATCCCAAAAGACTGTGGCCATAACCTTTCCAGCCGACAAAACAGTCTTCGCCTTCTTTGGCGCACTTTCACCAGGCAGTATCCAATGCTTCGACTGTCTTATTGTCTCGGGTGTATAGTGGTGAATCCAGGTTTCGTCCATGGTCACGAATCGACGCAAAAATTCTTGCGGGTTCCGATTAAACATCGCAAGACACTGCGCTGAAATGTCTTTTCGATTGAGTTTTTGGTCGGGAGTCAATAATCGCGGCACCCATCTCGCATCTCGCACACACACCTTTTTGACCTCCAATTTTTCATGCAGTATGTTATGCACTCGTTCAGTAGAGATGCCTACGGCTTCAGCAATCTCACGCACTTTTAATCGGCGGTCTTCCATAACCATATGATGGATTTTTTTTACCATATCTGATGTGGTGACTTCAATTGGGCGTCCAGTGCGCGTTTTATCTTGAGTTGAGGTTCAGCCACGTTTAAATTCATTTTTTCCAAAAATAAACAGTTTTCAACGAAGGAGCTGAGTCCCCATGAACTTCGTCTAACTCAGTTTTGATCTGCGCGGCTGTCCACTGCTTCAGATGAAAATGTTTTATCACTGCTCTTAACTCATTTTTATCCATTTTTTAGAAACTGTTAACTTACTCACTTCAAACGACTACCAAAATAAAGCTAAGCGTTGCTTATGGAAAAAACTACGTATCTAGAGGTTTGAAGAGTGACACTTCTAGGTTATGTACTACAAAGTTCATTGTGGCGCCATCTCTTGGAAATTTACCAGACTTATCAAACGACCCTCGTAAGTAACAGGCAGTTTAGCTATGAATTTTAATTTAACAGCTGATTAACATTGATCAGGTTTTGATTATTTGTCTCTTCATTTCATCCCACATAAATTCGACATGGTTCCAAGAAAGCAAAAGTATACAGTCGCCAATACAAGATAAAATGTTCAATAATAATAATACAACCTTCTAGTTTATATACTCAACGTTTCGGTAACATACACTGCTGCCTTTCTCAGGCAAAATACATAAATCAAAAAATAGCAGCGAGTACGTAAGATTACATTACATTAACATTGACTACGTTTATCTCGACAGTTCAAGCGGCTTCAAGTATATTATGGCTTCATTAATCCTATTGGTTTATCTCAGCGGATTGAAAATAGGATTGAGTTGTTTTCAATTTTCTTTAAATTCGTACCGACTAAAAAAAGATAGTTAAATACTAGATTATACAGACAGACAGGGAGATATATATGATCTAATTTCATGCTGAATATATAACCTCAAAATCTAAAAATTATCATGTTGTTATTTCTCTTCTCTTTCAAAAAGATTTAACAAATATGTGTTTCTTCATTACTCCAAATATTTCGCTTTTGGACAATTCTATTAAGCTTTATGTCCCGACTTTTTTAAAAATGACCTAAAATGCAAATAATCAACAAATGATATGATTTAGTAACATATTGCTGATGTGCGCATGCGTTGTTATAATATTTGAAGCTTCACTATTTATTTCGGCAGAAGTTAAGCCACTTCATAATTTCAAGCCTGTTATTTTATAGGCTTGACTTAACATTTTCAAGCGGTTTGAAATATTAATCTTGAACGTTTATTTCGAAGATTGAAAAGGGATTTACTAAATTCAAGCGGCTTCAAACGTCGAGATAAACGTAGTCATATAACGACATAGATCCCATTTAATAAGGGAAGCCATGCTCGACTAAGTTCTAAACCGTCACAATGATTGATATTATTATTCCTGGTTTTGAAAATTTCAATGGCGTCCCTAATTCACCCGTTGTTGAGGTGTGTAGGTATTGCAAGAAATATTGTTTCTTCGAATTTGATTCGATGTAATTGTTCCAGGGTATGCAATTTGTCAGAGCTGGGTACATTACTTGCAAATTGTAATTCCATTAACATTATATTATTTTTAAGGAAAAGGCTTAGAATTACACATTACTTTTTTAAATTGTGATAAAAGTAATGTAATTACCATTACAATTTATTTGTCATGCCATTACACATTACATATGAGTGGAATTTGATTTTATTGTTTACGACTTTTATATTTATATATGTGTAATTAAAATATTAAAACAAAAAATACCACTGTTTTAAAAACTAACAGCTAGTTGTTTCAGTGTGATTATGATGATAGTAATGTGAATGACTATGAATTTAAAATACAACGATGCTATTTGCCACAACTTAAAATAATATTACCTTTAAAAACCTAGTACTGCTTGTACCCGATAATTTTAACTGTGGCAAACTTAATATGCTAGAAGTTAGAAGTAAAATCATCAAAGAATATTATCCGCTTTATTTAAAAAGTAATAGTAGACGTTAAACATTTAACTAGATATGAAAAATAGTAAAAACAACACAAGAGAAGGACTTAGGAGTACGAAAACAAAATAAAAGAAATGAAGCACACAACATCTAGCAAATATTGTACTTCTACTGAGTTCTTGTTCGTACAAAATCGTTTACGATGGAGAAGTCGAAGAAGTTATTTGTAATTGTAATGTACAATTACAAATTACTGTGAAAAAATAATGCATTACATTACAAATTACTAGCATATGAATGTAATGAAAATAGCGTTATAAAATTAATTATTATGTCATTACTTGTAATGCATTACTGCTCACTTCTGCAATTTGGGTACATTGGTTGGGGACAGACACTACATATCATATATTTCTCTTTATGAATCTAAGTGACAATGTACCTAAAAACATTTTTTTTGCATTAAGTGATGAATACTAAAATAATTAAAATATCTTTATATTTTTAAAAATTAAGAATCTTATAATCACAGCTTATTTCTAATTCCTGGATGTGCCAATTTTCTTTTATTTACAGATTTTAAAAATGCCGATACATTTGTATTATTGAGGGCGCTTGTTAGCAGGGTTGGCTTGTTTTAAATCATTTGATTTAAATCACGATTTAAATCAAATTTAAAAAATAATACATTTTTTATCAAAAAAATCAATTGTTTTTCAAATTATTTTAGATACCTACAGATTTAATAAAAAGAAGATTGTACTATGGTAATATAATATAATAATACATATATACCGCGTGTCTATTTTTTTATGGACCATTAGAAATACAATGGTAAAATTTTCATATATTTGTAAATTCTGCCCTATTAATTTTAGAACTAAAGTGTAAATAAAAAAATATTCAAAATTAAATACTGCATCAAATGAGCCTAAATTTATTGATATAATAGGTTCTTGTCATGCGATAAACGTAAAATAAAATATCCGTTTTAAAGTTTTTTATACAGTGCAATGCAAGACATGTTTTGACCTGTTTGATTTAGGTAGGCATGTTTTAAATTTAAAGTTTAAACAGGCGCGCGTGGATGAGTTATACTACGTTTAAGCAAAAATTGAAATGTAATCTTTGGGGTTTTATTACTTATTTCGTTTTCATTTATGAAATAAAATATGTATATTGCTTTTAAAACTATTAAAAAGTGCAATAAAACCAATAGGTTTTTTAAAAATAAATCATGATTTCTGTCAACCCTGCTTGTCAGATGTCACCGCACAATCGTTCAAATGTTATATAATATTATAAGGAAAAATTTATTGTTATTAAGGATATATTATTTAAAAAAAAATTCTATTCGTATTACAGGAAAATATATAACAAGATGTTATCCACATCAGTTTTTTTACAGATTAAGTTTTATTGTATTTTTTTTAAATACCAATCGAAAGAATGTGCCTAAGGGTACACGTTTGAGCAATTAAATTTGATATGGGATTGAACCTAGGGCATTGGATTTACGAGCATCCCAATTAACGCCTTAAGCTGTACAGTCATTTTTAAAACTATATAAAAAATAAAAATAAGGAAAATAAATTTTATTTTCTCCTCGTGCAGTTTTTCTAAAACAATTAAAAAATTAATAAGCCATTAATGTACAGCAATAACCTGAAAAATTGAATAATAACTAAACATAAAGATACTCTACATAATGAATTTCTCGTAACTTTCTTAATGCTGTCAGGGCTTTCAAACTACTTGTATTATGTATACGGACATTTACTTACGAATATTTATTACTCTGTACAATGTAAAGCTTGTTTTACACCTTACTTACAGGGAAAGAATAGGACTTAATACTTTTACAGTTAGATTAGTCAAATAATGTTGTTATTCCATGATAAGGTTGTTTATTGTTGCACTATAAATCAGGAAATAAAATTGTGAACGTGGAAAAAAATACAAGTCGAATTCATAATGGATCTGTTACATTTTATCACACGACAAATGATCAACGATATTTTATCACGACATTTTATCACATATACATATCATCGCGTGTACTTTCATCATTGATTAAAACATAAACCTAACCTAACTTAACAAAATCAAAAATAGTGATAAAAATAAATGTTTTGCTAAACGCATGTGATAAAATGTCGTATTATTTACTATACGTGATAAAATGTATTGTGATCTTTTGCCGTGTAATAAAACATCGGGACACTGTTAAAAATATATTCTTTATGATATGGTGCACTCTCCAACACTTTGAATTACCGTGAGATGACGTCTCTATATTGCTTATTACGAAGCATCTTTTAAACAAGTTAACAGGTCACACACATCCATTTGGTCAATATGGTAGATTGTTATCTTTAGATTTTCATGATTTGTGATACGTCTAAAGTTGATTTTATGAATTATTGATGCCCCATTGAAAAGGCTAAGTTTAACTTATCCTAAATTAAGCTCATTTTAAAAGGTCCATGTTCCTAACTTGAATTTGATAGCAAATATCTCGAAAACGAGACCTGTGGTTTGAAAATTTGAAATTTACGCATAAATTCATACATTTTTGAAAAAAAAATCGACATATTTTTCGTTTACCGAAATCCCACCACCTTTTTTGAAGAAAATGGGTGTGCTTATTTTGGATTTGAAGGCTATATTTGGTACCAAATATACTGGGTGGTTTATGGGTGAAATAAATGAACTAATAATAATAATAAAAATAAATATTGAAAGTTGGAAATTTCTTTTGATTTCTATGTATTTATTTTTTATAAGGTTTCCAATATTATTGTTTCTTTCAATTAAATTCATTTGCAATTTCGCGATAATAAAATCGTAAAATTCTTATCTGCTAATTGAAAGTAAATGAATACATTGAACTTTTATATAAAACAGTATTGAGTATTGATAATTTGATCTACGTACTTAATTTTAAACAGATATTTATAATTATTGAATCTTTAACAGACATCGTCTGATATACACGTTTTTTTGGCTAGAAAGCGCACTAGTTTTCATCCAATTACTGTCATTTTAAATAATCAGTGTTTAGCCAACTATCTTCATATTATTTGACATCAATTTCTTGACTTGTATAAAAAAAAAGAACTTTGAAGTCGGAAGTAAATTTACGTATTTTTTAGGCGACATTGCTACGAGAAAATATATAAATCACTTCATACTTTATAATAATTTTTCCAAACAAAATATTTTGATGTTCATACTTATGTTGGTATTACTGTACTGTGCACAGATGTAGTATGAAACTTGAGTGAAAACTAGTGTCTCATCCGTAATTTTTTCTTCCACTATACAGGATATTATTTAAGTAAGCGTACAACGCTTAACCAATAGTAGAACTAACTCCATAGCAATAATTTTTGTTTTACATGCTTTCTATAAGAACTGGAGCCCCTTAAATCTGGCCAATTACGTTATATCTCAAAATTTAGTAAAAAAATAAAATAAAATCAATGTGTTGTCTGGAAAAATGTTGATTGTCGAAATTGATGTGAAATGCTTTTTTGCATTAACTTACAATTTATATTAGATTTATTGAATATTAAAATGCCAATTATCTTAATGATAAACATGTAGTTTTTGATTGTGAAAGTCTCAAATAGATACTTAATAGGTTTGTTCGTTTCGCTATCTTGCGTCTACGGTTTACTGCCGCGCCCATATACTTTGTATAGAGGCGGCAGTAAACCGTAGACGCAAAGTATCGAAATGAACAAACCTATTATCTGCCACGACGCCGTATATATATATATATATATATATATATATATATATATATATATATATATATATATATATATATATATATATATAGGGTGAGTCTGGGAAGTATCGAAATGAACAAACCTATTATCTGCCACGACGCCGTATATATATATATATATATATATATATATATATATATATATATATATATATATATATATATTCAGGGTGAGTCTGGGAAGACGCCCCTCCCCCTTTAACTTTTTTATTATAAGTAATAGAAAAAAATAGCTCATATAAAAGTTTTATTATTTTACATATACTATTTGATGGCAGATGGAGATATTTTTTATAAAGTCAGGTTTACGACTATCAACTTTTATATTTCAAATGGCAACCTATAATTATTTTAATAAAATAGAAACCGCCATTTTTTTCTCTTTTCAACGATGTATTATTTTTTATTAATGTATTTGAAAAATTTCGAGAATAATGAGATAATTTAGAAATATTAGAAATAATTTTTAAACAAATATTATAGGTGGCTATAAGAAAATAAACAAAACGTAACAATGTAAAACAATTAAATTAATGTCAAAAAAGTATACGTTTGTTACTTAATTTAACTTATTTTGTAAACAAAAAAAAACATGTTGAAATGTTTACGAAGAACGAATTAATTGATATGATTCTAATAATTGGTGAATCGACTGGAATCATAAGAAGAGCAAAAAGAATTTACCGGGAGTGGTTTCCTAGATGTCGGCAACCGAGTTTAAGAACACTGAGAAGGATTTTAGTTTGCTAAGTTGTATAGCACTGTTACGTTTTGTTTATTTTCACATAGCCACCTATAATATTTGTTTAAAAATTATTTCTAATATTTCTAAATTATCTCATTTTTCTCGAAATTTTTCAAATGCATTAATAAAAAATAATACATCGTTGAAAAGCTAAAAAAGTGGCGGTTTCTATTTTATTAAAATAATTATAGGTTACCTTTTGAAAAATAAAAGTTGATAGTCGTATCTTGTAAACCTGACTTTATAAAATAATATCTACATCTACCATCAAATAGTATATGTAAAATAAAACTTTTATATGAGCCATTTTTTTCTATTACTTATAATAAAAAAGTTAAAGGGGGGGGGCGTCTTCTTAGACTCACCCTGTATAATAGCGTTTTCCATTTACATATTTAGTTTTGCACTCAGTGCAGGCAATGACATCATGCCAGGCACTAGTTGTTGGTACTGCACATGCGTAGTGCATTTTAAATGTTTCAAAATCAAAGTTTTTTAGCTGTCACTTTCAGTAGAGACTTAAGAGGTTATCTAGTTATGGATATCAATACACTTCGTCTTTTTCTTTGGTATAATATTCGTTATTATAAGTTCATAAAATATATTGAAAAAGTTGATAAAATATGATTATCGTTATCAGAAGAGGACGTTTCCAATAATTCTTCTATTAATAATTTACTGACATCCATTGTACCTAACAGACACTTTTTACAACTGAACATATATGCATTTGACAGATTGCACTTGTAAGAACTGACGACCGTAGTAAGTAAGGTTCAGTTCACTCGAAAAGTATAAATGGAACACGTAAAACTCAGTTAGTGCGCATTGAGAATATAAATGGAAAACGATTTAAGCACTCAGTGCACAATTGCGCACTAAATATACAAATGGAAAACGCTATAAGTTTTTTTTTTTTTTGACTAAAATCTAGCTTCTATTAGGAACAAGAAAACAAACTTAACTAATCAAACTACTCATAAATACATCAGATTATGTATAGTGTCTAAGAAATTTCAAATGAATGTAATTAAAAACAAACAATATCTAATAGGTAAGAAAAAATGAATAGGTATGAGTGTTTATGAGTACTTTCCTCATATTTGTAGAATGTTAGCCAGCTAGTTAATGTTGTTTATATCTTCACAGAAATTGAAAATCGCAAGAACAAAACAATTTATTTGACAATACAATAACTTTTTATTGTTTGTCATTGATTCTTGTCGGGAACTCAAAAGAGTATAATATGATAGATTTATAATTAAATTAGGCATAGATGCACTCAACATCACAATAAATTTTCATTGTTCGTAAGTAATTGAGATTCTCAACAAATGGGTCGCGAAATTTTTAGTTTCAGACAAACTCTATTACATTGCATTAAAAACGCAACCAATATCATTTTGATCAAAATTTAGAAATTGGTTGGTTTTGTAATAACATTAAACTCCTGTAATATAGAAATACTTAAATATCTATACGAAATGTTAAATACATACATAATTTAGTCCCATAATGTATTTTTGTTAATTTTATAAATATTGAAAATTAGTTTCAAATATTACCTACATGTAGATATTTACAATATTTATATATTTTATTTAGCGTTATTTATGAAAATTAAACAATATTTTTTTAATAAATATGAAACTACGACAAATATCAATAATATTGCCATTTTAAATAAACAAAAATTTACGCTCTAATAGCTATGGTATGTTGCGAAAATCAATCAAATTCAAAAGTATGTCGCAAAGACAAAGGGCTTGAGAAACACTGGTTCATAGAGCATTCTTTTGTCAGTATGAAACGGCAAATGAATTTAATTGAAAGAAACAATAATAAATACAACCTCATATAAAAAATAAATACGAGTGTTTATGTTTCACATATTTGTACTGCGTTATACTAGTCAGCTAGTTAAGGTTATGTTATATCTTGGCTGAATTTCACCAGAAAATCGCAAGAAACCAGCCATTGATTTGGCAATACGACAAATTTTTATTGTCTACGACAGATTCTGTTTGTCGGCAGTTAAAAAAAGTTGAAATTGATAGATTTATAATTAGATTTAGTGGCATAAGGCGCTTAAATATGTGTCCGTGCGACACCTACGCATGTTGACTCCGCGGCTACGCGAAGAATGAGGACGGAGAAGTTTCCAGTTTCTAATTTACACTTCGCAGCCAGAAAAAATACCGTCTGGCGTCTACCGCCATAAAATACTCCACACATCCCTTAGCTTTACGACCCAAGTTCGAATCCAACCAAATCACCCGTATTTTACACTGTATAGGTACATGTACCCAACAACTCAAAAACAAAACAAAAATAGAGACTAAATACACAAATTAGTACACACGTTCTTCATACGTTTATGGGGTGCTCAGACAAATAGACTAATTGTAAATTATTAGTTATGATTTTCAAATCAATTACCAGAACAATAAAAATGCAAAATCATAAATAAGTACATACTAAATATTAATGTCAACATTATTACGCACAGTCTTTAGTTGTTAATGGAGCGAATATACGAGTACACTGATTTTAAGTATAATATAAAAACTTAAATATACGAGGGTCACGCTAGAATTATTGAAAATAAGTAAATCAGGTAGGTAGTAGAAAACAATTTTTTTTTGTTATACACTTTTTGATACATTTCATGTTACTTTTATAAATTTACATTTTTAACTCGTGGCTGATACAGATGAAATTATGAAAGACGCACACAACAACCATGCCTTATCCGGGATTCGAACCCAGGACCCTTGGAGCGTGAAGCGAAAGCGCTACCGCTACTCCACCGAGGTCGGCGGTAGGCCGTAGAAAACAAAATTTCAAGCAAAATTTACACTATCATTTTAAACAGTTATTTGTCTGTCATTAAGTTAAACGAAATTTAAATTATAACTTAATTATTACTACGTTTACATGCAGTTTTGAAAATGGTTTCAGTTTTCAGTCAAAATTACGCGAGACTATATGCAATTTTCAAAACAGGTTTATAGATTGATTTGAAAACAGTTTCGGTACATGCACATTGCACATTTGGCTGAAATAACTGACAGATCCTCTTCACTCCAAATTCTTCGTTTTGCCATTTTTCTAATTATTTTTCTACTTTATACCACTGCGCACTAAAACTACACAACTGTCAGTTTATTTATAGGTTACTAATACCAAGTAAACGTGATGCTATGTACGCATGCGCAATATCGAAACTGAATTTTAAGTGTTTACATGAATAGTTTTGATACTAGTTGTCAAGTCAAACCCATGATATTTAGTTTCGGTTTGTGAGAACTCAAAACTATTTTGACGCTGTACACATGGCGTTTTCAAAACTAAAAACGGTTTGAAAACTCAGTAAGTATATAATGATTTATAATTTGGCATCTTTAATAGTATATAAGTCAGCCTGAAATTAATTTCACAGTTTTTAAGTGCCGCAGTAATTAATTTGACAACTTTGACTGTTTTGAATCACCAGAAATTAATATGACAGATTTGACAGTTTTAAGTGTCCTAGAAATTAATTTGAAAGCATTCCAAAAGAAGATTGAATGAAAGATTTTAACCCTACAGAGCACGCACCAGTCTGAGAGACCATTTGGCTAAAAAAAAAAAATAGGGTCTTCTAGACATAATTGTTAAAGGACTATAAATTAACTGTAAATTTTGAGTTTTTATAAATTATTCATACATTCTTTCTCAGTCTATTAAATGTATACAGAAATAATACTCATTTTAACTATCGTTAGTCTCTGAGAACGGGTGCGTGTGCTGAAGGGTTAAGAAATGGAAAGAAAGAAAGCTTTGAACAAACTAAAAATAAAATTCTAAAAAAATATGAACTATGAGTATGTGTCTTATTTTCTTTATTTCTAGATTCTAGCTTGACCCTCGTATAATTCATAATGAAAGTTACAATCCATAATACTGAAATGAGCATTTTATATTATTTTTTGCCTTTTACCTTTTGCTTCTTTTAAAATTTCATATAACATTAAATTTTATATTTATAGTCAGCATTATCCAAGCTTTCTTCTCAGACCGACACATATATCGCATTGTTAAGTGTTATTAATAAATTAATATGAAGTTGAATGTACTACAATAGAATCTGTGCAAAATTACAAATATATATATATATATATATATATATATCTCGTATATATATATATATATATATATATATATATATATATATATATATATATATATATATATATATATATATATATATATATATATATAAATAAACCGGCAAATTTCTCGCTTATTATTACTTTTAGCGATTTCAACTATATAGGTAACAAATTATAATACGTTAACGCCTCTATAAAATTTCGGAAGTAGATCAATATTACTTTCGGTTTTCGAGTAATTAATGGCAACTTTTAATTTTCAAATGGAACACGCTATATATTTTTTCAAATTTGAAAAGTACATGAAATTTGCTATTCAACTGTATAAAAACAATTATATGTTGTATTATTAAAAAATAGAATGGCGAATGATTAAAGTATTCCATTTTTGTACAATTAGGAGGCTTTGCATTTCATTTATTTTACAAAGACCTTTCAAATACAAAAAAAAAAATATTTAAATTGATATACATTTACTTTAATACCATATTTAATTGTTATATCTGTTATTTCGTGTCATTATAATATGTCTTATTCAAAAAATTGTACTGCGCAATGCCTCCTACATTTAATAAAAATGTAATATTTTAATCATTCGCCATTCTATTTTTTAATAATACAACATATAATTGTTTTTATACAGTTGGATAGCAAATTTCATGAAGTTTCCAAATTTGAAAAAATATATGGGGTGTTCCATTTGAAAATAATAAGTTGCTAGCAATTACTCCAAAACCGGATGTAATAATATTGATCTACTTCTGTAATTTTATAGAGTAGTTAACATACTATAATTTACGTTATATAGTTGAAATTGCTAAAGGTAATAATAAGCTAGATATTTGCTGGTTTATTTATAGACGGGCCCTGTATATATATGACATTGGCACCAAGAAAATATTTTGAGATAGATGTACCTATACGTTTGGACATTACTACTACAAGTACGATTACTGTCATATTATTTTTGGGGCGCTTAACCGAGTGCACAAATTATAAATGACTATTTACGATCATATTAATCTTATATTAGACTGTGTATTAGCCAAATAACAATTCATAAATAGGTGCTAAATATCATAAGTAATGCACATGTTTTTCATTCTTTTAAGGCTCGTGTCGCCAAGTGAGCTATTTGTAAATAAGTAGTCGTAGTTCTAATCGACGATGAGATCATTCGTACTTAGAAAAAAGATAAATATTTTAATATTATTAAAAATTAATTTATTTGAATGATTTATAAATACATTATTGTATATTTTCTGAAGTGCGTGGCTGAGTACACTAAATGAGTGTTAGTGGTTCCAATAAGCCAAGTTCGAAACAAACTAGATCACGTATTCAACAGAGAAAAAAAATATATTAAATTTATTATTATAAGCATATCTGTATACATTTTCTGATACGCGTGGCTGAGTGTATTAAGAGCCCTGTTATGTACAATTCTGATAATAAGACATTACTATTTGCCATAATATATAAATATAAATATTAAGTAGATAGATGCTACTGTCAAAATGTATATACATACATTTCTTGTCAATTTTGTATTGTTTATTCAGGTCTTTTATTTATGGCATAAAAGTAATTGTTGTGATGTTTTTTCCAGAACAGTTATGAGCGCCTGTTAAGTAATGTCTGCTAAAAACAAATGATAAAATATATCATTACAGAAATTTTTGCAAAATTGATTATATATTTACTGAAATGAAAATAATGAAATACTAAATTCATTTTTTTAAACCATTGTTGTGCAATTTTATTTGAATCCTCAACATGTATACCAAAAAAGGAAGGTACTATTATTCGTATTATACATAAATCTATTTTTAAAATTTATATAAAAAAATGTTTATAAAAAATTTACACATCGATAGCTTAAAGTATGAAGGTTGTACCTAGGTATAGTTTTGCTAGTTCTGAGTGAGATGACATCTGATAAACACCCTCGAAGGTACAGATGATTTGTCAGCGTATAAAATGAATTAGCATACTCAGAAATGATGATACATGTATTTTTTTTGTATGAGTAATTTAATGATAAAATTAATTTAATTTTTTATTTGCAGATTAAAAATTGCAGATCTTTCAACATCAAAGGTAAGAATATATTAACTTTTATTATTTTGCATATAATTTCGTCGATGGCATAAAATACGCATGTTAGATATATGTTCAGTTTTACTAGTTTTGAGTTAACTGCAACAAAAAATTTCATTACCACATTATGGTTATACTTTCATTGTTTGTAACTTACTATGTACCTACTACGTATTTTAATTGTGTACATTCCTCTGGTAATCGTGCGCTAGTGCCCTTTTTTAATTTACAAACAATTTAATTACTATTTTTGTAATTTTTACGTAAGTTTAATATGTTGAGCTCAGTTTGTTTCTCGGTTTGTTTGGAATACGAAGAACTTATTGAAGACTTCCAATAATAAAATTTGAATATTTAAAAACAAAAAGATTACTATTATACATGAAAGGCCAATTATTCGTACATACTGTATGTGCCAATAATCAATTTTTCGAACATACTGTTTGTACAAATTTATCAGGTACATCCACATTCAGGGGTGGTTTTACGAATGGGCTTTATGACCCCGCAGGGGTTAACTTTGAAAATATTCATAATTTTATAACAAAACAAGTCTGCGTATGATAACTAAACCATTAAATATAAATTTTATAAAGAAATATAATATTTTGATGGATTTTCTTTGGTTTTTATATCAGCAACTAAATGATAAGCCACTTAATTGATTGCGATAAATTCTGCCAACCCTCTTGTACTTTATTTTTAAATCTTCTTTAGTTTTAATGGTATAATTCGTGTCTTGTAAAAAATTGCTATTGTATAACAAAAATAAGCTCAACCATCTCCCACAATCATCGAAGCGCGATATGCAAATAATATATCTATTTCATTTATTTTATGAGATAAATATTGAAAATATTCATAATTTTATGACAAAAAATCTCCGTACAACAATCAAAACATTAAAATTATAAATCGTTTATATATGTTTTATAAAGAAATATAATATTTTGTTGGATTTTGTATGGTTTTTATAACAGCAACTAAATGATGAAGAGCAATTGAATCGACTAAATTTTGGTTCACCTATTACGTTATATTCTGTCATTCTTCTTGTACTTTATTTTTTAATTCTTCTTTAGTTTAATGGTATATATTCTTGTTCCTTTCATGAATTTCACGCACTTACTCAGTTGTGTTGTCCCAATTCCGATGATTGTGGGGGATGATTTAGCTTATTTTTTATTTTATATACTATAGCCATTCTATTAAAAGGCGCGAATTATATGTAGAATCGTTTTCATGCATCGAATTAAAATTGCCTGCTAAGTCCTACTTTTCGGCACATAGCTTCAAATTTGCTTTTAAAATATGAAGGGAACCTTTACTATTCATCATTGTCACAATATAATCTAATTTTCCTACTCTCATTGTCCAAATATTCCCCCAAATATAATGCTGCAATGGCGATTGAAAATCAGCACATCGAAATATGTATACCCTCTAAACATATACCCTTTATTTAACACTTTGTATATTTCTTGATAATGTTAATACAGGTTCGTTGATAATTACTATGTAGTATAAATTTAAAATAATAATTCAGGTCTAATATAAATATCAAATAAATGCTTTCTGTATTATATAAAGCTTTTGCGTTTTCTATATTTACCTAATAATTAAAATACAATGTTTATAGAAAATAATGCGGTTTAGCAATTCTTGTAAACGTTAAGTAATTTTCAACATAACTCAGTATGCAGAAATATTTTTCTCTTTGCTAATATTATTCTACCACACGGAAGCAGTAAAAATAACTACGTTAATAATCTTTTGTAAATAAACATACCTGTCACAGCTGCATTAGTTCTTTCCAAGTTTCTAAGAGAAAACGGCACTGGTCGTAGTGTCAACTCATACACATCAGTTTTCTTAGCCAGAAAAATCGCTGTGTATCTATAACGCACCACTAATTTGCACTTCACCCCTTCGCCTTCGAAGAGTTTCAACTTTACGCGCACTTTCCCATTTACTTCACCTTTCATATTACGTTTCACATTCACGGAAAACAACACAGATTTATTTTGTTGATCCTGTTCCACTTCGGAGATTATTTTTCCAGAGAAAACATATTCAGAATGTTGAATCCTATCCCGAAATTTTGCATCATCATTAATGACATCATTATCAAATGTACAAATGGGGATGTAAATGGCCGGTCTAGTAATATTTTTGGCGAAAACGCAACTTAATAAAGTTAGGACTAAGAGAGCTAGTAGATGCATATTACAGTGCAGTATTGAGAAGTCTATGTTGACAGATGCACACGTGCTGAGTAAGTTGAGTTGAAGTTGAGTTTCGAGGCGGGCAAGTGTAAGATCCCCACCAAGAGAAGAATGATTGGTTGAATGCTCGTGCCTACGCACAACCGAAATTCATCATCTGCTACTTCAATTTCGAGAATACCTGCATTCTTAATAAATTGCTCGGAATTCGAATAAAATTGCGGAAATAAAACACTCAAAACAGTAGCCCCACGTCATTTTTGAGGATTTTTTTCTGCTACCGTTTGGAAAAGTCTTTTATTTTAATATTTATACGAGTTACGATAAGAATTTCAATGCGGAAAAGTATTATTATTCGGGGCCGGCGCCGGTTGCTTTGAAGAAATTAAATAGTAGTCGCGCCGATTGCTTTAATATTCATAGAAGCTGCGGATATGTGAACCGGCTTTTTGTGCGTTAGGTTAAGTTATTAGGCTATATTATTCGAGAAATAGCCAACTCCAAACTTTTCATTTTACATTTTAACGCAAATAAAAATAATTGTGGTGCATAAAGAGAGCAATTATTGGCATTGTTTTATGGGAAGTAATTAAATTATTCGCCAATTAAATACTTCGTCAGCAAGAACTATGTAGTAAAAAAATTGCTCAATATTTGATTAGGATAAGTTTGGGTTTAGTTTTGTTAGGTTAAATTAACCCCTGTGGCGCACCCTCCACGCCAGCAATGAGTGCTCGTGAGGTGACGCATGGTAAACGCCCACACGGTACAAATATGTCATCATCATTACCGAAATCTGTGTACAAAACCGCTTGCCACACTCAGCAATGGGTAAAATGCCGTGATGATATATATATATATATATATATATATATATATATATATATATATATATATATATATATATATATATATATATTTGTCGGCAGAAAACATTTTACAGCTAACCATAACCTTAATACCTATAATTCTGACCGTTTAATTGATAGCCTTTTTATTTAGCTGGCGCCGGCTGTTGTTATGGGAACCGGCGCCGGCTGCAGACATGAGAACCGACGCCGGCTGCATATATTGGAACCGGTACCGGCTGCATATATGGGAACCGGTGCTGGCTGCAGATATGGGAACCGGTGCTGGCTGCAGATATGGGAACCGGCGCCGGCTGCAGATATGGGAACCGGCGCCGGCAACCAAGGCATTGCCTTTTTCATAATATATAAATAATTTTTTTTAAATTCCATGGCTATTGCTATTTTTGGAACAATTGTCGACATTTTCATATCTAATTTTTGCCGTTACAAGCATGCAAAATTAATTTTACTCATTGACTCAGATTGACATTTATTTGAAGCTTTTTTACCTAAAGTAATTAGGGTGGCAGGAAATTAGGAAAGTATGAAGTCTTATGTTCGGCTGTGCCGGTTACCACCCTGTATGTTGAGGGTATTTACCAGGCGTCGCCCCACGAGTTTACAAAGCTGTTATGGAGAGGGTACCATAGAGATCTTTTTTGTACATAGGTATTTGAAAATTGGAAATAATTATCTAGTCAAAATTACAGAGGAATTTTGATTAAAATTGTTCAGATTATCGAGTTTCCACTGTAATATCAACTATTGATGTTGCCATAGCTACAGACTAACTATGATGATACACATACATACGTAGTATATGTAATTTATTTATCTAGAAGTTGACATATTCTTAATGGGTATTAGACTTATTAGATGTATTTATTATTACAACGATGTCATATATGAAATATGTAAGTAATAATGCTTCAGGCATATAATAGAACAGCTATACCTAATTTAGGTAAATGGCATGATATATTTACACAAAAAAATATATGCACTACACTCTAGTGTGTCATATAGAATGAAATATGATATTTAATAGTGCGTCAATTTGCAACATGAAGAAAAACAAGTCAGTAAAGTTTCACTTTGTAACTAAATTACAACGTCCGTAATTGAGCAAGGCATATTTAATAGATCTCGCACAACTAAAAATTTCATCCGTTTCTTGGAAAACCTGTAAACTATGCCTGAAACTTTTGTTTATCATACTTTCAAATTCTACAGTAATGATGACTCTTTACTCTTTTTTCAATGTTAAAAGTGCCTATCTACTTAGAAACATTTTAACCGTAAAGCATTTGCGACAAGTCACTCGCAAATTTATGAGGGAAACAATGAGCTGTAAATAATTTTTGTATTCTTTATTTGTTTTCATGAAGGGATCACAAGTATTCATTATTTATACATTACATTAAAGAAAATTAATTAATTAAATATTTTATCTATTTCAATTCGGTATTTCATTTTTACACCTGTTATTTAATATTATTAGTTGTCAAGAAATAGTGTTGCAAAGCCTTCTACAATGACTAAAAATATATTGTTTTAATCATTTGTCATTGTATTTTTTTATTAATTTTACATTATGATTGTTTTTACTATCGTGTTTTTAATTTTCTCAAAAAATGGCAATCAGCTGATTTTTGGCTAATTATTTTCGAGAATTTGACTTTACTGCAGATTTAGACATTTTAATTTAAAATATGGGGTTTTGTGGCCTCGTGCCTGAGTGTCAGGTCGCGAATCTGGGGAACCGGGTTCGATCCTGACCGACGCCAAATATTTCCAATTTTAAATGGCACAAAATTGACCTTTGTGGTGCACTCTCCACGCCAGCAATGAGTACCCGTGAGGTGACGCCTGGTAAACGCTCGCACGGTGCAAATATTTCATCATTACCGATATCTGTGTACAAAGTAGAGGTGGGCACGGGCCGTGATTTTGTCGGGTCACGATGGGTCACGACGTGACCCGCGTGATCGTGAATATAATTTAAATTTTGCGTCGTGATTGGACGTGAGCGTGAGGCACTAAAAAATTTTCGTGCGTGATCTGGCGTGATTGAAATTTAATCGGGCGTGAGTACAAATTTTCTTCTATTTTTATTTAAAAAATTGTCAATTTCCATCTTTTACTTGACATTCTTGTTATTATTATGTCTAAATATGTCATCAACAGTATTTTTTTGCATAAAAATAGTGTTATTGTGTACCCAAAATTGTATACACAGTTGCTCCGATTTCACTAAAGATATACAAGTCTTTAAGCCAGTTTGACACGATCATAATTTTGTTTACCGGTTTCAGGATATTATTCCATTGTTTACATATACAAAAGTAGGCTGGTAACTAAGTAATAACTGTATCTGTATGGTAATATTATTACCATACTGACTTGTCAACAACGGTCTACAAAATGAAAATAAAATGAAAATATAATGCTCTTCATTAATTCATACAGATAACACTAGCCTATCGTCTATTTTATTCTAAAGTAATAAACATGAGGAATAAAGCACATAATTTGAATATTTGTCATACTGACATATGTCAAAATAATTGTTCTGTTAACCATAGCAATCTGAAAGTAGCATTAATGAGAGAATTTCAAAAAATGATATTTATCAATAATGTTTTAATTTTCTGAAACCGATAAACTATTGAACAAACCACGGATGTTATTAATCATAACAAGCCTTAGATGTCTTAAAATCCTCGCTCTACGAGCTCGGATTTCAAACTTACATCTGCGGCAGTTATGATGTGCATAACATTCCTAGGTATGTTAGTAGCTATAACAAATTTATTACCAAATTTATAATGATATTTGTGATGGAATAGGACAACCTATCTGTCCATAAACATTCGTTTCCAATGAAACCAATCTGTTACCTAACTTATTACCAATTTGTTAACAAATTTGATAACAACTTATGGGGCCTATTCTGTATCTCAGTGGTTAATTTTTAACCACTGGTTAAATGTTTTAACCAATCAAGTATGTTGACATATAACAAAAAAAGGATTTTTAGTTGTCAAATCAATAACGATTGGAAAAAAAATAACCAGTGGTTAAAAATTAACCACTGAGATGCAGAATAGGGCCCTATAACTGTGTTAAACAGGCTTAAATGTACATAGAAACAATTACGTGACACGAACGTGACCCGCCGGGCGTAATCGGGCGTGAGTGCTAAAATAAAATCGTGAGCGTGAGTGATCGTGAATCAAACATAAAAAGTCGTGCGTGATTGGTCGTGATTACATTTTTAGTTCCGTGAGCGTGCGTGATCGTGAACAAAAAGTTACTCACGCGCCCACCTCTAGTACAAAGCAAATTCGCACACCCAGCAATTTTTTTCATAATATTTAAAATAAACGAGTTATTAAAAAAGAACAGACCGATGAATTACCGTGTATATATCAATAGGATATTTCATGCTTCATTAGATTATTGTATATCTTACCGTAGTGTTAAATAGTTATTGAGAGAAACAGTATTAATAATAATTCAAATAATTAATAAATCTTTTATACTATGAAATAATTATTACTTATTAAAACACCATTTGATCCATGCCTCCAGGTACCTACGTTTTAAGTACATATTTCCTTGTCTAATAGTAAAATATTAAAATTCATTAGATGTAAATGGCAATCAGAAAAAATTCTTTGATTTAACCTGGCGCCGCCTCTGTCTACTATTATTTCATTCCACATGCAAATTTATGCTGCAAAACTTGAGTCTTACACTACTTTTAGTCGTAATATGAGTTAAATTTCTCCTTACAAATTGCCCATTAAGTTTGTTTCTTGACGCATCGTTCGGGTCTCCGGAAAAAATTCACATGGCTGGCGATGCGAAATATTTATTAACAAATGTGTAGAGAACATTGAAAAATAATTATCGTAAATATAGTTAATGTACGGCAAAAAGAAGATACATAATGAATATGGCCCGTAAAATAAAATTACATGTTTAAACAATTGCAATTTATAGTACTAATAACATGTTTTAATTGAAATTTTACAAACAGACTTTTAGGTATAAATCATATATATTATATATTGCATTTAAAGATTTACAGCCGCGTAAATTTAACACAATGTATATTTAGTGTGTGCAGAATTATATATTCTTTATATATTTCTACGAACAACAATACTTACATAAATAATAATAATAATAGTATTTTATTCTATCGACAAGTGTACATAGCATGTGTAGAATACGTCAAAAAATACAAAGGTAATAAAAAAAATTACATAAAAATTACAAAAGCCAGAATAGATTTTAGTACTGATCAGAAACCGAGAGAAAATTACCTTAGCATAAATTCATCCTTTGTATAAAATGATGTTTGTAATAAAAATGTTTTTAATAATTTTTTGATTATATTTTTACTATTTTTTGTTCTAATATTTTCGGGAAACTTAATGAAAATAGTTAGACCTTGTACTGCAATTTTATCTAAAATTATATCTTTATTTATAAAACATTTGTTTTTGTCTGGTGTTGCATGAATGAAAATGTGATTTTTTTTGAAAATGACTTTTATTGTTAAAAATAAATGTACAGATTTCAAATATATGTATATACAAGTATAACGGGTAAAATTTTATATTGTGCAAACAAATTTCTACAAGAGGTCCTGCATGAAACACCTGCGATTGTTCGTATTAGCGCTTACACATTACTTGCGGAAGACGACATCCCCCATAAACAAATACCATATCTTATGCCCATATACATAAACACTCGTAAAAATTTTAACGGTTCGTTATAATTTTTATCAAGTAAAAACAATCGCCACTGACAGAAAAATCGAAATGTAACTTGTCACTTTTGATTTCGTTTGTCAAAAATTTTAACGAGCCGTTTTGAAATTTAACGAGCGTTTATGAATATGGGCATTAATCTTTTTTCTACTTGAGCATGATATGAAACGATTAACTGTTGTTTGGTAAGAATATTAATCAAATGCCAAAATTGGTAATTAATCGAACTTAGTTTTGAGACTAGATTGTTTGTATGAAATTTACCATTTAAATTTTTATCAAAATTGTAACTCAAAAAACTTTCATTATTAGTACTGTTGATTTCAAATCCATCAATAGAAATATTTAAATCTAGATTTCTCCTGCATTGGTAGAATCGATAGCGTATTTTTTTCTAAATTCAACCATGTATTATATCCTTACATAATAAAAATATTGAAAACTATTCAAATGAAATTTTAATAAATTTGATTTTTATAGTTATTTTTTAGTAGGCTTTGTATGAAAAAAAATTGAGTTTAAATTAAAACGAAACAAATATTTGTTAATAAATTTATAAATAGTGCTTTATTTATTTTCCATCCTCAATAATTCAAATTGACAGATAGCGTCAAATTTTGTTTTTCATACTACTAAAAATTAATTTTAAAAATCAAATTTATTTAAATTTCAATTGGATTTTTTTTCTCAATATTTTTATTATGTATGAATATAAAACTAATACATGGTTGAATTCAGAAAAAAATACACTATCGAATAGGCATAAAAAATAGTATAATCCCATTTGAAAAAATATAACTTTGTGATGTAACTTGAGAAACACTGGTTTAAAAAAATATTTTCTTCTCTAATGGGATGTCTCTCTTGGTCTCCTCTAACTTTATTCTATAGTATTTTTCTGTAACTATAATAATAAAGAAAATAATGGCGGTGGTCGGTTTTGATGTTACACCTGTGTATATATATATACATATACTTTCTTTCGGCATCCTTTTTCAATTCTCCTTTGATTTTTCTTCATTTCCACGTATATACTTTGCCACTATCCTCATTTTATCTAACTTTTCCAACCTTAAAAAAGGCTTTAGACTTTAGACGATCACAGATTTACAACAATTTTTACAACTTCATATTGTAATATACCTATATACCTACTATAAGATATCGGAATTTTACATATACAAAGAAATTTGAAAGTTCCATGTTCAAAAATTTTCAACTTAGGGCATGTTCTAAATTATATCAAGCTAATTTACTTAAAATTTTAGTTACATCTAGGTATTATTTTATTCTAGATTGCATGCACTGTATTTTGTAATGTTAGCATATTTTTTTTTTTACTTTGACCAAATTTCATAACATATTCAATAAAGAAAATATGAACGCTTAAAACTCACACTACAAAAGTCAAACAGCCAGATGAAATAACAAACCAAAATAAACACAAAAAATGTATAGTATCTAAATATGTAAATGTTGGATTTTCAAAAATTTTGTCTGAACCGATGGATGTAATTGTTTTAAAAATTTATGTGTTCTATAAAAGATTAATAAAACGAAATTTCTCATTTATTATTCAAATTAGTTGTTATGGGATATCGTGGCCGCGTGCCTGAATGTCCAGTCGCGAATCTAGGGAACCGGGTTCGATCCTGACCGACTCCAATTTTAAATGGCACAAAAGTGACCCCTGTGGTGCACTCTGTACGCCAGCAATGAGGGCACGTGAGGTGACGCCTGGTAAACGCCCGCACGGTACAAATATGTCATCATCATTACCTAAATCTGTGTACAAAGCAGATTGGCACACCCAGCAATGGGTAATATGCCGTGACGATATATTTATTTATTTTTTATTGAATTAGTTTTAGAATTTAATATCAATTTATATTCTATTATTAGAATATTTTTTTGAAAATAAATTATTGAAATTCTTAGAAACAGTTTCATATAACTTTTTGATAAGGGTCAAACAAAAAAATCGCATTTATTCTCAAGGATAAATAAACCGTATCTATAAATTTAAACGTCAAAACAATATTCACTACTTCATATAACGGTATCTTAAACAAACAAGCAGATCCAGTAACACACATGCCGATCTATAAACAAATAAACGTAGTAGGTACCTTCGAGTCACACATGGCATTTCATATACAGGGTAGTGACTCGAACACCCGAACATAGAAATTTAACATGTAAAATCATGTTTTCGTAATTTCCTGCTCCCCTAATTATTTTAGGCAAAAAAGCTTCAAATAAAAGTTGTATAGAATAAAATTCTGCGTTTGTAACCTCAGAAATTAGGTATGAAAATGACGTAAATTACCCAAAAAATAGCGATATCCCGATAGCCATGGAATTGAAACTAAAATTAACAAATATGAATGGTTTATCTGTCAAGTAACGCTGCGTTAGTTTATTTTTATTACTTGTAATTTGTCTATTTACCTACTATAATTGTTATTGTTATGAGCAATATCTTGATTTTACTAAATAATTATAAAAGAATGAGATATAAATGCAATAGTATATTATGTTATTAGGAGTAGAAAGCGGTCTTTTTGTGTTGAACCCAGCTATTACGGCCGAGGCGCTAGCCGAGGCCTGGCAAACTGGGTAAAACACAAAAAAGGCGTTCTACTCCGAATGATATATACTATTTTTTCTTCAAGTGTTTCAAATAATTTTTTGACATTTTTTTGGAATTTTTTTATTTGTAGAATTTGCAATTTCAGTCAAAGCTGGCTGTGTACACTACAAAACACAAACGATGCAACTGTCAAATAACAATTTTCAATATGATCTGTGTTGCTGTGGCGACTATAGTGTGTGCACAGTAGCACAATATGCATATTATAATACGCTTGAAGAAAAAAAGTATTTATTAATTTAATGTACCTAATAAATTTTATCAGTTATTTATGCAACAAGTGTGTAAAGTAGTACTTTTCTCGCCGAGTGCGATGTTTTAGTACGAGATAAAAAAATATTATTTTACACACGTGTTGCATACAATATTTTTCCTACAACCGAAAAGTTAGTAATATTTTTCATGATACTCAGTGTGAGTGTACTGACATCATCAAATATTCTTAGTGCTCTTTCTCATAATACTGTACAAAATGTAATTTTAACATTCGAAAGAATCTCAGAGCAGAGACAGGTGGATTAATCTTGTAGAATTGTACAAATTGTACATTTAATATTATTATTAAAAATTAGATTGGGTTAGAACTCATTATGTCAGAAAAAAATGTTAATGTTCTTAAGAATTAGGTTAGCGCTTAATCTGTTAATAAAAAATAATAACTTGTTTCATTGCAGTACACAATAATATTTCTTAATAAATTTTATTACTTTCATAATTATTTACTACTTGCCTAGTGCTTGAAAAGTGACTCTTTACTAGAAGTCGGCGCAGGTCTTGAATTTTGTGGGTCACGATGGGTCACGTGGTGATCCACATGAACGTGAATATATTTCAAATTTTGAGTCGTGATCGTGATTGACCGTGAGCGCGAGGGACTAAAAATGTGTCGTGAGTGAGCAGGCGTGATTAACATATTATCGGGCGTGAGTGATACGTTGTTTCCTATTTTTTATTAGAAAAAATCTAACTTTAAGTTGCATATTTTGTTTTTCACTTTACATGCTTTATAGGGTTTGGTAGCAATTGCATATACATACATACATTATAGAAATTGTACCATACAGATGATTAAATTTAACATTGTAAATTTAATATAATTTTACAGAATATAAAATAATAATTCATTGTATATAAATAATTATATAATCACTAATAAACATTTTACAAAATATGATACTTGGAATACACATTATCTGTGTTCTAAAACGGAATCTTTTTATTTGTTTGGCAATAGTTATTTTATTACTCGTAGTTTTACATAGAAGTTGATCCACTTTTATTAGAGAATAGAGTAATATCTTAAATTTTGAAATAATTACGTGACACGAACGTGACCCATCGGGCGTTATCGGGCGTGAGTTCCAAAATAAAATCGTTAGCATGGGTGACTGTGAAGCATAAACACTCGTGCGTGATTGGTCGCGATTATATTTTTAGTTTCGTGAGCGTGCGTGATCGCCCCCCTCTACTCTTTACACACTGCTACACTGCTTAAAAATTACATCGTTTTTTGAAGTAGATAATTGAACCAAAGTAGATTTAAAAGTTGTATCACTTGCTGTCATTTGTCACAACATTACAAAAGTCAATTTTACATAAAGTGTCAGTAACTGCCCTTTACCAAATCACGGCACTATGACTTATGACATTGTATAAAAAAAGTAAATTAAATAGTGAATGTTTATTCGAATGAGGAACGTGTCATTATTATAAAGAATTATTATGGTGGAAAGAGTTATCGAAGAATACGGAATTAATTTTCCTTAAGTTAGATTGAAGTGACAATGTCTAATAAAGAATTAGAAAAAAAAAAACACTCGCTATATTTCACAAGATTTCAGCATCTCTCGGTTATGTCATGGCTATTGCTACGAATTAGCAGATATTTTGACATTTCTTTTTAAAATTTTGAAAAAACTAGAAACAATAAAAAATGCAAAACCAGTTTTGTATGCAACTTTTAACTTTGAACAACTTTGCGCTCTACAGTTTTTACCGTAAAATGAACAGAAAGTAAATAGAAATCCCATGTTAAGGGAAAGGTTACCCCTGTCCTAAAATATGACGCGAAAATTCAAATAAATTGTTCCTTTATCAAAACTATAAACATTTTAAAAAATTCAACAAACGACACGCCTACTTCCGATATTAACCAGCATTTTAAAACAAACATTATTTAAATTTATTAATATTGGACTTTGATTTTAATGACAAAACCAAAATTCAGTAGCATTTCTCGTTTTGCCATTAAAAATTAAAGTTCAATATTAACAGATTTTAATAATTTTTGTTTTAAAATGCAGGTTAATATCGGAAGAATACGTGTCGTGTGTCGAATTTTTTAAAATGTTAATAGTTCTAGTACAAGAACAATTTATTTGAATTTTCGCTTCATATTTTAGTACAGGGATAACCATTCCTCTTACATCCCTATGTTTAATCCTAACCGCTAACACCCAGTACATTATTATTCAGTAGGTATCTACTAATTGTAAGTATAAGTACACAAGGTCTGTTAGAAAAGTATCCGACCTTTGGCCAGGAAAAAAAACTGGCATACCTGGAGCGTTGGAAACCTAATCACCTTCAAAGTAGTCTCCTTGGGACTACACACACTTCTCCCAGCGGTGCCGCCATTGTTGGAAGCATTCCGAGAAAGCCTCTTTCGGAATGGAGTTTAGCTCGGCTGTCGTTGCAAACATAATGTCCTCTCTTGTCTGAAATCGCGTTCCGTTTGGGGAACAATCAAAAGTCGCAGGGGGCCATATCAGGGGAGTAAGGAGCCTGTTGAAGCACAGGAGTCTTGTTTTTCGCCAAAAAAAACTCCGGTCTCTTGCGCCGTACAGCATCACGAACGCGACGGAGGACATCCCTGTAGTACTCTTTGGTGATTGTTTGACTCTGTGGTGCGTACTCGTGGTTAAAAAAGCAGTCAGCATCATTTTGACGTTGCTGCACACTTGGCGGGACTTCTTTGGTCTTGTACCACTTCTTAATCTGTGTGATGCCCATAGTATCGTCACCGAAAGCCGTCTGGATCTTTTGAATGGTTTCCACCTGGCTGTCACCCAGTTTCAGGCAAAATTTGATGCCATAACGCTGCTCCAGTTGTTCCGTCGTTTTCCTTGCAATGAAAACCCGACGAGAGCACTACACATTACTCCATGCAAGTGCACATGGTTTAAATCCATCAGGTTTTCGCAAAAATTAAGGTCGGATACTTTTCTAACAGACCTCGTAATTATATATAATGTGGAATTGCTTTGAATTCTTTTGTGTAAGCCAAACATAGCATACTTAATAATTAAGTACTACATAAGTATAATTAAGGTACTGAGAATGAGTGAATGAGCTTTAAACAATTGAATAAATACCGTCCATATATTTTTTTGTATTTATGCATGTTTTAGATATATACATAATAGTGTTGTTAAAACAAATGAACATTGAAACTTACACATCGTTGACGACCGAAACCAATTTTTAAATAACTTTGCGTTAAATAATAATAAAAAAATACATAACTTGTAAAAATTATGAATTATGACAGTAGTAAATCAAAATAAATATTACATAATTTCAACTATTAAACTATACGGTATTGTACAGGGAAATATAAGTATATAGACAAACATATAAAGAACTTGTCGTAATGTTCCATTCCATGAATATACGACAAACTCGAGAACAATCTCTGTACGCCCGTAACAATACTTTGAATTATGTTGTATACAACGAGTAGCGAAGGATATTGAATTTCATTGTTATCGGAAAGAATTTTTATAAATATAAATGGCAGTTTTCTTCTGCATGGTATTTATATTTCATTGAACCTAAGAAAATAAAAATATTTTGTTGTATGTTGTATTTGAGTAATATACCGGGTGTCTTACTGCTATACAGAGTGTCCATAACGAGCTTAAACTATCGTTATTTTAAAAACTATGAAATATTATTTCACGAAATTTGGTATGTAGGTGTTTTCCGACATGTCCGTTTCAACTAAAATGTTTTCATAGCAGTAGCACTTCCGGTTTAACCGGAAGTAGACCCTAATTGTCTTATTTTAAATGGTGTGCTATATTTTTTATTATACCTTTGAATTCAGCAAAAAAAATTACATATGAAACAATAAAAATATTTTACTCGTGATCAGCCACTACTGGCGTAATTTAACTATTTTGATTTTTGGTCTAAAAACAGTCACTTTTTTATCACTCTATATTTCGAGAATAGAATATAATATCTATAATCTGTAAAAGTTTTTCATAAAGAAAGCTTTTCTTTGCACTAATATAAAAAATAATCGAAATTTTTTGAAAAATGTTACTTGCAAGTCAGCGTAAAGTTGAAATTCAAAAAGTTCAAAAACTCAAGTTTTTTATATGGAACACACAATGCAACTACCCTTATTTTTTAACGAAGAATTTATTTAAATAATAAAAATTGGGGTGTTTTATTTAAAAATCTTTACGTTGACTTGGAAATAACATTTTTCAAAAATTGTCAATTATTAATTTATATTAGTGTGAACAAAAGCTTTCTTTATAAAACTCTTTTTACAGATTATAGAAACTCAATTCCATTCTTAAAATATAGACTGATAAAGAAGTAACCGTTTTTAGAAAAAAAAATCAAAATAGTTAAATTACGTCGGAAGTGGTTAACCATGAGTAAAATGTTTTTCTTGTTTCATATGTAAAATTTTCTACTGAATTCAAGGGTAAAATAAAAAATATAGCATTCCATTTAAAATATGACAGTTAGGTCGGAAAACCCCTAGATACCAATTTCGAAAAATAATATTCAATAGTTTTTAAAATATCGATAGCGATATTTTTTTTTATTTTACTGTAGTTATCCACACTAATCGGCAAAAAATAACGGACCACCTTCAAAATTATCAAACATATTGGGTTGAATTTGTTGCATGAGTAAAACCGTTTGCAAATTCCTTAGTTAATTTTTTAGAGACAAAATTGATAGTTGCCATAGAAATTTTTTATTGTCTTTTGTTTTTAAGTTACAGGCTAAAACTTGTTTTTTTGTTAGTTTTTTTGCTGGTCATTGCAATAATTTTAGAGGAAAAAAATATACAATAACTAAATATGAAATTTACGCTATATTTCAAAACGCTCTTGAAACTAGTGATGTTTTGTTTATTAGTGAGACAAACAGTAAATAATCTTACTATAGTGTCACTGTGAAATATATTCTAAATTGCAGTTTTTAACTCTGAACAAATTTTGTATTTGCAACTTGTTTCTAAAGTTAATAGGCAACTACAGTAAAATAAAAAAATAACATTGTATTTCTTATACTGGGAGTTTTTTATCAGTAAACATAGGGAATGTGTTATAGTTGCCAAAATCATCAAACTGTCATCATTCAAAATGATTGTATACGATTCAAGAAAAAATAGTAATCGTAACATGATATAATTCCAATATGAGTCTACGACAAATTTCCAATTTGCTGCTATTTTTAATAAGCCACAAGTCCAGCAACTTTTAGAAAAATCTTTAATAATTATAGAACTACAGGATACCTTAATGGACAGCACAAGAAGAATATCAAAACAGTTACGGTAATTAATAATAAGAAACATAAAATCATACAGTTAAATAATCATAAGAATACCTTTGCGACCAAAAGAATTTCTGAAATTATAAATGTAGGTAGATCATTTTGAAAGATGACAGTGTGATGACTTTTACAACTATAATACATCCCATGTTCACTCATAAGAAAAACGCGTTAATACATCGCTGTCAATCATTTTAAATGTAACTATGATAATGACAAACGCCCATGTTTACTGATAAAAAAAAACTGCCGGTATAACAGATTTCAAGTACATATACCGGTATAAGGTTCTATAAAATGTAACGTTAAAATTTTTATCATGCGAGTATTAATTATTAATAAAATTAATCTTAAATTTACAATATCAAATATACAAAACTATAACGAATCTGAAACCAAAAAAAATATGTCCCTATATTGTAAATATTCAGTATATCTTCAAACTTCTCATATAATGTATATGTGACATATTCAAAACAAGTTATGGACGATATATGAGTTTACAAAATAGTGTTAGAAAATTTCATAAATATTTGTATACTTGAGGTTGCGACTTGCGATTACTCTATCATTTTAACCAGTTATTTATCTGTTCACTTGAACATAAATTACAAATAATAATAATAATAATAATAATAATAATAATAATAAAAATAACCTAGCTTGACCGATAAATTGTTAACATATGTTAATTTTTTGTTTCAATTCCATGGCCACCGGTATATTTGAGGTGATTTTTAAAATTTTCATACCTAATTTCTGAGGTTAAAAGGCATGTAAAATTTAAACCATTTATTAGGGGAGTCATTCTGAGTAAAAATTGTTATATAAAGGTACATGTTCGAAAATGTTTCGTTACAGAGTCACAGCACTTTAATGGTGCACCTCATTAGACACATTTCTGTTTATAACTCTGGTACTATTTGCACTAAAACTTTGATATTTGGTATGAGGATACTACTTATTTAAATGAATGTTTTTACTTTCTATTGTTTCTGTATCTCAACCAGAGGCTATCGTATCGCTATTTTTGAGGTGATGTTCTACATTTACATACCTACCTACAAAAATTCTCAAGTTACAAGACATGTAAAATTTTGCTATGGGTTCAGATGCAGAATTTTATGCTCTACAATTTTTATTTGAAGTATTTTTGTCTAAATTAATTTGGGGAGTGACAACACATGTATGCGTCACCACCCGGTATTTATCTTTGCAAGAAATGTATTATAAGATACTTAAATAAAATAGTGTATAATTGGCGAAAAAAATGTACCTACTGACAAGATAATTTTTTAAAATGGGTAACACACGAAAATAATTTTAAAATTTTAAATGTTTTTACATGTAAATTTATAATTATATGACTTATTTTCATCCAAGGGTCCAAAAAATAATAAATGCAGACCTGCATCGTTATCTGTAGCGTTGAAATAAAAAGAAAGCATTCCGTATGCACTGCTACGGCGCGTGCATGTGTGTGTTTGTATGTTCCCAGCATCTGAACGTTAGTAGAGCGGTGATGCACGAAATATGAAAGGTGCATTCTCCCTGCCCACGCACACTGCCCACGGATTAACAGCAGACACTGACCAACGGACACAAATGATTTTACACCCGGAAATATCACAGATTCCACAAACAACACAAATAAATTAATTAAACAGGGAAATAGATTTCGCGAAAAATAAGTAGTGCAAAATTTATCAAATGGGGAGTTTATATTTGAAAATCATTGTTAGAGAAATAACTATGAATGTAGATGATAGATGTATAGATGATAAAATTAATATTAGATGGAATTGGATTTCCAGGAACTACAAAATTTGTCAACGCAAAACATTATTTCTAAACGCGGTTGTTATCAAATAGATGTGATTTCATTAGTGATGTGGATATGAATAGTAATTTCCCATTTCGAAAATTTCACGAAAATTTTATTAAATTTCGCAAATTTTTTCAAAACCTACAAAGCTATACCTACCATAATGGGGAAGTTTAGCGTGATTGAAATTACATTTGAAATATTTTTTATCGTAAATATATGAATAATTATAACTTAAAATGTAATTGAAAGATAAAATTATGTTCCCATTTATTTACAATTAATTATTTATCATCGAACTTTTGTGAAGTCACAAGAGACTTATGCGCATGCCTAGATAGGATGGTGAGACCTGACTTTCTGAACATAGTTTGAGGATTGAGGCATTACACTACACACAATGGCCAGTTCACGTGGGTTTGTTTATGTTTTCGCGGAGTGAGGTTACGAGTTTTTAGTTCGGAGTATAGAATTATACTTATTTTCAAAACTATTATACAATACTTAATTTTTAATATTCTGTTGTACAGGGTGTCTCATTTCCGATGTTTTTTTAAGGTATCTCGGGTAATATTAATGATAGAGCAAAACCGTTTGCACATTGCAGGGTCAACTTTTCGAGAAAAGTTTAATAGTCACCACAGGAATTTGCAATCTTCTTTTGTTTCTGAGCTACAGGCAAAAACTAGTTTTTCGCTCATTTTGAAAATATATCATCATCTTATTTATTATGATAGAGAAAAAATATTTTTACAAAAATTTTACCGTTTTTTAAATGGAATAAAATGGCGTAATTGGATTTTTTTAAAACTTAATTATTCTGGAGATATAACACAAACTTATGATTTTTTAAATGAGAACCTATGTTGAAAACAGTCTCGTCTTTTTGCTTATTTTATAAGCTTTTCAATGATATATAATAAGTCTACATTCTTTTGTTTTAAACATTAATAATAGACGAATTATTAATTTATTGAGGTGAAAATATTGAAAATTATTAAGAAAGAAATGAAAAAATTTATTACAAATCATTATTTGTTTATTTTGATTCAATATCTATTAATTTTGTTTTAAAAATTATTCTTAACCAATTATTTTCGGGATAGTTAAATTACTAGTTATCGACGTTGCAGTTGGCTCTGACACAATCCGAAAAAGATGGTTTAATATGCTTTTGAAGTAAGTTAATTGAAAAAATGAGTAAAACTTAAACAAATACTATTAGAAATATGCAAATGATGATCTGTAATAGATTTTTTCATTTGTTTCTTAATAATTTCCATAATTTTCACCATAATAAATTAAGAAAAACAACAGAACTATAATAATCACAACACAAGTGTCACTTCTTATAAACGTCAAAACATATGAATGCCATTTTTAAAACTTCATGTTGCCATACGTTCTCCGTGAACTTCTGTGACGTCATTATTTTAGAAAATTTCATTTTTTGACATATCTAGGCATATTTGAGTGAAATACTATATAGAATATCACTGTTGAAGACAATCTAAATAAAATAATAAAACAAAAATATACTAAACTTCCCCATTTTGTCAATTAATTTGCTTTTCTTTTTATAACAAACTTTTTTATTCTCTATCTACAGCTTGTATACAATTTATCGCCGTTTATTCTCCAACCGAACTTATCGAGCCGTAGTGTTTTACCACTCCAATACTTCTGGTTGGATTTCAACCATTGCTACATTTATTTCAGATTGTATAAGACGCCAACTTATAGCATCTGAGTGTGATAAATACAAGTAGCTGTAGATATTTATTTTTTACGACAAATCACACATTGTCGATCGACGAGAATCGAATGCACGGAACATGTTGCTTCTTCATGGCAGACAAAGGGCCAGGCAGAATTTTTATCAATTAGCACTAGAATCTAATGCGTATCACTATTTTTAGAGCAGAGTGGACCTTATAACAATTCTTTTCTTCCTAATCAAATCTATATTTTGTCAGTGCCGCTTATCAGAATAAAATATGATACACTGTCCACTGTAATAAGCTAAAGCTACGTAATAAGAATAATAATTTCACTCACTGTGACGGTTTACAACTTAGTCGAGAGAAGAAGCCATTTTTTATATTAAAAATATTATGAATTGAAGAGCTTTTAGCAAAAACAACTTTAGCCCATTGTTTTGAACTTGAGATAATCTTTCTAAACTTTCTAACTTCCTTACTGTTAAGGATTTTTGTAACTTAATTTAACTCAGGTTCATGTTTAAATATTAGATATTATCTACTGGATATTAAATTAAGTACTTAATAGAAAAACAAATTTTGACGAGCAATTACATTTTTATAGGACGTTTTTTAAGAAACGCTCAAACTTTAATATGTAACAACTTGTTACTAAGATACTTTTTACGAGGTACAATTTTACCAAACTGTTGGGCATCGTTAAAAGTAGATGTTGCTGTATATAACACTTATTTGTAATATTTTGACTATGATTGTTTTTGCCAAGAGCTCCTCAATTGTTATGACTAGCATATGAAAGTTGACATTTAAATTATATAGTAGATGTGGTTTCTTTTCAAAACCTAGAGAATAGAATTGTGCGAAATATTCAGGTAAAAGGATTTTTGCATGAATCCATTTAAACACTGGACTAACAAAACAGGGGTACATTTAAAATATTTTTCGTTTATTTTGATTATAACAAAATATTTTGACCTTTAAACTATTTAGTGTGGCTATTTTATTAAATAGGATTATTTTTAATTTCCTCTAACAGAAATTCCGACTCGAGGGTTGTTTACACCTGAAACAAACGAACCAGAATTTTCGGTATTAAATTTTTTAATTATATCGCTAAATCCTGTTGCTAAATCCTGTTGCTAAAGTCATTGTAAATACCTCCTAGTATGCCAGTAGTATTGAATACAATTCTAATATTCTCTAACGGAATACATAAGGGTCAGTTTTATTTCAAATCAAATAGAGGGAAAAGTTTTCAAAAGAAACCCCAGCTATTAAATAATTTAAACGTGAACTTTCATTCGCTAGTGATATTATGCCTTGGTTACTTGTTTGCATTTGTTTTGTAACTAGTTATTTATGTTTTTACCCAGAAGATGGCACAGGTACCTATATGCTGCCGAAACATTGGTTTGGACTAATATAAACAGAACTTAAAATAAAAGATTGTTATATTTTAATAAACTACATAAGTTACATATAAAAAATATGAAGTGTAAATTTTGTTTTCTACGGTCTACCAAATTTTCTTATTCTCAATGACTGACAGCACTAACAACTGATTAAGGATGATTAGCAAGCAGTTGACTAGCAGTGTTTTATCTCTGTCAGTCGTTTATATACAGGGCCGCTCCGTGGGTATATTTGTGCAAAGTTATATTTTAGTGCCCCCCCCCTAATGATGTAAAATTTCCAAATTACCGCACGCTTTAAAGTTTAAACTATACATTTTATTCTTCAAAAATGCTAGATTTAATATATTGATGAAATTGTCTTAGATTCATTCTTGTAATCAATAGGTTATAAACAAAATCCTTTGTTGTAATCAATAATTTTACAGTTGATTTGCAATATAACAATGAGTGAAAATTATTCGTAGGACAGGATATTTCTTTTACTTTTTAATTTTTAATAATAAATAAGAGAAATTTAATATCGGTAGAAAATAAAAATAAAATTATTTCACTAAGATTTTAGAAGTGTATGTAAATCATAAAGCATTTGATGTTTCACAAAATGCTAGTAGGTATTTAAATATTGGATTCATTGTAGGATTCATTTTTGTAAGCAATATTATTGAACTATAATCAATATATTGTTTGTTGTAATCAATATTTTCACAGTTATTTCAATGTAACAATCAAAAATATTTTATTTGTATTGTTTTTTTTTTTCTTATTCTTCATGTATTATTTTATCGAACGTATTTGTACTGTCTTTCTTTCATACGAAATATATATATATATATAACAATGATAGAAAAATAACGAACCGATTGGTACGATAATTATTTTACTTACTTACTTAACTAGAGTTCTAATGCAGACAAATTAATAAATATATTTTTCTCTTCTATCACGTTAATTTATTGTATACTAATTTTGTCTTTGTGAATAAGAGCATTCGTGCGGGGCACAACCTGCCCACCCGCACGAAGCAACCCTGTTTATAGATTATTTTAGAGAAAAATACTTAAAATAAAAGATGCTTACAATTCCTTTTCTATAACTGTTTTGAAAAAGTGACATCTGCTTTTGACATAGAGCCACAAATTTAAAGACATTAATCAACAATTTTATGAAGAATTTCTCTACCATATGCTACTTTACTACATTTTGCTTAACTGTTATTAAAATATATGTCATTAAACACTTATAAAATCTCACAACAATTAATCTTGTGTGTGTAATTGCGTTCTCGCAATCCGAAATCGGTGTTTGTTGTCTGGTTTATAACCGTGTCGGATGAAGCCGGCGCCATTTCGCCCACCTGGACCTGTCACACGGCTAGCTTACTAACCGCAAAGGCCATGCCACTATCAGGCATCGATGCCAATGCGGATATCAACAATACCAACCATTCAACACAAGAAACGGACTTCACTCGAGATGGGATTATGTGCTTTGTGGGTGACATCTTAACTGAAGTATAGTTCGGGTCATATAGAAATTGGAAAGATCCATTTTCGTTTGCTTCACCCTTTTTTACTTGAAGGGTCAATAGCATGCAATGTACATGTACACCCTGTTTAGAGGTATAACGGACTGACTTTTAGGTACAGTTTATAGCATGTTATTACCAAAGGATTTAAGTCGGTGGAAGTATGGCAATAACAGACATCTTTTCTAATATTTTTATGCAAATATACTGGTAATGGGGTCTCGTGGCCCCGTGCCTGAGTGTCTGGTCGGAAATATGGGGAACCGGGTTCGATCCCGACCGAAGACAAATACTTCGAATTTTAAATGGCACAAAAATTTACCCCTGTGGTGCACTCTCCACACCAGCGATGAGTGCTTGTGAGGTGACGCCTGGTAAACGCCCGTACGGTACAAATATGTCGTCATTATTACCGATATCTGCGTACAAAGCAGATAGGCACACCCAGCAATGGGTAATATGTCGTGATGATATATTTATTTATTTATTTAATTAATGGTTATTACAGAAAAAATTAAAAATATACATAAAAAATAAAACACTTATGGACCAAAATACAGGATGAACACTAGAAACTGTGACATAGGCGTTTAATATAAGAAAACAGTATTCCCAAATATTATCTGTTCCATAAAATGGTATGATTTAAAAATAGAGATTTAGAAAATAAAATTCTGAATTTTAAAGACGTGGTAAAAAAGATTGATAATGCGTTATTTCAAGAAATGAGTATTGACAAACTGTCAGCTAGCTATTTTTGACAACACTTGGACCTCGGGTTTGTATTTTTAATTGTATAAAAACTAATTTCTTATATTTTTAGCTCCAGCTTGATTTAGGGCGATACAAAATAACATACATGTAAATTGAATGAAACTTTAATAAATAACTCTTTTGTTCGTAGATATTGATTAGACACAGCAATATTAATTTTACCTTGTCTGCTACAAGAACATCCAAGGAAACTGAATGATTATTCCTCCAAGACCTACAAAAATTGGAGCAATAGCCAGTGAGCGTGAACTTTTTTTGAATACACACTTTATTTAATTAATAAATACATAATCAAGGCATATTACCTATTGCTGGGTGTGCCAATTTGCTTTGTGCACAGATATCGTAAAGGATGATAACATATTCGTATCGTGTGAGCGCTTAGGCATCACCTCAAAGATAAAACATATTACATAACTTCCAATATAATTCATTTTATTATTATGTATTTTTGTTTGTAAAAAAAAATATTATTATATATAATTTACTATTTTCCCTGAATCCTAATATAATATACTTTTAAAGGTATTTGCAATGTCCCTATGTAGTTTCGTATAAATCAATATAAAGCATTTTTAACAATCATATAGACATTTACAGGTAACTTCTGTTACGGAGATTCCAAATCACTTTTAAGTATCTGCATCCCACTATATGAAGGGTCACTTCATGTCTACCTGGGAGCGAGACAGGTTCTCCTACCCTACCCTAACAGAAATTGGTGCATCGACCATTTAAAAAGGAAGAGTTGTTCTACCTTGGGGTTGCATATAGTTTCAACCCAAAAAGGTAACTGCGGCTACGTCAAAACTTTACAGTGTATGTTGCGGTGTCTAGTGTTTATCCTGTACATATAAAACTACTTAATTACATGTCATATGAAAATTTCGTGTTAGCCATGGAATTAAAACAGATAGTTAAACAAATGTATGATTCTATGTTTGTCAGATTCTGTCAAATTCGGTACGTATATGAAACCGCAATAATCAAAGAGTTGTAAAATGAGAGCATTTATAAAGCCAAGTTTCACACAATACTAAGATCATTTCTAAATTGTTAAAGATGTCTTAATTTAATTCGTGCAGCAATCAACTTTTTATTCAGATGGTCTTTAAATAATAAGTTTTTATCTATATGGAGACCCAAAATATTGACAGAACTACTACGATTTAAACTTGAGTCATCTAATAATAAATGAGTAATGAAATCCTATTTCCCAATTACAGGAAATGATAATTTAGCAGCATTTATTTTAAATCCATTGTCTTTTACCCAAGTGGATAGTTTTTTAGATGGCTGTTAACAAGTTGAAGTTGTTTACTAATTATTACTAAATTGACACGTGACAGTTTTATGACTTTGACAACTCCCTATGTCCAGTTTAAAGAAAAACGCGATAATGCATTGCTGTCAATAGTGTCAATCGTTTTAAATGTAACTATGGTAATGACATACGCCCATGTCCACTAATAAAAAAAACTCTCTATATTTATATTGATTTTTTTGTCTATTAATTTTTAATTTTCAAAATTTTCATATCTTATATCTGCATTTACAAAACATGAAATGAAGTCTGTTTACTGATTTATATGCAGAATTATATGCTCTACAACTCTTATTTGATTTTATGGCAGCAACGCGTAAGGAAAGACAGTTTTCCCTCGCCACCACAGACGTTACTTTTGTCTGGAAAATAATTTGGTATAATATTGGTTTAATAAATGTTCTAAATGAAATATTGTAAAATTCAAATCCCTTATAAGCTTCATAAAAAAAATGCATAAACCAGTTCCTATAAGTTGATGCACACTCCACGACTCCACCTTAAAACTTTCATCAATTGATACTCATAATTAAAGTATTTCTATATCTATTTCAACTTAACTATATGTAGTGTGTATGTGTATATCAGCCCATCAGCCGTACAGAGCCCTTGTAGTTCGCTTTCCCTTTGGCAAGACTGCCAGCACAGTACCATACAACTCACGTGTGAACGCAGAGCTGTGTAAAGCTGCGACGAGCGACGCTTACCGACGCCCAACACACCGACACCGACGCTCAGCAAGCGACGCTTAACCGACGCCTAACCGCCTGTCACAAGGGGAGTGCTACATGTCGCTCAAGGCAACAAGAATGTAAATATACGAGAAACTAAATTCGAAACAGTTACACACAAGTAAATAATTATTAATTAAAATATAATATGGGGGAGTCCAAAAGAAGTTAATTATTTCGCGAATAAAGATGATCCTTTCATAATAAAATTTAAAATTACCCCTAATCTTAAAATTAGGTGAAAATAATAGTTATTTATGCTACAAAACAGGTAAATAGTATTTACCAGTCTCCAATTTAATTTCCAGCCCTCGTGTCGTTCGAGTAGCAAATATGTCTTCGACTCGATAAAGATATTTGCCTTTTTAGTTACATATAAGGTTTTTTTTTACCTGTTCCTTTTTATTGTCAAAAATGGCAAGGAATGCCGTTTAAAATTGATACATTGAAACAAAATACTTAGTATTCCATAGCAATTTAAGACGATAAACGCAGTCATATGACACGACAACTTTAAATATTTATGAAATGGGACAATTTGGAAGAACTTAAATTCAAAATCATAAATGAGCAAATAATTCACTCAAATTAAAAATATCAAATTGTTGGTACTTCACAAAATAGGGACGTGAGGAAGCTGTTTAGGGATGTGAGGAAGCTATTTACGACCCGTCGTCGATAGAAACCAATAGCGAATGAAATTTGACTTTTAGATTATTTAATAGATGTGGTTTCTTTTGATAACATTTCCCTATATTTGATTTGAAAGGAAACTGACCCTTATGTATTCCGTTACAGAAGATTAGAATTGTACTCAATACCGGGAGACATTAATGACCTTAGCAACATGATTCGGGGATGTATTTAAAAAATTTAATACCGCAAATTTTAGTTCGTTCGTCTCAGGTGTAAGCAATCCTCGAGTCGGAATCACTATTAGAGGAAATTAAAAATAATCATATTCCATGTAATTGGCATACTAAATAGTTTAAAGATCAAAATATTTTGTTATAATCAACATAAACGAAAAATGTTTAAAATATTTTTGAACAGATTTTTGACATATTGACAGAACAATACACGCCTATAAATTTCACACAACTATTAATACTTATTACCGCGGAATAAAATATTGTGAACTACTCAGGTCACGTGACTATCAGTTGGTTTTGATCACTCTGTATAAGTTGACAAGTGCAATTAATTCTTGCAATTTTAGTTGAAGAAACCTAAGTTGCTTCTACCAAGGTTGCCATTTTCCATCAACCAATGTTAACTAATGTAATTTCGCCTGAATACTAATTTCTATTTCCCTTCTCTTAATACGGTTTCACATAAAATTTTACTTTAAATATGTATAATATATAATTCCGTTCAACAATAATACACTTTACCATTCTTTCCTTCCACTTCTTAAATGTTCCTAACCAATCTTTTGTTGGAATGCTTTAAAAATAACCACGAAATGCACTGTTACAGCATCAAACCTTCTGCCCCATAATTTTTGACAAACTCAAGTAACACTGACCCATGTTCGACCAAAAAGTGACGTAGATTATAGGTTGAAATTGCGTCACATGCAGCCGTCTAATTTGAGGTGTATGCGATGGCACTGCGACGTTGATTTTTCATCTGAAATAGGACTATTTAGACGTCTAATTTGACGGCTATGCAACGCCACTGTGACGATTGTTTTTGGTCTGAAATAGAACTATTTTGACGTCAGATTTGTGGTCGCTATTACGTTCATGTAACGATTTTATGTAGTCATAATTAAATCTATTTGAGCCTTTGTCATACATCTAATTTGACGTCTTTACGATGTTTATTATTGTTTTATTTTTAATATTAATGAAAATTCATATTCAAATTTTAAATTTATTTAATTTGACAACTTATAATTTATTATGCACGAAGGTATATTCGTACATTATTTTTATTTAAATATCAATTCTATGTAAAAATATAAAACAATATATATTGTTTATTATAATGATATATATATATATATATATATATATATATATATATATATATATATATATATATGTGTGTGTGTGTGTGTGTGTGTATGTAGGTATGTATAATAAATATTTTTATTTATGTATCGTCATTACCATAATCTACGAATAGAACCAAATAAATTTGCTAATTGGCATACACAGAAATGGCTAAGCTGTGGTGACATTTATATTTTATTTATTTGAAACATATTAGATGTGTACATATTTAATTGTAAATGCGAAACATAAAAAAATACTCGAAAAAATATATTTGTTATATATATTTTGGTATAAAAAAGAGACATTTGAATTTCAACCTATAGGTTTTGTTTAAAGTCTATAGACTGTGCTTTAAAAAATTTTTTTAAGGAATGTTAATACAAAAGCGAATGTAGTATTTGGAAAAATGGGAAAACGGAAAGAGAGAAGTGCCTGCAGTTACCAGACGACGTAAACAGTCACATTTTCTGTAACTATACGAAATCAGTATAGTAAAGTGATTGATAAATCCTGTTGAGCTATGACAGTTGTCGAAGATTTTAAATAATTCTAATATTTATATACCGGGTGTCTACTATTTATGAATCTTAACAAATACAATGGTCAAATTTTCATTGCTGTAATTTCTGTCCTATGAATTGTAGAATACAAGTATAAATACGAAAACTCTTTATAATTAAAAACTGCATCTAATAAGTCCAAAATTATTGTTTACATGCGTTTTATTCGAGAGATAGAGATGCAAAATAAAAGTTGTAATCTTTAGCTACTTATAAAAATATGCTAAATGTATCTTTGATGCCTTATAATAGTAGGTATATTAAAAAACAACTTTGGAAAACGAGCCGCTTTGCGGTGATTTTTACAAAGGACGAGTACGACCACAATCCATATTAAACATATTTATATACTACTTTTTCTATTCCGGTAATTTTATAATTCTATAGATTTTTAATAAATGCACTTGTAAAATTAATTACGTTGATAGCACATCCCGCTAACAAATTGAACTTCACAGATGAAAATTCTTTGTTGACTGACAGCAATTTGATGTTGATATGTCATTTATGTATCAGTTTTAAAAGCAGTCAGTCATACCACCTCTAGAAAAGCTCCAAAAACAGTACGTTTATAGATCTTCATAACAAGTTTTCAATGCGTTTATAGACTCACAAAGACACCGACATAGAAAAACAATTTAATGAAAAAGCATTAATAAAACTCGGTATATATTGAGAGAGGGAGGGGGGTGCAATAATGAATTTTGGCCTAGGGCGTAAAGAAATGATAATCCGGGCCTGGTCATATGCAGTCGTCTAATTGACGTGTATGCGACGGTGATTTTTGGTCTCAAATAGGACTATTTAGACGTCTAATCTGGCATCTATGCGACGTCATTGTGGCGATTGTTTTTGGTCGGAAATAAGACTTTTTAGACGTCAGATTTGTGATCGCTATGACGTCGGCGTGACGACTTTAGGTCATATGTCACATGTCTAATTTTTCATCTTCACGACGATTATTTTTAATATTATTAAAAATTCATATTCTAATTTTAAATTTATTTATTTTGTCAACTTATAATTTATACGAAGGTATATATTATTTTTATTTAAATATCAATTCTTTATGCAAAAATATAGAACAATAAACAATATATTGTTTATTATAATTTTATTATAATTTTTTAAATATATGTATAATATATTTTTTTATTTATGTATCGGCATTATGTACGAGTAGAAGTAAATTAATATTTGTCAAACGGCACACCCAGAAATGGGGTAAGCCGTGGTATAATTTATTTATTTAAAAAAATTAAAACAATTATGTATATCTGTTATATATATATATATATATATATATATATATATATATATATATATATATATATATATATATATATATATATATATATATATATATATACATATACAGGGTGTTTCTCGGATACGGAACACTCCAATTATTTTCTTTATTATACAAAATAGAAGAAAATCATTCAAATAAAAGTTGTAGTAGATGAAGGGGTACATTCACTCATTGAATAAAAAAAATTAAACAGTGGTTCTCAAACAAAAACAGAAAGTTATATTTTTTTAAATGGGATGTTGTATACTTTTTAAGCTCATTCCATAGACTATGTATGGAAAACAAAAATATCAATTTGAATTATTTAGTGCATAATTCTCATTCTTGTTATTTATAAAGTTATTAACAAATATTTATGTTTCGTTTTAATTTAATCTCAGTTTTTTTTTCATTCATAGCCTACTGAAAAATAACGATAAAAATAATTTTTTACATGATATAGCAATATTTTTTTTTTGACGCTTTCGGGAAATATGTATGTATGGACGTACCCTGTCCAATTTTTGACAACACATCTGCAAAGAGAAGGCAGAGAGTACGCCATTTTATAATTTGTAGACAAAAATAATGAAAAACATATCAAGAAAATTATGATTTACCAGTAAATTTGCCTGTAAGGAACATAAATGTACACTATTATTCACGAAAGATGACTATTCAACCTTATTTGTTCGAAGAAAGAACACACATCCCTTTGCAGCAGTAGCTTAGCAATATTTTGTATTAGAAAGAGAGAGATTATTTGACCTATGTCTATTTCATTTATGTGATGTGATAGATATACGTAAATAGTGGCATTACTTTCTAACACACTATAAATAATAATGACATATGTCGTACAATTACAGATACCTAATTATATACTGCACTGCCATCTGTGCTAATATTTACCCAGTGGCGTTCACGTTAAAGTCAAATTATTATTCCTTGGTTTATAAGTTCGGTCCATGTTTTTGTATTTTGGAAAAACATAAGTGAAGAATATAAATCTTTCAGAAAGGCATTATTTAGAAAGAAACATAGTTTTCAAATGAATTACTCTTATTTTTTCAGTTAAAATGTGTCCATAAATATTTCATGTTACACGCCTATGCAAATGAAATGCAATGAAGTTATCTGCAAGTAATATTATATCAGATGGCTCACAGATTACCTTGAATAGTCATCTTTCGTGAATAATAGTTTAGATATTCTTCAAAAATATGTTACAAACCAAAATAATTTTAAGAAAATGGCAAGAAACATATAAAATTCATTCTCTGTACATATGTAGTTTTTATTTTATTTTAGAGATACATTAACGCCAACAATTTCACAACAAAAATATCGATTACTTGTAAATATATCAAAGAAAAAAAAGTTTTAATTACCAATTACCACGGGAAAACACTGAAAATAAAATTCTATAATACGAACATTGAAAATTAATTTTTTATGCTTAATATTTTAATGTAGGTATTTTATTTGCTTTATTTAATATTTTTTAATTAATTTTTTGTATTATACGTACAGTATAAATAAAACTTTTTCCTACCATCATTTATGTTAATACCATAACGTGGAAACCGTATTAGAATGACGTCTAAACAATGCCTAAAAATGACGTTAAAACACTGTCTTAAAATGTTATCTAAACAACCTCTAAAAATGACGTGGAAACAACGTCTTACAATGACGTCTAAACAAGTCTTATAATGACGTCTAAACAACGTATTAAAATGACGTCTAAACCACGTCTGAAATTGACGTCGCACAGCTCCACGCTGAGACGTCTTCAGGACGACTATATGACGTAAATTAGGACGTCACAGTGACGTCGATTTTAGGTCATTTGTGTTACTTGGGACGTGATTAGTTTTTGTTTTACTCGAAATTGATTTACAAATGTTTTGCAAATTTCCCCACAAATGATTAACATTGGTTAAAGGTTGATCTAGTTATGATGGCTTATTGTTTCCATTTCATCGCGCCAAAGTTTCGACAGGGTTTAAATGAAGCAAACATAAACAGAGACAAAATAAGATAATTTTGTTTTGTATTTTATAACTTTTATTTCGAATTACATGAGGGAAACAATTTAAGTACATACGATGATTTTTATTTAAATTTTTGGACGATACTATAATATAATTAAACTAATCTGTGAACATTATAAAAAGCAAGAGATATATCCCTGTTTATATTATATTGTAATATAGGAATACAATACAATGTTTGGGTTTAAATTTGTACGTTCTCGTATGTCAGGTGTGAATAGAACGGGAGTTCCCGTTATAATTACAAATAATTAGGTCGAAATCTGCGATACATAGAATAATTTCACAATATTATGTATCATATCGCTATTATCTCATAAACGGGTAATAATAATAATCCATTATCAATGGGTAGTATTTATCAAAACGTGATTTAGATACCTAACACCTGCATTATATACAAATTTATACATACGTATTGTACTATATATTGAAATACAAATATATTACCACGCATTAATAATAACAATACACAATAAACATAATATTTGAAATACAGGTGTTCCAAATAACATTTGCATACATTGGTATCTCGGGAACTATGAGAGATATACGATGTCGATTAACTTATCCAAAAGATTTCTCATTAGAAACCCATTTAATATTGTATTATTAGTACTATTTTATTGAGTATATTAGTATAGGAATTACATATACGGGATACAAAATTTTATAACTCAAATATCCTCTTATTTACATTCATAATTCATGTGTTAAGTAATGGGAACCGTTTGCAGTGAGAAGCGCCTATGGAAAATGTGTGGGCTTCTGTACATATTTTATTAGTAGGTTCTTCAGAACTAGTTAATTGCAATGAGTAAAGTGACTTTACTGACGTGTACGTGTACAGCAAAAGAAATAAATACTTGAAGGTCTTAATGTAAAGTACATATTTGACCTACATTTCTTTAGAAAATAAATAATACACAATCTATAATAGTAAGAGCCATGTCTAAAAGTACACAATAAAAAATAATTATTTAGTAAATATGAGGGTCGCTGTGGAATTGAGAATAAATATTAAGAAAATCAGTTAGGCCGAGCAAATAAAATTTGTTTGTTCTATAATGTTAAACAGTTGTTTTTAACTGTCATTTGAAATTAAGTTGCGAAAGTTAGTCAGAACTCAGTTCTCCACCGTAGCAACAAAGTAGAACATGGGTTATCTATATTAAAACTATACCTTAAAATTCTCACTACTTTCAAGCCGACTACTATCACATTTTTGAAATACGGAATTCATTTTCAACTACAATAATAATAATAATAATAATAATTTATTTAAACTGCAAATATACAGGATATACCCAATTACATAGTTACAGTAACATTGAATTTAAAAATTGATTTTTTAAGTTCGTTTTACTACAGTAAAAGATATCAATATTAACATCGGAAACACAGATTTTATTTAGTAATTTTAGACACCTAAATAATGGCGAGCTTGATTCTTTTAGTTCAAAAACGACAAACCTTGGTCTTAGTTTTATGTTAGGTACATGTAACGGTAACAAAGATAATAAGTCTGGTACATCAAGAATATGAATTATGTTCCATACGAAAATTACCATCAAAAGTTCTCGCCTACTCTGTAGTGTATGTACATTAAAAAAAATACATTGTGTTATGAAAGAAATATACATTGGTGATGTGACAAGGCGAGGGTAAACGCAATAACAGACAAATAACTTTTTATAAACTTTTCTAAATTATAGTTTCAATATTCATATTTTAACTCTGTTTATCTGTTTAAGTTATAAATGTCAAAATTCAGTTTAGAAATTCGTATTGTATTATGATAGTCACGACATTTATTTGTTGATCTTAGGTTTTAGAAATTATTATGTATACGTGCCCTAGCCTATGCACCCCGTTCCCCTAAGATAATCCTATCCTGGAGATAGCGTTTTTGTTTTAAGTCAGTCGGTATTAGTTAGCCATGGGATAAACATGGGATAGTTGAATTTAGATACTCGAGAGAGTAACATGTAATAGTCGGTTTTAGATACTCGTAAGAGTGAACATGTAAGAGCTTGAGTTTTGGGGCGACGCTCGCCCGCTATGTTACAGAATGTAACAGTTTTGTTAGTTATGTTAGGCTTAGTGTTAATTAATAATAATGTAACCGTGTAAATATAAAAGTATTAGTTATTAAATCAACAAGTTGTGTTCATGTCCGTAGTGTTCATTAGTGTAAAGTGTAAAAAGTGAAGTGTCTGTGTGGTCTTCCTTCTCACAAGCCGTGGACGCCAGCCATCAAAGCGTCCTCCAGTCAGTAAGCGTATCATCGTTGGGAATCATCATCCTTAGTATCATCATTATCAGTCAGCTTCAAAGACCCCCTCGTGTTACAGTGATGCACTGTAGGCTTTATAATACACATATCTCTGAAAAATTTTCTGAACTTTTTCAATTCTATCTGAACTGGAGCATGTATCGGGATTCCATATTACACAGCCATATTCTAATACAGATCTTACTCAAGTATAAAATAATATTAGTAGGGTATCAGTACTGAAATTTTTACCAATTCTCATTACAAAGTTCATTGTTCTCATAGATTTAGCTATAACGTTCTCATAGTGTAGATTAAATCTGAAATTACTTTGAAACGTAATGCCTAAATCTTTGATTACTGTCACTCTTTCAAGTTTATCATTACAAATATAAAAATTATATTTATAAATAAATAGTTTTTTTGAAAAAGTGATAATTTTACATTTTTTTACATTGAAATTTAGTCTGTTATTTGCACACCAAGTTTCATTTTTGTGGATGTCATTTTGCAGTAGTATTGAGTCATCAATGCTACAAATTTCTTTAAATAATTTTAAGTCATCAGCATATAGTAAGCATATGGCGTTACACAATACTTGAGGTAGATCATTTATGAATAATGTAAACAATAAAGGTCCTAAAAGAGAGCCTTGTGGCACTTCTGAAGATGGCATGATCATTTTAGATTTAGCGTTATTATAGTTTACATACTGCTTTCTACGGCATAAAAATGGATGGAAAAATAGTAACAAATTATTTTGTACTCCATACAATTCCAATTTACATAATAATAACTTATGTGAGACTGTGTCAAATGCTTTACTTAGGTCTGTATATATCGCATCTAATTGATTTCCATTATCTATGGCACCTGATATTTCACTAGACATAACACATAAATTAGTTATAGTAGATCTATGTTTTATAAATCCGTGTTGTTCCAGAGCAAGCTCATTTTTAACATGATTATATGGTTTACAATATATAATATTTTCAAAAATCTTTGATATAACAGATAATATTACTATTGGTCTATAATTTTCAATATTATTCGGGTTTCCAGATTTAAAAATAGGACAAACTCTGCCTAGCTTTAAGTCTTCTGGAAATATATTATTCTCTAAGGAAGTATTAAAAATCGAGGTTAGTGGTTTACTTAACAGATCACTACAGCCTTTAATAATAAAGCTTGGGATTTGATCCGGGCCAGCGGAAGATTTAGCGGCAATAGTTTTAATTGCATTTTACTGTATCTTCTTCAGTAATGCGAGAAATATTAAGCAAATCTAAATTGAAATTTACTGGATTATGTAAATGAATGCAGACAGTAACGAAACAACGAAAGTAAACCAAATAGCACTTTTATATGAAAATGAAAGATATGTTGAACGATATAGGCTACCAGTGGTAATCAAAACTTGGACTATAATATGAAAATTGATGATGCGTCGCTGCGAGCAGCCGCGTTAAACTGTTGCTCCTATCACAGTCAGTGCAGTGAATCTTTTGATTTTATTTTTTCTCTTTTTTTGATTTAATTCATTTAAAAATGAGTAGTGCCACTCGTTGCTGCTCTAGTTTTAAAAGTGCCAAGTGATGATACTTTTATTGGAAAGCTAGTCTCCAAAGTGTTTGAGTAAGTTGACCAAAAACTTGAGGAACAGAAAAGTTCTACGAGGTCATCATTAAAGATATCTTGGTTGAGAATAGTATTTTTTATAAAAAAAAATTATCGCCTTGAACAATATTAAAGGCATAAATGTCTACGTATATATGGTGTACCAGAAGAGGCAGATATTGACGTCGAAATTAAGGTTAGTGATATATTTCATGGAAAATTATCTCTCGATGTCCCATTGACGACAACTGATAGATGTCAGTGTTGGAAAAATTAAATCAAACTCGAGTGCTTGACCCAAACTGCGTCCCATTATAGCGAAGTTTACGTCGTATAAACCTCGCGATACCGTAATTAAATCCAGGTCAAAATTAAAAGATTCAACTGTTTCACTAAAGGAAGATCTCATTTAGAAACGTCTCAAAAATGACTTTTTTAAAATTTATGGTTATAAAAATGTGTGTTCAAGGGATGGCGAAATTTATTATAAATCTAACAAAGTGAATATAGTGGACCTTAATAGTCTAAATCTTAATAACATGAATTTAAGCAATGAAATAAAACCATAATATTTAAATTTGCTGTTACTTAAATTTCTACATTAACCTGGAGCGACTTTATATGTTATAAACTTTTGTCATATATTTATACTTTTTTCTAAGTCGTTAATAAACATCAATATATTGTTTTACTTGGTATAAGTAGACCCTCATCGTTGACTCTACCTTACGAATAACAAATCAATTGGTATTATTTCTTATATTTTACAATATTTTTGTTTTGTTTTGTTTGTAATTGTGTGTTGTGGTGATCTTTGTTTTTGTAACATGGCGGACTCGAATCTACATTTCGTTTACGTTTAGGGTGATTTCCGTTATGCTATAAATACTTTTATTATCACCGTTTACTACTGACTGTCATTACCTCTCGGCGGACTACTAAGATTTATTTATATACAACTTGCGACAAATCGCACAATTTCTACTGACAACCGGTATTTATACAGTTTCTGCCAACTGTAACTTATGAACTTCCGAATATAACATCGATGACGATGCAAATAGCCCTTTGTCTATATATAACGTATATGTCAATCGATATATAATCCTTCATCGAAAGTTCCAAATGATTCGAATCCCTCTTTCCGGGGGTATGTAAACAGCAGATTTTACATAGGAATAAAGGTACTTACTGATCGTGCCAGTTGACATCACTAACTGCTATGCTATTTGTCTGGAACCCCCTTAGTCATTACGTTGGATTTCACTAGTCTTCACTATTATTTAGGATTTATTTTAATTAATACCAACACCATATAATTTAAGGTTAATATATTGAAATATCTAAACATGTTGAAATACAATTACAATTACACATATTACTTATGTTAAACATTTAAATACTGTTTGGCGATTATGTCAACGTGCAATGTCATTTGGCGTACAATTTCGACATATTCGTACAGCGTTAAACTGTAGCCCACTTGCTACGTTTGTACGAACAGTTGTTTACGTGTTATCTGTACAAGCTAATGCAACCTCACTTGGAGCCGCCTACTTGCGTACTAAAGTATCAGACTTCGTCGAGAGAGTTCCTATGCGATTAATGCTGACTTAACTAAAACTCAGCTCTTTACTCTCGCCTAAGTTGAATTGCGTGTCATTATATTTCGCAACATTTCTCAATGTTACATTTTTTGAAACTTTCTATGAATATTTATTACCAGGACGTTTTGGCTTGAACACTAAATTAGCACATTTTTATAATAACAGTTTAATAACTTACTTGATATATTTGCGCTTACAGAATCTTGGCTAAATGGTTCTGTTTTAAATTCTGAAATTCTCAATAATGATTATTTAGTGTATAGAAGTGACCAAGATTTTACTAAACGGAATATATCCAGAAGTGGTGGTGTATTATGTGCTATACACTCAAAATTCAAATCATCCCTCATTAAGTTATCTGTCAATTCTGCATCGACAGCTGATATCATATGTATTAGAATATTATTATCCCCATTCCTTGTATTTACGAGTATATCATATTACTGTCTATATTCCTCCACTTATATCTTTAGATCAACTAGGCTATGTTTATGAATGCATAGAGTCTATACCTGGTATCCTTGAAAATAATTTTATTTTACTTAGTGATTTCAACATTTCCACATTTATTGAATATCATACCAACGGTTTTACAAATAATCTTATTCTGTCTATACTTCACTTCCACAACTAGAGCAAATCAATATAACTTCGTATTAAATAAGGACAATAGAATTTTGGATATTGTTTTATGTAATCTTAGAAAACGGCTATCATCCTGCACTTACTATTACACTGAAAATAGAATGCAGTTTCCTTAATACAACCTTTGTTTATTTTATTCCCTTGTACAATTTTTAACATGGTGATTATGAACATTTAGGTATTGATTGAAATATTCTAGCCAATTACAGTAACGTTGATGAAGCCTTCTCTAAATTCTATGATATTATTTATATCTTTATTCAATGCATTCCTAAAACAATTAAGAGACATTCAAAATATCCACCATAATTCTCAAAATCAATCATTTCTGACATTAAATTAAAGGATAAAAATTTAAAACTTTATAAACAAACCAACAATCTAATTTATCTAAATAATTTTAAAAACTTACGGTCTAAAATTAATACAAATGTTGGAACTGCTCACAAGGATTATTTAGATTCTAAAAAACTTTGCACTTATCTTAAAAACAAAAACAAAACTACCTGTATTCCTGACTCTGGTACTAACGGGCAGTACTTATAATGACACTCCTACTATAGTTCAGACATTTGCAGATTATTTTGCTTGTGTATGACGATACTGATCTTGAACAAGTGAGGACTAATCATCCTTTTCCCAGTATTCATTCTGACTTTATTTCTATCGATAATATTACAGAAACTGAAATTATTGAATCCATCTCCAAGTTAAAAATATCCCGAAATCCTGGCCCTGATAATCTTCCTTCATATATGTTAAAAGGATGCCGTGAAATATTTGCTAAATTTTTATACATATTTTTCAACCTATCTCTTAAAACAAAAACCTTCCCTACTAAAAAAACTTACATTACTCCTGTCTTTAAATCTGGAGATAGAAATGTTATTTCGAACTACCGCCCTATCGCTATTATCTTAAGTATTTCTAAGGTATTTGAAAAGATTCTATTCACTAATATATATGGCTCAGTTGAATCCAGTATCTCTATCCATCAACATGGATTTATTGCTCGACGGTTTACATATCCACTAATTTAAGTACATTTAAAATTTTGCATTAAATTATTTTCGTGTTAATAGTCAACTTGATGTCTTACATACAAATTTCTGCAAAGCCTTCGATAAAGTCAATCATAGAGTTCTACTCTTCAAACTTATTCATATTTTTAATTTTTACCTGCACTTGCATCATTAATTGCGTCGTAACTCTCTAAAAGACTACTTCATGTATATTACAATCAGTGGCGGATTTAACGGTAAGCAAAGATACACTTGTTCCCTATGCCCTTGTCCAAAAGGGCCCTTGGGCCATCGTCTGAAAGGGCCTCAGGTCTACATCAAACAAAATATACAAATATATACTTTATTGAGTAAGAAACCCAATGGCGAGGTTCAGCCAAGGCTGATCTTCCACCTTTCATTAGATGAGCAAAATCAAAGTTTCCAAGTTGATATTACCAGTTAAAAGTAAAATAATATTGATGCAATTTCACCATAAATAGAGGCGACCATCGAGTCGGCCCTACTTTCATTTTCAGGCCCAATGGACCATTTTCACTGTCGATATGAGCATGCGCGACGACATTAGAAAAAGAGATCCGAACTGTAACATGAATTTAGTCGTAAGTGCCAAATCTTGCTGTTATCATCTAACCTTGAGCTAACGTATCCATTGTATATTATTTTGATATTTGTGTGATTTTGTTATTATTAAGGTTATTATCGTGGTAAAATATAAAATGGATGAGTACTGTTGTGTCCCTGGGTGTAAAAACAACTCAAAACATAACAAAAATGTTTCGTGGCATTTATTTCCGCAAATAAAATAAAGAATGAATGAATAAGACGGATAAATCGAAAAGATGAAAATGGATCATTATGACAACCATAATATTTTCATCGAATATGTGGGATGCATTTTAATAAATCTGGCAAAAAAATATGTACAATAAGTATCCTGTATATTTCCTGAACGACACAGAAGATGTTAGTACGCAAGTAATTTATTGTAACAAAGATTTAGAATTAGGTTTAAATTTAAAAATAGGAGACATAAGTAATGAGTAAAAGTAAATTAATTTATTATTTATTAAACCTACTTGATAATATTTACACTCATCTTGCCGCCTTTAAATTCACATAACCAAAAAGAAGAACCTTATGACGTTTAAGATCCTCCATGTTAAGGTCTACTATTTTTAGTTTACAAACTTCCGACAGATGTCTCATTTTCAGTAAAAATGGTCCATCGGACTTACCATCTTGGCCCGACTCGAAAAATCGAAAAAAAATATTGTAGTTAAATCACGTGCATAGTTTAATATTTTAATGAAAATGGATGGTTTTAAACAGGATCATAATGATGTTTATAACATCCTAGTAAAAAAGAATGCATGCAGTTACTTTACTTCTAGAATTCAAGGATCTCCTTTACAACTATTACAAGTTAAAATTAAAATCGAACGAATGGCAATAGGTTAAGTTTTGTTTCAAGCATAATGTTTTCTTATCTTATTTTTTAGTAGAAACTGAAAGTTAGATTACGTAAAAGATTTGTTTAAAAAGTTCTTCGGTAAACAAAGTGTATCTATAAAAAAAATTTTTGCAAAAAAGCTTACACTAGAAGCGTCTTATTTTTAACAATTTATGTTAACCAATGTAGAATGATTTAGTGAAGCATACAGGATTTTTTTTATAAGTTTGACACAAAAAATGTTACAGGCATGGTCTTACATCAAAATAAAAATAAGGAATAATGTACTTAATTTTGAGCTTCGGCCCTTTCGAGTCAATTTTCGAGCCAGATCTACTTATTTATTGTCGAGTCGATCTTCGAGTCTGGCTGCGGATTTTTTTTCTCTGATCGAGTCGAGCCAAACCCGAAACTTCAAAGCCCGACCTTGTCCGAATACATCCCTATTGAGGGCAGTAATCCGGTAAATGTTAAATCCAAATAGGCACTTTTAAATTTCTGAGAACATTTGTAAATCAAGAACTTAAAGAATATTATTTCTAACCATGAATATTGTTTAATTTTACTCCTTTCATTGTTCAATGAAAAATGTTTCTTATTTCGATTGAATTGTTCGCTAACTTGTAATATTAATTAGTTAGACAAGATAATAAAATATAGGCATGGGCCCCTGAAATACTTTGCGCCCTGGGCCCTTTTCCTTAAATCCGCCGCTGATTACAATAACTTCACTTCTTTACCATTTACGGCCACCTCTGAAATTCCACAAGGTTCAAGTCTCGGCCCGCTTCTCTTCACTTTATTCATTAATGATATTGTTGACTGTATTAAACATTGTAACTACTTACTATACGCTGATGACTTAAAAATAATTCAAGTAATAAACACCATTGATGACTGTTTAAATCTTCAACAGGACATTAAAAATCTATTGACTTGGTCTATCTCTAATCATTTACTTTTCAATGTTAATAAGTGCACTACAAAGAGAAACATCATTGATTTGAATTATCAAATAAATAACGTTGCTCTAGTCAGAGTTAATGGAATTAAGGACTTGGGAGTAATTTTTGATCCTGTGTAAATTTAACCTACACGTTAACTACACAACAAACACATCTTACAGAAATCTGAGATTTGTCTAGCGAAATGCAAAAAAAAATTATAAATTTCAGATTCTCAATCAAGAACTATTGAATGTGTACAAAGTAAATTTTTACATTATTGTTGGTATAAGTCATGAACCTTTAACATACAGATATCACTTAGCTCTAAATGAATTCAATTTAGTATCATTTGAGGTTCGACGGAAATTTAATTCATGTGTATTTTTATATAAAATATTCAATAACTTTGTGAATGATGTTAACCTTCTTGCACATATTAACATAAGAGTACCTAGAAATCCAAATTCAAGGCAAAAACTTTTGTTCAATGTTCCTGCTGCTAAATCTAATTATGAACTTGGTAGTCCTTTCAGACGTATTTGCAGTATTCACAATGATATATCTTGTAGTTTAAATTAATTTGTTTACTGATTTATTGAAAGTTTTCAGAACCACACTATTGTTATTCTTACTTTCGCAACTGTATAATTGAGTCGTTGTGAATTTAAAATGTACATATTGAAATAATTTGATTCTTACTTGGTATTGTTATTTTGCTATAGTCGCATCTGAAATTGTTTTTTTTTTATTTGCCATCCAGTAATTGGGGCTTTGCCCTGTTGAGTGTGTGTAAATTAAATAAATAAATATATATACAGGTGTCCCATAACTTCAGGTACATATTAGAAGGGCATATAGTTCTTAATGTCCTGATTACGGAACAAAAAGAATTTTTTCAAAATTCCTATAATTAAGGGTAGTTCACTTGAGAAGAACATTTTTTGTACCCCTGGATACTATAGTATTTGGAATAGTGAAATTAGTTATAACTATTACATAAAATAATTTAACAATGAAATTAATTTATGCAATTACGTAAAGCTTTGTCACACCAATTAAGTTTGGGAGATGTGTATGTAATGAAAAAAAATCAAATTATTTACTTTATTTTTACAAAAACTGTTCAAAATTATTTCCATTAACAGCTAAACATAATGCAGCACGTTGAATTAAAGAAATTGAACAAGCCCGATGAATTGCATTCTCTTGTCTAATTCTTTCAGCACAATTTTCAACTCGTTGCCGTAATTCTTCAAGGGTTTCAGGTGCCTCTTGATTATCATAGACGAGGGATTTAAAATTACCCCACAAATAAAAATCTAACGGATTGAAATCCGGGGATCTAGGGGGCCAAGACACGGGACCTCCTCGACCAATCCACCTGTCCTCAAATACTCTGTCAAGATGATGTCTGACATTTCTAGCAAAATGTGGCGGCGCACCGTCATGCATAAACCATGTATTTTGACGTACATTAAGAGGAATATCTTCTAATAATTTAGGCAAATTATTCTGCAAAAATTGTAAATAATCATTCCCAGACATTCTGTTAGGAAGTATGTATGGTCCCAGTAACGATCCGTTTACCATCCCAGCCCAAACATTTAGTGAAAATCTGTGCTGAAAATGACTCCTGACAGCAGCATGTGGATTTTCTTCGGCCCAGTAGTGACAGTTATGAATATTATGTATACCATGACGAGTAAATATCGCTTCGTCGGAAAATATTACTTTTAACGTAAAATTGCCATCCTGAGCATGTTGGTTTAGAAGCCATTCACAAAACCTTACTCGAGAGTAATGATCGGGTTCAATTAACGCATGGACCCGTTGAAAATGATAAGGATGTAAATTATTATTCCTTAAAATTCTCCAAATTGTCATTCGTGGTACACCTGGTAGTTGACGAGATATTCTCCTTATGCTGATTGTTGGGTCATTGCGTACCAAATCTAAGACAGCATTTTCAACATTTACTGGTCTCCGATGAGCCCCGCCGTCTTTTCCCCGATTAGGTTGCAAAGAACCAGTGTCGCGAAGGCGTTGAGTAAGGCTTACAAATATGCGAGAATTCGGATGCCGTCGTCCTGGAAAACGTTCAGCGTAATAACGCTGAGCTAATCTACAGTTTTGCCCTGCTTCGCCATGCATTAGCAACATATCCACTAACTCACTGTTACTGTAACCATTCATATTTGTAACAATAACCAGAAGAACAATATCAAAACTGTTATAAGAAACACAATTTATGTGGCCGGCTACTAGAAACCTAATGAAATGATTGTATTATGCAAACATTTCTTATTAATTAGATATAATACAACGTAATATTTAATATTAAAACTACCTATTCAACCAGTGTCCCAAAACTGTTTCCTTCAAAAACGACAAAAACTAATTTTTGAATTTTGAAAAAATTCTTTTTGTTCCGTAATCAGGACATTAAGAACTATATGCCCTTCTAATATGTACCTGAAGTTATGGGACACCCTGTATATAATACAGAGTGTAACGGAAGTAACTACATTAAATTTAACCAGTTACAGAACTCGTCGAGAGCATCAATATTTCGTAGTAACTTTTTTCGAAATCTCAATTTTTTTAGTGTTTTTTGGCAGATAATAAAATTTTTGACAATACTTTGAAAATTCTTAACACAGTATCTAGAAGGTTTACAAAAAAAGTTATCAAGAAATACTGGGTGTCCCAGAAGGAGTTTACACTATCGTTATTTTAAAAACTACTCAATGTTATCTTACGAAATTTGGTATCTAGGGGTTTTCCAACATGCCTGTTGCAACTAAAATATTTTAAAAGCAGTAGCACTTCCAGTTTAACCGGAAGTAGACACTAACGTTCTTATTTTAAATTTGGTCATTGAATTCAGCAAAAAATTGTGCATATGGAACATGTCTTTATCCCTTCATATTTCAAGAATGAAATCGAATTTCTATAATCTATAAAAACAGTTTTATAAAGAAGACTTTTGTTTGCAATAATATAAATTAATAATCTAAATTTTTTGAAAAATGTTATTTCCAAGTCACCGTAAAGTTGAAGTTGAAGAAGTTCAAAAAAAACTCAACTTTATTAAATAGAACACCCCATTTTTATTATTTAAATGAATTTTTCGTTAATAAATAGGGGAAGATTGTGAAGCATGTCCTATGTTGAAAGTTGATAGATTTTGATGAGATATTCCATTTAAAAAACCTATTGAACTTCAACTTTACGTTGACATAGAAATTACATTTTTCAAAAATTGTCGAATATGAATTTATACTAGTGTGAACAATAGCTTTCTTTATAAAACTGTTTTCACAGATTATAAAAATTCGATTCCATTCTCGAAACATAGAGTGATAAAGAAGTGGCTGTTTTTAGATAAAAAAATCAAAAAAGTTTAATTACGCCGCAAGTGGTCGACCATGAGTAAAATGTTTTTATGGTTTTATATATAAAATTTTCCGCTTAATTCAATGGTTAAACCGTGCTACTGCCTTGAAAATATTTTAATTGAAATGGGTATGTCGGAAAACCTCTAGATACTAAATACCCTGTATTGTTGCTCTCGATGAATTAAATTTAATGTACAGGTGTCTCATTTTCGATGTTTTTTAAGGTATATCGGGTAATATTATTGATAGAGCACAACCGTTTGCACATCGCAGGCTCAACTTTTCGAGAAAAGTTTAATACTCACCACAGGAATTTTCGATCTTCTTTTGTTTCTGAGCTACAGACAAAATCGCGTTTTTCGCTCATTTTGAAAATATGTCATATCTTATTTATTATAATAGTTAGAGAAAAAATGGTTTTACGAAACTTTTACCGTTTTTTAAATAGAATAAAATGGCGTAATTAGATTTTTTGAAAACTTAATAATTCTCGAGATATAACACAAACTTATTATTTTTTAAATAGTCTCGTCTTTTTGCTTATTTTATAAGCTTTTCAATGATATATAACAAATCTACATTTTTTTTTGTTTTAAACATTCATAAAAGACGAATTATCAATTTATTGAGGTGAAAATATTGGAAATTATTAAGAAACAAATGAAAAAATTTATTACAAATCATCATTTGTTTATTTTGATTCAATATCTATTAATTATGTTCTCAAAATTATTCTTAACCAATTATTTTCGGGTTAGTTAAATTACTATTTATCTCGCTATTTATCGACGTTACAGTTGGCGTGGACACAATCCGAAAAAATGGTTTAATATGCTTTTGAAATAAATAAATTGAAAAAATGAGTAAAACTGAAATAAATGCTATTAGAAATATGCAAATGATGATCTGTAATAGATTTTTTCATTTGTTTCTTAATCATTTTAATTTTTTTCAACCCAATAAATTAATAATTATCTCTTATTCAAGTTTAAAACAAAAGAATGTAGACTTGTTATATATCATTGAAAAGCTTATAAAATAAGCAAAAAGTTACTATTTTCAACATTTTAAAAATCATAAGTTTGTGTTATATATCTCGAAAATTATTGTTTTCAAAAAATGTAATTACGCCATTTTATTCTATTTAAAAAACGGTAAAATTTTTGTAAAACATTTTTTCTCTAACTATCATAATAAAAAGATATGAGATATTTTTAAAATGAGCGAAAAACGAGTTTTTGCCTGTAGCTTAGAAACAAAAGAAGATCGAAAATTTCTGTGGTAACTATTAAACATTTCTGGAAAAGTTGACCCTGGAATGTGCAAACGGTTTTGCTCTATCATTAATATTACCCGAGATACCTTAAAAACATCGAAAATGAGACACCCTGTACTTATTTCTGTTACAGCCTGTATAATATGGATTTATTATTTTATTTTTGCTTATTAATCACTCGTATTTCCAATAGACCATTTCAATTTAGCAGCTATCTCTTTCTATCGCTGCACCTGCACATAGTAAGTAAAATGGCGCCAGCAAATGCCAGCTGGGCTGTAAAACGAAACGTCAAAAATATTGCAGTCGCTAAAATACTTGTATTCTCGATGAAAATTTGCATCGTTAGACATTTTAGCTTCAATAAAAGTTTTATAAAGTTGTCATAGACTTTGCTCACATTTTACGTCCAAATTTTTAAAAAACAAACGCCATGGATCTCATCAAGGAATCGCGTAACTATAGCTCCCGCCATTGTTGGCTTACTATGAAAATTGCGCGTATTTTCTATCTCTTTAATTGAGAAAGTTATTTTAACAAATTTATTTATTTGCGACTCAAGTTATTAGCGAAGTCCACTGTTTGAAAACAAAATCATCTCTATGATATCTACGTCACAAAATATTTGAAAAATTATTAGGACTTAACGAATAACAGTAAAGTCTCTCTAAAATTATAAATTGCACCAGTATAATGAAGTTTCATAAAAAAAAAGTGGAGGACCCGAAGGAGGGCCCTATTGCAAATAAAGTGGAGATAACAAAATAAAATATTACTTTACATTCAATATGGTATTTTATAACAATTTGAATTATGCCCCTTACAAGGGTTGAAGATTTACTTCCCCCGTCTGATTTTAGAGAGGCCCTTCCCATAAATCAATTTGTGATGAGTAACATCGCCCCTCATACCTATGTTTGTTATTATAATCAGTATCGAAGTTCAATCAGCGTCCAAGTAATACCCTATCCTGTTCCTGTGGTGTGTTCAAGGAGTACGCTATATTCCTAGGCAATATGAACATGCAACTATCTACTGCATTTAGCTGATAAACGTGTCACCAACAAACTACGTATCACAGCCTGGCAGGATTGGCAGGGTCTACGAGAATTCAGATATTCCATCCTCCAAAGTTATATAAGAAATTTTATCTTAAAATAAGGTCACTCCAGAATTATTGAGAATAAGACACATGTTTTTTTAAGTTTTATTTTAAATGTGTTCAACAATAATAAACATTATTATTTCCTTTCACTTCAAATTATTCTTTTTTGGTGCTGGACGCTTTCAAAATAATAATGAAGTGCACATTTTAAAAAGTCCAAAATAGCCAAAAAATCGAACATTGCCAAATCAGATGAGTTTTGCCAAGATTTGAAGAAAGTGTTCTCTGGCTAATTTCATATTATCACTCACAACGATAATAATATACATATAATCACGGCATATTACCCACTGCTGGGTATTCTAATCTGCTTTGTACATCGGTAATGAGGACATATTCGTATCGTGGGCGTTTACCAGACGTCACTTCACAAGCACTCATTGCTGGCGTGGAGAGTACACTACATAGGTTGATTTGTCCCCCCTGGGGGTGTCACCTTGTCGTGGTGGGGGGGCTTAGTACGGAAGGCCATAACTCATTGGAAGCCGGAAACTAAGAACACCTGCAACGGTGGTGGCGTCTGTCTCTGAAAGAGCGGCCACCCAAAACTGCTTTGGAAAAGGACATGAACTTGGATATGGGAATGGATGGATACAGAATTGGATGGACTGGACCTCGTAGCACCTAGACGGGCTTGACGACCCCGCGAAGTCTAGTCGGCTTCCTCCTCAAGTATTAGTATTCGGTACTAGAGGGGCATCACGTTGAGCACGAGTGAGAATAAGAAAAAATGGCAATGGAAACGGATACGAACACGGGCGGAGTTACTCCGCCCAGCATAGCTGCCAGTAGCTATAAAATGGAAACAAATGACGATGAGCGATATCGAAATTAATCTGACACGTTAGGCGCTGCCCCAAAGGATACGGGGGGGGGGGGGGGAGGCAAATATCGCTGCGGAGAGAAGAGCAGAGGAGATAAAGTCAGGGGAGGAAATACCGAAGGAAAGAAGTAAAGAAGATAAGACACAAAGCGTGACAAGCCAAGAAGGGTGTAGTGCAGTTCAGAGTAAATACCCCTTCAAAGGTAGGCAACTAATGCGCACTCCGCCTAGACAAAGAGCTATGTCCTTACCGGAAATGGTAGACCTGACTGGCGACTACACGCCGAAGAAAATGAAAGCAGAGGAAGAGCTATCACCGAGTAAGGACGAAGACGAGCACAACAAAAAGAAACACATGACCGCAAGAATAGTAGCTACAACAGGTTTCATCATTAAACAAACGGAAACACAAGAACAGACACAAAGCGAACAAGAAACAGAAGTGGATACCGACGAAAAGGAAGGCGAAAAACAAATAAAACAAAACCTAGATGAGGGGGAAAAAGACAAAGGAGAAGCACTAAACAATAGATAAAAATAACAAAGCAAATACGAAGAGGAACAGAAGAAACACTGACGCAATTGTCATCTCCACTGAAAATAGCAACTACAGCGATATACTGAAGCAAGTTAAAAGCGCAGTAACCAAACAAAATGAGGAAGGTATTAAAGGAATCCGAAAAACAAAGAAAGGAGACCTGCTAATAGAGGTCGGAAAAGGCAACTACAAAGCCGAAGAAATTAGCAGAAAGATAAGGGAAGCAATAGGAGAAGACAAGACCAAAGTACTAAGCAACCAGAAAAGAAAGACACTAATAATCTGGGATATAGTAGAAGGGACAACGGCAGAGGAAATCAAATCTGCAATTGACGCGCACACCAAGACAACATGCGAAACATAAGTGAAATCCATAAAGTCAGAACAGAGAGGTACCATGACGGCTTTCATAAGTATAAGAGAAAACGAGAGAGGACTACCCCTAGAAGAGGGGGAGAAAATAAGAATTGGACTAGCACCATGTAGGGTAAAAAGTACTACAACATCAAAAGTTGCTATAAATGCTATCAGTACGACCACAAGAGCAAAGAGTGCCCAAATGCTGACTTGAAAAACCGATGCAGAAAATGTACCGAAGAAGGATATAGAGAACAGGAATGCACCAAAGTCCAATTGAAATGCCTGAGCTGTAACGAACTGGGGCACAGAAGTGGCTCAGGAAAATGCAACAAACATAGGAAAGCCTTGGAGGAGGCAAGAAAGCAAACATCTTCAAGGTAATACAACTAAACGTAGGCAGGAGCTGGGCCTCGCAGGCCCTGCTATATGCTACGGCAATCAGACATAAGGCGGATGTGATCGCCATAACAGAACCAAACGTAAAAATAAAGAAGACACAATTCTTTATTGATAATAAGATAGATGCAGCAATAAGAATAATGGATAAAAGAAACACAGCAAATAAATCTGGAAGCGGTGACGGCTATGTGTGGGTACAAATCGGAGAAGTAACAGTTTTCAGCTGCTACTTCTCCCCTAACAAACCATACGAGGAATATGAAGAATATTTAAACAAACTTGAACATGAAATAAGAACCACCAAAGCAAAAAAGATAATAATTACGGGCGACCAGCATGGGGCAGCAAAAAGACAGACAAGAGAGGAGTGATAATCATGGACTGGGCTGCGGCATTAAACCTAATAATATTAAATGACGGATCTCCAACTTTTCAAAGGGGCTCACAGGAGTCATGCATAGACCTAACACTGGTAAATGAGTGGACACCGGACAAGAAAGTATAGTGGAAGATAATAGAATACGAGACGCTCAGCTACCACAACTGTATAGAAATATCAATAAGTGAGGTCTAGGTAAAGAAGAAAAATAAAAAAAGCAGATGGAATACAAAAACGCTCAACAATGATAAACTAAAGGAAGTCCTACACAAAGAACTGAGCGCAGACATAAAAACACCAAAAGACCTTACCAAGAAGCTTACCAAAGTATGCGACAAAACAATGAGTAAAGCATAAAAATCAAACAGACAGTCAGTATACTGGTGGTCAGAAGAAATAGCCGGAACTAGAAAAAAGGCCTTAACTGAAAGAAGGAAATATCAAAGAGCTAGGAAAACACAAACAGAAGAAAACTGCACATTACTAAGAAACAGGGCCAAAGAAATCAGGAAGGCACTAAAAAATATGATTGCAAGATCAAAAAAGCTAGCGTGTGACAGGCTGTGCAACGACCTTAACGACGACATATGGGACCAGGGCTATAGAATTGCGTCTGCAAGGCTTAAAATAAGAGAACCATTTCCCAAACTGGGGAAAGAAGAAACAGTCAATATAATAAATAAACTATTTCCAAAGGACAGGAAAATAAATTGGATAACTGACGAGAAACAAGTCGCTGCACCTCCATTTACAGAAGAAGAATTAGCCGAAGCCGGGAAGAAGACCAAAGCAAAAAAAGCACCCGGGCCAGATGGAATACCCCCAGAAATCGTTAAACAGGCAATAATCGAACAACCAGAAAGAAAATTAGCGGTAATGAATACCCTGCTGGAAGAAAGAAATTTCACCAAATTGTGGAAAACAGCAGAGTTAATTTTAACTAATAAACCAGGAAAACCAGTAGACGACCCTAGTAGCTATAGGCCATTATGCCTAATAGACGCACTAGGAAAAACTTTAGAACACCTAATACACGGCAGGCTAACAAGCGAGCTGGAAGGAGAGAACAATATTTCAGACAGACAATATGGGTTCAGGAAGGGGAGAAGCACGATACATGCCATACAAGCGATTAAAGATATTGCAAATAAATCCAGGGAAGGCCCATGGAGGAGCAGAGAGATATGCATGATGATCACCCTAGATATCAGAAATACTTTTAACACAGCAAACTGGAGACAAATCATCGCAGAACTAAAGAGAAAGAAAATTTCGCAGTACCTTATAGAGTTGATCAAAGCCTATCTGACAAATAGGCAGATCACAATCAAAACGAGCGACGGAGTTGATCTACAATACGAAGTTACCAAAGGAGTGCCACAAGGCTCAGTGCTGGGTCCACTACTGTGGATGGTAAAATATGATGGTCTACTTCAGTTAAAGCTACCGAAGGGAGCAATGCAGATTGCGTTTGCCGACGATCTAGCAGTAGTGGTCACGGCGAAAAACAAAGAAGAGCTAGTAGAAACAGCAAACGAAAGTTGCGGAATAATACTAGAATGGTTGCAGGAGGTCGGGCTGGAAATTGCGCAACACAAACCTGAAGCGATTATCCTGACTGGATACAGAAGAGCTGCTAACATAACCATCCAAGTGGGCAATAAACAGGTAACGCCGACAAAAGAGATAAAATACCTGGGTATAATAATTACCCCGGGATTAAACGAAGGCAAGCACATCAAATATGCTGCCGGGAAAGCAAACAAAACTGTCGACGCGCTCTCGAGAGTAATGCCAAATGTAGGGGGCCCAAAGGCAAGTAAGAGAAAGCTATTAGCGTATGTAGCGCAGTCTGTTATGAGCTACGCAGCGCCGACATGGGCGGAAACATTAAATAAGAAGAGACACATGGCAACACTGGCAAGAGTACAAAGAAGAGCAGCAATAAAGATATGCATTGCATATAAAACAATATCTGAGGAAGCAGCGCTAGCAATAATAATAATAACAATAATAATAATAATAGTAATAATAATAATAGTTTATTTTCTTTAGACATAGTACAACATGTATAGAAAACGTCAAGGTACACACAATTTACAATAAATAATAGAAAAGCAATGTAGATAATAAAGTAGTATCAATTAAAAAATTCATTTAAGTCATAATAGTTGTGTTGCAGTAGGAATATCTTTAAATCTTTTTTAAATTTTTTAATATTTATTTCCTGTTTTAAAGTGACAGGTAAATTATTAAATATTTGTAGACCAATTCTATTAGGAGAATTTTTAACTATGTTTAATCTAGATTTTGGTACATAATAATTATTAATATTTCTAGTATTATGCTCGTGTACATCTGAGGTCATAATATATGAAGTTTTATTCTTAAAGATAAAAAGACATATTTCCCAAATATAAACGCAAGTTAAAGTGAGGATATTAAACTTTTTGAAGATATCTCTACAGGATGTACTTTGACTGACGCCCGCAATACATCTCAAAATCCTCTTTTGAGCAATGAAAACGTTGTGGGCAGCATTAGAAGAACCCCATAAGCAAATACCATAACGTAAACGAGATTCAACGCACGCAAAATAATACATTCGAAGTTGATTAACGTTTAAATACTCTCTCAAATGACGTATTTGATAACAAGTCGAATTAAGTTTTGTTACAAGTGTCACACAATGTGGTTTCCAATTAAGATTTTCAGTAACCAACATTCCTAATATGTTTGCTTGATAGACACTGCTTTTAGAGTTTTCGCCAAAAAGAATATTTATATTGTTTGCTGCATTATTATTTGGATGCATGTTGAAATTAAGAATTTTAGTTTTATTTTCATTTAAAAATAATTTATTTTCATTACACCATGATATTAAAGACTCCACATTATTATTACATTTGTTTAATAATGCATGTTTCTCAGGATCTGAGAGTAAAAGAGTTGTGTCATCGGCGTAGAAGGTAGGAATGCAATTATCTGAAAAAACTGTGCAAAGGTCATTTATGTAAATAGTAAATAAGACAGGTGCAAGTACTGTCCCTTTAGGCAAACCAAAATTTATTTTTACTAAGCTAGAATTTATCGTATGAGTAGCTGAATTGCCATTGTAGCTAAAGGATACAAACTGCTGTCTATTTGCTAGAAAAGTAGCAATCCAATTTAAAGCAGCCTCTCGAACACCTATGTATTCCAGCTTTTCTAACAAACGGGAATGATCAACACAATCAAAGGCTTTACTAAGATCGCAAAATATACCAATGGGATGTTCGCCTTTATTTATATATTCAATGACATTATTATAAAAATAATGTAAGGCATCTGTTGTTGAATTATTTGTTCTAAAACCAAACTTTTTATCATTAATAACACTATATTTGGTTAGAAAATTTCCAAGTCTGTCTAAAAAACAATATTCAAGGTCTCCCTCCCATAGACATAATCATCACAACAAATGTAAAGAAAATGACGAGAAAACAGAAACAAGAAGAAATACTCACCAAATAGCAAGAGAGGTGGGAAAATACCCAAAAAGGCCAATGGACCAGGAAATTAATAATATAAAAGAATGGACGAGCAGGGAGCACGGAGAAGTTACATTCCACCTGAGACAAACACTCTCGGGGCACGGATGCTTCGGAAAGTATTTGAAACAAATAAGGAAGACAAATAGTAGCCTCTCCCTGCACTGCAATCAGGAAGAGGAAGACACGGCGGAACACTATATTACATTGCAATGGATGGGAGAAGGAAAGGAGGGAAATTGAGAAACAAAACTGCCCAATAACAACAGAAACCATGATTAGCACCATGATAGAGAGTGAAGAAAAGTGGAACTGTGTCGCAAACTTTCTAACAAACACAATGAAAGCAAAAGAAGAGCGAGAAATAGAAGGGCAAAAAACACAACAAAACGTAGGAGAGTAATACAGTGTAAAGACAATGAAGAGAATGACAAGTAAATAAAAAAGAAGAAAAAAAAGCAAAAAGACAAACACCGAGGCCCCGAAGATATGCTTTTGCGGTACCAGGGTTATCGGGGAGTTATGGGACGGGAGAGTTTAGTAGGTGAGAGTCCCACACTACCCAATCCCGTGAGCCCCATCCACTGTCCTTGGACATGATGCTGGGTGTGCATTACGCATTCTCTCCAAATTGATTAACTTGATTAACTTGATTAACTTGATTAACTTGATTAACTTGATTAACTTGATTAACTTGATTAACTTGATTAACTTGATTAACTTGA